>CM067379.1:37624813-40024813 GCA_034510155.1 Eucriotettix oculatus
GAAACAGTATTTAATCGTACCATCGTCTATTTTATACTACAGTCCGTGATATTCCAAAACATTTAAAATAAACAAATTGCATCGACCGGGAATCGAACCCGGGCATTACGCGTGGCAGGCGATCACTCTACCACTGAAACATCGATGCTTGCATCAAGGATTAATTTTTACATGTTCTTTAACTAAAATACAAGAATATTGACGTTCAAAAATAATCAGTGTTGAAACAGTATTTAATAGTACCATCGTCTAGTTTATACTACAGTCCGTGATATTCCAAAACATTTAAAATAAACAAATTGCATCGACCGGGAATCGAACCCGGGCCGCCCGCGTGGCAGGCGAGCATTCTACCACTGAACCATCGATGCTTGCATGAAGTATTAATTTTTACATGTTCTTTAACTAAAATACAAGAATATTGACCTTCAAAAATAATGTGTTGAAACAGTATTTAATGGTACCATCGTCTATTTTATACTACAGTCCGTGATATTCCAAAACATTTAAAATAAACAAATTGCATCGACCGGGAATCGAACCCGGGCCGCCCGCGTGGCAGGCGATCACTCTACCACTGAAACATCGATACTTGCATCAAGGATTAATTTTCACATGTTCTTTAACTAAAATACAAGAATATTGACGTTCAAAAATAATCAGTGTTGAAACAGTATTTAATAGTACCATCGTCTAGTTTATACTACAGTCCGTGATATTCCAAAACATTTAAAATAAACAAATTGCATCGACCGGGAATCGAACCCGGGCCGCCCGCGTGGCAGGCGAGCATTCTACCACTGAACCATCGATGCTTGCATGAAGGATTAATTTTTACATGTTCTTTAACTAAAATACAAGAATATTGACGTTCAAAAATAATCAGTGTTGAAACAGTATTTAATAGTACCATCGTCTAGTTTATACTACAGTCCGTGATATTCCAAAACATTTAAAATAAACAAATTGCATCGACCGGGAATCGAACCCGGGCCGCCCGCGTGGCAGGCGAGCATTCTACCACTGAACCATCGATGCTTGCATGAAGGATTAATTTTTACATGTTCTTTAACTAAAATACAAGAATATTCACGTTTAAAAATAATCAGTGTTGAAACAGTATTTAATCGTACCATCGTCTATTTTATACTACAGTCCGTGATATTCCAAAACATTTAAAATAAACAAATTGCATCGACCGGGAATCGAACCCGGGCCGCCCGCGTGGCAGGCGAGCATTCTACCACTGAACCATCGATGCTTGCATGAAGGATTAATTTTTACATGTTCTTTAACTAAAATACAAGAATATTGACGTTCAAAAATAATGTGTTGAAATAGTATTTAATGGTACCATCGTCTATTTTATACTACAGTCCGTGATATTCCAAAACATTTAAAATAAACAAATTGCATCGACCGGGAATCGAACCCGGGCCGCCCGCGTGGCAGGCGAGCATTCTACCACTGAACCATCGATGCTTGCATGAAGCATTAATTTTTACATGTTCTTTAACTAAAATACAAGAATATTGACGTTCAAAAATAATGTGTTGAAATAGTATTTAATGGTACCATCGTCTATTTTATACTACAGTCCGTGATATTCCAAAACATTTAAAATAAACAAATTGCATCGACCGGGAATCGAACCCGGGCCGCCCGCGTGGCAGGCGAGCATTCTACCACTGAACCATCGATGCTTGCATGAAGGATTAATTTTTACATGTTCTTTAACTAAAATACAAGAATATTCACGTTTAAAAATAATCAGTGTTGAAACAGTATTTAATCGTACCATCGTCTATTTTATACTACAGTCCGTGATATTCCAAAACATTTAAAATAAACAAATTGCATCGACCGGGAATCGAACCCGGGCCGCCCGCGTGGCAGGCGAGCATTCTACCACTGAACCATCGATGCTTGCATGAAGCATTAATTTTTACATGTTCTTTAACTAAAATACAAGAATATTCACGTTTAAAAATAATCAGTGTTGAAACAGTATTTAATCGTACCATCGTCTATTTTATACTACAGTCCGTGATATTCCAAAACATTTAAAATAAACAAATTGCATCGACCGGGAATCGAACCCGGGCCGCCCGCGTGGCAGGCGAGCATTCTACCACTGAACCATCGATGCTTGCATGAAGGATTAATTTTTACATGTTCTTTAACTAAAATACAAGAATATTCACGTTTAAAAATAATCAGTGTTGAAACAGTATTTAATCGTACCATCGTCTATTTTATACTACAGTCCGTGATATTCCAAAACATTTAAAATAAACAAATTGCATCGACCGGGAATCGAACCCGGGCCGCCCGCGTGGCAGGCGAGCATTCTACCACTGAACCATCGATGCTTGCATGAAGGATTAATTTTTACATGTTCTTTAACTAAAATACAAGAATATTCACGTTTAAAAATAATCAGTGTTGAAACAGTATTTAATCGTACCATCGTCTATTTTATACTACAGTCCGTGATATTCCAAAACATTTAAAATAAACAAATTGCATCGACCGGGAATCGAACCCGGGCCGCCCGCGTGGCAGGCGAGCATTCTACCACTGAACCATCGATGCTTGCATGAAGACATAATTTTTACATGTTCTTTAACTAAAATACAAGAATATTCACGTTTAAAAATAATCAGTGTTGAAACAGTATTTAATCGTACCATCGTCTATTTTATACTACAGTCCGTGATATTCCAAAACATTTAAAATAAACAAATTGCATCGACCGGGAATCGAACCCGGGCCGCCCGCGTGGCAGGCGAGCATTCTACCACTGAACCATCGATGCTTGCATGAAGGATTAATTTTTACATGTTCTTTAACTAAAATACAAGAATATTCACGTTTAAAAATAATCAGTGTTGAAACAGTATTTAATGGTACCATCGTCTATTTTATACTACAGTCCGTGATATTCCAAAACATTTAAAATAAACAAATTGCATCGACCGGGAATCGAACCCGGGCCGCCCGCGTGGCAGGCGAGCATTCTACCACTGAACCATCGATGCTTGCATGAAGGATTAATTTTTACATGTTCTTTAACTAAAATACAAGAATATTCACGTTTAATAATAAACAGTGTTGAAACAGTATTTAATTGTACCATCGTCTATTTTATACTACAGTCCGTGATATTCCAAAACATTTAAAATAAACAAATTGCATCGACCGGGAATCGAACCCGGGCCGCCCGCGTGGCAGGCGAGCATTCTACCACTGAACCATCGATGCTTGCATGAAGGATTAATTTTTACATGTTCTTTAACTAAAATACAAGAATATTGACGTTCAAAAATAATGTGTTGAAATAGTATTTAATGGTACCATCGTCTATTTTATACTACAGTCCGTGATATTCCAAAACATTTAAAATAAACAAATTGCATCGACCGGGAATCGAACCCGGGCCGCCCGCGTGGCAGGCGAGCATTCTACCACTGAACCATCGATGCTTGCATGAAGGATTAATTTTTACATGTTCTTTAACTAAAATACAAGAATATTGACGTTCAAAAATAATCAGTGTTGAAACAGTATTTAATCGTACCATCGTCTATTTTATACCACAGTCCGTGATATTCCAAAACATTTAAAATAAACAAATTGCATCGACCGGGAATCGAACCCGGGCCGCCGCGTGGCAGGCGAGCATTCTACCACTGAACCATCGATGCTTGCATGAAGGATTAATTTTTACATGTTCTTTAACTAAAATACAAGAATATTGACGTTCAAAAATAATCAGTGTTGAAACAGTATTTAATCGTACCATCGTCTATTTTATACTACAGTCCGTGATATTCCAAAACATTTAAAATAAACAAATTGCATCGACCGGGAATCGAACCCGGGCCGCCCGCGTGGCAGGCGAGCATTCTACCACTGAACCATCGATGCTTGCATGAAGGATTAATTTTTACATGTTCTTTAACTAAAATACAAGAATATTGACGTTCAAAAATAATGTGTTGAAATAGTATTTAATGGTACCATCGTCTATTTTATACTACAGTCCGTGATATTCCAAAACATTTAAAATAAACAAATTGCATCGACCGGGAATCGAACCCGGGCCGCCCGCGTGGCAGGCGAGCATTCTACCACTGAACCATCGATGCTTGCATGAAGGATTAATTTTTACATGTTCTTTAACTAAAATACAAGAATATTGACGTTCAAAAATAATCAGTGTTGAAACAGTATTTAATGGTACCATCGTCTATTTTATACTACAGTCCGTGATATTCCAAAACATTTAAAATAAACAAATTGCATCGACCGGGAATCGAACCCGGGCCGCCCGCGTGGCAGGCGAGCATTCTACCACTGAACCATCGATGCTTGCATGAAGCATTAATTTTTACATGTTCTTTAACTAAAATACAAGAATATTCACGTTTAAAAATAATCAGTATTGAAACAGTATTTAATCGTACCATCGTCTATTTTATACTACAGTCCTTGATATTCCAAAACATTTAAAATAAACAAATTGCATCGACCGGGAATCGAACCCGGGCCGCCCGCGTGGCAGGCGAGCATTCTACCACTGAACCATCGATGCTTGCATGAATGATTAATTTTTACATGTTCTTTAACTAAAATACAAGAATATTCACGTTTAAAAATAATCAGTATTGAAACAGTATTTAATCGTACCATCGTCTATTTTATACTACAGTCCTTGATATTCCAAAACATTTAAAATAAACAAATTGCATCGACCGGGAATCGAACCCGGGCCGCCCGCGTGGCAGGCGAGCATTCTACCACTGAACCATCGATGCTTGCATGAATGATTAATTTTTACATGTTCTTTAACTAAAATACAAGAATATTGACGTTCAAAAATAATCAGTGTTGAAACAGTATTTAATGGTACCATCGTCTATTTTATACTACAGTCCGTGATATTCCAAAACATTTAAAATAAACAAATTGCATCGACCGGGAATCGAACCCGGGCCGCCCGCGTGGCAGGCGAGCATTCTACCACTGAACCATCGATGCTTGCATGAAGCATTAATTTTTACATGTTCTTTAACTAAAATACAAGAATATTGACGTTCAAAAATAATGTGTTGAAATAGTATTTAATGGTACCATCGTCTATTTTATACTACAGTCCGTGATATTCCAAAACATTTAAAATAAACAAATTGCATCGACCGGGAATCGAACCCGGGCCGCCCGCGTGGCAGGCGAGCATTCTACCACTGAACCATCGATGCTTGCATGAAGGATTAATTTTTACATGTTCTTTAACTAAAATACAAGAATATTGACGTAAAAAATAATCAGTATTGAAACAGTATTTAATCGTACCATCGTCTATTTTATACTACAGTCCGTGATATTCCAAAACATTTAAAATAAACAAATTGCATCGACCGGGAATCGAACCCGGGCCGCCCGCGTGGCAGGCGAGCATTCTACCACTGAACCATCGATGCTTGCATGAAGGATTAATTTTTACATGTTCTTTAACTAAAATACAAGAATATTCACGTTTAAAAATAATCAGTGTTGAAACAGTATTTAATGGTACCATCGTCTATTTTATACTACAGTCCGTGATATTCCAAAACATTTAAAATAAACAAATTGCATCGACCGGGAATCGAACCCGGGCCGCCCGCGTGGCAGGCGAGCATTCTACCACTGAACCATCGATGCTTGCATGAAGGATTAATTTTTACATGTTCTTTAACTAAAATACAAGAATATTCACGTTCAAAAATAATCAGTGTTGAAACAGTATTTAATGGTACCATCGTCTATTTTATACTACAGTCCGTGATATTCCAAAACATTTAAAATAAACAAATTGCATCGACCGGGAATCGAACCCGGGCCGCCCGCGTGGCAGGCGAGCATTCTACCACTGAACCATCGATGCTTGCATGAAGGATTAATTTTTACATGTTCTTTAACTAAAATACAAGAATATTGACGTTCAAAAATAATGTGTTGAAATAGTATTTAATGGTACCATCGTCTATTTTATACTACAGTCCGTGATATTCCAAAACATTTAAAATAAACAAATTGCATCGACCGGGAATCGAACCCGGGCCGCCCGCGTGGCAGGCGAGCATTCTACCACTGAACCATCGATGCTTGCATGAAGGATTAATTTTTACATGTTCTTTAACTAAAATACAAGAATATTGACGTTTAAAAATAATCAGTGTTGAAACAGTATTTAATCGTACCATCGTCTATTTTATACTACAGTCCGTGATATTCCAAAACATTTAAAATAAACAAATTGCATCGACCGGGAATCGAACCCGGGCCGCCCGCGTGGCAGGCGAGCATTCTACCACTGAACCATCGATGCTTGCATGAAGGATTAATTTTTACATGTTCTTTAACTAAAATACAAGAATATTCACGTTCAAAAATAATCAGTGTTGAAACAGTATTTAATGGTACCATCGTCTATTTTATACTACAGTCCGTGATATTCCAAAACATTTAAAATAAACAAATTGCATCGACCGGGAATCGAACCCGGGCCGCCCGCGTGGCAGGCGAGCATTCTACCACTGAACCATCGATGCTTGCATGAAGGATTAATTTTTACATGTTCTTTAACTAAAATACAAGAATATTCACGTTTAAAAATAATCAGTGTTGAAACAGTATTTAATGGTACCATCGTCTATTTTATACTACAGTCCGTGATATTCCAAAACATTTAAAATAAACAAATTGCATCGACCGGGAATCGAACCCGGGCCGCCCGCGTGGCAGGCGAGCATTCTACCACTGAACCATCGATGCTTGCATGAAGGATTAATTTTTACATGTTCTTTAACTAAAATACAAGAATATTGACGTTTAAAAATAATCAGTGTTGAAACAGTATTTAATCGTACCATCGTCTATTTTATACTACAGTCCGTGATATTCCAAAACATTTAAAATAAACAAATTGCATCGACCGGGAATCGAACCCGGGCCGCCCGCGTGGCAGGCGAGCATTCTACCACTGAACCATCGATGCTTGCATGAAGGATTAATTTTCACATGTTCTTTAACTAAAATACAAGAATATTCACGTTCAAAAATAATCAGTGTTGAAACAGTATTAAATCGTACCATCGTCTATTTTATGCTACAGTCCGTGATATTCCAAAACATTTAAAATAAACAAATTGCATCGACCGGGAATCGAACCCGGGCCGCCCGCGTGGCAGGCGAGCATTCTACCACTGAACCATCGATGCTTGCATGAAGGATTAATTTTTACATGTTCTTTAACTAAAATACAAGAATATTCACGTTCAAAAATAATCAGTGTTGAAACAGTATTAAATCGTACCATCGTCTATTTTATACTACAGTCCGTGATATTCCAAAACATTTAAAATAAACAAATTGCATCGACCGGGAATCGAACCCGGGCCGCCCGCGTGGCAGGCGAGCATTCTACCACTGAACCATCGATGCTTGCATGAAGGATTAATTTTTACATGTTCTTTAACTAAAATACAAGAATATTGACGTTAAAAATAATCAGTGTTGAAACAGTATTTAATCGTACCATCGTCTATTTTATACTACAGTCCGTGATATTCCAAAACATTTAAAATAAACAAATTGCATCGACCGGGAATCGAACCCGGGCCGCCCGCGTGGCAGGCGAGCATTCTACCACTGAACCATCGATGCTTGCATGAAGGATTAATTTTTACATGTTCTTTAACTAAAATACAAGAATATTCACGTTTAAAAATAATCAGTGTTGAAACAGTATTTAATGGTACCATCGTCTATTTTATACTACAGTCCGTGATATTCCAAAACATTTAAAATAAACAAATTGCATCGACCGGGAATCGAACCCGGGCCGCCCGCGTGGCAGGCGAGCATTCTACCACTGAACCATCGATGCTTGCATGAAGGATTAATTTTTACATGTTCTTTAACTAAAATACAAGAATATTTACGTTTAAAAATAATCAGTGTTGAAACAGTATTTAATGGTACCATCGTCTATTTTATACTACAGTCCGTGATATTCCAAAACATTTAAAATAAACAAATTGCATCGACCGGGAATCGAACCCGGGCCGCCCGCGTGGCAGGCGAGCATTCTACCACTGAACCATCGATGCTTGCATGAAGGATTAATTTTTACATGTTCTTTAACTAAAATACAAGAATATTGACGTTCAAAAATAATCAGTGTTGAAACAGTATTTAATCGTACCATCGTCTATTTTATACTACAGTCCGTGATATTCCAAAACATTTAAAATAAACAAATTGCATCGACCGGGAATCGAACCCGGGCCGCCCGCGTGGCAGGCGAGCATTCTACCACTGAACCATCGATGCTTGCATGAAGGATTAATTTTTACATGTTCTTTAACTAAAATACAAGAATATTGACGTTTAATAATAATCAGTGTTGAAACAGTATTTAATAGTACCATCGTCTATTTTATACTACAGTCCGTGATATTCCAAAACATTTAAAATAAACAAATTGCATCGACCGGGAATCGAACCCGGGCCGCCCGCGTGGCAGGCGAGCATTCTACCACTGAACCATCGATGCTTGCATGAAGGATTAATTTTTACATGTTCTTTAACTAAAATACAAGAATATTGACGTTTAAAAATAATCAGTGTTGAAACAGTATTTAATCGTACCATCGTCTATTTTATACTACAGTCCGTGATATTCCAAAACATTTAAAATAAACAAATTGCATCGACCGGGAATCGAACCCGGGCCGCCCGCGTGGCAGGCGAGCATTCTACCACTGAACCATCGATGCTTGCATGAAGGATTAATTTTTACATGTTCTTTAACTAAAATACAAGAATATTGACGTTCAAAAATAATCAGTGTTGAAACAGTATTTAATCGTACCATCGTCTATTTTATACTACAGTCCGTGATATTCCAAAACATTTAAAATAAACAAATTGCATCGACCGGGAATCGAACCCGGGCCGCCCGCGTGGCAGGCGAGCATTCTACCACTGAACCATCGATGCTTGCATGAAGGATTAATTTTTACATGTTCTTTAACTAAAATACAAGAATATTGACGTTCAAAAATAATGTGTTGAAATAGTATTTAATGGTACCATCGTCTATTTTATACTACAGTCCGTGATATTCCAAAACATTTAAAATAAACAAATTGCATCGACCGGGAATCGAACCCGGGCCGCCCGCGTGGCAGGCGAGCATTCTACCACTGAACCATCGATGCTTGCATGAAGGATTAATTTTTACATGTTCTTTAACTAAAATACAAGAATATTGACGTTCAAAAATAATGTGTTGAAATAGTATTTAATGGTACCATCGTCTATTTTATACTACAGTCCGTGATATTCCAAAACATTTAAAATAAACAAATTGCATCGACCGGGAATCGAACCCGGGCCGCCCGCGTGGCAGGCGAGCATTCTACCACTGAACCATCGATGCTTGCATGAAGGATTAATTTTTACATGTTCTTTAACTAAAATACAAGAATATTGACGTTCAAAAATAATCAGTGTTGAAACAGTATTTAATCGTACCATCGTCTATTTTATACTACAGTCCGTGATATTCCAAAACATTTAAAATAAACAAATTGCATCGACCGGGAATCGAACCCGGGCCGCCCGCGTGGCAGGCGAGCATTCTACCACTGAACCATCGATGCTTGCATGAAGGATTAATTTTTACATGTTCTTTAACTAAAATACAAGAATATTCACGTTTAAAAATAATCAGTGTTGAAACAGTATTTAATGGTACCATCGTCTATTTTATACTACAGTCCGTGATATTCCAAAACATTTAAAATAAACAAATTGCATCGACCGGGAATCGAACCCGGGCCGCCCGCGTGGCAGGCGAGCATTCTACCACTGAACCATCGATGCTTGCATGAAGGATTAATTTTTACATGTTCTTTAACTAAAATACAAGAATATTCACGTTTAAAAATAATCAGTGTTGAAACAGTATTTAATGGTACCATCGTCTATTTTATACTACAGTCCGTGATATTCCAAAACATTTAAAATAAACAAATTGCATCGACCGGGAATCGAACCCGGGCCGCCCGCGTGGCAGGCGAGCATTCTACCACTGAACCATCGATGCTTGCATGAAGGATTAATTTTTACATGTTCTTTAACTAAAATACAAGAATATTGACGTTCAAAAATAATGTGTTGAATCAGTATTTAATTACACCATCGTCTATTTTATACTACAGTCCGTGATATTCCAAAACATTTAAAATAAACAAATTGCATCGACCGGGAATCGAACCCGGGCCGCCCGCGTGGCAGGCGAGCATTCTACCACTGAACCATCGATGCTTGCATGAAGGATTAATTTTTACATGTTCTTTAACTAAAATACAAGAATATTCACGTTTAAAAATAATCAGTGTTGAAACAGTATTTAATGGTACCATCGTCTATTTTATACTACAGTCCGTGATATTCCAAAACATTTAAAATAAACAAATTGCATCGACCGGGAATCGAACCCGGGCCGCCCGCGTGGCAGGCGAGCATTCTACCACTGAACCATCGATGCTTGCATGAAGGATTAATTTTTACATGTTCTTTAACTAAAATACAAGAATATTGACGTTCAAAAATAATGTGTTGAAACAGTATTTAATGGTACCATCGTCTATTTTATACTACAGTCCGTGATATTCCAAAACATTTAAAATAAACAAATTGCATCGACCGGGAATCGAACCCGGGCCGCCCGCGTGGCAGGCGAGCATTCTACCACTGAACCATCGATGCTTGCATGAAGGATTAATTTTTACATGTTCTTTAACTAAAATACAAGAATATTGACGTTCAAAAATAATGTGTTGAAATAGTATTTAATGGTACCATCGTCTATTTTATACTACAGTCCGTGATATTCCAAAACATTTAAAATAAACAAATTGCATCGACCGGGAATCGAACCCGGGCCGCCCGCGTGGCAGGCGAGCATTCTACCACTGAACCATCGATGCTTGCATGAAGGATTAATTTTTACATGTTCTTTAACTAAAATACAAGAATATTCACGTTTAAAAATAATCAGTGTTGAAACAGTATTTAATGGTACCATCGTCTATTTTATACTACAGTCCGTGATATTCCAAAACATTTAAAATAAACAAATTGCATCGACCGGGAATCGAACCCGGGCCGCCCGCGTGGCAGGCGAGCATTCTACCACTGAACCATCGATGCTTGCATGAAGGATTAATTTTTACATGTTCTTTAACTAAAATACAAGAATATTGACGTTCAAAAATAATGTGTTGAAATAGTATTTAATGGTACCATCGTCTATTTTATACTACAGTCCGTGATATTCCAAAACATTTAAAATAAACAAATTGCATCGACCGGGAATCGAACCCGGGCCGCCCGCGTGGCAGGCGAGCATTCTACCACTGAACCATCGATGCTTGCATGAAGGATTAATTTTTACATGTTCTTTAACTAAAATACAAGAATATTCACGTTTAAAAATAATCAGTGTTGAAACAGTATTTAATGGTACCATCGTCTATTTTATACTACAGTCCGTGATATTCCAAAACATTTAAAATAAACAAATTGCATCGACCGGGAATCGAACCCGGGCCGCCCGCGTGGCAGGCGAGCATTCTACCACTGAACCATCGATGCTTGCATGAAGGATTAATTTTTACATGTTCTTTAACTAAAATACAAGAATATTGACGTTCAAAAATAATGTGTTGAAATAGTATTTAATGGTACCATCGTCTATTTTATACTACAGTCCGTGATATTCCAAAACATTTAAAATAAACAAATTGCATCGACCGGGAATCGAACCCGGGCCGCCCGCGTGGCAGGCGAGCATTCTACCACTGAACCATCGATGCTTGCATGAAGGATTAATTTTTACATGTTCTTTAACTAAAATACAAGAATATTGACGTTCAAAAATAATCAGTGTTGAAACAGTATTTAATCGTACCATCGTCTATTTTATACTACAGTCCGTGATATTCCAAAACATTTAAAATAAACAAATTGCATCGACCGGGAATCGAACCCGGGCCGCCCGCGTGGCAGGCGAGCATTCTACCACTGAACCATCGATGCTTGCATGAAGGATTAATTTTTACATGTTCTTTAACTAAAATACAAGAATATTGACGTTTCAAAAATAATCAGTGTTGAAACAGTATTTAATGGTACCATCGTCTATTTTATACTACAGTCCGTGATATTCCAAAACATTTAAAATAAACAAATTGCATCGACCGGGAATCGAACCCGGGCCGCCCGCGTGGCAGGCGAGCATTCTACCACTGAACCATCGATGCTTGCATGAAGGATTAATTTTTACATGTTCTTTAACTAAAATACAAGAATATTCACGTTTAAAAATAATCAGTGTTGAAACAGTATTTAATGGTACCATCGTCTATTTTATACTACAGTCCGTGATATTCCAAAACATTTAAAATAAACAAATTGCATCGACCGGGAATCGAACCCGGGCCGCCCGCGTGGCAGGCGAGCATTCTACCACTGAACCATCGATGCTTGCATGAAGGATTAATTTTTACATGTTCTTTAACTAAAATACAAGAATATTGACGTTCAAAAATAATCAGTGTTGAAATAGTATTTAATGGTACCATCGTCTATTTTATACTACAGTCCGTGATATTCCAAAACATTTAAAATAAACAAATTGCATCGACCGGGAATCGAACCCGGGCCGCCCGCGTGGCAGGCGAGCATTCTACCACTGAACCATCGATGCTTGCATGAAGCATTAATTTTTACATGTTCTTTAACTAAAATACAAGAATATTGACGTTCAAAAATAATGTGTTGAAATAGTATTTAATGGTACCATCGTCTATTTTATACTACAGTCCGTGATATTCCAAAACATTTAAAATAAACAAATTGCATCGACCGGGAATCGAACCCGGGCCGCCCGCGTGGCAGGCGAGCATTCTACCACTGAACCATCGATGCTTGCATGAAGGATTAATTTTTACATGTTCTTTAACTAAAATACAAGAATATTGACGTTCAAAAATAATGTGTTGAAATAGTATTTAATGGTACCATCGTCTATTTTATACTACAGTCCGTGATATTCCAAAACATTTAAAATAAACAAATTGCATCGACCGGGAATCGAACCCGGGCCGCCCGCGTGGCAGGCGAGCATTCTACCACTGAACCATCGATGCTTGCATGAAGGATTAATTTTTACATGTTCTTTAACTAAAATACAAGAATATTGACGTTCAAAAATAATCAGTGTTGAAACAGTATTTAATGGTACCATCGTCTATTTTATACTACAGTCCGTGATATTCCAAAACATTTAAAATAAACAAATTGCATCGACCGGGAATCGAACCCGGGCCGCCCGCGTGGCAGGCGAGCATTCTACCACTGAACCATCGATGCTTGCATGAAGGATTAATTTTTACATGTTCTTTAACTAAAATACAAGAATATTCACGTTTAAAAATAATCAGTGTTGAAACAGTATTTAATTGTACCATCGTCTATTTTATACTACAGTCCGTGATATTCCAAAACATTTAAAATAAACAAATTGCATCGACCGGGAATCGAACCCGGGCCGCCCGCGTGGCAGGCGAGCATTCTACCACTGAACCATCGATGCTTGCATGAAGGATTAATTTTTACATGTTCTTTAACTAAAATACAAGAATATTGACGTTTCAAAAATAATCAGTGTTGAAACAGTATTTAATGGTACCATCGTCTATTTTATACTACAGTCCGTGATATTCCAAAACATTTAAAATAAACAAATTGCATCGACCGGGAATCGAACCCGGGCCGCCCGCGTGGCAGGCGAGCATTCTACCACTGAACCATCGATGCTTGCATGAAGGATTAATTTTTACATGTTCTTTAACTAAAATACAAGAATATTCACGTTTAAAAATAATCAGTGTTGAAACAGTATTTAATGGTACCATCGTCTATTTTATACTACAGTCCGTGATATTCCAAAACATTTAAAATAAACAAATTGCATCGACCGGGAATCGAACCCGGGCCGCCCGCGTGGCAGGCGAGCATTCTACCACTGAACCATCGATGCTTGCATGAAGGATTAATTTTTACATGTTCTTTAACTAAAATACAAGAATATTCACGTTTAAAAATAATCAGTGTTGAAACAGTATTTAATGGTACCATCGTCTATTTTATACTACAGTCCGTGATATTCCAAAACATTTAAAATAAACAAATTGCATCGACCGGGAATCGAACCCGGGCCGCCCGCGTGGCAGGCGAGCATTCTACCACTGAACCATCGATGCTTGCATGAAGGATTAATTTTTACATGTTCTTTAACTAAAATACAAGAATATTCACGTTTAAAAATAATCAGTGTTGAAACAGTATTTAATCGTACCATCGTCTATTTTATACTACAGTCCGTGATATTCCAAAACATTTAAAATAAACAAATTGCATCGACCGGGAATCGAACCCGGGCCGCCCGCGTGGCAGGCGAGCATTCTACCACTGAACCATCGATGCTTGCATGAAGGATTAATTTTTACATGTTCTTTAACTAAAATACAAGAATATTGACGTTCAAAAATAATGTGTTGAAATAGTATTTAATGGTACCATCGTCTATTTTATACTACAGTCCGTGATATTCCAAAACATTTAAAATAAACAAATTGCATCGACCGGGAATCGAACCCGGGCCGCCCGCGTGGCAGGCGAGCATTCTACCACTGAACCATCGATGCTTGCATGAAGGATTAATTTTTACATGTTCTTTAACTAAAATACAAGAATATTTACGTTTAAAAATAATCAGTGTTGAAACAGTATTTAATGGTACCATCGTCTATTTTATACTACAGTCCGTGATATTCCAAAACATTTAAAATAAACAAATTGCATCGACCGGGAATCGAACCCGGGCCGCCCGCGTGGCAGGCGAGCATTCTACCACTGAACCATCGATGCTTGCATGAAGGATTAATTTTTACATGTTCTTTAACTAAAATACAAGAATATTGACGTTCAAAAATAATGTGTTGAAATAGTATTTAATGTACCATCGTCTATTTTATACTACAGTCCGTGATATTCCAAAACATTTAAAATAAACAAATTGCATCGACCGGGAATCGAACCCGGGCCGCCCGCGTGGCAGGCGAGCATTCTACCACTGAACCATCGATGCTTGCATGAAGGATTAATTTTTACATGTTCTTTAACTAAAATACAAGAATATTTACGTTTAAAAATAATCAGTGTTGAAACAGTATTTAATGGTACCATCGTCTATTTTATACTACAGTCCGTGATATTCCAAAACATTTAAAATAAACAAATTGCATCGACCGGGAATCGAACCCGGGCCGCCCGCGTGGCAGGCGAGCATTCTACCACTGAACCATCGATGCTTGCATGAAGGATTAATTTTTACATGTTCTTTAACTAAAATACAAGAATATTGACGTTCAAAAATAATGTGTTGAAATAGTATTTAATGGTACCATCGTCTATTTTATACTACAGTCCGTGATATTCCAAAACATTTAAAATAAACAAATTGCATCGACCGGGAATCGAACCCGGGCCGCCCGCGTGGCAGGCGAGCATTCTACCACTGAACCATCGATGCTTGCATGAAGGATTAATTTTTACATGTTCTTTAACTAAAATACAAGAATATTGACGTTCAAAAATAATCAGTGTTGAAATAGTATTTAATGGTACCATCGTCTATTTTATACTACAGTCCGTGATATTCCAAAACATTTAAAATAAACAAATTGCATCGACCGGGAATCGAACCCGGGCCGCCCGCGTGGCAGGCGAGCATTCTACCACTGAACCATCGATGCTTGCATGAAGGATTAATTTTTACATGTTCTTTAACTAAAATACAAGAATATTGACGTTCAAAAATAATCAGTGTTTAAACAGTATTTAATCGTACCATCGTCTATTTTATACTACAGTCCGTGATATTCCTAAACATTTAAAACAAACAAATTGCATCGACCGGGAATCGAACCCGGGCCGCCCGCGTGGCAGGCGAGCATTCTACCACTGAACCATCGATGCTTGCATGAAGGATTAATTTTTACATGTTCTTTAACTAAAATACAAGAATATTGACGTTCAAAAATAATGTGTTGAAATAGTATTTAATGGTACCATCGTCTATTTTATACTACAGTCCGTGATATTCCAAAACATTTAAAATAAACAAATTGCATCGACCGGGAATCGAACCCGGGCCGCCCGCGTGGCAGGCGAGCATTCTACCACTGAACCATCGATGCTTGCATGAGGCATTAATTTATACATGTTCTTTAACTAAAATACAAGAATATTGACGTTCAAAAATAATGTGTTGAAATAGTATTTAATGGTACCATCGTCTATTTTATACTACAGTCCGTGATATTCCAAAACATTTAAAATAAACAAATTGCATCGACCGGGAATCGAACCCGGGCCGCCCGCGTGGCAGGCGAGCATTCTACCACTGAACCATCGATGCTTGCATGAAGGATTAATTTTTACATGTTCTTTAACTAAAATACAAGAATATTGACGTTCAAAAATAATCAGTGTTGAAATAGTATTTAATGGTACCATCGTCTATTTTATACTACAGTCCGTGATATTCCAAAACATTTAAAATAAACAAATTGCATCGACCGGGAATCGAACCCGGGCCGCCCGCGTGGCAGGCGAGCATTCTACCACTGAACCATCGATGCTTGCATGAAGGATTAATTTTTACATGTTCTTTAACTAAAATACAAGAATATTCACGTTTAAAAATAATCAGTATTGAAACAGTATTTAATCGTACCATCGTCTATTTTATACTACAGTCCGTGATATTCCAAAACATTTAAAATAAACAAATTGCATCGACCGGGAATCGAACCCGGGCCGCCCGCGTGGCAGGCGAGCATTCTACCACTGAACCATCGATGCTTGCATGAAGGATTAATTTTTACATGTTCTTTAACTAAAATACAAGAATATTGACGTTCAAAAATAATGTGTTGAAATAGTATTTAATGGTACCATCGTCTATTTTATACTACAGTCCGTGATATTCCAAAACATTTAAAATAAACAAATTGCATCGACCGGGAATCGAACCCGGGCCGCCCGCGTGGCAGGCGAGCATTCTACCACTGAACCATCGATGCTTGCATGAAGGATTAATTTTTACATGTTCTTTAACTAAAATACAAGAATATTGACGTTCAAAAATAATCAGTGTTGAAACAGCTATTTTATACTACAGTCCGTGATATTCCAAAACATTTAAAATAAACAAATTGCATCGACCGGGAATCGAACCCGGGCCGCCCGCGTGGCAGGCGAGCATTCTACCACTGAACCATCGATGCTTGCATGAAGGATTAATTTTTACATGTTCTTTAACTAAAATACAAGAATATTGACGTTCAAAAATAATGTGTTGAAATAGTATTTAATGGTACCATCGTCTATTTTATACTACAGTCCGTGATATTCCAAAACATTTAAAATAAACAAATTGCATCGACCGGGAATCGAACCCGGGCCGCCCGCGTGGCAGGCGAGCATTCTACCACTGAACCATCGATGCTTGCATGAAGGATTAATTTTTACATGTTCTTTAACTAAAATACAAGAATATTGACGTTTCAAAAATAATCAGTGTTGAAACAGTATTTAATGTACCATCGTCTATTTTATACTACAGTCCGTGATATTCCAAAACATTTAAAATAAACAAATTGCATCGACCGGGAATCGAACCCGGGCCGCCCGCGTGGCAGGCGAGCATTCTACCACTGAACCATCGATGCTTGCATGAAGGATTAATTTTTACATGTTCTTTAACTAAAATACAAGAATATTGACGTTCAAAAATAATGTGTTGAAATAGTATTTAATGGTACCATCGTCTATTTTATACTACAGTCCGTGATATTCCAAAACATTTAAAATAAACAAATTGCATCGACCGGGAATCGAACCCGGGCCGCCCGCGTGGCAGGCGAGCATTCTACCACTGAACCATCGATGCTTGCATGAAGGATTAATTTTTACATGTTCTTTAACTAAAATACAAGAATATTGACGTTCAAAAATAATGTGTTGAAATAGTATTTAATGGTACCATCGTCTATTTTATACTACAGTCCGTGATATTCCAAAACATTTAAAATAAACAAATTGCATCGACCGGGAATCGAACCCGGGCCGCCCGCGTGGCAGGCGAGCATTCTACCACTGAACCATCGATGCTTGCATGAAGGATTAATTTTTACATGTTCTTTAACTAAAATACAAGAATATTGACGTTCAAAAATAATGTGTTGAAATAGTATTTAATGGTACCATCGTCTATTTTATACTACAGTCCGTGATATTCCAAAACATTTAAAATAAACAAATTGCATCGACCGGGAATCGAACCCGGGCCGCCCGCGTGGCAGGCGAGCATTCTACCACTGAACCATCGATGCTTGCATGAAGGATTAATTTTTACATGTTCTTTAACTAAAATACAAGAATATTGACGTTCAAAAATAATGTGTTGAAATAGTATTTAATGGTACCATCGTCTATTTTATACTACAGTCCGTGATATTCCAAAACATTTAAAATAAACAAATTGCATCGACCGGGAATCGAACCCGGGCCGCCCGCGTGGCAGGCGAGCATTCTACCACTGAACCATCGATGCTTGCATGAAGGATTAATTTTTACATGTTCTTTAACTAAAATACAAGAATATTGACGTTCAAAAATAATGTGTTGAAATAGTATTTAATGGTACCATCGTCTATTTTATACTACAGTCCGTGATATTCCAAAACATTTAAAATAAACAAATTGCATCGACCGGGAATCGAACCCGGGCCGCCCGCGTGGCAGGCGAGCATTCTACCACTGAACCATCGATGCTTGCATGAAGGATTAATTTTTACATGTTCTTTAACTAAAATACAAGAATATTGACGTTCAAAAATAATGTGTTGAAATAGTATTTAATGGTACCATCGTCTATTTTATACTACAGTCCGTGATATTCCAAAACATTTAAAATAAACAAATTGCATCGACCGGGAATCGAACCCGGGCCGCCCGCGTGGCAGGCGAGCATTCTACCACTGAACCATCGATGCTTGCATGAAGGATTAATTTTTACATGTTCTTTAACTAAAATACAAGAATATTGACGTTCAAAAATAATGTGTTGAAACAGTATTTAATGGTACCATCGTCTATTTTATACTACAGTCCGTGATATTCCAAAACATTTAAAATAAACAAATTGCATCGACCGGGAATCGAACCCGGGCCGCCCGCGTGGCAGGCGAGCATTCTACCACTGAACCATCGATGCTTGCATGAAGGATTAATTTTTACATGTTCTTTAACTAAAATACAAGAATATTGACGTTCAAAAATAATGTGTTGAAATAGTATTTAATGGTACCATCGTCTATTTTATACTACAGTCCGTGATATTCCAAAACATTTAAAATAAACAAATTGCATCGACCGGGAATCGAACCCGGGCCGCCCGCGTGGCAGGCGAGCATTCTACCACTGAACCATCGATGCTTGCATGAAGGATTAATTTTTACATGTTCTTTAACTAAAATACAAGAATATTGACGTTCAAAAATAATGTGTTGAAATAGTATTTAATGGTACCATCGTCTATTTTATACTACAGTCCGTGATATTCCAAAACATTTAAAATAAACAAATTGCATCGACCGGGAATCGAACCCGGGCCGCCCGCGTGGCAGGCGAGCATTCTACCACTGAACCATCGATGCTTGCATGAAGGATTAATTTTTACATGTTCTTTAACTAAAATACAAGAATATTGACGTTTAAAAATAATCAGTGTTGAAACAGTATTTAATGGTACCATCGTCTATTTTATACTACAGTCCGTGATATTCCAAAACATTTAAAATAAACAAATTGCATCGACCGGGAATCGAACCCGGGCCGCCCGCGTGGCAGGCGAGCATTCTACCACTGAACCATCGATGCTTGCATGAAGGATTAATTTTTACATGTTCTTTAACTAAAATACAAGAATATTGACGTTTAAAAATAATCAGTGTTGAAACAGTATTTAATCGTACCATCGTCTATTTTATACTACAGTCCGTGATATTCCAAAACATTTAAAATAAACAAATTGCATCGACCGGGAATCGAACCCGGGCCGCCCGCGTGGCAGGCGAGCATTCTACCACTGAACCATCGATGCTTGCATGAAGGATTAATTTTTACATGTTCTTTAACTAAAATACAAGAATATTGACGTTCAAAAATAATCAGTGTTGAAACAGTATTTAATGGTACCATCGTCTATTTTATACTACAGTCCGTGATATTCCAAAACATTTAAAATAAACAAATTGCATCGACCGGGAATCGAACCCGGGCCGCCCGCGTGGCAGGCGAGCATTCTACCACTGAACCATCGATGCTTGCATGAAGGATTAATTTTTACATGTTCTTTAACTAAAATACAAGAATATTGACGTTCAAAAATAATCAGTATTGAAACAGTATTTAATCGTACCATCGTCTATTTTATACTACAGTCCTTGATATTCCAAAACATTTAAAATAAACAAATTGCATCGACCGGGAATCGAACCCGGGCCGCCCGCGTGGCAGGCGAGCATTCTACCACTGAACCATCGATGCTTGCATGAAGGATTAATTTTTACATGTTCTTTAACTAAAATACAAGAATATTCACGTTTAAAAATAATCAGTGTTGAAACAGTATTTAATGGTACCATCGTCTATTTTATACTACAGTCCGTGATATTCCAAAACATTTAAAATAAACAAATTGCATCGACCGGGAATCGAACCCGGGCCGCCCGCGTGGCAGGCGAGCATTCTACCACTGAACCATCGATGCTTGCATGAAGGATTAATTTTTACATGTTCTTTAACTAAAATACAAGAATATTGACGTTCAAAAATAATCAGTGTTGAAACAGTATTTAATAGTACCATCGTCTAGTTTATACTACAGTCCGTGATATTCCAAAACATTTAAAATAAACAAATTGCATCGACCGGGAATCGAACCCGGGCCGCCCGCGTGGCAGGCGAGCATTCTACCACTGAACCATCGATGCTTGCATGAAGGATTAATTTTTACATGTTCTTTAACTAAAATACAAGAATATTGACGTTCAAAAATAATGTGTTGAAATAGTATTTAATGGTACCATCGTCTATTTTATACTACAGTCCGTGATATTCCAAAACATTTAAAATAAACAAATTGCATCGACCGGGAATCGAACCCGGGCCGCCCGCGTGGCAGGCGAGCATTCTACCACTGAACCATCGATGCTTGCATGAAGGATTAATTTTTACATGTTCTTTAACTAAAATACAAGAATATTGACGTTCAAAAATAATCAGTGTTGAAACAGTATTTAATCGTACCATCGTCTATTTTATACTACAGTCCGTGATATTCCAAAACATTTAAAATAAACAAATTGCATCGACCGGGAATCGAACCCGGGCCGCCCGCGTGGCAGGCGAGCATTCTACCACTGAACCATCGATGCTTGCATGAAGGATTAATTTTTACATGTTCTTTAACTAAAATACAAGAATATTCACGTTTAAAAATAATCAGTGTTGAAACAGTATTTAATGGTACCATCGTCTATTTTATACTACAGTCCGTGATATTCCAAAACATTTAAAATAAACAAATTGCATCGACCGGGAATCGAACCCGGGCCGCCCGCGTGGCAGGCGAGCATTCTACCACTGAACCATCGATGCTTGCATGAAGGATTAATTTTTACATGTTCTTTAACTAAAATACAAGAATATTGACGTTCAAAAATAATCAGTGTTCCATCGTCTATTTTATACTACAGTCCGTGATATTCCAAAACATTTAAAATAAACAAATTGCATCGACCGGGAATCGAACCCGGGCCGCCCGCGTGGCAGGCGAGCATTCTACCACTGAACCATCGATGCGTCATGAAGGATTAATTTTTACATGTTCTTTAACTAAAATACAAGAATATTTACGTTTAAAAATAATCAGTGTTGAAACAGTATTTAATGGTACCATCGTCTATTTTATACTACAGTCCGTGATATTCCAAAACATTTAAAATAAACAAATTGCATCGACCGGGAATCGAACCCGGGCCGCCCGCGTGGCAGGCGAGCATTCTACCACTGAACCATCGATGCGTCATGAAGGATTAATTTTTACATGTTCTTTAACTAAAATACAAGAATATTTACGTTTAAAAATAATCAGTGTTGAAACAGTATTTAATGGTACCATCGTCTATTTTATACTACAGTCCGTGATATTCCAAAACATTTAAAATAAACAAATTGCATCGACCGGGAATCGAACCCGGGCCGCCCGCGTGGCAGGCGAGCATTCTACCACTGAACCATCGATGCTTGCATGAAGGATTAATTTTTACATGTTCTTTAACTAAAATACAAGAATATTGACGTTCAAAAATAATGTGTTGAAATAGTATTTAATGTACCATCGTCTATTTTATACTACAGTCCGTGATATTCCAAAACATTTAAAATAAACAAATTGCATCGACCGGGAATCGAACCCGGGCCGCCCGCGTGGCAGGCGAGCATTCTACCACTGAACCATCGATGCTTGCATGAAGGATTAATTTTTACATGTTCTTTAACTAAAATACAAGAATATTGACGTTCAAAAATAATGTGTTGAAATAGTATTTAATGGTACCATCGTCTATTTTATACTACAGTCCGTGATATTCCAAAACATTTAAAATAAACAAATTGCATCGACCGGGAATCGAACCCGGGCCGCCCGCGTGGCAGGCGAGCATTCTACCACTGAACCATCGATGCTTGCATGAAGGATTAATTTTTACATGTTCTTTAACTAAAATACAAGAATATTGACGTTCAAAAATAATGTGTTGAAATAGTATTTAATGGTACCATCGTCTATTTTATACTACAGTCCGTGATATTCCAAAACATTTAAAATAAACAAATTGCATCGACCGGGAATCGAACCCGGGCCGCCCGCGTGGCAGGCGAGCATTCTACCACTGAACCATCGATGCTTGCATGAAGGATTAATTTTTACATGTTCTTTAACTAAAATACAAGAATATTGACGTTCAAAAATAATGTGTTGAAATAGTATTTAATGGTACCATCGTCTATTTTATACTACAGTCCGTGATATTCCAAAACATTTAAAATAAACAAATTGCATCGACCGGGAATCGAACCCGGGCCGCCCGCGTGGCAGGCGAGCATTCTACCACTGAACCATCGATGCTTGCATGAAGGATTAATTTTTACATGTTCTTTAACTAAAATACAAGAATATTGACGTTCAAAAATAATCAGTGTTGAAACAGTATTTAATAGTACCATCGTCTAGTTTATACTACAGTCCGTGATATTCCAAAACATTTAAAATAAACAAATTGCATCGACCGGGAATCGAACCCGGGCCGCCCGCGTGGCAGGCGAGCATTCTACCACTGAACCATCGATGCTTGCATGAAGGATTAATTTTTACATGTTCTTTAACTAAAATACAAGAATATTGACGTTCAAAAATAATGTGTTGAAATAGTATTTAATGGTACCATCGTCTATTTTATACTACAGTCCGTGATATTCCAAAACATTTAAAATAAACAAATTGCATCGACCGGGAATCGAACCCGGGCCGCCCGCGTGGCAGGCGAGCATTCTACCACTGAACCATCGATGCTTGCATGAAGGATTAATTTTTACATGTTCTTTAACTAAAATACAAGAATATTGACGTTCAAAAATAATGTGTTGAAATAGTATTTAATGGTACCATCGTCTATTTTATACTACAGTCCGTGATATTCCAAAACATTTAAAATAAACAAATTGCATCGACCGGGAATCGAACCCGGGCCGCCCGCGTGGCAGGCGAGCATTCTACCACTGAACCATCGATGCTTGCATGAAAAGTTAATTTTTACATGTTCTTTAACTAAAATACAAGAATATTGACGTTCAAAAATAATGTGTTGAAATAGTATTTAATGGTACCATCGTCTATTTTATACTACAGTCCGTGATATTCCAAAACATTTAAAATAAACAAATTGCATCGACCGGGAATCGAACCCGGGCCGCCCGCGTGGCAGGCGAGCATTCTACCACTGAACCATCGATGCTTGCATGAAGGATTAATTTTTACATGTTCTTTAACTAAAATACAAGAATATTGACGTTCAAAAATAATCAGTGTTTAAACAGTATTTAATCGTACCATCGTCTATTTTATACCACAGTCCGGGATATTCCTAAACATTTAAAATAAACAAATTGCATCGACCGGGAATCGAACCCGGGCCGCCCGCGTGGCAGGCGAGCATTCTACCACTGAACCATCGATGCTTGCATGAAGGATTAATTTTTACATGTTCTTTAACTAAAATACAAGAATATTGACGTTCAAAAATAATGTGTTGAAATAGTATTTAATGGTACCATCGTCTATTTTATACTACAGTCCGTGATATTCCAAAACATTTAAAATAAACAAATTGCATCGACCGGGAATCGAACCCGGGCCGCCCGCGTGGCAGGCGAGCATTCTACCACTGAACCATCGATGCTTGCATGAAGGATTAATTTTTACATGTTCTTTAACTAAAATACAAGAATATTGACGTTCAAAAATAATCAGTGTTGAAACAGTATTTAATAGTACCATCGTCTAGTTTATACTACAGTCCGTGATATTCCAAAACATTTAAAATAAACAAATTGCATCGACCGGGAATCGAACCCGGGCCGCCCGCGTGGCAGGCGAGCATTCTACCACTGAACCATCGATGCTTGCATGAAGCATTAATTTTTACATGTTCTTTAACTAAAATACAAGAATATTGACGTTCAAAAATAATGTGTTGAAATAGTATTTAATGGTACCATCGTCTATTTTATACTACAGTCCGTGATATTCCAAAACATTTAAAATAAACAAATTGCATCGACCGGGAATCGAACCCGGGCCGCCCGCGTGGCAGGCGAGCATTCTACCACTGAACCATCGATGCTTGCATGAAGGATTAATTTTTACATGTTCTTTAACTAAAATACAAGAATATTGACGTTCAAAAATAATGTGTTGAAATAGTATTTAATGGTACCATCGTCTATTTTATACTACAGTCCGTGATATTCCAAAACATTTAAAATAAACAAATTGCATCGACCGGGAATCGAACCCGGGCCGCCCGCGTGGCAGGCGAGCATTCTACCACTGAACCATCGATGCTTGCATGAAGGATTAATTTTTACATGTTCTTTAACTAAAATACAAGAATATTGACGTTCAAAAATAATGTGTTGAAATAGTATTTAATGGTACCATCGTCTATTTTATACTACAGTCCGTGATATTCCAAAACATTTAAAATAAACAAATTGCATCGACCGGGAATCGAACCCGGGCCGCCCGCGTGGCAGGCGAGCATTCTACCACTGAACCATCGATGCTTGCATGAAGGATTAATTTTTACATGTTCTTTAACTAAAATACAAGAATATTCACGTTTAAAAATAATCAGTGTTGAAACAGTATTTAATCGTACCATCGTCTATTTTATACTACAGTCCGTGATATTCCAAAACATTTAAAATAAACAAATTGCATCGACCGGGAATCGAACCCGGGCCGCCCGCGTGGCAGGCGAGCATTCTACCACTGAACCATCGATGCTTGCATGAAGGATTAATTTTTACATGTTCTTTAACTAAAATACAAGAATATTGACGTTCAAAAATAATGTGTTGAAATAGTATTTAATGGTACCATCGTCTATTTTATACTACAGTCCGTGATATTCCAAAACATTTAAAATAAACAAATTGCATCGACCGGGAATCGAACCCGGGCCGCCCGCGTGGCAGGCGAGCATTCTACCACTGAACCATCGATGCTTGCATGAAGGATTAATTTTTACATGTTCTTTAACTAAAATACAAGAATATTGACGTTCAAAACTAATCAGTGTTGAAACAGTATTTAATGGTACCATCGTCTATTTTATACTACAGTCCGTGATATTCCAAAACATTTAAAATAAACAAATTGCATCGACCGGGAATCGAACCCGGGCCGCCCGCGTGGCAGGCGAGCATTCTACCACTGAACCATCGATGCTTGCATCAAGGATTAATTTTTACATGTTCTTTAACTAAAATACAAGAATATTGACGTTCAAAACTAATCAGTATTGAAACAGTATTTAATAGTACCATCGTCTAGTTTATACTACAGTCCGTGATATTCCAAAACATTTAAAATAAACAAATTGCATCGACCGGGAATCGAACCCGGGCCGCCCGCGTGGCAGGCGAGCATTCTACCACTGAACCATCGATGCTTGCATGAAGCATTAATTTTTACATGTTCTTTAACTAAAATACAAGAATATTGACGTTCAAAAATAATGTGTTGAAATAGTATTTAATGGTACCATCGTCTATTTTATACTACAGTCCGTGATATTCCAAAACATTTAAAATAAACAAATTGCATCGACCGGGAATCGAACCCGGGCCGCCCGCGTGGCAGGCGAGCATTCTACCACTGAACCATCGATGCTTGCATGAAGGATTAATTTTTACATGTTCTTTAACTAAAATACAAGAATATTCACGTTTAAAAATAATCAGTGTTGAAACAGTATTTAATGGTACCATCGTCTATTTTATACTACAGTCCGTGATATTCCAAAACATTTAAAATAAACAAATTGCATCGACCGGGAATCGAACCCGGGCCGCCCGCGTGGCAGGCGAGCATTCTACCACTGAACCATCGATGCTTGCATGAAGGATTAATTTTTACATGTTCTTTAACTAAAATACAAGAATATTGACGTTCAAAAATAATCAGTGTTTAAACAGTATTTAATCGTACCATCGTCTATTTTATACCACAGTCCGTGATATTCCTAAACATTTAAAATAAACAAATTGCATCGACCGGGAATCGAACCCGGGCCGCCCGCGTGGCAGGCGAGCATTCTACCACTGAACCATCGATGCTTGCATGAAGGATTAATTTTTACATGTTCTTTAACTAAAATACAAGAATATTGACGTTCAAAAATAATGTGTTGAAATAGTATTTAATGGTACCATCGTCTATTTTATACTACAGTCCGTGATATTCCAAAACATTTAAAATAAACAAATTGCATCGACCGGGAATCGAACCCGGGCCGCCCGCGTGGCAGGCGAGCATTCTACCACTGAACCATCGATGCTTGCATGAAGGATTAATTTTTACATGTTCTTTAACTAAAATACAAGAATATTGACGTTCAAAAATAATCAGTGTTGAAACAGTATTTAATGGTACCATCGTCTATTTTATACTACAGTCCGTGATATTCCAAAACATTTAAAATAAACAAATTGCATCGACCGGGAATCGAACCCGGGCCGCCCGCGTGGCAGGCGAGCATTCTACCACTGAACCATCGATGCTTGCATGAAGGATTAATTTTTACATGTTCTTTAACTAAAATACAAGAATATTGACGTTCAAAAATAATGTGTTGAAATAGTATTTAATGGTACCATCGTCTATTTTATACTACAGTCCGTGATATTCCAAAACATTTAAAATAAACAAATTGCATCGACCGGGAATCGAACCCGGGCCGCCCGCGTGGCAGGCGAGCATTCTACCACTGAACCATCGATGCTTGCATGAAGGATTAATTTTTACATGTTCTTTAACTAAAATACAAGAATATTGACGTTCAAAAATAATGTGTTGAAATAGTATTTAATGGTACCATCGTCTATTTTATACTACAGTCCGTGATATTCCAAAACATTTAAAATAAACAAATTGCATCGACCGGGAATCGAACCCGGGCCGCCCGCGTGGCAGGCGAGCATTCTACCACTGAACCATCGATGCTTGCATGAAGGATTAATTTTTACATGTTCTTTAACTAAAATACAAGAATATTGACGTTCAAAAATAATGTGTTGAAATAGTATTTAATGGTACCATCGTCTATTTTATACTACAGTCCGTGATATTCCAAAACATTTAAAATAAACAAATTGCATCGACCGGGAATCGAACCCGGGCCGCCCGCGTGGCAGGCGAGCATTCTACCACTGAACCATCGATGCTTGCATGAAGGATTAATTTTTACATGTTCTTTAACTAAAATACAAGAATATTGACGTTCAAAAATAATCAGTGTTGAAACAGTATTTAATAGTACCATCGTCTAGTTTATACTACAGTCCGTGATATTCCAAAACATTTAAAATAAACAAATTGCATCGACCGGGAATCGAACCCGGGCCGCCCGCGTGGCAGGCGAGCATTCTACCACTGAACCATCGATGCTTGCATGAAGGATTAATTTTTACATGTTCTTTAACTAAAATACAAGAATATTGACGTTCAAAAATAATGTGTTGAAATAGTATTTAATGGTACCATCGTCTATTTTATACTACAGTCCGTGATATTCCAAAACATTTAAAATAAACAAATTGCATCGACCGGGAATCGAACCCGGGCCGCCCGCGTGGCAGGCGAGCATTCTACCACTGAACCATCGATGCTTGCATGAAGGATTAATTTTTACATGTTCTTTAACTAAAATACAAGAATATTGACGTTCAAAAATAATGTGTTGAAATAGTATTTAATGGTACCATCGTCTATTTTATACTACAGTCCGTGATATTCCAAAACATTTAAAATAAACAAATTGCATCGACCGGGAATCGAACCCGGGCCGCCCGCGTGGCAGGCGAGCATTCTACCACTGAACCATCGATGCTTGCATGAAGCATTAATTTTTACATGTTCTTTAACTAAAATACAAGAATATTGACGTTCAAAAATAATGTGTTGAAATAGTATTTAATCGTACCATCGTCTATTTTATACCACAGTCCGGGATATTCCTAAACATTTAAAATAAACAAATTGCATCGACCGGGAATCGAACCCGGGCCGCCCGCGTGGCAGGCGAGCATTCTACCACTGAACCATCGATGCTTGCATGAAGGATTAATTTTTACATGTTCTTTAACTAAAATACAAGAATATTGACGTTCAAAAATAATCAGTGTTGAAATAGTATTTAATTGTACCATCGTCTATTTTATACTACAGTCCGTGATATTCCAAAACATTTAAAATAAACAAATTGCATCGACCGGGAATCGAACCCGGGCCGCCCGCGTGGCAGGCGAGCATTCTACCACTGAACCATCGATGCTTGCATGAAGGATTAATTTTTACATGTTCTTTAACTAAAATACAAGAATATTTACGTTTAAAAATAATCAGTGTTGAAACAGTATTTAATGGTACCATCGTCTATTTTATACTACAGTCCGTGATATTCCAAAACATTTAAAATAAACAAATTGCATCGACCGGGAATCGAACCCGGGCCGCCCGCGTGGCAGGCGAGCATTCTACCACTGAACCATCGATGCTTGCATGAAGGATTAATTTTTACATGTTCTTTAACTAAAATACAAGAATATTCACGTTTAAAAATAATCAGTGTTGAAACAGTATTTAATGGTACCATCGTCTATTTTATACTACAGTCCGTGATATTCCAAAACATTTAAAATAAACAAATTGCATCGACCGGGAATCGAACCCGGGCCGCCCGCGTGGCAGGCGAGCATTCTACCACTGAACCATCGATGCTTGCATGAAGGATTAATTTTTACATGTTCTTTAACTAAAATACAAGAATATTGACGTTCAAAAATAATGTGTTGAAATAGTATTTAATGGTACCATCGTCTATTTTATACTACAGTCCGTGATATTCCAAAACATTTAAAATAAACAAATTGCATCGACCGGGAATCGAACCCGGGCCGCCCGCGTGGCAGGCGAGCATTCTACCACTGAACCATCGATGCTTGCATGAAGGATTAATTTTTACATGTTCTTTAACTAAAATACAAGAATATTGACGTTCAAAAATAATGTGTTGAAATAGTATTTAATGGTACCATCGTCTATTTTATACTACAGTCCGTGATATTCCAAAACATTTAAAATAAACAAATTGCATCGACCGGGAATCGAACCCGGGCCGCCCGCGTGGCAGGCGAGCATTCTACCACTGAACCATCGATGCTTGCATGAAGGATTAATTTTTACATGTTCTTTAACTAAAATACAAGAATATTGACGTTCAAAAATAATGTGTTGAAATAGTATTTAATGGTACCATCGTCTATTTTATACTACAGTCCGTGATATTCCAAAACATTTAAAATAAACAAATTGCATCGACCGGGAATCGAACCCGGGCCGCCCGCGTGGCAGGCGAGCATTCTACCACTGAACCATCGATGCTTGCATGAAGGATTAATTTTTACATGTTCTTTAACTAAAATACAAGAATATTGACGTTCAAAAATAATGTGTTGAAATAGTATTTAATGGTACCATCGTCTATTTTATACTACAGTCCGTGATATTCCAAAACATTTAAAATAAACAAATTGCATCGACCGGGAATCGAACCCGGGCCGCCCGCGTGGCAGGCGAGCATTCTACCACTGAACCATCGATGCTTGCATGAAGGATTAATTTTTACATGTTCTTTAACTAAAATACAAGAATATTGACGTTTCAAAATAATCAGTGTTTAAACAGTATTTAATCGTACCATCGTCTATTTTATACTACAGTCCGTGATATTCCAAAACATTTAAAATAAACAAATTGCATCGACCGGGAATCGAACCCGGGCCGCCCGCGTGGCAGGCGAGCATTCTACCACTGAACCATCGATGCTTGCATGAAGGATTAATTTTTACATGTTCTTTAACTAAAATACAAGAATATTGACGTTCAAAAATAATCAGTGTTTAAACAGTATTTAATCGTACCATCGTCTATTTTATACTACAGTCCGTGATATTCCAAAACATTTAAAATAAACAAATTGCATCGACCGGGAATCGAACCCGGGCCGCCCGCGTGGCAGGCGAGCATTCTACCACTGAACCATCGATGCTTGCATGAAGGATTAATTTTTACATGTTCTTTAACTAAAATACAAGAATATTGACGTTCAAAAATAATGTGTTGAAATAGTATTTAATGGTACCATCGTCTATTTTATACTACAGTCCGTGATATTCCAAAACATTTAAAATAAACAAATTGCATCGACCGGGAATCGAACCCGGGCCGCCCGCGTGGCAGGCGAGCATTCTACCACTGAACCATCGATGCTTGCATGAAGGATTAATTTTTACATGTTCTTTAACTAAAATACAAGAATATTGACGTTCAAAAATAATGTGTTGAAATAGTATTTAATGGTACCATCGTCTATTTTATACTACAGTCCGTGATATTCCAAAACATTTAAAATAAACAAATTGCATCGACCGGGAATCGAACCCGGGCCGCCCGCGTGGCAGGCGAGCATTCTACCACTGAACCATCGATGCTTGCATGAAGGATTAATTTTTACATGTTCTTTAACTAAAATACAAGAATATTGACGTTCAAAAATAATCAGTGTTTAAACAGTATTTAATCGTACCATCGTCTATTTTATACTACAGTCCGTGATATTCCAAAACATTTAAAATAAACAAATTGCATCGACCGGGAATCGAACCCGGGCCGCCCGCGTGGCAGGCGAGCATTCTACCACTGAACCATCGATGCTTGCATGAAGGATTAATTTTTACATGTTCTTTAACTAAAATACAAGAATATTGACGTTCAAAAATAATGTGTTGAAATAGTATTTAATGGTACCATCGTCTATTTTATACTACAGTCCGTGATATTCCAAAACATTTAAAATAAACAAATTGCATCGACCGGGAATCGAACCCGGGCCGCCCGCGTGGCAGGCGAGCATTCTACCACTGAACCATCGATGCTTGCATGAAGGATTAATTTTTACATGTTCTTTAACTAAAATACAAGAATATTGACGTTCAAAAATAATGTGTTGAAACAGTATTTAATGGTACCATCGTCTATTTTATACTACAGTCCGTGATATTCCAAAACATTTAAAATAAACAAATTGCATCGACCGGGAATCGAACCCGGGCCGCCCGCGTGGCAGGCGAGCATTCTACCACTGAACCATCGATGCTTGCATGAACGATTAATTTTTACATGTTCTTTAACTAAAATACAAGAATATTGACGTTTAAAAATAATCAGTGTTTAAACAGTATTTAATCGTACCATCGTCTATTTTATACTACAGTCCGTGATATTCCAAAACATTTAAAATAAACAAATTGCATCGACCGGGAATCGAACCCGGGCCGCCCGCGTGGCAGGCGAGCATTCTACCACTGAACCATCGATGCTTGCATGAAGGATTAATTTTTACATGTTCTTTAACTAAAATACAAGAATATTCACGTTTAAAAATAATCAGTGTTGAAACAGTATTTAATGGTACCATCGTCTATTTTATACTACAGTCCGTGATATTCCAAAACATTTAAAATAAACAAATTGCATCGACCGGGAATCGAACCCGGGCCGCCCGCGTGGCAGGCGAGCATTCTACCACTGAACCATCGATGCTTGCATGAAGGATTAATTTTTACATGTTCTTTAACTAAAATACAAGAATATTGACGTTCAAAAATAATGTGTTGAAATAGTATTTAATGGTACCATCGTCTATTTTATACTACAGTCCGTGATATTCCAAAACATTTAAAATAAACAAATTGCATCGACCGGGAATCGAACCCGGGCCGCCCGCGTGGCAGGCGAGCATTCTACCACTGAACCATCGATGCTTGCATGAAGGATTAATTTTTACATGTTCTTTAACTAAAATACAAGAATATTGACGTTCAAAAATAATCAGTGTTGAAACAGTATTTAATAGTACCATCGTCTAGTTTATACTACAGTCCGTGATATTCCAAAACATTTAAAATAAACAAATTGCATCGACCGGGAATCGAACCCGGGCCGCCCGCGTGGCAGGCGAGCATTCTACCACTGAACCATCGATGCTTGCATGAAGGATTAATTTTTACATGTTCTTTAACTAAAATACAAGAATATTTACGTTTAAAAATAATCAGTGTTGAAACAGTATTTAATGGTACCATCGTCTATTTTATACTACAGTCCGTGATATTCCAAAACATTTAAAATAAACAAATTGCATCGACCGGGAATCGAACCCGGGCCGCCCGCGTGGCAGGCGAGCATTCTACCACTGAACCATCGATGCTTGCATGAAGGATTAATTTTTACATGTTCTTTAACTAAAATACAAGAATATTGACGTTCAAAAATAATCAGTGTTGAAACAGTATTTAATTGTACCATCGTCTATTTTATACTACAGTCCGTGATATTCCAAAACATTTAAAATAAACAAATTGCATCGACCGGGAATCGAACCCGGGCCGCCCGCGTGGCAGGCGAGCATTCTACCACTGAACCATCGATGCTTGCATGAAGGATTAATTTTTACATGTTCTTTAACTAAAATACAAGAATATTGACGTTCAAAAATAATGTGTTGAAATAGTATTTAATGGTACCATCGTCTATTTTATACTACAGTCCGTGATATTCCAAAACATTTAAAATAAACAAATTGCATCGACCGGGAATCGAACCCGGGCCGCCCGCGTGGCAGGCGAGCATTCTACCACTGAACCATCGATGCTTGCATGAAGGATTAATTTTTACATGTTCTTTAACTAAAATACAAGAATATTGACGTTCAAAAATAATCAGTGTTTAAACAGTATTTAATCGTACCATCGTCTATTTTATACCACAGTCCGTGATATTCCAAAACATTTAAAATAAACAAATTGCATCGACCGGGAATCGAACCCGGGCCGCCCGCGTGGCAGGCGAGCATTCTACCACTGAACCATCGATGCTTGCATGAAGGATTAATTTTTACATGTTCTTTAACTAAAATACAAGAATATTGACGTTCAAAAATAATGTGTTGAAATAGTATTTAATGGTACCATCGTCTATTTTATACTACAGTCCGTGATATTCCAAAACATTTAAAATAAACAAATTGCATCGACCGGGAATCGAACCCGGGCCGCCCGCGTGGCAGGCGAGCATTCTACCACTGAACCATCGATGCTTGCATGAAGGATTAATTTTTACATGTTCTTTAACTAAAATACAAGAATATTGACGTTCAAAAATAATGTGTTGAAATAGTATTTAATGGTACCATCGTCTATTTTATACTACAGTCCGTGATATTCCAAAACATTTAAAATAAACAAATTGCATCGACCGGGAATCGAACCCGGGCCGCCCGCGTGGCAGGCGAGCATTCTACCACTGAACCATCGATGCTTGCATGAAGGATTAATTTTTACATGTTCTTTAACTAAAATACAAGAATATTGACGTTCAAAAATAATGTGTTGAAATAGTATTTAATGGTACCATCGTCTATTTTATACTACAGTCCGTGATATTCCAAAACATTTAAAATAAACAAATTGCATCGACCGGGAATCGAACCCGGGCCGCCCGCGTGGCAGGCGAGCATTCTACCACTGAACCATCGATGCTTGCATGAAGGATTAATTTTTACATGTTCTTTAACTAAAATACAAGAATATTGACGTTCAAAAATAATCAGTGTTTAAACAGTATTTAATCGTACCATCGTCTATTTTATACTACAGTCCGTGATATTCCAAAACATTTAAAATAAACAAATTGCATCGACCGGGAATCGAACCCGGGCCGCCCGCGTGGCAGGCGAGCATTCTACCACTGAACCATCGATGCTTGCATGAAGGATTAATTTTTACATGTTCTTTAACTAAAATACAAGAATATTGACGTTCAAAAATAATCAGTGTTTAAACAGTATTTAATCGTACCATCGTCTATTTTATACCACAGTCCGTGATATTCCAAAACATTTAAAATAAACAAATTGCATCGACCGGGAATCGAACCCGGGCCGCCCGCGTGGCAGGCGAGCATTCTACCACTGAACCATCGATGCTTGCATGAAGGATTAATTTTTACATGTTCTTTAACTAAAATACAAGAATATTGACGTTCAAAAATAATGTGTTCATCGTCTATTTTATACTACAGTCCGTGATATTCCAAAACATTTAAAATAAACAAATTGCATCGACCGGGAATCGAACCCGGGCCGCCCGCGTGGCAGGCGAGCATTCTACCACTGAACCATCGATGCTTGCATGAAGGATTAATTTTTACATGTTCTTTAACTAAAATACAAGAATATTGACGTTCAAAAATAATGTGTTGAAATAGTATTTAATGGTACCATCGTCTATTTTATACTACAGTCCGTGATATTCCAAAACATTTAAAATAAACAAATTGCATCGACCGGGAATCGAACCCGGGCCGCCCGCGTGGCAGGCGAGCATTCTACCACTGAACCATCGATGCTTGCATGAAGGATTAATTTTTACATGTTCTTTAACTAAAATACAAGAATATTGACGTTCAAAAATAATGTGTTGAAATAGTATTTAATGGTACCATCGTCTATTTTATACTACAGTCCGTGATATTCCAAAACATTTAAAATAAACAAATTGCATCGACCGGGAATCGAACCCGGGCCGCCCGCGTGGCAGGCGAGCATTCTACCACTGAACCATCGATGCTTGCATGAAGGATTAATTTTTACATGTTCTTTAACTAAAATACAAGAATATTCACGTTAAAAAATAATCAGTGTTGAAACAGTATTTAATCGTACCATCGTCTATTTTATACTACAGTCCGTGATATTCCAAAACATTTAAAATAAACAAATTGCATCGACCGGGAATCGAACCCGGGCCGCCCGCGTGGCAGGCGAGCATTCTACCACTGAACCATCGATGCTTGCATGAAGGATTAATTTTTACATGTTCTTTAACTAAAATACAAGAATATTGACGTTCAAAAATAATGTGTTGAAATAGTATTTAATGGTACCATCGTCTATTTTATACTACAGTCCGTGATATTCCAAAACATTTAAAATAAACAAATTGCATCGACCGGGAATCGAACCCGGGCCGCCCGCGTGGCAGGCGAGCATTCTACCACTGAACCATCGATGCTTGCATGAAGCATTAATTTTTACATGTTCTTTAACTAAAATACAAGAATATTGACGTTCAAAAATAATGTGTTGAAATAGTATTTAATGGTACCATCGTCTATTTTATACTACAGTCCGTGATATTCCAAAACATTTAAAATAAACAAATTGCATCGACCGGGAATCGAACCCGGGCCGCCCGCGTGGCAGGCGAGCATTCTACCACTGAACCATCGATGCTTGCATGAAGGATTAATTTTTACATGTTCTTTAACTAAAATACAAGAATATTGACGTTCAAAAATAATCAGTGTTGAAACAGTATTTAATGGTACCATCGTCTATTTTATACTACAGTCCGTGATATTCCAAAACATTTAAAATAAACAAATTGCATCGACCGGGAATCGAACCCGGGCCGCCCGCGTGGCAGGCGAGCATTCTACCACTGAACCATCGATGCTTGCATGAAGGATTAATTTTTACATGTTCTTTAACTAAAATACAAGAATATTGACGTTCAAAAATAATGTGTTGAAATAGTATTTAATGGTACCATCGTCTATTTTATACTACAGTCCGTGATATTCCAAAACATTTAAAATAAACAAATTGCATCGACCGGGAATCGAACCCGGGCCGCCCGCGTGGCAGGCGAGCATTCTACCACTGAACCATCGATGCTTGCATGAAGGATTAATTTTTACATGTTCTTTAACTAAAATACAAGAATATTGACGTTCAAAAATAATGTGTTGAAATAGTATTTAATGGTACCATCGTCTATTTTATACTACAGTCCGTGATATTCCAAAACATTTAAAATAAACAAATTGCATCGACCGGGAATCGAACCCGGGCCGCCCGCGTGGCAGGCGAGCATTCTACCACTGAACCATCGATGCTTGCATGAAGGATTAATTTTTACATGTTCTTTAACTAAAATACAAGAATATTGACGTTCAAAAATAATCAGTGTTGAAACAGTATTTAATCTTACCATCGTCTATTTTATACTACAGTCCGTGATATTCCAAAACATTTAAAATAAACAAATTGCATCGACCGGGAATCGAACCCGGGCCGCCCGCGTGGCAGGCGAGCATTCTACCACTGAACCATCGATGCTTGCATGAAGGATTAATTTTTACATGTTCTTTAACTAAAATACAAGAATATTGACGTTCAAAAATAATGTGTTGAAACAGTATTTAATGGTACCATCGTCTATTTTATACTACAGTCCGTGATATTCCAAAACATTTAAAATAAACAAATTGCATCGACCGGGAATCGAACCCGGGCCGCCCGCGTGGCAGGCGAGCATTCTACCACTGAACCATCGATGCTTGCATGAAGGATTAATTTTTACATGTTCTTTAACTAAAATACAAGAATATTGACGTTCAAAAATAATCAGTGTTGAAATAGTATTTAATGGTACCATCGTCTATTTTATACTACAGTCCGTGATATTCCAAAACATTTAAAATAAACAAATTGCATCGACCGGGAATCGAACCCGGGCCGCCCGCGTGGCAGGCGAGCATTCTACCACTGAACCATCGATGCTTGCATGAAGGATTAATTTTTACATGTTCTTTAACTAAAATACAAGAATATTGACGTTCAAAAATAATCAGTGTTGAAACAGTATTTAATGGTACCATCGTCTATTTTATACTACAGTCCGTGATATTCCAAAACATTTAAAATAAACAAATTGCATCGACCGGGAATCGAACCCGGGCCGCCCGCGTGGCAGGCGAGCATTCTACCACTGAACCATTGATGCTTATTATTATATTATCGTAGAATTTATAAAACTGTCCTTAATTTTGAAATCGTTTAAATTAATTTATGTTTTGAAAGTTTTCTACTATTTATGTTTTTTCAATTGTATTGGATGTTGTATGAGTTGATTTGTTAGTTTTATTTACGATTTGAAAATTTTTTTTTGAAAGATGTTTACTCCGTCAAATGTGCTCAATGGTACAGTGGTAGAATGCTTGCCAGCTTCTCGGTCGCAAGGTTTCGAATCGCAGCACATGCAATTTGTTAAATTTTACACAATTTACATAATTTCATTCTATTACTCCAAGGCTACTATATTTTGTTATACTTTTTTATTTTTCGTTCAAATATTGGCCCAATGAAATTTTTAGTCTGGAATGATGAAAATTTATTAACTTTCCAGTGAGAAGTCAAGTCATTGTGACTAACATTAAGAGCTGGAAACAATATTGTTGTCTTTGTTTGCTTTTTATTCGACAGCACATTTTCGACTTTCTTTTTAGCCTTGCACTTATTGTTTCCCAATATTTCTATTCTATTCTCCCGCTGGTTCAGTGCTTGATGTCTTTACCCTTTAATTTACAAATAGTATTTTGGGATGAGCCAACACTATCCGTGTTTCGGTTCAACAGCCATTCTGACCTTGGCTTTCCTGTGCAGCCGAGTCGCAAAATATCTTTGCACATAGAACTGAGGAACTGAGACATTAAGAACCGCCTGACAGACGACAAGTTTTACGTTTCCGTTTTGCGACTGTTTCCTCAAAAACGTCTCTTTGGACATTCCCAAATTTCTACCTTTACTTCGACAACATTCTGCACTTTTTTTGAAACTGTAGTATAATATAATATATATATATATATATATTTATATATATATATATATTACTGTTACTTGTACTACCTTAACAGAAAATGTGTCGCTAACTCAACCTTTAGGGCCGAAATGAGGTAAGACAATGCCAAAGCATTGGATCACAAAGCATATATTGCTGTAATTGAACCATCAAATATATCACATGGAATTGGAAAATTATCTAAGGTACAGAAATCTTCAACTATCACATTCATTTTTAAGTAGCGAAATTATTTCATTTCTTTAATAATTGAACATTTTTTTGTTTTTGTCGGTCCGTTTTGAGTAATTTTTACTCATTTTTTATTCTTCAAGACATTCTATAATTGCTTTAAATTAAAATGATTGTTCGTAATTTTACCATTATTTTAAGTTTTAGGTTTAGCGCCTTTTTCTTTTATACACTTCATCATGCGTATAGTTCATATTCCGTTTATTTCATGATAACTATTTGCGATTTTCTAGAAATAAATCGTTGTATTTGGTAGCCTCTGTAATATATTTGCCTTATATAAAAAGAAACTCCACTGTTTCAAGTGGTGCGCGGTAGATTTTCATCTACATGGAGGAAAAATAACCTGAAGAAGGCATAAAAACATGCCGAAATGTTGTTACAAGTAAATTTTATAATAAAGGTCTGTAAAACGTCATCAATCTTTTAATTTCAGTTGTCCGAGTCGCGATTTTTCTTGCTCTATTCTCACCTCACTCGACAGGTGTTGGTTGACTGGATTTCCCATTATTTTCTTTAGATGTTTAACTCGGGCATTCCTAAAACATTCCGTTTATTGCGTCGTAATCCTCTTTGGTAGGCAATAGCAGCTTAGGATTAGAACGTACTAGTGCTACACTTGACACAACCCTTCATGTTATTAATTAGCCGGATGCCCGGTGTTGCCAGGGTATTTACTTATATATATTAACATGGCACAGTAATGAAATCGACAACGTATCAGGATACCAGTTTCTACAATAATTTCTTTGCCCACACGTGATTAAATCAGTCTCTGGCGCACCATTTCTATTACCGATCCACTATTAAAAGTTATTAAAATCGCGTACAACAAAAAAGTGCATTACTTATAGCGTTTGTTATATTTAAGCATTATTTCATGCTATGTGAGGGCATAACCTATCCTGTTGCAAGTTCCATGTATCTTTGGCGCGGGACGTTTTTGGCCTGAAAGGGGAGAAGGAACGAATCTAAATCTTCGCAAGATCGACAGAACCCCAGAATACACAAAAATTTCATAACAATCGGATAAATGGCATGTAGACACATAAGGGGCATGCATTAACAGTTGCAGTGCAGTTCATAGAGGCACGGCTTATAAAGCCCAAGGTTCACATATGTAGCGAGCCAGCCAAAATCCAGAGGGTTTAAAGGAAGTCTGTAATGGCTAACTTCCTCCCTTGATACCAGGCTATAGATTCTAAATTAAGTCTCCCACAAGCCGAGATGCTCCTATTTCAATTTTGAGGGGAATATGCTACGGGGTCTTAGAATTCGGGCTTACGGTTGCTGGGCCAGTCGACCAGCTGCTTCCCAAATCCGGTCGAGACATGGAGTCGAGTTAGTTGGCCACAATGCTGAAACGAAAATTTGCCGCGACAAAAATTTGCGGTGACTTTGGCACGGATAGATATCAGAGCGGCTAAACTGCACTATATGTGTGATCATACCACATACATTTTGGGGTAGAAATTATGCCGACAAGCCAAGTGTCAAACTCATTTTGGCCCCTAGAACTGATTGGGCAATGGATCAAAAGTTGGCCCCTTCGGCCGCACGTGCGCGTTAACCCATTGAACTTCTGAACCTCTATAATATTTTTCATTGTATCAGTTGTGGTCTATGGTAACTTCATTACAAAATTTCTGGCGATTTGTTATGGAAACACATTTACTGAATTTGAATGCCTGAAAATGAAATGAAGTTGTTTCAACTTTAAATTATATTCGTTGTTATTTGTTAAATAGGTATATTTATAGTGACAGTGAAATCAGTTTTATTATTACAAAGTATTACAAATAGCTCAATCGTGTTCAATTCAATTGATGCACATTGCGAAACATTTATAAACAAGTAAAGAGCGTTTAACGTAAAAGTCGATACGCGACACATTCAAGCTTCTTGGAATATCCCCTACTCTTCTTTGTAGTGAAATCAGCTGACTTAACTGTTGCTGGTCTGCAGTAGTGCTGCTCTCTGCAGCTAGTTTCGTGTTACGCGTTGCTCGTTTCATTGTTATTTGTGAGGTTAAAGATGGCCGCTGGATGTTGTGGAACCAAGAAACAAAAGTTAAACAATTCTACAAGTATAACGTGTAATGGATCTTCTTTGATACCTAATGGTGTAAGAAATGGGATGGTTGCACATCCAGAAATGTGCTTCTTCTGTTTCGATGTTTTATATTGCCATTTACACAGTCTGGAGCCTCCGAAAAATCCGAACTTCTGCAACGATCCATAGTGAGTTGACTTTAATACTGGTCTTCAAAATGTTAAAGAAATATTTGTATCAAATACTAGCGTCTTTAACTTCAAATCTACCACGTCATTAATTTTAAATATTAGCTGTTCTTAAAGTTTCAATTATGGTGAGCTATTTAGGATAAGTGGGTCAAGTTTATTCTTTGTTCTTCGTACCAGCATCATTTGATGCTTGAAACATTTCGTACTACATCTGTTTAAGTAATACTGCTTAGTTTGACTTTCTTTAGCAAAGTTTATCATGAAATTTGTATATTGAAATTCTGAAATATTGCATATATTTCAGTAGCATATAAACAGCTCATTTACTCACCATTTTAATTGAAATTTGCCTTCGATTGCACACACACACATATATATTAATGAATACTAATTGTTTCTGTAGATGTTTTTCTCAATATATTTTCAACCAGCATAAACTATTCTTGGATATTTTCTATAGTATTTTGATGAAGCTTATAAGGTTCTTTCATGTAGTGCCTATATATTATATATATATATATATATATATCATAGGAAATATCCAAGAATAGTTTATGCTGGTTGAAAATATATTGAGTAAAACATCTACAGAAACAATTGTATTCATTAATCATTTGGAAATAAATGTATAGTTACTAACTTTTGTTTTACATATTGAAATTAAGCTGAAATCTCATAAAAATATTAAATATATATTAGTTTGAACTAGTTTTTTCTCAAAAAATAATTCTGCATTTTGCTTCAGTGCTAAAACATATTCAACCACATATATGAATCCTTGCTCAGCATTTAACAAAATTTGTTTATGTAATTTATATTGTTAAAAGATTCTGTATTTTTATGTTATTTATCATTAGTTTAGTTGTCATTTAATAATTGATTGGAAATTTTCAAGTTCTATAGAAAAACTAATTAAATACATTGGCAAAAACATCTGTCACATTTTATTGAAATTTAGATATAATTCATATTTAATCATAGCAGCTACCAACTTAATTAGTTTATAACATTCAGTTGTTTAGTGTTGTTACAGTGATCTGGACCTTGTTGAAGTGAAATAAACATTGTCTTTATTGCAGGAATTGTTTATAATTTACTAAATATACACATACCCATCCATATCTAAATATATTGCTATTGCACTTACAGCCCTTTGTTCGTGACATGGAAGATTGGGAAGGACAGGCGGTTGCGAGGCTGTATAGGCACCTTTAATGCTATGAACCTTCACTGTGGATTGCGAGAATATGCTGTGACCAGGTGAGCAGGGCTCTTGGACTGGTTTCCCCTGGCCAAGAAAATCACTGCTTTACTTTGGGTCAACATATAATAGTCATGACAAGATAATTTTTGTTCAGGCATATATGTATATCTAATTGCTCTGGGGAATAAATTTGACAATGAACTTGTTTGTCATGCTACATCTGTCAACAAGATTTGCACATGCTTATATTGTTAATGTAATATAAACCAAATATAATTATATTACTGTTTCACATCATTATGATATTTACTAAACAAACAATTAAGGTAAATTAATTGGTCATATTTGAAGCATACTATAAAATCAGTAAAATACTTATACCCACTTAATATTTGTCAGCAACTTAACACCATGTAAACTATCTAATATTCCACTTGTTCATTTGTAATTTAAATATAAATAGTAAGTAACAAATATAGTAAACTTAGATATTTTACTAAAAAATTAATGTAATAAAAACAATCTTAGCAGAGTATTCTTGCAATAGACATTCACATACATTGCCTATTACTATTGGTAAATTCTATTTGTTTCATTGAAATCTTTATAATTTAGCATATGAAAGAAATATGCTGTATAAATCACTTTTAAATTCTTACATATCATTATTTTTGCTACATTGGAACATTGGAAATGGTAATAAATTAAGGTCATTTGTTAGATTAGGGCCTTATTGTTGAATCTGGGCCCTATCTTTTTTCTCTACATTGGTTAATTAATTAACTGGCAATTGGAGCACTGTGTCAAATATTTGAACCAAGAAAATACTACTTTTGGTAAACCCTTATAGTGAGACAACCTGTTGGGGGGGGGGGGGGGGATCAGACTGACTTACTTTATGCTTTAGTAGTATTCTGTTTGCCTTGGGATATTACAAATTTAAAATTTTAATTTAGTTCTTCTTTATTTCACATCAAGATCAATTGGAACAGTTTAATCATTTTTGTGTAAATAGTTGTTGAACTTCTTATACTGCATCATTTTGCTGACCTGTAACAGGACAGATTAGTAAGAAATTTGGTCAAACAAACATGACATGATATTTCAACCACTGGCAAACATTAGAAATTCATTTAGACTGGTTAAATACTACCATAAACCCAAGAATCCCAATCGTGCCTAGTATTGTGGATAAACAGTTCTTGGGATTCCACGTGGGTGGAAGCCCAAGAACCGTTTATCCAGAATATACACTGGGAAAATCTTCATTCTTTGATGTCAAATATTCACTGTTCCTGTGGATTTAAATATAGAGGGCAAGCTGTGTGTACAGTCAAGCATAAAACGTCCATTAGTCTTATTGTTACATGGTATAAATGAGGAAAAGGATGGTTTCACTTATTCCAAATAAATACAACTCTACAACTGAATACACACTTGGCCAGAGTATTTTTGGATGCAAATCATCACAACATTGCAGTAAAATATACTATTCATATACATATTCCCCTCAGAAGCCCGATAACTATTAATACAACTACACCAAAAAAGGTGACATTTTTCACAGTATTATTGATGTAGCAAACTTCTTAAGTGTTGTGTAATGAATTAAAGTTTAGTCTACATCATGCAATTAGTGAACATGTTATCCAAGTTTGATGTTATTGTGTGAAAGGTACAAAATTAATTCTTTGTGAACTCTGGGTATATCAGAAGTTCGTTTGCTCACTCATTTTCCACCATACATTCTTTTTTATGTGAAATTTATCCTAAAAAAAAGTTTATGGATGTATTTTGCAGTAATGTAATTGCCAATTATTGAAATCAAGAAAAATTTCTAGATTTGCAATGTAATTTACTTGAATATTGCACTTCTCTTGCAGTTCTTCATTACATTTCTGTCTCTCAATAAGTTTCTGATCCTAAAAAGCTTGTAATCCCACCCATCCCATTCCTCAGTACTGTGTATTTTAGGTATATAGTTTGTAAATGTAATTAATTTTTAGTTTGATGGGTATTCAAACTTATGAAAATTTTGAGATAGGTGATATTAAGGACAGCAACAATTTGGTTCCACATATCAAATTTAAATCTTCAGACTAAAATTGTATTCTGAATCATTGTAAGCTGAAGAACCTTCTTCAATTCTTGAAATAAGTATCAGTTCACTCTACCTCACTGAGCATTCAAAAAATATAAATTCCATGTGCAAAAAAAAAACTTATTTTCATGAGTTTGAAATGCATTTTTTTTGTTTGTTAATATTTTGACAGCAACTGAGGAAATTACTCTGTTAAAATTAAACTTCAACAAATTAAATGTATCTTATAAAAGCAAAGCAGTCTATGGCCATAACATTTGTGGGAAACCAGGTAGGGCTCTGTTTGATTATAGTGGAGGAGAGGTAGTCTCAAATGTGTTCCATGCAGCCTTGTAGCATGCCTGATACTTTCAACCACTAATGTGTGCCCAGAAGTGAGTCCAAATGGAACTTCAGGTTAAGGAAACTAAACTTATATGTAATTGCTGAAAGAATCAAAATATTTATAAATATTTCTTTCATATGTTTGCATATAAATAAGTACTATTAGGTAGGTCGTATAAATATTTCAATGTATAAGTTATAAGGTTTTGTTTGTGAATGTCAAATTTATTCATGGCAGTTTTTGTTGCATTAAAAGTATAAAACATATCTGGTATTTCATAAAATGCTTTTCTAAATTAGAATTGTTGAATCATTAGTACTCTGCCTATTCTGTACACACTAAAGTTCTTCAAATATCATTAATTTCCATTTTGTGCTATAAATGGCAAGGTGTGCATATGTTTTGTATGACCAGATATAACTAACCACATTAATATACTTATTATATTGGTTTTTATTTTAATAAGAAAATAATTGTCTATTTCACTTCAAACTGGCAAAGTGAATGTTGGCATACTTGATTAGACAAAGGAGTAGCCAATTTCAGCAAAATTAAGTGATAACATAAATACTACACAAGGTTTTCTGCAATCATTGTTGCTTTTGTCAGGAGGTTCAAAAAAATGAGCCACAAGATCAATACACTAACATGGTGTTTATTTTGATCCCCTGATGGAGGAGGACACTACCTCCAATCATTATGGAAACTGCTGTTTTTCCATACCGACAGTGACACAGTTTCATAAATTATTTTGACCACGGTTCACCATAATCACTTCCATATTATATTAATTTTGGCTGACATTTGTGAACATAAACTTCAAATAACATAAGTTTTTTTTAATAATTGCTTTTATAAGAAATTCAAGGGACCAAGAAAATCTTTGAGAATTCCACTATTAATGTGTAAATCCTGTATATGCTCATGGGCCAATGCTGGCCGTGGCCATTGTCTGGGTGGGGATTGGCTTGTGATAGCTGATTTTAGTGAAGGTTGAAAATAGAGTTGGCTGAAAATGGATTTGAAAGTGATTTTCACCACACACCAAAGGGGACCAAAATGTGCAAGTAAAGTGTGCAGTGTCAAATGGGGCATCTAAATATTGGCCAATGTTTTGGGCCACTGTCTGGGTGGGAACTAAGACAACAATGATTGGCAACCAATGTATGGCCCATAGTGAAGAGGACTGCACATTGTGTATCTGTCCGGAAATTGTTTTAATGTCTAATATTCTGTTTCTTCACTATGACTGCCTGCTAATAAAAAAAATAATAATTCTTCCATAAAACAACAAATTCTTATTTATTATGTAACTATTTGGGTGCTCAGTATGGCCATCTGCTCCCGTTTTCTGGGGTCAGTTCTGGTTTGAAACCTGTCCCCAACTGTGATGTGTATTCCTCCGTTTTGTCCCTGGAAACTTACTTTGACCCTATTAGGACTGATATTTATATTCTGTGTAACAGCCTAATATAAAATCATTGATTTTATCTGATTAGTGTGGAGCTGAAACTAAAAGCGAACACATGTAGCCAGTTCTGTATCTGAAATAACAATGCTGTGACCTCCAACCAATCAAACTTCATGCTGCCAAAATTATGCTTATGGCAACACAGATACCACTACCCCCCTCCTCCCCCCAAAAAACACCAGTACATTTGTCCAAGAATTGGCAGAAAATAATATGGTCACCATATTTAAGCTTGTCTGCTACAAAATAAAATTTAGTGTGTCCAGTCCGGGTCTGCATTGTGACCTTTAAAACATTTTACATTATTTATGTTAGTTAAACTTGAGCATTACTTCATGCTTAGCAGAAATTTAATTATCTCATTCGACAGTCTTGACACGTTAGGGCATAATCTATACTGTTGCAAGTTCTTTGTCTTTAGGGTAGAATATTTTTTGACCTGAATGGGAGAAGAAAGGAACATTAATTTTCAAATGATCAACAGAAAACTTGTCTAAGGTGATCAGTGCTAAAATTCAATGGGTTTACAAATTTATATTAATATTGTCTGAACACTGCTTGATATCAAAATGAAACATAAATGGAAATTTAAGTTAAATTCCTGTTTTAATCCCCCAAATTGATAGAAATTTGTTGGGCCATTTCGGAGCCTATTTCAGACAGACTAACATGTTGGAATATTTCTTATTAAAGTAATTACTTTTTAAAATTGTATAAAAAAGTATGTATGACATACAATTTAAAATCATCTTCCCTAAGTAGCTGTTCCAATCTGTCATAATTTATTCATCTTCTCTGATCAAATGGTTAATAGTGTTATATTAAATAATATAAACTAAAATGTGTGCCTTGATAAATTTTGGCTCTCTTTACAAATGTTATTTTATCTTATGTTGGTACAAGCGCATTCAAGGACTCACGATTCAGCCCAATAACAAGAGATGAATTCTCCAAGCTACATGTGTCTGTCTCTATCCTCCGTCACTTTGAAGATGGCTCTGACTATTTAGATTGGGAAGTTGGTGTTCATGGGATACGGATTGAGTTCCACAACGAGAAAGGCAGCAAGCGAACAGCTACTTACTTGCCTGAAGTTGCTCCTGAGCAAGGTATATTACTACCTTCAGAATCTTTTTTTGTCTTTACTAACAATATATCTATAATATTGTTGATACTGAGCATTTTCTTTTAGTTCAGAAAACACTATTAAAATTCATAAATCTTCCCTATTATATGGATGATGCACTCCATATTTCAACCATTTCCTCCCAACATTTTTCTTTTTTTAAAACTATTTTTACATTTTTTATTACTGCCTTTTCTACTTTCACCTATGGTTTTCTGTACATGTATGTGTGTTTGAATGTATATATTTTAATAAAATTAATTCAAAAGTGGAAAATTGTAAAACTTAATTTTCTTAACAAACTATTGTCATTTTAAATTTCTAATTGTTTTGTACAATTTTTTTTGTCTATAGTTAAAAAACCTGAAGACATTTATTTTTATCTGCTTTGTACCTGATGAAGTCCCAAATTTGAGTACAAATCATCGTACTTGAATAAAACTTGTGAATTGTCTGTAAAAATGGTCATATATATTATATCTATAATTTTTAAAAATCAGACAAAGTAAAAGATTATTCATTATTTTGATTTTGTCATAGGTTGGGATCAGATTCAAACAATTGACTCATTGCTGAGAAAGGGAGGATATAAAGGTTCTGTGACTCCTGACATCCGTAGGACCATTAAGTTGACCCGTTATCAAAGTGAAAAAATCTCTGTTAGCTATCAGGACTATTTAAACCACTGGCGTAATCGGCGATGCTAGCAGATACTGTGGGGCCCTCCAGGCCCCAGCAGTGGTGCAGTTGTTTGGACTGCTCCACCTCAGACTTTGAATCTACATCATACCCAACAGGCAGCACCAATGGTGCTACCTCAAGCACCATTACTCCAATTTGCCAATCCCTCCCCTCAGACATACGTAATGAACAACCATCAAGTACCACCAGCATCAGTGGTGCATTGGTGGGATCAACCAGGACCATCAGCAGTGTACCATCATGACTCACATATTGTCCCAACTACATTTGGATATGGCCATCAAGTGAGGAAGCGAAAGTGACTTAGGCATGAAATTATCCCCAATGCTACATTTTCCCTGTGCCTAAAGAATTGTATTTTAAAATATGAAAAGACCTTGTACCTGTGATTTTCAGGTAATGGGTTTAATCTCAACATAATGTGGCAGCTTTTTGGTAGGATTTATTGCTAGGTAAACCTGACATTAGACCTTGTAAACATAAATATATGCAAGGCTCTTAATGGTTCTCATAATTTCTCGATCTCACAGCTTTAATTATAATAAAATCTGAAACATTGTGAAGATTGAACCATTAAAGTAATTATTCCTGTGCTAGATACTTCTTTAGTGAATGAAGATGACTTAAAAATGCAGCATCTTTGTTTTAATTACATGTAAAACCAAACAAGCTGTAAAAAAGCGGCCTTAGTAAAGTAAAATGTTTGCCAGCATAAGGTACTTCAAAAAGATTTGTGTGTTCACAGATGTGAAAGGTTTGGTGTGTTTGCACCGGGAAAGATGTTTAAAAGAGTGTTTTTATAATGTTTGAGAATCCTTATTCACTGCCATTTACTCATTGTACTTGTATTAGAGATAGAGGGTGTTCACGATGGATGGTACTAACAAACTTGAGTAACAATTTTCAATACTTAGTCTGGTCACTAAGATCTCTTAATTTGCATGTGTGTTTAATTTGAGTCATAAATTGTGTAATTTGTAACAAATATGTATATGAAGATCTTTTTCCTCAAAATGGTTTTGAACCCATTTTTTTGGCAGATTTTCAAGTATGTTTACTTATAATTTTTGTAGAATTTTCTCAGGAATAATATGTTAGTAAATTGCTGAAATTAGTGTGCAAACAATTTAATGGGTGCATATTCTTTTTTTTAAGAAATCATTAAAATATTAATAATTGTTATACTGGGTTAAAAACATTTAACCATGAAATATGTTGCACTAATACCAAATCCTGTGGATTTGAAAATTTTACTTCAGTGTTTCTTTAATGTAATTATATATCTGTATGTGATTACACATTGATAATTCATGGCAACTGTTATGGTCGGTGTTAGTACAGATGGTCTATTGTTTGATGTCTGATTAGTGTTGTGATTGTATGCAGTCTTGATGTTATCAGTGCTGATCTTTTAATTACTTTATAAGTTAGAAATTAACTTTTGCTATGATTGCACATCTCAAATAATCATTTTATTTATGTAAGAAGCCTAATTTAACTATTTCAGAATTATACACTGCAAATAATTTGCATTTGTAACAATTTGTCAGATTACCTTAACAAAAAATCATACTTCTTATTGCGCATATTACAATATCTTCGTTTGTAAGAACTAGTTGTGTTGGTATAATACCAATGTTGCTGTTAGTAAGAATGGAATCAGGTTCTAAAAATGGTTATGTAATTATTGTTGGGTAAATTGCTTGTACTAGGTACAACACTGTTGAGGAATTGTTGTAAAATTATCCCCTTTTTTAAATAAGAGATGGGAATTTCACTCTTACTTTAAAGAAATTTAATGTTTCATTTAATTCAAAATAATTATCAATGCTCTTTTAATTTCAGAAGTTCATTGTACATAATTAAATCACTTTTCAAGCTTGGTGTCTTCTGTTTCATTAAAGTAATGATTTTAAAATATTAATAAAAGCAATGCACATTAAAGTTCTATATATATAAATCTTGGAAAGAAGTATATTGAAATCTCTCTTTATTTTAGCAGTCAGTGATGTAATCTTCAAAATAGTGATACTTATGATTCTATTAAAATGAAATAGATACAGTTTCAAAGATGGTAAACAGTGGCTTTATTATTATTTTTAATTGAGTTACTGCATTGAATAAAATATATTTCTCATCAAAGTTTAAAAAATAATTCTCATTTCAGTAGAAACTTCTACTTCATCCCAAACATCACAGATGTTGCTACCAAATGCAATATATTATTACTATTTGTTTTTATGCCTTTCCTGCAGACATGCAGATTGATGTAAATAATTAACATTAACTAAATATCCTTTTTATCAGTATTTTATTATGTTTAACTACATACTTTGGATTTTTAATACAATTATGTTTCAAGTTAGTCCACAAATGCAAAATTTGTAAAGATTGTATAATGCACTGTGAAGCTTTGTCCTTCCATTTTTCAGTAGAATGATAGCCATGAAATGGTTTCACAGGTCAACTGCTAAAGTTAAACAACTTATTTATAATTTACACTAGAGAGAAAAGTATAATATGCACCAAGCTTGTCAACTAGATTATGGAATCACCTTTATGTATTCTTTGCCAATGAGATAAAAGTGACAATAAGATGTTAAATGTCTTGCAAATGTTGTACAATCATTTCTGAGTATATATGCATATCGTATTTGGGAACCGTAAAGTTTTTTTGAGTTTGATTCTGCAGGACATTTAGTTTTGTAATGAAGATTTAACAATTTGGTGTGCACTAACTTTAAATTAATTCTTGTGTCATTATGTTTATACATCATTTGTATTAGTTATCTCAGAACTAAAGGAAAAGTGTAATATTTTGAACTTGTGCTAAACTACATTTACAGAAATGTGTAAAAGCAATCAAACATTGTGCTTTTTCTCAGTTGTTTTGTAATGCTTAGTACTGGTGTTTCAATATGCTATAAGCAAATGCTTGAGAAATAATAATACATTAATGGTGGTTATTTCATTGTCAGAGCATGAATTAATTAAAAAAATGAAATAGTTTCGAATTAATTAATGCCAAATTTTTCAGTTTTCACAGTTAATTTGTGTCATTTCTTCCATTTACTAAAAATTTGTAATATGTTTATAAATTATTTCTATTGTTTGCATATTATCAGTTCAAATTAGCCTATCTACTTAGGGTGATAACTTATGCTTCATAATATATTAATATAAATAAATATGAATCATACATTTCCTACACTTGGTGCCTTCAATATTAATTAAATGTAAACTGTACCAATAAGTTACATAATTAGCTTAAAAGTAAGTTCACATTTTTATTATGTCATATCATTGTTAATTATTGGAAAATTTCAGTAGTAATTTTAATTTACTTAATTTCATTGTTGGATAGAAGATGTTAAATTATAAGTTAAGTTAAAATATGCATTTTGAAAGCACCAAACAGTTTTGTTACTCAGTTTAACTTTAGGTGATGATTGTGATTGCTGAAACTGATTGAAATAAAGTCATGTTCCAATTGTAACAGGCACGTGCATTGTTCATCAATTCATTCACATTACTGTATCGATGATAATCGTGATTTGTACTATGCTAATGTATGTTGAAAAGATTTTTTATACTATATGTTCATACATAAGGGTAATATATATTGTAGTATCAGGTATAATATTTGTATCTCAACTTTTTGTATGTATTCTACTTAGTGTGAAAGTAGATTTAACAGGAGTTTTGGGCCAACACATTAATCGGGAAAATGGTCAAAATTTATTGCAATCTTTCCAATTTTAACATTTCCTAAATGAAACAAATAGTTTTTAAGTATAATTTTTGGTTTGAAATAAAAAGTTTATATATATATATACATTTAATGGCTTGTTTTAGAAAGTTGTTTTTCAGTTTTGTGTGACTTTATCACTTTTTTTGTAGTAGTACAGGTAAGGCAACTGCCAAATATTGCACAGGATGTAGATGTTGTTAATAGCATGAACAATAAATTTGAATTTGGCTCACGTGTCATCTCTTGAGAAATGTCTTCCTTTATTTTTTACTGTTTTGAAGCAGTCCTAGTTAGTATTAATATGGAACAATTGGTTAAAGTAATGAATCATTTTATAATCATGAATGTAGCCAAATTCAGATACATTAAAACATTAGTGCTAAAATAAAGCTCAGGATTTTTATGGCATTTGGCTATTATTGTTGACCATAAATGATGCTATTTTGATGTGAATGTTTCGTTAAAAATTTCTTATGTTAAGTTGATGATTGGCTAATATTAACTTTATGATAGTTATAATTGTTGCTTGAATGTGAAGTTTATCCTCAAATGTGGCATTTTATCAATTACTTTCTCCTCCTTTTCTTTCAAGTCATTATCTCCAAGTGCATAATAAAGTGCAACCTGCCATCTGCATATTCCGCTATCACCCCCTGCCGCATGCTGGCTTTTCCTCTTATGGTCCACCAAGCACAGCAGGGTCGTGCATGGCATACAACACTTTTCTTTTTGTGGGTAACAGGCTACACGATGGTGATCCTGAAGCAGGCAACTACCCTTTAATAGCACAGGAACGGAATTGAAAAGGGGGGATGTGGAAGGTAGCAAAGGGTTGACTAGGGGCTCCCAGGCTGTAGTGTAAGGATCCTACCTGGTGTTTCACCTAGAGATGCAGGGAAAATCCTAGAAAACTTGCATCAGGTATTGAGGGGCAGTGGGCCGACTGGTCCAATGATATATTTTTAACATTTAATTGTAGCCAAACGGCATCCAACTCGCAATATCGGTTTCATGCTAAATATTTTTAATATTCCCATTTGAATGGATTCTTTTGCCTTATATATTTGGAAATAATATATGGTGTAAATAAAAAAATCCACATAAATTTGCCATTTGCTGCTTTAAGAAGAATTTTATCGGACTCAAAAAGCACTGTTCTTATGGGCCTACGAGCGAGTTAGTTACACCTACAGGGGAGGGGATGGCCGTCTCGCTCCTATATCTATTTAAGATACTCTTTGATCATATCATTGGCAGTCTTTTATGTATTTATATAATGATCTTTGGTGCGAATAGCCTCTCTACATAATACCAAACTTCGGAAAGATATCAATTGACAAGCATTTTTGTTAAGTCTGACGGTCGGGAGAAATATTTAAGACGAAAAATGCAATTTTGTAATTCAGATTCTTATTATTTAAACTTAATTACCAATTTTTGGAAAACCTTCATTTTCTAATAGACACAGTGCGATTACGACATAATTTCAGACAGTGAATTGAGGCAGGGAAACTATATTTACTGTGACGTTTTTGTTGGTGTGGTATGTAGAATCCTACCGGAATTGTATATGGGCGCCACCTACGCTTTACGTAGGACAAATTTTATTATGGGAACACTCGGGTTCAGGACTGAGAGCATGGATCAGGGGAGTGACGTCACCTGTTCCCGAATCATACAGATTATTGAATTAAATAACACAATACAAGTGAATGTAAGCATAACCACGGCAGCTTTACTTGATCAGTCTTGGAAAACAAAAGTTATATATATCTAAACTTAAAACTATTTACATCTAGGGAGCTCCGTGTTAATGCCTTGAAGAGGATTCAATGACATAATTTACAGTTAAATACAAATTTCGGTAATTAATTTGCCATTGAGTCTGTTTGTTACGCCAGGGAGGAAAGTATCCAATTTCACACGTTACCAGTCGCTTTAGATGTTGACTGCCTCAAGATAACGATCTGGAAGCTGGCGGGATAATTCCTTCTTCGCAGCAGCAACAGTAGCTAGTTGCTTCTCCTACCCCTCCCAGGCACAGATTGAGAAAAAACAACGTCAACCAAACAATAATCGTCTTCTCATTAAGGACGTATTCTTGCTGCAGACGCGAGCGCTACAATGCGTCTGGAAGCTTTGCAAACGAAATTGGAATAAAACTATTTACATTTGTTACCTACAAAGTGAGGCACTGTTACACGGTTACAATATATATTGTGCCTTAAAATTGAACTTAAGTTAATAGGCTGAATATGACAGTTATGTCGAGAGTTACCTAATTAGAAATAAATAAAAAATCTTTACTGTTCCCTTCATACCTATATCATCTACTGCATCAAAACAGCTTTATGCATTTTTCAGTTTCTTTCCGCTCGTCAGTTGCTGTATCAATTGCTTCTAGGGAAAAACTATATCATCTTCTGCTGGAATAGCTCTTTCACAGAGACCTACATAAACATCTAACCGGACAATCGCCGCCACATTTGAAAGTAATTGAAATCGTATGCTATTGTACGCCGTGCAAATGAATTACAAACGAATCTCTACTGACTTTCAATGTATTGTGAAGCTTATGAGGATAAAGGTTAAACGAAATAAAACATTTACGGTATAGTCCAATTGAAAATTTTATTTGGCCGATTGAAACATAGCAGAAGTAATTCAAGTGCATGGAAATCATTCGATGATGAGTGAGAGAAGGGGAAGACATTTTACAAACTCCCTTAAATAATAATATGCTTGAGAAGAATAAAATTAAGTTAAAGGGCAAATTGTTTACATGTTCGCTTGAATTTTTCCGTCAATGTCCTTTACAGCAGCAGTGATGTGTCCAACAGGAAGGAATCGCATGGCGTGAGAACTGACGATCTTGGGGCTATGGTAACAGAGGAACATCACTTTAGAACCAGCTCGAACCGATATAGCGATGTGGTAGTTCTCTGTTGCGAATTGAGCGGACATTTGCCTTCCCGTGAGGTGGAATTTTGTTTTAATAGGTGGAGAATAACAACTGTAACCTCTCCAGTTACTCCGTCTGTTCAATGAAGAAAAACGGGGCGTACACCTTTCGCTTGGATATTACACAGAAGACATTGACTTTATGAGAATTCATTGACAACTGCAAAGAGGCATGCGTCAATTCACTACCTAACACTCACGTTTCCTGACTGATGGAAAGTCGCCATGTAGCCAAACAGCGGACATAATCGTCTGGAGTCAGGACTTGTAACAAATGCAACGGTAGGGTTTGATATGCAAAAGCCGCCACAAAATATTCCACACTGTTTTCTGCAGTCCACGGCTTGGTTGAACGTTTAATTTTGCGGACACACTGACTCACGAGCTCCGCAACATCCTCGGAGACACGTGTTCGGCCCGTGCTATTGCCTTCACACGAACAACCAGTATCACGAAGCAGGCGAAATGATCTTATGCAAATTTTCCGTATTTACGTGCGGATGCATTTTGTAGAAAACCGTCACAGGCCTGTCATCTAGCATTCCGGCGGGATTTAGAAACTTGATGAGTATGTGTATCTTTTCATGCATGAAAAAGTACACGGTGCTTTGAAACTATCAATTATTCAGGCTATAAATTAGTCTCCATTACAATATTAAATAAAAAAACACATTACGGAGACTGCACTGCTTACTTTTAAATACATATCGTCTACTACATCAGCATGTCTTTAATTTTAAATATTTTTCAAATTAAATCTGATTATTTTCTTACCAAAAAAGAGATTTATGATCATTGGTTTCTGTTAAAATAATACATCTCTGGTTAACTTGGATCAAAATAACTATTTACTCAATTGGGAGTATTCTCCTGGATTATACCTCAATAAAATATACAATGATAAATTATAGAAACATAATTCATACCCTTGTTTCTTAATGCTTTCGTAAAAAAATAACCATAAACTTGATTAAATTTGTGTTAGGATTTGGACGATATGAATACACAATCTACCGAACAAAAAATGTTTGTTAGAACACTTTTAAAACTTGGAAATTAATAAATGTCAAGTCATTTCTCGAATCAAAAGTAAGTGTAAATTTTCTATTTTTGGCGGAGAAAAAATAATTAATATTGGAGATTAATAAATTTCAAGTCATTTCTCAAACCAAAGTAAGTGTAAAATTTATATTTCTGGTGGTGTAAAAATAGCTATTAAAAGAATATTTTTGTTAAATACAGATCAATCACGTTGGATCAAGACGTTTTATTGACGGGAAGAAGGAGTGATTTTATATAGGGAAACCATTTTGAAATGTCGGCTAAAACTGAAAATCCAGTTTGACCAACTACACAATACACTATGTAAGAAATGTTTCAGTATAATTTTACTACTAATTTCTTATCAAGCGTAGTTATGAAAACAAATTCTGCTGCTATATTTCAGTCTAGAGGCATCGTCAGATGCCGTCATCATGTGATGCATATATTAAAGGATCCAAGTAGAACGAATTTTGCGTGTAAACATGGTTGGTTTAACCGAAATGTCACGTTAATTAGCACAACTGCTTTAATTAAAACAAGGCCAACCTGCTCAGAAAATCCCAAAACTCGTAATGTCAGCAAAAAACATCATATTGAACAGCTAAGCAAAACGAAGATAAATGGCCAGTTCTGTAGAACTATACAAACATCTCAAAAGCGGCAGAGTTCTGGTTTGTTTGTTAAGTTTTTAAAACCCATAACTAGACTATTTGCAATTATTTTGGGGATAAAATTTAGACGATGGTGGCTATCTTTATCACCAAAGCAGAAAGTTGAATTCATTAATTCTTTGAAACGGAATACAGCTACAATATTATTAGCATTTTCATGTCTATATGGTTGTATGTGCTTATTTTATGTTACTCATTTGTACACTAACCCTATCACAAATAGAAAACAATTTGTTATGTTTTCAAATGAACAGATAAAAAACATAACAGATTTAGAAGAGTCATATATAATAGAAAGAAGCAAAGAACGTTTACTGTCTCCAAATAGCACCCAATACAAAGGAGTATCAAAAATAGTTGAAAATATAATCATGAGCAATCAAGATATTGCAAATTTACGGAATAAAACCTGGTCTCTCTATGTAATAAATCAGCCAGATATAAAAAATGCATTTGCTCTCTCAAACGGATCAATTTTTATTTTTACTGGTCTCTTAACTTTGATAGAGAATGATAACCAGTTGGGAGTAGTTTTATCCCATGAAATTGCACATGCAATCCTTTCACACAGAGAAGAACAAATAAGCAACGGAAATTTTGGTCAGTTGTTATTAATTATTCCAATTATTCTTCTGTGGGCTTCATTGCCACTGGGCTGGGCCTTAATATCAAACTGGATAGCAGATTATTTTACTGCATTACTTATTCAGTTACCATTCAGTCGTAGTCTTGAAGCAGAAGCTGACAGAATTGGTTTGTTTATGGCCGCCAAGGCTTGTATTGATGTTCGGGAAGCAGCTGTATTTTGGAATAAACTATCAATATTGTCATCTGTTAACATTGTTCCTTATGAGCCAATTGAATTTTTTTCAACTCACCCAAGCTATGCAACAAGGAGAAAACTGATTGAAGAAAACTTACCTGCGGCACTTAGCATAAGGAGTAGAAGTAGTTGTCCTCCATTACCTGGTAAAGAGTAAGAGAATACACAATATCTTAAAGCTTTAACATAAAAATACATACATTTCACAAATATCAGAGAAATGGCTGAAATATTAATTATAGTCAATAAATCATTGTATACTAAACACTTTACTTACTATTCAAACATTTTGGAGGATGATGCAAAAAAAATTCAACTACAAATTTAATACTATTACGCAGTGACCTAAACTTGTATTCATAAATTTTTTTTTAAAAAAAATAAATTGCATATTTCACAAAGATGAATGTATATATCATTAAAATATTTTAGATTATAATATGGTATGAAGTTTAAAACATTTCCAAGAAATTTGAAATGACAGAAATTTTTGAATTTACAAAGACAATGGTATGCACATACAGGAAAAATAATTGAATTTGTCATAGCAAATGTATCTTCCTGCATACTTTGCCTATTTTTGTTAAAAATTTTAAGTTTGTGAATTTTTTGCATTAGTGATAATTTGTCATACTAATAGATAAAAAGTTTAAAAAACAATTAGTGGAGTGTAGACTTATGACGCCAATGTGGCATAAAACAGAGGTGGAAACTAATATTCTGGAAGGAATGTTCACCTTGGAGTTCAATTCTTGTCTTGATGTCACATTAAATTGAGTAAAATAACCGTAGACTGACTGGTGCAAATTGTCCATTAATATTAATGTTTCACTGTATGAAGTTTTTGAAAGAATTAGGTCCAACGGTACACATTAATAGGAATATCAGCTTAGTTGCCCAAAATAATGATATCCTAAAAGAAACTTGTAGTGGATACTTATTACTTCAATGAAAATATTTGATCTATATTTTTTAAAAGGTATCAAATAATGACATAAGGCAACATTACAGAAAACTGTTTCTCTCTGTATATCACAACATTATTTGCCTCCTTTGGTTGGTTAGTTCTGCTGCCTCACACCACAGAGGTTCTGGTGTTGAATCATGGCTAATGCTTTGATGTTGTGTAGTTAAGAGTTCACATACTGTGATTCCCCAAGACAGATGTTAATTTAATAATAAACAAGCACAAAAGTAAATAATTTATTTATGTTTATATTACATACTTCTGTTATAAAACACAAGACTAATTTATTAATTGACTATGTTAGCTAATCTTCAGAAGCTTGTAAAAGTTTCATTTGAATATTATAAAGGCTTTTAGCTTTCATATGAGTGAGAAATGCTGCCATTGCTGCATTGGCTAATGCAAAACCTAAAAACATATTAGTTTTAGGAGCTGTTATTTTCTGCCACAACTTAAAAACTTCCTTTGGTTCATGGATTATTGATGGAACATCGTAAGTGTATTTCCGAACAGCAACCTGAAACAAACACTTTGTATATATGATAGACATATTCTTCCTTTAATAGATAGATTTACAGTATTTCCAGAATAGTTTCTCAAACTAATTTGAACAAAATAAACACAAATGTAAAAAAAAGGTTGAACCCTGGACTAAAACTTTCAACCACACACAAGTCAAATGTTTGTCGGTCGAAGGCACAGAGTAACACAGACAGCATGGAGAAGATGTTATCCCTTGATTATTCATACTCAGGTGCCTGGTATTGACCAATCACAGGAACAAGTGGGATGGAACGGATGGGACGTCATATAAACTTGGGGTTCAGTTCAGGGTATTTCCTGCCCGTTTAGACTCTTATGTGCTCTATATTGAATTACTTGTCAGTGATTGGTCATTTTGCAGGAACTGATGGATAATGCACATGGCTGCTGTCTAATAATTGATTTGGCAGTTTAGACAGAGTTTCAAAACTCTTGTCGCTGACTTAGTGCTGGTCTGAACTGAACAATCAGCAGCACTTTTAACAATTGCCTGAAATCTGTATCCACAAATAATTTCAAATATGACTATTTGACCAGACTGTGTGTTTCACATTCAGTATGAATGTTAACAATAAAGTTGTTTTACAACATGTGTAATACATAAAGGACAAATATACAATGTACACACATTTTATTTCATTTAGATTAAAGTAGGGGTTGTCCTATGTTCCTTTAACATAAAAGTTCAGCAGCACAACCGAACTCCTGTTTGAAAGGCAATTTTTAAATATGAAAATAACACATAATAATATAAACATCAATACAACTTAAATTTATTACATACAAACATATTGCACGTGGATTAAATTAATTGTGAAGTTTGACATTGAAAATTTTCAACTAACTTATAGTAATTTGGCTCATACATTGACTTCCCAGTTCTTGGACATTGGTCCAAATGGTCATCAGTGAAGGTTGATTGATACTTCGATTTTATGTACATGTTTGAAAACATTGCCAAAGATATGGGACACATTAAATTGCAGTGAAAAGAATACACTTCCTTGAATATCATTAATTAACTGTGATTCAATGTAAGTTTCTATAATTTCAATCCTTCAAGTTACTGTTCTCGGCATTTATTGCTGTTATAATTTATTTCTTTTGCTTTTGCATTTGTCAAAAAGTGTTTCTGTAGATAATAACATGGTTTGTTAAATAATCTCATTTTCTTTGCCAACAAATGTGCAACTTTAAGAGAGGCAGCATTTGCTTTTTTAAACTGGGAATTTTATTTTATAAATATGCTCTGCTCTTTAGGTAAGTTAAATTTAGGTCAGAAATGAGTATAGCACATTACATTTTTTTTAGGAATCTACCAGAATTTCACAATAAATGTACAATTTTTATTTATGATAAATGAAGCAGAATTTAACAATGGCAAATCTCACAAATCATATGTTAGCAAAGTGCTTAAAAAGGGGTACAAACTAGTTTCTTCACATAATAATTATATATATATATAACAATTAATGGGGAAAAGACAGAGAGATAAAAAGAAGATGACTCACCGGAGGTTCATAGATGGTAGATATATATATAATTAATGGGGAAAGGACAGAGATAGAAAGATCGGCTAGCTGATCACTGGAAATGTCTTCCTAACTTTCTGATGAAGGGGGCGGTGCCTCCGAAAATTCAAGTTCTCTAAACCTCACAAGGTGTCTACCATCTATGAACCTCAGGTAAGTCATCTTCTTTCTATCTCTCTGCCGTTTCCCCATTAATTGTTTTAATAAACATGACAATGCCATTTCCTATATCATATATATATATAAACATTTTTATGGATTTTTATTAAACAATCATGTTGAAGAAGGTCGAGCCTTTCATGATTGCCTTCCCTATTGCTTATAACATAGTCAAGTACCCATAGCAATTGAAATAGTCAGTACAAATCTTTATTATGCTGTTTTTTTAAAAAGAAATTATGGATAAAGTTGTCTACAAGAATATTGTCACTGTTCACATATTAATATGTTCCAGTGAATAGTAGTACTTGGGAGACTGAAGATTTAAATATTTGGAAGTATCTTGAATGTGCAAGACAAAGTTATGAATATAAAGTGAGCTTCTATAAACACCACAGTATGAATTTAGTAGGTACAGGCATAAATTATTTTGTTTTTATCAAACATAATATCCAAACATTTTTATGCATAAATTCTGAAGTTACATTATGAAACTGAGCCTAACAATTTTACTTGGAAATGTATAATAGAAAGACCATTTATTTTACCTGAAAATACATTTTAACCTAATCATAAAACATTTAGCTTACATTTGAAAGGATAGTGATTGAATGTAGAAAAAAGGTTTCAACAAAATCTTTAATATAACGAGTTAATTTAAATTTTATTTTATATTTTGTTAGCAAATTGTCACCATATTCACATAAAATATTGCTTTCATATATTACAATTTGAGTTATGTTGGACTATCATAAGTATGACATGTCTAGATTACTTAAAAGTTCTTGGTAAGTCTATACATTCCTCATCAATTTTGTTCCTAATATTAAATATTACTTTATATTCATACAGATGGTTTCCTTGTGTTCCTCATATTACTTATTTAAGTAGTTTTTATTGTTGTCAATTGTAGGTAGTACAACAATTATTGGAATATTAGCAAATGTATTAGATGAAGTTTCCTCAGCTGAGAACTCATATTGAAATAAAATTAAGTGTTTGTATGATTGTATTAGAAATAATAATCAGTCAATTTGAGTTGCTCACTGTGGCATGTACATACCACACATGAAAAGATTTTAACAAATGGGTCATTAGGTAATTTAAAATTAACTGTTGAATCAGTTCTAAGACTGGTCTGATGCAACCCTCCATGCTAGCCTTATCCAACACAAGCCTTTTCATGTCTACATAACTAAGACATCCTCCCTTGTCTGCTTAGCAAATTCCATCCTTTTCTCTCTCTTCTGCTCTTAGCCCACACACTTCCCTCTAAATCTAATTTTACAAGACCCTCATGTCTCAAAACGTAGCCTATCAATCTATCCCTTCTTTTGGTTAAACTACTCCAAATTGTTCTCCCTTCCCCCATTCTGCTTCAACTTCCTGATTAGTTGCATTCTCCTGTAGCACCACATTTTGAACCTCCTATACTCACCTTTCACACCCATAATGCCACACTCCATAAAAACATTTTTATTAAAGATTTCATAATATGCATACTTATATTAGCCATAACTAAATTCCTCTTTTTTGAGAAATCTTTTCTTGCCTGTGTACTTATTAAGTCTACTATACTTCTACAATCCCTAGTTGTTCTTCTGACTCCCCTAATCAACAATATCATCAGCAAACCTTAGGTTTTTATTCTCCTTGCATTTTAATTCCCTTTCCATATTCATTTTTAACTTCCTTCATTGCCTGTTCTACATATAGTTAGAGAGCATGGGTGACAGACTGCATCCTTGTCTTTCTCCTTTCTTGATTTGTTTTCTTTTCTTGCCCTTTGATTCTATTACTGCTGACTAATTATGAAACACTAATACAAGTGTATTTCATGCACACAAATGGAGTTTATTCATAAATTTATGCTTGATTATATGCTTATAAATATAAAAATCACATACCGAAAAGCAGGCCAAGGGTGCTAATATTAGTGGAAACAATGTACCCAGAGCAACTTGAATACCTGCCGCTCGAAGTTCTACACACAATGGACACACACTTTTAAACTTTAAAATGTCAGGTGTTACAAACTGCAATAGAAAATTAAATAAAAAATACAAAAGGAACATTTATTTAAAGAAACGAGTATACTAAATATGCAATAATTATTTTGTAATTATCTTATAATTAACACGCAAGTTAAATTTTTCAATTTAAGTGCACTTAATGTCTCAGTGATTTAAAATGTTTGATTAGCTGAAAAGTGTATTAAAGTTTACAGGCAAGGAAGATAAATATAATATTGTGTTTTTGAATTCTTAGTTAATTTTTCGTTAATACCATATACTACATAATTATTTGACGTTATTTGAAGAATAATTTAAATTACAAAATTAATACAATATTTTCTCACTCAAAGTACAGTGTCAACATTAGTGTTTTCAAACTAAAGGGTGGGGGTATAAAATTGGGCCATTAACTCAGTTTCTTCTTGGCGTTCTCTGAAACAAGTTATATTCATACAGAGATTTTATTGGTACATCGTTTAAAAGATACACTTAAAGAACAACTTATTTATGTCCTTTAGGAAGAATATGAAAGTGCTAGAGTTTGTAGCTCTAGTAGGCAATGTGTATTCCAAGAATTACAACTGAAATAATAACAATTAAATTATATGGGCAATAAACATGGTGAATGTTTAAACCTAGGAAAGGATGAAAAAATATATAAATGGCTGGACATGGTTTCATGTGAATCAAATGACAAAGAATAAAAAACGGAAGAGAAAATTATGTGGAAATCTAGTGTCGAGACCAGCAGTTTTTGAAAATTCACAATTGACGATGTTCGACATACAGGAATTTGGTCAGAAATTGCTCTTGAAGATTACAATATTTGTGCTGTGCTAAAGTAATTATACATTCAGTATGCATTGTTTATTTGGTATGTTGTTACTATGTTTATGTAGAAATTAATTGTTTAAAATAACAGTACAGGTGTCTTATTATTCAGTTTAGGATTATTCCTCCCTACCTTTGACGGTTTCTTCAATATTGCAAGATCCAAACATTGGAAACTGAGGTCATCAGTTGCGTTCTATTTTACGTGCTTACTTCGTCTGACTGGGGAAATAAATGCTGACATTGGCAATGCATCAGTGGGGAGGAACATGCTGATGTTGGCAGCATCAGAATGATGACACACTCAACGTCTGTTTCAGCAATTTTTGGAAATTTTAAGTGTATGTATCTTCAAAATTAGTGGTTTTAGGACAATGATTTCTTCATTTCACTTCTCAAAACAATCATTTTTAAGCAATTTTTTTAAAAATCAATTCAGATCACCGTTAATATTTATTGCATGTAAATGGCTGGGATAAAATGAGACCTGATTAAAGTTGTCTATTATCACTTTTAAAGAGTATTTGCCAAATAAATTTTCTGGCAACAGCTGATAATTACGGAGATTTAAAAACAGCAGAAAATTGTAGCATTTGACATGTAAACATACCACTTGGTGAACAACAAGGCTTGAGATTGCTGGTATAACTGCAATTGGTAAAAATGTTGATGCTCTTGCTAAATGTCCAATAAGTAACTTTTTTCTATAGTATATATTAAAGCATGTGCCAGTTATTGCAGCAGTTGTGCTTACAATTGCTTCTCCTGCATAAAATGGCCACCTGAAATTAAGAAGCAACAGCAATTAAATTATTCTAGTTACTAGTTAAAATATATATTGTTGAAAGGTAAGGGAGAAAAGTAATGGTTTAACTGAAGTTGAAGTCATTGCTATGTGCATGCATAAACATAACTATATGTAAGGAAATTACATTGTCAAAATAATGAACACAATTAGAAAGAACAGGTGGATGCATACCTGAAGTGTAAAGCTAGTAAATACCATGACAGGTGTAGGGTTATGATGAATTTTCAGAGGCTTTTGTCAGGAGATAAGGAAAACATTCTGAGAGAGCCAGCTGTTGACAATAATATATATTAATAAGAACAGGAAAGAGATATAAAGTAGTTGATAGCAGGCACCTTGTAAGGTTTGGAGTTCTTTGAAATTTTGGAGGTACCACCCCCTTTCATCAGAAAGTTAGGAAACCATTTCCAATGATCGGCAAGCTGACGACGGCATCGTAAACCTCAGGTAAATCATCCACTTTCTATCTCTCTTTCCTGTCCGTATTGTTTGAATTAACCTGACAATGTCATTTCATGACACTCACATATATAAGGGTTCTCAATAATGGTGGATTGATGTTTGTGAAATGGAATAATGAGAGTTATGCACGAGGTATTTATTAACAATTTTTTTATTTGAAAGAGCATATAAGTGTCTTTCAAATAAAAAAAGAATTTTGTTAATACCTCGCACACAGCTTGTTTTGTTACATTTCAACATTGACCCACCCGTTTTGAAAAACCCTATAGTACAGCAAAGTCAAATTATGGTAGGAACAATATGAGCTGCTGAGGAAATCAACTGACATAAGAAACTTATCAAAGGGTAGAATTGTTATAACACAGAGCTTTGGAATAAGCACCTCAGTGACTCCTCTTAGGCTGTTCATGTGCTACTGTTGTGAGCATCTATGAAAAATGGAGAAATAACAAATAGGTAAAGAAGTGTTGGGCATCCTTACTTCAAAAAAGAATGGAGGTCGGAGGCTTGGTTGCTACATAGAAAACAATTGCTTACACATCTTTCATAGGTTTCCATTCTTTGATTAGTTTTATGTGATACTGTAGTACTTCATTCTCAGACAATCTCACAGATCCTTCAGGAATATCATTTAAATTAGCTTTCTGCACCGCCATTTGATACTTTTTTTTAGATTATTTCTGCAAATATAATTTCAAAGTCACTATAATCATAATTATATACTAAAAACAATCTAGATTATCGTCAATTATATATCACGAATGGATTTAATACAAATGCTAGTTTGAATTTCCTACATTTTATTAATCCTTTTTAGCTACAAAATATAAAGTTCTTAAATTCTTTGTTCCCTACTTTAATAACCTGTCAACTGTAACAAACGAGATAAAAACTTTAAATACAAAATACTATACAAAATAAACAAAAGTGGTAGTAGATAAATAGTTCAAAATATTTAGTAGACTTTTCGATTATTCATAATATGCAAGATTCATATAAAATTACCGCATCCTAATCCTTCTCTAATTATATTAATTTTGCTTCGTCGCACAATGCACACACTTAAATAGTTATATCCATAGTTGCTATAATATACCGGTAATGCAAAGATGCTATGAGAAATTCAAAGAATACAAAGACATGGCATGTTTAGCAAAAGAGTTTAGAGTGTGGAAGACTACTCAGTTTCCGCTATCTCTATGCTAAAGCAGACATCTTATGACGTACTTCCGAAGCATTGACCAATCACATCAGTAGCCAGTTGGGTTCCAGGCTGCAAAAGTTGCGGTACGCCATATTGTGCGAGTTGTGGATGTTTATGTCCCGGAGGTGTTGCGGTTTTTATAGTTGGCATCCGGTAATACGCCGCGCACACGGTTTTATTAGTGGAAAGTGGTTCGCTGTTGTTCATCTACTCTTGTGAATAAAAGTTCAAGAGCTGTTGTGTTCGTAGTTATAATTTTAAGTTAGTAACTTCATTTAAAGTGCATCTTGACAGGAATATTCATAGAAGAAGACTTTCACGATTGGGGAGGATGCCTGTTCGTAAACAAGGTGGTAAGATCAAATTACTTAGAGCTAGGTGTTGGCTGTTGTGCTGTAGTTTGTAGCTAAATTTATTGGGAGGGGCAAACATAAGGATAGACATGAAGTATCTGACAAATACACTACACATTTTTATTTCGAAACCCCGCATTTTATGTTGTCCTTTACAGTTGAAATCGTTTTGCTTCAATTTTAAGTTACAGGATCAACGTTGTATGCGTGACTGAAGTGTTACCAATTTCTCTTTAAAGACTTGCCAATATTCACTGATGCTGATTCAAATTAATTTCAGTCTAGAACCGATTGTTTCTGCTAAGGGTAGCTTTCACTTAGTTTAACTTTTTTGTTTCCCACGGAATAATGCAGTTGTTTTATTTATATCATACGGTAGTGGTTGTTATCATTGTCTTAATCATACAATCTTTAGCTACTAAATGTTTCAATAGTTAGCTCAAGATTTTAGTATAATGTTGTGTTAATTAAATCGTAATTTATTTAAGTTACTTGTAATGTCATTTCCGAAAAAAATTTGCATTTACATATTTTTGACAATTTTTGGTGTTATTTCTAAATTGCTTTTGTATTTTGATATGTTTGTGTGAGGAATTCTTATGATTTGTGCAGCTTTACATACTATTGGGGCAAGTGCTTTGCAATATATGATTACTGGTTTCAGTGTAATAATCAATTTTATGTTCTTGTAATTTGCTATTAAGTTATGTCCAACCAATATTCAGATCATGTTAGCTTATCCAAGTCTTTGATGTTAGTCATACGGATCATGGTTATTCAATATACTTGCACCCATGGTCGGTTGTTTCAGATCTTGGGAAACTTGATGTTTGGTGGTCTATATGGTCAGCACAAGAATCTTGGAACTAGTTAGATCAGGGACATCATTACTGTAAAGGAATGATTCCTGTGAGAGATGGAATATTTGAGATGACAGTTTCTTGGAAGAACCAGCCAGAAATGATGAGAAGCTAATTTATTAGTTTTTAACTTCACACTTTTGTCATGGATACTAGTTGATATGTTTGTAATCTAGTTTACATTTATTATGTTACTATATTTTTGTTTATAATAATATTACGAAGCACTTACCCCAAGGTGTTTGTTTTGGTTCCAGTAGAATATCAATATAACAATGCAGTAGATTTCTTATTCTATTGTTTTTTTAGTAAATGAAGCTAACAATATCTTTTAAAACTGTTAAGCAGTCATAGGATCTATCTTTACCAATATTGCTCATTTTTGCCTGTGGATATTTTATGCAGCTGTATCCTAAGAGTTTAAACTACTATGGTTTGGTAATTTGTCAAAAGAATAATTTATATATTCTTCTGCTGGAGCTGTCACATGCTTATCTTGGACACTTAGATTTTAAGAACAATTTTGCTTAAGCATACTACTCCACACTTTCCCATTTATAATGTATGTACTTAAATTTTCTTGTTTCCAATATGCATGACAAAGTTTTAAATTTATTGAAATTAAAGCATGATTTTTATCTCAAATATTTTCTTCTCAGTTAGAAAGAATGTTACTTTTCTTTTTTCCCCAGAATTGTTGCTTAAAAGCATGTAACTCTACATTTCAACTTCCAATAAAATAATGTAACAAATTGCTAAACATGTGTTATGATTGTTGCCTTTTTTGTATTAAGAATTAAGGTTTAACTATTTGTGTGTTATTTGTTTTAATTTTTCCTATTCTTATCTAGATTGAGATATGTTTATTTTCTTCATTTTGTACTTAATGGTTGTGTCCTCTTTAGTTTTTTAAATTTGTATTAAATTTGAAAAATAAAATAAATAACAAAATGCATTGCTTGTATATCTGCACTACCATATCCTGTTTTTATACATTTATAAACAGAAAGTCTGAATATAATTTCCCCTGTTATTAATATTATTAGTATTTAAAAACTCAGAAGTAATTTTTAGTTTGCATCACTATGTCTGAAACTGAAATCTATTATTGTTTTTTTAGCTTCACCAGAAATGTGATACTTGCATCCTAGAAAATGTTCATCCATGTGTTTTTTTATGTCACCCTAGATTTGTAGAAGCTGTGTGTTAAAACCTGACCTATTTCCCTCTAAGTAAATTTTTTATTAATTTATATTTCACTTATATTTAGATTTAGCAAAATGGGATTAAAAGATTGCTTACAATTTTTCTTTACGATAGAAATGGATATAATATTATTTAAATTGGAGTCTGAGGAGAATAAGGTGTATCATATATTTTCTATATCAAGATGATGACAATTTTTAATGCCCGCAATAATTATTATTTGTTGATAAAAAAAAACACGCTTAACAATCTGACAATTTTGTTGAGTCCATATTTCAGTATTTAGATATTTTTTTCTTAATTGGATGCATTAGTATAAGTTGGATTAACAAGAAATAAGGTCAAAGATAGCTCAGGTTATTTGAAAGTATTAAGGAAATGAATGAATATGTGTGCATCTAATACAATATTTTTTTTTGGATTCATTAAAATTTCAAAATGGAAATGTCAGAGTTTTTATTTCGTTAATTTTGATTACACTTTGTATCTGATATTCTATCATAGTTTTTAATATTTAATACTTGACAATTAGTCTACATCAAATAACTAACCTTTATCAATTCCATGTTTATTATCTAAATTTTTCTTCTACTTGAGTCAACTAAATGGGGTTTCTGATACTTGTAATTGTAACTAAAGTTTATATGTGCATAAATTACTATAGAAATTGTGGTGGTGTGTAGTTCGCAAACGAACTAGTTAAAAAGTACTATTCCTTAAAACTGTGCTATAGTTCACTGGTAATGTGAACTAGTTCCTGTACTAAGGAGGGTCCAACAATCTCGACGAGCGGCAACCTGGTCGTTTTGAGTTGTTCGTAGTTGAGTGTTGAGTTCTTAAAGGACGCCTACACGGTTATTCAAGACTCGTCTATCAGACTGACAATTCTGACGTAAGTCAGGTAGTACAGACAGTCTTAAGTTTCCTGCCGTAAGTCAGCGGGAGCAGTTGTCCATAGATAAACCAGCTTTGCAATAATGTAAAAATTAACGTCTGTGGAAGTAATAAAATAGATACGCCCTTTTATTAATAGACAAACTTTACAAAACGAAGAGAACAAATTTAGATATGTGCCGACGTTTCGAAGTCGGCTTTTGTGTCTTACTCAAATGGCTCTTACAAAGTTAACTGACAATTTGAACATTTATAACATTGGCAATTGTCACTAAAAGAACAGGGAAGCGTTGATGTTGGGTGAAAGAATCGTTAAAACTCACGAAAAGTATACGAAATCGTTTACTGTGTAAATTTCAGCGGCAAATGCATCATTTCGTAACAAGCAGGGATTCAAGAATTTTCTCCAAATGGTTGAAGTGCATCTGTGCAGAATGTATACGATGCTGCATTTATTTGGTGAGATCCGTTTATGGGATGAAAGTTGGTTGGTGTAATAAATAGGTTGATGATATAAATTGTTACTTCGTCTATTGTATGTCTTAGTTTGGATATAAATCCCAGTGAAATACTTAATAATTATTCTTAAGGGCGGAAATAAGCAATAAGCAGGCAATTATTAACATTTATTACGAGTATTTTCACTATTCAATATGAATAAGTTCCTACTCCTTATATGAACTTATACATAAATTTACTGCCGCTAATAATTTATTATTAAATACCTTTTCAAAAATAATCTGGTCATGAGAATTTTCTCGTTTAATTATAACTGACTTTTGTTTTGCCGATCGGATATTATTGTTTCCTTTAGGTCATGTGATCTGGCTCTTGTACCGCTTACCCTACATTATATTACCCAAAGTGGAATTTTCCTTATCTTGTGTTAAAGTAGCCTTGCCCGATCTTACGACCTTTATTTCACTATTCCCCTGGCTACTCTTAATTTCCTTGGTTTCCCCTCTACTAATACTCATGTTAATGCCATTTATTACGTCGTCCACGTCCTCTGTTGATTACACAATGTCGTCAGCATACTTATTTCTTCTCATTCCAGTATGATTCCTTTTTAGCTTCCTTCATAGTCTGTTCTGTATGCAAGTTAAGAGCTTTGGCGACAGACTTCATCCGTGCCTTACTCCTTTCTTGATTTCTGTTTTCTTGTCGTGCTCTTCAATTTTCATTACTGCTGCCTGATTTTCTGTAGAGGTTAAATATAGCTCTTCTTTCTATATATTTTATTCCTGCCATCTTAAGAATCTTTAATAGTGTATTCCAGTTTACATTATCAAATAATTTTTATAAATCTATGGATGTCAATGTATGCCTGTTATTTCTTAACCCGTCTTTTAAAATTAGACACAGGATTATTAGGGGTTTCTCTCGTTTCTACGTTTTTCGTAAACCACATAACGGTAGGGAAGTTTACTTCAATAACTGTCGTAAATTTCTCGTTTGAATCGATATTACAGATCGGCGTGGGATAATTTTCAATCACTACACATTTTAAATATACTTCACTGCTACGGTTATAGCATAACCATTATTACATTCATTTTTGCTAGAGAAGGAAAACACTGATGAAGATAAATCGTCAAGTGCATGACCCTTTCATCCAATTGTTGCCAGGCCAATAATATATTCACGTTGAAAAAAATAGCTAATAAATATTTATTTCATTTATTTATTTATTTCATGATTAAAAATCAAGTCACTAAAGTAATTTCAATTATAATTATAAATACTGCTCCTATTTAAATCATTGAAACTACTATCAATATATTATGCTAAAATAATTAAATGTGTCTACCGGAAATTAATAGGGGAGAATATAAGACTGGACACGAGTGTGACAGGTAACGTTAGAGACTTGACTGGTTGTTGTAATTGACAAAATGGACTGCGGTAGAGGTCTGAATGTTGTTAAATTGTTTTTGTTGATACCATCAATTCATCTTTCTAATACAATAATTCACCAGAATCCATTGATTACCATTATTAAATTTTTTGTGAGACCCACCAATTAAGCTTGGGTACTAAATAAATGGAAATCGCTTTCCGTGACACGTCAGTTTTACTTTGGAGGGGTTTATTGTTGAGCATGGGGAACTTATAGGGGTTAAAAATACTGATTTTGTGCTACGACACCGGGTGTCGCGATACATTAATCAGTAATCAGGCTCGGTTTCTGTCCAGAGTTTGTGTGCTCCCAGGTGATAAAATCCGAATGTAGTGAGTCCGTTTCTCAATCAATACTATAATGAGAATTAAGCTATTCAGTTCAGATATTTTCAGTATTTGTTGACAATAATATCACAAAGCGCGATCTAATCAACACAGAAGTTTTCTACAGAGTGTATTTGTTCGTATTGTCTGAACACAAAGACATATTAGAGTCTTTGAACGAATAATTATCCATAAAGTCCTCCAAAAAGCTACATATGTGTGGCCGCACATATCTGCCGTCTTTCGAAAACAGTTCAAGAGACCGTAGAGCTCCTAACAATTCAACATTAAAACAATTTTCAGCTCCCAGAATACTCTCCAGCAACAGCAGCAAATCCAAACCTCCTACCTATAAAGCAGACGAATCTTAGGTCTCTCTTACGCGAGGGAAACATACAGCGTAAAGGAACAGCAGATTCACGTAAAATCAGAAGAATGAACTAAATACAAATTAGCCGACCTCCAGTTTTCCATTGATAACATCCTCAAACTCTGGATCGAAACGAATCATTTCAAAACGGAAATTATAAGAGACGTTTTGAACAAAATCTTTGGGTCTAATTCTCCCTGAATTCTATATTATCCAACCTTTCTTAAACCTCCTTCAGCTGCGCACAACAACCTGGTTTAAGAACTCCCAGACGTCGTTGAGGACTCCCAAGTCGTACCGGTAAGAAAGGTCTCCTAAAAACTCCAAAGCAAACAGACTACTTTCAGTTTCTCCTCCTTCTCTATGTATCTAGAAACCCCCGAACCTTCAGTCAGATGCGAAGGCCTCGATAATCGCCTGTCTGGAATATAATCTAGTGTGTTTATTAATGAAAGGAGAAATTTGAATAGTGTGCCCAGATCTGATTACTATTCATTTTCCGTCGAAAACAGTTTTTTAAATTTTTTTTCTGAGGCAACGGGTAACAAACAAAATACTCTTAAAATGTTCATACATTTCAACAGGAGGTACGGGGCCAACGACTTTCGTATTCCAACGTGATCGTTGACGTTACTCAGAACCTCAGAATGACTGCACCATAACAAACCTACCAATAATCGATTTTTTCCGTAATGCTTTTCTTTTACTTACATTCAGACTTCCTTAACGGTTCAAAAATAAGTGGAGCTGTAGTAGTACCTACCTTGAGTCTCCTGGAATTGTCTGTAACGGACCACTGTCCACCATTGTGGAATCGTTCAGTTAAAAATATGGGGACACGCTCGTAGCGAATAACACTCTACCACTCGCGGAATTCTGAAATATGTTGGTTTGCAAATCACATTTTGTTACGAAAAAAATAATTTTTGTTGCTTCATTTTTACAAAAGTAACACAACTTGTGATCAAGGGATAAAATCGAAACCGTATGCAGATACACACTTTCAAATAGTAACGTCGTGGTTTCTAGTTTCTGTAGTAACCAGTTATAACACCAAATAGAAAATGTGAATATAACAATTAGAACGCGAACAGGAACTTTTTCGCCGGCGTGCAGTGGACCCAAATGCCTAAGGGTTTTAGCCAAAACCACCAAAATCGAAATGACAATTTGGGCACTCTTGAGGCCAAAAATAGTTGGGTTGATATCTTTACCGTTAGAAATAACCGTTTCTTCGGTTCATTTACGCATAACTTAGCTCTTTAATCATTTTGAACTTGAGCGAACGGGAGTTCTCCCCGAACGCAAGTAAACGTAATTTTCGATCGCGCTGCCTTTCCTTGTGTTTATAGTTTTATCAAATGGAATCAACAAACTATCTTAAATATACAAATAAAATGCAAAAATTAGATTGTTATTAAGTTAAAAGAGCATTTAAAATGTGCTCTTATCGTTTCCAGTTTAAATTACTCAACTTGAAATACACAGAAGCAAAAAGTTACCGACATTCCGCACTAAAAAAACATTTCTCTTTTTGGATAACGCTACATGAGGGTGATCCTGAAACAGGCAACTCCCATTTAATAGCATACAAAGGGAATTGAAAAGGGAGGTAGAGCAAAGTAGCCAAGGGTTGACTCGGGAGGGCCACCGGGCTATAGTTTTTGGATCCTACTCGGCGTTTCACCAAAAGTAGCAGGGAAAACCCTAGAGAAGCTGCATCAGGTAGATCGGACTCTAGGGCACTATTCTCACGCCCTTCAGAATGACGGAAGAGTAGTTTGCTGTGGGGTCGCAGGATTCCCTTCTCCAAGCCGCCACAGTTTTTAAGAGGCCACTGTCCGAATGATCCAAAGGGATCAGTGGACAACGTCTTCGACCCCAGTACATACACTTCCCAAACGAGATGAAGGTCCTTCGGCATGTGAGAAGTTTGAAATTAAAGAGAGAGAGCGAGGCACCCCCAAAGGTAAGTCCCATTATCACTCTGTGGAGAAATGCCTCTCCGGGCTTCTTTTATAACTGTTCTTCTTTAGTAATTTACCAAAAATACGTACACCCATTTGCAAAATTTCCACAATCAGATAAGAGAATTTTATATTATCGTTCGGTTACAATTTTTTGTGTATTTGCCACTTAATTTTACAAAATAAAAATCGCCTCACAATAACGTATCCAGAAAGAAAAAGATTCTGATTGACTCACTAACTACTCTCGGATCGCAGTTCCCGCGATGAGCCAGTGATTGAAAGTTCAAACACTAGGTAACTCTGGGATCGCAGTCCCAGTGATCTGATTCCTGAGTGAGTGTCAATCGCTGGGATCGCAAACCCAGTGTTCTGATTCTTAAGTGAGTGATTCAAACAGCTGGATGCTCTCGGATCAGTGGAGCGGAGTGAATCAAAAGAGCTACCGTTCTTTTTTTCGATTCAATGAACACTCCGCAAATCTCGATCAGATCGCCCTTCTATAATATACATACAGACAAACACACACCCAAAGGCAATTTTATTATAGGGATATCTAAATAGCAATTTACTGATTAATTTAGATTTAATGCATAATTTAGGCATTATTCAGCATCCTATTTTTATGGAAACTTTCTTTGCCTTCCTATATTATTAGCTTGTCATATTCGTTGAATTTACTTTCCAAGGGTTTTTATTTTCTCCATCCCCTTCTATTTTGATATTTTTCAGACTAATGCTACCATCATTTTTTCAGCCAAGCTTTCATTCTGTCGCTGTTATAAATTGACTCCTCACATACAACTTGAAGGAGGCGTTGAGTGTTGGTATACAGTGCATTGTAACTAAAATTTTATAGCACCCAATCACTTATTGTAATAGCTAAATTTAAAGAAAAGGTTCTATCTGGCCTTCACTGCAATGAAAGTGAATTGAGAGATTTGCTTGTGCGTCATAAACATAAATAAAGTATTTTTTCGTGTCTGCACCTCCTTTAGTAGGTTCCGGTTTTCCTCATTTGTTCGTAATTGGCAGAGATTGAACTGAAGCGAAGATCAATAGACGCCCGGAGCGCGATAGGTAATGAGAAAGATATTGCGGAATGTCTGGTGTGATACCCTTGAACTCTCACATCGTAAGGGTTAATGATTTGATGCTTTTTGTCGACCTTTAGGTCCGCTGTTACTTGAAGTTACCTGAAAGACATACGCAAAAATAAATCTGTCGCTGAGAGTTGATTTCGGAAGTATGTCATGCGCTATATTGTGTTGAAGCTCCCATTTTCAATTGAAAGCTAGGTGTTGTAGTATTTACTGCGCTAAAATTACTCGTGACTGAAGTTAATCTTCTCATAAATGAAAGTAAATTATATTCGCATGGCTGAATAGAGTAAAATATGTTATAGTACCGTATTTAGCCGACAGTCGTAAATTATTTTATAGCATGTAATGTTTTATACAATATTAGCTATGCCCGCCAATTCTTTCCCTCGGAATTGGTTATTTTTATTTTGCCCTAAAAACGAAACAACAGGTACAGAATTTTGATAAAGTTGAATTCATTGAATATATGAAAAGTACGGTATCATTTATTTATGATCGCTTCAAGGTAAACCTTATAATTCGCATTTGGTTTTGAACGGGTCCCACTTTCGTAAAAATGAGCAATTATTAAATATTAAAATAAAATTTACCTGACGCGACATCAAAAACCAATTTACGTATGCATCGTATTGACGATCCAAAGAAGTATATTGTTCCTCAAGCAGTTAGCTCTCTGCCAACAATAGGTTAATTACGGCGCGAATCCTACTGTAACAATAGATGGAATGAGAATATTTGCCCTTCCCCCCTCTCTCTTATGCTGCCAAAATTACGCTTATAATAACACAGTAAGTGGGATGAATGGTATAGGAACGCCTAATAGGACTTATAACTCGCAGTTGGTTTTCACGCCACCTTTCGCGCCGAAATTCAAGGGATATAAATATTTACATTAATATCTTCTGAACTCGTATTTAGTAGAAGTTACAAAGTCAAAAACATACATAAAGGCGATTAAGTCAAAATCAGGCTTTAATCAAAATGATCTTATTTTGCTTTGATGCGAAGGCTCAACGTATTTCAGTGTGAGGTGAGACTGTATCTAGTTCTACCCAAGAGCACGCAATTAAAATGGTTATCTCTTAGCTGGAGTATTAAACGCAGTCAGTTGATATTTACACAGGTTCCAAGTCTAGCACACAGCACTCTGTAGTGTTTTGAAATTCCTTTTCATTAACTGACGTAAAAGTACAAAAAAACATTTATGTATGTTTTTGACTGTGGGACTTCTACCTAAATTCACATAAAAGCAGTGCAATGTTTCAATCACTGAGCATTCCGTAAATCTAATTAATGTTTTTTTGTAAAGGTATGTATTGCGTTGGTCGGCATCTCAATTATACACATTTGTTAACGCGAAATTACAACATAATTATCAGCTTCAGTTCTAAATTTGGGTAGGAATAGAGCCCAAAATTCCTTCTATACGTCTTATATTCCGCTTACTGTAAATGTAATTATCATCTATACCAATAAACAAAATTGAAGTATCTGTCTGTCTCGAACAGACTTCGAAACGGCTCAACGGATTTCAATGAAAATTTCAAGGATTTTAACTTAAATTTTCGTGTATGTTTCTTTTTGATACCTTGAAAAGTTCAGAAGGTATTTACATAAATACTTATAAATCCATTGAATATCTCATTTTTTAATTTTGTTTTGGGTAACAGGCTGCATGAGGGTGTTCCTAAAACAAGCAACTGTTACTTTAATAGCATAGGAAGGGAATTGAAATGGGAGGTAGCGGTTGGTAGACAAGGATTGACTAGGGTCCCCGGGATTTAGCTAAAGAGATGCAGAGAAAACCCTAGAAAACCTGTATCAGGTAGGTCGGGTATTGGGTACAATCCTCTTGCGGGAGACGAGTTTGCTGTGGGTTCGCAGCATTCCATTCTCCGTGTCTACCAGTTTTAGGAGGTAGTAGGCCTACTGATCCAATGGGATCAGCGGACAACTCTTGTATGCCCATGGTCTTCGACCCCAGTACATAAACTTCCCTAAATAGATGAAGGTGTCTCGGCATGTGAGAACTTTGAAAAAAAACACAGTACGCGGCTTTCCCGACACTCTGGGGGAAATGCCTTCGAAAGTAAACTCCCACAGGCACCTGTCATTCAAGGTAGAGCAATTTTGTTGTTGTTGGGTTAACAGGCTACATGAGGATGATCCTGAAACAGTCAACTCCCCTTTAATAGCATAGGAAGGGAATTGAAAAGGGGGATGCGGAAGGCGGCTACGAAACGTATGATAGTGAGACCTGTTCTAAACCGACTGCAAGTTATAAGGTTTGCCCAGAAGCGATCGTAAATAGATGTTACCGTACTTTTTATATATATTGAATATATTAAACTTTATCGAAATTCTGTAACTGTTGTTTCGATTTTAGGGCAAAAGAAAAAGAACTATTTTGGCGCGAACGAAGTCAAGGGGGTTAGCTAGTTTTTATTAAAGCCGTTACGTTTTCGAGCAGATTTTGTGTTGCACTTCGGCAGCGTAACTGAACTTGTTGAAGCCGTCATTATCGAATGACGCTTTGAGACTCTCGAATCCACAGGTGTACACACAGAAAGAACAATTCTCGTCGAGTGTGAAGTAAGTGCGTTTTGTTTTCGCCGTCCAGCTGCAGCCCCCGGACGCGAGAAGCTCGGCGTCATTTGCGTATATAATATCGATCAGTGTTCGTGTCGCCCCAGATGGGTGCCCTTCGCACATGGGCGGCGCACATAGGACGCCAGAGATAATGCGATTATAGATGTGCCAGCCTTTTTCTAATTACCGTCACAGTAGATTGCGCCAGGTTACTCGCGAAATTAACGAGCGAAAACTGCCCGAGTCATCTTTTGGCACGGTTACCGCTAAATAAAGGCAGGCTTATCAGCGTCCACGCAGTTCTCTCAACCTGAATCGCAGTAATCAGGCAGCCAGATTAACTCAGCTTTCAGAAGAGTGATCCTGTTTTGGTCGAGATGCGTACAAGAAAATTAGTTTTTTTCTCGTCTAATCAGGACTTTTCAGGCATGGTTCGCTTATGATGAATATTTCTCGCGTGGATTGTTGACAGTCTGTGAATGAATTCCATTTTATATCATGCTGACGGAAGATGCAATACATAACAACACTTTGAATTTTTTTATTTCACTAAGTAAGTAAATTGCCAAAAGATAGTCCTCACAATGTTCACAAAAAATCATATACGTTAATTTGGATTTAATGATAATTTGTTAACCTAAAGCCATAATTTCAGTTTGTTGAGAGTTCTGTGTACGTTTCTAACAAGATTTTCACCGTTTTATCTCCAAATACTTGAAGAATTGATTTTATCTATACTTATAAATAAGATTGAAGAGCTTTCCTCGAATAAGCTCCGAAATGAATAAACGAATTTAAATGAAAATATAAGGGATTGAAACACGGATTTTAACTTAAATTTTCGTAAGCGTTATATTGGCAGCATGAGGGCGAGCATTATCAATCCATCTATTGTTGCAGCGGGAGTTTTTTCAAGGTCACATCATTGCTAGTTCAGATACAGGACTGTCAATATTTGCTCGCTTTTAGTTTATGCTCCACGAAAATTTGTAGACCCCTAATCAGATAAATTAACGGTTTTATAATAGATTTGAATTTTAGAAGCAACGTAATTATCTCTGTACTGAAGCAAACTGTAACTGATAGATGCGAACAGCACAGGACAATACGTTTTGTATGTCTGGCGTACAAAATATTAACGAAAATAGTATATATGAGGAAGGAGCGTCAAATAGAATGCGAGTTAGGAGAAGATCAGTTTGATTTTTAGGAAGGAAATAAGACGAGAGAAGCAATATTGACTCTGCGACTAATTTAAAAGACAAGATAAGTAAAAACAGGCTTACGTTCATGGGTTTTGTAGATTTTTAAAAACAGCGTTTGATAATGTAAACTGGAACAAACTATTAAGGACTTTGAAGAGGACAGGAATAAAATAATGATAAGAAGAGTTATCCATAACCTATAAAGATGGCAGTCAGCAGTAATTAGATTTGATGGGCAATGAAAGAAAGCAGAAATCAAGAAAGGAGGAAAGACAAGAAAACTGTCTGTCGCTCATGTTCTTTAACTTATGTATAGAACAGGCGAGAAGAAAGTTAAAAATGAATATAAAAAGGGAATCAAAATACAAGGAGAATAAATAAAAACTCTAAGGGGAGTCGGAAGAAGACTTAGAAACCATAATAAATGGCATGAACGTGATCCTGAAGGAAGAGTACAACATGATTAGAAGAGGGTAAACCACTTGGTATCCAAGTTTCGCAGGAACGAAGTCGCGGGCATAGCTTGTAAAGATTAAAAAGTAAAGACTCAAGAATTGATCCTTAAGGAACACCGCAAGTAATTAATTCTCGATTATGTGACCATCTTTATTTTCGACAATTTAGTTTGTAATATTTACATTGTTCTCACCTTGTCTTTGTCTTTCAGTATTACTTTTACTTTCATTTTCCATCAAATGAATCATAACGAATAACAATTGTATTTTTTTTAAAAAAAAAGACTATTGCCGTCAAAAAACCACTAGTCGGTGCTTCACTGGAAAGATTAAGTTAAAGGAAAGTTTTTCGCTACTGATTTTTTTTGTGTGTTAACTATGTTTCAAAATAAGTAAATTGACAAATTGTTACGTTACATCATTTCCATTTGTCGTTCTCCGTTTTAATTGTTTGATACCAATTTTATTTTTAGATTTCGCCGTCGTTGTCGTCGTCATAACACGTTTTAAATTTTATAACTTATAATACTGCAAATTAAGTTACTAGGTTCCTCTTGGAAATGAGGTATTGGTATTTCAGTGGCATGGGCTTGAGGAGACCAGCGATGGGAGTAAATATCGTTCCAGTGCTGGGTGGGGCAGGAACTCTTGTTTGCCAACCAGGCGTGCTTCCTCTATTCTCTCAGGTGTGTAACTGGCGCATTAAGGGATGCCCTTCACTTCCTATACCGGTCCGTACAACAGGTATCCACATCTTTGCTCGAATTTAATTTGGAGGGGAAACTACTCAGTCACGAACCAGCAATTCCATGCATTCAATCTGATTAATTTTCGAAGAGGACTGGTTTTGAAATCATGATGTTACATGCGTCCGACTTAAGATGTAATATTTAGATTTTGTCTCCCTATTTAACCAACAGCTGACAATTATTTTAATAATAATGGTTAATAAAAATTCTTTTTCGGTCACTGTTTTGCAAGTTATATTTTATTCATCCTTGTACTTACAAACTATTTTTATATACTCTCCTTATTTTCCGTACGAAGCACGTTGTTAACATTTAAAATGTTTGTGTTTTTCTACACGACGTCCGTTACACAATTTAATAATAATATAACTAAATGAGTCAGAAATATATATATATATATATATACTTTGTTCAAAAAATATATGCAATATAACAACATTTCTGAGACCTCTACAAACTTTTTATTTTTGTATACAAACCTTTCCTCGTATTAATAATTTTGAAAAGCGTAATATTTTGAGGCAAGTTGCTACCATCTTTCGTGTTCTGACCGAAACACACATTCAATATACTTTTGCATTGTTGTTTTGTTGTAGTAATCAGCCCTAAGACTGCTCTGATGCAGCCCTCCATGCTAAACTATCCAACGCAAGCCTTTTCATTTCTATATAGCTACCAAATCCCAGATCATCCCTAATCTGCTTAGCGTATTCCATCCTCCCTCTTCTGTTCTTACCCCACACACTTTCCTCTAACGCTAATTTTACAAGACCCTCATGACTCAAAACGTGGCCTATTAATCTATCCAATTTAAAGGTCAACGTCCGCCATATTGTTCTCTCATCTCCTATTCTGCCTAGAACTTCCTGGTTAGTTACTCTATCCACCCATCTGATTTTCAGCTTACTCCTATAGCACCACATTTCAAAAGTTTCTATTCCTTTTCTGTCTGCAACTTCTATCGTCCACGTTTCGCAACTATATAACACCGCACTCCATACAAAATTTTTTATAAAGATTTCCTAATGTTAACACTTATATTAGCCATAAGTAAATTACTGTTTTTTTTTGCGAAAACCTTTCTTAACTGTCCTTTCCTAGTTTTTATGCCTACTACACTTTTAACATCCCTAGTTGTTATGCTTCCTAAGTAGCAGAATTCCTTAACTTCCTTCAAAATATCCCTTCCCAATCTAACAACCTTTCTTATTCCACTATTTCCTATACTACACTCCATCACCTTGTTTTTTTCTCTGTTAATCCTCATGTACTCCTCCTCCAGGATCATGTTCATACCATTTATTATGGTTTCCAATTCTACTTCGGACTCCCCTAATACTACAATATCATCAGCAAACCGTACGTGTTTTATTTCTTCTCCTTGCAGTTTGATTCCCTTTCCATATTCATTTTTAACTTTCTTCGTCGCGTATGTATAAGTTAAAGAGTATTTGCAACACACTGTATTCTTGACCTACTCCTTTCCTGATTGTTTTGCAATAAAGTGAATACCACGAACCATAAAGCATTAATATTTTTCTGACTCATGACCATTTATTTATTTACATTTACAACTTTGTTCGGATTGGTACACAATTATCAGGAATCGCATGGAAGCATTTTGAGTACAGACCTAATTTGGAAATAGAATCCTATAATCTCATATTTATTTTTATTGTAACGACAATTGTCAATGCTAACTGCTTCGATGGCGACGTAACAAACAATATACAAATGTAAGTGTTGTAACAGTGTCACTTTTTCTTATTCAGGTCACGTTGGAGCGGTAACAACTGAGATTATACAACATTTTAAACATTAAGTATGAGGATAAAATTGAGAAATTTATTTAGAAAAAGGTATAAACAAAAACAATACTAAAGTAAAAAATATAAAAATGTTCATTTGTATTGAAAAAATAATTTATAAACACGCTCCGGCTGGCTCAGGATGAGTTTCTCTCTCTCTTCGTAAGCTTGGTAATGGCAATATAAGATTTGTATATTTTCTTAAGAACGGTGTCCGTGCAGCAATTACACCATTACATCGCGGGGAAGTTTTTATACTTCTTTAAATTTATTCGTGTTATTAATTTTTAAGTGTCAAATTACAGAACGGATGAGAAATTTGTTTTCGAAGACGTTAACTATAAGTTGAAAAATTTTCCTCGGGCAGCTTATAAGAAACATTAAAATATGGATACTAAAATATGACGGATACAGCTTATTTATTTACTAATTAAATGATCTCTCTACAAAGAAATAAAAGAGACAATTTATGTACTATTAAAAAAGTAACTAAAAATTATTATGGGAAATAATCTTAATGAGCAGTTTGGCATTGCTTGTTTGCAACCAGTTTGGAAATGTCTAATGACTATTTCGTGAGTGTAATATTTTATTTCAAACCAGAAGGAAACTGTTATAATGAATATTTTAAATTCCGCAGAAAAAATAATTGACTCGCGGGTTGCTCAGTCTTGTTCTACAGCCAATTAGTAAAACTTCAATGAACAGTTCGTAGAGCTCTGAAATAACGTCAGAAGGCTACCTACACCTCTTTACCTACTCTGATGTATTGACGTACAATTTTTATGTATCATAGAAGTGTATGTAACATTTCATAAATAAATGAATATTTGTTGTTGGAAGAATCCAAGAACATTTACACTACTTTTGGAATCTAACAAGCTATGAAGCGTTAGGGAATATTTTGGCGGTTGATTTTCAATGAATGTAAAAGTAGTTGTGTGCGATATATTTTGCATGTTGTCACGACATTAAAATGCTCACCGCAAAGTCTGAGTATGTTTTCGAGTAGCTTTGTTCCGAGTCTTGGGCTGAGCCGTTTGGTTCCCCTTAGAAGTCTCAGGGGAAATAATTCTGCGGTGACGTTTGCGGCTGGTAGTATGCATTCGAAATTAGGATAGACTTCTGCAAATGCAGAGACGCATTAATTACGCCCGGTTTCAGAACCTGTACATCAATTATTCTGTCTCATAAGTAATTTTATTTGACAAAGGCTGGTCCGATAATTCAATGAGTGAAACTCGCTTAAATGCTAACGTGATGGAAAAAAGAAGTTTGTGGAATGTGAAATGACAGACCAACGTTAGTGAGTTTGTAAGAACCGCCATTTTTCCGCCTATTTTAATTTAACTTGATGTTAATAAGCAATCAGTAATTGCTATGAAACGACTTCACGTTTCCAAATAGCAAGGTTAGTGAATGACTGGACTTTTAGAAAGGTAGAACTGTGACATGTACAATATATATACGCCGTAGAGTACATATACGTGACCGAAAAGATTTTAATTGCCAAAGGTCTTCGTAACTGTTAACCCCAATGAAATATAATTTGTAATTAATGTTTTTTTAAAATCAAATTGTCAATATTGAAAGGATGAAATGAACAAATTAAGATTTTAACATACGGATTACTATTACAATATTCATAGACTTTGAAAAATAATAATAGACTTGAAATTATTTGTGGTGCAGAACTTACCAAGGTGAACAGAATGGCTACTAATATCATCATAGTCCCGTCTGTAATAATTTTACAAAAGATAATATTTTTCAGTCTCGAAAAAAAATATTTAAAATTCTTCTTTCGATCTTGTTGATCATGGTCGTGTATAAAATTCTTCTTAATGTTCTTATCAGACTATCAAATTTTAACTATATTCATCTAATAGCTCGATACAGGGTTACAGGTTTTCATTCGACACTAATCTCTATTCAATAGTGATTAAACGGCTTCGAGAACGTCTTTTCTTGAACGGAATGTTCAGTTCATCATGACGGCTCAGAGTACTTAAAACCCAGTCAAGAAATCTTCTGGTACATTAATCTTTCTGAAAGATTCCGTCAAAGAGTCTAAAACATCCCGGTAGATTGATAGAGTGAAAATATTCTCTGTACGTGGTAAAAAATTCGACGTGTACAATCTAATTCCCTCAATCTTGCTACGACAATCGCAAATTGTCCAATCCAAATGCCTGCGAATTATGAAAATACAAAATTGATCCTCTCATAAATATATTTGCTTTTCGTGAAATTTATAATAATTCGCGTGCAGAAGATTTGAAACTTTAAAAAAATGTAAAAAAGGATTTTTTTAGCTTTCAATAGATGAAAAATCAGTTATGTGTAATGTAGATAATTATTTGAAATTATCAATTGAAATACTACCGTGATCAAATATATTATAATGATTATTTTTTCATATTTATTCATTATTAAATACACAAAATAAGATAATTAATAATTCTTTATTATTATTTCATCAGTCCTTGCAATTGACAACAAATCGATTAAATTATAATGATTAAAAAATTATCCCCATAACTTTCTATCAGCCATTTTTTGTTCCCTTAATTTAGTATTGCACTATATAAGTGGTACAAATCCGAATTTGAAATATGTCATGGGTTCGTGATAAATGGCACGTTAAAACGAGGTCATAGCTAAATAAAAAGGGAAGTATAACAATCTTCTAACAAATCCTCGTATTGTTTATTTTCATCCTTCAGTGAGTTTTTATTTTGCTAGGACACTTCCCTGTATTATGTGTGTGTGTCACACATTTGCATATTTCTTAACTATAACTCCAGTCATGAAACTGCTGAGTGTTTCTCACTCCCAGGTGTTTATCCTTGTGTTCTTAAAAATCGGTTTACCAAATTGTCCACGCGTTTAAATCTGTATATCTGTACATCCTTTTTTATTATGTAGATGTGCCACCAGTAAAATATATTATTTTCATTAAATATTCCATTTCTTTGTTTGCATTCAAAATTTTCCACCGAAAGATTCCGCACATTGAAGTACTCAATTTCTTTGTCTTAAATTATCTTTACACAGTGATAAATTATAGAATTACTATTTTGTTTTTTATAGTGATCGCATAATGGATGTTGATTGAGTCCCAGTCTATACTCCTTCTGACTATGCTGTATCTGTTTTGTTTAATGTGTAACGCTTGCAAAACACTAAATTTTAAGTTTATTACTTTATTTGTATAGAACCAACACGTAATAAAAACACAAATATTGAATAGTTAGCTTATTTTGAACATATAAGGACATGTTCACCTTTGATTGTACCCAATATAATTTATTGGACAGAATTGTCAGCGAATTTTGTGTAAGATAGTTTTAGTAGAAATTTACTTACGAAATATAGTCGATTATAAATCATGTGTATGAAGCAAAGAAAACATTGTTATATGTTCGTTTTTACGAGATGGCGGAGAACCTGGGTTCGTTTCCCATCTCTAAACATTTTTTATATCAATACACCTATGGTTGTTAACGATTATTGTAGAATATTCGTTTGCGTTTTATATAGCCATTCTCCTCCGCCGTTCACCTTTACTTAGTTCGTCACCTATAGTCTGTGCCACGAAAATGTAATACCATGCAAAGAGACTCTTTCGGCTACGTAGAAATACAAGATTAAAGATTCATTTTTTCTGAAATTTCTTAATATATTTTTATAGAAATAATAATTATTACTACTATTATTTCCGTATAAGCTAAAATTCAATGAAACGTAGAAATTAAAAGTTTGTAATTTTATATATTGAATCAATCTAAAAAAGTAGAATTTTTTACGCAAGTACGTTGTGATAGAGATTTGCTACCAGTGCTGATCGATGATAAAAATAAGTAGAATTTTTTACGCAAGTATGTTGTGATAGAGATTTGCTACCAGTGCTGATCGATGATAAAAATAAGTATGTGAACTTCCTGAACGCTTATTCTGAATTGGTGCAGTCCCCGTATAAACCTTGAAATTCCGCGTTCTCTCGAAAACCTGATGATACATATATATTCCAGGCATTATTAATTTCTATTAATAATGTTATTAGCTTTTTTAAGATTACACGTGTTTCAGTAAAGTCAGGCTAAAGAGATTGCAACAATGGATCTTTTTCTACAGTTAGTAAGAAGTTCGACTTGAAAATGTTGTAGTGTATTGATTCCTCCTGAGAGACGCATTGTTTATTTCCCTTGGCTGCGGAAATAGCAAGAAGGGTGGTTGCCATCCTAATCACGACGGCTTTAATCACCAGTTAATTTTGTCCTGGCTCCACTTCACCCTCTTCCCTACAAAACAGAAACTCCCCAGACGGGCACCAATTCGTTATCAATCTCTCCAGAGCCGTTGAACTGAAGTTTAGCTGAAGCTTTTCTTACCTTCTAACTGTATATAATGAAAAGAACTTTACGTTTGTGTCTGAGGAATTATATACAAATTTTATGACATGACCAAATAAAACTTAGGTTTCGCTTCATATTTCACGTATAAAATTCATACTTCTGTTAGCTGATGCTAAAAATTAGTGAAATGTGGAATATAACGAAACCTATTTATTAAGTTTATATCCTGATCAAGAAGAATGCTGTTAGGTAAATCGAGTCACAAATCAGGAAGTCTTGAATAGAACTGCTGAGGAGAGAACATTATGGAGGACGCTGATAAAAAGAAGGGACAGGCCATATTTTGAGGCTCTAAGAACTCGTTAAATTAGTATTAGAAGTGAATGCGTGGCGCAGAAGACCAAGACTGTAATATGTTAGGGAAATGAATCCGGAAGTCTGCAATAATTCTGTGGAAATCAAAAGACTAGTGCAGGATAGAGAGCTGACTGCCACAACAACAGTTTCCAACCGTAATTGCAATTACTACTTACTTGGACGCACAGCCATCAACATATTTTACACTATAATCGATTTTTAAATTAGTAGTTATCTATCAATTTTAAATTAATACAATAAGAGATGGAAAATGCAGTCAGTAAAATATAAGTCGTTAATTATAAATTATATCTAATATTTACTGGATATGTTTACATAGTAAATTTACGTACAAACTAAACACAGTACATAAACTATCTAATAAGTGGATCAATTAGGATCGTACTTAGATCAATTAATAATTTTAAATTATTAATAATGCTAAATGAAAAACACTGCAAATTATAAAATATTGTTCATTATAGAATTAATAAATCATTTTATAAGTCAGATAAATTTTTAATATAAACGTTAGTAACATAGTAAATCAGCCTGTAAGTCAGAACAAATTTAATACGAAGTTTATTGATTTTAACCCTTACACGACGTTTAGTCCCTAAATTTCTAATCTCATCTTGTGAATTTGAAAGAATCAACAAATTAAGACAAACGCTGTGATCATCTTCTGAATTTGAAACAATCGATAAATTAAGGAAGTATTGATTGTTTAAAATTCACCAGATGAGGTTCCAAACTTAGGAACTAAACGTCGTGTAAGGGTTAAAATCAATAAACTTTGTATTAAATTTGTTCTGACTTACAGGCTGATTTACTATTTATTTACATCAAACACTCAGATAATGTTAATAATAAATACTGTGGAAGATAAACCCCTCAAGCTGGTATGTAATACAGCCTATTTAATTGCTGATAAATGGTTATGGTAGATCTGATGTGGTCCAAACGTGGTCGTAACGAAGCTTTTGTGTTTTATTTGTACTTCAAATTTTCAAAGCAACTTCAACTGATTAAAGTTTAAATTATGTTTTATTAATATGTTTTAGACTCGGTTATATCTAGTTTCAAATTCAGGTGGGATTTATTTTAAAAAATATACTTCCATACCTGTGGATGAAATGTTCGTGGCTCTCAATTTAGTGTTGTATTATATTTCTTCTTCCTTGTTTCTACAGTCCATTGAGGGTCTTGGCTTACCGGGTCGTCTGCTGACTGTCAGCTTACATGACACATTCGGAACGTGGAGTGATACGTTGTCTGCGTATCGATTATATTTAATCAGTCTTGTTATCACAAGACTTACGGTGCCCCAGTGGGTCCAGTTTAGCCCCGATTCACGAGGAATCTAGAGAAATTTTCTCTCTCGTTGTTGTACGTACAACTACTTTGCTGTCACCGATATGTTCATGATGATTTTCATTAATTTAATTCGCATCACTGCGAGGTCATTAGCGACTTCGTGCTACATTTAGATGTTAATGCTTAATGTATTTCTATAATACATCGTAACAGTTGATTCGTTTCAGGAATTCAATTATTTTTATCTGACTTGATCTGTTTTCATTGGAGTCTCTTCTAATTAAGTGGAATTCGTTAATTTGGTGGTGAGTGTAACTTGCTTTCATTTCTTTCCATCTATTGTTCCACAGAAGCGGAAGTTTGCCAGGGGCACTCCTCCAACCATCGCTGTAGGTGTTTGTTGGTCTTGGTGGTAATCTTCTGGAAGGTTTTGTTTGCAAGCTTGGCCTTCATTGTTTCCATGGGTACCTTGTTGGGACGGAGTCCATATTATAATGACTTGTTTAGACGGTTTAACTAACGTTATGTTTTTGTGATTTAATCTTGTTTGGATCGCTTGTGTTATTTATACATAAATTTATTTCATTTTCATGTGAGATAAAATTTAATAATAATTAATTTAATATGTTATGCGGTTGATAGTGATATTCATCATAAGTAAAAGCCTTAATTTAAATAAGCATGAATAATGCTGTTTTATATACTCACGTAAACAGTAGAAGTGGCTTTTTAGGTTTCTATGAATATTATACATTCATATATTATTATTATTTAATATTACTAGTGACTCTGGGCCAGCAAGAGCGGGGTGTAAACAATAACATCTACATGGAACGAGGACAGAAACCGAATATTGTCTGAATAACTAATACTTATATTGATAATTAAGAGCTTTATTAATATATATTAATTATGTATAAAAGAATTAATATGTTAAATGATTGGTTTATATTTTTACAAATAAATACAGACTTAAGCACTGCATTATTGAATATGGATGTGTTTATAATTATATACATTTTCATGGGAACATTATAATTAGTGTGTTTGGGGGGGTCATCTTTTCACGTCGTCAGAATCTGATCCTGCCAGTATCCTGAGCTGACCCCACATTCAATTGGTGGAGCTTATGTTTAAAAATTTTTGGTACCAGACAATTAGTGGCGAAAAGTGTACATTAAGCGTATATAAGAAAAAACTTTGTCAAGCGGGACTTGGGAGGCTCATGCTGAATATATACAAGATAGGACGGAAACTGTTGAAAACTGTACGTAGTGACGTGGTGGACATCGAGACAAATAATTGGATATACGAAACTGAACCAAAAGTTTCCATGTCGTCACATCCGGTCCGCACCACTTGTCCCTGTGGTGGGTACATACCAGGCACATGAGTATGAATAATCAAGACTTCTGTATGTGAGGTATTAACTAAATTTTTCTTTTATTAGAAAGGCCCATGTACGCTTGTTCAAATTAAAAAAGAATTTCGTTAATACCTCACAGACGATCTACTTTATTCCATTTCAACATCGACCCGCCATTGTTGAAAAACCCTACATTATGTATAATGGTTTTATCAATGAACATATGATAATGAACTTGAAATTGATATAAATGTTTGATGTCTCTCCTGGCTCTAAGGTTGAGATATTATAAACACTTTGCGTTGTGATTGCTGTATCCACTTGAGAGCGACATTTGTCTTGTTGAGGCACCCTTCCCCCAATCGCCATTATGATACATTGTGCTGTCGCAGCTAAAGGGCGGCCGGGTGACACACGCGTGACTTAAACAAAGAAACTTCACCAACATTGAAAATACTCTACTTGTATACGAATGCGCATCATTTTGTCCTGTGTTGGAAGTGTTAAATATAGGTCGTAGCAAGCGAAGTAATCATTAAATAAGGAAAACGTATCAGGGAAACTGGTGTAGTTGTTTTATCTAGGTTAATTAGTTTATGAAATGGAAATAATGCTGTTGAATTTATTTATACACATAAAACTAGGTAAAATAAGGCTTGATATAATATTATTAGAATATTAAAACTTATTTAACTAGTTTTAGTAAAAGGTACCATTCACTAGGTATCATGCAACAAAACCTCTTGTTACAGTCTCTAATGTATATTACCAGACTGAGGCCGTGACTTCCAGTAGATTTAGGAACTGCTGTTCCATATTCATTTGCAATATTTAAGTATTTTATAACATTCACAACATAGACACTAAATCTTTTTAACGCGCCGTCTAACTAAATCTTAATAAATTGAAGTATTATATGCATAGACAAATTGTCCCGACATTTTTAAAATACACCATACTGTGATGAAAATTATAGTTTTTTTGTGGCTAGCCCAATATCACATAAGTTTTTTTCCTCAGCATGTGTGTGAAACAATATATATTGACCATTGTTTTAAAAGGAAAACTTGCCATGAAGTTTTTGTTTTACCTGATGTATAATTTAAACCGTAGAATAAATAATATTCTGCTATGGGTTACTCCGAACAAGACCAAATGCTTTAGTGGTACTCAACACGTCTCCACAGTGACGTCATATTCTTTAGTGGTACTCAACACGTCTCTACAGTGACGTCATCAGTCAGCGCCCAGATGCGTCCAGATATTCAGATGGGATTTTCTTATTCGTTGCCAATTATTCTGATTTTCTGAGTAAATTATATATTGCTATGAGATGAGTTCGACTTTCTTTCAACGTGTTCTCCGCACAAGTTTGTATATATTATAGGCTATATAATCACACATCCGCAATTAATCATCTCCTCTCAGCTGCTGATTAAGTTGCATGTAATTTAAAGCTATGCATTGATTTTCAATTTTTAATTTTCATGAGTGTTGTTACTCAATATCAGAATCACGGTGTCCAGCGTGGTCGCTTCTACGTCCGGAAAAGTTAATCTAACCTGTCTGCCAAGGAAATATGATACTCTAGATTATCTTATTCCAGAGACTGAAGCCCAGTGGGAAGAAGTTCAGTAATCTTGCTGTACGCCTTCAGAACCTCGTGCAGAAAACTTCCTGTATCGTCTGACTTACATTACGGCTACCAAGATCATCATTGACTGATTTTGGGGATTTGTCAAGTGCCGAGATTTGTGGTAGAACTGTCGAACAATCCTGGATGCGTCCAGAGAGGCATAACTTTGTCGCAATAGAGACCTCGATGCTTTTTTTCTAAAGAACAACAAAAAAACAGTAAAAGTTTATGGATTTGAACAGCTAGTTAATAAATGTTTCAACTTATGAATTATTTATTGTTACAAGATACTGTAGGATACGTGGATACCATGTTATTGTGGTACGAACGAGAAGTTCGTGCATGTAATTAAAATGATGGTATTCTTTTTTATATTCGACACTGACAGCAAGTTCACAATGGAGAACTGATGAGCTTTAAGTAGAATAACACTTTGTATACTGGGAAAAATGTTTCATACTTTCTTTAATTTTGGTTTTGATGTTTGCTAACAATTGTGAGGAAATATAATTATTCAGTTATTTCCGGTATTCCATTGTCTGAGTAAAAAAGGAGAGAAAGGTAGACGACAAGGGAACAAGAGAAGAGAAGGAATCAAAGAGAAGAAAAACCAATCAGACAAGTTAGATTTACCGAGAGAGAGAGAGTGATGAAGGATAGCAGAGAAACAACAAACAAGAGAGAAGAATATTAGAGAGAAACCAAACATAACATATGTGTAATGTCGTTAAATATTTGCAATTTTTCCAAATATTTACTTTTGCAATTTTTTGTATTTCCACATTTTGCCAATTACGGCGTTGGTGGTGTTTTAAAATCTATAAATAATTTCAATTCCGTAAAAAAATTAAAGTCAAAATTAACGTTTTAGAAAATGAGCTGTTTAGATTGGACAAACGAATAGAGCACTAAAACGAGTATTAAAGAACTCAAAAATAGAATTCAATTTGTTATTTAAAATGACATCAATCTCAATTTTCTTTTGTATTACTTTCATGTATAGTCCTAAAATATATATTGTATTTATTTATATCCTGTTCGACTATTTTATAATTAATATCAATTTGAATTGATCTTTTCTCCAGTAGAGGACTAATGGGATTACTAAATCGAAGAAATAATAAATTAATTTGTTAAATTCTCACTTGATATTATTTCGTTAGACTTAACAAATAGTAAATAATATCTATTAAATTTAGATGATTTAAATTTTTTCGTATTTAACCATTATTAAATTTGCAAAATTCAAATAATTCACATAACTCAAAATTCTCAAAAATACTACTTACGTTTTTAGTTAGTTTTTGAAATATTCAATAAATATTATAATTATATTGATGAAAAATCTTTCATTTTCGTCTAGTTTTCAACTAAAAAATTTGCGGATGAAGTGATAAACCGATTATACTATTTTATTGTATTTATTGAAAAGGCTGAAGTGCAAATATAGAAAAATTATCCGTCCAAATGTTCCGCATGTGGCCTATTTTAGTTTTAAAGGAGAAAACAATCTCGTTTCGGCCAAATATAAATAATAGTACATTCATTTTGGCTAGATGTATGTAATCATCGTTTTATGAAATTCTTAAATATACCCGTATGTTCATTATGTTTTAATTTATGTTCATATTTAACGTGAGCAACTGATCAGTGGGGAAACATTCAATTAATTCAGCACGAGCTTTGGCTGTGATTCTCATTGGCTTACGGTTGGCTGCTCATGGGGTTTTGAATAAGACCTGAATCTCAGAACTACGTCTGTTCTCTGAAACGTATTGAGGAAGAAGTAAGTCCTTGGATTACACTCTAATTAACAAGCCAATTAAAATTGACTCCCAAACTGCCTCGTTTCTTCTACCTGAAACCCAGAAATTCAAGACGGTTGATTTGTGAACAACAGAGTCTTAAGACCATTTTTTCATGCTTAAAAAATAATTTCATTTATAAGAGTAAGATTTGAGTAAGTTTCCTGAACATTGTATTAAATTAGTAAATTCGTTACACTTCTGAGATCATGGATTAGTGAAAGTTAGCTCAGTATTATGCAATTGTATTATCACAAATTACTTATAGTAAAATTTTCACGTATTATTATTTTAAATTGGTTTCCTCACGCAAAGAAACATTTATAAGCACTCCAATTTATTTCCAGTAGATAATTTATTATCACTATTAATATCATTACTGATGGCTCGTCCAAAGAATAAGGAATCATTTAGGAATAGAATAAGGAAATTTATATTGCATAGGTTAACATGTAATCTGTATAAATAAAGGATAATGTATGTTGTTTGCTCCAGGCTTTGCATACCGGGCGTCATGTGAACACACTGCAACTAAGTTTTGCCTTTATGCGTTGCTATACTGTTATCCAATTGCCATCAAATTTTGTTGTGTTGTAATGTCAGCCTAGAGAAGGTTTCCGTCAATTTTTCGATGAGTTGCAACAGGATAGATTATAACCTCAATCGACCTGTCAGACGAGATGATTAAATTTCTGTTAATCGTAAAATAATACTTAAATTTGATTCAAATTTTATTAAAGCAATCATAAGTAAAAATCGCAGCTTGAATGATTGAGGCACATTATATAAAGACTGGGAGAAAAACTAAAAAAAAACAGCACTCAATATTATTTCTCGTAGATATATTCATGTTATTTCACGTTAATTTGACCGAATAGATATTTAAGTGAATCTTCCTTCTAAATACAATTGATTGTTTCTGTGTATTTTTCTGTATCTGAATTTTGTTTAGCTGCCAGTAGATTTATTGAGTCACCGCGGCGGTTATAATGACATTCAGCTGTCATAAAGTAGAGGGCGTGAATTTGACAAAGAGATTACTGTTGAATTATATACTGTCACGGGATAATACAAATTAATTCTCGGGCATCGCCGGGCACCCAGTTAGTTTGTAATATAGCGCAGTGCATTGCACATTGAAGGTTGAACATAAAAAGATTGTATTGGTTTAATTGGTAAAGTAATTAAAATGTAGTGAAGTGAAACGAAACAGAGGTGCCAAACACAATCAATTGTCTGGTAATCACATCAGTATTATACGATTTAAAAATTTTGGAATTATAATTAAACATTTAGGTTTACTTTTGTCATTAGCTGTAGAATAGTAACTTGTAATGATCATACATGAATGCATATTTATTTTTTCTACAAATTGACAGTTTGCCCGGTAGCGGACACACGTAGCTACAGTAAATAAATATACAATATATAAGTATAATTATTTTAAATAAATAAGCTGGACGTATGAATAATTTTCAGTTGTAAAATATATGTAAATAATAATTTTAATTGAAGATAAATTTTGGAAAATGAAATTATATGTAAATATAAGTAATATTGTTATAGAAGAACAGACACAGCTTTTATAGTCAAACAATTTACTGTCGTTAGTATATTTATAACTTACAATTTTCAAAAATAAATATTTTGATATTTACTTAAAAATAATTGGGTACGTTCTAATTATGAAGGAATACCAAAGATTAGTAATTATACTGGCAAAAATTTAACTAAATGTTTTACTTAACTTATGAATGAAAATTATTTTTTAATTTAAGGCTCAAAATAAAACAATAAAATTATCGTAATATTTTCTTAGTTTTATATTTGGAAAATCTGATATTGTCGGTTTAGAATACAAACGATCTCAGGTATCAGTTTCCATCGATATAGTGCATAAATTTCTGTGTCTGTAGATGCACAGTTGACCTTAAATAATTTTTTATACTATCTAACTTAGAAAAAGGCCTTTTCCAGATGTAACTATAACTGATAAGAGTAAAAAATATTCTTGATTATATAATTTGTGAAAAGGTATTCCGAATGTGTTTATAAAACATTAGTCTGATTTTCTAGAAAATGGAGTTTTAAAGCGTTAATTTAATTGTACAAATCTATACCATCAATGTCAGGTTCATTCCATTAATCATTTTTAACTTTCAGATGTAAATATTTACAATGTTTCACCAATTCTTGGAGAAAAAACACGTCTTCGTAAGATTTTAACTCTTTAAATCTATTTTTAATGAAGTTAATATTTGATCTAAAATTAAATAAAACTTAAGATCGAAGACTTTCCAGATAAATTGAATGAAGAAATGCTTCTCGAGTTTCCACCCGGGTAATTTCGAAGAACAGGACCGTTTCTACGGCATTCACTGCCATCGTCTTCAGCCTGGCTGGGTGGAAACCCGAGAAGCATTTCTCCAATAAATTTCAAGTTAATTTGTAATTGATTTTTGGTTTAGTATAACTTTATCGTGTTGTTTATAATACAGACATTGTGTCGTTTTCTTTTCAAAGACGAATTGTATTTTCTGGTGGGAAGTCTGCTTCAGCATTTTGTTTGTGAGCCACTTTGGTAATATTCTTGTAATATTACCAAGCGATAATTCGCTTTGGAATAATTTTTAAGTGCGGTCAATAAATTACGTTGTTATGGTATAGTAAAGAAAGGCAGGTTCAAATGATGAAAATTAGTTGAATGACGAGAATGGTGTGTTTTGGCGTCTACCTCAAAGTGCCAACCGCATGCGTTGCACGCCTTGCACGCCCCCTCCCGCTACTCTCTATTAGTCTACCTAAGCCGTGTTGGAGAGTATCAACGTCTTTCAACATAAGCATTTACTAGTAAATTATACAGTCATCCTCAAAAAGTCGGGACTTACAATTTATAATATTTGATAAATCGTTAATGAAAATTAGAAACAGTAATGGGGCAATGACCTATCCCTGCGCGACTCCGGGTGATACTGATCCATGTTCCGAAGCTTCTTTCCCGACTTTAAAATTTCGTAGTTTAAATATTTTGGCACCCCATAGATGAACCCTTGTGTAAGCTGTGTTGCCATCGGTTTCCGGCCATCGTGACGAAAACATCTTCATCTATCTGCCATTCGTGCCGAAATAGAAATGAATCTGACATATGACATGTCATTTTTTTAAATAAAACTATATGACTTCTTGTTTCAGTTGGAGCACAGAGGCTTATTTTTCATTTAATAGATGTAAATAATTGGGCCTGTAGATTTAATCTCTTAAAAATGTGCTGTCATAGATCAGCATTAAAATAAAAAATGATTTCATTCCTGTGGGTATATATGTGAAAGTTTTGACTGGGAGTTGTTGAACCAACGATAGCTAATACACATTATTTCGTAGTGGTGCACTTTACCATGAGCCATATCAACCAAATTACAGTCATCTATTAGTCTGTCGTTTCGCTCATGGTAATCCATTCCGCACGACAGAGCTACGTAATGCGGATACTTAATTGCTTCAAAATTCTCCTGTGAAGAAAATACCGCTCTAAAACTAAATGTAGTTTGCAGGAATCTAATTCGAACTTTTAAAGACAGTGTAGGTAATCCGAAAAACATTTTATATTTATTTACAATAATATTTAATTAACTGAAACTTTGATTCGAGACGATGTAAGAACATATTATCCAGATTCTCCGGGTAAATAATTTCATAAAACAAAAATTCAGTGAATATTTTCCATTTTAAGTGTTTTATGCAACTAAATTTGAGTGATAGATATTTTTGGCAATAGTCTTATAGATTTATTTAAATTTGAATGATCCAAGAATAGAGGATTTTTTAAAATCACAGTCAGTTCTAAAGGTTTTGAAAGCGAATAAACAGATAGCTCAGTGGTCAGAACGTACTAAGTGGTGATTGTGGGTTCGTCTCCTAGCCACGTCGATATTTTTCCCTCCTATTCTGTTAGATTCCGCTTCTGAATATCTTCTTTTTCCAACAGCCAGGCCGTGGCAGCAGGTTTTTCAATTCTGGCTTTCAATGGATTGATCCATTTTAATCAATTATTTATGAGTCACAATGGAAATGATTGTAAAATACGACTCCGACACCCGATACGGATATTTCTGTAACGAAAAGTTAATTATCCGATGCGACATTCGTGAAAAGCATTACTTAAATAATCATACACTATATAATCATAAGTATTATTATTTATTAGTTTATAAACATGAAAAATGTTTTATAAGCTACAATGTAGATTGATTATATACAGACCCGGGACGCACACACTCAAATTTTATTTTCCCTAGATTATTCAAGCATTTTCTCAATATAAATATAATTAACTGTATTTTTTACAAATATAAATGCGTGGAGCCATTTTGAACGAATTTGGTACATGTGGTTCTTGCAGCGAGGAAGCAAGCAAGGAATGTAATGGTAAAAAACAACCCCTAGGAAGGGGTACGAAAATTTAAAGTGTACTTAAACGGCAAATGTTTGCATGGGAATAAATATTTTTCGCGATTAGTATTGTATATTTTTTTAAATACTGAGTCATCGCTGTGGCTATGATAAAATTCAGCTGTCATAATGTATGAGACGTGAGAAGGCAAATTTTTAAAAAATTTGGACGGGGTCTGTGATGGTTTAGTCACGTGTAAACAAAGAGATTACTGTCGAAGTAAATACTGTAGCTGTAAATGAAATCCAGAACATCGCCGCATCTGAAGTTCACCGCTGTCCTAGCAACTTTGCGATGCGCGAAGAGGTTTGCAATTCTATAATATATCAACATATCTCTATTTATTTATTAGGTAATTATTTGGCCGCGAAAAATAATAGACAAACTTGCAGGTTTCAGAGAACGTAAATTTTCCTCATAACAACTTATTACTACTATTCTTTTTAATTTTGTTAATCAGTGAAAGTATTGTAACGGAAAAGGAAAACTCTTCGGTTTCTTTTCGTTATTCTGCCTCAGCTCTGAGCTCTCGTAGCGTAGAAATTTAAGCTCTCGTAACTTCGAGAATCGATTGTTGGGGCGCCAGGTACTTTTGGACGTAAGAAAAATACCAAAAGTTTATTTTGACATTAACAACTATTTATTTATCAGCACCACGAGAAAAAGTAATCTAAAACTAGGCGTGGTCATTACACAATCAAAAAACTTCCAAGACACTTCGGCCAATTCGCCGGAAACACTAAAAACCAATGTTCGTCGTCGCAAATAAAATCAGTTCAGCTTTCTAAACTTTTGACTATGCCTTGGCGTAACTGCACTTAAATTTGTGGCTTTTTTGTTATCCGAAATAAACTATGCGGTCGTGAATTATAATGAGTCCGAAAAATATATATTTCCTGACATTACACACCTTCCCCTCTGATCAAATGTAATCATCTAAATATCTTGGACCTCTTTTTTATAGCGACATATTCTTGTCCGGATATGGCTGATAAAGACGTTACTATGGAGGTAAATACTGTTGCGGGCTAATATAAATAAATTCCCGAGTATCACCGGGCACCCAGGTAGACCCAAATACGTTCTTCTAAGAGTTCTCATGAAGGTAAAAAATTAATATGAAAGGAATTCATTTTAATGTTGAATTTTCGACGAAAGTTTCGTATTAAAGGAAGCAAAACCGTAAAACTTGCAAAGTAAGTGGCAATACATTTCTTACAATTAAGTAAAAATTCAACTTGCATTCTCGCAATATTTGCTTTGTTGGAAATTTTCAACTAAGGTTTTTAATCTTGAAATAATTTGATAACCGGGATTGACATAAATGTTATTTAGAAAAGGCGTAATATAAAATTAAAAATAAATTTTTAAGGCTCTAATGAGATCAGGCATAAATTTTTAAGAACTTAAAATATAAACATCTATAATGAACTTTTATAATTGCGAAAAGCACTGATGTCAACCATACAGCTACAATTATTACCGGCCAGATATGTCGATGTATTTCTTTCAGTATTCATAATAATTAAAATTGACATGATAGCTGACGTATAATAAAATAAATAAATACAGTGGCCAATAAGTGGGGACGGGTTTAATAGTCGTATCAAATATCCAAATGGCTAAATTGACATTGAAATCAATACAAACAGAAAGAAAAGCATTACAAATAAAATGCAAAGAATGATTAAAAGCCATCAATGGAATAATTTAATGTGAATACGTTTCGACCCCCAACTTTAGGTACCTCATCAGTTCTTAAGTTAAAGTGACAAAATTTCATATTTCTGTTGCAACTTCCAGGTCCTAAATGGACACTATTATTTTTAAAACTTTAAAGTCAGTTTAATTTTATTATTTTATTTAAAATGAATTAAGGTTGATTATTTTACGTTTTGACACTACGTTTCGTCCCTAATTCGTTATTTTATATTGTGAGCTGACACTGATGGAGGTATAGTCTGTTCTAATTAAGATCACCGATGACGATTAATTGGCGCGTGTGTTGTGACATTGAGTGAACCAATAACAACGCTTGGAATAATGGGCGGGCTGGAATCGTTGCAGGAAATATTTACCACAAAAGGTGTGACCTTTGGAGAAGAATATGCTTTGCTATGTAGCATCCATTCCGACTCTTGTTTAAATCGCACTATAAGAGTGTTAAAAAAGTTATTACGTGGTATTGAAATTTTTATTAATTTTATTGTGTTAAGTTCCAAAATGTTTTACGAGTATGTTCAAAAATATTTGGTATTATACAAAAAAAATTGTAATTAATTTCTAAACGAAAATTTTTAAATATTTTTACAAGAAAATTAATTATTATTTTCCCAGATATTTTTTCTCATTTTATTGATTTGAATATGATTTTAGCCTTTGAAGTGGATACTTGATATTTAATTTGCTCATTGACCTGTACTTTATTTATTTCGTATTAAATTTACTTAGCTCAACTTATGTTTTTTTATTACATTTCTTGACTGATGTGTTTGAAATTAAATTCTAGAAACTCAAAAATCCGTTAAACATAATATCTAGTGATTTTTTTATATTTTTAAAATCATAGGCTTGTATGGCTCATGTCTCGTGTAGATATGCCGTTGTAGGCCGCATGTTACGTTTGTTACATCAATGTAGATATCGTAACTGTTGACATTTTTTGTTGCGAATGCCCCTTGGGGCCTTCCTCGTTAATTGCAGCTAAAGCAAGAGGCAGGGGAAAAGAGTCAACTGGTGCCCGTTAATTTTCGAGGTCTCTCGAGATTAATTAATGACGTTGCGATCGCTAGGTGTCGGCAGGCACAGATTTATATCGACGATATTATAGCGCCTCTCCGGAAAGCTGTTCTAGTGATTTACTACATCTGGGTTTAGAGATTGTGGAAAGAATTGCCATCGCTGCTCCTTTGCCCACACTTCTTATCTTCTACCTTATATAAAGCGGTTACGAACTTCAGTTGCTACTGAACAGAAGCCATTACTGAATAACAAAAAAAATTATGTTCTAAAGCCAATGCACCAGATTTCGATATTAACAAAGGGTTACATTTTAACACCCTTATTGTTACTGGAATTATAAAAAATCTTTAGTGTGAGAGTTTAATGATTATTTAAGTATATTGCATTCCATTTAATTTTATGAGAGATTTTAGGAAGGGCTGGGAACGTCACAAATTGTTACGTGTTTCTTGCTGGCGGCAATTTGTCGACTGGTAATCCGTGGAGTCTGAGCGTAATCACGAACCGACCGTGGATGCGGATACTTAGAAGCGGGATTGTCACAATATGAACCTCAAATATACTCCTAGTATCTCAAAAGACTCAAAAATACTCCCGGTACAATAGCAGGGTAAGAATATTTTTAGTACTCTAACAATGAAAATTCTCTCCCACTTAAAGGATGAATTTTTTACTTTAATCTCTTAATAAATGTTATAATATGATACAGAGTCTCACATTACACCAGTTTCGACATCAAACTTGATAGTTTTTTTCTTATTTTCATATGACTCATTTCCACTCCCACCCCTCATATGCTTGAAAGGGTTGGAATTGTTCTCAAATATTGTCGGGGGAACACTATAAAAGTTATTGACCTCAATAATTTTTTTTCGACTCACGTATGAGCCTATATTAGATACAAAAATTTCGCTAATTCCACCCCTCAGGGGTGTTTGGTTTTGGGTCGCGACGAATATAAAACAAAATTTCATCATAATTGTTGGGTCTTTAAAATGTATTACGCAGAAATGTGTTTTACTCCGTTCCATCCCCCAGTTAGGGGATGAACTGAAATTTAATTTGCATTCTAAATGTCAGAATCAAACTCAAAGACTCATATAGCACCGATTTCGATTCCAATCTTGACTGTTTTATTTTTATTTTCATATGACGCTCCTACACCCCCACCCTTATAAACAATCCCCTTAGACGCTGAATGAAGTTGAAAATATGCGCAAACAAAATCAGCGAAAACGATATCAAATTAATTGACCCAAAGGAAATAACGGCAGTTCATGGATTTTTAAAAATTAACGCCCCTCTACACCCGCTCCAAGTGGCGATAGCCGTGAATTATCCCAATTGTGTTGAGTTTGGTTCGCCAGGAACACACCAAATTTGGTCGAAATTGGTCCACTGGTTTAGATTTGTATGCGGAACATACAGACACACTAACTGACACCCACACCCACATGCACACATATTATAGATATAACAAGCCATGTTAATTTAATTACTTTATTTGTAATTAAAATGAAATTTACTTTAAATTGAACAGACTTTAAACTACATCAAATATTGTAATTAAATTTGAAATCTTTCTCTTAAATTAGTAAAATTTAGAAAGGAAATTATATTTTACAATTATTTTGTTTTTGCAACGCCTATTTGAGAAACTTCGAAATAGTTGTTTGATAAAATAAGGCAACATAAAAAATTGAAAATAATTTATAATATTGATTGGAACAAGAAACTACACTTTAAATATAATTTCCATTGGTTTATAATCATGAATAAATATGCAGTCCTTAGTGAATATCAGTATTTAAGAAAAAATTAATTTAATTCCAAATAACTTTTTGCTGTCACGAAAAAATAAAAGTGACAGTTTTCTCTCACAAATATGAAAAAACAGACCATGGTATTTTATAATATTCACTACACATATACTCCTCTTTAAGTTCACCTGAAGAATAAAGTAAAATAAAATTTTACAGATGGTTCTCTAATGCAGGTGAGTACAATTTTCCTTTACACCGCCTTTGTCACCAGTTTACCGACGTGGTTTGCTCACGTGCACCAGCCCGAGCCTCTAGAATAGATACTGATACCAATAATACGGTATCTTCTCGTGCGATTACTGCAAGATGATATTTTTCATTGACCAAATACAATTGAGGTCAATGTATCACATCAAACACTACCACTATCAAATACTTTACAACCAAATTCATCGCTCACTGTTCAAAGCAACAGAACGCTTATAATTCCTAACTGAATATGCTTATTATTTAAATACTGACAGTCTATGAGATACTTTTAAAAACTCCATTCTTACACAAGATACTCAGCTGCACATCTCGGAGCACCATCCACATCTTCCAAACCCTGTATGCTGGCTGACAAATATAACTCATATTTTTTCTCCCCACTTAGTGTGGTGTATTGCCTACTTCGGCAAGGTTTCAAACAGAAACGATCTATTTCGTGTTATTCCATACGGTAACTAATGGAACTAACGTATCAAATGTGAACCAGTATCTGTATTATTTTCAAAAAACGTCACCCTTTCTTTGTATGAGAATCCGACCCTTTGTTGTTTCAGTGTTGTTAACTATTTTACTAAATTAATTTATCTTTAAAACTTCCAAACCTAACATATATATTGTAACATGAAGTTACAAATCCGTCCCTAATAGCAACTAAGCCGCGCCAGGCTCCTCTGTTGTCGGCTTCTTTTGAAACATGCCGAAAAAAGCGCGGCAATTGTTGAAGACGGGACTGTGTGACTGCGGAAAAACATTGGCAATTCGCGGCGAGGAGCGATGGAGTATGGAAGGTGCAATGTATTAATGACCACGCCCAGAAAATTGTAACGTTGCTCGAAATAAATTCGTTTTATTTAACTTAAGTTTCAGTAATTTTCTTAATTACAATTTTTCTGACCACCAGTCAATCTACGAAAATCAGAGTCGACGGTAAAGCTCAGTCATGGCTAACGAAGCCTTTTAGTTACAATGTACATATATATATTTATTATATTGCCTTGAAACTGTTTCACACATAGCGAAAAATATACCACATTTTGATTATCTAGAATTTTCAGTCAGACGGTTAACAGACATCCAAACAGAATTCCCTTCGTCGCCCATACAAACACAAACACGTTTGGATATACAAACTTTTCCGAAAATAACAGCCACAGTCCTTCCTTCCGTGAAACTGAAACATAAATGTGTATGATTAAGTTTCATACGCGTCTATATTCTGCATGCAGCATATGTTAATGGTAGATTAATGTAATGTTAAACAATTGTTTCACTTTATTCGTTACCCTTCTCCAAACCAGACTAATTACTGTACTAATACATTGCAAATGTCCGTAACTTTCTTCTTCCGACAAATTTAAATATGTTTAAAAGCAAAAATGTGCTGAACATAAAAAGGCTGAAATGGTGCACAAGTAAATACTCCTAAACGTATAACGTCATTCCACTTAATACACTCAGAAACGTTTCCATTGTTATTTATGTGACTGTTATACAGATAGTTTTCACAACATATACGAATGTATTTCTAATGGTAAAGGATCATATTTTATCTATAAATACAAATAAAGTTTTATTTTTAACAGTTTTCATAATTTTGGTTTTTGAACATTTATCACCTGAAGGATGAGGATGGACACACTCGATCGGATTAGGAATCTAACAATTGAGCTATACCGATTGACTCCCGGTCTCTATCCTTTGCAGTGACCCACAACACATGCTCAAAATTATTATTCAAGAACAGAAGAAATGCCTTTTAATCAGAGGTCAGCTTCAATATCTGTGAAAATGATATACTCTATTAATTTAGTTAATTGCCATTACGCTGACCCATCTTTTCTCTAGGAGATATTGAACAAGGAATCATAATTTTTTTTATATCTGTGTTACACTCTTTACTGTTTCTGCATTCAAAATTTTATCAACCCTTCAAAAAGTTTAATATCGGCATCACCAATAAATTCTTAAATCTACTTCTTTTCATATTAAGAATTGCAAAGATCCCTTAGAATCATGCGATACGAATTTCCTGGTTTGTAAAATTTCACGTGCCATTTATATCGGCCAAAAAATGCGGACTTTAATAACAACATGCCTGGGAAGGTCGCCCAACCTGTCGGGGGCAGAAGCACTGGGATCCTCAATAGTGAGGCAAAAGGCGGGACCGATCCGAAGAGTGAGCAGGGTGGGAATACCAGTCAAAGCCCACTCCTGTCACCTACGGACCAGACCCAATAAGAAGGATTTGGACTCCCAGACCACAGGTCGACCATATATAAGAGAAAATTTGACAATCACGGTACTTCAGCTGAAGAAGATGGCGGTGCCAGTCATCGAAACGTTGTGGGAAACAAACGTCGAAACCCGGATGGAATCCCGAGAACACTACATCAAAAGTCTGTAATGTTTGTTACACAGGGCAAACCCAAAAAAGATAGCCACAAAAACATGTTTCTCTTATAAAATTTAAATAACCTTATGCCAAAAATTCACTCCTCACAAAATATGTTCATGAAAATAACCGTAGGATTGATTGGAATAATGTTAATAAATTAGATTCTGAAATCAAATATTATTCTGAAATGTTACACATTAAGTCGAATTGTTAATCTATTATTGGTGAAACTGATATAATCCTAGCAATATTTACGATTGTATTCTTAATAATCTTTTTTGCCTCGTCATCTTTACAGTTTATTTTCACCCTAGTACATTTGACAGAAACGTAGTGTAGAAGGAATTAATTTTGTTTGCACATAATTAATTTTTTAACCGACACTATCGTCATTACAAGATAATAAAATTTTATTTTTTATTCAGCCAACAAATTTTCAATATGCGTTTCACTGAAGCCTCTTTTCTAATGCGCGTCTTTTTGTACCAATTTAAAACATGAAAGCATTAATGACGAATCACATTATAATTGGTTTGATGAAAAGACGTACTTTGCTAAATCTCCCGATTACGCTGAGTAAGTGATAGCGTAATGGCCTTCGGATCTTGTCTCCTTCCCTCTTTGTCGAGAAGAGCAAATTGCGCATTTACTGGAGAATTGCTGGCATTGTATCTGCGTCGTGACCGGCCTGTGAACGTTCTGCAGTCGGGAAGCGTAAACAATGGCGGACTGAACGACAGATCAGGGAAAACCTAACTGCCTTATAACGCTAAGAAAACATAGTAATACCAAAATTTTAAATCTTCAAATATAGTAACAGGATAAATAATAGGGAATCTCTGGAAATAAAATTGTTGTCACTTACTTGATTTTCCAGGAAAATAAATTTCCTGGGGGCAATCGATATTCGATCTGAAACATTTCTCAGACACATTGACATCCACTTTAAAATAGTTAAATATATATTATAAACCTTAGTGATTTTTTGAGTACTAAAAGATTGGTGGTTTTACCGTCGTAAAAAGTCACGGTAATAAATTATAACGGTCTCTATACTAATAAAAGGTAATTTATAGATACTTTATTATTATAAAAATTGTTTAAGAAAACGTTTCGGTACATATTTAAATCTTCTTCACATTTACATCTCAATCAAATTAATGATATTCTTGTAAGATAACACAAATTTTTTAAAAATATTTTGATGGTATCTTTATCAATAAGATTATTTTTTTAATGTGATGGATTATTAAATATAAAATGTTCACTGATCACACGAGTTTCCGGAATTAATCAAATTGAATCAATTGCATTTACTAGTAAATTGAAATTTATGGTGGTAATTAAAAATTTGGATGATGTCATTGATCTAATTTTTGTTCAAATTACAAAATATACTATCTACACATCTGAAGTATTTAATACTTTAGTTCTTAAATTTATTGAGATTCCACTACGTGAGAACGGAAATACATATTTTGATAATGTATTGTAAAAAAATATACGTATACTTTTTTGTCAACGGATATTTTAATTAACATGGAGTTGAAGAAAACGTGGGAGAGGGGACAGGATAAAGATAAGTATTCATACTGAGATTTACAGTTTTGAACTGAATAAATTATTTGAATTGTACATCAGCCATGAAGGATATGAAACTGAATTAACGAATTAGAATGGAAAAATCTTGACAGGACCGGGAATTGATGCGATTATCATTAATAATTGATCACAACATTGAATATTTACGTACGTTAGAAGTTAATAGATTAATTCAGTTTCACATTATTTAATAATTAGATATTTCTGTTAATGCAGTTGAGTGTGATAATTACATTTTAATAAAATTATTCTCTCACAAATGTAATTTATAATGTAGTAATAATTGATCATTGGGAACAATTGATGATGGTTATAAACAAATTTTTACACACACACAGATTATATATATATATATATATATATATATATATAGAATTACCTGTTGGGAATACCTTCTGAATTACTTGTGTTTAAATACTTTATTAAGACTTGTCTCTGTCGATAGCAAACTTAGCTGTCGAAAATATGTGTATAAAAATTTGTCCATAATTAAGGAATGAGTCTCATTAGTTTCGTAACTTTTATTATTTTCTTTGTTAATAAAAGAAACAATATACTTTTAAAGTACACAATTTGGACATATTCGACTAAATATGACCATGTTCAGTAAATTGTTATACTTTCATTCCTCGATAATATACGTATTATTAAAACAAGCTATTACAGCCGTAGAATTGGTCTGTGACGGAGAGTTTTCCCTCCTCATGGAAGGGAGAAAAATAAAAATTCTTAAGGAAAGAGAGAGTTAGATCGAAGCTTCTATTCATGAATTGTAAGGAAAGAAGCACGTCATTTCGAGATGAGGAGGAAACGCAGAGATTTAAATGCACGTCCTGTTATTGTCTAGTAAATGAAGCCTTATGGATTAACTCAGACTTGAGGAAGCATTGTCGACAGTAGCCTACGAAGAAAGTTTTACTACAATGCCAGAAGCATGGAAGTTTGAAATGCGTGAGGAAGATTCTAGGAAAGGCGAGTCGAGTTACCTAAGTTCTCTCAGGTCTATAAAATGGAAAGGGAAGCTTCTGTTTTGAAGTTGGGCAAACGGTTGACTTTGAACTTAACTGTATTGCCGTGATGATTTGTTATACATAAAAAAGAACTATTATATATGTAACGTAGTGTACTATAAAATGTTCCTAAAACGTTTTATATGGAATGATTCGAAACCCTCTTTTTATCTGAGTCGTCATACTGCCTAAAAAGATCTACTACAGGTTAATTAAAAATTTGGGAAAAATATTGATTGTAGTTATTTATATAGAAAACAATATATGTAACGTCCGTGTTGAAAGTATACTAATTACACAGAACTAGCCAAATTACAGACAGAAATAGTTGATGAAATAAATATAGAACAACGTTTCTGCAATCATTCCTGTTTAAGTCAGGTGATTTAGAAAAGCAAGAGCCTAAAGAACGACACACAGCAAAAACCAGGTGACGAACTGAAAACGAAAGTCATAGAAACATTTTGTGGTATTTTTATTACTTTTTTCTATAGTTCAGCCACTTAATTGTGTAATTATTATTTATATAACTCATATTTATATATATTTATAAATCCACAGCATTTTGAAATTAAATAATTATTTATTACTTAGAGGCTTCAATCATTTTTATTATAATCATATGTAATATTTAGGTAATCAGAAAAAATAATTGGAGATTAGTTGTTCCACTGTTACTTTCCTCGGTTATACTCCGACTTTGTCACTTGTTTACTTATATTAATTGGGCGCCAGGTAATTTTACCAAGGATATTTACCAGAAGAGTTTTATTCTAAAACAACTGCCTATTTATTCGAGCAATAAGGTTAACAAAATCCCTCATACATATAATTTCATCCTCCGTCCTGCGCCGCGCCTAGCCATGAACTAACTGGTTAGAATTCATAAATCAAACACAAATCCGTGAGGTGTCTCACTACGACTATTCCGATAGCGTGTTCGAGATCTGACACTTCAACCTGCGGGCGCGACTTTTCACGAACCTGCTACACCCTTATGCCATCGTGGCTAGTAGTCGACTATTCAGATTTCCGCACGCTTATCCCGTTCCGTGCATGTATTGCGCTATAATCTTCTGTCGGTTTCTCACAAACAAGGTCGAGAACAAACGAGTCTCGAGCGGTTTGGCAGCTATTAGGGACGGAGACGTAACTACATGTTACGTAAATAACATTACTACTAATCTTAATAACTACTGTGAAATTATTTGTGTTTTTATTTTTCTTTGTGTTATTGATTCCGTTTATATTAGCCTACATTTAAGATGCTTGGCACCAGAATTTCATCTTTCAAAAAGTCAAATTGTTAATGGAACTAGTGATTCTTACTGAAGAAAATATAAATGTAGAACATTAATACAAATACAATTTCTAGTGTTAAAGTGAATTTCTGGATTCCAATTGTGGATTGTAATCTTTACTGACATGTTTGTAACAATTGTTAAGCCCCCATCCCCTTGCTGTTCAATGTTATATTGAATATATACCACAATAAATGACATTATACAATTATATTGATTGTGTGTATATCATATCGAAAGATTGTATAATATATTGAGCCAATAGAAAAGACTTACTTATTTATTGGGCAATATGATAAATATTTAATCGTCTGTGTGTGCGCAATATTACTTTAGTTCTGTCTACGCAACCGTGCAATGTACACAAACTTCAGTGAGAATGTACTAATAAAAATTTTTACTTATCATTACATTTTGCAAATTAATTTCTGTCATGGTTACGAATAAGCACAACGAAGGGAACTTGACTTAACGTAGAGTTATATCAGTTTTACAGATTTATGCGATATGAAAAACAGTTATTATAGTAACAGAAATATTAAAGGACAATACTAACGTTGCTTTGTAAATATAGTCAATCAAATGAAAGAAGTAAAGTTGTCTAGAAAATGTAAAAACCTGTACATTCTGAAAACGATATGAAGATAGAAGACATAGGATTAAGGAATAATGTTAGTTATGAGATTTTTACAAAAATATATTAGAAATATTTTTTTAATAATGAGATACCTTTAAGCTTATAAATCGGCTCAAAGTGTGTAATATGAAAGACAAAGTCAATATGCTTGATTTCACCTAACAAATTATTATACCTCTATTTATTTCTATTTTTGAACCATTCCTCCATTAGTCTGCGTTTCTTCATCTTCTTAATTACAGCTATAACTAAAGTAAGGGCCACACAATTTGCTTGATTATTTTCCACATGCTGACTGACGAAATAATAGTCATATATTGAAAGACTGCACAATATATTCAGTCAACTTAATACTAAATTATTGGACAAATAATATTGTAACGCGTATGTTGTCCTAGCAATATGGTATGCAATATTTCTGACGATAATATTCATCGTATAGGGACATATTTAATTCCACCATTTCGTACTTAAGGATGAAATTTGCTTATTGTGTCTCCAATAAGTGTAATCACCATATATTTAGTAGTAGAACCAGCGTCAGTTTGATGTTCTGAATCGAATCTCACCTCTACAGAAGCCAGTCGTGACCACGAGGATGACATTGATTAGAGGAGCTTTAGGTCAATAGAATCAACGTATAGACGCAATGATATTTGAATTACAAATTACACACTTGACAATCAAAGATACTTTTTGATAATTTTTTTTTCAATAAGGACGGGTCGTTGTTGAAAAAGAATAAAAAAACCTATGTTAGGTATTAACGAAATTATTTTTTTATTTGCATGGTCCTTTCAAATAAAAGTTACCTGGAAAAGTGAATGCTAATATTAATTCAGCGAGCTCCAAAAGCGTGGAATCAACATGAATCTCAGTCGTTTTCTTATTAATTTTACGTCATTTCCATCTTCTCTGGTTGGGTTGTTCCCCTACCATGCCGTGAAGGGTTTAATTTAGACACTAATTATATCGAGAGTGACGCTATTAGTTTCGTTAATTTTTTTCACTCGTTTAGTTTGAAATTCGGAAATACGAAACTAATTCTGAATGTTAGTACAATCATTTTTACCTATTAGATATGTTTAAATGATTTTGTTGCAAGATGGAAAATACGCTATGGTTTGCCTTTGTATGTTGAATTACTTATTATTGTAAACGTAGATTCTATCAGGTATATCTATGTGATTTTTCGGGGAAATTCTGTCAATCTTTCAGTGAGCCTGGTTTTGGGGCACACATTCTCAGTCATTCTTCCGAATGAAGGGCGGTCCAATTGGATAACATCCAAATTTGTAGACTGTAAAGCCAGACACGACCTTGTGTCCACAAGCAATGAAACGAGCTTTTAACTGACTGGTCGGTGTGTCAAAAACGCAAATGAATGATGAATACCATTTTTTATTTAGTCCAACGAACTAACGTAAAGGACTTCGTGTTGAATTACGCCTGGGATTTTGATGTTGTCTTGATAAAAGTTCAGGGCCTATATTTTTTTCATGTTTCGACAAATTTACCTTTCATTGCCTGAATGATGGACAAGACCAGTAAAACAATACGTTCGTACTTAATTTGATGGACATGCCAGTAACTTTTAACGCTATTATGAGTATGTATTGATTGGGTATTCCATTGGCAGTGTTGAGTAGAGTTGCTTTATTGTTTGAAACATTGTAGCGAGTGATATATTATTTCCACTTAGAAAAAATTTCCAAGAAAGTAATCCGTCTGTTTTTTATATTTCTTTCTATATTTTGCTGTCACTATTAATTTTCTCTGTGCTGTGCTACTTTCGTTTACCATTTTAATCTATGCTCACTTTCATTTCTCTGATTTTTTCTTATTATCTTAGACATTGTATCAAGCAGTTTAATAAAACTACTACACTATTGCCAAGAAACTTTGTATGCGTTACTGAGAAGGAGTGATGAAGTCGTTTTGAGTAAACAAGGTTGGAACTAGCCAATGCTCATTTATGGTCTTCGGAATGCCTATCGATTTGCTTGTAAATCCATACAGACTAACTCAGTATCCGAAATGGAGGTGGAATTTTATAAACGTTACGTTTTACAATATTGGGAGATTTTCAGAGTCTTTTCAGAAACTAAACGTACACCATTATTTTGAAACAAATCTCTTTATGACTAGGAAGTCCGTTCCGAATTAATTAATTAAAAGCAAAAATTGCTTGCTTATAATTGTCCTGACAATAAATTTCCTTGCACAATTTGTGGGTCTCATCGGATGTGCACCACAAATAAACTGAAATAAAGATATTCAGAGCCCTTATTTGGGATTGCAGTCATAAATGTTGCCAAGATTATTTTTATCGTTTTTAACATTAATTCATGAACTATTGAATTTAATGTGTGACTTTCCAGACTTTAATCTCGCATAATATCTGGTTTCAGTACCTAATATGGTTACTTAAGCCAATCATAACTGTTTATTTGCTTTGATATATTTACTGAGAACAGAATGTTGTATGTGGTTGAAAATTAGAACATGTTTTTCCATGGGAGTTTTTAATGCTCTCTTCACAGTTTTATTATTTCTTAAGTACTATCGAAAAGAGGAGTGATCTGGTGAAGTTTCTGTTGCCCATTCGTGTTTAGGAAATTTGCCTTTATCTCTCGTAAAGTGATTTTGGATCAACGTATGAACTACTCTACACCAGCTTCTTGAAAATACTCGTTTCTTTTGGTTTTAACGACTGTTAAAACAGACCAATAGAAGTATTTAGATAAATTAGAGGTGTAATTTTACCGATTTCAGCCAAATTTTTGGAATTATTCTAGTATTTCTCAAACAACCTCTCTGTATGCCTTCGGGAAAACAATTTGTGGTTGTTTACTGGCTCGATAGGAATCACATGGAAGCTTAAGCATGTGTTACACAAACCTTGGTCAGTAAAATGTAATGCCCTAGGGGTGTGAATTTAATGCGCTATTCTACTCATGTACCGACAGTGTAGGCACTAAGGTTCCTAGTTATGGCAGCCGTTAAAGAACTGTAGCTGATATAAACTTTGAGATTACCTCATATGAGGAGTTTGTCCACCTTAACGGTACGGACCCGCATCGTAAAGCTTGTCGTGCAGTTTCCTCGCAAGAACTCTCAACAGCGAACTTACGAAAAACGACATAATACTGCGCAATGTATAATCTCTGTAAATGCGTCAGGTTCCAGCAAAACAGGTCCGCGGTGCTTGAACTTGTTAAAGTTATCTTAGCAACACTCTAGATTACTTTATTTTTACATTTAAGATTTCTGCATTAACAAATATATTAACAAGATGAACTTTTAGAATTGAAGATAATACCAACGGTGCATAAAAACCGTTGATGAGCAAATCCTCAGCAGGCTTCGAAACTGAAGGGTATGGCAGAAAAAGAATTTAAACCAAGCCTGTAAAATAGTTACCTTTTAAAATTAAATAATATTCTGGATTACGCTTTTTCGTGTTGTTCTCCCCCCTCTCTCTTTATATATATAACTATATGTGTGTGTGTGGAATAGGCCCGATAGCAGCTAGAGATATAAATATATACGTATTTGAGCAAGAAAAAAATAGTACAGTTTTTAAATAAACAGAAGTCTAAGATGTTATATACATTTAAATAAAAGTTGTCGACAATTATACAGATCAATAAAATAAAATAAATAGAAAACACACTCCGATTATTATTTTTATTTACAAATTCTTTCAGTTCACGAATGTATTGAAAAACCTAATTGAATTCGCCCGAAACGAAACCTGTGCAGAAAACTAACCGTGAAAAATAATGATAATAATGACAATTAGTGCATAACTTATAAGTATCGAAATTTAAAATATAAACAAATTTGTTCAGTACAAATGTTATAAACTCTATATATTCTACTGAAATCAATAGAATTAATTTTTAATTCTTGTTTTGTACCAAAACGCTCAATGTTTAAACGGTAAGCGGTGGTTATGTATTCTACGGAAATAAAGGAGATAAAGGAGAAACCTATTATGTGAATATTGTTTCTTGTTGCGGGAAGATTCTCCTTAAACAGTGCTTCAGGTAAATAATTATCTCACAGACGGTTCGTTTGCGGACCTATGTTTACTCTGATTTTTTGCTTCTAGTATCGGATACTTTCTACTGTATGCGATTGTGTCATTATGAAACACCCTGTGTAGTTATTGCCATATTCTTTATTATTACCTCCAACGATAAACGATATCAGAGTGCAATGAGAACTGTGCTGATATATCAGATATAAATTTGTCAATGGTTGTAATAACACTTAAATAGGTGCAATATATAAATTGAAGTACACAACACCACATAGGATTATCGTCACTTTTGTACATAACTGCACCTTTTAGGGTACAGTATCATTGGTCATTGTAGAAATGCTCAGATCGTGGTCCAGAGTGGCATGTCTTGAAAATAAAATGAACATATATTAAGGAAGACGTATTTGTTTTGATTTTTTGTAACGCATGTATCCGTGTTTAGGGCAGTCAGAGAAAAAAAATTACACGCGGAGAATGACTAAAATCAAAGCCACAGAATTCATCATTCGATGATAAAGAAGGTATCAGGGGGCAAAAGAGGAAAGTGTTTTAAGTTATTTCTCAGATTTCCAATCTGCTGGTGTTTCCGTTTCCCAGGTTTTATGAATGCACGAATGTTTACATAATCCCGTCCCAATTAGTAGAACAGCTTAACATGGATTGCAATATCGTCGACTTTATTTGGTTATCAAGTGGAATGAATATAGAAATTTTGCTGATGTGAATTAAAACATGATGCCTAACTAGACGAGATGCGGACTGATGGCAAAGTGCTTTTGTAGAGCGCCACTGGGCTTTAATTAAACACGTACATTAATGCATCCTCACCGTGCTGCACTAATTATGACACAAGCCACGTTCTTATTGGCCCTTTCAGCCTCTTGCTGACTAAGCAGGGACAAGTAGCCTCGGCCTTCTTTTCTGTGTTTAATCAACAGAATTGAAAAGAAAATATTGTTATTGATTTTCCGATAATTATCATATAGAATCTATATCTCTCTCCCGTGGAACGGGTTTTTAACTAAATATTTTTGTTTTTTCAATTGTAAAATTCAAATTATTAAAGTTGACCTTCAGATCCAAGAGAAATATGTGTGAAACTTAAGAATATCTTAATACGGAATCAGAAACTTGGGGGATGATGTAGTAGCAATACGTTAATTGAGTAACTACAAGAAAGATACGAGGTTATTAAACTAAACAGGGTTCGAGGTAAATTTATGATAAATCAGAAGGAGAACTTTAGACAAAAGGATAATAGTGAGGAGAATTAGGAATTACTTCAACGTTGCAAACAGTGTTCACATGTTGTGTACGAGAGTCTACTATCTTGACATGTGTAGAGTTCTTCTCTGGCGTTACTGTAGATCGTTGTTTCGCTTCGTTGTTATTCTTACTCGTTCAAAACTGACATTAGCTTAACTTAAATAAAAAGTTTAATTGAAATGATAATTAAACATTATAATCAATCATATTAGGCGCCAAAACCTTAATAAATTTGAGAATTATTTGGGTAAAGTTATAGGTAATGGCACAGTGCTAAGATGGAGGTATAAACTACATAAAAATTGCGAGGAATTTATTTCTCAGATTTTATATTATTGCTAAAAATCATAATTAAAAGGACATTCTCACTTTAAAAATTGAGATAGAATAAACTGTTACTTTCACTTATTTGTATTCATTATGGAGATAAAAATTTATTGCCCAATTGTAATGTACGTAAGAATTGCAAAGGAGAGATTCTTTAAATTAAAAACATACTTGGTTAGTATCGCGTAGAGGCATATTATTGACAGATTTATAACGATTTTTATTACTGTGCATGGAAGTCTGGCACAACTGTTCAATCACTCCTGGGTAGACAATAGACCGTCTCAGTCAACTTTAGGGTTGCACAAAACCTAGCTTTTAAGAAGGCGATTTTTAGGAAGAGGTGAACGTTTTAAAAGCGTGGTCTAAAAGGAATACGACACCATTTCTTTTTTCCTTGAAAGTTGCCTGTTTTGGAGAGTTACTGTGATGCTTTTGTTGAAATCAGTGACTTGGAAACAAGAACCAGCCTCAGTATCAGCTTATGTTTTTCCAGAATGAATTTTTTTAGTAATATTTAGTTGGTTACGGCGTCAAAATCTATGTATAAAAATCATTAAGAGGAAACTGGAGCATTCTTTGGGAGAAAAGGTTGGAACTGGTGAATTTTGAACGAAAAACCTAGTTGATAGCAAATGGATCTAAACGTAGAGCATGGTGAGTTGACTGTAAACGGAACGATAAATATTAAATATTGCAGACTGCGTAATAAAATATTGCTGATAATTGCGTGAAAAAGAAGAATCGAGTGGGCGACATTTAAAGTACCCAGCGTAGGCGATTTATATGAAAAATAAAAATTGTGGGTTATGAAATTCGGTCGCCTTCAATGATGGAAAATGTTATTCACCACTATCTCCTCATAGGGTTCTACGTTTGAAGTAATGTCTTTCACAGATGACGCTGTGATCTAAAAAAGCACAACTTAGTAAGAAACGTAGCAAAATTGGGAAACTTTAGAAGTACATATCACTTAAACAAAATAAGACAATTATTTTATTTACCTGAAACAAACACTTTGATAGGGACAAAATAGTACTACGTCCAGGTCATCGTTCCTGGCGAACGTAAAAATTAGTTTTTGATGTAGTAATAAATGATTAAATGAACATATCCGGTTTTTTCGATTTCACTAATGAAATAACATTAATAATTTTGGTATTGTTAAAGAAGCTTTCCTGTAGAATTACAGAACGAACGAGACAATCGTAGGTCAAACAAATGGAACTGTTTATAAAGTATATAAATCTTAATGTTTAACAAAATAAAATTGACTGTGAGCGGCCCAACACGTCGTATTTATATGGCGCAGCATGTGTGCAGCACCCGGGACGTAGACATTTTTGTATATTTATTGTTACTTAAATAAAACGTTCAATAAATTTACACGTTATTTAGCGCGAAACCGATGAAATTGATGGACACCTATCTTATTCAATTTGCACAATGTCCGTGCTTCACTGTGTTCCTAAACATTAGCGTGAAAGCGGGGTTCGAGTCCCTGGCCCGGGCGACATTTTTCCATTCTTGTCGTTCTTCTAAATAAGTATTAATGTTCTTTTCCCTACCCATAGGAGACGGTGATCGGCCCAGTCTTGTTTCAACAAACAAATTATTTACCAATTTTGTTTTTCATACTCTGGTTAGTTTTAGAGACATTTCAGTGTGTTTAGACATAAGTGCCGCCGATATGTGTCTCATGTACATATTTGTTAGTCGTCCCGTACACAGAAATGTTTTTTAACTGGGTTGAACGAATCTTGAATACTTATTGCGGTAGTATTTTATAAGGAGTTTTGTGGCCGTTTCTCTAACAGAAAATTAAGCTCCAGTAACGGCGTAACTCCGAGGGCATAACGGTATGTTTAGTGTTTGGGTAATACATGTTCCATATTGAGACAGGCTTTCTAAGCCTATTTTCGTTTCTGCAATAAAATATACGGCAAGAGAACGTTATTTAGGATTATAGAGTTGTGTTGAAAGCTTTTATACTTTCAAGATGAAGTTAGAAGGTGCAAGATATAGTTTATGAGCCTGGAAGATAAATTGGGTCGTTACAATTTTTTCAGTTTTATAGCACGTGTGTGTGAAGTTTAGAGCGACCGGAAGTGACTTCCCGGTGCGGAAGTGAATCATAAGGTCGCTTCTGGGAAATAATGTTATACGAAGAACGGTAAACCGTAGTTTGTATTGAATAAAGAGACTCCCTTTAACGGCGCGTGGCCCTGTACTATTTGTGGAGCATGGTGTTAGAGGCAGTCGCAAAGCTCGTATAAATAGACTGGACCAGCGAACAATAACAGTCGCGGGCGGCAACGGGGATGTGTCCCCTCCTATCGTCCCGTCCCTCTGCCAACACACAGACCTCTTACTCATATTAAATGTTTCTACTGCTTACAGGATATATCAAAAGCGCGACGTTAAAGAAATAAAGTTCAAACTAAAACTAATAGTCTGCTCTGCTCAAAGACGAGTCTCCGTTACCAAAAAACAGCCGCTTAATCTAGGTTATGAAGTGCATCGCGGTAGCTTCTATCGCTTATTAGCCCTTGTACAAGAACTAAAAATGGCCGAGTAAGAAAACTTAGATTTTAAGTTAAATGATTTGAGTCACAATATTAAAATATTGTTGTTGTGTGTTCAGTCTTAAGACTAGCTTGAGCAACTCTCCATGCTAACTAATGCGCGAAGCCTTTTAATTACCTCAAAACTACCCATCCCACGTCCTCCATAATATGCTTATCGTATTCCATATTCGGACACCCTCTTCTGTTCTTACTCCACACACTTCCCTCTAATGCTAAATTTACAAGACACTCATGTCTCAAAACGTGACCTATTAATCAATCCCTTCTCTTGGTCAACGTTCTCCATATTGTTCGCTCTTCCCCTATTCTGTTTAGAACTTCCTCGTTAGTGATTTTATCCACACATCTGATTTAAAGTATTTTCCTATAGCACCAAATTTCAAATTCTTCTATTAATTTCCTTTCCGCAACTCCAATCGTCTTCATTTCGCACCCACATAACGCCACGCTCGATACGAACATTTTTAGCAACTATTTCCTAATATTCACACTTATATTACCCGTAAGTAAATTCCTCTTTTCCGCCAAACCTTCCTTGCCTGTGCTATCCTACTCTTTATGTCTACTATACTTCTAGCATACCTAGTTATTACGCTTTCCAAGTAGCAGAGTTCCATAACTACCTTCAAAATATCCCTTTCCAATCTAAAACCGTTTGTTACTCCACTGTTTCCCATACTACGCTCCACTACATTGGCTTTCCCTCTATTAATCCTCATATTGAACTCCTTCTCCAGGACCACGTTCATACCATTTATTATTTCTTCCAAATCTTCCCCTATTACTACAATATCATCGGCAAACCGTAGAGTTTTTATTTCTTCTACTGGCAGCATGATTCCTATTCCTTATTCCGTTTTAGCTTTCTTCATCGGCTGTTCTATATATAAGTTAAACAGGATGGGTGGCAGACTGCACCCTCGTCTTACTCCTTTCTTGATTTCTGCTTTCTTTTCTTGATATTCAATTCTAATTACTGCCGACTACCTTCTGTAGAAGTTATGTGTAAGCCTTCTTTCTCGATATTTTATTCCTCTGCTCTTCAAAATCATTAAGTGTGTTCCAGTTTACATTGTCAAACGCTTTTTCTTAATCTATTAAAGCCATGAACGTAGGCCGGTTTTTTCTTATCCTGTCTTCTAAAATTAGTCGCTAAGTCTATATTACTTCTCTTGTCCCTACATTCTTCCTAAAACTAAACTGATCTTCTCGTATTTCGCATTCTAATTTTCAATCCTCATACGTATTATTGTCGCCCTAAAAATCGATAATTTTATCAAGTCGAACTTGTAACCTGTAGGTTCTAAGTTTACTTTCTGACATTCTACATTAAAATACTACGCTGTGAAATAGGTAGACAATAGATGCCTGTAAAAATTTATTTTGAATGTAGTCCTTGATGAAGGAAGTGCCGTGGAAAACGGCGTTATAGAATTCTACATTACAAATTAAATTCTGCTTTGTAATACCTAAAATACTTTGACAGTCGAATCTATAAACTAACTAAATGTTTGATAATACAACAATATTGCAGAATATTTCTTAGATTGAAAATAATTGAAGTATGCTACACCAATAACATCTATTACGTATCCGAATAAAATTAAATGAATTAAAAATAATTACTTAACCTTGAAAAATTCAACGATAAAAATATCGTATTAAAATTTTAGGATTATTGATCATTGTAACTTTTTATAATATTAATACTAACATAATTAATGGTGTAGCAATCCATACACGTAGTGTTTAAATTTTTGTACAACCCTCCTGTTTGAGCATATTCTGTAGTTCTCGCATTCCCTTTAATTTGGTTACATACGAACAATTGCTGTTTTGTTCAGTTCCAATACCGAAATTTATCAGAAACATTAATTTACAGTATTTGTTTCTCGTCTCTTTGCGCTGTAAATGACTTTGTTCAATTACTCCCACCACCTGTGAAAAATCAATGCATTTCAAGATTTCTGTGATCTTTAATGGGTTGTAATTGGAAAAACGTTAAAAATATTGATAAACAGTTAATCAATATTTAGTTTAAATCCTATTAGTTATTTTAAAAATTAAGACTTAATATAAGTTGTGTTATGACTTATATTTTATATAACTTCAAAATTTGATATCGTCATTATTTACGCTATATGAAGCGTTAGGAAATAACTGCAATTTCCAGTGATCATTTAGTAACAAGTGGAACAAAGAAAATGTTTCCGAAATTACTTTCGAGAAGCGATGCCGCAATTAAACGTTTGTGGTATTCAGTTCTTCACTTTGTTCTTTCGCCTTTGTTCTGAAGTATTCAGGATCGTCGATTCCTACATTGTATAGTTTCCTACGCAGAAAATTGATAAATCTCAGAATTCCCATTATTTAAACGGTACGGCAAGAGAAAAATATTCTTTGATGGCTAAGTTTCTGTACTCTGTGTTTGAATTTTGGTTTTATATTTAACAGTATTGTAAAATGAGTATGTTTCAGATGTGTTCAAAACTTAATGGAAATTTTGTAATTTCGCGAGTTATATTTATCGGAAGCACACAAGTTTTTCCTAGTTGTGTTGGTAATATGTCTGAAAAGTATCTGTATACGGAAAGCCATATAGGATGTTTAGCCTGTTGTGATCTATTGCAAGGTCACATATCTTTTGTTTAAAATGGATCAGAAAATTTACATTATTTTTCCGTGAGAACAGAATAAAGACTAGCTTTTTATGGGTAAGATGTTACATGATGGTGATTCTAAAACAGGTAAATTGATGCATAAATTGTTTCCAAAAACGAAATTGCCTGTTTTTTTCTAACCTCGTATATGATAACTAACGGTTGACATAATTTTAAAAGCACGCTGACAGCTTCTGGTGTTCAGGTTTGAGGTAATTTATTAACGTTTATTTGCTCTCTTGATCTGAGTTTTTATAGCTCACTTCCGTTCAGTATAATATACCTGTTATAATAGCACCTTTTTCGTCTTCTTTTTATTCAACGATTCAACGGATTGAGGAGGAGTGGTTTAATCCTCGGGTTTGTACAGAATATGAGAATTTGTTGTGAAATGGCATAGTGGACTGTTTCTCCATATTCTAGGAGCAGTTATGCGGAAGATAATGAGGTGACACCGCGGTCGATGTGTCGACGCCGCTAATCGTTTTTGCTAGCCACAGCGTGATTGCTGCAACTGCCCGCAGCTGTCTGCCGGCTTAAGCCATTTACATGACTAATCCCTTGGAAAGCTACCTAAAGTACCTGTAAGAGCTGATCTCTCGGCAGGAGAAAAGAAGGAGGTTATCTGCGGAATGCCAAGGCCCACTTCTCTCTTAGCTTTCCTTCAAATCTGGCCGATAGCAGACTCCACTTATTTAGATATTCAAGACTGTGAAGTGTGGGATATTTCGCAGCCTGTTTCGTTAAAGAGGGGTGGCTTTGGGTGGGGTAGTTTGTCTTAATTCATTACAGAGTGACCTGTTGCCGAGTGTCAATGAATCGAAAAATTTTCACAGTAACTGAGTAGACACAACCGATACAGTATTGTTTAAGGAAGATTTATTGAGTAGTCATTTAGAAGAGTAACTGAAGAGAGGAGGACATTTGTATATACGTATATACAAGTTAATGGCTCATAGAAGAAGTTAGCTATAGTAAAATAAAATTAAGTTGTCGTGATTAACAAAATTTATTTTTACAATATTTACACGTATTGAATTTCTTACTAAATAGAGACATGAATACTATTCTAAGGGTCGTCTAAATGGGCCTTATCTAGGAGCAGAACACAGCACAAATCTTAGTTGGAATTGTCATTAGTAGGAAATTCGCAAAAGGTTACAAACAGCGTAATTACCCTTTCTTTTCAGCTTGACCTGGAACTTGCCACTGAACCCATCCGAACTTCCGCGTTGAAAAATAATGAGCACCTTGGTGCCCAGGACTCGAGTACGTGTTCCTCCCGGAAAAGGTTCTTCGTAGAGGACTTTTCTCACTTGGACCTGTCATAAGGCAGAACAGTAAATAATTAATCTAATTATAATCTGATAATTTTTCAGCGAATTCACAAAATGAAGAACGTACAAATAGGTATTATAACGTTTTTTCAACTGGCCTCTTTAAATAAAGTGTCTGTTATTGGTCATAGACCGTATTTTGAATTAAATATAAAAAAGACAAATTCAAATAAATAAAATCTAAACATGTTATAGTTGTTGAAAAAATAAATAAAACATTAGTATATCATTAACAAAAAAGTTAGTACGGAGTGAGGCGTTATATTGGGTGCGAAACGTGGACGATAGAAGCTTTCGAAATGTGGTGCTATTAGATAATGCATTGAGAGAGTATAAATATTCCCGGTACTTCAATGGAGTGAAAAATTATTTGGATACACGACGAGAGTACTGTGAAAAATACATCTTGTACCTTAAGGAAATTAAAAAATGCTCCCTTTGTTCCAATCAAAAGGCGCTTCTGACGAGTATAAAATTTACGGTCCCCTTCAATTTATTTAAAGCATGTTGCGTAGCACGACATTTAAAATCCCGTGCGCGCAGAAGACAAAGTTTAAATAATGAATTAGGATCACTATAAAAAACAAATGTAAATAAATAACGAAATTCGCCAACTCTTCAATATAAACAATATTAATTATGCGTAATTTCGTTAATTCATTAATATTCTCACTTTAAATTTTATCGTGAGAATTAAAACATCTACAATCAAATTAATTACATTACGAGATTGCATTTTTTCCCTATACAACTATTCCACACACATCTTCGTTTCCTCCATTTCAACATCGATCGCCCTCAATGAAAAATACTATACATATAGTAGTTAGCTCTTTGTTTGCAAAAAAATTGTTAGTTATGCTTCAGAATACTTCAGAGGAAGAATAAAAGGAAGATGAGAATTATTCAGAATTAAGAATATTTGGTAAGTAACAATGAAAAACATTTTACTAAGCAAAAGTATAAAACCCGTATTCTCTAGTAGTATAGTATCGTTAGTTTGGTTTTCAGCGGCTGCGGAATAAGAAAACTGTGCATAGTGGCAGAAGTGATAACCTCAGTTCTTGCGGAATAATGGGACGCTGTTCCTAGGGCACTTTCGCTTAATGTGTCGCTAATTTGCTAAAGGTACATACTCTGTGGGAGCTTACTAACCAGCAAGTAAATTTTAATAACCCAGTCTTATTACATATTTTAGTACTTTAGTAAAGTGAAATAAAAGGATGAAATGTTTTCCCACTTTTCTAGCCTTCTTTCCTTCATTATTTAATACCGTCTATTCAAGTATATCTTTAAAATGCTGTAACTATTTTAAAATATCACATTAAAATTTCTATAATCCGTATTTAGATAATAAAAATCTGTAATATTATTATGATGTCAATTAAAAGTACTGAAGTATTCAATTTTGTGTTTCTGATACTACCCGAGTAATGATTGTTAATGAATATATTAATAACTGTAATTGAATTCATTTAGTCTTTTTATTATTGCCTCACACGTACAAGAGCAAGGCCGAGGTTTCCTGTCGTCGAAGTTATAATGGTAAATATCGGTGTAATTGATGGGTTTGTGGACGAGTGTTTCTTATATCACACATTTTTTTCTCTTTTTATCTATAGGACAATAGCATAAAAAATATTGATATTTAAGTGAAATAAACTAAAGACAAGATAAAGACAAGTTTTTATTAAGTCCATTCGACGTTTCAGTGCATATTCTTTCATTCTTCAGGTTCCCCTTCCTGTAGATCAGATATTTACGTAAAATTAAATTTAGAACTTGTGTAAATTAAACTAAGAAAAATGAAAGTAGATAAAACTAAACAAATTATCACATTAATGTAACATCCAGTCATTAAAAACACTCAACATTTTGAAATAATGTACATAAATTTAGAGAAAAAAGTCAGAGGCAGCACAAAATACTTTTGTCAGGTAAACGGATAAACCTGTATGCATATGAAGATAATTTTATGTCGTAGATTTCTTAAATAAACATCAATATTGATTGCTGACAAATTGGCTGGATTCTTGGTTTATAATTTACGGTAATGTCAGATTATGGATGCAAAGAAAATCATGTCTTACAAGGATATTTCAATATACTATAATGATATCAAATTTTCTACTTCTTTCATTTTGACCCACTAAAAAACAATTATCGCAAGAAAACTGATAGGTTTCGAGGTGCAGCAGAAAATAGTGAATTTTTATTTGACGTCTGAAGTAAGAAACACTTTCTGTTTTCAACTCTGAATATAAACGCCTCTATTTTGATTTTCTATAATTATCACTGACAATAGAAAGCCACAAAATAACTGTTCTTTAATTATATGTTTCTCTGCCATCCAACAATAGTTTGTGAAGCCGTTTGGATTAGTAGAGTACATTCCTTATTTTTTACACTTCGCCTTCAGGCTACTTTTAGTAATGTAGGTAATGTATAATTAAATCTTTCTCTGCAAGGGAGACCTAGTCGTGGGTGTTCAGTGAATCAATGGCAGCTGCTCTGACTTAATATTTGATTGCAGTGCGGGAGGTTGGTCGCTGTGCATGATTGAAGCTACGAGTATTTGCGGAAGTAGGAGTGAACGAGTGGCCGTCGGGGCGACCTTTCGAAGCACGCGCCGTGCGTATTAATAGCCGCAGCCACGAGGAGGGGCATTGTCGACAACGCCCCCGCAACGCCGCCGAGACGCTCTGCTCCGCAGACATTCAAATACCACACTCAGCAACGCATTCACTGACCTTGACAGCTAGCCGATTAACTTAATCAAACGTTTATAAAAATAACTTTACAAATGTAGATCGCACTATTATTCGGCACATTATTAATATTCCGTTATTGGATTTAAAATATTGTTCAATGTCATGCAGATGGCATCGTGTGTTTGCATAGACATAAGTTTTCAAGTAGTAGTAACTGAAAGGATCGTATTTTAAAATATTCTTCATTGACGTTGCTACTGATAAAGAGTAAGTGGGAAACTAATAGTATTGCATGAGCATGGTATGTAAAAACATAGCACTTTTATAAAAGGCAGAACTGCCAAACACTCTTATTGCTTATAATCTGGCTGCCCGGCCATGTCAGGGTTTTTATTTTTATTAGCCAGGAACAATATTTGATTCAATGCTAATGTAATTTAAGCAGTATAGAGCGAGTTGTCAGGCCCCCTATCCCCCGCTCTAAGAACGCTTTCAGAAAGTCTTAATAACAGAGGGAGATGTATTAACTATGTGAGTTTCTTCTTATTTACAACTTGTAGATATCATCGTGATCATCATACGCGTAAAAATTGTTTTTCAATTCCTACTTGTAATTACGGAGATATATTACTCTTACGTCGCCGCCACTCACTCCGCTACAATCTCAAGCCGTTTACATGATGCGCAAAAATTGTGTTTTAAACAACGTTTAAATTTTATTATGATATCAAAAGCATACAATTAAAAACATGAAATCAAGCTTTACCTTTACCATATCCCACGAAATAAACCTTAAATCGAAAGTCTACACTCTCACTATTAACTTTAATCCACTATTTCTCTCTTACTGACAACACATAAGGCCCAAAATCAAAACTACCCCCTGTACAGTAACAATGATAGAAATATAAAAAATAATCACATAAAAAAATATGATACCAAGATGATACAAAGACAATTCAGAGACAGTAAAGATGGTTATGAGAATAGAGCATTGGAGATTGTAATGAGTGTATGTGGCAATTGCCATTTTACTTGATCAATGGCGATACACTGGCTGAGAAATTTCCCACTGGCGACACTCAGCCGACATCAAAACGCTAGCAGGATCCAAGCTGGCGCCAATAAGCGACCCGGGCGTGTTAAATCCACAGTCTTGCGGATTAAGGAACGTTTACCAGAGCTCAGGTCATTCACAACTGGAATTTAGAAGGACGCATCTTCCTCCACAAAGTATGTAAGAAAACCCTCAGGCCAAGCCGGACATTTGATTGGGACTGGGGGTCATGTGATCCGCATGGACGAGCGCGGTACGAGAGACGACATGATGGGGTGAAGAGTGAGAAATTTATCTGTCGGGAATGGAGCTTTGAAGTAGGAAGGTGGAGAGGATTGAGAAAAGTTTATTTTGAATCTTGAGATAAACTGAGAGAAGACGGCATTTGCTGGTGTCGAAGAAGAAAACCGCGGTGTGTGACCAGCCGTGATTCCCAGATCCCAGCCGTAGTCAACAGAGGAAGCAGCCTCCCCAAGACGCTGAGACTTGGAATCCATGAGTGCAAATTAATCGTCGGTGTGTATGTCAGATTTACTGCTGAACGAAATGCCCACAAAATGAACCTTAAATAGAGTCTCACAAACTGCAATTTCAGCTAGCTGTGGTAATTTTAATGGATTCTAAGTTTTGTAGTTATTGAGAGTTGAGTTAATAAATTAAATTTGTTTAAAAGCTAACTTAATAAATTGCTCATAATTGAAATTAAAATTTAATTCTCCCAGTAATAACATTATAAGATAAACAAAAGTGAATACACTATTAGCTCGGAGCTCTATGATCCTAGAGTTGAGGAGACTGTAATTTCAGTTCAACTTGCTTTTCGATTACAGTTTAATTTTGATTCCCATTGATACATAAGCATATACCGATGGTACAGACTGGATTTGTGTGTAAAAGGAAAAGCACGGGACGACAAAAAGTGTTTGAAGAGGACGCTGATCGTTTCAGGGCATCTTACCTTCGTATTCTTGGAAAGCAAGCCTTGAACTTCAGTAGACGATAGAGGGGAGTGGGAGGGGAAGGTTCTACGAAAACGTTTGCACATACTTCTATAGCGGTACATGCTTTAATCTCCTGATTGATCAATATAAATAACTGTAGGCATGACCTGCAGATTAGAGCTAAACTTCAAAGTATGATTAGAAAGTCAGTTAAAAACTGTTCAAACAAAGCTTCGATTTTCACTGTTACTCATAAATATCAGTGTCGATGGAGAACTGGACAAATTCATAAATTAATAGGTACTAGTAAACCATGAAATTAGATCGATTTGTATGAGATAAGTTATCAAAAACTTCGTAATGACACGTATTTATTCATATGGTACATAATTAGCTTTTCTCGACGAGGAAAATGTAGGAATTTAAACAAGAAATTTACTAGGTCACAACCATAGAGAAATTGTTATTAGCTGATTCGATCGTAACAGGCATGAAATAATAGGAAAGAAAATTAGTTTTTTTTGTTTGTAACCAGATTGTTTACAATTCATTCTAAAAATATATCAAAATGAGAACTTCAACTGTTAACATTCCTTGCAATGGCCGTAGTTCCATCAACAATAGCTACTATTTATTTTTTCGATGTTCAAATATTTAACTCTCCAATTCATTACACGACAACCAAATATTTGTGTTGTCGTCACACAGTGAAATTGACATCTACAGTTGAAACGCTCAACATTGACTTTACATTCAAATACATTTCAGAATGAGTTAGCTTGTAGGGCTTCAAAAAGGTTTACAGTACTTAAATTCAATCAGAATAGGGCCATCGGAGTAATTGAATGTAATGTGATTACTCACTTTGAAAGTAATAAATTCATTAGTACGAGACGATCGAAGCTGGTGGGGTCAGTTGTTTGCAGTTTGGGCCCGCCCCCGCATGTTCATAGTAGTAGCGTGGCGTAACTCTCGGCCGCCTTGTACGGATTCCATATTGCAGCAGCTGAAGGGATTCAACGTCTTCCACCCACGCGGTGCGGCGCCCCCGACGTATTTACGCTCATATAAAATCTAATAAGTGGGTTAACGCCTTTTCCCCAAGTTTTATTGCACTGCTACCTGTCCCTCCCAACTGTTTCTCGGATTGGGTAGCGAATTTAAGTTGCAGCCAGTGTTTTCATTACAACTTGGCATATATTCCGACGGATTTTCGTTACTGTCAACTTTAGACTTAATTTAAGCTGTAGGAGAACGTCTGTTTCAAAGTGTGTTTCATAGTTTTTATGATTTCTCAGTAGTTTAATCGAGAAAATAAAGCGCAATATTTTCCAGTGTCAGTTGTATCATTTACTAGCTGAGTGTCCGGCGTTTCCTGGCCATTTATTTATATAAGTCGGGTAAGACTCTCCCTCTGCCCTATCAGCAAACAATTTTGTATTTATTTAAAACAATATTTCATATATTCGACTTACAGAATACGAATTTTCTTCGTAAACGCCATAATGACTCAGAATAATAAATCTAGAGCATTAACGTAAGTTTAAACATTGGTAGATTTAATTCTCCAGTACATTAAGAGGCGTGGAAGTACTGTAGATATCCATATATCTTTATGATTGAGTACCATTCCGGGAATTGAATATAATTAAGCATTAGACAAGCTTTAAGAAGTTTAAGAATACTGGACTGTAGCGAATTTTTTAATGATATGTCTCTTTTGTTTCCCTGAATATGCCTTATCAGCTTCTCAGAATTGACGTGCTTTATGATTTTTTTAATGGACGACTACTTGAATTGGAGAAAATTAAATGGTCACAGGACTCCGAGTTATCCCTGGAAGGTTACAAATGGAAAATCAAACTTTCTCTGCCGTCTTCCTCTCGAACATACTTCATCATGAGTCCCTAAACTAAGTAAATACAAGCCCTACATTGAAATCTAAAGCGACTTTAAAACCGAACTAATTTTGTAACCCCTATTGGGTTTGTTCTCAGACAGCCAAATCCATCTGAATCCCCAAGCAAATTCTAACAGAGCATTGAAAGATACCACACGTCAAGTTAAAATATTGGTCAATATATGACATACGAAAGCTTCTTTGTATAGTATTTCTCAGCAACATATATAAAATTTGTGAATGTTTTATTGGATGGCTGGCAAAAAGTCCTTTGTTATTTAAATATATAACGTGAATGAAATGAATAACCAAAAGCAGTCAAAATTTTTATTAAAAAAATAGTTTTGATAGCTTTTAATTATATAGTCATATTAATCCGATGAGAAAAAATTATAATCAATCTTTATATATAAAATCAAACACAAAAATAGACTTTGAAACGGACACAGTAATGTTTTTAGAACATGAGACGAAGTACTTTTCGCACAATTTTTTTTCTAAATTTTAATTACAAGCAGATAAGAAGGTATATGATTTTTTTAATGAGCCAACTTGCACACTAAAATAAGTAGGCCTATCTACATATTCAGAGATAATTTAAGTTGTTTTATTTTTATTTAAAGTCGCATCAACTAATACGGTAGGGGAACTCGTTTTCTCTAGTTTAACTACCTGAAAACACACATACAACATCCATATCCATGCCAGGATTCGAACCCTTGGGTTGCAATGCAGCAACGCTAACCACTATACTACCAATTTAAGAATTTATTTGAAACAATAAACAAAGTTAAGTAAACTGAATTAAGTATATTTTTCGCTAAAGTGGGAATAACTTTTTCCAGATGTAATTTATTAGTTAATTCCTGATCACTAAACAACATGAATAATCAATTAGAGTAGACATGGTTCTTAAATGATGATATATTATTTTTTAAAATAGGAAAAGTTTTTTTAACCTGTAGTAACAGCCTTAGCAAAATTCTTAAAGAACTTTAACTGGATATTTGATCATTATTAAAAGAGAATAAATTATGCCCCTTTCATAATCAAGGTGCAAGAGTTAATATCGATGGCATCACATCTCTCAAGACTATTTTGAGATTTTTTTGTACTCGTATACAATTATCTACCATGCCTACCGCCTAGAACCAGCCCTGAGTGTGGCCAGAGTAAGAATTATAATAACGATTTTAGTAAACACCAATTTTAACCCTTAAATTTTGGGACCTATTCAGGAGTTAGTTAATGTAAACCTAATAATCAAAAACTAATGATAAATATTCAAAGTAACGATAAAATAATATATTTCTTCACCCATAATTTAAACATTCTTTCAATCAAAACTATGGATCAAGGGTGCTGAAACATGTGATCGCGAGGGCTTCAAAAGTTGATCGTAAAAATATATCCACATTCCTCCAAGAAATTAAAAAATAATAGTCAATCACTTGTATAAGTAAATTACAAAAAAATACAGCGAGCTATTTTAAATCTATAAAATATTTCATATAACGATATTCTAAGTTGATAGATCTGATCGCCATTGTAATGGTCAGTCTTGTAATAAGTCCCAATTACTCTCGAATTATATGTTTATTTAGTTTAAAATCAATTAATTTTAGTAAAATTAAGGTAGTCGCGTTATTTTGTTTATCATACATTTGCGAAGCACGTTTGGGTACGACGGAATGACTGCATGAGCAATGGTGACAAGGGCGGATTTATGGCCCAGTTACGGGATTTCTGGGGGCTGGAGCAGTGGGAGTCGAAACGAAGCTGACAAAACAAGACACTACGAGTCGAGACACGAGCTGAGACGTATCCAGTATATTATCAGCATGTGTCTAGAAGATACAACATAGCTCGTATTTCCTGTTGGGAGTGAGTTTGGTAACTTCTATAAGATGTCGCTTCAGACAATTTCATTCTATGACCTACAAACACCAACTCATTTCGCCTCAATAAATAAATACCAATGGATCCATCATTCATGTACTAAAAATCAAATGAATACTAAATTAGAAACAAGTAACCTTTCACTAAGATAATTAGAATTATTAAAAATAATTACCCCCTATCTCACCATATTTGTCTTGTGTAGACTACGTAATTATCGCAACGCTCATTTTAAGTCAATTAATCCAAAACTCATTAGAAAGAACATATTGTTTTAAACATTATATATTCTTCAGACAGCAGGGATAATGTAGAAGTAGATATAAAGTCGCTTATCTGGATTGCGCGTTCATCTCTCCAAGTACTGAAGCCTAGCCTAGTGTTGGTATGCGCAACCTGTATACTGGCCATTCATTACACGATGAAGTCGTCGTACTTCCGGGCTGTAATTTGATTGGTTCTGGAGAGCAGTGGCTGGGCGACGAACGCAGCTTCCATAAAAGCTCTTTTGTGCTTCACCCCCCAGAGGCGTTAAAGGCCATTACCCTGTACTCGCAACCAATGCTTTTTACGCGCCCTGCGGAAATGTACAACTTAACGGCTAACTCTATTTATCCGGCCCATAAATGCGGATTGAACCTGGAATAAGATTTGATTCGTCACCTAAAGCCGAATCCAAGCACACGAAGGGGACAGGGTAATAGCAGAGGAAGAAATCGACTTTCTTCAACAGTAAAGCTGCAAGTACTGCGACAAAGAACTGAAATTAAACCCACTTGCATGATTATGAAAAAACAAAGAGACACAAATCGGATGTTTTTTTATTTGTTTTTCTACAAATCAACGTACTGGAAATTCCCGCTCACCTTAATTACTCGGACACCTCCGATTAAATAATACCGACTTTAAACTGTGTTTCGTAATTAATGTGGACATAATAATGTGATACTTAAACATGGCTTCAGATTGATATGTTTCATATTCAAATATTGTAACGGGTTTATTACTTTATAGTCCGTGACTTTTATGGAACTTTTGTAAACTTTAAGTAAAAGAAAACAAAAATTCAAACATGGTATTATGACTTATAGTTCACAATAAACGAAAAGACGGCCAATGACAATTTTATTTCTATTTAATATAAATACGACGTTTCGTCTCCCTTTTGATATTTCATCAGGCATACCACAAACACAACATTACAGTAGATTAAATATGGGTTCTTTGTTACATGTTTTTATATTAGAATGGCGTACCGCCCAAATAATAAAATTGCAAAGTTTGTTAACAACATGAAAGGTGCCACAGGTATGTCCCAACAAAATTATACTGTATGTAGAATAAGTTACTCGAATTGGCCGTTAAAATATACATGGCACATGGGAATGGGAATAGGTGGGAGGATGTACCATGACAAGAATAATTTAAAAGCTAATTCAAAATCTAACACGGCGTTATCTATTCATTGTAAGAAATTCAAACATGAGATGGATTTTGATAATATTGAAATATTACAAGTGGAGAGGAATGTACATACAAAAAAATGTAGAAAACGGAATGAATCTAAAAAATCAGGGAGAGATAATGGCACCACTTATGCTAATTTAGTGAATGGAATCTAAGTGTAACGTGAAGACAAATAGAAAAATAAAATCAATAAGTATAAATAAGGGTTTGAATGTAAAAACGTTATAAATAAAATTATGTTTTGTAAAAAGGTATCTGTACATAAATGTTGTTTAGAATAAGATTTAATTTTAGAGGTAACATTTTATACCATTTTGGGGTAAAATAATGTAAAATTATATTACCCTTTTCGTAAATTATAAAAATGATCGTAATATTTTAAATGGAAAAATGGATGTAAATTGTAATGAGTAGGTACAAAAAATGTTTTTAAATGTTATTGTATGTGGGTGGGATAAAATAAAATCACTTTAGTTACGGAAGCCACAAGCAGATGCCAATGGTGGCAGTGATGGAGAGGGGAGGTGGGAATTTGTTTACATTTCAACTTGTTAAAGTGGACTTTACGTATTATTTCCTTGCTGTTTGACGTTGGACGTTGGTCCGTATGTATAGAGATTTATATTGTAAGTAACATATGTCCTTCTATTAATTCTTTCCAAAGAATATTGATTATTGAGGATGGCCAATTGCTGAAAGCTTTTGTTTTATATAATGGCGATACAGTAAATTAAATTATAAAAAATTTTGAGGACGTTTTAATTGACTGGAAACCATATAAATTATTAAAAGTTCTACTGTTCCTTATCTATAAATAGTTTCTTGGTTCACAGGGTTTTAATATATCTATAATCTTGGGGGATTTTTACTTTTGGCTCTGCACAAGCTGCTATAATAATAAAATACTAAATACTTAATAATAATGTTTTTGTTGTGTAATAGGGTAATATATTAACCCTTTCACGCAGTGAGTCATTTGAAACAAATTCTGCCATTTTGCCAATCTGTACTTTATTCTTTATGTAAGGAAGAATTGGAATCTAGAATTTGGAAACAATGTTTATTTTATGTATGTTTTTCCTACTGAGTAATTCACATCGAATGCTGTTGTAGAATTTTCCTGTTACTTTCTTGGAATGGGCATTAATTTACTTCATGAAATACACTCAACCCTTTGCAGAATTCTGTTTGAGTCTTAAAGTACTGCAGGAATCTACCTTCCAAATGAGTAGAAATTCTGCACATACTGGGACGCCGACGGTCCTGACTACGTCATTGTGTAGAGTGGCTGCAGTTGGGGGATTTTAATAACGGCGTCAAAACACAAGCACCGCCATGTGTACACCAGAGCGCATGAATACGTAATTAACTCACTGTGTATTTAGCCGGCAAATAGCGTGTTTTAATCCGCCCCGCACGATTGAAACGACACAGAAACTTCGCTGAACCTGAAACCGTCCACTTGCGCGCAACTTTCCTTGAGTTTCACGTGCAAACTGCTCTGCTAATCTCTAGGGGAAAAATCCCCAACTGAGAGACTATGAGATAGAGTTGGAGACTGTAAACGCAGAACACGCATTTCACACGGGCTGAATATAAACTTTAAATGTAGTTTATTTGACGTGAAATAATTCACTTCAGAAAGACACGAACGTGAATAGCAATCTTTGAAAGATAGTCTATATCGTTGGACGATATTTCCGTATTTTTGAAAAATAAGCTGATAGGGATAAAATAGTCTCAACAGGACCAGAAGTCAAATCCAGAATTACCCCAAGCACTCGTTTACGCGCGACCATTTTCTTTGTGTCAAATTTACTGAATCGCATTCATAGCGGCCTACTTTAAGGACTTCAATGAAGACTTTTTCAGTGTAAATAGATATATTTAATTAATATATGGACAGAAGAAATACTTTCAATCAAGCTGAGCTCTAAAGGCTATGAACGTGAATTAATATGTAAGGGTAGCACAATATCGACAGAAGCAGGAATCGAACCTAAGGTCACCGACTATTTTTTGCAAATAATGTATCGTACATTTATCACTTTTTTTGGGACGGTTAACAAATATGTGGGTTGAGTGACATTAATGTAACACATGAAGTCACCGTTACAAAAAACTGTGAAGATTAAACTGCATCATAGATTATGCACAGACTGTTTTTTGTTTTTTCGTTGAATGTAAAATTAATCCCCTATGGACTATTTGTGACTTGCTTCAAGTATCCAATATTTTTATATAATTCCTATGAGACAAATATTTATTCGAAATACTGTGCTTTTCTACTGGAAACTTTCAAATTGGGTCGGTGTTCCTTAACTATGGTTTTCAATGCTCGTTTGACCAATGTAAAGTACCTCACGGCCGTTTACAAGTAACATTATACTCGTAAAGTACACAAGCTATACAACCTCTTGGTTCACAGATTTTAATATATATTTCTACTCTTATAGGATTTTCACTTTTGGCTCTGCCTCAGATGATACAATCATAATAAAATATTAAATGTTTAATAATAATGTTTATTTATTGTGTAATGGGGTAATATATAAATAAATTGTACAGACGTTACAAATTTATAATTTTAATAACAAAAAGTATTATTTTCCTGCTCTGTCTATTTTTTATAATTACAAATTAGAAACGATGGACTATATCAATTCACATAAAAAATGGAGGCTCAAAATACTGTGATCATAAGTGCTCGTGAATGTGGAGTACCGTGGCTGAGGTTGACTGAGCATATTGTGTCAATCTACCGGTGATTAGGTTATTCAAGTAACCTAGGCGCCATGTTTTATTTGCTCTACTGTCACCGCGTTCAATGAAGATAGTCAAACTGCTTACCAGTCTTCTTTGAACTCACTGGTTTCGTTGAACTGTTCCTTTCTCTGTCAACTTTAAACTCGATCGAACTTCAACGTTTTTCTGCCATTTGCGTTTCCACTTTCTAAGCAAACAGTAAACTACTTTTCTCTTTGTACTCTGCTATCAACTTGTCTTACTGTCCACCACTGGACGATCCATTTCTACATTGCTCTGAAAATCATATTGACAACTCGGTGATATATGTTCCGGCCACCAGATTTTGAAACTTGGCAATGAGAAACTCAAATATGAATACTTTCGTTAGAAAGTCTCAATTCGCGGTTACGTCGCCAATTTTTATTCCTTGGTAACTCACGTTTATCGTGGTTTCAGTGGAAAACTTAGCGTACGTATTAAAATCATGGGAACATGGATTTGTTTTACTAGATGGTCATATACCTCCTGAGTGCTTTCCTGACCATCGTAAATCCTCTTAAAGAAAGCGACAGATGGATGTTTGCTTTCACTCTCTTCCCGGATTCTGTACAACAGTTAGGACATCATAATATAAATTGCCCAAAAGTGTTACATAAAATAAAAATTGCGCCTGCAATGAACCTTGGCAAGGTGTTGAAGGGTTTCTATATTATATCAACATTAAAGTTTCTAAGAAAATGATTGAGCTTATGGTGTGACTTAGTCAGTTGTCAGTAGAGTGTAAACAACAGATATTTTTATTTCAGCTGTGTTTCAACTTTAGTGCTGTTTGAAAATTTAAATTTGCTTAACCTGATAGTAATGTGGTGTCAATGCATTGAGCTGGAAGTGAATTAACAAATCAAATGTTAAGTACAAACTTGAAATGGAGGGTCAGAAAGTGAAATTTGATTCTGAAAACAAGTAGGGTATCATGCTAGCTGAAAAATGGCACATTTCAGATTAAATAACTTTAAATGCTTTAATTGTAATAAGCTAAAGAAACTTTAAACACAGAATCCATGTTATTTTCATCAGTTACAATGGTCTTATGTTTTCAGTGCAATGTAAGGGTGGACGGGAAACTTACGCACAGTGTTTTTTCCGTGCCTCGATATTCCCCGATATATAGTTATAAGTTTTCACTACAAAAACAATTGATTTGTCAAGTACAGCTTTAGCTAGAGAACCGTGAACTTCGCATCAAAGTTGGTCCAACGTGAGATTTTTGTGGGCCAAGTGACATACCCCGGAACATGTGTATGGCTGTATGGACCATAACGTCTCCAGGTGGTGCGTGAAAACCTTTGTGATCTGACATGTTCCGGACGACTGGTAAGGGCTCTTTCACACGTGTCTGCGATACGCGTATGAACGAGCCTAACCGCGCGGAATATCGCAGCCATTGATGCGGCAATCCAACTGTGAACCGTATCTGTGCGGTTTAACATTTTATACAGCGTGGTGTACGATATAGTGTGTGACACATTGAAATTTAGTTAAGTACTGTATAAGAACCTTGTGTTTTCGAGAAATTTGAGAAATGTGTATAGTCCAGAGCTTTCACCGTCAGAAATTAATGTGTTTCGTCCAATGCATAAATTCCTGACATTGCTTTACGAGAACTGCTGAAGTGATATCATCTGTGGGCAGATGACTATACAGCAAACGAACTAATTTCTACTCTTAAATTGGTATCACATTGGGATAAATATATTGAGACTTCCCGACTGTGTAGAAAAGTAGTTAAAAAATTAACTAATCTGTATATATTATAAATATTTTTACCAATTATTTAAATAAATATTAACTAAAATAGTATATATGGGGATGGAACGTCAATTAAAATGCGAGTTAAGAGATCAGTTTTGTTTCAGGAAGATTGCAAGGATAGCAAATGCAATATTGACTCTGCGTCTAATTTTAGAAGACAGGATAAGATTGTAGATTTCGAAAAATGATTTGATAATGTTAACTGGAACAAACTATTAAGGTTTTTGAAATATCACGATAACAATATCGAGAAAGAAGAGTTATCCATAACCTCTACAGATGGCAGTCGGCAGTAATTAGAATTGAAGGGCAAGAAAAGAAAGCAGAAATCAAGAAAGGAGTAAGAAAGATTGCAGTCTATAGCTTATATATAGATGAAGAAAACCTGAATATAGAAAGAGAATAATCTGCAAGGAGAAGAAATAAGAACCCTAAGGTTTGCTGAAGATAATGTCGTGTTGGGGGAGGCTGAAGAAGAGTTGGAAAAAATAGTAAATGGCATGAACGTGATCTTGGATGATTGAAAATCAAGGTGATATAGTGTAGTAAGGGGAACAAGGTAATAAAAATGGTGTTAGATTGGGAAGGGATAATTTGAAGGAAGTTACCGAATTCTACTACTTGGGAAATATAACAAGGTATGGTCAAAGTATAATAGACATAAAGAGTAGGATAGCACAGACAAGGAATGCTTTTGCAAGAAAGATGAATTTACCTACGACTAATTTAAGTATGAATATTAGAAAATCATTTTTAAAAATTTCGTGTGGGGTGCTGCGTTTTATTGGTGCGAAACGTGGGCGATAGTAGTTGCAGATAGGAAAATATTAGAAGCTTAGAATTGTGGTGCTATTAGGAGTATGGTGAAAATCAGATGGGTCGATAGGATAAATAACCAGTAAGTATAAGGAGAAGGGAAGAAAGACTTTGATTAAGAGAAGGGATGGATTAAAAGGCGAGGGTTTGAGAGATGAGGGTCTTGTAAATTAAGATTAGATAGAAGCGTTCGGATGAGAACAGAAGAGAGAGGCCATTGATAGAAACGCTAAGCAGATTAGGGAGGATGTTGGATGCGGTAGCTATATAGAAATAAAAAGATTTGCGCAGCATAGGTTCACATGGAGGGTTGCATCAGACCAGTCGTAGGAGTGATTAAAACAACAACAAACAATATTTAAATAAATTAGTTTCCGACCCACCCTCGATCTTGCAACTAACGAGGTTTCAAAATAGTAAAGAAAACATTCTATTTTAACTGTGGTAGAATTGACTCTATGCCCTACTTCAATGTTACATTATATGAAATAATGATAAAAAGTATAGTACATAATATTTATACTACATTTGAAATAGTATTAAACTTTACGTGCTGTTTCTTGCATAATGTAATTCCTGTACAAATATTGCTGACTCTTGAATCTAAAACGAGTGCATGGTATTTGTAGTGCACATGTGCATCCATCCCAAGAATTATGTATGCTGAATATATTAGAGCCGTCGCTGTATGCAGTTCAGGTGCGCGTCCTCTTCTTGAATTGCTTCCAGATGCTTCCTCCGGCACGACGGTGTCTCTGGGGATATTACGAGTACAATAGCTGCTGCGTACGAAACTTTCCCTACAATTCAAATGTTTGCATTTAACGCATTTTTTGATAAGCTGTAAACCCCGCTGGTTTCTACTTATGGAAGAGTTTTTGTCGTACTGGAGGAAAACTATACAAAAGTTCATACGATTTTTTCGAGATCATTCTCATCGTAAAAGCTTTTAACAAAGCCATACGTGCTTTAATAGAGGAAAATGATAAAATTTTACGGAACATGTACCGTTAAAACAAGACTTTCTACGCCCCTAACAATATCATATCTGTTCGCCGCAGGAGTATTGGCAGGAATCGTAAATAAAGAACATTCTATAATGTGTTTGCAATAGCTGGCATTTTTATAATTAATTGCTATTAGTGCAACTACTTAAGTTCGTTGTAGCATTTCAATTTTATCATTATCATGGTCCGAGGTAACCATTCATTGTCATCAGTTTTTTCCGGTGATTGTGTCTTCTTAATGGCAGGCAAGAAGTGGGTATTGTAGGTACCATATGCATTATGTAACATGAAAAAGTAGGGATGTGATTTGCAAATATATAATATTAATTATGTGAGAGATTATATCATTAAATTATCATATACAAGCTATGTAGATGTGTTAATTATAAACAAATTATATTAGTGTGAGGTATCGGATGTAATTCATTATGAATGTTTATTGTGTTAATCTGTCGTGAGGTACGTGTATAGTACGTTATTCAGCCGATTGATGGATCTGTGCACAGTCACGTGATGTGCTTGAGGCATCCTTGAATTGAAGGAATAGATAAGAGAAGAACATAAATATAGGTAAATATTGCTATTGTCGTGTGTTGTAAATGTGTTTTCTAATGGGTAAAATAATGTTAAATGCTTTTAAAGAATAAATGATTATGGCAAAAAAGCTTCTAAAATGATGAAAAGAAAAGTATAATACATTACTTTCTGGTTTTAATTAATCGGAAATAGTTACGTACACGTAGTAATTCCCTAATGTATTTTTGGTATAAAAAGCTTAGTTTTTTGACAGATATTGTGTTTAACCAGCAAAATGTATACAGAAGTATCCAGGAAGATGTTTACGGAGGATTACCATGTTGACCTTTCGCAATGGTATTCGCAGAAAATTGTAATAGTAAGTAAATTTATTTTTTGCTGGGTAAATACTGTCTTGTTGACAGAGACGCACGCTGTATCTTGGATGTTTCCAACTACAAACAACTTGGCTTCTTGAAATTAATGAAATAACTTTGAAATAATATCTTAAAAGGAATTTGTTTTTGTAATGAATGACAGATTTTAATTTTGATGATAATGATGAAAAATCTTGTTTTTAAATGTGTTACAAATTTAATAAAACCAAAATTATATTTTAATTATGATTATAAATTTTACTAAAATTTAGAGAAGCCATAGTAATCAACAATTAAATTAAATTAAACGCAACCAAAAACACAATGTATATGAATGTATACAAAATAAAAAGAAAATTTATTTTAATTTCTTTTTAATCATTAATCTACTATTTTTAATCATTAATATGTTAACTCCATTTGGCAAACTAATTCTTTTTGGATTATATATTGTTTAATTTATATTTTCTAATTTTCCTTAGAATGCTTTTGATTGCATATTGTGTTGGCCCACACAGTAATAAAATTATTACAGAAGTTAACCTTGGGTTTTTGTAAAATTCAATCTTTTTCAAATACATTTTAAGTGGGTTTCAATATTTAGGGAATGAGTCACTTATAATTATAGACTGAAAGTAGTGTGGAGCTTTTATTTAATATAGCAATTTTTATAAAAATCAATCATTTGAGAACCGATTCAATCGCTGTTCTACTATTATTTATATATAGGTCTTTTTTCAAAAAATATGAAAGTTAACTTTTTATATTCAAACTGGACACCATTCAATTCAAAATTTTTGAATATTAGTAAATTTTTTCTTCAAGAATTATAAACTTCATTTTTGGTATTCGTCTTAGATTTTGACCCAAAAATGATACTATTAGAGGCAAAAGAAATATTCAGAACTGCTGCAGAGGAGTCGGAACGTCCTATTGCCAAATTGCTGAATTGTTCCTATGGTGATTTTTGTAGAAAATGATGTAGATACAGAACAAAATTTTCGGTGCTTATTTTTACACTTCTGGTTTACGTATATATGTTGAATAAATTATTTATTACAACCGTTTTAATTCTTTATTTATCAATATCCGTACTTCATTGATAATTCTAGAAGTGTTTTAAACGTGACTAATAATTAAAAAAACTAATTCTGCCGATTTCTTGGTAGTGCCAATTTCGAGTATGATTTGTTTTGATTCTGCTACATAAGAAGACCCGTTGAGACAACCTTTAGCACAATACTCATGTCGTTAGTTTATAAGATATTAATCATGTGCACAAAAGGGAAAATATATATTATTAAAAAGCGAGATATGCAAATTAAGATTTACCAACTAGTGTATATTGTTATAAATAAATGTTAAATTTAATATTATTCACATTTTTTATACTAATCATTAATTTTAAAATGATATCCCCTCCATATTCATTTAAATACACTTGAGGTTAAAAATATTCTCTTAAAATTTCAACGATGTATCTTTAAACGGTTACCTCTTTGAACATTGATTATATATAGCCTTCTAACTACCCATAATAAATTCAAAGTGTTCTTTTATGTCAGTTAGGATACTGCTTTGTAGAAAGACGGACGATTTTTACAATGAATACTCACTGTAATTCATTGCGGTGGCTTTTGTATTTAAGAGGTCAAATAAAAGTGTGGTTCAAGAGATGGAAAACGCTTTGAGTCATTGAAAACTACTCAGAGGACTCATTGAAGTCCCGGATTTTACAGGAAGTCTTAAGGAATAAATGAACAACTATTTAGGAAGTTAATTGCATTGAAATTTAGACTAAAAGTTATCAAAATACAGCGATGAGGGAAATTAACCAATATAATATTTATAGGTTTAAAAATATATTTGAAAATTTTCTTCTTCAAGAATTATGAATTTAATAAATGACTGATGTATGGTTTTTGTGTCCTATATTTTGTCTTCAAATGATGAGTCGCATTAAAATAAATGAAAACTGCGTAAGGGCATACGTGGCCAATATTAAAGTAGTGGTTTTTAGTTATCTTTTTATTGGAAACCGTTATGGATAAAGAGCTGAATTGTTCACAGATTATTTACAACTTTATGGTATAATTGTGGAAGCATTTCATCAATGTTATTTCGGTCAATATTGTTCTTACAATATACCCTTCAGACGGTCAATATATTGAACAAAATCTACATTGAATCATTAATATTGACCGTATAAGGAATCCTTAAGTGATGAATTTAAAATGTTGGAATGGATTTACAGATATAATATCTGCCTATGTATTGCAGTTATGTTTATCGGTCATTGCCTGGTATGTTCATGCTTCCAAGTGAATATTACGACCCATTGTGATATTTTATATACAAATGTTACACCGCTCGTAACTTTTATCCTATGGTAGTTAAGAGGGATCATTTTAAGGTATATTTTCGACATTGTCTCATATTGGGGACACCGAGGCACATTAAACGTGGTGGTCATAACAGGTAACAAGCCGCGGTTTATTGGCGCACACTCGTAAAGCAGCTCTTTCCTTGACCGCAAGCAGTCGAGCCGGAAAATAAGCCGTGCTTCTGGCGTCTTCCAAGAGGCTCTTCAGCAATAATTACCACGAGTGACCACTAGAGGCCCTGCAACCTCCCTCGCTCGCATTTAGTTAGGCGTCATTAAGAACTGTCTCCTAATCCTGTCCGATACCACATGCACTTTGTCTCTTTTCTGCGCTGCAGTGCGCTTAAGTGGCACTTTCCTTGCCTCCGCCGCCCCCGCCGCCGCCGCCCCGGCCCCGCTGCTGCGACTTATCTTAATTAACACACAGGGGAAACAAATATTTCTAGCCAATCGAAAAAGACCGCTCTTCCGAAATACGTAGAAAAATTTGTGAATATTAAACAAATTTCAAATCTGATAATGCATTACTTTTCTTTGTTTTGCGCATCATCCTAAAAAAAACCGGTATTTGGACATTTTGACATGCAACTGAAATAACTTTATGAAACTAAACCTGATAAGCGGGAAACTATAATTTAATTTTTTTTGTCTTCTACGAAAGAACGTCTTCGTTTAGAAATTGGACGGAGCTTATTGTATACGTAAATATATTAATATTATTGGTATAAGTAGCTGCCGGGCGTTGAACGGATGATTGAATGAATTTGTTAATCATGCAATTGAGTTACACTCGGTGGCGGTTGCAAAAAATAAGCTTAAAATAAAGAATATGAATAAGAATCGTACAAACATTCTTAAAGATAAAATTAAAGTACCCATTGTTTAGATAGTATTGAGTCGCACTACATTTCACTATACTTGCCCTTCATTATCACTTCCTTATTCTTCTCTTGAAGAACTATGCTATTGAGAGGATTTTTTTCAAAACTTCTGCAGGTAAATTGTTTCAGTACCTTATAGTCCGGTATAAAATCTATTTTCCAATATAAGCTTTAAAGCTTCTCTGCGCAATTTCACGATTACGATCTCCTCTACTGTAACAATTTGCTTCTAAAAACTTTGATGCAATATCCTACCAGGATTGTTAGCCTGCATACTCTTTAAAAAGAGCCCCGAGACGTAAATTTTGTCATCGAATTTTTTTAACATATATCAAAGTAATTGATGAACCTTCTCATTTCTGATTAGCAAATTTTGCGGCCCGCCTCTGTAATCTTTCCAGTTCCTGGACCAGATATTTTCGGAACGGATCCCAACAAATACAGCCGTACTCTAGAAGAGGATGCACGAGAGATTTATACGCAAGCTCCCGTGTTTTTTTTCAAATCCGTATAACGAAATGTATGTACTCCCACGCATTCCTAGTCACATATTCTATTTGATGTTCCCAGTCCGTATTAATGCTCAAATATATACTCAAATACGTAGTTACGTTCTTGTGATATTTTATTACCGCTGAGCTTATACTTGAGTACTATTTCAACGTGACACCTACAAAATCTTATTTTCTTGCTCATGTTACAATTTATTTTCATTTTGCTATCAAGGGACTAATCTCTTGTTTTATTTAAATCTTGGAGAAATTCTTCATCGATCAGAGTTTTTATTTTTGGATATATTACGAAGTCGTCAGAAAAAAGTCGCACGTGTGAATTAATGTCAGGAACTAAATCATTTACGTATACTATACTATAAATAATACGGGGCTAATAACGAAACCCAGCCGCTCACCTGATTTAACATTCACAACTGAGGATAATTCATTCCCTACTTCAACTATTTGCCGTCGGTTTCGTAAAAATTCCCTAATTCGTATAACCACTCGACTATCAATCCCAATTTTGGATATTTTCTGTAATAATATGCCATGAGGAACAAGATCGAAAATATATAATGACAGAATCCACTCTTCCTCCTTTGTCAACCTCTTTGGCGATGTACTGGTACAAGGAGATGATTGACTGACATGAGTAACTTTCTCGGAATCCATGTTGCGCCTTGAAAAACCAGCTGTTATATTCAAGCTCTATACGGATGCACTCTACGATAAGGCTTACAAACCACCGACGTAAGACTTAGCGGTCTGTAATTATTCACGTCACTTTTACTTCGCCTTTTTATGAATTGGTACAACTATCGCTTTCCAACAGTCACACGGAAGACTGGAATTGTTCAAATATGGAACAACCTCACTAGGTATGGAATAACTGCCTCCCCTGATATTTTTATCATTTCTGTAGGAATGCCGTCTATACCACGCGATTTTCTTTTTTGTAATTTAGTTATCAGTTTCCTTAAGCATTTGACTGAGATTTTGAATAAATTGCTTGGCTTCTGTTCAATATCTACGTTACAATGACCCTTACATTTGTATTAGTCTGCGAAAGTTAATGAAAATTTTTACTTTTTTTGTAATTCACATTTTTATGTCTTTTTAGCACTTGACCGCATTATCGCTTCTAAGCTAGATGTTATAAAATAAATTAGTGGTAAGAACGGGCGTTTTCTTTTTAATTTTAAATAACTTGAAAATTATCATTCTTTGGTTTTATATACTCGGCAATTGAATACGTTTTCACCTTTACCGATATATTAGTAGTTAAAATGTGATCAGATGAAGAAACATTCTAGTTGACCTGAATTTTCAGTTAGTTATGCATTAAACCTTCATTAATTGAATACCGGGCTTTCGGTTTCTAGTAACAAAGTTAACTCTATAATGGAAAACAAACAATAATAGAGAATAAGTATCGTCAATTTCAAAAATAGCTTAAAAATTATCTGCCACACTGTTCCTTCAGTACATACTAATAAGGGCATTCTACAGTACAAAAAATATATACATACAAAGTTTGAATGTTTTTTTTAAACGAACTGAAAAGTATGTAACACAAAAATTACAGTGTTTTTATTTTCCGGATAAAATGTTTAGCAACGACATGACGTACTAACAAAAAACTCCACCTAAACATTCCTTTATTTTATGCTGTTTCATTGGGATGGAAACTAAACTCTATTTTGTTATCTTCAGACCAAAATAAATGGATTTATTAACATAGATTGTTTGTTATTGCCGCCTACAACTATCTACAATGTTTCTTTGCTTTGTTTGTATTCAATCCGAGGGAGTACGTTTTAATATTTTGTATAATTGTAAGTTTAAATATTTTATTTGACATTATTAATGATATATAATGTGCGATTATAAAGATTTTCAGATACTGGCTAATTAACTAATAATTGTTAGAAATTGGTAATTGTATTCGTGTGTTAGAATCGTTATTATTTTCGAGTACTCAAGAAGCACGAAAATTTATTTGATTGAGACTTGAGTAGACAATACTCGATATAAATATTTTTGATCTAAATTGAATTTTATTTCTGAGAATAAAGCATCTTCAGTTGGTTTGCTCTGTGCAGTGTGCAACTCGTGAAACGTGAGAAGGTGAAGTCTGACCTTCAGCTCTATGGAAGGCCAATGCTACTTACTCCGGAAGTCACTGACTTCCAAGATATGCGATTTTTACCTTGATAAGTCGAGGGGAAGCGCTTCCGTCCAACATTATACTTCTAAACTATTCACGGCTGGAGATACAAATGTAAGGGCCATAGCTTGAGTATCACGAAATTTCACCATATACACACAGTATACTGTAGTGCATAAAATGGGACGTATCAAAGTTTTGTGCAAAAAAGCTCCTAATTACTTATAGATAAAGATAACGCCGCCGCGGAAAATAATATACGATCCACTCCATCAACCAGATCAAAAATATTTTACTGGCAAACTTCCACCCTAACAAATTTATTTTTAAACATATTAACTCTAGATTATCTAAAATAATTCAGGTAACTACCATTGTAATCTCATTATGAATAGTGCAGGATTTAGTTCCGTTGATTTAAATTTCTGTGGCACATTATAAAATTTATTGACTTGCTTGTTTAAAAAGAAAAATATTTGTGTAATTTATCATAAGAATTAATTAATTTAAAAAAATTGATTTAAGGAACAATTACTTCAAAGCTTAGTGAATGAAATGAAATTAAATTTAGTTACCAAAATTCCGTACATACAAATATTTTTTCAAATTCATAGCTTTCCTATTTTTAAAATATAATATTTACATTAAAGTTAAGAGGTAGATGGATAATTAAATTTTGGGTAAAGTGAGATGAAACATAATAGTTACATTAAAAATTCTAAATCTGGGACGAAATAGACGTGTAGGAGAAGAAAAAAGTAAAAGCGTTTATTTTTTAAAGTGCAATATTTAAATATTACTTTGGAATAATTTTGGAAATAAGTATGAACCAATATTTTAATATAAAATAGAAAATAGCGCGGATTATCCCACAGGTATATTTTACAAAACCCTTTCTCTAGTGTCAAAGAGAAAAGGTTGAATTGATCGGCATTTGACTAATTAATAAACGCCGAAAAGTAAAATGAATAAAGTATTGGTATATGAAATGGATAATTATGGAGTTTAGAAAAAAAATTAAACTCAATCGTAATTTAACCTTGAGTGATTCATTCTTTTTTCCGTTATATAAATCCCTGAACTTTTTGTCGTTTAGTAATAAGTATGTTGCTTATAAATTCATCCCTTTTCTTACTGTCGTTAACTGTTTCTAGACAACGTTCCTACAAATTGGTTTACCTCTGGTTTACCATCTGGAGTGAAACAGAAACTTATTTTCCCGCCACTCGTTAGACTCGAATTCTGCACACTTCTATGAATGTGTCGGTTAATATCTTTATATTGTTCACTTAGATAATTATATATGCAGAACATATCTACACTGTCAATGATCATGCTTAATCTCAATGAATAACAAAGTATTAAGTTCCTATTACTAAAAGCACTTTATGCTAATTTGTTGCATTATCATTCCCTGTTCACTACCTCGTGTCTGTTTCAGAACGATATATTTCACATTCATGAAGTTGAATAGATCTACTTGAATTTAGTTTACATGTTCCCTTCCAAATAAATTATGCAAATATAACGTGCATGACTAATGCTGAGCAAAATTACGGAATATATTTCAGCAAGCAGTGTTTTAATCACGCTATAGATGCTATCAGCTGAATGTTTCTGTTTAAGTTAGAGAACTGTATTCTGTCACTCATAATTAAAGCTCACCTCCATAAGGGAAATTAAATTGCATGGCATACTAATATAACCTTTATACGTTGTAACAAGGTTCCTCTTCGAAAATGAAAAAGTTTCTCAGCTTCCAAATCTCGTCCTATCTTTTGACGCGAGAGCTCACTATGTGGATGAGGCTTATGTAGCATTACACTCGGAAGAAAAAATGTATTGATTCTGCTTCAAAAGCAGATGGAGCCTTAGGAAAGGCATACCTAGATCTCGAACTAACCTGATTCTTTTTTTTTCCTTGCAACACATTTAGGCGAATTCAGGGTAGGATCCTTAAAGTATAAGTCTAATTTCCCCTTCCCCATTCCCCCTTCCCATCACATATGAATGTTGCAACAACGTATATTACTCTCAAGTAACCCGTTTCTTAATACAAACAAATAATTTCATGCTGTAATATATAACCTGAACAATTGATACCGAAGAGTAAGCCATCAATTTCTTAATTATTAATGCAAGATGTTAGATAAAATGACGATATAAATGGAAGACGAATTTTAAAATCACAAAATTTATTTTTAACCAATGAAATAGATGAGCTAGATGCTCACTATAAAATTTCGGAAACAAATCGGGTACGTCTTCTGTTTTTTTTCTTTTTCTTGCCGCTGATAACCCACCTTCGTAAGTATCAATCTAAATGACCATGCTGCCAAATTTAATCTTCCACGAATTGTCACCCAAACTCTTCTTCTAAAGATGAAATTCGAAATTGTTCTTGAATAAAAGCGATTTTATCCATATTATATTATGCCTGAAAGTAATTTATTTTATCAGCTACTACCATGTGGTAGGTAATTTTAATTAACTGTTTCGATATTGCAACAGAAATCAACGTCAACGGTGATTACCAACTGGTGCAAAAAGACAAACAATTATTGATATAATCCATAGTAGTAATTTAAAAAATTTAAGCTGATGAAGTTCAAAAAGCGAGGACAAAATATAGTAGTATTGGATTACAGCTTCTATTTTTTGCGTTTCATTTTGCTCTTTACAGTTTCTGTTTTTTGAAAACCAGACGGTAAGTGAAATATTGTTCGTGATTGAAAATAGAGACCTGTTTATGTCAATAATATAAAATCAGAAGAAAATGCAGGAATTATTGTATGAAAGATAGAATGGAACTGACATGATCGTTATGAAGATGAATATGGCAATTAGCCGAAAGCTTCTGAGAAGGTAGATTGAAATAAAGGAAAGGAATATATGAGAATGTAATTCGGTGTTTCAAGAATTATCTATTAATTTTTAACAAATCCGTAACTGTTAATAGAGAAAAACATAAGATATAAATAAGTATTGGTCCTAATGACAGCACAAATATTGTGGGATGTATGTTTTACTGAAGTGTGTTTAAAATGTGTGAAAAATGCTTACATGTGGAAGCGAATGTGGAATATAAACTTCTAAGCGGTATGTTCCCCCAACTTCATTACCATGAATACGTGCGAGCCCCAGGTTGCTACTACTTCCTGTTTGTGAAGTTGCATCTCTCTACGGATACGCCCTCCTATTTCCTTTTTCACAAAACTGACCTAAATTGTGAAAAATAATCAGAAACATTATGTATATATACTAACACTATTCCCGAGCATTTCATTCACTCCGCAATCGAAAAGGGTATTTATGTGACATCCACTGGAAACCTCAATTTGTAATCCCACACTCCGCAGTTTTTTGAATGCTGTCTTCAAATTTCACTACTGTGTACTTAAGCATGTGATAACACAACTTTCCTTATGAAGTTTCAAATTTAAGAACGAAAATTGTCACTGGACCATCCGGGTCCTCCTCTTTCCGGACGGAAATTCTGCCAATACAAATCTCTGCGTAACGTGGAAATGCTCAACAAAGCTGACCGCTATTATGATATTAATTATAGTGTGTTACGTTTTCAGCTGTCTAAATTTTAATAACCTGAGGAAGGTATTTTCGATTCGATGTAGGTAAAGTCTTGAATCTGTATTTGGATTTTAGATTTAGATTTATTGTTGTTTCCATTAATCCTCGATTGAGGAAATAGGATACGTCATACATTAAAAATTAAAAATGAACAAAATAAAGTACATAATTAAAGACAAATAAAGTTAAAATAAATTAGTAAAAGAAAGTGTATGTAGACAAAAGTCAATATAAACACAACACGGACACACACTGGGAAACACAAACAAGCACACACTGAGGAACACGCAATGGAGTTTTGACTACTTGGAGCTCTGCGACCAGGAAACTGTCCTTCCGTCGTAGCTCCAGGCAATACATGAAACAAACAAACAAAAGAGCAGAAAAAACTGAATAGAAATTTTAAGATATGTTATGTACTATTTTATAAGGCAGCTCATTCAACACTTTTTGCAGGAACCTTGATTTAAATACTAGAAGGACGATTAAGAAAATCCTGTACCGAGTAAAACGCGCCATTTAAAAGAATAGTTTTACTCTGCTTCACGAAGCTTTTGTAGGTACTATTTATAACCTCTGGCGGAAGGCTGTTGTATAAAATTATCCCGGTATTGTGAATACTTTTCTGGTGTAGAGCAAGGCGATGCTTGTCCGACCTTAGAGCTGAACGATTTCTAGTCGTATATTCATGAAACTAATTATATTTGTATCATCCGCGTAGAGAATCGATTTTAAAGGATTTACGTATCCTGGAAGATCGTTTATGTACAGAATAAAAAGTAAAGGCCCAAGAATTGATCCTTGAGGAACTCCACATGTAATAAATTCCCAATCGGATATGTGAAGTTGGCCGTCTTTGGTTTCAATTACTACTTGTTGTTTGCGGTTTGTAAGATACGATCTTAGTAAAAATGACGTATTTCCCCGAGTGGCAAATATTACTTCAAATAAAATGCCCTGATGCTGTCTAAAATATTGTGTGTATCAATTTTGATTCGTAATGGCCATAATGATACCCTTACGAACTTCAACTTTGAGTTTAATAGAGATTCTTAAGAGCCTCGCTCTGCTGGTGCTTGCTATAAAAGACGAAAACACACACAATTCGATGTCGCGAGTTCAGGGTGCGTGGTATTGCGTGACTGAAATATTCACCCGCTGACACAATTAAATGACGTCCGCAGCCCCATTAACTTTGATGTTAAACGCTTAAACTTTGCTCATTACAATTTAAATAGCCTGCAAGGCCTCTCAATGGAGCTACACCTCACCTCTGTTAATATTCGTACTTGTCCCGTAATTAAGTCCCACAAAAGCGTCGTTCTACCGTGCAAATCGTTTAAAAGTTTTTTCTTCTAATGAAACTGATGGAAATGTCAAACTCAAAGTTTAGCACTGTTCCTGGATGGAGCTGTTTATTTAATTACGACAGGGAAGTTGTTACAACTTCATCTGTTAATATTTTAACTAACGAATTTCGGCAGTTTCTGCAGTCTTCCTGGATGAACTTTCTCCCTTATTAGTACCTTCCTCTTTGGGCCGTCTCTAATTTAAGATACGAAACGGATTAAAACGATAAATTTCACAAGTCGTAAACAAGAAATATGTAAACATGACATTTGTTTTCATAGTTAATAATTATACATTTTACGTTGCAATAATTACCTTCATTGCTGTTATCCATTCAACTTTGTATCAATATAATATTTTCGTCTTGAAGTCATCTTTACAATAATATACTCCCTGCTAAACATTTATTAGTGATTTACTACAGTTTATTTGTGTCTATTTTAACGTCGGGCTCGTGTGCCATTGTATATTTCACTTGTAAAAATTAGCTCGGGTATATGTCCACTACTGGGCATTTAATGCTACACCAAGAAAGGATTCAAATAACAAAATAATAAACAAAAGACACATACCTTATAGTGAGACGAAAAAGGATTGTCACACGAAATATGTAAATATAGATCTTGAGAAATCAGTACCCGCAACAGGCAGAAATAACAGCATTTACCTGCTTTGACTTCATGTACGAGTACAGCAATCCATGCAGCTTCAACACTGTGCACAAATAATCGACCGTACCGAGTGACAGCGTACACTTTTGATCAGATATTTAGCGAGAGATCAGGAGAACTAGCTGGCTAGGGCAACATACGAACGTGTTCTGTAGCCAGAAAGGTCACGGCAGTACGGGCAACATGCTATCGTGAACTGCCTTGTCACCGCCCGTAAAACATGCTGATACATTGAACCAAACATGATAAACGTACGAATTACAATCTTGAAAAAACCTCCGACTATTCTATCTGCCATCAGAGTTAATTTTTTTTGCAAGTAACTAATAATAATGTGAAAACGGAAAAATTTCGGCCAGTAAGTTGATTTTTATCATTTCAGAAATTCAATAATAGTTCTTATTGGCTTCGGAAGGGAGATTGGCGACAATTTCAATGTTTTAGCGATCGCTAAGTTGAATAGTGACACTCCTCATTCCTATAAGTAGAAGGTCAGCTACCGTGAGCTCATTTTGGCTTCCTTAAAATTCACAGTGACTCTCCTGATGCCACTTAATTGGTGTATTGCACCCTCGTAAGTAAGCCGCGGGAATGGAATAGTTGATCATGAAATAGACAAAGCGATCGAGAAACTATTGTCAAATTAATTATTATTTTTTTCTTATATAAGATTGGGATATATAAAGACATTTGTTCCCAATCAACGCAGTTCCAAAAATTTTCTAGCGAAATCAGAGTAGTAATTACCTAAACGGGAAAAGAATAATTTCATCTCTGCTGTTTTCAGTACACTAACTCGTTAAAATTACTATAAAGACACTGTAATAACGTATGAACATTGCACCTATGTTACATCATATTACATTATACTGTTGGTAATGTAAGAGCCTTAAAGGTTCTTCATCTTTCATTGTGTTTCCCGACACGTAACTTACATTAAGCAGCAGTGTCTCTTTGCTCCAACTGGCCGGTTGCCTGAAATTTATGAGAAAAGTTTAATTGAAAATGAGATTTCCGTCAGCAGGGTTTTTAACTTTAATCCATCTTGACGTAATTAGAAACTTACAGTAACTAGTGCTGCAGTTGTGAGCTCGTGTTGCAGCAGCGGACAGGGACACAGAACACTGTCATTCCTCTTTATACAGCTAAGTAGGTCGGACTGACTTCTCTTTATGCCCAACACTATACGAAACGAACTTTTATTTCATTCATCTCTATTTTGAAAAATACGAATTAACAATATTTACATTTCTTCCAACATAAATATCATGAATGGAGAAAGTGAAAGGAAATGTCCAGCAAGATACGAAAATGATTGTAATTATTCATCATTCCCATTTCCTCATTAGGCCGTGCATGTATCATTAATCCAATGCCATGAATTCGAATCCATTCTTAGTCACAACTCATTGTTTTCAGGTGAACAAAGAGTACAACATGCCGTTCATTTGATATTATGTGGCCAACGTGTATTCAATACACACACACATGAATATCGTACCAGCGACGATGTCCTCGTCTACGAAACGGCATAGCTTTATCAAGGTCATATTTTGAATTGAATACCTCGCTATTCACTTCAAAATGGAACAATAAATGACGATGGTTTCATTGAATTGGCGATAAGGTTACTATAATAGAAAACGTTGCTATAATGTAATGTCTGTTACAAGATTTAAGTCACTGCATAAATACTGACAGTAAAGATACATTTAAACCATGTAGCATGGTTCTACATAACGTAAGGAGGCGGGGGGAGTAAATATAATAAATACTTAAATAATGAGAAATTGTATTATAAATGAAATTATGGGTGCCACGTGGTAGAATTACCACGAAATTAAAACTTAAAATCCTACATTTATTCGAATGAAATATGTTAAAAATAATAAATATATATGGAAAGAACATGAATTTGGTAATAAAATTTATCAATTGTTCCAAAATGGGGATCTATTCTTAGTTATCCCCAAGTGAAATAGTTTTAGCAACGCAAAGTTCCAGGATAGAAAATCCTCGACGGTTTATCGGTAAAAGGATCTCTCTTCGCTGTCTTCCCAAGACCAAGTGTTCTGTCGTTTCAAACCAAAAAGTGACACCCTCTTTCTGCCTTTCTGTCCTCTCCTCTGTAATTTTGATATAATTCACCTCATTGGTACAAATTCGTCGTAGCTCTACGAGCCAAATTTGTTCACAATTTCCAGATTGGCTGGTGGAATGTTGCTGCGCTCCTTGTTAGTAATCATATTAAGGCTACTATGGACACATTCCTTTTTCTTGGTTTATTATCTGTTAACAATAGCCAGCAATTTTATACATCTTCATACATAATCGTACTCGTGTCTAGTTCTTTCTCAAAGAAAGATCATTGTGGAAAGCTCTGCTTTTCTGCTTCATTTTGAAGAAATAAGCTGGCTAATAGCTTAAAATTCTTGTTGAGGCCTACGACGACAGTGCTTCATCGACAACAACGTTCAGAGATTGCCTTTGTCGGTTTAAAGGTGGCAATTTCGACTTGAAAAGCGTGAAAATCAGTCCAGGAAGGTTGAGGACCATCAATAGCAGGGTCTATTGGACAAAGACGATACCCAATCGCAAAAAATGGTTTCCGAGTAAATTGGTGTTACTCAACCAGCTTTTTCATGTGTTTACGTGTCATGGGGAAGATTCATGATATGAATGAAAGGCAGATAGAGCGACTCCAACCAAATGTGAAATCTTGCTCGCCAGAGGAGAGAAAAAGTCGTTCCTGCATTGGCTTATGACTGGCGATGAAAAGTGGACATATTTTGTGCATCCTAAACGCAAAAAATCGTCGGTTGATACCGTCACCGTCTGCAAGACCAAAACACGTCGGACTGAAAACGATGCTGTGCGTTTGGTAGGATCAGAAGAGTATCGTCTTGTATGAACTGTTGCAACCTGGTGAAACTGTCAATACCCACTGCTACAACCAACAAGCGATCAAATTGCATCGTGTGATGCATTGCATCTGTGTGAAAAAAAAGGGGCGGATAATCAGCAGAGCTGACAAGCTTATTTTACTCACAGTGACCATCGTACACTTCAACAATGGTCTGAAACTCTATTGAGTGGTGTTAGTCAATGATCCTTATTCACCTGGCATGGCTCTCGCGGAGCAGCAGCTTCTATTCTTACGAAGGCGTCAGGAATGGCTGTATGAGTGATTGTCTCGAGAGAAAAGGACGTTTTTGGCGTCGTTTTGGCCGAGGGGTGGGAAAAATATGTATCAGCAAGAGTCGGTACTTTGAAAAAAAATATCTATATAGAATCTGTGAAAAATACTTTTTTTATGACAGTAGTGTTTGTATTTCGCCAATAACTCGGCGGAAGACGTTCTTATAAAATGGTCTGGGGGAGGAAAGTCTTTATTTCCTAAGATTAGCGATATAGAGAGGGAACCGTGGTTCAGCTCTGGAACGAGAAAGAATTGAAAATATTAGAATTACTAATAACATTGAACCCGTTAATTTATTTTATGTTATGTACAAGTCGATTACGTGATTCCAGAAAATGTTCGAATAAAAATATAAATACAAGCCACTTACCATAAAATTGGTATTACCTGGTGAATGAATGAACTAAACGCAAACTCTTCGTTTCTGATAAATAATTTCGATTCATATCTTTGCGGATAAGGATAGGTTATTTTCATCGCAACTGATTTGGAACTCGTGGAATTGTAATAGAATGCTAAGCACGTTCGTTCCCCCTCTGGTGCAACTAATAAATTATTAACCAATCGAATGAACCCCCAGCACCGACCTACAACTAAATTACGATGTGATCAGATTTCGGAAATAAATTTAGAGATAACCGTAGCCAAAAAGATTTGCTCTATATGGTATTGAGTGTGACAGAAAACGTGTATATTTACTAGTAGTAAGAATACTGTCGTTCCACACAAGACGAAGAAGACTTAATCAATCCTCATATTTATTCACCCTGCATTTACGCTCGACAAACAAGACTACAAAAATATTTATTTATTATATCTTACATCTTTCCTATGTCAATCATATTGAACACACAATTTAGTATCTGTAGAAAATTTTGTTTCTAGTAGTCAAAACTTTAAATGGGGATACTCGAATATTATTAACTAAACAGGCTTAAACAATTTTCTGATAAATACGCCTATAGTATTTAACAACATAAGAAAATTATATAAATCAATTATCTGACAATCATGAGAATACAAATAATCAGAACAGCCTACAAGCTAACTTTTAACGCCGTTTATTATAGTTCTCCGTGAAATGTCGTTAAAATGTGACATTCTAAAGTATATATTCGTGTCTAAGCATTAATAAAAACACAATTTGGATTGGCAAACTGTTCAAATATTGAGTGAGTAAATGAATTATTTCTCAAGACTGATGAGTGAAAGATTATACATCCCCTGTAATCGGATTGCATTCGCTGTCAAAAAATGCAACGAATAACTTAAAAAAATTATTTATTGTATGATATATCCTTCGTTTTAGTAATTGAATTTATTGTATTTCATTATTTATCGAATCGTGTATTGTTTAAATATAAGTCTACAATACCAACACATTGTTAAATGACATTTCTGACTCAGCCCAGAAAGGAAAGACCTCATTTTGTTTCTGAATTTTTTCCATTCAAAATGTAAGTCTACGTTGGTTTTCTAATTTAATTGAAATCTGAACATTTTATATTTTAAATAAACTCTGTCTATTAAAATATATAAGTTTTTTTTAATTTTGTGGGTTGGAAATTGATATTCTTCTACTTGAAGTCCAAAAATCTGGAAAAAACGTCTTAGAGTATTTTAATAAATTCAATTAAAATAAGCTGACATAATGACTATTCTGTTTATTTGTAGACATAAAGCTGTCGAATGGTGTCCAAATAATTGATACAGTTATCTCGAATTTTATACTGGAGTCCCACTGTTTATTGCTGTGCAATGACTTTATGCAGAATAATAAATGATGTGAAATTTATACAAACATTAATTTTTATTAGTAACTGTTTTGTTTGCATAATTCCTGTTTAGTCACTTTCAGGTTAAATTTGTTTTGTCATTTATACCAACAATTAAATTGAACTTATTGCTATCACTCAATTTAAATATATCTCTTGGGGTTTGTAGCAATATAGTTAATTTATGTCTCTATATCTACGGTTAGTCAATATCTTCAAACCTGTAAATTATTTTTTTGTGCCTGCCGGTGTTTTCTAATCTTTTAGAATATAAAACCTATTTTGTTAGAAAATGTCGGGTAATGTAACTGTCTCGTTTTCCTGTGATATCCACTGCGCAGTGAATTGACACTTAAGTGGAAGTTACAAGGTGCATCTCGCCTGTGGAAGTTGTAATCGACGTTTCCGCCCACTGCACGCCACAAAACTCGACTCGTGATAGACGAACGTCGTTCAAATTACTAGGAAGCGTTTTTACAAGGAACTGTTTTATTAATTCAAATTTGATAGTTTTTGTAGCTTAAGGAATTCAGTTTTTGGCGTATTTTAAAGAATATTTGGGAAATTGGAATTATTTCTGAGAAAACTTCACTCAGTTCTAGAGTTACCGGTAATACCGAATTCAGTTTACTTCAGCCATCCTAATAACGCATTTTGCACTGTATTTGCAATAATCCGTTTGTAAGACATATGAATAAGAGTCAAATACACATATTTAAGTAAATGTTGCGTAATTTCTCATCTGCGGTATAATTTTTGATACAGAATATTTGTTTTGATAGTCAAGTCTTGTGATAATAGCTTCATGAAGTTAATTTCCGAGAACAACAATTTTTACATATTCTGGAGTTTATCACGGAACGAAAATAGTAATAATCGCCATTCGTAGAATTCGCCAGCTACACGTGGTCCAGCGAAAACGTTAATAATAGATGTGATTCGAGAAGATCGTATATGCCACACGGTGAGAAGCTCCAAACTAGTCGTAGTGCTAGAAATGAGTATAGAAATACAACACCATTAAAGATTAAGTATTTTGTATGACATGAAAGGTACGGACAGGCCAACGTTATAACAGGACGAATAATCAGAAATTACTGTCAATTCGTATTATATGGGTTAATTTTCCTTAATGACGTTGTACCTTTTGAAATTTTTTCTATTGGTCTGATCCAGAATAATACCTAATCATGGAACATATATAAGTGCGAGTGGGAAATATACCATACGGCCTCCTTTATCTTACCAATCATCATCTCGCATTGATCTCTCCTGCATTGTTTGCATCACTCGTCATTCAATGTGTGTTTAGTTAGGTCTTCCTTTTTTCTTTCGTTTTGGGGTTACCAGTAGAATATTCTTAATGGCAATTCGTCTCAAATGTTCATACCAACTAAACCTTGTATTGAATCTAAGATATTTACTGATGTAAGCCCCGTTTATTCCTGAATGTATTCATTTCTTATCCTTTCTGCTCTTCTAACATCACAGCTGCCTCTCCAGAAATTCATCTCCATTGCTCTTAACTTTCCTTCATTTAACAAACCTCAGTGCATTACTCTCCAATATCGTTTTGTAGATTCTTCTTTTAACCATTCTTGTTACATTTTATTTCCATATAATTGAGTGTGACTGTCTCGTTGAAACTCTGCCCTTTACTATTCTCTGCTTAATTTCCTCCTCGCTTCCTCCGTTACTATAAATATTTGTTCCTAAGTTTTCCTTTTGTAAATCTGTTCCTGTGCCTCCGACTACCATATATTCGGTTTTATCAAAATTTATTTGTACGTCCCATTTCATATATTACTCATTCAATTTTCATAGTATGTAGTATGCATCATCTTCATCTTTGGCGAATATAACCTGATCGTCAGCACAATTGAAAGTAAAAAGTGTAACCATTTATGGGTTTTCCCATGGCGTGGTATTTCATTCTTCAATTTTTGAGTACACCACTCAGATATATTTTAAAAGGCGTAGGTATTACACACCATCTTGTTTCAATCCTTTATTTAATTCTGATGAATTGGTTTCCAACTTTGTGAGGCTGTTAAATTTCCTGTATATAATTTTTTTATGACATTAATATAAGTTATTTTTATATGTTGATTTTCCATCACCGAGCGTAATTTCGGTAGAGGAACGCTGTCACAAGCTTTCCGTAAATCTATGAATAAAAAATGGGTTTCTAGATTGTGTGTTAAACTCTTCTCCGTGACATGACTACACTGAAGATGTTATCTTCAGATCTTCAGATTCATACATCTCATGTTCGACTCTATTTTTCAGAATCTTGCCCATATATGCGGCCAATAGAGCTTAGGGCTGTGATCTTTTTAAAGATATTGCTAATAATACCTTTCTTAAAATGTGAAGATGTTTCTTGTTCAAAAAGACATGGAGCATAAGAGCAATTTTGTATCAGAAAATTTCCTGTGTGTTCTTCGCCGAGTTTGTCTTATTACAATCGCTGCAGTTTTCTGAAAGTATTCACTGTCCTCTTCTTTTACGACTGATAAGTCACTTAACATTCTTCCAATCTCGTCAATCGGCGGCTACTTATAATTGCCATTACTTTTAATTTTATTTGCTCACCAAGGAGCTACGGAAATTGCTTTTGAATTTTCTTACTTTAATTTTTGTCAAGTCCACAGTCAATGACCGCGTTACTTCAGGCCAACCTCGTAGACATTGTCTCAGTTCCTCCCAATGGACAAAGCTGTCACTTATTATATATGATCGTCAGCTTCGTCCCCTCCTCCCATTTTCCTTTCCTGTGAGAACTTGCTATTCTTCAGAACGTCTTCGAATACGCATTAAATTTTAACTTGATAACCATATCAAAATATTAACTCTTTACAATACAGTAAATACATATTTCGGGAAAACGACCCATCGAATAGTGTCCTATATGGTAAACGTCAATATATATTATTTTGTTACGGCAAGTGTCTTTTGACAGTTTGATCTAATCCGTTTTTATGATATATAAACAGGAAAACCGCTGAACAGTATATGCATCCTTCTCCGTGATGCTTGTGCTACATTCTGCCAGCTTAACATATCAGATCCCAGTGGTTTTGTAAGAGTTACCAAATAAATTATGTTAAGTTTCTTGTTCTTTCGTTTTGTGTCAATATACGTATACCTTACATCAGCACTGGACTTGCGCCGACATGATTCAGAGATGGAACCCCAGTTGCTCCAGTTGCTATTCGCGTGCCATCGTCCAAATTCCTCACGTTCTTAGCGTTACATTCCTGTCTAAACCAAGCTCACAGTGGAGTAGGACGGTTCAATAAAAATAAAAATTTATTAACCATATATTAAAGCCTACTCCGTGAAAACTATTTTAATTATCAGGGCAGTTTTAGTAAATCAAGATTTTCGTTCAATCATAAAAAGATCTTATTCAACCACATAAAATTGTATATATATATATATATATAAATATTTACATATTCACATATTCACACATACATTGGTGTGTAGGACATTGGGATATAACATGTTTCCTTTGCGTAATTACAACTGTAATTATATAAACATAGCAAAACAATATTTCACAGTGTAATGATCTACTTTCTACGTGAGGGGGTTTATATTATTATAGTAAAAATATTTAAATATAAATTAATATGATTTAGTGTCAAGGAGAAAGGGGAAAGAGGAGAGGGAAGAGAGAAGAATTTCTTCAACTGTACTCAGCCAAAGGCCATGGAACTAATTTTAGAAGATAGGAATCGAACCCAGGACCTCCTTTTTTGAGTAAAGCTAATCTTACGTACAATTTATTCATCACGGTAGTGGAGGAATATTGATTTGGATCTGGAATAGCTTAGTTGGTTAGAGCTGTTCCTAATAACCAGGATATCCCGGGTTAGATTTCTGGGTTGTTACAATCAACTTATAAATTCTTAATTGTTCTCGTGAGGTAATAACCAAGTGGGAAGTGCAGTTAAACTGTACCAAATATAGAAATTAAAAGGAAAACAATTAGACTCTTTCTAAACAATTATTGTGAATTCTCATATGTATGTACCTCTCCTTCCCCCTCTATGCCAATCCGGACACTACTCTTGTTCGTCAGCAAAAAGGGGGACATTCCTCAGGTCAGCGGGACCACGTACTATGAAGCATAATTAAATGCGTCTCCAGCCTCTGTCTTACAAACAGCTCCGCCAAACTTTCGACTGATTACAACTAGAATTACGTCTTCAGACCATCAGCTTCTTTGCCCCCCACCCCCGATAAAAATCTACAAGTCTGTATTTTATTATCTTCAGGCAAGCTACTGGTTTTCTGAATTGCGTGTAAGGACTTAGACTTAATATTAATCAACAAAAATATTTGATGGCGGTCTTCGTCATCCAAAAAAGTAACGAATTTGAATATTTTTATATTATGTTGCTCAGGATGTATCAGAAAATACCATAAAGGTAGTGTGGAAGGGAATCCTATTAACTTGAAAAAGTGACTGAACAGAGGATTTTTTTAAAAATCAAATCTGACAGTGTATAAAATACTGCAGTATATAATTATGTTGCCTCTCTTCATCAAGGGAATTGACAACATATGATTTCGGAAAACAGGGATTTAAGTGTTTGTGGAACTACTCTAAGGAAGGAGAATGTGCAGATGAAAAATGTAATAGAATCTGATCCTGGTCAATTTAATATTTCATCTTATAATAATCAACAAATTTTTTATTATAATATATAAATATGAGTTTGTCAATTCCTAGTTCTTTTTGTAAAATTAAAATTTTTGGTTCATGTCGATACTTATGCGTGTGTTAAAAATTTAAAATACACAATTATTTCTTCAAAATATTTAGTGAGTTGAAGGCGATAAAAAAACAGCAACATTGATATATTTTACAATTACGGTAAATTCTTTCTATTGTAAAATAAAGCAATACATCTATATATTATAAAAATCTCATGACCCTATTTAAGAATATGAAAGCGAATTGTATTTAATTTCAATATTACCAGAATATGGGTTTCTGAACTACCATTTACGCAAAGTTAGTAAAGAAACCAATGCTGATTTATATTTCAGTTTATATCAAACGGCGTATATACAAAAGTAAAATGTAAGCCAATATTTCCCTTCAGAAATTAATTGTACGTGGGCTCACAGCGATTTATAATAAATTGAACATAATTCTGAATGTCAGTTGACTTTTACTTGTTTGAAATCATATCAGTTTTGAGAAAAGGAGAAAAACATTGTCTCCCCTTTTCCCCTCGAACGAAAATTCGTCCAGGAAATAACGCCAATGTTACTTTCTCCAAAGAGCCGCCTAATTTGTTGCAGGGCTATTTTACTGGATCTGTGGTCTTATCTTAACTGTCTTGGCCAACAATACGTAACCCGGACGTTTTGGCGATTGCAGAGAATGTGGTCGGTCACAGCAGAGCGAAAAAGTAATTGAATCGTTTTCATGATGATACAACAAAACAAAGAAAATTAGAATACGGTAGTTAAACACGAGAAAGCGTCCGTAACATCTTAAGTATATAAAATTTTTGAAATGCGCACGTCTAGACCCAGCAACACTCAATCTGTTTTTAAAAATCTTTTCTGAAAGTAGTAAAGGTGTGCCTAAAATCGAGTTTTTGTATTTTGACACGTGTTAGGGCACTGCATATTGCTAATAATTAACAGACCTATTTTAACTAATTTTAACACATTGTGATTTGCACTGCTAAATATACAGATTGTTCTGCTAGCTTGCTCGTACATGTGAGCTTTCAGCGCCAGCTTACAAAACAACATGCACATTGTGTTAAAGGCTTTCATTTGGCAACGTTGTAATTATTTGTGGTTTGTAGCAATACATTTCCGATGGTTCAGCTAGGTTATACCACTAAAACGTGTGACGATGTAATACGATTACTATTATTGTCTTTTATTCGGATATATATAGGGTAGAGGAAGGTGTGATTAATAATTGATCCGCGAGCCACAGTTAACAAGCGAACAACTTTATAATAAATGCGAATTTCAATCAGAGTTTATAACTGAACGTCTTGATTTTAGTTACTGAATTTATTGACATTTAAATAATAATAATTTATATAGAAAATTTAGAGTTGGTTTCAATGCTAACGTAGCTCTGTTTGGACAAGATAATCCGAACACGACTATTTAAACTACCATTCCTGATTTCGAAAATCTACGTTCTCTATAACATGTCATACAGTTTATTAAGATTTTCAATATTTATATTACTTGGATTATTTTTAAAAAAAATTAATTGTTTACAACGATGGATTGATTCTCTGTCTAATGTATTGGCGTTATCAAAATAAACTGTATTTAAATTTAAACCAATGGCTCTTAATAGGGTTGTGTTTCCTTGATGAAGGAATAAAATTAGATTTATGTTCTTTAATCGTCGTATTCAATGGCCTTTTGGTTTGGATACAATTAAAAAAATTAATTTTATAAACAACATTGGTAGTGTAAAAATATTAATAAGAACTTTTTCCTTGATATAACGAAGGTTTTGATTGGTAAATAACAGAAATATCTAGCCCGAGATTAACAGAATATGGTAAAAATAAATTAATTAAAGGTATTACTGTTGATAAATTTGTTCTGGTTGAGACTGTAATTAATATTACATAATATGTTTATACATACTGTCAAAAATTTCGGGTTTGCCAGTAAAATATTTCTAACATAATTTACAATTTCAAAGTCAACATAATCGGGTGATAAGGCAGCATACTCAACTAAATGGTTCGTTTTTGTCTAAAAGAATGAAAAAATAAAATATTCAGAACACGGCCTGGAGACGTTGGTTCAGATGATTATTGTTCCGGGCATCTAAAAGACGAAATGAATAAATTTGATAACACTCAAAAAGTAAACTCTAAATGCTGATTATAGCTATTATTACTTTATCATTTAATTTATTTGTATAAATAAATAATTTCTATTGATATAAACGTAAAATAAGTTAAATTGCAAGGGATGGCTAATATGCACGTATTATTCAGATGAATTTATTTACGTGCTTAGAGTTGAGAAGAGGGACGGGAATTGTTGCCACTCATGTTTTATATTTTGGTAAATGTGGGTCCATATTAGCGGAAGAGAAATACATGAGCGGCAGTATTTATTGGTATATTACATTTTCTAGCATTCGGTTATTAAATGTGTGTTGGCATCTGCGTGGTTTCCCTGGTGATACCGCAGTAATATCGAGTTGTGCGTCGCTGAGCCCGCACGCACTTCTGCAACTTATCAAACTCGGATCAGGTGGCGTATTGAAACGAGAGGGTGTGTTGGCGGAATCATTTCCCCCAGCGCCATCGTTGCTGCTGTTACTCCTCAATATTTAACTACCTTGTGTTTTTATTTCTTTTTGTTTATACGGGTTTCGTGGTTACAAGTTTTCCCTTAAATAAATTGCTCCGGAATGTTTATGTGGGATTATTACGAGCCTAGTTTGCTTGCGCAGCAGACTTCTCTGCCATCGATTTGTTAGATGTGATATAGGAAAACTAATGGATCGGATTCTACGGTTTGGTACGAAGCGGTACCATGAGCTTGTGTTATCGGGAACTGAAACCTATTAACAGCTTATAAGCTGTATCATAGAATGAACTTTTCGCCGCAACTACTTTAGTTCGTTGTAGTCATTAATTCATCCCTAACATCTCAATTTTATCATTACCCTAGAATGGTCGGAGGCAATCGTCCATTGTCATAAGTTTTTTCCCGGTGATTATTTATCTTTACATTTCACTGTTTAACATGACGAAATAAATTTCAGAATTCCCTGTCTCTTCTTCTACTTATATTTATTCAGTAGCTTTTCTTTTAAGCATACGGTGTCATTTAGGGTGTTGTATTAGATTTATTATGTATCCCGAATGAGGATATAGGACTCCTCAATAAATACATAACATTTATGCATAAATAATTAAATAAGCTGATAATATTGTCTTTTTCGTAATGAATGTGTAGAAGTAGTGAATGAATATTTTAAATGTAAGAATTATTATAAAAATGTTCAATCCATTTTTTTCTATATTTATCAATTTACAATATAATACAATTTGATTGCTTTGAAGTTACAAAGCCGGTCATTTTTATAATAATAAATACTTATTTACAATATTTATACACATTAAGTATGTTATAAACTAAAAAGATAAGTTCTATTCCATGGGTCGTCTAAACGGCCTTCTCAAACACAAATCCTACTCGCAATTGGCAGTACTAGGAAATCGGAATAAGTAGTTACCATTCATTTTCCGCTTAGGCCTTGAACTTCCCGTAGGAGTCGGTCCTCTCACCCCTCCTCGTTGCCTCGCACTCGAGCACACCTTCCTCTTGTTGTTCAAATGTCCGTGGCTAGAACAATCTACAATTTAGAACTGTCCACTCGAAATATTACTCATTAATGTTCAGTCTTATCTCAACTCTTAAAGTCCCGATCATAATCTTTCTTAAAACCCTGTCTTAAGCACAGTGTTAAAAAAACCAACATTTTTCTTGGTTCATTTAATACCTTTCCCCACTTCATTATTTAGTTTCCGTCGGTAGCGGGCCCGATCCTGTCGAATAAAAATTATCATCAGTCCTCTCTGGGAGGAGCCCGTTGTCCCACTCTACCGACGTTTTTTGGGAAAAACACCATCTTCGCTCACCACCCGATGCTACCAAATCTCAAAGACTGGGGAAAATCCTAATTCGAGCCATAGTTTTATTACCCCGGTTTGTAACCTACAACTTCCCTTTATGCCGCTGGCCTTTGACACCGTACCGCCAAATTACGCATGTAGTTGTTTTTTACCATTAAAGTAGCATCTTTGTGAAAAATAACGCGACACTGTTATTGTACAAGAGCATTGACTACTTAGAATGAATCTTAATTTAGGTGTAAACTAAGCATTTATATCAACAGAACACTGATCTTGCTGGAATTCTTGCGACGATTAAAATAGAAAATGTAAGAAGCAAATCAAAACAGTTGTAAAATTTTTGAAGATCCAAGTTACTACAGATTTATTATTTTCTATTACGGAATTCCAACCAACTATTAGTATATGGCAAGTATTTACTTTGAAATTTTCGATGAAATCTTTGACTATTTTAAACAAACTCCATTATTAAGAAATATTTTCAATTTCTATGGAATAAATGGAGTATTATATAGGTTTAGGCTGGAGTAACGAATTCACGATCCGCAGTGACATTTCTGTTCGTAGTAGGGAACGATGTCACGTGTTTCTAATACACAGGGTGTTTCAAGACACGTGACAATTCAATATGAATACCGCATTGACAAACGCCGTGTATCTAAATCCGGAAACAAATGTTTAAAACTTTCATTCCAGTCAACAGAAGTTATTATTCACATGACTCACTTCTGTAGTTTAAATATTTGTCTGAAGCGACCCCAGTTCGCTAATCCGTAAGACATAGCCGACTGAAACTGTGCGTGGTATTAATGTCACTGTTGTATGCTAATGCTCTTAACGTACATCAGATTGAGCTGAGTTTCGCTGAATGTTTAAAGAACTGTTGGAATATTAATTTATCATCTATCTCCAAACACAGAAAATTTTTAGAAACTGTAGAGGATTTAACAATTTTATTTTTAATATATTAATTACAATTTTTTATTTGCATTAAACCATAAATTTAGGTGGTTCATTGCAAACCCAACCATCGCGTTTGACAAAATATGTACCTTGTTCATTAATAACTAACTGTGAAGAATATGGTGGATATACAAGGGTGGCGGGTTTCATTTCAGATGAGCAGTTATTAAAATAATTTTACGATATAATATTATTCAGGAAGAAACCACACTTGAGTTTATATGAAATATTAAGTAGATATTTATTTAAAAGAATATTGTGAAGTTATCTGTGGGCCGTGTAACAGAGATTATTTTAGTCTGCATTCTCGAATGGCGTGCTATGCTCGGGATTCGAATCGACATCTTGTTCAAAGCAGATACAGGCACGTTTCGTGCAGAATTCTCCGAAGTTTTGAGGCGTTGAATTCACAATTAGCTGATACAGCCAAGACCAAAACTAAACTTCAACAACTTTCACCCTTTCTGTTCTACTTTTAATTTCAGACAGTTTCCGTTTGAAATTAGAAACTAAGAAACTCAGAACCGCCTTCTTCAAAATTTACTTCATCACTGTGCGCTCAGGTCATAAATAGATCTTTGTTTCTTGGGCTGCAATTTTCCCTACGTCTTCGCCTCAAATAATCATGACTGATCATTCGTTCTTTCAATCTCGCACTTGGCGTGGGCGGCGGCAAATTTTACCTGCTGGAGATTTTGCATTTCCATTCTTGTATATTTCTTTTTTTGAAGTCGCATTGCTCGCTATACAACCTAATAATGTAGTTTTATATAGAATTCTTATTCTGCTTAACATTTCAGTTAAATTGTTTTTTAAATTCTGCCTGATGTTGCTATTTATTAAATCTTTTGTAACGTTTGCCCTCGCGCGGGGTGTTGAGTACTCTCTAGAAAATACGTGTGGCCATTCTCAAAAAACCTATTGACACGAATTAAACATTTCTGTTTTGCCTCGAAGATCAAAGCTTTTTTTTGACATGTACTGAAGATTAGAAGACCGTACGCAAAAGCTGACCCCAATTATAAATATAGGCTGTGTGTTCTATATACTCCGCGTGTGTCATTAAGGGTAAAAAAGCAATATCACAGATAAGAGATTCGTCCAGAAAGATGTAATAAAAGATTAGCAAGTATTGCTATTTAAGTTAGACGAATAAAATTTTATTTTACAACTAGCTATACCCGCGACCTTGTTTGCGCGGAAATAGTTGTTTTGTTTTTAGGGCAAAATAAAAAGAACAGGTATAGAATTTTGATAAACTTGAACTCATTGAATATATAAAAAGTGTGGTATCATTTATTTATGATCGCCTCAGGTTTGAACAAGTCCCGCTATCATATGTTTCGGAGCCAATAAATATGAGCAATTACAAATATTAAAAATTGACCTGACGCGACAAGTAAAACCAATTTACATATACATCGTATAGACGATCCAAAGAAGTTTATTATTTATCAGGTAGTTATCTCTCTGCCAACAATAGGCTGGTTACGGCGTGAATCCTACTGCAGCAATAGATGGAGTGAGAATATTTCCCCCTCACTATCGCACGTATGCTGCCAACATTACGTAATAACGCAATAAGTGGAACGACTGGTATAGGAACGCCTAATAGAACTTATAACTCGCTTTTGGTTTTCACACCACCTTTCGCGCGGCAATTAAGTGGATTTTTAAATATTTACATTAATATCTTCTGAACTCTGCAATATATCGAAATTAAACAAACACAAATATTTAAGTTAAATTCCTGTTTCAATCCCTAAAATTTTCATTGAAATCCTTTAAACCGTTTCGGAGCCTATTTGAGACAAACATACAGACATACACTTCAATTTAATATTTTGGTATCGATAACATAAGGCACAAGCCGTTCTTGAGAATCAAACGATATTTAAATAATATTATGTTTCAAAACGTTATTTGAAAATATTGAATAGTTTTTATTTTTTTACGTTCGTCTCTAATTTGTCTCAACTAGCACAGTGTGTAAAATAACCTGTATATTCAAAACATGATCAGTCGGGAGCTCTGTGATCAAGTGAATATTTAAGAGGTGTTCCTGCGTTCTCGATTGACAAAATTTCCTGTTCTCAGGAATAGATTCCAAGCCGAACATGCTGACGTAAAACGAAACGGAAATGAAGCCACGTGGTGAGGACGACGACCTTGGGGTCAATACCCCATAACGTCAATTACAATTCCGCCCTTGTGACCCGGTAACCTTATAAAGGGAGTGACGTCACTGCTTGGCAGATCGATGCTCGAAACCTAGCCTAACATACCCCTGCTCTCAGCTCTGCCCATTCACAGTGCCACAGTCTCAGGGCCAACGCGTTCTCCTGCATCTGCATCTGCATCCGCATCCGCGTCCTACTACCAAAAATAAATTTCCTTCCTGTCATCACGAGCGATGTCGAATCATGATTTCCTCAACAGCATATTTCAAACAGCATAATTACTCAGACTATTGCTGACTTTTTATTTTCATGGCGCCATGCAGCTGAAATTTTCAAAAAAAAAATTAAACATCATATGGGTTGTTAATATGTTCAGTATCGTGTATAATATTTGCAATATTTGGAATATTTCTAATAAATGACATTTCATAAATTATTCTCTTACAATAATTAAGTTCTCTTTCTAAATTAAAATACTAATATTTTTTATAATACATTTGTTATTTACAATTTTAATTGTCATACTGTGGCTTTTGTTACGTCTGCTAAACGAATACAAGAAGAAATACGCTCTAATTTAATTTAATTGTTGCATTTAATTTAATGACCATATTAATTTTAACGAAGCTGCTTTTTAGATAAGGAACATCATAATTGGAAAATAGTTTCTCAAATACTGTATATATAAAATTAACCTAATACTGTTAATATTAAATGTTAACAAATAATGTCTTATTTTAAGGTATTTGATTTAGACCTGTATTTAGGTGCGGTATCTGATCTCCTTAATTTCTAGTAAAAGTTTATCTGCCGTGAGGTAAAGACGCTAAGATGGGTGGAAACGTCAGTAATTTTTAATTCTTATCGTTGTTTCTCATTATAAATATTGTCTGCTGATGAGGTCGTATTTTTAAAAAGTAATTTTGACAGACGTTAATTTTTTCTTGTATTTTTACTGATGCTTAACAAAATAGAAACCAATTATAGTTCATTGTTGTATTATTATTGGTTGAAGCACTGGATTATAACTATTTTTGGAAACAGACCTTTTTACAGCAGGAAGCTATCTTTTTCTTAAATATGATATATTTTTGCAAAAAAATTAATTTTACCGTCTTTATTTTAATTTCAAGCAGGTCAACATAATTTATGAGAGACGTTAGGGACTTGTCTAACAGGTCTAATCCATCAGAGTATATAACATTATCGACACAATAGAAGAATTAGCGTTGGATCTAGCGAATTAACAGTGAAAGCTAAAGAGATGTTTTAAAAACCTAATGTTTTTGCCAGAGACTTAGAATATCTGATTTGCACTATGTTATTACGTTGTGCATGTCCGTCAACAATGGGAATAAAATCACGTGGGCAGTGAATTTTTTACACGGCGTAGATTTTCTCAGTGTTAGAGAGACGCAAAAGGGACCCAGAGTTTTCATTCGGAACCCTTCTTCCTCCAGCAACGCAATCCTCTCTCGGTGGACCAAAGAAAGAGCGGTGAATGCGTTCACGTCGAAAAGGGAGATCTAAGCGGCAAATGGAATGAAGGATTGGGATGGAGGGCCGTGTAATCGCGCGCAAAGGTAGCGAAATCTTCCCAGACTCCTCTACCACAGACGTTAAATAACTTTAATGACCTGCAGCGACGCCGCAGAGAAATACATCCGCCTTACTCTTACACTTACAGTTAGCTCTTGTAATATCAATTGCCAGAATTTACACTCAAAATCAATGAAAAACCAGACTAATCAACACCAGGATTCTCAGTTACCAAATTCAGTTAGAAAAAGTTCAAAATATTTCTGGGTGACCGGCTACATGAAATTCAGCATTATTTTAAGCCTGACAGGTTATATAAAATTTATTTGTTTTTTTAGAGGAAAAACTACTAGAAATTGTGAAAAAGATAAAAAAATTTGAAACGACGCCGGGATAAAATGTTTTTACAATCTCATTCATAAAGTATCATCATAATTAACCATTACCCTTCCTTTTTATTCATTATTTAAGGAAAATATATGCTACCTTCTATCTTTTCTCTAATGACGAAATAACAGTACCTGTCATAAAAATGTATTAAAAAGCTAGGAACTAATAAACCTTAACCAAGCTCAGGTATTACAACTAACGATCTAGGACAAACTTTAAAAAAAATATTTCATGCGGCCAAAAACGTCCTTTTAGTCCCACCAATCAACACGAAGTATTTACTGAAAATATAGGCAAAACTATTGATAAAATAAATACCTAAGAATGTTATAATCTTTATTGCTCTCATCACGTGCTGAAAGTATTAAGAGATTAGTGAAGTGCACGTAAAAAATCCTGGCGAAGTACACAAAAGCGATTAATAAAACTCAAAATAATCTTTTGAAAATCTCAAGAAGCAAATACTTTTTTTTTAATAATGATGATTGTTACAATATAAATTCTTTGAATGTCTTCATTACCACTAAAACACCTGAAATGATTTATTTACATACGTTCCTCTCTTTCGATTGAGACTTAACGATAATGCAATAAATGTATTAAGAACGGAAAAATATTCATTTACGCTTAGGCAAACAGACTATGACATTGAATTGAAATATCAAGATGAAAGAATATCGAACGTAGCGGGAATTGAACTCGTGGCCTTCCCTTGATACTGGTTGCTCTATATTTACAACGGTAAATAACGAAGTTTCAATTTTTTTATAAATTTTAAAAACCATAAAAAATGCCATATGAATTCAAACTGTAGTACTAATAAAGATTTACGGAAAATTGATCTATTAAAATCATATATTTACATTGTAATGCACTGACGGCAATGAAATTATAAATTGAGAGCAACTGCGAGGACAAAAATGTGACAACGTTGCATGAATTTCATTCTACGGCAGGAGGAAGATTTTCTAGGGCAAATCTGCTACAATTTCCTACTACCTTAATTAAAACTGTAGTGAAATACTTTTTTCAGATCTAATTTATTACTCAATGCAGATAAAAATTGGTAACATACCTAACCCGTTTAGACGACATTGAATAGACATGGTTCCTAAATCATTTATTATTTCTAATTTATAAAAAATATTTTGCCAGTGGGAACGCTATGGATACCGTTAGCAAAGGTATTTAAAATTTGGTCCAATTTTAATGATTTTAAAGAACATCAACACGATCTTCTCTATTTTTATTTCGTCAGCCAGTGTGTTAGGCTAGGAAGAATCGCTAACAGACAGATTTTTGTTTGACCTAGTTCAGCTGAATTTTGCCGCCGTAGTCGGTCGACTGCCATGCTTACCACACAGAGCTAATCCTGATACAACTGGACTATCAGAGTCTACTATCTTAAGGGTACTAGATCCATTATATAGACATAAATATAGTTTATTGAATCGCATTTCTTTGAGTACCTACATTTAGATCTCCAAAAAAGAATGTATATTATTAAACCTTTGTTTGATTTAGAAATAATATAAATTACACTTACACTTAGTCAATTAAAGTTAATTATTGATTTTCTGTGCATCTGTAAAACGAGAGAAAATTCGTGGTTATTTGATTGCTTGGTGATAAAGTATATAGGACTACAGTTACAAAATATTGAACTTAAATAAATCTGGATGTCAAAGCCAATAGAAGGAAAAGATTAATGTAACGGAAGTGAAATAATATATATATATATATATGCACACTGTGATTATTAAATTTTATAAATTTCTGGAACGTAGACAGCAATATTGGCTTTGAAATACTGAAACTCGTAAAGCGTTATTAATGTTTTGTTCTTAAATAAATTTTTTATTCACTATTTTAGGTTCTCTGAGTTGTAGATAATATTTAGTTGACGTAAGAAGGTTACTCGTTAGAAAGTTAATTCCGTGTTTTTACACCCTTGTTTACCGATAGCTCGCTGTCAGAATTATAGAAGAAACGCGTAACGAAGACAAACGTGTTCGACGTTGTTTACAAGTATGTGAATGATAGGATATTATGGCAGCCGCTTCTATTAAGACCCAGCAGTAGGTTGATGGCACGTACGAGAGAAAGGCTTTTACCGAAAAAGTCTCATGCAGTATTGACTTCTCACGACGACACTGATGGCTCCATTACTAAAGGGGATGCACGCAGCTAAGTGAGCCTTGAGTGTCACGCGGACTACAAGCACCTACGTAAACATGCATAATAAGAAAGAAAATAATACATATATTATACAGGTGCACAGAACAATTCATTTAATATGTAACAATAACAATTAATGTTGCTGCATCTACAAAATCGTGTAGAATAGGTCTTTATATTAACTTTAGCTTTTAGTTTCATATACGCTTTAAACCATGCTTAAAAATTACCTTAATCACTAAAAATAAAATCGCACTTACACTTATTCTTAAAACTCGGCCAACTCGTAAGTATTTCATATTTAAAAAGGATGGAATAAAGACGCAACCAATTTCCCAGCCAAATTTCATAAACGAACACAATATATATTATTTTGCCAGAAACCAATTAAAATAATAAACTATCAAAAAATTTTGTGTTATTCTCAAAAAAATTATTTATTTTACCTTACAAAATTTATGAATATTTTGAAGCAATTTTTAGTTGTTCAGATTAATTTATTAACTTTTGATTGCATTAAATTTAAGGTTACTAATCATCAGTAATGTCAAAAATAAAATCTATAATTATTTTATTTTCGTTGATTTAAATTCAATAAATACACGAAAATAAAGACCAAAATTGAAATATATTAAGCCTAAAGCAATATGGACAGTTGTTTACTAATTCAGAGAATATAAAAATTTAGAATTCAGAAATATGGTCATAGATGAATTGAAAATTTATTTAATTCTGTTATTTTAAGAAAAAATAAGTTTAAAAAATTAACAAATTGATCTAGTATCAAAAATAAAGTTTGTATCCTTTTAATTATATTTTGAAGAAATTATATTTTTCTTTATTTATTTGCCATTAATAAATAAAATCGTTCTAACTGATCGTCTGTCTCAATTTACGTGTTCTACATTAACAAGTTAGGATTCTTCTGTGACACTCGACGGCGCGCAGTGTGCACTAATTTATTAACATAAACTTTTTAAATTACGGGGCTTACATACCATTTCAAAAACGGTTGAACCAATCGCAGGAAGCGATTTGAAATCTAAGTTTGCGCTCCCGTGTTAACTTGGTTCTGTGCAGTAAAGGTTGCGAAAAATCTGTCTCACAGTTCAACTGACTAATCTTTACAGCTGCACTATTAAATTGTCACATTTTTAAATAAAATGAAACATTTAAATAACACTTAATTTAAAAAAAATAAAAACATCAATTGTGAACATATAAAGCAAATTTACATATATTTTGTAACGGAACCTGGTTATTCCGTTGCAATATAAAAATATATATTTTGCTCATTAATTGAAAACCAAAGGAGGGGGGAATTAAGAGATGACTTTCAGAGCAGAGTGATTTGTGTGTCTAGTATTAACCAAATCAATGTCCCTCTAATTAACGCCCACATCCTCCCTCACGACCCATGCAGTCATCCGTCGAGTGTGTCGATATTGAAATGTTATCCGCCTCAATTAAACCTCCTAGTGAGTCTGATTTCACTGTTGGCTTCTCTTTACACGCTATTTAACTAACATGTTCCGCGACATTAGAAACATAGCTTCTAGTTCTCTCAAGTATTATTTTCCCTTCAATAATTAACCGTAATAAAAACTGCACTGATTTATTAATTTATTTAATTTGTAAAACCAACTGTGGTTGATAGCCGTAGGTAAAAATAATGTTATAGTATAATTGTAGCAAAGCAATACAAACCGTAAAATTACTTAATTTTTATGAACTTATCCGTTTGATTTTATATGCTGTATTTGTTTCCTCTGTGATTGGGTTTGTCTGTGGTGAAATACGAGCATTGATCCGAGCGCCTCTGACAATTGCACGGATCTTTAAATGTGTGTGCTTACAGTTTTTTAAACAACATAGTACTCCCTCGTCTACTTATTAACGATATCCAAGTCTCGGTATCTATTTGATTACAAAATAGACTTTGATACTGTCGTTTCTCAACGGAATCTCCGTTCAGATTTTCGCAATATCTACTTCATGATTTAATTGCCGCTGATAAGGTTTCTTTGTATCCCAGTATAAAAAGTTGAATTAAATCAACAATATTTCCGACAGGATTCCAAGAGATTGATTGACCTGTCTGAATTTTCAAGGCAGTGTGACTGATGTGGGGGTTGATTTGTATCCGGTGTTTGGAGGACAATGTAATCCGAGCGTGCCTGTTTGCGTAATGGTGCCGCAAAATGTCGCCACCTCCTTGTGGCAGCCATTGTTGGCGTACAGTCAGACGTCCGGCGTTGTGGTTTTGCTGCCTCAGTTGCTTTCCCATTAGCGGCTGCCTCCGCCTGCCTATTGATTCCTTCCTCTCTGTTCTGCTCCTGTTGCATTATTGCGATTCGCGAAACGTTTGTCAATATTGCCGAGTTTCTACTACACTATGGCAAGAAGGCCGAGATTAACCGCTCCAGCTGTAATTCTGTGATTGGAGCTGGGTTCGGCGTAACTCGACTAAGGCTCAAAATATAATTTCTATTTTGAAGCGAGTATATATTTTATTTACAGCCGTGCGAGGCATGAAGAAACCTAGCGTTCGGAATGACGACGACGAGAGGCACAGCAATCATTAGACCGATAGACTAATGAAATCACAGGTGGGTTAGTTTAGAAATCTAACGTGTGCCAGTTTTCAACAAAACGACCAATAATGATCTTTATATGATAAATTATGTTCCTACTCATCGTAAAGATTCCTGTATTGCTTGGTATACGAAAATTTTATATTTAGTGTTAATGGCACATCACCATGAAGGATTTTGAATGATATTTAGGTTTTTAGACAGAAAATCGTAAACGGTATGAAATACTACAGGTCACCATGTCGTTATTTCGTAGAGATTGTTTTCCTAATTATTATTTTGGCACTATTAATTATCTCTTCTGGTAGAATTAAAATTTGCCATTACATATCGAATACACAATCCTGCACATTCAATTCATTGAATTATGTACCGTCTGATGACGTTGATCCGGTGGTGTGTATACGAGATTTTATACTATAATTTTATGAGTTAATCATTAATTGCAACGGAGCCAGTGCTGTAAACATTGTTTTGTAATTTTCCTTTATTTCTATAACAATCCAGTGAGTGAACATTTTGCATTCATAATTATTTTATTCGTCCCCAATGCTAATTTTGTTGCTAATGCTTTTCGTAGATAATTTCATTGGCAAAAAATAATCGCATCTTTTGGGTGATTCAGTAAAAATAAGTTTAGTAAATAAACCATTTAAGTATAAAATGTACAGAAAATAACCAGTGAATCAAAAATACTGTAAATGGACAACAGACCTCAAGTAGGAAAACCTGCTTTATATAAATTGTAATGGACGTCCCACCTGCGTTGGCGACAATGTTACAACATACGCAGATTTTTCGACCTATTTGTGGGTCACTACACTTTCCCCAGCTAAGCTCCGCCGTTGATTGATTTTAAGGATATGCTTATTAAGCGCCACGTATTTTTGAATAATTATAACCAAAATTAATTAATGAATATAACTTTAATTTAGAGCACCGAAATATTAAATTCTCAGAGAGTGGTTGATTTATACTTTCCCAATGTCACTTAGTTTTGTTTCACTAGTTCTATCTTTCCGTACAAGTTGCAGTTTTTTTTAAACTACAAGACGCTATTCAAATTGTTGTCCGGTATGGTAGAAACTTATTTAAGAATGTACTTAGCCCCGTACTACTTCCTTCTGAATCCCGCCGAGTACTGTAAATATGATCCATATTGCGGTGCAGTGTCTCATTACTGTGATAACGCCAGCTTATTCGAGGCGACCATCTCCTCCAACGGCGTGTCCTCGCGAACTTTCTGACAATCTTTTCGGACCATGTCTCACCTAAATTCTCACAGATTGCCAATGCTTTTGTCACGGGTCTGTCGGCGTACAACAATGGAACCCTCTGGCGGCAAGTCTCAACCTGCAACCCCTAACAATATGTCGGCGTCAGTTTTTCTACCACCGTCACTGAGACACGATTTCATGTGACGTTTTTATCGGTGCGATATGTTAAGACTTTACCGATATAATATTTGGATGCCTACGTGTTATGTAGGACACATTTTATAATACGAGAACACTCGAGTTCAGGACTGATAGAGCATGAGTGAGGGAGTGTCTTCACCTGTTCCAGGATGGTATAAGTTATGGAAATGAAACAAAATTTCAATGAGTATAAATAAAACCTCGGGAGTTTTAATGGATCAATCGTGGAAAACAAAAATGTTATATTAGCAACTAAAACTTAAAAATATTTACAACCGGGTAGCTCCTTTATCTTACGGCCGACTTATCCTTGAAGAGGATTGAATGAATTTAAGAATGCTCAAAATAAAAAGTTATACAATAATTTTGTCACTGAGTGTGTTTGTTACGGCAAGGATTGGGTGGATAAAACTGATGTTAATTTCGAACCCCCCAGGTGCCACTCGTTACGTTGGCTGTTGACTGCGCTGAACAACGTTTTGGAAGATCGGTTGTAGATTAAATAATTTTTTATTGCGACAGATAACTCCTTGCTTCCTTCACCATGTCCCAAGGGCAACTGTTCATATTTTTATTACTGTTTGACCCTCCTGAAGGGTCTGGCCATTAATCGTCGGCCGTCAAGTCTCTGTTTCACAGACTCGTTCAGGAATCCGCAAGGACTTAACCTTACTTACAATCAAAATTACAACTAACACTATTGACATCACTCGTTGACCGAATTGAGTCATAATTTAACTGTTAATATATATATATATATATATATATATGCTATAAAAAGCAATTTTCTTTAGACCAAAGTAAGTCTATGGTTTTAAACCAACTATGGAATTAACAAAGGTTTCCTAAGGGATGGAAAAACCAGTGACTGTAGCTTTCTAGAGACGTAAAAATCGATTTTCTGAAATTATTTAAATCAAATTCAGACATTTGTTTCTGAAACATCCCAAAAGATTTTGCTTTATTCTTTGTATACATTATTTCAGTCTTGCTTAAGTATTGACAAGGACCACAACGGCTGGTCGAAACGTTTAATTTTTTATAAAATTTTAACTGGTTCAAAATTTTACTGTTTTGACTATTATACGGGTCCTTAATTCTGGTTATTTACTTTTTATACAGACGTTAATTGTTCTTGTAAGTATTACGTTCGCCAAGTATCGGATTCCTTAATCGCAGCTTACAAACAATTATACGGGGCAAAAACCATGGATTGGAATTAGCTACAAAATGCAGGTCGATGGGATCACTAATTCAAAGTGAAATATAGAAAACAAAAAACAGATGTTGGCAAATTCTCATTCCTAAATAGGACTATCAACGACTGGAATAATTTACCTGTGGGGGTGTTTGGAGGAAATCCTCTTAAAGAAAATAAATTTAGGTCAAATCTGAAAAAACGTGTGAAGTGGATATATTTTTAATATAAATGTGTTTCCGAATATAAATAACTAAAGTGAAGTGAAGTGTTTCTCTTTTCTCTTACAGGGCATCCACAGAACATGTTTATCTTTCTTTAGTTTATAATTATGTATATTTAATTATGTATCTGCCACCGGGCTTGCGCCGAATTGTAGATTATAAGCAAATACAATACAATAAATACAATCCAAGGAACAGACAATCGACTTATGGTGACCACAAGTGAGAAATTAATAACGTTTATAGAAATATGGCCAGTGTACCATTGGGTGTCCTGTTTGATATGTTTTCATGTAAACTTTAAATAAATACTCGTAAATAGTGTGCTTATCGTTGACGATGACGGAATCAGCTATTGAATGTGTCGGTACACGTGTATGTGTACTGTTTCAGGACAATGAAAGTTTCCTTTACCATTTACATATTTATTGCTGTTTGGTTTTCAGACAGCGACTCCGTATGCGAAGTGCTGGGGGGAGAATCGCTCGTGGTATCGATTTGTTGGCCTTAGTAATTGCGATATACGATACAGGCATCTCAGAAATTTTTCCGACTGCAGCAGGGGCTGTGCTCGTCTCCGACAACTCCTAATTTTCTTCTCCTGGCGGCGAGGGATCTCATCACGTTCTTTTGTCTTACTCTTGCCGTATTCTTCGGCGGTGATTCAAGCCTCTAGCAGAAGCCACTCGTAGAAGCTCACCAGACTCCAGTACAATTTTTGGTAAATCGAAAACCTCGCGATTTGTTTCATAAACTAATGATTTAATTCGTTTTGCGAACTTGATGACATAGATTCTTTCTGGATAGACTTCACAATATATAGTATAACCAATATTTGGAGAAAAGTAACAACATACAGTTTCACTTCGAGTTAGTTTAATTTAATCGGAAAGTTTCGACTTAGTTGGTCATTTTCAACCTGTTCGTCAAGAAGAAAAACATCACAAAGGTTTGATAGTTTTTGAGAAATACGTGTGAATTACTACAACGACTGAATTGTAATTTTTACTATTTTTCATATAAAATTGTAAAAAGGGGCATCTATTGGTACATAAATGTATAATAGACTGTAGTCAACTTTAATAATTACAATATTTTAAGATATTATGCCTTCGTTCTTCTTCTTCCTTGGCTCTAGAGTCCATTGATGGCCTTGGCCTACCATAGACTGCTGGCTGTCATCTTACATGACACATTCCGAATTTGGAGTGATATGTCGTCAGCGTATCGATTCTCCAGCAGTCTTCATCCCAGGTTGCGTGACCATGACGACACAAACTTCCGAGCCCATGCCAGGATTCGAACCCGGTACCTCTGTTTTGTGAGGCAGCGATGCTAGCCACAAAACCACAGGGTGTTGTTATTATGACTTAGTTACTCGTTTGAAACGTTCAAGATCTCGAGTTAGTTAATATCGGTATACCTACGCGTGGAAAACTAGTCTCCTTATTAGTGAATGTAGATTAATTCCGTAAATTGATGAATGTAGACGTCTAGTGTTTCTACGCGGGTTATATCTCGTGTAAAACACAACTTTTCGATTGGTAGTTGCGAAATCGTCAGTCAGATGCGTAAAAATCCGAGAACTCTACCTTTAGGCTTGATATGATACAATTATTAGGTTGATAGCATCTCTTAATATTTGTATGAATAGCTTCAACTATCCTCAGTTTAATTTAATTCTATTATAAATAACTGGGTTAGCGGCATTGTCCGGGTATTAACTTATAATAACCCTCAAGATTGATTGATTCCGTATTATTGCCGCCAACCTCATGCTCCTAGAACCCCCCTTCCCCACGTCACACTACACTGGGACTGAAGTACAGGCTAAGTTGCATGTTGAATGTCGGATTAAACGCAGCGACTTCCATAACCCTGAAACCCATACAGTTTCATTTCATCCTACTGACTTTTCTTAAACCCCCCGCCCCACAGTATGGGACAAAATTACGCCCACTCCACACACCCCTGGAGGTGGTTAACGTGATTAACGCCAACAGTGTTCGTTTCCGGGTTGTAAAAAACATGAATATAAATCATGGTTAAAATTTCTTCTCCAGTTTAAAATTAAACGCGGAATTTTCTGTACAGCCTTTCATACCCTTATTTGGGGATGAATTTCTAGTTAATCGGACTGTTAGTATCACAATCAGACTCAACGACTCACACTACAACGCTTTCAACACCAAACTAGATTGTTTTCATGTAACGCATCGTGTACTCCATCCCTACGAATTCTTCCTCCCGTGCTGGATGGGGTTGAAGTATTACACAAATAGGGTAAAAAGTAATTTACCTCCAAAAATTTTTATCAGATTGAAATTTTGGCAGTTTTGCTCATATAAAATTTTCTATCCCTTCCACTACCGTCCTAAGGGTGTTAGCCAGTGCTGATTTCCGAGTTGCAAATAACGTGTAAAAAAATTGTCGAAATTGCTGCATGATTTTTACATACAAAATTTGAGCTTCCTATATTATTAAAGGGAAGTTGCCTCTTTCGGAATCATCTTCGTGTAGCCTGTTGCCAAAGAAAAACAATCGAATTCGTGGTTATAAACTTTGCAATATCTAGATAAGGGTGTGATCATTTCTGATTTTGTTTATGATTATATATTCTTGTTTTTATATCGGGTTTTGTGTATTATAATTGAAGTAAGGAAATTTTTATACAAAATTTTATTATTAAATTTGTCGTTAGTATATTTTATGAGGTTCTTCGGTTTCGTAGCGATTATAAATTCTGATATATGCATAGAATATTTTTTCATTTGATATTTTAATTTACCAATATAAAGTAAACGGTTGATTCTCTTCAAAAAATATTTTGTTGCGTGCTGTATTTGTTTTATTTTTATCAAGTTAATTTGTTGGCTGAGGATCTGTGTTGACCTCTGTGCTCAGTTTATTGCTGGATATATTAAATTTTTTGACCAGGCTTTTTAAGGTAGTCAGCTTTATTAAAATACACAATTTACTCAAATTTTCTTGTAGTTACAATGTAATTCCTACCAACAAACATTTAATAACCAAAAATACCTGGATGATAAATGTACAGGCAGGTAGTTGGTATTCACTAGAGTGTAGTGACACAAACCACAAGGGGAGGGACTCCATGCTATAAAATTTATTTAGTGTTGATGTTAGTTGCCCTGTGTGACATGGACACCGCTGTGAATCTTCGTCGGTGGTAGTTTAACAAGACCCCTTAACCCGCTTTACTGCGCCATCTCAATACGCGGTAACTATAGGCTTGGCTCTTAAAGTGGTCCCTCGCGTGAGCGTCCGCATTAGCGACTGCGGGGGTGTGCTAACTTTATTACGGCTTTACGCTCCTCCGGAACGACAGTTTAGGACGCATCAATCGATTACAGGAGCGCCACTTCGAAAAGCTGTTCTTTCTGGCACTCACTTCTGCATCCTAACTGTTAGAATATTGAATACCGTAATCTGATTGCCAATAGTCTGTGCCCCACGACAGTGTTATAGAGCTGGATGCTGGATGAGAGATAAGCTCGGTCAATCGGAGAGTGTGTGTTCATGTACCAGGGACATTCACGAACGAAAAAGGACAAATTCATATAGAAGAAACAAGTTTTGTTGGAGGAGTTTAGGTTGGCATTATTAGCATGATGCGAATAAAAATTTTGTTTATAGCGTGAAATTGCATTCAATTATGTCGTGTTCACTTTAAGTTTGTTCATTAGATGATCAACGATCAGTGTTCCAGATTTTGCTTCCTTAAGGAAAAAAAACAACAAATCTTTTCTCGAATGGTTTGTGTGTAACTTACGATGAAAGTAATCTGATCGGCGGTTTTACGACAGATTCACTACGAACTGGTCCTTATATGTTTGGCCAAAATTTCCACTAGAGTTTTTTGGAGTAAACTGTTTTTACGTTCGTTTTATTTGAATCTGTTGTTACTTTATTCAACTGTATGTCCAACATATATATATTGTGGTGATGTGTCGAATTTGTCCTGCAATGAGTGCGTTATAAAAGCTTCACTTATTAAAAAGTTGACGTTCATCATTGATTCTAGCGGAGAAGATGAACCTACCCTATATCGCATCTCTTATCGTTGGTCGGTTATAAGGTGCGAGTGGGCGTGTTCCTACTACATGAACAGCTCTGTTGAAAAGCACATCCACTAGTATCGATGCTCTAGTCGTTTATCGTTTTTCCAACTTACTCTCATCCTTTAAGAACCATCGAAGTCTGTTGGCTCAATTGCATGCGTACTCTGCCGTTGAGCACAGAGAGGTTGAAATTTGTCGAGTTTTCCGGGTAATGCAAGGGGTTGGAACTGAATACTGCACATGCGCATTTCTAATTGCCGATTGGTATTCTGTGCTGAGCACAGACATAGCCAGCTGCCAAACATTAGTGGGAGAGGAGTGAGCATTCGAAGTCGTCTAGGAGAAAGTCACACAATTATATTCTAATTAATATTATGATTATTAAGAATCACTTGAGTATAATTAATATTGTGAATCAGTTGAGAAATGCAGTTTGTATTAGTTTAACATATGGAATCACATAAAAATTTTATATCCAACTGACGGTTTCAAGAAGTTTAATTCGTGAGTTCTGTGCTAAAGATTAAATTTAATCTCTAGCATAGAAAAACTATTCATATCTGATAACAGTTTGTCGTGTAGGGCTTTGATCTATATATAGTCCTATTCTATGAAATCTATCCTTTATTTAGGTTGGTAAGAGAGCCGACACTTGAATACAGGCTGATGTTCATAAAAACGTACTCGATATAGGTTTATTAAAATTAGGCGACTGCCATCTAACCTAATACATGAACTTTTGGTTGTCGAAATACTTTTGTAATCTATTTCTGTAGTAACTGATGCTTTTGCTGGCGTTAATGTGATTGGAACGTAGTGTCTGTATTTTGTGAACATGTATTTGTTAAAGCGAATCCCAAGGGCAGAATGTTTAATACCATTATACATACATACAGCGGTTTATTCTAATAAGCAAAAACAATATGATATTTTAAAAAGCACAATAATATATTATTTTAATTTTATGATTATATGTTACAAACCTTAAAGTGCAGTAAGGGAACTATTATTTTGATGAAACTAATTAGTTAAATTAAACACTACAATTCTACTTTATATAGAACCTCGAACGTTTATTTAGATAGTACTTAAATAATTAAAAGTAAGCTTTTATTATTTATTGGATAAACATGAAAAACTAATGTTTGTTTGTAAATCGGGAATAATTCAATTTATGTTACTATTCAATTTTATAGAAGTGAGCATGTCAGGTTAGCACGAAGAATTACGGAGGCGGGAAATTTAATTACAAAGTTAAAAGCAATTAATTATACTGTTCTAATGAAACCAAAGCTAAAGTTCTGTTAATATGCTAATGAATGCAGCTGGATTATCATATTCTATCCGTTGTATCTCAAGCAGTCTCCACAGTAAAAGTGAAGTTAATGTATGCCTTGTGTTGTGAAACAAAATATTTAAAAAATGCTTTTTTGTGTGATACTGAATTAGTTTCCTTATTAAATATAAAGAATGTAGATTTCCTCAGGGTAAATGTAGGAACAGTTCTCTAGTTTCTATCCGAATGGGATAAATTTCACTCAAAGTCGTCTTGTGATGAAGCGTCGACTTCGGTATGGGTATTTATAGTAGGGAAACAAAGACTCTGTAATCTTCATTGTTTATGTTACGATCTTTGAAAACCTCTTTTGAATAAATGATGAAAATAAGTTTGTTCCACTAAGCGTACTTCATGAATGAAAGCCATAAATGACAAAACTTTATATACAGCACAGAAAGCGTTTATTTATCAAATCAGGTCTCTCTAGATTTGTTTTGAGTGCAGTAAAACACTAACATTTTAGTACGGTATGACTACTGTTTCAAGCTTAACGCAAATTGTAGTAAAACTCTCTCATTTGTATTTACAATGAAAAACTAATTAACTGACTATAAATCTTTATTCTTAACGAAGATAATGTTCTGGCACAGATCATCATTGTATTTAAATAGTGCTGTCTTTTTACGCAAACGCTCTACATTTTTGGATGTCTCCAGGTATGGAATGTAATTGAGTATTCCTTATATGAACAAGACAGAATAAGGATAATTTATGCATGGATATATAATTCCACTGTTTTCAATACAATTTCGTTGTGAGTTCAAATGAATTATTGAATTTTGTTTTTTTTTGTAAAACGGATTAAAAAATATTGTGAGGATGATTTCAGTCATCGGTATTTGCTTTAATATCTATGGGTTCTTGAGCTTTATTTACGAGCCAGTGGGCGTAACCTGTCTCTGCGTATCGCCATGCTGCCATCTTGCACCTCTGGGCCATTGGACCCGAGTGGATCGGTGCAAGGTATTTTATGGCCCTGTTACTGTGCAGTTCCCTCAACAGCCGTACGAAGAACAAGCAGTAAAACACAGGTGGGTGCTAAGGCAAATGGGAGACACATGTAGATCTTAGGGAGAAAGAGAGCTTATCGGGAGAGAGCGCATCTAAGAAGAAGGAGAAACCTGTTATTTACAGTTATCCGTAAATTCGAGCAGTTACTTTCTTGATTGTTCTTTTCTTAATATTAAGGAAATAAAATTTTTTCGCTTCAAACAAACGTCATAGTACATTATTCAAACTAATTTCAATTTCTAAATAAGTTCGCTGATGATAAATTAAAGACTATTATTTTTGATAAACAACATATTAATGTTTTAGAACTCAAGCGACTGTTAAAAAAGAAACCATGATATCGCTTTTGAAAATCGATCTCGTGTAGAACTTAGACGCTTACATGCCGTGTTATTGCACGACAACCTGCCCAATGTAGGCTCACAAAAGTTTTATGAAAGGTGAAGGGTGAAGTTCAACGAAGAAGAACAACGTTACATTATCGTGTTATACAGTTTAAATGTTAGAGAGGCTTAGGCAAACTACCTGATATACGCGGTTTACGGTTTAGAAACAGCTGCCTGTCTTTTTGGGTAACAGTGAATATTCTTTTTAATATATATCTTTTGAACAGTCTATATACATCAGAAAATAATTTTTTGACAGTTAACATTAAATGGTTTCCATGGAGTATTACTGCGATTGCTCTCCCGTTATTCTTAATTAATTTTTAGACTTTATACAAAATTTATTATTAATACTACGTTAGTTGTATCTTTTTAACAAATTTGATGGTTCAAATATTTTTAAATGCAATAATTGTTTTTTATTTATTTATTAAGCTCTTCATCAATTTGATTAGACGTGATTGCACTCGATCGCTATATTGTAAGCTAAATTTTAATATTTATTCTTTCACTTTATGGACGCTTCCTTTTGAAGATTTATTTTAAGATTATACCTCGATGCATTCGTTATCAGTAGTAGCATTTATTTCTGAAACCTTTGTATAAACGGAAGTCCATATTGTTAACCGCGATTGGCCTGTGGTCATCCAGTGTAATTATCCAAGTTAAATTCCCAGTTGTTTTCGGTTATTAAATATTTACTTTCGCAAACGATATTGGCGGTGCTCAACACATTAGTAGGGATTTCCGTTTCATAGTATACGTTATGTGCTTATATTTGTACTCAGATGCCTCTATTCTTCATTTTTCAACCACGTCTGTATTTTATACTGGATATTTTGTTGGTCCTTGAGGCACTATCTGGTTTAATATGAGAAGCTAACACAGCATATAATTGTAGCGACCCTCTTATGTTCAAAGGAAGAGGGTGTAAAAGTTGCCCAATGTATGATGGAACTTCCTCTTAATTTGTAATGAACAATTTTTTGGTGTTTAACGATTTCTCGAGTTTTCTCAAGTCTAGTTTCACCACAGAAATGTCATTGATATATACCGGACATTAAGAATTATTAAAATAAAAAATTGGATATTAATAGGTTTTTTTGCATTTTTCTGACTTTATTGCCTAATTTATTTATTCTGAAATGATATATTTTGTAGCTAAAAACGTACAATAAATTAAAAGTTTATATTCATTTTACTGAATTAATAGAATTAATCTATTCCTCTCATTTATAATAATGGGATAAATAAATTCCCGGGAAACAACGGCACTCTGTGAAAGTCAATTATTATTTTCTGTAGTAGAAGAAATGTTATACAATTGGTAGGAAACGAGAAGCAGTGGTTAGTAAGCTGAAGCTGGAAACAAATAATATGTAAGTATATTATGGAATTGTTAATCAGTTCTCAAGGACTCATTATGAGCATTGCAACATCTGCTCGGGAGTGGAGGTAAAGAAAATTTCACGACGGGTACTTAAAGGGTGGGAATGGAGGGATGCATTACAATAGGTCCTCTCAACGCTTCTATACAGAAAATTGTTAGATTGTAAAGCTTTCTATACTTGCCAGAAAAAAAACACTTAAAACTTGAATTGAAGAAGCTTCTCTAATTTAAAACGAACGTTAAAAACACATTGTGTACTGATTTGACATGTTTACCTAAATACCTACCTTATATTAATGTGAAAATTCTTGATGAATGCAATTATTGACTAAAATTAATGACCAAAATTATTTATATTAGGTGTACCACGAAAGCTATTACTGTGGAAAATAGTATCTGAAATTATTATTTATGATTCCGTTTATTATGTTTTAAAATTTTCTTCCTTTTCACGATTTTCTCATTATTTAGTTTGTTTTAAATTTTATTACTGCAATTCAAATTTTTTCAACACAAATATTTGCGTTTCTGCTTACATTTCGTTTGGCGGTCGTCGTTCAAAATCTAAATTAAGTGAAAATTTAGGAGTTTTGAACATGTTTCAGTTTAATGCATCTTGAATTTATAATTTTTGTTGGCATAATTATTCATTATATTATATAATTCTCTTCACTTTTCTGTAACTAATTAATAATTCCAAAATCCATCGGATTTGGTCGTCGACCTGGATGGTTAGAGCAATGGCATGGTAAGCGCTATGTCCCAGGTTCGATTCCCGGGCCCGGTCGACATTTTTCCATTCTTATTCTCTAAACTTATCTTCTAATTAATATTATTACAAAAATTATTTTTTGTTGAAAAATCCATTAATCAGCTTCCAAACATTTTTATTTTTCACAGTTGGACTATGAGAAATGACACAGTTCCAAATGACTCGAATTATTTTGTATTTATTTGATAAAGTAGAAATAAAAACTTAACTGTAGATAAATCTCTATTATACGCCGAGCTTGATAAGAAGTCAATTAATCAGAAATAATTTCACTGTAATACAAAGAAATATGTTCTGAAAAAAATAATAATTTCGTAGATCGTGTTTCGATTTTTGTACTAAGTTTCTTCCTTTTCGGTTTAATAATTCATGAAAAGTCATGATTTTGGCGCTTTAAATATGGTAAATAGATGTTTACTGATTTGATGTATACGAGAAGTTCTTAGGAAAATTAAAGAGTGTATTCCGAACTTTTGTTTAGACATCGCAACTGTCATCACTAGGTAAGTCGTATTACGTACAGGAATATAAATGTCAAGGGAAATTCGAAAGTAATGTGAGACATTTGTGGTATGAATGCCCCTTATGCTGAAGTTATAACAACTGAACCCTTGATGTTTAAATAGAATGTATTAGAAAAATTCAGTTTTCGTTGAGAAGGAACGAGACAGGAAGTTGAACTTTGGCTGTCTGTGAAAGGCAGACTCTCGCTCTCGTATCGTGGACAGGCTAGCACTTTCCTCAGACACCCCTGCCACTTTCATAAAAGGAAATGGAGCTCAGCGAGAGTAGAGAGGGGAGAGCAGACACGGCTGCAACTGTGACCTGATACGCTGCAGATAAGATATTCTCTGTAACAAATATGTTCCGAGAGTTAAGTTTATACAGATTGCGGGAACAGGTGAGGTTCCTGTTACCTCGGCCACACTGCAGAGATGTCAGCTGCACACTTCCCAAAACACCCGCTCAAAAGTTATAGCTGAATTCGTGTTATTCGTGAGCACTGCTGTTAAAATTACGGTCCCCTACATAGACGAGAAACTTTTCAAACTTTTACATTTGGCTAAATGAAATTATACATTCAACAAACTTGTTATTATATATACTCTATACTATTGCGATAAACTCGACGAAGGTTGCAGAATCGATGCCACAATTATAGATTTTTTAATAATAATAATAATAATCATATTCCGTAGATCCTGTAAAGAAGCTAAGCTTCGAGGATGTGGAATGGGTCAGGGTGTACATTTATTATATTATTTTATTGTATAAAAGAAAAATATACTTATAACAAATTTTTGTATTATAAACTAAAATAAATTTCTCTCCGATTCTTCTATAAATTCCTTTATTGAATAGAAGGAGTGGCTAAGCAAAAATGAGCGTAATTCAGTGTTAAATTTACCTTGATTATCGGACAACTGTTTAATTCTGTGCGGCAGTCTGTTGAAGATGGATATCCCTGAATAATGCACACCTTTCTGTGCAATTGACAATGTTTTACATTTTTTATACAGATTATTTTTGTTCCTTGTATTGAAGGGATGAATATCAGAATTATTCAAAAATAAGTACCTATTTGTGATTAAAAATAACATCAATGAATAAATGTATTGGCACGTCAAAGTCAAAGGTCTTCGACTTCGTTCCACATCAGCGACTAAGAGAAAAATTAAGTGTTATGTGGATTGATATTTGCATACTAAATTGGAATCGGGACTTTTTGAAAACTCAAAATAAGAAAAAATTTCGCAACGTCCGCTACTGTTGAAATAACTTCTGGGGTGCCCCAGGGAAGCGTTATAGGGCCTTTAATGTTCTTAGTGAAGTGTTAAGGGAGGCAGAAGAAGACTTGGAAACCATAATAAATGGCATGAACGGGGTCCTTGAGAAAGAGTTCAAAAGACGATTAATAGAGGTAATGAAGTGTAGTATGGAAAACAATGGAATAAAAAAGGGTGTTAGATCATTGAACCTATATTTGAAGTGGAAGTGAAATATTTTAAGGCTGAGATGAGCATTTGGATTAGTCTAAATTTCAATTCGAACGAGTATATAGTTTGTTTCCTGTGAAATCCTTCTGAACTTACTAATGAGGCATTGAGACAGAAAACATCACATTTCCAACGTAACCTACCAATGCTGGAAATAATCAGAAATCTGGATGAAGTTGGCCTGTGTCGTCCTAGAAACCAGATGAAAGAACACCTCAATCCAACGAAATCCTCCATTCATTAACCCGAAATTTTTAATATTATGATTATGTGATATAATTTTGTTAATAATGTTATATAGAGTATCATGGGTTACTAAAACACGAGGAAGGTTATAATGATACAATAAAATTATAAATTAATTCCTTTGCGTGACTTATACCTGATTACTGGTCGAGCACGACATGAAAATTACTTCTACTGCAGGAATTTAATTAGAAAAGGAGAGAACGCATTTTATTATGAGAGAGATAAATATGGGCTATATATGACGTAGTTTTTCCTAAATATCGTTGTATTTTAAGCAATTGCCAGATAGTTGGGGCTCGAGTGAACGTTCCTTTTCTTAGAATAAATAGTTGAGACTTGGTTACAAACTCTTTTCTTGTCCCAGCAATTGCAAAGCTTAATACTTACCAGGCGACTGAATCATCGGCCGGAACACTTGACGTGGCATAATCGACAGCTCGAAGCGAGATGAATTACTCTCCCAAGGGAGCTACTCTTTAAAGTGTGGCCGCAGAAATCGATCTCTTGCTTACTGTTTCAGGAATACCCCGATTTTTAGTACGTGATAGGGCACCTTTCAACTTGTAGGAACATTATTCCAAGGGAAGCGTTATCGTCGCTGTATGTGCCGTAGCTTTGGCAAAAGGTGTACCCTTTACTTGCCCGTCTCCAGTCACACGGTACTCACATGCACTCGGTTATTGATTTAAAAACGGGAAAATTACTTACATAATACACTATAGTATCGTACTTTTAAATACAGATTAATTAATTTTTAATCACATTAAAATATACAATACAGAGTACAATAAAAGGGAATAATAAGTGTTAAGCAAATGGACGCAAATAACGTCATATATGTTGGCAACCAGGCAATATCCCTTAAATGGTAAATAAGTAACGATCAGAGTATTTCGGAACCATTTAATCAGCAGAATACCGTCATGATTACAGTTATCCTTATTATAATATATTTTTACCGGCGAATGTATTTTAATAACAATTATAATTGGTTATTTTTGCATTATTTTTAAGTATTAGCAGTCCCTTACTACGATAACCTCTAGTGTTTTGTTACCAGTCGTATGCATGTCGTGTTTGGTTCAAACCACTGCACTCCATGAGCATGTATGTATGTATGTATGTATACGATGATATATATATATATGTCGAATGTTGTACTACGTTTGGGTTTTTGTAACAGTTGCTGATCTACGTAGTAGAGTCTGTGATTTATCGGTTTCTCGTCTTAGGGCGGTCGCGTATTTCTTCTTTCATTTTTTATGAGTGCTCTGGGTCGAAAACAACTTGACTCCGTCCAGGGTGAGGCGTGTAAGGCAGTGAGCCGGTGTATTAGGTATGTCAAACACAGAGTTATGTGAGCATCAATCTTCCAAGAGGCGAGACCTCCTCCATCTTCATACAGGAGCCGACTCCTGGGAAATCAAGGTCACCGCGGAGCATGCAAAATAGCTGTCTACTGCTAATACTCCTAAGTTATATACATTTTGCTGGCGGATTGCTCTTCGCGTTCACATAGCACTCACCTTCCAATTTTGTTCTATTGATTCCACGGAGTATGACTAACTGTAATATACAACTAAAACTTGAAATAAAATAAACAGGCATTTTCCCAGCGCAGTTTAAATGTTATGTACACACAATTACAAAACAAGTTTTCGATTTCCAAACTTTGTGAATTTACTCAACACCCTTTTACTTTTTTAAAATCACGCAAGGTTATCGTTGTAATTTCTGATACAAGAACTTCAAATTTACATATAAATAAATTTTTATATTTTATGTAGTATTAAATTTCCCAGACGATTTGTTTTCCACGATTGTATGTATTATACTGGAATCATCGTTATATTGCACAGTGAAAATTTTTTGATATCGATATAATAACCTATCCCCTTTCCTCAGCTGAGGAGTAATGGAATTAACAAAAATCTAATGTAACCTAATATAAATAAGTAATAACCGGCTACTAAGTATGTTTCGTAATAGAATGCCAGTATAAAATTCTTTAAACCTTGCCACGAAAATTATTGGTGATAAACAAAACGAAATGAATAAAACAATAAATATTCTCAAAAACATGACAATAAAACTGACTGTACAATACACTTTGAAATCACAATGGGTATGGGTTAAAGTGCGGTACAAAATGTATATACATTTCCTTGACCATCCCTGTAGTAAAAATCCACTGCATCTCCATTACATAGTTGTAACTTCGAACTGTATTAACATGATACAAACTCATCTATAATGTTTCGTGTATCTTATTGTAGTATTCATAATAATTTGCAAACTTTCAAAATTGAATAACTAATGTCATCCGAAAAGGTTAAATTTTACAATCTCACGTCAGAACGTAGACAGAAATTTCATTAAAAATACTTTGTATCCCTAAAATTGTAATTAAAGTTTGACCTACGCAAACATTCGCCCAGAATGCCTTTGTTAGACGCTGCAAATGACTAATAAACAGAGGACTAAAAATTAATTAAAGCCAGTTGAAGGCAAATTTGCGCACCTGCCCGTACAGAAATATGCTTATATGAAAATAAAATGTCGCGACTTATCGTTTACTTCTGTTTAACAGTTTCAAGAAATGCATTTTACATAATTAATTGTATGTTCAATCAATTTTCATGCAGTTGTTAAAACTGTCACTATTGAATACGTTTCGTCCCCCAACTTTCGGGACCTCCTCAGTTCTGTAATTAAAATATTACAAAATTTCATGTTGCTACTGCAACGTCCGGGGCCGAAAATGAACCATTAAATTTCGGTGTACTCCTGTGTTTTTGTCTTCTCTCAGCCATAGGAATCTTGAATTCCTCTTCGTAATGGTTTCGAAATACTTCACGGGTTAATTTAATTACTTTATTTAAATGCCACTTTTATTGAGTCTTATCGTGTTTAAATTTTTAGATATTCAAACTTTTAAGAGTTTTGTATTTTTATCGGAAGAGGTTCCAAAGAAGAGTGATACGTTGTGCAAAACTTCCTTTTATTATAAGGTTTTAATTTTGTATTTGATTAAAATATATTTCTGACAATTTTGACTCGCTTCTTCATTGGAACCAAAGTTAGTATGAATTCGTCTATAAATATCTATAACGTAATGCATCTTTTCGGGTCAAAATGTCGCCATATCATGGAATGTCTATAGTAGCAATCAATAAATTTGACGATTGGCAGATTAAATCCACTATTAAAAGCGAATATTACTCGAGGCGGCTCTCAGTCATAATTAACGACACACCAAAAACTGTCAATTGGCTAATATTCTCGGTGGCTACTGAAGTTGGAATCAGATGAATGTTTATTTGGATGACTGACTTATCAGAAATCGAGGATTTCGTGCATCTGCTACAGTCATAAAGCCCACTGACCTATTTCTCCTTTCTTCACGCATTCCTGGCAAGGAGCCACATCAGATGGCACGCCCAGGATAAGCGACCTCTGTACTCCTGTGTTTTTGTCTTCTCTCAGCCATAGGAATCTTGAATTCCTCTTCGTAATGGATTTGAAATACTCCACATATTTCTCTTTTCAGAAAAAAATTCGTGCAATTATTCAGAAGAATGAAAAGAAAATAGATTATAATTGAGAATAAAATACATCTTGTAATAAAAGTTTATTCTTATTTAACATTCGATTGTTAAAGACTTGAAACGAAATGTTGCCTATTCCCCGTTCCGACGAGATTTGTCTTGTATCTCAAACACAATTAAAAATACTGAAACAGTTTTTATCAATTAACATATTTGTTTACTGTTTTGTACTAATACAACATTTTGCTATGAAATTGGTACTTATTTCAACATCATACATTTCAGTTCTCTATTATTATATTATGTTTAATGCAAAGAAAAGAAAGCAAAAGTCAAGAATAAGAAAGCATGCAGTCTGTCGCACTTGCTATTTAGCTTATATGTAGAACAAGCGATGAAGAAAGTTAAAAATGAATATGGATAGGGAATTAAATTGCAAGGAGAAGAAATAATAACCCGAAGGTTATGATATTGTAGTATTAGGTGAGACAGAAGAAGGCTTGGAAAACATAATAAATGGCATTAACGTGTTACTGGGTTATAAACTAATATAAAACTTTAATTATTTATGACTTTTTAGCGTAAAATAACATATTAAGCAAGTTAAGGTGCTTTCTAAATTTTTATTTCTCGTCACATAGAATAAGCGACTAGACTTTTAGTTACAGTAAAATCAGTCTCGGACACCAGAGTCGTATTTCTCAATCATTTACATTGCGATTGATAAATATTTTGAATTATTATTAACTAATTAAAAATATTGTATAAATAAAATGCGAGTTAAACTTTAGCATTATGTCGCGCTAAACAACTTTTAATCATCTCGTTTGAAAAATACGTGATCTATCCACTTGTAAGCTATACATCCCGTTTGGGTAGGATCTTTTGTGCAATAAAAGAGGAGAAAGAAGGAACATAAATTTTCAAAAGATATGTAAATATTCTCTGAGCAGAGTAGTACATTACACCAGAATTTCATACCCATCGGATGGATGGTGTAGGAGAAGCTAAGGACAAACCTTATAACTCCCAGTGTTTATATAAGAAATGGAACTCGCCGCATATATTGCCTTTCATTTATATAGATAAATCTTTTTCACCAGAGATCTTTGGTAATTGATAAAATATTGGCTATCTTCCACAACATGGGACTATGAAACTGTTATTTGAAATAATAACGAAGCCATAGTAGTTTATTCCTTTTTACGTAATTTAAAATATTTCATAAACAAAAAAGTATGCACAAAGTCTACGCCATATTCCGGGATATAGTATTTATAATTTGTCAATTGTTTTCATGTCGCGGAGTCTGCTAGATTGGTGGTAAGGCAGGCACAGGTACTGGCTTGGTACAATCAGCTGGACGATCAGCTCGACTTTGTCATCTGCATAGAACCAAACAGACTATTTTTATACTTCACCGTTATGGACCTTATAAGGCACACTTTACAGAATAATCAGCGTGAATCCCCTCGGCACCTAAGAAGGCTGAGGCTCTACCATCAGAATTAGTTTACTTTATTAGGGTGACCTCCCCGAAACTTGTGGAGCGTCAACATCTGGCCAGTCTTTAATTTATTCCTCAGCACGCATGAGCAGGCAAAAGACGCAACATTTGTCAATCTGCCGGCCCTTAAATTTCTTTCCCACGCAATAACTGACATACCTTCCTTGAATCATTAATACACATTTATCTGATTTCAATCATAATTGGACGTTACATTCAATGTTCCTCCACAGAATATAAAATTGATTTAATATCACTTCTTTACAAGTCATTACAGTCGTAAATTTATGACTTAATATCAGAAAAGTTTTGAGATAATTTCATATCATGTATACTAAAAATATGGTAACGTCCACTTTGTAATATCTCGATTTTTGTACAGATTAGGATATTGTTATATTTACCAATAAATAAGCATAAATTGCTTTACTGACTGTCAATCAGCGTTACATAATAGTGTTGCGGTAATATGGAAAATGACCATTCACCGTCTATATATTCTGTGTTCAAAAGGACTGACAGGTTTTAGAAATTCATTAAAGCACTTAGTACGTTGAGGCAAACTTTAATTGTATACAAGCTGGGGACCCGGCATGTTTAAACCGGCATCGAAAACGTTACAGAATAAACCTCAAATACACTACCCAATATCTTGAGAGAGTCAAAGATAGTCGCCGTACAGTAGAAGGCTCAAAGTATTATTAGTACTCTAACGGAATAAAAATTCACCCCCAATTAAGGGATGTAACACAGTGACTCGCATTACACCTGGTTTCGACATTAAACTCAATAGTTTCCTTGTTATTTTCATATGACTCATTTTCAACTTCACTTCTCACATGTTGAAAGAGGTTGAAATTATACACACACACGAATAATTGACCTCAAGAATTTTTTTCGAATGACATATGAACCTTTATTACTAATAGAAATTCCACTAATTTAACCCTCTCCCCCTAGCGGTGGTGGCCGTGTCTTATCTCCAAAGTGGTTTGATTTGGACCGCGAGGAATATGGAAACAAAATTTTATCAAAATTGTTCTGTCCTTTAAATGAATTATGCAGAAACGTGTTTTATCCCGCCCCATCCCCCTGATAGGGGATGAACTGAAATTTAATTCGCATTCTAAATGTCAGAATCAAACACAGATTCCGATAGCAACGATTTTGATAACAACTTTGACTGTTTGTTTTATTATTATTTCATATGACGCTCACTACACTCCCACCCCTATGAATACTCCCCTTAGACGATGAATGGAATACAAAGTATACGCAAAAAAATCACCGAAAACGCTATCTAATTAATTGACCCAGAATAAAACAATGGCAGTTTATGGAACTTTAAAAATTACACCCCTCCATCCCCGCCCCCAATCGATGTATGACACTAATTGTCTTGAGTTTAGTTTACCAAGAACACGTGTTCAAATTTAGGTCTATCCGTTAAAGATAGTACGCGGAAGTCAGTTTTACCCGCCTCCAGCCGCACTTAAGAAATGGACTGTAATTTAAATGTCATTTAATATATCAGAATTAAACTCTCCGGCTCACATTACTCCGGTTTAGAGATCAATATCAATTTTTTCTGTTTTTTTGAAGGTTTTTAATATTATTTATAGTAATAAACCATCGTGAAAGTTGAGTATAGAATTTGGTTCCTTATAAAAAGTATTGGAAACCGATGGAGATAAGTTAAACGCAAAGGAAAAATGACGTTTATAAAAACCAGAAATAGGAACCTGTATATATTTTACATTTCCTGCTATTAGAAATATTTCAAGTACAAAGGAAATAAAGTGGTTAATTTAGGTCATTAATATAAAATATTTGATTTAATAGATGAGTATTACGGGATATCTTAGTGATGTAGTCAACGGAAGGATTGGACATTTTTAGAAACGGAAATGAAATGGCACGTAGTTTTCAGGATTGAGTCGTTATTTATATTTATTTTGTATTATTTATATTATATTAAGTGAAAATAGGAAATATATATTTGGTTCTTGGAATGAAAGTTACTTTCTAGTAAGATATAATTTTTTATTAATGACATGCGAATGATGTACTTGGGCACAATATATACCCGAATCCTTGAATCATCTCACGATGTAGCTACCGTTCCACTTCTGCCAGAATCAATATATCTTTGTAGCCTATATATAATTATTTTGTAATAACATGAATATTCGTCCAGAAATGAATATAACTGCATACAGGAATTTTTTGTAACATCAGGAACTCTGTGAATTGCCGACTGAAATCTGTTTAACTTCGAAGGGATGACTGAAAATAAAGTGTCAATGAATTGTTAGGCCAACGAATTCTTTGCTATATATATTTTTTCGTTTATCCAAGTGGTATTGGGTTATTTTGACGTGAGGCTGTGCTGAAGACATTCTCGACACTACTCCGACGGTCGTTGATTGAAGATAAGCGCGTGGGCGGACTTCTGTAATCGCCTCAAGCCATTAGCATTGGGGAACGTCTCCTAACGCCTTGAAAACTAAACTGCCATTCTGGACTAAACTTTAAAGTAATACTAAGGACCCTTAAACTTCCGCATTCAATAATTTCTTGTAATATTGCTTGGCCAAATAATTTAAGTATGTATTTTGTTGTGTTATTTAATCGCTTTGTGTAGAGCATTTCTTGGGCATATTTTTCATCACTGTAATTTTGGTTAATCGGAACTTCACTACACTTAAACATTTGTTTTAATTACTGATCATTTACATTTATTTTTAATTAAAAATATTAAGAGAAGTTTCATCAGATTTGGAAAATCATGTTCAAAACTCTGTCGAAGATCACGTTGAAGAGAAATGGGTGATTTGGTTTCCTTAAACCTGATAAATCTTTTTCCTTCATCACTCAATTTCTCGACTTCTCCTCATTTATTTTTATTTTATAACTTATTAGACGGAAAATATATATGAATGATGGTAATCATTAATAAATATTTTGCGTTACCATGTTCAACTGTTTTTCGTAATAAAATTTGTAATTAGCGAAATATTTTGTAATCACCCCTAAAATAAAAATTGCACTCAATTACTTTGAAATGATTCACCATTAGGTAATATCTAATTTATACGTATTTATATTTCAAATAACTGTTATGTATATGCCGACGTCCCGTTGTATAGTGACTAGTGTCGCTGCCCTATTACATAAAAGTTCCGGGTTTGAACCCCAGAAAGGGCATGGATGACTGTGAGTGTCAATCACCAAACCGATTTCAGAGTTCCCGCTGCCACGATCGCACGGTAGAACACTGCAAAGGTTCATCATCAACCGGCGGAAGGCAACTGGAAACTACCACTGTTAAATATCCTTTGAAAGCGGAAAAATACTTTCCTTACTCCTTAGTCTGTAGGCAGAACAATAATTAGTTATGAATTTAACGTGTTATGATAATATTGATAAGTTTTACCCTACATTACAGACCGTAATTTATGAATATCTTCGCCAAAGACTAACTAATACCCAATGATTATAATCAAGATCTGTTACGTGGTTATATTGTAGATGATAAATTATATGCCCGGAGTTTTCAGATAAATTTAAATATGTGAAACAGTTAAGTGGAACGTTTCTTTAATACAGCTGGATGTTTCTAATCTATTTCGCTTTTTTTTGTTAAGATTTTCAGTGACATGTTGAAATATTGGCAGTGTTTGAATGATTTTTGATAAACTTATTACTTCGTTGTTAATAGTATTTTGTTTTGTGGCTGTAAGTTTGAATAAGACTTTGTAGCGTCATGATTATTTGCCTTTTTGGTTTGGCCGATTGTAATATTTTATATTAATAAGCCCAAATATTTTATTTTAGAATATAATATTTAATTGGTTTATATTTCTTATTTTGCTGACCTCCTGTGGCGTAGTGGTTAGCATCGCTGCCACTAAACTCAACTTTAGCAAGGGTGGAAAGATTAGTGGGGCCTTTGTGTCATTAAAGAGATGAGAAAGTGAACTTTTAGCTGTTTAAATAAACGTATTATATTAGAGGTCAAAGCACTACATTACGAAAAACCACAGAAATCAAATAACCAATAATTGTTAATAACTATTCTGGGGTCGGAACTGAAGCTATTCTTCGGCAATCTCATGTTCAGATATTTATATATAAAGTCAATTAAGCCAGTGAGATGTTTTCAACATAATTAATCATTTTAAAATGTTAAACGTTATCAGTTAGTAAGACAGATTTGTCAAGTAAACTGTATACTATGGTTAGTTTCTGTGTTATAAGTTGATCAAATAAAACATTTGAAACACGACATGGAAAAGGTTTTTTATAACAAAGTTGTGATTGTTAAAACTTCTAGGAAACTAATGATAGGTGGCTTACGTTGTTTTTCGGGAATTCATTAATATCTGTGAATAGAATGAATCTACATCCCACTAATGTTCATTTATTTCATAAATCGTACTAATTCATTGATTTTTTATGAATAGAAGTAGATTTGAATTATTCTTTATTATGTACTGATAAAAGTAGCCATTAGGCTACGAGAATAGAGTATTCCTCTTAATTTTAATTATTTGGTAGTACATTCTGATTGAAATAAACCTTACTTTTTGTAACTGTAAAATTTTATTTTGAATTAATGAACGGATTAACTATTTTTTGTAGTAAAAACTTACAAAAGGTTGGACTTAGTGAGGAATTTAATATAAAAGAAACGACTAGCAAGTAAAATATGAAAGAGAAGTCTCTATGAGTTCCCTTTCGCCATTAAAATTGAAAGCTTCGTCGGTATTCTCGTGGAGGCTGCAACTTGAAATGCTGTATTGCCTTATTGGTGAGATGTTCACAGTTCGCTTCTCTTTGCAACAAAGCGCCTTCAGTAACGGAGGGAGAATATTCAAAGTTGAAAGTCCTCTTACAGTTTTTAGAGCTATTAACGGTTTCTTTCTTCTATACTGAACTTCAATAAATTTACTTGTATGATATTATGTTGTATATGGAAGGAGCCCTTTTAAAATCCTTAATATTCTCATGTACGCGTCTAGTCAAAGAAGTGTACACAGTGTTTCTAAAATATTTAACCGATTTCAAAGCGGCACGTTCAAACTTCGAAATATTATTATCAGTTACAGTTTTGAAAGAGGGCATGCTAAAGTTTCAAACAGCACATGATGTTGAGATATAGAACAAGATAGTCTATGGGAAATTAATCTACAGAAATGAGTATGTTGGGGTTTTAATGTTTTAGTTTTAGTATTTCTCGTTCGGGATGAAAATGTTAACTGTTGTCATTTTTGATGAAACGATGAAAGTGGTAGGAAGCTTGATCGTTGTTAACATGCTCAAGTTATAATGATTACTGTTTTTATTGTGAAAAACCTAATTTTTATTTTCTAGAAAAAAATTATAAACTGCTGAACTGAAAAAGTGCTTTCCCGAAAACTTGTTTTTTATGCATTCCTTTTCATAACTCGGAAAATGCAATCTAACTAGTGTCTGGGAGTGTGTCCATCGATTACGAGAAACCGGAGTTTATAATTTGATGAAAATCAGAATCCACAGTGGCTTAATTTGTATCCGTGCCAATTAAAATGTACTTCAGAAAGAATAGTTATTTTTCGGGATTTGGGATGCGCTGGATATTCGTAAGCTGCTTAGATTTCCATGTGGGGTTGACCATTTTATAATGTGTTGTGATGAATGCCGTTTATAGTAGTGGGGGTTTTTAAGTTTAAAGAAGGAGTTGTCAGACAACAATATTCGAATTATTACATATTTGAGAAATAGATTTGTTCAAGAAATAGTTGAAACTATAAGGTGAACTTTGCTATTTAAAATCAAAAATGTTCTAATTATTTCCATAGTCGGTCGTTCAAGGAAGCGGTTGCCATATAAGTCTATAAAGGAGTTCTATTCTCGTGTACAGGAAGAAAGGAATTCGTTGAAAGACTGCCGAAGGAAGTAGAAACCACGATGATGGATGTGAACGCTGATTACATCCCAGTGACTATTGGTAAAGAGCTGGGAGCAAAAAAATACATGGGACTCCATTTATGACGGAGGGCACGGGATTGCTTTTCCGCATCCCGCACTTCCTATTGCGATTTGTCATGGTGGCCACTCGATTCCGGAGACGGAGACGCGGCCATTGTTTCGGACTCGTCCCATCGATCTCACCTGACTTCCACTGTGAGCACCTAGCCAGATATCGAAGACACGTCTCTGTGGAAATTATTTAACAAGGCTCAAATTTATGTAAATACTGGTGATTATATACATTTACCATTTAATTAGTCACTAATCAATCCGCTCTCATTTCTTCCAACTCACAATAGTTAAAATACAGTAACATTTTATGCCTTCACGTTTCACACCAAAAAATTATCTTTTAAACCATTATACAGGGTGATTCAAAACCTCTGCGATAAACTCTGAGGGTTCATAGCTCTAACAATAAGGAATGTTTTTTGTTATTCAACATATATCTTCTAACGAGTCGTTTGAAGTTATCGCTGAAAAATTTTACGAAAGAAGTGAAAGAATAGACAGGTGTTCTGATACTTCTATACGGTTATTCAGAAATATTTTTAACACCTGTAATTTGTTTTAATTGAGTCCTGCACCTGATTACACTCATTACATAGTCGTACCATTGCCTGTAGGACTCAAACATGTCAGGTCTCTTCTTGGTACATGCGGAGAGTTCTGCTTCCGTTTCCGCGAGCCTTCCTTCAACACATTACCATGTCTGATAACTCGCGAAAAGTATAGACATCCATTCCCAATCGAAGACTCAATGATGTACTGTGGAAGGGTCGTCTTCAAGCCTCCTCGTCTCTTACAACCACCAACCAACACACAGGGTGCACACTTTCGCATTACATTGACGTACTCCCGCGGAGAAAACATTTTCAGCTGTAACTTCAAAATGACGCATCAGAAGATATGAACGTTTTTTAACAAAAAAAGGTTGCTTATTGTTAAATTATCACCCTTCAGAGTTCGTCGCTGAGGTTTTGAATCACCATGTGTACTAAAATAAAAAGAACAAGACAAAGATTAAAATAATTGAATACCGCACTACGTTCCTACAATCAATGTTCCTTTCGTCAGTTTTAGAAACGAAAATTCATAATACGGAAAATAAAATTCTGTAAAATTTGACGTAAAAATAGAGACAAAATAAGTGTTGCACTAGTTTCCTTCACTACATTGTTACCACTTGTGTACAGTAGACGCACTTTATTTTATTTCATTTTATTAATTATTGAATTAATAATTATACATTATCAAACTTGGCGGTATTTTATTTGTATTAATTATTTAATACTAGCTGGGTGGCCGGCGAAGCCCGGGAATTAATTTAGCAGACTACAGTATATAATTCGACAAATTTCTTTTTGTCATCTCGTGATTAATCTAGTAATAAACCATCACATTTTTTTAAAAACTTACCTAGCCTACGTTAAGAGAGCTGAATTTCATCATAACCATCGCGATGACTCGGCATCACGAAAAAAATTATACAGCACCGAGAGACATACCATCATTCTCAATATTAATTCGCATGCAAATACCTGCTGTTTATGTACGTTTAAAATTTCTGTACCCTCCATCCCCGCCCCTAGGAGTGATAGTATTTTCTTATACCTACAGTCCTTGCTTCATTGTATGAAATTTGGTCTAAATTGCTCCATGCGTTTAGATTTGCATGCGGCACATACACAAAAATTCGCTGATACAGTCAGTTATATTTATAAGGGCAACATACTCTAACCATCTCTTTGGTCTGATTACCATTAAATAATGTGAATACATACTTTATTAAGAATTTAATAATTTTATTATACTTCACAACACCTTCCTAAAAGGTATATTAACTTCAAATACCAACTCTAGGTTCTTAAGAAAATGTATCTAATTTGTCTAAACGTAACTTTTTGTCTTTTATTATTTTTCGGTAGGGTCGATAGTTTATCGGATTCTTTTTAGAGACGAATATTTCTTCGTATCCATTGGGTGTTCACTTTGTTTAATATTGAAACTTTTTCTACTTTTATATACGTAATTTGTTGGGTTTTAGAGATGTGAACTTCATTCCATTGTTATTTGTATATATTTCAAACAAGCTTAATTCCTGATCCTCTTTCTCATTTATGAGATTGATTACATGTTTGATGTCGGTTTGAAATACGTATTTTACCCGCCTTAGACTGTTCCAGTAATTTGTACATACGCCAACAAAACACTCCAACTAGAAATCGATGCATTCCAGATCTTATTTATCCTTCACCTATCACATCATTAATATGCACACTGCAGCTTAGATGGTTATTCAGAATGTAACTCAGCTCTTTACAATTATTGGTTGAATCTACGTCCTTATTTTCAATTTTGCACACAACAGGAATATACACTCTTCGTTCTTGTTAAAACAATCGTCTAAACTTCTGCTATCTTAAATTTCGTTTTATTTTTTACCTTTCTATTCCTGTATTTTATTCAACTTTTCCATTTCATTTAAATCTCGCTGTATAGAGTACAGTTATCTTTAAAGTTTTTTATGCGCGATTTTCTTCCCTGCGTGACAAAATTCACAACATAAGAGGGCAGTAGTACCCAAGTAATTTCCACTTGTGTATAAATCTTTTCAATTACTTTAATTCGGTTTCTGGTCCTTTATAAACTGAACCAAGCTAAGATTTGTCTATAAAATCCTAATATTTTTAATTATTCGAGATCAGTCCGGTCCATTTACGTAGATATATTTTCGAGCTCCTTGCAAAACTACTGAAGTGAGAGTCACTGAACGGCATCCCATCCAATTATTCCTACCCTTAAATAATTAAGGACGACCGAATTAATGCCTGCAATTTTAAATAAAGATGTCAAGTAAGTAATCACGGCTTCCTCTCCTGATATTAACATTTGTAAGACAGTTTATGTATACCAACATATTTATTGGGATTCTGATTTCTCGAGATTTTTTTTATTATTTCCAATACAGATCTACTTTCTACGTTCCGATAAATAATTAGAAGACTGACTGATCCAAACTGTTTAAGATTGCTCTTCATTTATTAAACCGTCTCCTTTACGCCTTCTAACGTATTTATGGAAACTGCACCACCTATTTGTCTCTCGGCGGAGATGTTCACTTAAATAATGCCCCTGTCCAATTCTTCTACCTGTAAGTTAGTTCTTTATTTAACGGACTAAGCATGTGTCTAAAATATTAATTTCCTTTTAGTTTGATAAAGTTTCTTTCGTTCTTTCCTTGTATTAGGAAAATAGAATTCGGAATCAGTGTTACAATACGTACCTGTTCATTTCTTCGGAAAAAATATATTTTAATTTCTCCCAGTATTCATTAGCCGAATTTACCTTTCGTAGTTCAATACTGATATTTCTGCAGAAATTTTACATAAAAACCTGGTGAAAAACTGTATTCTGGTCGTAAAATTTTGAAACAGTTTCCCATCTAACAAAGTGGAAAAAGTGATGTTCGTAACAACGAAAACGGATTAAGTAAGGCACAAAAGAAACATTATTAAAATAGCCAAAACCAATCAGTTTCGAACGCAAATAAGGATTGTAGAATATTTTCTGGAGACTATTTAATTCGAATACAGGATAAAGTGGAATTGAAAAACTAAAAGACCGGAATGTTTTGAAAAATTATAAACGGTAACTGGATACACAAAGCAAGGAACAAGTGTTTCAGAAAATATATATCTTGGAGGAGTATTTGAAGCGATAGTGAATTCAGAATAAGCTAAATAAAAAATAAGTGGATTAAGTACATAAATCAGAATCTGTTATTAAGGAAGTACTGTAGTATGAAAATGTTGTAACCCGAGACATCTAATCGGCTTTACAAAACCAATCAATCTCCAGATATATCAATTTTCTTTATATATATTTTTAATATACCAAGCATTTATCCTGAATCTCATTTAAAATCATGAAGTCAGAATAGTCGACTATAAATTTATTTTAATTAAGTCGACGTATACTATTTTCCCAATACCTTAACGATAAAAAGAGGTTAGTTATTGAGGAGTAAGCAATCTGTCCGTTGTTATTTACATTTAAGTTATTTCAGAAAAATGTCCAGTTAGAATGTAGGAGTAACATTAGTCCGCCCTTTCAATACATTTCAACGATTTATTATAGTGTCTCTAGACGACCACAAATAAAAGTTCCCATAATCTTATCTTGAATAATATTTTAAAGGCATGTAATCGTAGGATTGTACAATGTGTTCAATTAGTAATTATTCGCATTCATAATAATGAAGGTATCCCAGCCGGCTACAAACAACAGTCGTGATAGCTGATATGGCAGAGCTCTTAAATTAAATGGTTTTATAATTGCATAACACAAATTGTGATAGCTGATATTTTAATTATCATACAACGTTACTGAGCGACATTACTATCAGAATGGTCCTGGATTTCGACGAAATAGAGGTGGAGGCACATCGGGATTTAATTTCCTGGTCCGGCTGTACTTCTAGGAGTTTGAGCTTCCTGATCTGTAAGCGTGGAGATACGAGCACAATGCGTAACCTGGCTGCGTATCGCAGTCTCCGCCACGACAGCTGTCACAAACGTCACACAACTGAATCCCCGATATTAAATGACAAGGCCTGGAAATGTTACAGCTTTGTGAACGTCACTATTAATGAGTCTTATGCCTACTGGAAGTTGAGAAGGTAAATAATCTCAAAATGAACTAAATTTATGATTTACGGCAATTGATGCATAATTCAAAGTAAGGCAATCTTATTACAAAATACAAGGAATAAATTAAATTAAAGACTGAATTGATGTTGATATATTAATATTCGAAACTCATAAGTTTGTTAATGCTTTATTTAATTTAACTTTTCGGGAAAAAAACTTTACTTTTCATCTAAGAATTTATATAATTATATGCGTCCGAATGGAAGATATAAAATATTACCAAAGCTCCCAGAATTTAATATTTTGTTAGAGAGTGAAAACTTTCCTCTCAATTCTTCTTAGTAATCTTGTTACTGTCAAAGCCTGATCAGATCTTATAAAATAAAAACATTTCCATACTCTACTGCAGATATTTTATTTTACGAGTATCAGTTATCCGGTTGATGTTATTAGTATACTGTACTAGATTTTCTTTAGATCTTCCATATTGCAGTCAAGAATATTCTGTTCATTCCCGGAAATAATTAATATTGAATTCTAAATGTCCGACATAAGGTTGAATAATGTTGCTTTATGACATTCATTTTATTCATCTTGGCAAATCATATTGCTATAAATTATACAGTAGTTTCTGAAGTGTCGGACGACTTCATACATGTGAACATATATTATATAAAAGAAAATATTATTAATAAAACGTTTAAATCACGAAGCCAATTCTGAACAAGAAATTTAGCTCAATCAAGTAATGGACAATTTATTTATTACGCATCTAATTTCTGATGTTAATTCGTTAGAAAAAAATTTTCATTATATTTTAGTTTGTAATCAAGATCAATGTCCTGATAGTAGTTTTCATAAACCTGTGTAGATTAACCAACGTTTATTTATTACCCAAAAATATACGTAACCTATTATCCTAAAAAATTATAACGTGAAATTATTTCTTCATTCTTCGAAATTGATAACGTAATAACAATTAAAAAGTATAAAGCATTGTTTTAGTTACTTTTTATATTTCCTGAAGTTCGTATTGCATTATAATTAGGAGAAAACCGAGTTTGAAACCATAATCTTTCGCCGTTATTTCATGATAAACGGCGGTTCTATATAAAACTGAAATATATAATTTCGTATTTAAATAATCGTTCGTAATGACTTTATCAATCTTCCAGGATATAATTGATCAAACGTGAGAATAGTAGAATGTAAACAAATAGCGTATATATTGCGTGCTGTAAAGTATGGCAGATTTCCCTGTATTCTTTCTCTTTGACATTGCAGAGATACGTATTCAGACACATCGCAAATTAATTAACTATAATTCGATGCATGTTTGGGTTTCTTATCGACTCATTTACTTTCAATTTGATTTCAATCTAGACTAATTCGAATAGTTTCTTTCAAGATTAATTTCGTACTACTATTATCTTTTTGTGAAACCTTGGTATGTTCAAAATCGAAGTGTTCTTTTCTTTTACGGGATACGACAAAACTATTCTGGTTTTGGATTTGGGTTTTAATGTAAATTTATGATTGTAAAGGCTTTATTAAAGGAAAGCACTAATGTTCCAATATATTACGTGGAATTGTATATAAAAAATTTTGTACTAATGCTAGTTTATCTTTTTGTTTCGTAAATAATTTTGGAATATATTTACTGGGTTTAAATAATGAATTTAACAAAATAAAAACAATATTTTTCATATGTTTATATAATTGATAATTCATACGTTAGAAGTTAATCAATTCACCGTCAGTCCAAGTATTTTTCTTTGTTGTGTTAAATGAGGTCAACCTCCAGCTTGTTTATTGTAGGTTTCTGAGGAGAATGATAATGTTTTAATATCGAATATTTACGTTGACAGTGTATTTAAACGCGGCTTATGAAGAAGATATGCATACTGTGGATCGATATAAACATATGGGAAAATATATTAGTTAGGATTACATTTTAGACCCCGCGTGTGGTATAATTAGATGGAAAGCTGATAAACTGTAAATAGGGGGATCCACAATTATGGTATACATTATTGTATTAAAGAGTATATAAATTGAAGTAAAATTTAATTTCACGTGGAAAGAGAGGAACATAATTTGACATTTAAAATGATGTAAGGTAATATTGTGACTGGTAAAAATAAAATAAAAATACCGTCACGTTGCCAGTTAAAATGTTTTGTAGTAGAGATATTAAAATTACTTTATTAATAGTGTAGAATTTTATCATCAGGTTTCTTAGTCTTACATTGTAACCCACATTTGATCATTATGAAGATTTATTCAGTATTTTATGGTCGCGTGTTGTTTGTATTCAATATTAATGGGAAAATAAAATATTAATTTTTATTGTGTGGCGACGTTTGGATACTGAAAGCTGTAATTTACTTTTATCCGATATATAAATTAAAAACCTCGCTTTTTATTACGCCCGCGGTATAAAATTAATTGCCGCTGTCCACGAATGATGGATGTCCAAGGAACGCTCAAAACAAATTGTGCTCGCACGTTTACCTTGGCGTGTGCTTTGGAGCATGCACGCTGAAACAAAATGCCTTACTTTCCCTTGCATCCACCTGTAATGGAATTTGTGCGTGCCTCTTTCATCGCCTGGAGTGCTCTAAGCTAGGTTCATTCGTGGCTTAATTGACACGGAAAGCTAAATGTATCGTTCACGGAGGAGTAATCTAATTGACGATGCATGCACGACGCGTTGCTGCGTAGCGCAGTGCAGTATACACTCTACTACCCTGCGTGAATCGCCAAGTATTACGAGCATCTCGACGGTCTGGAGCTGAGAGTCGCCGCTGCAAATGAATTACCCTTACCCGAGATGCTACTATGGACACGTTGGTTGCGTGCTGACTATTACTAGAAGCGTTCGGCACGTGTGCTAGAAAATCACAACCCAAGACTCCCTTTATTACACGCTTCATCCTCGATATGCCACTCATATTTTGTATTTTAGTATTAGAAACTATTATATGAATCTACAACAAACAGAATAAGAAAGGACCGTGATCCCCTGAATAAATATTGCATAGAAAGGGATTCCAGATAGATACGGGTATCGAGTAATATTTTACTCGAATTGAAAGATAGAAACAAAAAGTTAATGAAAATGTTTCAGGCCAAGAGATCTACTGAAGGAAAGTATTCCCGTAAAGTTACTTTAAAAGTTAAAATATTACATGCCCTCATCACTACAGCAGTCCAAAATTTGTTATTGATAAAATTTATTTCCTGTATTATTACAAGTTCAAAATATACATTTATCGTAATGAAATATTAACACCATGATTAAATGAAAATTTTCCATTAATCTTGGAGGTATCACAAAATCAAATGCAAAGCAATTCTTCAATCCATTGTACTGATTACAAATAAATTCGGGGGAATATATTTTATTTGCAATTAATTTCGTTACTGGTAGAATTGTCTGGCTGGTAAAGACTGGGGAAATACCCAACCTGCTAATGTCTTGCGCGTGTAACGTTAAGGTGGAACACGACAAAGGCGCTGAAAATTCCTAAAATTTTAAAATTCACTCAGGCGACACTAATGTGGAATGGCCGATAGTGGACCTGGATTTACTCGTGTAGACCCCGAAATGGGTGGGGAAAACGTGCTTAGGAAATTTAAATTTTATTGGGGAACTTTTTCGAAAGGGGGGCGTGGTAAAGATCTTAATTTTGAAAGGAAGTCGAAAAAGATGGACAGAAGGTTGAAGGTAAATACAATTATAGATGTGGTGTAGTTGTGGAGTATCTATATCGTCGGACAATTAGCGCCTATCAACGAACCGATTAATACAGGTCGGAGGAAATTCTATAGTTAACAACTGGATCGTGTGCCACTAATTTCCACCACCAAAAACCTAACATCCCTTCCCCGGCGGTCTTTGTTCTTAAAGAGTTCTCATATATTTTAGTTTTGTTTAAAATAAATCTCTTGTGGCGCTGCAAATTCATTTTAATTCATTTAAATATCCCCACCGACTGCAAAAGATATTAATACACATTAAAAATCATAAAAAGCAAATACCTGAATTACACTATGGAATACATTATTACAGGGGGCCATCACACAATTCATAAAATAGAGTTTTGTATGATATTTTATTTTACAACTGTTGCGTGTTATGAAGCTAAGCAGATCATTAAGTACAGCCCTGATCCACATCTTCCGTCATCCATGAAAAGCTTGAGTGTCTAGGAGCGTGATGGGCAGTAAAGTTCTCCTAAGAGCCATTCATTGTTTACGAAATTGTGAAACGAACGTGAAGTCGACTCACAATCCTTACCTTAAGAGCGTTAGATACATAAAAGCCAACGACAAGTTGATGGCGGCTCGTGCTGCGCTAACGGAGCAGACGGAGTAGTTCTTTTCCGATAAACACAACAATCTGCAGTATACTGAAATAGGATAATGTAGGGTGTAACTTTCCTAAAATGACACAGGAAAAGTTTTCATGTTAAAAAATATATTTTATTTAGATATTTACCTGGTATTTTAAAATTGTAATTACATAAACAAAATTGCCAATAAGGCAGAAAAAATGGTGTGATATATATCATGAAAAAATATTTTTATTTATCTACTGTAGTACAACATATTGCTGTTACAGTATAAATAATCCAAATTTGTTATCAATAAAATATTATAAAACCTCAGTAATCTATCAGCTGTTGACAGACGAAATGAAACATTGTACTCTTTGTTTGTAATGTACATTAATTTTTCTGGCCTATTCGCTATTTTACTTAATTACATTTAAGTTTGAAAATAAATTGAATATTTATCTTAAGTTATTGTATTGTAGTAATGGGTTTTAAGACAATCGGGGAAAAGATCCTTTAAGTTTATTTATAATTTGTTAACAGTCAGGTTTTTCGTGTTGTCGCATCGCGCTCGTGTGTGTTTTAGGGACAATATACCGTAGAATTTAGCTGGTAGAGAAACTAGGGATGCACAAATTGTAGCATTTGAAAAAGGTATATATGATGTTAAAAGTCCTTGGAGAGAGGCAAGTACAAGGAGGAGAGAGTATTTGAAAAGGAGACAGAAAAATAAATTGGTCGGTTGTTACTAGATATTGTCAGCTGTAGTTAGGTTACTGTAATTAGCTTAGATATATTAGGTACTCTAAAAGCCGATGACAGGATCTTAATAGATTTTACTTTGCTGCTGCTCCTCAGAAATAGCCACCAATGGCGCTGTGATTAAGAAACACATGACCTTATTTTTGTATGTTAGTATTATCTAAAACATTCATAATCTTTGAATAGGCGACGTCCTGTGGTCTAGTGCTGCCTCACAACATATGGGTCCCTGGCTCGAATCTTGGCATAGGCTTGGGTATTTGTGCCATCATAGTCACGGAGATTAGGATTAAGACTGCTGGAGAATCAAGACGCTGTCTACGTAAGATGACAGTTCCGATAGGCCAAGGCCCTAAATGGGATGCAGTGCCAGGGAAGAAGGAAGAAAAAACTAAACTTCAAGATTTCAAACCTCTTTATAGTAAAAATACATTACCCATTCTTAAAAATCGAAAAATTAAATTATTAGCTCCCAAGTCAACCGTTAAAGACAATAGGCTCTCAACTGAAGGGTTTCCGTTAATTTTTTGATGTAGACATAAAATGACGCGTTTTAATTATTGTTAATTGATTCAAGATAAAAATCAAATTTTTCTTAAATGTGGAGACGTACTGAAGTATTGAAACAAATTGTGGTTTTAGTAGAAATAAAGTTCGCGCTGGAATTTCATAAACACAAAGACTTGTCGTGATAGTTCCATTAGTTCTAAACGAAAACCCGTAAGATCAAGTTTATCTACAGTTGCTGTTGGTATTTGTATCACATTTGTGATATTTTTACATAATTCAAAAGCTAATGTTCTCATTGAGTTACCGGTTTATGTAGTGTACAATAGAACCGCATAAAAATTTTCTTTGAGTCAAGATCAAATACATTGTGTTGATGATATTCGGCAACCTATGGAAAGCAGTGTTCTGACAGTCACATGACCACGAGGCTCAGGTGAGGAGCGCGGTGATAGATGTATCCTCTAATTCAAGTAGAGTTTTGGTTCATGTTCCTGGTATAAAGGAATCTAGAGAAATCAAAAATATCTTTTTAGTTTATTTCGCGTCGTGCAGGTTGTATGGTGTGTTATACATTCGGCTGACGGTGTGCAGCGGTAATTGGTCAGGCGATAACATCAATACTTGCCGCCTAAGCGTCCAGCACGTACGCTCGTTATGTCGTGGCTAATTGCAGACTGCACCAGATAAAAGCTCAGTACAACGCGCACGACCCGAGCAGAATCATAACATTCATCAGCGCATGATACACATCTTCTGTGACTTGCTCAATCAAGTCCTTCAGCTGTTCCGTTAATCCAACAACAGTAGAATATTTATAGATTAAGACTGTGAAATCAATACGAAACCTAAACGAACACGTTTTCAATTCAGCTCTTTGAGCTGCATCAGATCATCGAACACTTGTATTATGATAGATGAATATAGTTAAAAATTACTTTCCGAAGATAACTTTGACGTGTTTATGTACCCCATATCGCTATGAACACAAATAAATATTAATTAATATTTTTGGAACTTACATCTTTTTAAATTGTATTTATGTAAACACTGGCATTTTCTGTCATATAACATATTTATAGAAAATCATAATGGATAAATCGTGACCGGGACTAGAACCTGGGACCTCCATCTTTCCGTGCGTGCGCTCTACCGTTTGAGCTAGTCGGAGTCAATTTAAGAATTATTACGACATATGTCCATTCTTGTATTCCTGAACCTCAGGATTTCCCACAATTTATTAATTACATTTTTCACTTCCTAATTATGGAATCCAGTATAGAATGGGCATTGGTAAAAGGTGCAGTAATTTTTAATTCAATTACCTCAAACATTAGCTTAACCAAAGCCCATGAAATTGAATTTAAAAAAAATCTGAATTGAAAAATCTCTATCGGACCGGAATCGAACCACAAACCTTTCACATTTCTATTTTATTGTTTTTGGCTGAGATTTAATTTCAAGCAATTGTGTTGCCCTTGAAACGTATATTTATTTAATAAAACAATTGAAAATGGTCGTTTCAGTAGTTTCTTGTACATACTTTTTACTCTTTCTTTTGAAATTAACAATTCATCACAAAAATATACAACTTAACGGAAATGTAGTATTTTTGTAAAACAATTATAAAATAAAAAGTCAATTGAAAATGAATAATTTCTTCTTCAACCGACGTAAAAGACTGGTAACGTATGTTGTAATTAGTCAAATGATCACTATTTAAGTCTAAACTAATGTTTACAAACCTTTTATTTTATATGCTCCACCTTAGACTTTCTAATATTGTAATTCCAAATGATGTAACATATAAAATTTTATTACATCCAAACATTGAATTCTTCCGTAAATGAAACCTAATTACAGTTTGTTCAGAACAAAAGATTTGGGGTTTAGGAAAAAATCAGTAGATTAATAGGAAAAAACAGTGCATCATTTTCAAAACATAATAGAGGGCTAAAATTGAAGTTCAATTTATATACAATATTTTCCTACAATTTATTTTTTTAGTAAATCTTTGGATTAATGCACTAAATTTCCTTCCTGCAGAGACATTTATAGGTGATCCTGTGTTCAGCAATACTGTTTTGCAGCATAAGTGTAATATCATATATTGTTATGAATAATAATTTTAAATATGACCCCACGTTGTGCGCCATCCATGTAATAATTTATTTTGGATTTATGATTTCTCAAATAAATGATTATTCAAATGAAAATATAACTTTATTAAATTATAAAATCCACAAACACAGAAATATAGCGTTAACTCGACAAGAACCACCGTCAAACTGTCATCTTCGTCGCCTACTGTGAATAGCTCGTGCTTTTATTTTTCTTCAACTTATCACTTTCTACTATTCAGATCAATTTCGACCATTCATGTTAGCTTTTACTTACGACGAGCGTAAAATATATACACAGAGCACCTCAAACATTAGAAATTGATCACACATACCACCAATAATTCTAATTTGATGTACGCGCTCGCACACTATAATATAGTTCGGAGCTTAATTATTAGGTTAGCTGCGCATTCATGAGCGACAGTTAAAATATTCCAACATTGTTAATTACCAAATATTAGAATAATTCTATAAGCGGTACGCGTTTTCCACAATATGGATATAAAACAATGCTATAAAAATCAAAGGACTGTTTAAATCAGTGAATTATTTTAAAAAACTTTTATATACTAATTTTGTTCTTAAGTCTCCATTTATTGCTGTTATTTGTATTTCACTGTCCCGTTGGTCTGTCACATTTATTTTATATTTTACAGAATATTTACATTTTTTAAACTGCATCCAAATAATGTGTTTGTTTGGGTTTCAAATAATTTACTGTCAAAGTGCTCCGGTCCATAACCTAATTCCGAAATCACATATTGATTATACATTTTACTCTTCATTTCCAGTTGCGCATTAGATTTTAGCATCGAATTACGACGAAATGCATTCCATTTTTATCAGTATATTTACCCTCGGTAGAACCAACGGGGGGGGGGGGGTGTCATACACACGCACGCACAAACATAAATTCTTACATATACACGAAAACAAATACGCCGGCGACCTCCTGTGGTTTAGTGGCTATCGTAATTGGAAAAATGTGTATTGTTCAATGGGGGAATTGAGACACCTACACGCGAAATGGAATGTGTGGGTAGTTGCTAGGGGAAACTTCTAGAACTGTCATCTCAGCACTGTCGGGGATATATAAATACTGTATTACATGTTAAACGGACTGTATTATCTTTCGAAAACGTTCACTCAAGAAAAATAAAGCAGTGTAGGGGAAGCTTTTGTAAACAAGGCGCTAGGCAAGTGGTTTACAGTCAAACGAAATATGCCAGACGAACGCAAAAGAAGGAAGTCATATTTTCCACACACGTACAAAATAAACCTATTTACATTAATTAGAAAAGTACCTGACTCACGGGAGAACTACTAATTACTGTTCTCACTTTTATATATAAGCATAACTTAAGTACGAACTTTTGCCCATACATTTCGGTTATAAAATTAGCGGTTGATTATAGAAAAGTAGACGTACGAGGGGTTGATCATAAACTATAGTTACAAAGAAAGGCGTGCAAGATGACTCACAAATTCAGTGTTTTACTTATAATATGATTTGCTTCGTAAATACAATAAATCGACAACCGCGATTTGGGAAAACTTATCTTCTGGGAAAACATGCATCGGGCACGTCTCTCTCGGGATTTTCTCCTAGGCTTCACTAAATGTTATGACCAAAATTCATTTCAAGTACCATTGATCATGTGCTAGTCGTCGGCAACAAAGTAGACCAGAAGACAGCTCGCACCGAAAATTAAAAATATCATCAGTCAGCTCCTTGTGGATCATCAGAAAGTCTACCTTCCATATCTATACATTGAAGTGGAATTGTTTTAAAATGTTGTTAAAGTAGTCCGTAGATACAGCGGCGGTTTTAACTTTATGAAAAACAAATTATCTCTGGTTTCTGACACTAAAATAAAGGAAGGCTTTGTCGTTGGGAGTCAAATTAGAGAATTAATGAATGATTCTGCGTTCGATGTCACTCTGAATAATTAAATAAACAAGAAAGTAGTCCTAAAACGGGTTTAGTATAATAAGTCTCTAGGTTTTAATTATTTTACAGTTTCTTCATTCACATTTAGGATCAACGCTAGGAAATATCCATCATTAGTCAAGTATCAAACGCCGATTACTATGGATATTTAAAATAGACAATAAGAAAAACAAAAAAAGCGAATAAATACAATTCTATCTGCCTTTAATATACACGGACTGTGAGAAATAGTCATATGAGATGTGCAGTATGAGAAACGACCTGATAGAGGGGAGTGTTGTTGTTCGATGGAATTATTTGTAGCGTGCCATCCATCTCTTGCGATTGAAGGAAAATATTTAAGGTTTTACAATAAAAATATCTGTTTATTATAAAAAGTATTATTGTTTTACAAAAAATTGAAAACAAAGGATTAAAGAGAAATAAATTGTTTCCAGGCTAGCTAAATAGTAACAAGAGTTCTCTTTACTCAGGGTTCACCGTGGGGGTAACAAGGCTATGAACAGATTCTGCTCAAACTGATCCGTCACAGAACAATCTTATCACAACCACGTGGCCCGCTCGTGCACTCAGGTTACTGCAACAGTGCGTCCTCTCGCATCCATCTCCAACAGCAGAATGTTCTCTCACAGCCTCTCTGTGGTTTTGTGATCGTAGAAAGGCTCTGATTGGTTCCTACTTACCCGCTCTTTTATTGGGGAACTAATCAACAACCCTTTAACCCTCTGAGTCACGTCAGCGTAGGGCAAACGGGGAGCTTTTTTCGAGAACCCCTGCACCGGTAAGCGAAGAAGTGGAGCATTCGTCCGTACCTGGGATGCCGAGTATTCCATTGTCTGTGATTTATTTTTAAACCAGGAAATACTCAGCCTACCATACGTATCTAGCTGCTGCACATTTCCTATCTCCCAAAATTATTAAACCTATCATTATTCAATGCAACCATAAGTCACGCTACATCCTTTTAAGAGAAGCTGGGATAAAGCTACCAACTATCTTATGAATGGAATATGCTGCCAGTGACGAGGTCTTTCAGCATGTTCGGTATCGGACATCAATTAACATATACAGATGAGTTGATTGACACACAGCTTGTACTTACCTGTTCACAATATAATTTCTTGCGTCAATGTTTTCAGAATAGTTTTCAAAATACCAAGTTGCAGTAAAGAACGTTCGTGTTAAAGTGATATCTGACCTATCCTCACTTCAACTCCAGGTCTGGGGACGGTTGCACATTGCATTTACAAATGACTCTCTCCTCGTGCAGCAATTGCAAAAATAAAACTTTTAGTACGTTTTAAACGCGTCTTATTCAAAATATTTATCTGACACACAATTTTCGAAAGAAAATACGTAATCAGTGGGGAAAAACTACAATTATCGTTCTATCAAAGGAAAAATATAATTTTTTTAGTTCCAAATATTTTCTTCTTTGGAACTATATTTCGTACTTTTTTATCATAATGCGTGAATACGGAGATAGTCATATTATGTGCCCGGTTATCAAGTAACATTAACATGCGTACATGGGTGTCGTCGGAACAGGTATTATCGTTCGTTGGAGGTTATTTCCCTGAATATAAAGTCCTTGTTGTCCTTTAATTGGGGCGGATTTGCTGTTACGACGAGCTGTCAATTGGGTACCCATTCGGTTTATAATTGCCTTCATTGACTAACGAGGCCTATTCATTCGACTGAGAGCTGCATTGTGTTGAATTATTCAAAATACAACTTCGGAAAATGACAAGCTCCGGCGTGTAACAACTGCTATTATAATGTCTTTATTAACATAGTCTTCATTGAAATAATAGAAATATATTAAATAAAGTAGTGTTTTTAACAGAATGACTACGCGACGTTATCGTCTCAACATATAATTAAATTTTATTTTAATGCCTTTTATTTAAAATATAAAACATATTTCGATTAATGACAACAGTATTTGTTCTGAAATGAAAGCTAAAATCCAACAATATATAATGTTAATATAAGGGATTAAAATTACGTAACCATTTAAATCATTACTCAGCAGTGATAATTTCTTTCCGCTCGAGACCAAACGTCTTTTTATATTGATCGCTTCCCTGCATTTAGCACTTAGTACCATAAAACGCGCACCATTAAGTGCTTCATCCCCAATGTGGTTTATTACACGTGTAATCTGCCTTCATTTTACACAGCACGATTAAATTGCTGCTTTCAACGCGAGGAATCGCAGAATGTTTCCCGGAAAATATGATCTAAATGGCGAGACAGGTGCATGCTTTCAGCTGATACGTTGATTCCCTTGGGATCGTAACGGCTCGCCGAGAATCGGATGAGCTGCCGTAACTATATCGGATAAATGTGTACTCATCTCTGGAATCTAATTGTGGCGGAAACATAAATCACTTGGGCTTTCAGATGGGCTAAACCAACCGGAAACCAGTATTGTTCTCATATATCGAAAATAGTCTTTATATAGGTTGCACCTTTTTACTTGTCCGTTACATACGTTAGAAAGTTACAGTACGTCTTTATTTTATTCATCCTTATTGGCTCAAGTGTGACCAATAAACCATAAAAATTCCGGGAACGTTCTTCTCAAAATATCATATAAATGTCCCAATCCTATTTTTTGCCATTTGTTGCAATATTAAAACTACAGATCCAGATAAATACGTTATTGAGGAACTTCATTATTATATGCGACGCGATGTTATTTTAGTAAAGAACGTCTTGTAGGTTATATCATTTGACTCCCAAATTTCTCACCATAACTGAAATCATACCCTGTACTGAAATATGCTACTCACTCAGCCCCAAACCGTAAATATATATTTTTAAATTGTCTCCCCGTGAAATAATGTTCAAATAAGTATACCTCATATATTAAAATACTAATTTTAAAAAACACATTAAATCCTATTCTGAAAATGGTCATTGGCTTTATAACGACGAAGGTATCAGGTCGTTAAATAATTTGGCTGACAAAATTTCCATCTATCCCCTTATTAACTCATAAGGTAAGTCCTAAAAATTTAAATAGCCGTTATCGACACGGGCATTGAACTGAAGTTTATTGTAAAACACTCCAACTTTCATTGCCTTGAGATAGTTTAGAAACCTATAGAGTAAAATGGCCCAGTGACATTGTAATTGAACAGTTATATACAATGAAAATATTTGTTACTATTTGCCGCTTTCACATTACTTGTTATAAGTGGTTTTATTTAATGTCCTTCCTATTTCTGCCAGTGAAATTATTGTCTCTTCGTTGACACTGATGTATGTAATGTCGTACTTAAATCTCTCGGTGAATGAAGATGGAGGGAGAACGCTTCTGTTTCACAGCAATAAGTCAACAAATAGGTTTGATAAAATTTTTCGGTGTGTGGGGCTTGAAATGTTTTTTAATTTATGAATATATCTATAGGAATAACTAATTACATACCAATTTTGACTTTACCACAACATATCTGCATAGTATACCTAAATGAATATAAGTGAAAATTTATATTTTTGTGTTGTATCATATCCAAATCTTTTACTTAAATTACACGTACAATTGTTAAATGTTTCAAGTTGAGTGTGCTTGAGATAAATACATAAAATAGTGAAATTGGACGAGTAGGTTTTAAATTACATTTTCATTACATCTCTATATTATCGACGCTACAGATAAATTAATCAATGTCTATTGCATCCTTGTAGTTAGTCATTAAGAGACACAATATAAAGTTGGCAGAATTGTCCGTAGTGTACTCTTGTAGTCGGAATAATAACCGAGAAAGTGACGAGGCCACAAAATGAGCTAAGAACATTTTCTTCCCTAGTCCTCTTTGTAACACGCGTCGATTCCGGGTATCTATTTAAATTTTAAGCCGACAATTCACAACGCCGCTAACTTTTAAAATTTTGATTAGAGCACATCATCAGAAATCCACGACCTTCTAGAAGGTTCCAGTTTGCTGATGTTCAAATTTGGAATTTTCTGAATAAAGTCTTAAGTTTTTCGTCAATAATGTATTTTATTTTGCCACTTATGTGACACAAAAAACGTCCGTCGAGTGATATTGTAGGAGGGAATCACAGAATGTGTAGTGTTGCTTCATTCTGCGCCATGCGAGTAGTACCCTTGCTTTATTTGCATTCCATGCACGTTGTTAAATTCAAGCTCGGTCGGAGAATGTAGCGAACTTGCTGTCCCTCGGGCGTTTTGGTTCACTTTGGCACTAATTTACTTCTTCTTGCGTTCACCGTAGACGTCTCTTTAGCTTTGACTGCATGCCCGGCACAAGCCATGAATATGTAAAGCCTAGCCTAGACAGTGTTGACACGCTTATTTTGTTTCAGAAGCGCACCGAGCCCTGGAGCTACTGGAAGACTACCACGAGAAGTTGACCAAGCCCCAGGACAAACAACTTAGGCTGGCCATCGAGCGTGTCATTCGCATCTTCAAGTCCCGCCTCTTCCAGGCGCTTCTTGGTGAGTCTACAACCAACCCGACACTCGGGAAGTTCCTGATTCGGCAATACACTTTTATCATTTTAAATTTAGTTTATTAACTAATAGAAACTGTAAATTTAAAAATTACAGTTTAAAACCTAACTTAAACCGATCGTTATGGTGCAAAATATATTTATTTCGATTTATTTAATTTGTTAACGTGTGCCAAATTACTGCTACCTTTTATCAAATCTTACTTGAGGTTTCATTATGAAATCTGCAAGAAGAAATATTAATAATTTGTTTTATCTCAGCTTATTATAAAATTAGGTCCTAGATAATCTATTAATTACGAGGAAGACTTACTTAAATTCGAGCTTCTTCTTTGATTCCTTTGTATTAATAATACTAGGTTTATGAGCAGACTATCCTGACATTACAAAATCTCACAAGAACCATCCACTATAGTGTGATATCTGCACTTGTTGATAAACAAGCCCCATGGTTGGACGCCAATTTGCAATATTATCTTTAATTGCTTAACATTTGGGAGCGAATGTTTAAAATTTTTGATATAGTCGGGGAAGGAAATGTCGGTTTTTAATGAAGTAACACTAGTTTAAAAAAATAAAAGTAAACATTTGTTTGGTTATTTCTGTAGAAAAATACTGATTTTTTTGGAAAAATATAAAAATTAATAGTTATGGTGTATTAATCTGAGTGAGTTTAATAGATATGTGAGCAGTGGTAACAACATGTTCTCATTTCGACACCGCAACCAGATTCTCTGTCAGTAAACGGGGAATGTTACTAGAATAATCGGAAATATATAGATCTTCCACTGTTATTGGTGGCTGGTTTCTGGTTGAAACACAGGAACTGACAACAAAAAACTGCAACTTTGGAGAAATAACCAAAAACTGCTTGCAACTTTCAAACATTGAACAAAAAACTAACCAAATTATGGTTAGGGCCTCATTTTTAAATGCTAGCTTCTCCCTTTGAAAGGTTTGTTTATCCTTTAAATTTCCCCCCTCTATAAATACTTTAATTTTCTCGACTGTTGGACTATTGAAGTTTTATGCCTGCTGAATGCGACGGTCTATTGTCTCTACTGCTTAACATAAATTCGAACAAATACAACAATAAACAGAGTTATAAACCTGTCAACAGCAAATCTGCCAGCGATGTGATCACATCACAATCAAAACATTTAAATAATTATATAAGTTTTAAGCATCGCTTACCAGCATGTCTTATACTCATTATAATCTTAAGAACGTAGAAAAAACACTTTTACACCTTTTAATCGAAACGGCTATAATGAGATCTAGTAGAGTATCACGTTAATACTTTAATATTTGGCAAAGAGACTGTATATCCAGGAATAGTACTATATCGTAATACTAAGAAACTCGAAATAAAGGTTTCCCTAATATTTTATTTCGAATTTTTATATAATAATCACATGTTCTCATAGACGAATTGGATTTTTTAAATTTCATTTTTGGAGATATGATTTCATAAACCATATTTTGTTACTCGTCTAATAGTTTCTGGACTTTTTTAAAAAAATATTTAAATTGATTTCAAAGTTTGTTATCGCAGTGAACAAGAAGTTCTAAGGACCACGTGTGAAGTGCTTGGTATTGATTGGCCTATAAATTGGTTGGCGCCCTTCGGAACTGGAACCAATCACTCGCTTAGATTTGCTACTTTAGTGAACTTTTCGGGGCTACCGTAATCGATGCCGATTTTCCAAGTGATCACAGTATAAATACTACTTTTCTCTGTGTTACGTTTTTGATTCATGGTTTAAAATATTATGGCATAAATAATTTACATTTTACGAGACCAACAAAATTATAGTTACCATTAATTATTCGATACAAATGTAAATACTAAACGTGTTACATTTTTAACTTTTCTTCCATAATTTTATTTGTTGATACAGAATTGGTCGTGTGAACTAATCCCAACTCTATAGCAGCCAATTATTTTTCACATTATTTAAGGACAACCATTTAATTGTACTCATACTAATTTAACAAGACCGTTAAGGTTTTATTATTTATGTTGAATTTTAGTATGGTCAAGCAATATATTATGTTATATATTTTTTAAGCAGACCAAATAAATTATTTATCATGACTCGACTTCCATACATAATTTCTGTTGTTTGTTATTTTAACATTTGGGACTTGGCAATATGGTAACTACGAAAACAATGCAATGAAAAAACATGAAAATATTAAACAAATATGTGAAGCTGTAATTTAGTTTCACATGGACTGATTTACCATTGCTATCTCATTCAGTGAATATATCTTTGATTTAATTAGCAGTTTTTCTTACGATTAGGAATTTTTCTATCTCTGTTTTATTTGAGGCTGATAACTTATTGCTGTTTTAATTGGTAACTTTGACAAAAAGTTTAGAATAAATGTGAATTTTTATATCCTTCCAAGGTGCAGAATGTCATTAATATTATTACACAGTTCAAACTCTAGCTAAATCTCAGTCAGTGTTATACTGTGGTCAACCTGCTTGTGGAAAGTCGAGTCATGATAAATAATCTATTGCTCAAGCATACTAATATTCAACTAAATACTACAACATTAAAGACGCTTGTTACATTAGTATGAGTAAAATTAAATGGCTGTCATTAAATACTGTGAGAAATAATTACCTGCTGTATAGAGTTAGGATTATTTCACACGACAAAATTTTGTAGAAATAAATTCGCATTACGAACGCATTTCTGGAAAATTGTAGCTTGTATCGGTTACTTCAATATTTTTCGAAATTAGTTAAACTCTACTTAGAGTTTGGTCTGAAAGCAGTAAATTAACTTATCGATGAATAACACTGATATGCTTGACATACGTCATTAAAACAGTGTACAGTCTCAGTATATAATATTTGTAAATTGTAGCAGGTTATCGTCGCCATCAACCATATATGGGTACAATTATGAATTATTATTCATTAATTCAAAAACAGATTATAATATAACATATATTGAGACTGTACATGGATTTTGCTGGCATATAGAAATTAATAATTTTTAAAAATGTTTTAGCTTCACAGAGATGCTTATGGTAGAATATTGTTTTCCATGATTGCATACTTTGCAGGGAAACAGAAAATGTCTGATAATCTATGGATCTGTATTCCAGCACTGCCATTGTTTTCGTAATATTCATTTGTTTTGCACGTGAATTTTCCCTGTGGAGAACGTAATTCGCACGTTTATCTCTTTAAAGCAGATCCTAACAATGGCAGGTTTGTGAAATATTAACCTGCTCTCGAGGTGTGCAAGGCGGCGCGCGGCGTGCCCGCAATACAAACTTGGTTCCCCTGACACTACTCAAGGAGGTCGTGGTTAGCTTTAGGTGCTGGGGAGGGGCACAGACTCTGTTGCGCTGCTTCCAAACCTCATCTCCTAACTAAACTTCACTAATATTAGACAAAGAATCGGTGGGAATAATTAAAGTTTACTCAATCAACTAAAACAGCAAACATTTATCTAAAATTATCGAGATGGTAACATTTTTTTCAAATTCAGGTTATAAATGTATTATATATGTATGTTGAAAAAATTACGTAAAATATTGCCGACCTGCTGTGGTGTAGTGATCAATGTCAGAGGTCGCAGATTGAGTCCCGACATGGGCATGGATGTTTATGCTCGTGATGGTTAAGAAAACTGGGGTAAAGATTAAACTATAAACGCTACCCTACCCACGTGACTCTTCAAAATATCCACAATGTGTCAAAGAAGATAGTCGGGCAGTTGTCCGGGTAAACCCAGAGCCTAATTGGACTGTAGCACGTGACTCTCCAAAATATCCAGAATGTGTCAAAGAAGATAGTCAGGCAGTAGTCCGGGTAAACCCAGGGCCTAATTGGACTGTAGCACGTGACTCTCCAAAATATCCACAATGTGTCAAAGAAGATAGTCAGGTAGTAGTTCGGGTAAACCCAGGGCCTAATTGGACTGTAATACGAATGGAAACTTGACCTGAACATGGTTTATTATTAAGCAGTTTTAAGAACAGTAAAAATTGAAAATAGAAGTTAGTAACAGGGAAAAGAGTAGGTCAGTATACAGGACACTGGATAAAATATTGGTGTCTAAGGAAGTGGAAATGCGTCAAATGAAGCTCAGTAAGGCATATAACTTACTGAGTTTCATTTGAAGAATTTTCACTTACTTAGACTATAATTCAATACACCTGTGATCAATTTACGCAGTGTCCATTCATCACGTATTTCCTATAATTAGGATGTGAGTAGTGTGAGCAGTGAATTGTTAGGTGAAATCTAACTTAGGTTTACGGGAATGGAAAGATGTTGAATCGGTCCTTGGACGTCGACTCGGATTAGCTCAGTTGGTAGAGCCCCCGGCTAGATATCGGGAGGTCCTGGGTTCGAGTCCCTGGTCCGGTCGACGTTTTTCCATTCTTGTCTTTATTCTGAAATTAGAATATTGGTGGTTCAAAATAGTGTGCACTGCTCACTGCGAGATTAAGAGGGTGCGAACACTAGCAACTTTATATTTCGGCCGAGAGTTTAGTTATCAGTATGAGTACTCAATGTGAATGAACGCACCTAACCGATGCCTGTAGACCGATAGACTGGCCGATGTTTAGTGGGATATGCTACCGGATTCCATAGAGATAAAAATTGGTCCATCTATCGACCGGTGATTATTCAGTATGGTGAAAAATGAGAGCGCGCATAATGAAATCTAATCATTGTCATCCTTGAGTCCTATATCTATGGGAAGGAGTATGTTAAAATATTATCTATGAATTGAGTTTAAAATATTCCTCCGAATATTCTATGACTGTAAATGGAATGAACCCAATAGTTACGTTTTCTCTTTTTCTTCATTCATCTCCGTCGTATTCGTTTTATAACAATGGCTATAATAGCGGCTCTCTGTAACAATAGCTTCAGTGAACAAAACCTGTAAACCTTCGTAGCTTTGAACAGTAATTGGCTGATTAAATTGTGAGCACCACCTCCTAATGTGAGAGTTTAATCGGGATAGTGTTTACGGATGCAGTTCATCCCGACTAAACTCTCGATTGATCAAAACATTTGTAATGTGCACCCTCTAAATGCCGCATGGTGACGTTCTCGGAACGTATGTGAATGGAGAAAAGATGAAAGAGGAATATTTCTAGCAATGTGCCCAAAATGGGTAGGGTAAATTCATCAACCCGGGAACCTGAGGACGCCCATCTCGGAAACAGCCAAGCTGGTTGGCAGTTAGCGTAGTACTGTCGTGAGCATGTATGGAAAAGCTTATCGAATCCACGTCATACCCATTCGTTGCTGTATTGGGTTCCAATGATGAACCAACATCATATTGAACAGGTGGTTATATATATTTTTTGAAGCACAACTGTACGCCTATTTATGTATGAACATACCTTGCTTGCCCTTGGGCGTATCGTAATGTTTCTGATAATGTGTGTTTATATATTTCTAGAAACACTACCAACGTTCTTTTGTCATCAATTGTAAAACAAATATGCAAGTTCTGAAATGTATGATGACTCGTATTATTTACGTATTGACAAGAATATGACATTGAAGGTAAAAGTATTTTTCTGTATTATCTTTCATGGAAGTTAATCATCCTTTGAAACAATGTGAATAGATTCTCTTTATGTGTCTATTTATGTTAACTTTGAATTAATGATCATGTCGTGTACTGGTTTTAAAACAAACGTAAAATGTATCCTTACCTGAATGCGTTTGGTGATTGGGTTGTAGTTAATATTTATATTTTTTCGTAAGTCCTTCCATCAGATTTTCTTCGTATTGAATATATTATAAGTCCTCAGTCTCCGAGATCGTCACTTGCCAATAACAGATAATATTTCTCTTTAAGTGACTCAAGTGGTTACCTTTGAAATATTTGACACAGACTTTGCGTATCGATATTTCTCTCTGAAGCGGTCTATAAACCCTCGTGGTGTTATTCGCCGCCTGCTTGTCCCAAGTTCTCTCATCTGCGTCAGACGAGAGTCTGGGATCGATATGGTCCATCGCTGGGAATAGGCTACGTCACGAGCCTCGACCACGTGTTCGTTGATGCGTCGCTCTTAAACAATCAACACTTATGCTCCTCACGAAATTATAAAATTGTTATCAAATCAAATCGCGAAATAAATAGACAGTTTTGATGAGAAAATCAAATCATCGTGAAAAAATATGTTATACAACAGACATTGAATTAGAAAACAGTTCGTTAAATAAACTATTCATTCAAATAAGCTATTGATGAGTATGTTCTGAGGCCAGGTGTTCGGGTCGTTAGCTGAAAGGGGCAGCAAACCCTAGTTAAATTTAGTTTAACAAAATTTTATTTTATTTAAAATAAAAGAAATTACGTCTTTAATAATTCAAAAGAATTGTGTTAACTAAAAAATAATAATTTTTTTAAAGAATTTTACATTTTTCTGAAGCAAGTAAGGAAAAAGGACAAATGAGTTTATTTAATATATTAATTAATAAATATAATGGCTAATAGTGCAGAAAAAATTCTTAGTTCACAAATGAAATTAATCATTTGATAAATAAGCAATACCGCTAAGTTGTGGGCAAACAATTTTACATTTATTTAATACATCTCCTACGTTTTTTCCATATTTGTGGAGTTTACGAAAACAAATCTAATATTGAGTCCATATTATTTAGTGAAAATGTAAAATGAATTATTTTCAATTAAATAATACATAATTTTTTCAAATGCATAACATGTATGTAAAAGTGGATAATATTGCGTAGTAATCTGTCCTGCGATGGTTACGGCCCAACTGATATTTATCAATGAGTAACAAATGTAGGCCGTTAAATTACAACAATGGCAAATGAAACAATACAAAAATTAAGTTATTGTCCCAAGAGTGCGTTGTATATTTTATGTAAATTACTTTTGTCACGCTTTACATTGAGTGCATTAGGATTTCACCTTATACAGAGCATTTCACTGATTTATTTATTATACTTAATTGTCTGGTTATTGATTTATTAAATCATTTTAATTTAAAAGAGTTACTTTCTACTGTAATAAGTATCTGAGTTTAAGTTTACAATAAATAAAAAGACGGCTAATAATTTATTGTTATAATTTTATTAATACCTAATTATCTAAATACTACGTTTCATCCGGCTTTGTGGACTTCTTCAGGTAAATTATGATTGGATGAACTATTTACATTTAGGAGATTGTCCGCAACAACAAATTCGTCAATATAGATAGTTTATACATTCATAATTTACCTGAAGAAGTCCACAAAGCGGGTTGAAACGTAGTATTTACATACATAAATATTAATAAAATTATTTCTGATTAATTAGTAATCCTTTTTATTTGTTGTAGTTACTTTCATTGTTAATATTAGCTTTCAACAACACAACAAATTACTTTATTTAGTATTTTATCTGCAAATCACTTGGGAAACATTGTACATTATACTAATCAATTATCTGTAGTAAATTCAGCCAATTATCAAGTAAAAAAATTAATATCTAGTTCATATAATTTACGAAGTTTTGTCCATATCTGTGAACTTCATCAGATAACTGACTAAAAAATTCTAAATCACAAAATAATAGTTTTTCAAGTTAGATGCAAATTCGCAGGCCAAATACAAAATTTAGCTAATATTTTTTGTCCAGTTACCCAATGAAGTTCACAAATATGGTATAAACGCCGTAAATATATTGTCTAAAGATTTATTAAATATTTTACTGACAAATTGGTTATATTTTTATATACTATTTTGTATTAAACGTCAAAGGGATACGTTCTGACATTTTATTTCTGATTTTATGATTTATTGGAAGAGTGTACTATTGCAGACAATGAATTATATTTGTGATACGAATGAAATCTTCACGACAGAAGATGGCCGCAGAAACGTTGTGTTCTTTTAAATACCTGACCCGGTTGGTTAACCGTGAAGATTTCATCCGAATTATTCACCGGGAAAGTCTACGTTCATATATACATTTTGTCATCGTAACATATACTTTTACACCTGTTGAAGTACCAAAACAGGAACAGAAATTAAGGGTCCAATTTTTTGAGAACTATTAATTTTTTCGGAGGTATTGACCATAATATTTATATATTAACTCTACTAATATTAGATACTTAAAACAATCGTTTATATTTTATTTTAATTATATTTTAGTCGTATTCCCAGAATATTGGTGTGGATAAACATCGATTCGATGAACTGTTGTGTGCTGCTTCTTGGTATTGGAAAATCTGTGAACGAAGTTGCTAAATCTCCTGACTTTGATATCGTTTTTTTATCGACGTGGAACACTGAATGAATATGTATCACATTCACTCGGCGCCTGAATTCATTGGTAAGTAGAGGAATTGAGATGGTATCGACTATGTGACGTCAGCATCGGTGCAGAAAGGAATTCCTTCATGGGTTGCCCTGAAAGCGTTTATATAAATTCAAAAACTAGAGTGCGACTTTAATGAACTAAAACAAAACAGGACAATATGTATTTTTAAATATTATATATATAGTCTAGATGATATTTAAACCTCAGTTTAGTTAAATATATTATTTAATTTATTCCTCCTCCAGTCTAATAAAATTATGATAAAAATAGCAATCAGGTATTTTGATTTATAATTTTCTTATCAATCTTTATAAACCATTTCTGTACTTCTCTTAATTTTAATAGTTTATAAAGGGAGTGATCTAACACACGATATATACGTATATATGTTTATGAATTTCGGTCAGTATACAGCTATAGGCAAATAAAATGTTAAGAGGAATAATTTGCTTTTTATCAATTACAGTATATGAATTTATTAATAATTTAACGCGGTGGGATTATTACTATAATTAATAAAATTTCTGAGCTCGTGTTAACATGAAAACTAAATAAGGAAAAGGAAATAATTTAATTTACGTGTGAAATAAAAATTATTAAGGAACTCAGTTTTGCTCACCTCATTTGGTGTAGTGGTTAGCGTCCCTGCCTCGCACCACAGAGGTCCTTAGTTAAAATTCTGGCAAGGGCTTTGACGTTGTGTTGTTTAACTTCTCATAGTGTGATACGCCTACATATAAATTTACAGTTCGTGACACTGTAAATGGTGTTGTTGTGATAATCAGTCCTAAGACTGGTCTGATGTAACCCTCCATGCCAACGTAACCTGCGAAAGCCTTTTCATTTCTACATAGCTACCACATCCTCCCTTATTTTATAGCGTATTCCGTACATTGCCTCCATCTTTTGCTCTTACCCCACATACTTGCCCCTAAAGGTTATTTTACAAAACCTTCAAGTCTCAAAGCGTGGCCTATTAATCGATCCCTTCTCTTAGTCAAAGTCCTCTATATTGTACTCTCTTCTTTTATTCTACTTATAAATTCCTGGTTTGTTGTTCTATCCATCCATCTGATTTTCAGTATTCTTCTTTACACTACATTTCAAACGCTTCTGTTATTTTCCTTTCTACACACTCAATACGAACATTTTTAATTAATGATTTCTTAATATTCATACTTGTATTAGCCATTAGTAAATTCCCCTTTTTTGCTAAAGCCTTTCTCGCCTGTAATATCCTACTCTTTATATCAACACCATCCTTAGTTACTAAGGAAGTTCCAAAAAAGCTGACACGGTAAATACTTGTGTAATCTTTTGCCGATTTCCTGGCACTGCCAGGTCCAAGTAGATTTTATGTTAAATATTTCCGCTCTATGAGAAGGACCATATAATACGACCCTAAGTGTAGAGATCTAGAATTTATTTGTACGAAAATAGTGTTTATTACAAAAACTCTACTCAGTCTGTGTACATTGTAATAAATTTTAAAATTTACTATAATTTACAATGTTAACGATTTTTATTATTGTACGATATTCATTTCAGTAGGTTATATTGTTAATATTTGCAGAATAGCTCTGCTTTTATTTGTGTAAATTGTGTTTGTTTTTAATTTTATTTTATAATTCTCAGAACAAAATTTACTTTAATTTATATTGATGCAATTCTTAATAAATCAGCTGTTCAGGTTTATAGATGTTTGGCAAGAGAGGAAAATAGCTAATATAACGCATCTGCAGAGAATAGCATCATGTAAATATTAGTAAATATGTTGTTATAATTCATATATAATATGCTTGCAATATTTAAAAGTTGATGCCAAACTTACAGCATGAATGGTAGTTTCTGCTAGGTTCTTCGTTATGGAACGGTATATTTTCTTTTCTTTAAGTACTTTTTATAACATTTACTGGCCTGTATTCTTGGTCGGAAAGATCTGTTTAGCTTCATACTGTTAGTAAGGCAAGTCAAAGGTGAGCAAATTATGTGCTACGTTTGGTGCTAAGAGGATCAGAAGCCCTTGGGAAGACACCAATGTGTAAACAATATCAATATGTAGAGATTTTATGTACAGCCAGGAACGAAAGTAAAGAATCCACCTGTAGGCAGTTTATTTTCCAATTTTCCAAATTCGTGGAAAGATTAATTCGAATATATTGGGATGGTAAAAGATACACAAATTTGGAAAGATTATTGGAGAGCGTAGGAAAGGAAATTGAAAAATAAAAAGCTCGTCGGAGTCCAGAAATCATCACAAATTTTATTTAGATTCAAATGATGATGTTTTCATTTCTGCAGTGAACAGCTAAATCTCGTAAAAAGTAGCTGACTGGCTATTGTGCTGCAAAAAATTAGCAACCGCTATTATACTAAGGGTAATGCGATATACTACAGCGCTGGATTGAATTTCATCAGAGCAGTTACAATTAAGAAACAATATTCGGCTTGTGTAGAAATATACATATTGATGATAACATATATATATTCCTTAGACATGTGTAAAATTTATAATTAAATACAAAAAAGTGAGCGATGACCAAATATTTAATTGCAGATTTTTCTAATTGTTATAGGAATTACTTACAATGGATTATCATCTTACAACAAAGACCTGAAAATTTTCATGGTGTAAGACAAAATTTCAGTTATGATCTCTCCATCTCTCCCTCCTTTACAACACTGTGGATCGTAAGCATATTCCAACTTCGCAAAACCGTCCGAATTTTCCAGTAACACTTATTGCAATAAGATACTCGGTCTTTATAAAATTTTGAAAATATTTTCTAAATGAAGGAGATTACGAATGATTCGAGAAGTGGCCACTACGGACATACTCCATGAGCACGAGGACAACAGACTGTGTTGACAGGGCGCAACAGGTGGCAAAGATAATTGTACGCACTTTCTCTTTCATCTTTCCATGAAGCTAATGGCCATACAATTTACGGTCTCGGAGTTGGAATAAAAAAAGAGAAAAACGTCTTATTTGACTGTTCATATCTATTTATCATTCAGAAAAATAAATACATTAGGAATTGGTTATTGATAAATGAACACAAAACATAATTTTTGCGGTTTGATATTAAGTAATATCCTGATATATTGACTATTACGTTAAATTGTTTAAGAGACTAATTATTATTACTGATAATTTATAGTTGCAATTTATGATACCAAAGCCGTTCGTCAAGGAGTAACACCATGGATTTTCAATAATTTATATTGATAATTAAGATGGGCGATCTGTAGCTAATATAAATAAAATGCAAATAATAGCCAAAAGTTAGAATAATCTGATCATCTCCCATTTGAAAAAAAGCTATAGATGCTATTATATTATTTTTAACAGAATAGATTAGAATGATTCTTTTTCTGACTTTTGGCCATTATTTTTATTTTATATATAATATTAAGCCAAGTAAATTATTTAATATATTTATAAAAAAGTTACATTTATTTCTACGAATAAGTTACTCCTTTTAAATTTAGTAACTATCTTGAGACGAAGTTCCATAAAAATGAATAAACGAATTTATTTACGGTAATTAAGTCTGAATTTGATAGGTGTTATGATTTGAAATATAACTATTACATATAAACTAAAATGTTATATTAATTCATTTAATATTTTCTTGTTCGATGAAAATTTAAACCCTACTTCCTCCTGTCGCTGCCTAGTTTAAATTTAAACACAAATAAATAACATCAACTCGCTTAACACTTAAGTTACCTTCTTAAAACACACATTTCTACATAACAGCTATAGAATTAATCTGAAACATTTCTTACACGATATAACATTTCGATTTTGGTCAATTGTCAATTGTATTCTATGTAACCTTATTTACCTAATTTATATAATCTTCATTTCATACTTTTGTTATTATTCACTAAAGCCGTTAGTAAATTCGAATTCAAACGATTATAGTCTTTATACGTATGTTCAGGTAAGAGTATTTTGGCTCACTTTGTTTAGTTATAAGTGTAGTTTTACTAACCAACATAATAAACTCTTTGGTGAAACCTGAGGTTATATATGCAAGAGTTCAGGAGTAAGGAATTTGTTCCTAGGAATCGACTCGGACTAGCTCATTGGTGGGGCACTTACCCGGAAAGCGGGTCTGGTCGACAATTTTTCATTCTAATCTTCTAAACTTTTCTGTATGTTGAGTGGTTTTTTTGCAAGTTTTAAACCAATCTTATATCTGTGTAGCACGACGCGTTTTGTCCGCCACAGGCCGTACTTTATCCATTGTCTTATGTTCCCTTCTGTACCCAAAACATTGTTGAGAACTTTACCGGGTCTTAATGCTGTTTCCTTCCGCCCTTCGAATGTCTATTCCTTCAAGTTCTTATTTTACCGGTAGTACATAAGTCACTAATTCCGGAAAAGTTTTAAGAGTTTATAATTCTCTCAACGAGAATAATTATAATTATATATCTTTCGAGTTCATATCTTCATTTATAGTAATCCCAAATATTTATAATTATTATAGATCGATCCATTTTTCTATGCTTTTTTGCATTACAGGAATTACCATAGAACCTATAAACCACAGTTATTTCATTCCGATAAATATTTTTGGGTCAGTTAATTTGATAGGGTTTTTGCATAATTAATTTGCCTAATTCGTCTAAGGGGTGTATTCATATGGGTGGGGGTCTAGGGGGCGTCATATAAAAATAAATCGGTCAAGTTTGGTATTGAAATCGGTTCTATGGGGCGTCTTTGATTTTGATTCTGATATTTAGATGCGAATTAAATTCCAGTTCATCCCCTACCAGGGGGATGGGATGGGGTTCAACACACTTCAGCAGAATACATCACAAATATTTAATATTATTTGTCTCCTAGATATTCCATATTTATTGAATGAAAAACTACTTCAGCTCAATCCGATATAACTTCATTTTGAAATCAGATTAATATTTTTTAAATTGTCATTTACCTTTACTATTTCACAGTTCATTTATATAATTTTACCCGAGATAACGAAATATTTATTTAAAAAACTGTAGTGTTTGGAACTATTTAGCTTTGTATTTGCGAATTTGAAGGAATTTAGTGGAAATATTGGGCCGTGGATGCCTTTACCATGGCATTTCCTGTCCCATCTTTATTCATAGGGCGTTAAAAGTAGTAAGCGAACGTCCTTGGAAAACGAACAATGTTGGAATTTAAATTTAAAATGATGCCGATGAGCTGAATTATACTAACTTATTAATTTCAAGCGATGAATACTCATAGTTATACTTATAGCCTCACAAAGTTAGTCATAAATTGTTAGTGCTGTTAAAGAAAACACAATTTTTTTAAAGCATAATTATATCCAAATTTTCATATACAGTATACGAACTGTCGGTCTTGATATTTTGATATATGCAATACTTATTTCCCTTTTCGTCTTGTTGTTAAACACACAGCTAACAAAAGAAGTAATTCTTTGCAGACGAACTGCTAGACATCATTATAACTTGTTAAAATTCTTTCTATTTGCGACCTCAAACTCTCCTCAAAAGTTTCTAAGGTTCTTCGGAATGAAATGTAGTACTTTAAAAGTACGCGAAGTGAAATTCTGAAAACAAGAAATTTTACTGGAAATTTTCTTATTGGCTGCAACTATAAAATAGCACCCAATGGCTGGTACTTGCAAATTGCAGCCGATTGGCTGCTGGAAATTTCTGGGCAAAGCAAGGTGATGTGGAGAGAGATTTTGAAACGGAACATCACAAAATTGCGAACCACTGGCAAGTTATCATTAAAAATTGAGAGCCGCTGTTAAGAGCTGTGTTGAGATCTTGAGACATTAGGAAATGCAGATTTCTTAGACCCAAAGCGTCATCCAGAGGCAGCCAATGAGGATCGACCTCGACGTCTCCAAATCAGGATACCTAAGCAAGAGGATGCAGATGCAGTCCTCGACGATATCGTTGACTTTTATTCTAAAGAGTTCACATTGCCAAACCATAGGAAACGTTATGTCTTTTGATTCACCCCACAGGTGACTTGGTTTTAAAGTATCAGAAATTTTTATTGCTCCACAATTTCATATAAATTTATTTTTCTTTCCTTTGGATTTAACGAATTTCATTAATTAATTTATTATAATTTAAATTTCAGCTTGATTTTAAATACATATTTCATTCAAATTATTATAGCTTTATTAGACAATTAATAAGACTCTCCATTTGTGTTATTACAGTAAAAATAAGAGTACAAAAATAAACCAAAGAAAGAACGAAGAGAAACTGAGACATCTACGTGTATAAACCAAAACTAAAAATTAAAATGAATCATTGTAGGGTAGGTTACAAATGAATACAATGTTCAATTGAGTAAATGAATTTATTAAACGAGGTGATAACATTTGAGTGAGGTGCATTTAAGTTTTCTTGTTGTTATTTTGATTGTGTTGTGGATTACAGTTAACGCGAAATTCGAGTGAGTTTCGTAGTGGCCGTGAAAGTTGCATCGCAGTGTCAGGAATAGAGTTAGGCACGTGGCCTCGCTCCAGAATTACGTTACTTGTCGTGATAGGCAATAACGCGACGCTGTCGGCCGTCTCACCTACCTGACAGTGGATGTGAGTCAGTTTCACAATATAATCCGTGATACGGCCGTTTCAGAGCTCAAGCGCTCCACCGTTCTTACTGTTATAGACGAGTCTTGTCCAGCCAACAGCACAGTCAGATCATGATATTCGAACACACTATAATCTCGATGAATTATCCACATAATACTCTTTCTTGATAATGGATTAGCTATATTGATTATAATCGTGTTTAATTTAGACAACATTCTTTAAGTTTTTCCTTCAAAACAACAATTAACTTCTTATTAAAATGAAATATAGTTACATTTGGTTCTCACAATAATTAAACCGAATAAATTTACGATCAAATCACATACTAAATTTTTTGAGTAATATTTATAATTATAAATATAGCCATTAAATAACTCCAATAAAACAAAAATGGCCAAAAATCAGAAACGTACCTGCTGAGGTAGAATATCATTTCTTTTTCAAATCCACCCCTCCAACTAAAAACGGCTATGGTTTTCAATTTGGCAGATAAAGCTATCAAAGTATCTCACCACAAATTCCATAAGAAGATATTGGAAAAATATTTTAATATTATAGTTTATATTCGTATGGCCCTAATTTTATTAATGAATATGCTAGAAGTAAGATTCTTTGACGTACGAAAATAATTCATTTACAACTTTGTGGCACACCACGTGTACTGTAGGTTAAATCTAAATTAAATTTTACAAAATTTTGTTTATTCAACAAAATAGAAATTAAAATATTTTAAAAGGTAATAATCGAACTATAATTCATGTATTACCGGCTCATAATTATTTTACTGATAAATTTATAATATTAAAAATTCATATTTGATATTATTATTGGTTTGCAACTTATAATTTCTTACTACTAATAAAGGTAGGAGAATAATGTTGGGTTTCCTGTGAAGCAAAGAAAAAGAATTAAAAAAAAATTATGTTCATTTATTTGAAATATTATATTATACCGTTACTTCTCACTTATGACAAAAAAGATGTTCTTCTTCTGGATATAGTAAAAGAGCTCAAATAAATACTTTTATTCAGGAAATTTTGTATTGGATTAAATTCTGTAACCTTAGAAACAATACAAACGTACGAAAATGTTCTGAAACATTTGTGAGTTAAATAAATATTTTATAAGTATGTAAAATTGTCATTAAACTTATTTTTATTCTCACAAATGTTGTCATTTTGTTGTGGAACTGACGTGCTGCTGCTAGCAACTTTCACCATAATACGAATATCCTCAGAATAATGAATGATCGCGTGCAGTACGTTACACACCTGATTACAAGAATGTTATAAAAGTTAATAACTAAAGCAAAGAATATAGAAATAAATTTTTACTCCGAAAAGACATTAAATAATATAGGGCAATCCATGACGCGAAATTATCTGCTTGTTTATACAGGTTAATCCATTAAAAACGTAAGTCATTTATTTATTTAATTGAAAACCATAAGTTTTATTTTTAACGAAATATTCTATATTCAAAATTATTATTGTTAGTTAAATTTTTTTCTCATTATCTGATGACGTTAACAAATAGGAATGAAAGTTGAAGGAGCAAAATAAATACCAATACTTTTTGTTGGCATATTGGTTTGATTTTTTATTTAATATTGAAGATGTCAGATTACTGATATATTAAGTGATTCATTGAAATACTACGCTTTGCGTAGAGTAAACCAAACTTTAACTGATTCATGGAGCTCTTTATTTACGTAATTTATGTAATTTGCCAGGTTATTCCCACCTGCTGACTCTGGCTTGTATAACTCTGGTTGTATAACGTCCTTACTGTTATACGCAATCCCGTAAGGATCTGCCCGCAAAATTAGCGGGAAGTTAATTATTTGCCAGGCCCGCCCCCATATTTACGGAGCGTAATAATTGAGAACAAGTGGTTGCGCGTGTTCTCTGAAGAAAGTGGCGTGCCTCCGCGGTTTTACGCTTGTCAAAGCTGTAATTTCCGGCGCTGCCCCAGGAGCACAGCTTATCACAAATCACTTGGCTGTCGCGCCAGGTAATGACTTCCTCCCTAAGTGCTGATATACAACTCACAGCCACGCGAACACGTATTATTATTAACACGTACTTCGGTCTGTTTACACCTGATCGTAAATCTACTCTGATAGAGTGTACTTAATTTAGGGGAAACAATTGGTGGAACAATACAATCGGTACACTGTCTTCTCCTATTATGAACAAATTATATGTCTTGATGCATTAAAATTAGGATTGAAATCAAGTAGCTGTTTGGAAATTGTATAATTACATTACAAATTAAAGCTCATTTACTCCGTGAGTACAATTAATAATAGATTTCGTACGCCCTCAGTGAAAGTTATCTTCTGAGAAATGTTTAGTTATCAACCTATTATCCAATAATATATGTTATTCATGATATTTCAAAGTGATTTGGTGTGTAAGTTTATTATATGTATCTTTAATAAACCTTCCCACGTTTCGCAGTGACGCAATTTTTATGTCTTGTGGATTCTAGAAGAATTTATCGCAGTTGGTGGACGAATTCTTAAGAAAACCTATTGCTCCAAGAATTTGAAAGTAGGAAACAAATTCTGACCTGACTAAAAATTGCGCGTTTCAATTATACTACTTAGACACCTCTATTAATTGCTCGTAACTATAGTTCCAAAATATTACCTACATTTTATTATAAAGAAAATGATTTAGATTTAGTGAAAGTTATATTATAGTATTAACGAGTAAAAGAACGACTTGGAAAACAATAAATAGAATGATCGTGGTCCTGGAGGATAGAGTACAACATGAGGATTAATAGATTGAAAACCAAGGTAATATTGCACAGTATGAGAAACAGTGGAATAACAAAGGGTGTTACATTGCGAAAGGTTATTTTGAAGTAGGTTAAGGAATTCTGCTACTTGGGTACTTTAATAACTAGGGATGGTAGAAGTGTAGTAGACATAAAATGTATCTTTCCACAGATAAGAAAGGCTTTCGCAAAAAAAGAGAAATTTACTTACGAGTAATGTAAGTGTGAATTTTAGGAAATCATTTATAAAAATATTTGTATGGAGTATGGCGTTATATGGGTGCAAAACGTGGGCGGTAAGAGTTTCAGAAAGGAAAAGAATAGAAGCCTTTGAAATGTGCTGCTATAGAAGAATTCTGAAAATCAGACGGGTGGATAGAATCACTAAGGAGAAAGTTCTAAGCAGAATAGAGGAAAAGCGAACAATATCGAGGACTTTTACCAAGGAAAATGATAGATTAATAAAGCAGGTTTTAAAGAACAAGGGTCGTGTAAAATTAGCATTAGAAGGAAGTGTGTGGGGTAAAAACAAAAGATGGAATACGCTAAGAAGATTATGGAGGATTTGAGATGTTGTAGTTATACGGATATGAAAAGGCTTGCGCAAGATATGTTAGCTTGGAGAGTTGAATCAGACCATTCTTAGGACTGGATACCACAACAACAACATACACACTTTATATATATCTACAACATACGATTGTTCCTTATGCCATTAGGTATAAAGCCGTGTATTTAAGGAGAAATATTAGTGTATTTGTAGCGGGATAACTATTAATTTACAGTAAAAGAAAGAAGGTGACAGGAAAAATAGACTCGGACATTTTTGTAAGAGTAAGATGAAACTGATAGGCGGATATTATTTTAGATGAAAGTAAATGTCTTGTAGTAAAATTATGTTATATGAAACTTCAGTCGAATTCAGACTGATGTTAAGAAATGATAAGTATGAGCAACTTAGAACATTGAGCTAATTAACATTCGGTGTGGGGAAAGTTTGATTGGATGGCCATATAGTCAAGAAATGTCCAGCTTGACGAAATAATTTCTTGTTATATTTTTTCTGGTTTTCTTTTACTAATCCATTTTATATTATTAAAATGTGCTTTTATCTTTTTCTAGATATTGTTGTTGAACCTTATTGACAAATGTTCTTATCAACATGACATGTACTTACATATCCATTTGTTTTTTGGTTGATTCTACTTAATACTATATAATAAATTACAGAAGGAATATTTTATTTTAATTATTTCCTCGTCATGTAGAAAACTTCACCTTGCAGACCTATTAGACTATTTATAATTATGTATTTGTGAGTAATTAATTATTAACGTTCGTAATCTGTATGTTTTGATGGAACATTCGTAGTATTAATTTATTCTGCATGCCAAATTTACATTAAATAAATTATACTCTAATAAGGCCTTATTCAATTCATTTATTGGCGGTGCACATGTCCACAAAGTTTAGGATAAGAGTCAACTGTACACTTGGTCGTTTCCAGCTAGAATTTCTACAAATTGTTGGACAACTAGTAAATAACTTGACATGGCGAGGCGAGAAAAGGCGGTTCCCTGGAGGGTAGACAGTCCCGCGACTCATTTCCTCCTTGGCGAAGCTGGCGACATCCATCGCAAGTATCTTGTCGGTCCTCGGGGACTGTTGCTCGTAACGGTAGACTATCAGTTTCCATCTTACTCATACAAAAATTACGGTCTTGCTTTTCCTATTACCCTCTTGCTTTTAGTGTAAATTAATAATTATCTGAGCAGCTTTAACATCCTAATGGTGTAGAAAAGAATAGTAGGGTGAAGAAATACATGTTCTGTGTATAATTTGTACGAAATAAAAATTATTTTCCTTATTATAATATTTAAAAAATAATTTGAAACAATAGTTACAAATAATTGATAGTTGTGTCTAAGTAGCATAATTAAAAAATGTTCAAAACTACTTTTATATTTATGAAGTAATACGTTTCAAGTATTTTGTCTATCACCTGCTATAAATTCCTCTAAATCCATGTAAAGTGTGGAACATAATAATAAACTTGTACAAAAAATTATTTTAAAGTATTCTGTTACGATGGTATTAAAATATAATACAGAATTTTTTTACCTACGTTTATTGAAATTACATAAAAAATAAGCTCTCATTTTTACGAAGTTACCTTCATCAGAAACGCATCATAATATCGAATTCCGCAGTAGCCAGTTGCGTTCTCTTGAAATCATTTACCTTAAATGGCTTCTTCAGTGGATAAAATGTATGGAATTCACATGGGAACAAGCGTGTACTACGAAGTGAGCATACAAGTGGATGTCAGTGTAATTGAATTAGTTTATCACGTGTTAGATCTGCGGTATGTGACCGTGCGTTGACGTGCAGATAAAAGCTCATTTCAGAAGCTGGTGTCTTTTTATGCGATAAGCAGTCTTTACATTATCCAGCAGCAGGCAGTAGTAGCCTACATTTACCGCATGTCGATCGATTAGGCAGTTAATCAGCAGTAAACACAAAACACAGTTGTCGAAACGTTACCGGCTGACAGACGAGTCTTGGCTTTGATCGGAGTTCACTCTCCAACTTTCCTCAACTCCGTATTCGTCGTCTTGTTCTTTTCGGCACAAGTTTCGTCAAAAGTCATGATAGTTCGAGAAAAGTCTCCCATTTCTTCAAAGCGATTCAGTGGTCGTTGACACAAATGACGTTCCGTACCATCCTTTGACCCTAGGAGAGAAGACCTTGTCTATATGTTTGTGTATACAATTGTTTCGCATTTCATAGGACACTTTCAAAACTGACACCCAACTCTGATGTAATCTTTGCAACAGAATTATGGTGGTAATACAACTCCGTTGGCGAGAAAACGTGTAATGAAGTTCCGAAACAAACATTGTTAACTACTATTCGCTCATGATACTGAAAAGACGATAGTGAGAGTGAGATGGTGGACATGGCTGAAAGCAATTACGGTTTAAATTTTAGCGGCACACCTATGTTTATTACAATTTTTTTGGATGCATTCCTTACATTATTATTATATTGTTTAGATCCCAACTGTTTGTAGTAACTAAGTAATTAATGTTTATTACTATCACATTTATATCTAGGAAAACGTTTAGAGGAGCATGGTGTGACATGTTATAAATGGCGTCAGATTAATGGATATATAACTGTTATATTTTAACTCAAATAGGTATCCTAAAAGACGTAAAGAAGTATGAGAGAGTATTCAGTTTTATGTTAATCATTAAATTTAAGTACGATCGTCACAGGCAAACTTTGGGCTAGAGAACTGAAAGCAAATGTCATTAGTTCTAATTTATTTAAATCATAGTAATGAAAATCTTAAACGTTTATTTGCGAATAATAATTTTTTAGTATAAACTAAAATAGCGTTTATAATTATAGAATTTTTAATCATACAGCGTTTTGTTTAATTAGTACAAAGGATCACTATTAGTAAACTCAGTTGTAACAGAACTTTTAAATTATGAAATGCTACATTGAGACATTTATATTACTGAAAATGAAATCTCCAAGTATTCTCAGACATCTGACGGCTCTTTGTCGGCTTCCGAGGCAGAGATTTAATCTCGGACATCAGCTGTCAAACTGATAGAATCTACAGGTTAACCTCAAAGAAATCCATCATTGCCTGCCTATACAAGTAATACATTTTCTCGTAAGATGCGATTACTGATCTCAGTTGTACGGTTGAGTTGTTGGATCTTTGACGAACAGGTAAAAATCGGTAAATTTGTGTTTGCAGATACGTTTTAAGAAAGAAATCTCACTCCAACTCACCTTTACTTGTGTGCAGATCTTTGCATCACACATTCTAATTTAAGAAAGAAAGATTAATAATTACATGTTGCACAAGTACTTTCAATTATTTTATGTACGTACGTATTTAATTTGTACACAACCTCAACAAAGAATCTAATCTAATCTAAGGACGTAGAAATGATTTCAGCCGAAGCTGAAGCAGGAGCCTATAGATATTTTTTATAAGAAAGACAAAAATGGAAAAATGTCAAACGGACCAAGGACTCAAACGCGGGCCTCCCGATTTCCAGGTGGATACTCTAACCGCTGAGCTAATTCCAGTCGACGTCCCAGGACCGATTCAAAATCCCTCCATTTCTGTAAAACTAAGCTAGTCTCGCCTAAAATCCTACCGGAAATCGGGAGGTCCGGTGTTTGAGTCCTTGGCCCGGTCGACATTTTTCCATTTTTGTCTTTCTTCTATTTAATATCTTTCCAGATTTTATATTAATTTCCACATTCTTACTACCACACCACAAAATGTATAGGGTGAAGAAATGGTCGGTATTCTTTTATGAACTTATTAACACACAATAATAATAATAAAAACTATTTTGTGACTATTAAATATAGATAACAATTTTTAAATCAGTCAGTCCTTTAAAACTACAGAAAATTATGTAAGAACATGGATGTAATATGTAAAATTATTACTGCCTCTGTGCGAGATAATTACGAGTACACTCCAGCTTATACCCTAGTTCAGAATATGGAAAATATAATTATGCACACTAGTTAGTTAGGTAAAACAGGAAAATCGTAAGTGAGCTCGGTGTTCGTGCCAGGTTGGTTGCTACGGGTAGTGGCACAGCACAGGGTGTTGCCACAGACTGCAGAAGTGAACAGTGTTGCCTGTGTTAGTGAGAGGAGGACGAGCCTAAATTACTCCCGCAAAGAAAAAGGCAGGTATTGTCTGCAGTTCTGCTGCAATACAAAGCTGCATGAATGAACCAACTTTTACAATACGTGGGACAATGGATGTAGGGAGAAGGGGCGTTCATAGACCTCTGCTGCTGGAAAGGCCCAGCATACTCTTTGCCAGTCTTCTACCTTTGTTGTTTTGGTTGCAACTGTTTACTTTGAAAACATATTTTATGGACGGGAAACACCAGTTTAACGTTATGTGGCCGTAACTTATCTCTTTACTGTGTTACTCAAGTTAGGAGTGCAATGACATTAAAATGGTTCTTACTCTAACCTTACTTCTATACTCTTATCCTCAGCATATATACCAATTATAAACATCAAAAATTCTTTTATTACAATTTATTTCTTAAGTTGGATCATTATATGCTTTTACGTTAAGCTCACTTTATTAAAGTCTTTACTAAAATACGGGTATTAGGATCCATAGAAGAATATTATATAATAAACGATGTTCATAATAAGTCTTGCACTAATATATAATTTATTTTTTTAAAAAATTCAATTTTATACATAATTATTTTTATTGTGATCTTTATTTCATAAAGTTTTTACAGAAGCATTAATACACTTCAAATTGTGCACCTTTCATAGTTATAAGAATGTATAGACGATATTCTCAATCATTTTTGTTGTTACATTATTATTTTCTCGGCTCTGTTCCCACTTCGATCCTTCTATAAATTGGGAGTCAGGTATTTCTTACCAAGTAAAATCACCTAAAGAGTTTTACTAAAACAACTGTATATTTATTCGAGCAATAAGATTAATAGAATCCCTCAAGTTGTGGTTATACATATAATTTTGTCAGCCACTCTCCGCCGCGCCTCGCCGTGAACTATCAATTTACAATCACTAATCCGGGCTGACGTCTCACTATCTTTATTCAGCTAGCGTGTTTGAGACCCGACACCTCAACCTGTGGTCGCGGCTTCTCACGGATCCAGTTCCACCCTTACGCCATTGTGGGTCGTCGACGACTACTGAAGATAACCGTGTATTTGCACGTAGCATGTAAGGGCTGCAATTTCGAAACTCTTCATAACGGAAGTCAACGCAAAACTGTGAAAGATGTGGTGTCATGATCATAAAACCTTGACACTGGATGACTGGAGGAATGTGGTATGGTCCAATGACAAACGGCCGCGTTTATGTATGGAGAACACCAAAAGATTCTTACGATCCTGCCTGCCAGCTTCCTACACGGGGGAAGTTCCGTTACGATTTGGGTGGCCATATCGTAGGATTCAGTGGGTCCGATCATTATATGAATGTCTTGACATCCTCAACAATGAAGTGTTTACCATGACTAGCATACTGCTGCCAGACACTACCATATTCCAAGATGATAATGCGCCCATATGCACAGCCAAAATAGTTAAGGCGTGGTTTCTATAGCATCAGAATGTCATCAAACATCTTCTCTGGCAAGCACAATCGCCAGACCTCATATAATTGAACCGTTATGGGGAGCTTAGTATAGTATTCAGAATATGCATTAATCCACAAATTCATTTCTCTTCAATTTATTTTCGTGGACGTAATTATAAAATAGAGATAGTGAAAATTAATTAACCGTCTCTACTCAGAATATATATACACATGCAAAATATCTCATACCACTTAAAAAAAAAATTGTTGGACACAATTTAAAAATTAAAATTTTGGATGAAAACGAGTTTACTTTTATTTGCATTGTTTCGTTAAACTACTTTAATCTTCATTACAAAACTCGGAAACCCGTTATACTTACGAGAAAAACTTGCTTAGCACACTCTCTTGTTTTAAAGATGCCATTAAACGTTTACTTTGACGTGATGAGGCTTCATTTTTCCGAGCGCTTAACAGGCTTAAATGCTTTTGTTACTTTTTTCCACGTTCCGGGAGAGCAGGACCTTATTAAAGAGTAGAAATGTGCTAGTAACCATGAAAGCTGAAGCAGATTAGAGAAACGAAGTGAGAATCGTATACGATCTTTTATAAACTTAACGGCGCATTATCTTGCACTAAGACTTTCTAATAAACAACAAGAACGTATTACTATATCTATAATACGAACTATTGTATTTACAACACCAATATGGTTACTTTATTTTATTTAAATTAATTTTTTACTTTTCTGTAGCTGTAGGATTGTATAATATTTTAATAAAAAGAGAAAAGAATAGCTTCAATTGAAGCTCAGACAAAGGCCATAAAACTAAATTTAGAAGATCTAAATAGAAAATTTCGAATGGACCCGGGAATCGAACCCGGGACTCCCTACTTACCGATCACTGATTTCCTTGAGCTATTACGTGATTAGTAATCTGTAGGCGAGTCTGAATCTTCAGTTAATAATGTAGCTAGTCAGAATATTTATTTCTGGCTTAAAATGAACACCACAGAACCATGTTGTTTGAATCAGGTGTTACAAATAATACGACTTTTCTGCGCTACACACGGCCCAACCAACCTTTGTCTCTTGTAATTATTTTGGCTGGACTACTTCGCAGATGTTCTGATTTAATGGGAAAACAAACTTGTTTTATGTCAGAATATGGCATCTGATTAGACAAGAGGATTGGCGGAAGACTGGAGAGATCTCTGGAAGGTTTCTGGGGTCGGGTCGAGATTTTTCCACTCTGATCTACATTTAAATAAATTAACTCAAGAGTAATAAATTATAATGTATCAAATTATTAGCAACAAACTACTTTATACTTGATAATTTTTAAAGTAATTTTTTATGGCTACCGTAATTTCTGATTTAGGAAAAAGATCGAAACTGAAATAATAGCATTTGATATTATTATTCGAAATAAAAATAGCAAAACATGAATGAATATAATTATTTTAGCCATATTACTTCTTAAAGTACTATCACTAAATAAAATGAATAATACGATTGGGATTCTATGCCATTACTTCAACACCACAAATTAAAAATATTTAGAACTGAAAATAACAGACTGCTTGAAAATATAACTGCGTAAACAATTAATATTATACCTTATTTCTTAGTAAAAATGAACAACGTTCCCATATGTTAAATATTTTATTGTGGTATTATAGATTAAATTTCATAAGATACACATATGTGTAATTGTGACTGTAATATTATAATTAATAACAACGAAAATAAAGTTTTTAACTATTTGACAAACAAAAATTCACAAGCAAGAATTACTGAAATTATTTAAGCAGGTCGAACGTTTCATTACAAGCTTGGATTTCCTCCAACGGCTAAAAAATATATAGTTTAGTTTTTAACTTGACTTACGCTCTGTCACTCGAATTTAAGTAAGATTATTGAAATTGACATTGTGTTTTATATTATCATTTAGCCTAAGGAAGTTGAAATACTTTCACCCGAAGCTCAAGCAGGAACGTATACGTATTTTAGAAGAAAGACAAGAATGGAAAAATGTCGACCGGACCAGGGACTCGACCCCCGGACCTCCCATTTTCCGGGCGGGTATTCTAACCACTGAGTCCATGGTCCAGTCAACATTTTTACATTTTTTCTTAATTTTATCCTTCAGCTTCAAGCACTAGAAATGGAATATCCAAAGAACCAAAATTAACCATTCGGACCGATTTAATACACATAACCCTCACAGCGAAACTGAAAGTTGGAACATATAGATGTAGTGTTTAACTTAATAAATTCTAAGCTTTAGAGATACCTAATGATGTAGCAAGAAAAAAGAAATATTTATGTCCTAAAAGAAATACCACAAGACCTTGTTCGTTTCATCAGGTTTTGCAAATACTAAGAGTATTCTGAACTACACACGGCCCAAAAAACCTTTGTCTCTTGTAATTACAAGAAGGAAAAGGGAAGAGACAACAATTTGGTGGACTTTGACCAAGAGAACGTATAGACTAATACGCCACATTTTAAGACACGAGGGTCTTGTAAAATTAGCATTAGAGGGAAGTATGTGGAGTAATAACAGAAGAGTGAGACTGACGATAGAATACGCTAAGCAGATTAGAGAGGGTGTAATAGCTATGTATAAATGAACAGGCTTGCGCAGGATGTGTTAGCATTGAGGGTTGCATCAGACGAGTCTTAGGACTGGTTGTCCCAACAATACTTCCAAATCGAACGTATATCAATGTATTTAAAAAAACAGCATTCGCTGACATGAATTGTGTTCTACATCAATCCATGACGCACGTAACGAAAGATACTAAAATATAATTAATAAATAAATTTTATATTATTAAGTAACCTCTCCATTTATACTGACTTAAAATTAGGGTTTTATAAGCTGAAGCAGAGTTTACCTAACTAAATATGTAATTCATTTTAATCTTCGATGTTTGAGACAAAATTTTATCCTACATATTTATCATATTGGGATTATAACAATCAAAGGAAAGGCGGAACTAAACCACTTTTTCACCCTTCATACTGCTCATATTTGGATTGCTTCCAGAGTCAAATTCCGTTGCGTATAAATTTAATTTAACGATGTCAGAAATTTCTCCGCAAGGGGAAAAGTTTTGTTGTAATTGGCCTTCCCTCCTAAAGTTTCACGAAGTACCAGTCAGTTTGCGGTGATATGGATTGATTACATTCCCGTTCCTGTAAAGTAGGATAGAAACTTTATTTCATGTATATGCCATGTAATAAGACAACGTACTAAATTTTGGAAACAATGAACTTTTCATGATCCGTTGCTCTTTTGGGTTTCTTCTTAATACTTAAATGAATATTTGAATTTTCTTTTCGCACTAAAGTAATACACACTGAAAATTATTTTAATTGCATTACCCGAAGAATAACGTCGTTATTTCCTTCTTATATATATTTTTTTCCCTTTTGAATTAATTTGATAGCGCTTTCGCTTAATTTGTTTGCGTATAATTTTTACCCCATTGAGCGCTGAAGAGGAGTGGATGGGAGTGTATGGGGAGTCATATGAAAATTAAAAGAAAACAGTCAAGTTTTGTGTAGAAATCGGTGATATGAAAGTCTTTATGAACCATTTATGTGACCAGTAGGTGAATTAAACTTTCTCTGAATACGAGTACTGTTACGCATTTTCAATTAGCAGCCGGCTCATAATATTTTATAAAATGATGAATTAAACAACTTTTACAGGCCATTAAATCAGATTTCATCATGGCTATTGTTAAGAAATAGTTCTGCAATTGTTACTTCTAAAAAGTCAGTAAAAGTCACTATGGTTTTGACTGTTGGTAACAAAAAATATTTTCTTCGCTTTTACAAAGAAAATATTTGCTTTCTTGCAATATAACTTCGCATTTTCAGTAATATGTATGCTGCTGTAATAGAAAAAATTCTTTAGGGCATTTCCCTCAAACTTAAGGGCAATAAAGAAGATTACAAGTATTATAGCCTTACCTGAAACGCGTTTGCATGCGGAATAGCTCTTCCGGAAATTACCATCCAGGCTGTATAATGTAAATGGACTTAGGAGCCGGTTATGGACGACTATGTCACTAAACCTATATGGTTGTCAACGTATGCTAATGAAATATGAATATGTATTTGTTTCTTGAATTGACTCAATTTGTTAGTAAACAGACTGACTTAATTAGTACCCTGGATGTCTGATGGTACTGTCTTTGCGTTTCTCGTACATCGCTTACGTAGTAATTCCAGTGGCCGATATTTATATACTATTTTTGAACAATGCAGCGTGTGTAGAATAATTTTTTCTCAGAGCTAAGCCAAAGACAGTATCGGGATGGAAACATTTTGACTTTACCAGGAATATAAACCTTAATACGGGGTGGTTTTTACCAACTGAGTTGTCCGAGTCGACTCCCCGTGCGAGATTTCTCCATTCAATTTAATAACCTTGAATACTGGCTCACCTATAATTTAAGTGTCACATTCTTACACAGCAAATGCGAAGTGTTCTTTTTAACGCAAAAATTTATTTTCTTGCATGGCCAGACATGGTGAAGAGGGATGTTCGGGGACGAAGACGTATTACATAATTTGTTGCCTTCTGCCGAGTGTGTTGTGAGTGGAAAATTATACAGGCAGTAGCTGGGTGAATACCGAACGAGACAACTATGAGAAGAGATTTTGGACTAGGGATCTCATCTTTCAAAAGGATTGGTGCTCCAAAATTCTACAATTAAGTACTGGTTTACCAGAATGAGTTTTACGGCCTATATCTTGGCGCTACTCAAGTGGCCGCCACGATCACTGAATAAGACGTCTTGCGAGTATTTCTGGTGAGGTTACATCGATGACAGTGATTACTTCTACCACAAAACCTCTAAGACTCGCGACACCTTTTTGGGCTTGAGTAATGTAAAATGAAATGACGCTTTTTGTAAATTATAAAAATGATGGTAAAAATTTTAAATGGAACAAGGAATGTAAATTGTAATGAATAGGAAAAAAATGTTTGTAAATGGTATTGTATATGGATGGGATAAAATAAAATCACTTTAGCTAAGGAAACCACAGGCAGATGGCAGTGATTGTAGTGAGGGGAGAATTTGTTTTTAATTAAACTTGTTAGTGAAGTGGACTTTACGTTGGTTCGGATGAATAGAGATTTATATTGTAAGTAACAAATGTATTTATATTAATTGTTTCCAAAGAAAATATGATGGTAACTTGGGTGAATGTTGGTTATTAATTACAGATTGAGGATGACTTATGGCCAAAAGCTTTTAATTAATGACGATACAATAAATTAAATTGACATTTAATTGGCTGGAAACCTTCAACGTAGTAGATATGTGCCATGTGCCGAAGGGTTGACACACGAAGTATTTATAAATATTCCAAAAAGTTCGGATAATTTACATTTCACACGCAGTATTAGTTACGCAGCTCTTGGCCATTTTTACTTATATCGTTTGAATCGAATGTCCAATTGCAGATTTTTCAGAAAGTAAGCTCGGAGGTGCCCCCTTTGCTATTATAAAATAACTCACAGGAACCGTGTTTAAAAATTTTTCAATTGTTTGCTTTTTGCGAATTAGTCTTTTTCATATTAATTATGTTTAAAATGTTTCTTGGACTTCTTGTAATGTCGAAGTTTTGTTGAAGTAATCAGTCCTTTGACTAGTCTGATGCAACCATCCATGCTAACCTATTCTGTGTAATCCTTTTCATTTGTACATGTGCTTAGCGTATTCCATTCTTGCCCTCTCTCTCTTCTGTTATTACCCCACACACTTCCTTTTAAAACTAATTTTACAAGACCCTCATGCCTCAAAACCTGGCCTATTAATTTATCCCTTCTCTCCATATTCTCCATATTGTTCTCTCTTTCCCTATTCTGATTACAACTTCCTAGACAGATCTCTATCCACCCATCTGATTCTATGAAGAAAGCTGAAAATACCGAAGAATAGTTTATTTGCTATTTCATGCTTTATTATTTCCTCGTTTTACAATTAAAGTTTACACGATGTTGATGTTTGAAAAATCGTCAGTTTGTTTATCGTTAACAGAAAATACTAGTTAATATAAAATTTGCTTCTTGGAATTCTATAATCTGAATTTTGAAAGACACTGTTTGTTGTGTTTTTGTTTCGAGAGAAATTTTTCTAACAGAAAGTTTTAGAATCAACTTCATATGCGACGTTTTCCGCATGCGTAAGTCGTTTTGAGCGTCCTGAGATACAAGCAAATGAGTTTATTAGGTTCCTGCTCGCGGGAAAGCACCCTCGAGGCCACTTTTGTAATTACAGCTGAGTTTATGAGCTGTTCCCGATTGATTATTAACTGGAAATTTTCTGGCAAATGACTTCAGCTAAGCTCAGCAGTAAGCCCGACTGCATTAAAAATGTTGAAGCTGTCACAGTAACGTAAACAACATCGTCTAACCAGCAATATGTGAGGCTGTTAATTTATATTTGCACCAACTCACCGTCTATGTGTATTAAGTTCAATAAGTTTGCAATTTAAAACGATAAATCAACAAATAATGATAATAGTGGGAAAACACATTGCCCAAAATTATACTCCATTTCCTTTTTGTTACTAATTGGTCATTTTGCCAACATAAAAAGTAAATTTTAAGTATAAAAACAAAGCTAGCTCTCAGAATTTCCAGTTTTGTTCTCACAAAACCCAACCAGATACTCACTTACTGTGATTTGTTAAAAAATTCTACCAAATCCTTGAAAATGTTTAATTTTATTTACAATAGGGCATAAGTTTTTAGTGAACCTGAAGAGTTCTACATAGACGTAAGGGACTTTGGTGTTCTAAAGCTTCCAAATTTTTCATTTTATTCTGTCTGTGCATGACAAAATTTTAAATAACTCACTTATACACTAAACAGACATAAACATCCTTTAAAATACTTGCACTTTTCACCAAATCTTGTGCAGTGAATTTTTGCTTAGCTATCTTTACAATTTTAGATTATTTTCTATGCATTTCTTTAATATCTGTTCTTTAGAATCTATTCATATCCGTGCCATCTGTGCTGTTAGTACTACGATCATAGTGTATTCACCTGATGGTAAGTTGTGTATGTAATCGTGTTAAATTTCAAACAATAAAGACAATATTGCTATTGTAAAGCGGTACAGAGCTTTTTTTAAGTAGACCTGAGGTTCTCAATTAGTTTTTTTTAAATTTCCAGGATAATGTTATCAGACCTCCCCCACAAGAAAGTACCAAACTAGAGAGTTTTAATTTTTACAACTATAAATTTAACGATGTTATCAGAAATTAGTTTTTGATTATGTTTTCATGCTTTGTCAGAATGTATGAAATTCAAAGATTAAACAAAAAAATTGTGACAGACGTAATCGTATATCAAAATATTTATTTACAGAATTCTAATGAACTGTTAGTAAATACCCAACCAGTTTTTCTGATGAGTATGTAAAGCTGTAATTATCCATTTACATATTTTATTGAAAATCACATTAATTTTTATTGACAAATTATAATTTCTAAAAATTTTCAGGCTACTTGAGTGCTTTCTAAAATGTTAAGTACAAAAATAGTTTATTACCAATTAAAATTCAATTATTTTAACAGCACACTACTTGAAATTTTTTTTGTATGTTTCTCAACTCAAGTCAAAACAAAATGTTGGTAAAAGGAATCGCAAGCGAGGAAATAAAAATGTGGGGGCCGAAAAGGTTTTGCATCATCTGATTGTAATTCAGAGTAAGTAAGCAATTACCTTCTGAATAGAGGCTTCGGTAATGAAATTACTCAAACATTCTATCACTATAGCTTGTATAACGCGAACGCCACTAATTGGATGTAAATCAAAGACGATGGGTTGAATTTTGAATAGAGTCCTATATTTCGACTTATACGGTTTCACCCAAATAAAAACAAATTATTCCTTCGCACTATTACCGCAATTCGATGGAAATTTCCGATTTTAAATGTGTTTCCAATATGACTGATAAGTTATCCTATCTCTGTCGCGTTCCACATGACGTTTAATCCATGATCCGTATTTAAAGCATATGTTTGTTTATGGCGAGATTTAGATATATTTTATTACTTTTTATATACCATACCTGACTGTCATGCGCTACAGGGATATTAATTTCCTGCTAAATACGAAAAGGATTACAGTTTTCCCCAAGTGTAGAATCAGAGTAGTTTTAATTGCAATGTTGAATTTAAATACAGTATTTCAATACTCATAAGTTTTTAATAAATAACATTTTTAATTTCAGTTCCATGAGCACTGAGAACTATATTCTTATGTGAAACCACACTTGAGAAAAAATAAAGCTGTTCATAGGAGAAACATGGTGATGTCTATTCCGTTCTGTGGTACTTAATCGACTACTCTCCGTGATTCGTTGAATATAATCAATAATTCAATATTGTAAATTCAATATTTTAAACTTAAAATGAATATCCTTTAGATTGAGTGGAGTCCGAGTAATTAAATTTGTGTAACGAATACTCGTTTCCTTCGCTTTAACGTGACCTTAGGTGGATGGACGGACGTATTCTTTAAGCCAATGCAACACTTCCTGAAGGTGTGCTAACAACAGGGCTAATAACTTGGTACACAAGCAGCCTCACGACTTTAGGATGACAGAAGGGTCGCCTTATCAGCTTGTTCTACTTACGTCCTTAAAAATCCTCCCACACCATAAGTTCTTCAGAGACTGACGTTTATATTGCCGCAGGATACCCGTCATCTTCCCAGTTAGATTTCACCGATACAGCCTTACATTTTTTCCCGCTTCTTTCAGTGTATAATATTTACTGTAAATTATACATAATCTAAAACACTACTTCTGTGTCTTAAATAATAAAAAATACAACCATCTGATTCTTCCCAGATTAGCTCAGGCACACCTACCCCATTCACTACCAAATTTAACTAACCTCCCATCTTTACAACCCTCTGAGAAAATCCTCACTTCTCATTTCCTTTCCGTTCCATCAACAACGCTGATATCCTTTCATGTAACACAGAACTCGGATAAGACACTGTTACTGAATCCTCTACCGTTATCCGAATGCAATATTTCTGTGGGAACATAATATTAGGAAAATAAGAAGGTGGGATGTCTATTGTTTGGATATCGTGGTTTTGAACCTTCGTAACTAGACAAAATTCGTCAAAAGATCTTGATATACGAATATAGACTTGTAATCGACATGGTAGTCATCTGCAAGTCTATGAAACATACTTGGCATCTTGATTTTAACCCACTAATGTCCTCTTTCTGACGGGAGTACACTGCCTGCTTTTGAATATAGAAACCGATTTCCTTTGTAATGGCCGGTACCTCAGACAATATAATTTTTTTAAGTAAATGAATCCATGTAACTCTTTAAACCTGACAGGGAAACCTGTAATTAAATTTGTAACACATTTAAATTGCAGGCTTTTATACCTATGAATAACATCACAAATTTGGCATATAATTAATTGTTTCTAAATATTACATTACCAATATACCATATTGTAGTAATAATGGTAAAATTATAGGAAAAATGACTGTTCAATAAAAATAAATCATAATTATCGTTTAAAAAATTTTCAAACTGCATTTATTTATAATTAATTTCATTTTCACAATAAAACATTAAAACGTAGAATTATCTTCAGCTCCTTTCGAAGTTTACCAGTGCTCTAACAGGTGACTATACGTCGTCCATCTCCTTTGACGGCTACCAGCACTCCGATTTTTCTCTCATGAGTATCTAAAATCCACTAAAAATTCTGTAATTATGGCAAAACAATTACAGTAGAATCTGTTAATCTGGAAGGTTATCGAAGCATTTTTGTTACCTTTTCACGTAATTTCGGAGTGGTTTTGCGTTAATATTAAGGTTCTAGACGTATTGTCGATTTTTATCTTTGTGGGGACCAATAATCCGCCCCGCACAGAAGTCTGTTTGAATCTCTTACGTAAAATTCGCTCAGAAGTTACTAAAATTGCCTTACTTATTCGCATAAACACACAAAATTATAATACAAGAAATATTTACAATTGTAAACACCTATGTTGCAGGAAACCTACGTTAATAAAATTAAGCGATATCGAGAATTAATATGAGGTCAAAATTAAAAGAAGAAATAATAACTTCTGTCAATAAACAATTGTTTTAATATAAATGTACTCATTTTCAATCTATCACTAACTATTTGAATTTTCTAATATTGGCTCATGACAAAACGTAAAATAGATGTTATTACAGAAAAATGTTAATTAGTGAATTATATCCCAGGGGATGCCAGAATATTTTAAATCTATTCTGTAAACATAAATTAGTTAATGCTCGTGTTCAGTAGACGTAACGTGATGACTGCTGTTGTATCACGCCTGTAAGGATCCGTGTTCAAAGCGGAAATGGCCACAAATGCCCACACGTCGCGCCACACCGCGCCGTTGAGTCCCCGTAAATCAAGGCAACTTCGGCAATTTGAGCCCAAGGCTACGCACGGGATTCACATTGATTCACGAGGGCAGCGTCGGTGAAAACACTTGCTAACAGGAAACTCTGTGTTTGATTCCACCAAATTTTATTAGGTCTGAAGCAGACGTCTTTCGCGGCTAATATTTTCAAAGCATTCATGATTATAACTTAGTATAAAAGATTTCTTATTTTGATACATCAATAATTAGAATGGACTACAAAACGAAGGTACTGTTGTCAAAGAATAATGTACAATTATCTTAAGTCCTGTAGGCCTGCAACAATCGACGTGCATGTTGAACAATATACCAAATTTCCTAGAACCGTTATCCAAATAATTAATTAATATTAAATTAGATGTGTGTGTTCATTACCGAGTGCAAGAACACACAAGTCTGTTATTACTTTATGTAAATGTGCCAAAATAATTTTTCTTAGGGTTTTAATATTTTGTCCCCACTTCATAATTTCGTTTCCGTCGGTGGCGGGGCCCGATTCTGTCCAATAAAAATAATTTACCTATCATCTCTGTGAGGAGTCCTTCTAACACTGCACCAATGTTTTGGGGAAAACACCACGTCCTCTAATAACTCGATGCCGCCAAAGGCTTGAGAAAAATCCAAGTCGCGCCAACTTCAGGGGGTTTAATTACCCCTGTCTGCAACCTTCAAATGGAATAAAACAAACTGTTCGTAAGGTATTAACCGAATTATTTTCTTTATTGAAAGGTCCATGTTCCCTTTAAAATAAAAAAAGAATTTTGTTAATACCTGTAACACAGTTTGATCTATTCCATTTCAACATTGACCAATCCTTATGGAGAAACCCTACATTAATTGAATTCTCTGTGCATTGCAATATTATTTATGGTTTCAGAACTACCTGACAAATAGAATCGGCCTTTCATATTTCACTAGAATATCTTAACTGTATGTTACATAATGCGAATTAATAACAGTAAATGACATATTAATTATTAAATTAGAACAATTATTTTTCATAAAAGAACATGGTTCGTCGGAAACTTTTGACACAGTTCTAACAAATATTAACAGTTATATTGAGGGTTAAAAATGTTTCAAATGTACATTTTTTACTTTCCCAACAAATGACAATTTTTCTTATTGCCATTTCATTTAAAATTAAGATTCGTCGATGAAAAGATTATCTCAGCATGTTTCAATTGGAAATAAGAGGACTGAGTACATCCATCAGTTGCAAATACTCCTCCCATTCGTAGATAGTACGGAATTATGATCAAAATCGTTAGAGTGAATGGAGCCAATAATCTCAAAATTTATACGAATAAATAAATAGTAACATAATAACAAGCTCCTAACCTTGCTAATATCTTAAGTAAAATTAAATATATCAAACTCTAATAAAACATAATTTTGTGTTTATCCATGATCACGTGAAAATGACGTACCTGTGAGGAAATTTGTTTGGAAATGTATATAAGTGTATTTGATACAGCAAAAGACAATAAAATGTATCTCTTCAATTCGTCAACATCTCGGGACTCAAAAGTTTTTAATTGGATGTCGATGTCGGTATCGCCACAAACTTCTTCCTAACCCTGTATTAAAAACCGTTGAATATCCTTCACATCAGATCTAAGCATACAAGACTTTATTACTTCCCTTAAGAGGATAGAGTTTCCTAAGCTGATTCGAAACATTGTAATATTTTACAATTCTCTTCACAAAAATTATTTTAGATGGTGATGAAATACGCAAAATATGTTATGAAAAATATATAGAATTAGTAAATAAATGATAATTTTTGAAATTTCAGAAGCAGTTCATATTTTGTCGAGATAGATTATGAAAAGTACTTGCCTGAATTGTAAGTGTAACTTTTGCATGATATTCAATTCATTCCTTGGAATGAAATTGGATTCCGTTGCAATGCAGCAGATGTTAAGCAAACAGTATAAAAAGGCACATGCATATTCTACATCAGAGGTATAAAAAAGAAGAGAGACAGAGAACTGTGCTCTGCAAAGCAATGTGAAGCTTGACTCTGCCTATTAAAATTGTTGTTGCTTTGTGCTGTGCGGGTCTAATTTTCTAAACGAATATTAAAGTCCCATTACGAACATTGTTAGTGTAGTTCTAAGGTAAACGAAATCGTCGTTGGGAGATAAGAAGAGAGTTTCGCACGATCTTCAGATATTTTGCAACATAATTTCTAATTTCTACAATTTAGAAATTCAGAGCCGTGATGCAATTATTCATGTCTTCAAATGCCACATAATTTAATACATTTTAAAATGCGAACCTCTGCATGTAAGTAATAAAACACGCATCATGAAAACAGAAAAAGCCTTTATAGGACTAATCTGTTAAGGATAGATATTAATAGATAGAAACGTTTGGTGTATTCAGTTTTCGGTATTAAAATATTTTGTAACCCTATTGTTTGCGTAAATTTTTTTCCGGTTTTCAATTTCATTAATCATTTTGCTACTGGTATTAATACTTGAGAGTTTATTCATATGTTTTGTTGTTTGGGTCTGTCTTCTAACTCAGAGGTGTTTTGCCTACTTTGGGGGTATCAATTATTTCGTTTGTTCTCGTATAACTAAGCAGCAACCGTATGAGTGGAAAAGAACTTATAGAATCTGACGAGTATCAAAATATATTTCAATTTATGTTGTTTATTAATAGTAGAAATAAAAAATTAAAAGTTACACTTTACTTAAAATTAGAGTTTTGTTTACTTCCCGAAACCTGTTCATTTTTGTATTTGAACAGATTTCAGAGAACAAGTACAACAAATTGTGTATCGATCGCGTGATAGGTGTGCGTAATTTAATGGAATGCGTACGCTGTTAGCATCGGCTGCAGTGCCCTTTGACGCAATGCGTCTTACCGTCGGGAACACCAGTGCAATCTTTTGTAGAAGTTCGATTCTGGTTCGTTACTGCGGTTTCGCAGCATTGATTCCTAATGGAATGGATATGTTCAGAGATTTTCGGAGTGGATTGCAACTTGCTTCTCTTACATGTCGTAGCTATTTCCAATTAACGCGAACTGTCAACTATTTGTAGTAGTTCCACTTATCCGGGATTTCAGAATAGAATCGTTTATAGAATGTATATCACATTTTGTCTTTGCATAGTACTGAACAATTCAAAAATATTCGGTGTGTCCAGACAATTTTAGGAATGAGATAATTCAAAATATGGAGTTTCATATGGGTGCGACAAAATTTTGGTCCATGATTGCATTAAAATTCTAAAACACACGATATTACTTTTATTTTGAATCCAAAAATTATTTTAGATATTTTTTCACATTTTAAGCAGGTCTAAAATAATTTTCAAAATCTATTTTTGAATCCTTAGAATCATATGTATGTTGATACTATTTTAATGGCGTCCATTATGATGTAAATAATTTAATACGTACTACAAACTATTTTTTTTAATGCCGAAGTAGCAAAACTACTAGAAACAATTGACGGTTCCCCTTTTTCCGAAATAGCGGAACATAACTACAGAATCAAGTTTATTTATTTGAAACGTTTTTAATTCATGTAACTATGTATAAGGCCATCTTGTGGCGAACTTAGGGCAACAATGATTAAGTATACGAACGAATTCATGATACTTGAAGACCGAGTTTGAAGTTAAAAATTCATGAATGCTTGATGGTGATTAGAAAAAAGTGTCGAAAGTAATTATTTCTGAGGACTTGTATCCCTGTAAGGCTAACAAATTTCCTAACCGAAGCAGGCGCTCGAACGTCCGCCATGTTTTCTCAATATGGGGGATGGTAGTCTGATATTAACGAGAAAGATTTTTGACAAAAAAGTTCATTAAAAAGCAACCCGACCGATTTCTTTCGAAAAAGTGAAAAAAAACAATACATGTCTCCATATTGTGAATTGGTATTTATATCCCTTAGAACTTTTTCAGGGCTGTGTAAAATATTAAAAGAAAGTTTATTCTTTATTCGCCGGGAGTTTTATTTCGTAAACCGAACGAAGTCAGCATCAGGCTGCCCTTTTAATTGCAATAAATTGACGCAATTCACTACTACGTTCAGTGTTGATATGGAATGCTGTGTGTCTGGTATTAACAAAATTCTTTTCTTTATTCGTAAGGACATACATGGACTTTTGAAATAAAAAAATTAATTTGTTAATACCTCCCACACAACTTGTTCTGTGCCATTTCAACATCGACCCGCCCTTATTTAAAACCCCTGTGTGTTTAAATATCTTTCCTTATCCTTGCATGTTATTGTTGTAGAATTCACTTCTAAGACTGGTTTGTAGAAACCCTCCATGCTAACCTATCTTGTGCAAGCATTTTCATTTCCGCTAAACTACCAAATCCCACATCCTCCCTAATCTACTAAGCGTATTCCATCCTTAGAATCTCTCTTCTGTTCTTACACCGCACACTTCCCTCTAATGCTAAATTTACAAGACTTGCCTATTAAAACGTGGTCTATTAATCTATATTTTCTCCAGGTCAACGTCTTCCAAATTGTTCGCTCTTCCTCTATTCTGTTTAGAGCATCCTCGTTAGTTACTCTATCCATCCATCCATCTGATTTTCAGCATTATCCTATAGCACCACATTTCAAAGGCTTCTATTTCTTCCTTTCTGCAACTCATACCTTCGCATTCATATAACGCCATACTCCATACAAATATTTTTATAAATGATTTCCTAAAATTCACACTTATATTACTCGTAAGTAAATTCCTCTTTTTTGCGAAAGCCTTCCTTATCTGTGGTAAGCTACATTTTATGTCTACTAAACTTCTACCATCCCTAGTTATTAAAGTGCCCAAGTAGCAGAATTCCTTAACCTACTTCAAATATCCTTTCCCAATCTAACACTCTTTGTTATTCCACTGTTTCTCATACTGTGTAATATTACCTTGGTTTTCCATCTATTAATCCTTATGTTGTACTCTATCCTCCAGGACCACATTCATTCTATTTATTGTTTTCCAAGTCGTTCTTTGACTCGTTAATACTATAATATAACTTTCACTAAATCGAAATCCTTTTCTTTATAAAAAAATTTTAGGTAATATTTTGGAACTATAGTTACGAGCAATTAATAGAGGTGTCTAAGCAGTATAATTGATCGCGCAACATATAGTCAGGTCAGAATTGGTTTACTACTTTCAAATTCTTGGAGAAATAGGTTTTCTTAATAATTCGTCCACCAACTGCGATAAATTCCTCTAGAATCCACAAGACAGAAATTGCGTCACAGCGAAACGTGGGAAGGTTTATTAAAGATACATATAATAAACTTACACCAAATCACTTTGAAATATCATGTTCCATACGAACATTTGAGCAATGATTTCCTAATATTCACACTTATTTCGCGAAAACCTTCCTTGCTTGTGCTATCCTACTCTTTATGTCTACTATACTTCTACTATCCCTAGTTATTACGCTTCTCAAGTAGTCGAATTCCTTAACTTCCTTCAAAATATCCCTTCACATTCTCATACCCTTTATTCCACTGTTTCCCATACTACACATTAACAATCATAACAATTATAATAATGATTGATTCAGACATCTTTGACTGAAATATATTTAAATAAATTAACGATCATGTACAGACGAGATTTATTTTATTGAATCTATATATTACAAATGTGGTTACGAAAACTTGCAACATATCATTAAAATCAAATTGGCAATTGGCGCAACGTAACATTCATAATTAAAACAAGTCAAATAAATATAACTATTCACGGTCCATTAAAATGTTAAATCGCAAGAGAATCTCCAGAAATAGGCGTGTTCGGATTTCAGGGTATCAATTATACTTCTTTTACATTTGTCGACGTCGGTAAAATTTAGATAAATATTCTATATGTAATCTATGTCTTGATTCGAATGGTTTTGAGTTATTGAAGCATTTATCATCTAACAATGATACAAAGTTAGATGAAAAGTCTCAGGATTCCAATATTTAAAAATAATAAACGTTGCAACCGCGGCGATTGTTTTGATAGGAGATTGATGTATCATATTTCCCCATGGAAGTTGGTGTTGATGGCGGTGGCATACATCATGTGGTCCGTTAAGAGCGACGCACGGTCGACTTCGCAATTTATGACTATGGTGTAATTGCATCATGACTAAACATGATGTTAACGGAGATTTGTGGGATTCGTCCTCATTGCAGCGCGACAGTTTTACTTCACCTATACTCTCTCCAATCATTTGCAAAAAAAAAAACATTCAATCTCTGTCCCTGATTATCAGATTTTCGCACTTGTCACTATCGTATGATGTTTTCACATATATATGTACTCATTTGTGCTGAATTACACGTATGAGTTCTTGTAATCAAATTAGCTTCCTATGAGATTAGTTTTCTGTTAATGATCACATTAAACGAGATTATTTGGACACAGAAAATAATTGTTGAAATGTGATTTAATCTTCATATAGGCGTTTGAAGGTACACCGCAATAAATGAGAAAATATATTTACATTTATTTGTAACACAACAATTCCTTACATTCCAGAAACGTAAATTTTATGAATAAATCGTAAAGAATTAAATAACAATAATACATATTGCAAAATTTTAGTTTTATTTTACATAGATACTGTTTTAAACTTGAGGAACGTCAACATTCCCCAATAAGGAAAAAACATTTTTCAGTATTGACGATTATAACTAAATAAAATAAGTTAATAGCCATTTTTTAAATTAAGCGAAGTGAATGAAAACTTACTCTGGAAGTTTTTGAATTTATTAAACACATTTATTAGGTCATATACTTTTTAAAGGTATACTGGCAGATGCTGGTGCCTAAAAGAAAAACAGACGTGAACCCTTGGGAAATCTACTTTTCAGAGGACGTAAACTCGATAAATAAATTTATGCAACCGATTTGAAATGCAACATGACTTATTAAATCGTATCAGATGTGGCTTAATAAAGATTACTGCGGTCGTGGAATGGATCTGACATATCTGCTAAATTATGGAGATGCACTCAAGACCTTTGTTTATTTAAATTCAAAAGAATCAGCACTTAAGAGGTTGATTTTCCAAATGCAACGCTAAAAATGGAGTACAAAACACACTAATTTGTGTTGCAAGCATTCGTTCATGCATATTCAGATGTGGAGTGAGAGCGACTGCATGCGGTGGTACAGTGAGCGTGCATGTCTACAACTGACAGCAACAAGTGGCATTGGTATTTTGCTACAAGTTCTCCAATCCTTGAGATCTTTTATCACAGGGTCAGATGTAAACGAGATTCAGACATTTATATAAATAAGAGTATGTAAGTGTGTATGTCCCTAATGGCTCTAATACCGATTGCAATGAAATATTGGTGAGTGCTGATTCCTCGGATGGCACTGTATATCTTTCGAAAATTTATGTTTTTTACTCTCCCCCTCTTAGGTCAAAAAGGGTCACAACCTGACCGATGTCTAGCATTTGCCCACAGTTTTACAAATAATATTTTTCTTCCGCCAGGGTTCTGGCGAGTACATTCTACGATACGAACTATATATAAATAATACTTAAATTTATTATTTAATAAATATGCAAAAAATAACTTGCATTGCTGATGATTCAGGATTCTCATACGAAGGAAGGACCAAAGGCACATTGGTGAAACAAACCCACGGCGGTAAAAGAAAGTCAGGAAAGACAAACACCCTCGTTTGGGCTGTTTCTTTCCTTGGCGCCAAACTAAAAATTTTAATTAAGTGTCACACAAAACAGAAAAATTGTGGGAGAGTAAATTACCAACTAGGGGGTAACTAGAAATATTAAACAGCTCTAAATACTTGGGTGTAACGGTTAGCAATGACTTATCATGAGGTATACACATAAATGATGTGACTAATAAAGGATGGAAAGCACTAAACTTTGTAACAAGGGTTTTAAAAGAAAAGCTCCAGATGGACTACGGCAGTTACGTATAAAACTTTATTGCGATCTATTCTAGAGTATGGGGACAACATGTTGAGCACATTCAGGCATTGGAAAAAATTAAAAAAGCATTAAAATTCACTTGTAGATAATAAGGTAGAGACTTTATTACATGCAAGGAAACTGGCTGTCTTTATAAATGGAAAAGAAACTTTTTCTCATACGTTTCCTCACTGTGCTTATTTTATGTACCAGAAAATTTCTTGCGTCGATTATGATAATGGGTCAGAGGTGGCAAAACCGTGGCACATGCGCCAAATGTGGCACTTTGGACGATTAAAAGTGGCGCACTGGATCCTTGAGCCTGTTCGTACTTACATTGTTAAAAAGAATTGTACAGTTTCACATGTATTAAGTAAATAAAATGAATGGCCAAAAGTCATAAATAGAAGAAGTTTATAGCAATTCTTCCGGCAAACAGACGGTGCAGACAATTCCAAGTTGCAGGCTGATATCGCTCTCAGTGCCAACAACTGTAATCCGGAGTTATCTTTACCAAACGAGACTCTCTGTCAGATGTAGCAACAACATGAAGCTATCGCCCTCTCTTAGAGGAACATCATTCCTGACTCTTTTAGATTGGTGCTTCATTAAATCGGTTAATTAATTAATTAATTTATTTAACGTCGTAAAACGCCTCACATAACGATGAACGTAAGACGCTATAAAATGTGTTCCGAGTCATTTGGCGCATATGAACTCATGCGTTAAAAAATTGGCGGTTGGTATGCAAAAGGTTTGCCACTCCTGCTGTGAGTCATGGCGCTAGTTATGATGAAATTAAAATTCTCTCAGCTCACATAGCAAACTTTCTATATATGTGTCGCTCTTGTTGATGAATTAGTAACCTATTGACAGTGAGATTACTGTCAAATACTGTAATCCAATTTATTTAAAAATAATAGGACAACCCAGTGCTGAGTAATTATGAAAATCTTTGATACCCGCACACCCATAAAACAGCATCTGGACTGTAACAAAATTAACGACCATTTTTTGACTGGACAACATAAAAGTTAAAAAACTAGTATTGAACTACTGAAATATAAGGTAATGCACAAACAAAATATTAGTTTTATCTCAAAAGGCCAAGCAACTTGTTACTTCTTTCTGTACCCTCGGCATGGATTAACCCATATTGTCAAATTTTCGTTTCGTCTATCATCATCCATCCATGTGTTCCAATTTTGCAGGATACAATTGAACAAATGTTATAGTAGTACACTGTAAAGAAAATGAAGAAATTAGCGCGGGATTAAATATGAATTATTTACAAGTATTGTGTGGTTCTCAGTGCACTGACACATTTGCATATTTCTTTTAACTATAATTTCTTCCACATTTGTAGTAATGGTTTCTCCCCGTATCCCCGCCCTTCCCAGTGACTATCCAAGTTTATTAGCAATATGTACACGCGTTTAAATCAGTGTAAAGAGTAAATCTTCTTTCATCATACGTGTACCTTAGATTCTTTAGATGTAATGAAGAAATTAACACTGGCCCCGAGTTTTGATTGGATGCAATTTATAGCAGCAGAAACGAGATTCTATCTGTAATCGGTAACTTATTAAATAATCATAACAGTTTAAATATTATATTTTCGCTACTTAAGTAAAATTATAACAATAATTTAATAACAATATCATATTCCGTAGATTATGTAGAGAAACTTAGTTAATTATTAACAATTCAAATTGAATAAAAATTCAGAAATTATAAATTTTATTTTCACATTATTTCATTGCATATGGCAAAGAGAAGTATGTATTAACTTGGCAATTATATGCATATGTGTGTGTTGTTACCACTCCCCGAGGCAAGTAATGCATGTACAGTGGAATGAATTATCACGGATACGCGGGGATATGAGAGGTAAAACAAATTGCATCGGCTGTACCGATCTGGTAACCCGATAGTTCCAATTACAGCCTACGGGATTTACACAAGAGCCGCTTCGCTTATTTTGCCAGACCTAAGTTAACATAATTATGAATCTAGGGCAATTTTTATTGCCATATAAATAGCGTAGGTATGTATGGCCTAATTTCACAGCCGCTAATGTTACGATAATACGGAAATTAGTATCTTTCGTTGAGGCTGCTGTCTGGAGCACAATTGGGCCATAAAAAATTGAGAGTTTGGCGTCACGTGCGTAAATCTTGGCTCCTGCTTTATTTCCCAGGTCAGCTGTGGAGTTTTGACTGTTTCTGTAGCAGGGGAAGAAGGCGGCCTTCAATAAATTCTCCCTTTGCCAGCGGCATCTGCTCCGGTGCTGCTGCTTTAACGCACCTCAGTCGATAATTCTTCCTCCGCTATCATCGATTACTCCTCCCTTTCCCACGTAGGCAGGAAAATTATTTTTTTCCCTTTTCGTTACGGCCTGGAAAGACTGATATTAGAATAGGCGAAGTTCACTACAGGAGCAAAAGTGTGAGACCTCTGATTTGAGCACGCCGAGGCTGCGTGGTATCGATCTTTCGTTCTCTGTATATCCTATTGTACGGCAACAACTAGGAAGCGCATTCAGGTGGGCCGAAGGAGGCGCGGGCCTTCGCATCTGCTTTGATTTCCGAGGGGAAATGTATCTCCTTACACTACCTACATTCACACGTAATCACTGCCTTCGATGCGCCAAATGTATGGAGCATGTCGTCAAGGGACACCTGTCAACCGTGCCGAGGGAGTACTGACGCTCTTAAACTCTGCTCATTATTCGTCTATGACTAGCATCGGATTCAACAACAATAGTTATTTTCTATTGTCTGAGAAATTATGTTAATCTTCAATTGCTACACAAACCAGAAGGGAAAAAAAGAGGGATTCCCCCCACTCTTCCCAAGAGCACCAATGTAATTTTTCTAAACTTCATTACCAGGCACATCAGTTTGCTGACTTAAATATTTACAATAAATAAAAACAGCCGAAAAATTCATCATTAAATATCTAACTATTTATTAACAAAAGCGATGTTTCATCTCCAGTTTCAGACTTCATCAGGCTTAAAAATTAGCAAAACATTCTATTCCCTCCTCGACTCCGTCAGTCAAAAAGATTATTAAATTTTCATGTGAATATATTATTGATTACTAGTCACTTGCTCGTATTTGAATTTATTTATATAGAGGGAATCCTTTTTTCTTTGCAGATACAAAATTAAAATGTAGTGAATGATGTCACGATATGTCGGTCGTTGTTTCATCGGTATAATCCTTATTGCAGCTAACAATGTTGTTAATACATAAAATTTATATATCATACAGATATGAAATCTTTCACGCAGCCAAAACATTTTTCAGTGTCGAAAAATACTGTAGTGAACACGTCAGCATCCCCCCTTTTCAAAACCCTTCCTATGCTATTAAAGGGGAGTTGCCTGTTTCAGGATCACCCTCATGTAGCCTGTTAACCCCAAAATGTGCCTTTTAAGTTACTAAAGATGTTATTTTTTAATTTAAAATTTTTAAACTAATTTTTACGAGCGGTGGAACTTTGAGGGTTCGTTACTTGCAAATGGAGCAGGATGTGCGATAGTATCAACCAACTAAAATACTAAGTATCAACGCGAAGCCTTTGCCATCTATGAAGCGCTAGAGATGATCCAAAACTCAACATGTAATTGAATTTGTAATAAATACAGACTCAAAAAGTGTCGTAACCCGCATGGATAATGAAGGCAACGAAGAAACAATCATCAGAAACATTGGAGAAAAATGCCACGAAATTACGAACCAAGGCAAAGAAATAATAATTCGATGCATTCCTTCACATACTGGTATGAAAGATACGATTCATAACGGGAATTTGAAAACCTTGGCAGTGACATCACAGACAACCCCTAACACATGATATTAGTATACTTTGCACATTTTTTTAATCTGAAAGTACTTCCACTTTTATGGGAGAGATTTGTCAGAGTATTTTTATATATATTTTTAGAACAATTTGTCTTAATTTTTTTTTTCAAATTGTCAACGTGTTTGAATTTCTTTGTATAATATATATATGATTACGTCGCAGAGAAGAATTGACTGTCCCGTCATCGCACATTACACGTATAGCTAGCTAGTTTGTTATACGGTCCCTTACTAGATTTTGAACTCTTTACCCACATCTATTCGCCGTAAATCAGGGTCCGGCACATGTAGTAATGAGCGCTTAATTAGTTTTATGGGCAACTGGATTGGTTACCGTTGATTACACTTAAATCCATTGTTGGCAAAATAGATTTCATGACACTCTCGTGCAGGGACTAAAATTGTATGCATACATGTGTACATTTATACTTACTGAAATTAAGCGTTATGTATGAAAGGGACCAACACACAATTTCCAATATATGATATTCATTTAATTAACTATATTTCATAAAGCTGATTTCTTTAATAAATATAAAATGATAAAATTGTTCAACTAACTGTATAAGTATCAAATTAAAATTTGTTTACCACAGTTTTTGTGTAAATGAGGTAAAATGGAAAATAATTGTACAGGATGAGTGAAATTAATGATTAAATTCTCAATAGAAATAATAACGTGTTTTAGTCACTTCTGAAAGGAAATAAAATTGTAACGTTTATACGATTCAGTTATTTGTTACGGAGTTGTAAAGCAATTTAAGCTTATACGGCTACCTGATTTGATTTCGACGAATTACTTATAACTCATTGTGCTGAAACATAGTGTTCTATTAATTTAATACTTTTCCTTCACGGTATAATTTGTTGCAAGAGGAACAATCCATGCAAATTTTTTTTTGGGTTAACAGCCTACATGCGGGTGATCCTGAAACAGGAAACTCCCCTTTAATAGCATAGGAAGGGAATATAAAATGTAGAGCAAGGTAGCCAAGGGTTTTATTATATATTTAAGTAAAATTCTTTCTCCCATTAAAATTTAATTTTAATAAAGTCATCTTTTATGACTTCATTGCTTAATTCTTTTTAGTCTGTAGCTGGGTACGGGGCGTTGCCTGGGTATTTTATTAACCCGGTATAGTTTAATTCGACAATAGTCAGTTGATAAACGTAATTACGTCAGAATAATTACAATTATGAAACTTTATTTTTCACAATCCTTACTCCATCTAAGCTTGGGGAATGCAAATTTCATTACAACCGACATGACAACTCATAGTATCTGAATTCAGTCAAGAAGCCTACTAGTAAATTAATAAAGGTCAGTAACTTAGAGTCTAATAATTCTGTTACGTTAATACAGGCGGAAATGTTATGGATAACCTTTGAGAATAAAAAGTTCACTAATTCGTACAATATCTAACTTTAACCTTTACACTTCCCTTTTTAAATTTTCTTATCTACCAGCATGGTTTAAACTTCTGAGGTTCGTAGAACGTCACTGTTTGTCTCCTGAGGTGTCCCCGCCCGGAGATCCTAATGGAATATACCTCTGGAATATTTTACCCAAGAGGCTGCCATCATATTGTTATGCATTGAGCGTTGAGTGTACGCGGGACATTTTTAATTATGTAAATAAATTTCTTCTTTGATATGAAATTTTATTTGAATGAGATTCTGTAAATTACAAAACAGTCTCTTAATAGCGAGGAGTTGGGTCAATAACAGTAGGACCAAAAATAAATAAATGAAATAAGGTGATTGGTTTTCAAGTTTGAAAAAATTAATGAGTAAATATTCTTATGTTTTTAAGAATTTCTGTGTTGATTACTTATTTTTCTATCGTAATGGTACGAAGTTTTGCAATTATTATAAATGTTATATATAATTTTAAACTTACAGTAATTTAGATGGCATTGGTTTTGGATTCCGTAACACTTTGAACGTAAAGACAAACTAAAATTACAGCATTTCAGTTAATGTAAAATAAAGCTCCTTATTTTATTAACAGGGTTAATACGTAAAAAACTTAGCCAGTTAAACATATTTAATTTTCAATAACTTGCACTGTATTTCAGTAATTGTTGTGTACGAAAATCATTTCCGAGATCATGAGTTTTCACTGATTTGAAGTCACGCACTTTCTTGGGAAGGAAACTGAACTCAATGAGTATTGATGTTGTTTTGGTTCCTTCGAAACGATTCGTTACTAAAATTCTTTTTGCCTTTATTTTAGAGATTGGCTGTTGTTGATATATTTCCTGAAGGAATAATACGAAATAAACGAATTAGAGTCTGTATACTCCAGAGTGTCCTTTTCGTCATTTCCTTAGCTCACTTCCCTGAAGTCCAATTTTGTCTTCGGTGTGAAATTCTGTTCTGTGTTGAAATAAAACATACAATTTTTTCATATTTACGACTGTTTCTAAACATGGAATTCCTTCTTTCTCCCTTCTTCGATCGTCTCAAAGCCTTTCTATTATAGACCGTTATTGTTTTATAAATATTTAAAGATTGATAAAATAGTTCTTTGTTTGTTTAAGAAGCACTGTTATTAAATATTATCACTTGAAAAGAAAAAATAAGTTATTGCATGATCTGATGTCTGTGTAAAGGAGAGAATGGATGTGTTTGCTAGAAGGTAGGTGCGAGGTACTCGGCCGATGTGTTGAGCGTAATTAGCGACGCAGCTAAGAGACTCGTAGTTTACGCCAGGCACCTCAGCAACCCCCGCCCCCACATCAACCGCCCCACTCATCCACCCCGCACCGTGGGACAGATCTGCCAACACAAGGATTGCGGTCTGCAAACGCAGAGCAGAGTTCCACGTAGCGGTTACTGCGGTAGCCATGGCAAAGGTGCGAATATCCGAGTATCACCCAAATGGCAACTTGACTCTTTTACAAATTAACATATAATTATATAATTGTAGTTTCGTCGTCTCGCAATAGTTAAAACCATCAACTTGTTGCATTTTTTGTATCAATTTTGTCCTCCAAATGCTTTATTACAACTCAATATGTATTAAATTTTTTTCTGCCGGATTCTGTAACTTCTCATAAAATTCATACATTTCAAGAATTATAAAAATGGCCGAAAATTCAATATTTACTCGACGTACGTCTAGTAAATAATTAATCCAACAATAAGATTCTGAGTTCGTCACCTAGGTTGTGCAGGCCTGTATGATTTTTAAACATCTAACGAAATCAATTAGGATTACAGAATCATTGTGTGGAATATACTTTATCAATAATTTTTTTCTGTTTAGCGCTACTTATTATTAATATAATTAGTCTACATTCTTCACAATCTCTTTTATGTACAACTGGCAGTTTGCAATTTAATTTTATTATTTGAAACGTTATTTTCTTAAAATTAGACTTTCAAAGTTTTAAAATTTTAAAATTTGGCCGAATATTTTAGTAATTTTTCTCAGAGGATATATTTGAGAGTTTTCATTTAATTGTAGTTAATGTAGTCTATGAGTGCTGCAGCGCTGCAGTTACGATTTTTTTGGCGCTAGATAACAACCTTCCTTCACTAGTAAGCTGTGAAACGTCGCCACTTCGAGTTTTCCATTTGTTAAATGGTTTCAAACTGTTCAAAAGAGTTGAACGTCCCACGGACTGTAAATCAGATCATCGATTCATTTATTTGATGCCATATTCGTCGATGAGACATGGATGCCTGACAATCCGTGGAGTAGAGGCACACAACATAAACAGTGAAGAATCAATTTAAACAGACGATATTTACTCGAAAGAACATGTGCATGGTTTCCGTGTGGACAGGGAGTTAAGTTGATAGAATTCTTGACCAGAAATGCAACGATCAGCAAAGCTACGAAAGCTCCGTCATGGCATACAGAATTAAAGGCGTAGAATACTTTTGCGTATAATATATTTTATTCATGACAACGCCTGGCCAAACTCCGACAAAGTTAACGTTCCATCAGATCACTTTAGGAGCAATTCGACCACCCTCCCTACAGTTGGGATTTTATTGGGAAAGTGACAGAAGCTGCTATATTCACTACATAATTTGTTTCTTCAGGTGTTATTTCTCACATTTTTGAACTTAGCTAGAAATATCGTTTAGTCGTAAGTTAATTTAATGCAGCTCTGATAATTGTTACTTTGAATTTCGTGTACCTTTTTTAATTACCTTCGTAAGTTCTGCTGTACTAAATGTGAAAATTCTACTTCAAACACGAACTTGTTTCTGTTTATCATTAAACTCGTAAACCTGTATATTATTTGTGGATGAGCAATAATTTTTAACCTGTTGATGAAAGTACCAGTTGTACCAACGGTGTGGTGGAGAGACGTGTTTGTTAACTCCTATAATGTCTCTATAGCTAGGGGAATAATGGGAAACATGAATGGAAATTTGGGATGCATACACAAGCAGCAAACTATAAACCAGCTGGAAGCGTCTAAACCCTGCGTTCCAAATGCAGATTTTACGTACCAGCTATTTTAATTTTCACAGTTATTGAATTTTTTACTGGCCAATGAAAACATAAATTAGATGTATCAAAAATTAATTGTTTAATGTCCTTAGTAACTTAAAATAATGAATTCAGTTTACATGTAAATTATTCTATACTGATATAATCATGACGGATATAATAATAATATGCTCGTTAAAGGTATTGTTATAAAACTACCTTTTCTTACAGGGTCAGATGTTTGGAAATTTACAAACAATGTTATGCCCCTTATGACATTTTGAATAACATTACTATTTGAAATTGTGTTACGTCCACCTTTACCAGACTATTTTTACGTCAATGGAATTTATACTCGGACGTAAAGTTTCTTTATGCATATCGCAATCTGTTATCTTCTTCCAAAATGTTCACGAGTTCTAAATACATCCTTCTAAGTTAAGAAAATATTTGATAAAAATTGTTTTTACTTGTAGTGAACTTTTGTTAACAATTTTTTAAAATTATAATGCAAGGCTTACCCGCTCCCTCCGATCTGTTTACTCGAATTCCGGCCCAGGAGCCACTGCATATGCAGTATATATATATATATGATAAAAAATGAAAATCGCAGAACACATGTTCACTGAGGGAGATGAGAAGCGTAGAGCCAAAGCATATGAGTTCTTGAACCCAGCATGAGACTTACAGGCGTCTTGGTTTTAAATAATTAATTATGAAGCGGGTTTCCGATATTTAATAATTCAATAATCCAATAAAGGAAAATTTGTAACAATTTTATTTAGAATAAACAGTTTTACATCCATGCTGAACACCGTCCCTCGGTTTGTCAATCACTGAATGTTGCTGTTACACACTCACGCTCAGAGTTTCACGTCATTTTATATAATATACTGAACTATCAAAACTAACTAAAAAATTCCAAAGTTTCAAAAATTTTATTAAATCATTTAATGTTCTGCGGCACGTCTCGTCATTGTAGCTAATGCAGAAACGCGAACAGTATAAAGAGTCCCTGTGTGGCTGCCATGTCCGGCGGGATCCCTCCCATCAGTTCAGCTCTACGCTGACTGGTTTCTCCGCTGTTCAGATGCCACCAACCGGTCTTCCACACTGAAACGAATCGCGTCAACCTAATCATTATTAGTCATTTTGTTGCGTATATATCACCACCAGCGTTGCCATTTCTAACGGCATTATTGATAATCGATAACATATTTTGTTCCTTGTTTGCTTTATAGGTTCAGTGAGCGTAAAGGAACTTCCCGCCCACCCTGAACTGTCCCGAGAATTTTCACACTCCGCCAAATTACCCCCACTTCCGGCGGTGTTTCAAAGTAACTTTGACCTCTACGATTTGGCCCTGACCGCAGCTCCAGGTCAATGAAACTCCAAAATCACAACAAACTTCGGACTTCCTCAGGGCCCGCCGGATTGCCTTTCCAATACAATGCTATGGGTCTCCTTTTATTTGCCGCACTTTGCTACAATACCGACAGAAAAGCCTGAAGGGCTATTATATCAAGTTTTATTACAATCGAATTATAACATTTTATAAATATTTATTGTTCGGTTTCCATTCTCAAGTAAATAGGTGGGATCATTTCCACTAATCCTTTTTTAATAACATTGTTGAGATATTAAAATGTAAATATGCACATTAAACTGTATAGGAATGATGATAAACATTTCACTGTCCTCAAAACGTCTGGTAGTACACATTATCTAAATTAATGGCTTTTTCTTAAAATAGACTCACGAGTTCAAATATTATAAACTTTTTTATGACGTAAATTTGGTACACTGATTCATAGAGATAAGACATTTATTAACGGAACTATTGAAATAAAATTAAATACCTGGCTTTAAGTGGAAATTGACGAGTTTGTTTTGACCTAAAAGAGAGTCCTGAGTTGAAGAACTAGAATACGTCATACATTACATCAAGTATACAACTAAATACGAAACATCCTTTAATGCATAACATGAGTTAACACGAAACAGTATACGCTCACTAAAAACTAAAAACACACAAATAGTAGCACACGCATACGCATAATGTAAATTTCATTTCTTGGAATTACACGACGAGGAATCCGATATTCCGTAGTACCTTTAGGCAATACATGAAACAAACAAAATAAAAGGAAAAACCTATACAGATTTTGTTTCTATGGTTTCCTGTTTCACGAATTTTCGAATTTTCCGTTTTACGAATTTTCTTTTTCCCGAATTTTCGAATTTTCTTTTCCCCGAATTTTGGAATTTTCTTTTCCCCGAATTTTGGAATTTTCTTTTCCCCGAATTTTGGAATTTTCTTTTCCCCGAATTTTGGAATTTTCTTTTCCCCGAATTTTGGAATTTTCTTTTCCCCGAATTTTGGAATTTTCTTTTCCCCGAATTTTGGAATTTTCTTTTTCCCGAATTTTGGAATTTTCTTTTCCCCGAATTTTGGAATTTTCTTTTCCCCGAATTTTGGAATTTTCTTTTCCCCGAATTTTCGAATTTTCTTTTTTACGAATTTTCTGTTTCAGGAATATTTTACGTATAAATTATAATGGACACTCGAAGCGGAGGCTGTCTACCGTAGAGGGGCTCTTTGTACAATGCTTGGTGTTAAATAAGTGTCTATAACCTCTAGCAGTGAGTGTTAGCGTGTCCCACCATCCTTTAGTAACGTGACAATATTATAGAAACAATAGCATTTTTTATTTAAGAGATGTACTTGTTTACTGCATGTGTTTTTCAGATAAAACATCTAGAATGGCATTGTGTTAAGTGAAAACATTGAATACAATGGCTGGAGGAGTATCATGAATCCAAGTTTATGCTAAGCCAAGGAAGCAGACTTCTACAATTGCTACAGTTAGAATTCTTCTTCGTATAATCTCGGCTGGAATCGTCCATGCACGGTCAGCATCTGTTAGAGTGAGCCCAAGGGACAGAGATCTTTCTCCCGATAAGAAGGCTCTGTCGAGAACAGATTTACTTCGTGCAAGGACCACAACGCGTGAACGGAGACTAACAAGAATATGCTCCAAGCTCGGCTTATAATCAACCATAAAAAACGCGTAAAATAAACAAACCGACTAGATGTTAAAAAGGACTTAATAATATCGTGGAAAATGAACCGATAAACAATGGTCCTTGAGAAACAATGTTCAATAAAACGGAGTTTTAATCCAGAGATACATTTTTCCCACAAAAAGCTATGGCTTATAATATGGTATTTAAAGCAGTTACTGGTATTAGAAAATAATAGTGACAAAATTCTTAATATTTTCCAATTAAATTCTTATCCACTACATTTTATTTGCAAAATATATCTGAATCATATTGATTAATATTAGTTACGAAATCAACAGTTTACCAATTGAAGAGACTAACGTAAATTGATTTTTATTGCTCTATTTCGCAAAATAAACTGCCTTGTTTGAGAAGTATGGTATTCGTGTTATTTTTAAATATCCCAATAATTTAAACTTAGTTAAATATATTAATACCAAAACTAGCATTTTAGACAAACATAATTTTGCATGCAAAATTAATTTCCCAGATCACATTAAACAATCTAATAGATTATTTAATTTTTCTTACTAACCTTATTAATATGTTTGGAATATTGAACCACTAAACCAAACTCAAATTTTTTGCTTAATTATTTATATTGAAATGAAAAATAGTAATTGTTACTTATTTACACCTTTAATCTTAAAAAGAAATTCATATAAAAATAAACCTATTTAATAAATTCATTATCATAAATTACTTAAATGTCGTTATTCTTACAAATGAAAACTACTTCACCAAATCCATTGATGAGAAAATAATTAATAATACTGTTTTTAAAATTAACAAATTGACGCACTATTTCCTTCCCTTTTACGTAAAATAGAAAGATGTTTAATCAGCTTCTTTCTCAAAAAATATTTTGGTTTAACTTTGTTATCTTTGTGCAGTTTTATTCGCCATAAAACATTGTACGTCGTAAAATATTATTTTAATGGCGTTTCTCAAAACGTTTTCTATTCGTGTAATTTTAACTATTGCAAAAAAATCCACTTATCAATAAAAATGGGTTTCTTATGTACAAGTTCTGTTTAATACAGAAATTAAGGCTTGAGAGTATTTAGTGAAAGAGAATAAATGGAATTAAATGGTCTATTTATATGATCAGTAGATCGCCGAGAATATAGGGCGACAGTTATTTTTAAATTTATTAAAGAGATCTTTGGTATTAAGATATTACAGTTTGGTGACAGTGAAAATGAGTTAATAGTTTCCGCTGGTTTGATAATGAAGAAGGGAAAAAACTTGACATATTCTGTGTAGTATATGTAGGATTAAATATATCCAGTTCCTAGTTTTGTTTTTTATTATGTGTGTGTTGTAATTATTTATTTTCCGTACAGTTGCATGCGTTATTCGGCTGTAATTATGAGCCAGCTCCTGCTCCAACAGAAACTGTTTGTAGTGTGGATTATCAGCGCAGGTTTTCTTTGATGGTTCTGGTAACAAAAGGTGCAATGGCAGGAAATGTTTGATTTGGCTTTGAAATGTCTGACAGACTGATGGTTGATGTTTACTTTGAAGGATACACGTTAGTTTATTCGTCTGCTTTTATGAGTTGTGACAAGTTTCAGAATCTTTGTTCATTATTTTGAGTGAACTTCACTGCTGGAGTAAGTAGTTAAATAGTTCAAATAATTGTGCACATCTTACATTGAATTAAAGGTCATGCAATTCTTATAATTTTACGGATTATGAAAGAAAAATTTATCAAATATTTAAATCAATTAACGTCTGATATTAAAATATAAAACCGAGACGGTCCATCATTCAGTCTCGTGCAAACTGTGGATAAATGAGTTTCTTAGTGCTGCGTCGGGCCTCTCTTCATATTAAAAACTGGTGTTTATAACAATTTATGATATATTAAATTTTTTAAAATGGGTTGTAACAATAAATTGATAACATCATTTCGGCCGTAACCGTCGCTGGAGATGGTCCAGCGCGGCACCAAATTCTTCACATGTAAATTCAATATTATTTTCGGCTGAGGGAGTCAAGGAGTAAATAGGAAAAATTTTATCCCTGAGGAAGTCTCAGAATGGAGATCAAACTTCGCTTTTGTGAATAAATAGTGATTTTTGGAAGTTTTTTTATTTATTGTAATAATTTGGCCACGTTGTTAGTTAGTCAATTCCCTCTATATATTTGGTTATTTACAAGTTTAAATTCAAATTGAAATATGTATTTCACAGATTGTGAAGAGAGAAACCTGAAGATGGTGCGAATATGAGCCGAAACGTTGTTTGATTATAAATAAATAAAGTTTAAAAAAACGGTCGAAATTAATTCATCTTTGTATCAAATATTATCTCATATCACATTATTTATTTTAATTGTATTCTTTTGGAAATTACCGATTTTATAGCTTCAAGAGACCTTAAATTGTATATTAAAATTTTCACAATTAATTAAAGTACCACAATAATATCTCTCCCTCTCTCTTTCCCTCTATCTCCCTCCACCCTCTACCACTTTTGTAAAACGAAAAAGTCTAACATTTAATTGTCAAATGCTTAGTTGTACCTAAAAAGAGGAGTAGTTAATGAAATATCGAATTGTACAGGGTGACATGTTTGTAATTGACTATTGTGGAGAGAATTGTCCTGCGCACCTCTATTGTCCGTGGTTATTTTTTTAACTAGATTGTTTCCGACGGAACATTGACGTCGTTCACACAGACGTTTCGACTTATTACACGTTAGTAGTTTCTGTTGTTACTCACCAAATAAGCAAAGCATAGTAAATTAAAAATAATCTGAGAAAATGCACACTATCGAGAGAGACACTATAAATATCACTAACCGCGAAAAATATTTTTCGCATACAAATATTTGCCGCTTATATTAATTTTTAAATTTCCGTACACTCTACCCTCGCCCCACAGGTGTGCTTGCAGAGTCTTAACCTACAGTTCTTGCTTGCTTCCAGTCGTAAGGAGCATGTGTACAAAATTCGGTCTAAAATGCTCTTCGCGTTTAGATTTGTATGCGGCAGTTATATTTGTAAGGAGAAGATACTTGAACCGTCCGTTCTTCTGATTTCAATGAAATAATGTGTACATATCTGATGTATGCATATCTACTAGAAATAAAATTAAGTGTTTGTGCGGCCCTGGTCTTTATAGAATCAATCTTCGCTGCGACTTATAAAACGTTTCTGACTTCATAAACTAATAAAAAGGTTTTATTGCTTACCATTTAATTTACGTAATAATACTTCTTGATTTACGCGAATGACGCATCAGATAAGCTACTGTTACAGAAATATTCGTCTCGGGGTACCAGTGTAATATTTCTCGTCCATTGGCATTGTGACTCATAATATATGTATTATTATTAACTAATTGAAAAGTATCATTACTTAAATATAATGTTATTAAAACTTTAGCATTATTTCATGCTCAAAAGAAATTTAATTTATTCTTTTAGCAGTTTACGTGAGGAAGATAGACAGAAATTTTCTCAGAGAAGAGAATTACAATACACCAAAAAGTCAATCGGATGAACGGCATTGGAAATCATAAGGAACAAACATGAAGTCTTAGAGGAAATCATTGACGTTGGACGTTTTTCTAGCCAACGATAAACACAAAATAAATTACGGCAATTGTATAGGAACGCCTAAGAGCAAATATAACTCACAGTGTGCTCTAACATACAGGGTATATAAAATGACATTGTTATGGGGCACGACAGAAGAGTAAGAGGACAAGGAAGTCCCGACTTTCCTTTCCGATCAGTATGGGATGTGCATCCTTCGAGATCACAGACCTTAGGCATACGCTAAGATTTTTTCGCTGATCCCTTTGGACCAGCCGGTCATTATTTAATCCAGTCATGGAGTCGTGTTCGTTGCATCCCGTTATGGGGATGCGTGGGAGTAGTACCAAATGCCCAACCTACCTGATGTAGATTTCTCTGCGTCACCTTCAGCTACAGCTCTCGGCTACCTTGATCAACCTTCCACATCCCCCATTTTCTAACCCTTCGTATACTGTTATATGGGATGACCCTCACGTAGCCTGTCTTTATAAATAAAAACTAAAATTTCATTTATATAGATATTATCACCCGATTAAAATGGAAGTACTAATTTAGACCCACATCAGTAATATCTATAGAATAACTTACAAAAAATATTATGCATTACTAATTTATTTTTAAATTAACAACTGCTGTATTGAATTTTATATTGCTATGTTATTGTATCGTTTACAACAACAAATTGATTTATAATTTAAACACTACTTTGGGGTTAATTATTTTATAATATTAACATTATATTGTATTTCGTAATTTTTTCTCTGCTATGGTTCTATATAAGCTCAAGTGCAGCGAGCACCGTAGCATTTCGTAATATAGAAATGAATCCTGACAGGGACCCATAGCAAGAAAAACTTGGATTTTAGTTAAATGGTTTAACGTTTGTTTAGCAACCCTACACATAAACAAACTAAAATACAATTTACAGCAAATTAATTATTTTATAAATAATATTATCTAAGATTAACGTGAATTTTTTGCTGTTGTTGATCAATGCGATTACAAGAAGAGCACGTAATCCCTTCATAATCCTGGTCGTCCGTTATGAAGTTGTTCTTGATTACGTTTTAAAAGAAGTTAAAGATTCTCGCAATTAAAATTTTCGGGCCAACATTTTCCGTAGCAAATTTCCTCCCTTGTTCGCAGGCCACCCAAATCTGGCACAATTGTGCCGGAGAGGGCTTCTTTTATTCTCAAACAAAATTACAAGATCTGTACGTAATTACTCTCTCCCTTTGTAGAGTAAACCTCATTAGAAGAGTTCCAAGGACATGACAGAATGGGATATGAAGACAGCTTAAAACTATTGTTCTGCTACAAGGCAAATATCGATAATGACATTTCTTTATTCATCTCGTGCTGTAATAGTTCAAATTGCTCGTAGTGTTTGTCCTCTTTTCGTATTTCCATTTGTATTACAGAACATAAATTATGTAAATTAATTAATTCATTAGGTTTGTTGGCATTGCCATGTCCACTTTAAGTTCTCAGAAACGCCTCTACGTGTGTAAATTAATTTCCTAATTGTTATCACTAGAGAATATTTCTTCTGTTTCTTTACATACCGGTAACAGTTTTGCGTGACTGACACTAAAATATATGATCATCTTGAGATGAATATAGGGGGATATTAATTATTTTAGTAGAACATTAATATATTAATAATTAAATTTTATAATAAATAGGTAAACAATTTACTTTAATCTAAACAAATTTACATCGGTATTATATTTTTGATATTTTAAAACTTTAAGCCAAAATTCTTTCTTAATTAACACTACATATACATTTAGACAAAAAAATGGTACAAATAAATTTCTTAAAAGTAACCTCTATCTCTAAACTCAGGCCTTCTCATAGATCAGGATATTTCACACAAAATATACTCGGACCTGGCAGTATACGAAATCAGCAAAAAGTTACAGTAGTAATTACAGTTTCGTCATAATTGACTTTCCAGCGACTTCCTCGTTTCAATTCCCACCTAATTTGGGTCGTGCTCGATCCAAATTAGATCTTCCGCCACTATTCTTCTTGATTCAGGAAGAATTTCCGTTTATTCTCGTCTTTTTGGACTACCTGTCCGATAATGCCCGATCATAACTCGTCTTCACAATCCCCTTTGCTTAAACTCAAATCATCTGTCCAGAAATCTGTCTCGAAATTTCCCTTTCCTAAATTCCAAACATCTATCCAACAATCTCCCTCGACATCTGTGTCAAAAATCTCTCTGAGAGCCTTTTTAATACCTACTTCTTATTTCTTTAGTTCATATCACCAAGGTGGCAGGGATGTTTATCTCTGGGAGTCGCAGTTTGACCCTCTCGTTCAAGACATTTGGGGAAAAACACCTCCCGATACAGCCAAATCTTACCATCATTGGGGAACTGCCCAGGAGCGTCGTGATGTCTGAATTTTATTGCCCCTGGCTCAAATACTGTCTCCTCTCTTCTGGCTCTGCACTGACAAAGTCCGAGCAGATGTGTTTGACCGTTACAACCTGTGCCTGTAAACGTATATATTTCAAAAAGAGAATAAAAACATATCAAAGGCGTGTGTCAATTTGAAAGATCGTAATGAAGGGAATTTTTCTCAAGGTGTTCTTCAAGGAACTTCGTGTCGCTTAAAGTATCATGGTCGATGGGTAAGATATCTGTAATTATTAATCCCAAAATAGACTCCAATCTTTGTTAGTCTGGTCTGATCTTTAGTTTAATGGATAGGCCTATTATGAATGTAGCATGAATGGAATTAAATTGTTGGAAATTTTCGTTGGAAGAAATTAGGAATAATTACTATAAACTTTGTCTGATAAATGTAATTTAATTTTGCGACTTCCATAATCCCAAAATAGACACCAATCTCTGCTATTATGGTCTGATTTTTATGTAAAAATCATTGACCTCCCTCATCCTACACCCTGCATGTATCACAGAATGTTGTTTGCTTTTTTTACAATTGCTTCCTCCTGTTTTAAATTATAATTAGACGTTGAAATAGAACTTTTATCGTGGACACGCGAAGGAAAAAGGTGTCCAGATCCACTCACTCTGATGGATTTGTCTGTCAAATCAAGAGGAAATATGAGGGAAATATTTGTGAAAACCAGAAGAAGGTGCGAATATGCACCGAATCATCGTTCTTTAACTTTTAATAAAAAATTTCTTTCAAAAAGGTGAAGTATTATTTTATTAGCATGAGAAATGTATGCGAGTGATTGTGTGGCAGCGGATATAAAATAAACGAAATGGATAGTTTTATTTGATTATGACTGATAACAATTGGTAATTTTTTTTAAAATCATCGCAAAGAAAAAAAATACGCTGATAACTCGAAGTAGCGAAAAATTTAACGCAAGAGATTTAGAAAATCGAGGTTGGATTTAGAACATTAGAATATTCCAAGAAAGTAAGATTATTACCCGTAGTTTACCTAAATAAGTGTTGATATTACAAGTTATATAATTTTGCAAATGATTGTTGAACTTGAATGAGCCGTTTGTCTCGTTGTCCTCTAATCCCATCGCATTATTAAGCAAGAGGGGACGTACGTAGAGTCTGGAGGCAGGGTGTTGGTCCTAATGGGATTAGTGGGATGGAGATGCGGGTCACGAGCCACGTTCCACCATGAACACGACGCGGCTCAGCCTCAGCCTTAGCTCCAGAGCGAGACCCGGCTCAATCTCACCCTGTACTCATACATTACAATGAAGGTAAAATATCCTATTTTTCCTTACAAATCTTCAATATATGTAGAGAAGAGAGGAGCAAGACCTAAGTACTTCATATATTCGGGTAACAAAATCAACAATTGAGGTCAGAATGTTTTGAAAAAATACGATGTAACTATATAATAGTATAGTATAAAGTGAACTGCAAAATAAATCTGTTCAATTATTTATAAAAGCGAGTTTGTCAATAAATAGGGTAAACTACATCATGCCCCACAAGGTGGCTTATGGTAGGGTCAGTCTTTGCAGAAAAACTGCTTCATTAACTGGATCTTCTTTCCTGCACAGGAGTAATTTCCTTATCTTTTGCATATTCATCTTTCAGTAGAGCGTGAGTACAAATATCCATAGTAAATACACTCAGGATCAGAAAAATCTTATGAAGATGAAGAATTTACAAGACTGGTCTGATGAAACCCTCCATGCTAACCTATCTTGCCCAAGGCTTTTCATTTCCACACAACTACCACATCCTGCATCATCCCTAATCTACTTAGCGTATTCCATCCTTAGTCTCCCTCTTCCGTTCGTACCCCACACACTTCCCTCTAATGCTAACTTTACTAGACCCTCATGTCTCTAAACCTGGTCTATTAATCCATCCCTTCTCTTCGTCAACGTTCTCCGTATTATTCGCTCTTCCCCTATTCTAATTAGAACTTCCTCATTAGTGATTTTATCCACCCATTTGGTTTTCAACATTATCCTTTAACACAAAATTTCAAAGGCTTCTATTCTTTTCATTCATAAAAAGAATTTGGTTAATAAATCATATCCTTATTCAAACTAATTAATCCCTTCATATTCATTTCAATACATTAACGGAACATCATTCTGCTGTCGTATAGATTTTAGACGGTGACTGGGATAGATTTAATATTGTTTATATTAATTAATATTACACTTAAAATTATTTACTGCTCGATTGTCAACTTTTAAACCACGAAGCAAAATATTTATATATAAGAGAACGTGGGCTTTCCCGATGTATATTATTCATGAACAATTCTCGGGTTTTCAACCGGGTAAGTATAGAGTTTGAACACAACGTCAGTTCAACTGAAGAAGATGGCAGAGCAAGCCATGGAAACTTTGTGTTCAAACTCTATACTTACCCGGTTGAAAAACCGAGAATTGTTCATGAATATTTATATATATATTTTTTAGAAACTCAAATGGGTGGATAGATTAAGTAAACAGGAAGCTGTATGGAGCTTAGGGGAAGAGAGAACAATTTTGGAACTTTAACCAAGAGGAGGGATAGATTAATAGGCCAAGTTTTGAACATGAGGGTCTTGTAAAGTTAGCTTTAGAGGCGGGTGTGTGGGATAAGGGAGGCCAAGGCTGGAATACGCTAAGCGGATTAGAGAGGATGTGAGTTGTGGTAGATATGTAGCAGGCTTGCGCGGGATAGTGTTGCATATGACCACTCTTAGGTCTGAATACCACAATAACAACAAATTTATTAATGAAGTGTTTTCATTAATAAATTTATATGTATTTTATTCCTATACGATCAGGCAAAATCTCATTACCATGACTCAGCCTGTAAAAATGATTTTATTATTACATTACAATATAAATTAAATTATAAAAAGCCTTTTATGATTTTACGAAACACCTTGCAGCCTGATGCAAAGAGAAACAAGAATAAAGTCTTAATTCGCTAGAGGTTTATTATGTATAAATATGTCTAATGATACAAGATGTGGGTTGTATTTTATGACTTATTATTGAATTCTTAATGAGATTAACTGAATTTATACGGAAATTGTATAAATAATTGAGTAACGCAATTTTGTAGAAGATAAAAATATTTAACAGTAATCAAATTATTAGCATAATTACCATGTGTCCATTCGTGAGAGGGAGACACGCTGCGAGTCGTGATGGTATCTACGCGCATGTTTGCGAATGTCGTTGGGGAGACAGTTAATAGTAAGGGTCACAGAATCAGTAACGAAGCGACACGCATGCCATTCATGCACCGCTCGTGGCGTGGGTCGTGACCTCGTGTCATTTGCGAGAGATCTGCATATGCAGACTATTCAAAACCACAGAATTGGAATGCAGCACGGGGACCTTTAAGTCGAAATCATTTGCGAAGCATTCAGGAGACCGCTAACGACGAGTTCAACTTTAAATTTTGTCTTACTGGGACTATGATGTCTACAAGCTGCTAACTGCAGTCACACAATTAAAACAACTAAGAGGCTTTGAAATAAATCAATAGAATGAATTATTATAAGTTTTTAATACAGTGAGAGAGGAATCGTTGTCGTTTAATTTTCATTGTACATTGCCTGTAAATTTTGTTTATGTCAGTCACGTGTATAGACACTCTCCAAAACATAATCAATACTTCGTCTATGGTACAATGAAAATCACCATTCTCAATTAATACACATTTATTCATATGCAAAGACAAAAACTTGTTAATTACTTTACAATACATTCAATGTGAACAAAACTCACTACTATATTATTTCAGGAGACTAATTGAAAACTACACACAGCGCTGCACTAAGCGGTTGTAATAAGCAGGGGTGGTGTTTATCTTATGACTTAATTATTACAATTAACTGGTTAATTAATATTATTGACCTCCACAGCTAGGTGACAATTTAATTTTTAAGTCATAAAATAATAAAATTTAGAACTTAATAACACGAAAATTGAGATTGAATTGCAAACAATAAAATTAAATAAAATAATTTGCAATGAAGTCGGTAGCATTAATAATAATAACTTATATATTGAGTCTCACCTGTGGTGTGAACCCAAAAGGAAGAAACTTAATTTATGGCAAATAGGTCTGGAAAGGTGAACTCTATAAAATAATTGTTAACGATACCCGCGGAAACTGCAGCTGCCTTATTTGGCGGCCTTTTACCCTGGTCTGCTTTGGACTCACGATCTGGAGGCGCCTGTCGATAATTGCATAGGGGTTGATGTCATTGTAAGGCGGACGCCTTGGACACCAAGATAGCAGAACTAATACTAAAATTTTACATCTGCTGAGGCTTCAAGATACTACACCAAGCTCTCAACAGCGCCTCTCAATTTAATGATGTCTTTCCAGCGGCTTGTAATTTTTCTCTGTGAATGTTCTCCCACCATGGGCTTGCAATTTTCTGTCCCTCCGCCTCAAAATTCCTCTCCACGTACGCTCGGTAGGTTTCCAAAGTCATTCTACTTAATTCTAAGTGTAATATATTTGTAAATACGTTGTTACACTTTGCAATGTTTACACTGAGACGAGAATCACGTTTCTTTTAGATTTTTATAAAATATATTAAATAATTCAATGACTAATGCACAATGTACAAAAATTTAAACACATAAGGCGTAAACAAATTATAACAGTTTGTATGAATCCATCAATAATAATATATTGTAAAATCTGGTAGCATTGTGTAGATACAGATTAATATGGCCCAAGAGGCCGAAAGCTACTGTGACGATTAGTGAAGAAATGTAAAATAAATATTTTTTGCAATAGGACTGCATTGGTCAATCGATACAAATTGCAATTTTATTTATTGAAATTATGAATGCTCTAATTACACAAAGTATAAGTATATTCAATGAAATTAATTTATGCTAATTATTTATTTACTTCCATAAAGAAGGATATTAGATTGTTGTTCTAGACTGATGTGTAAAACTTCTTCCGGCATTCTATCTGTCAGTGTAAATGGGATGAACCGTACGTGCATGGTTTCTCTTTTTCATCCATCTTCTCCTTTGTATTAATTTTATAATAATAGCAATAATAAAAAAACCTTTAGACCAATGGAACTCTGTCCTGCCACTAAATTTCAGGAAGTTATTCTATTTTGATATTTTTTCCGTTATTCATCTTTGTTGGCGCAGTACTTTTCTGTAAACTTTTGGGAATATATGTTTCGTGTAATGTACCAATATAAAAATCTTATAATATCGAATATGCAGTTATAAAATGAGTTAATTGTGAAACGAATCAAAATATCTAATTATAACATTCATTTAATCTTTTGGTCATTCTCAAATTTTTTTTAAATAGTTGTCCTCATCAGAGACGTATATAAAATACATGACAATTGTTTTCCTTTAGTGTACTAGGTTAGTTTGTTGTCACTACCGTAAATATATACCAATTTGTCAGTAATGAACAAGTATAAGATCGGACTTAGTTAATTGAAAAGCACTAAACTAAAAGGAAACCGTATAATGTTTCCCGTTCTTTTTATTAATAATTACTGCTTTATATAGTTTGCTTACGAAATATTATGCATTACGAGTCGTAGATTGAAATTCATAGGACCTGAATTCCTGGAATAGACTGCGCGGAATCTGCACTACGAGTAATTGTGAATTCCATTACACATTCCATTATTACGTACAAGTTAATAACATCGAGAGAAAAAGTCAAGGTTAAAATAATGATATTAATAATTTTTTTGAATCGCTCAAGTCTGCGTATGAAATTTCAGTGTGTTCACAACTCTGTGATTCGAGATTATGATCGATGATAGACTAATTGTCCATCTTCCCGCATCCTCTAACAATTTGAAGGCAACGTGGCTGCCGAGTTCAGCGAACGTTTCTGCCATCTGTTACAGGAGTTGCTAAACTGCGTGCAAACTGCAACCTAGTGGCGAAGTGGGGAAACAGTGACTTCCGTGCACTCTAGCGGCACCTGCGCATAGCTTCACAACAAATAGAATTTAAAATTAATATTTGACTGACATTCTGCTGTAACAAAATAAATATAGCAACAAAAAAGTAAGTAATTGGATATTTAATATATTCCAATACAAATAAACATGAATTTGTAGATATTTAATTAGTATGAGAAGTACTGATTCAGATTAGTTTAAAATAATAGCTGGACATTGCGACACAAATTATCGTCTTGATCTTAAATAGAGTGGAGAGTAAAACAGAGATCATACGATAGTACAGAAAATATCAAAAGAACTTAAAATATTACTTCACATAGTTCGCTAAGATTTTCGCTGTCAAGTTTAATACTGAATAAAAAGTTCTTGGGATATCATTTCAAGAAGACGATGATGGAGTTAGCTGTCGAAACGTTGTATTTTACAAATGATATTAACCCGGGTGATATCCCGAGACCTTTTAATTCAGTTAATCTACCGGAAAACCTACATTCTCTGATAAGTTTAATATTGACAGTATTTGATTTGAATCTGCAATATTTCAGAAATTATTCTTTAATCAAAATGATGAAAAATAGTGACATTATCAAAATAAAATTTACAATAATGCGTAGTGGTTGTTTACTGGCTAAAAGTTATTTAACTCTTGCATTCTATGTACTTTTTGCTTTGGCTAGTGCAACAACAACAGAATTACGACGATTACTTTTATAAATTGATAAATAGCAAACTACCATTTTGGATAACAGTCGAGGGTGATCCTGAAACAGGAAATAGTATAAGAAGGGAATTCAAAATGGGGTTTAGAAGAAGATAGAGCAAGGTAGTTGGGTATAGTTTGAGCATCGTACCCCTTTTTCACGTAAAGAGATTTAGGGAAACCCTAGAAAAACTGCATCACGTAGGTCGTTCTACTTCTTTCAGGAAGAATACCAGAAGATTTTAATAAAAACGCAATTATACCCATACCGAAGAAGATGCGAACAGTCCATGAATGCAAAATATTAAAGAAAATAGTATAAATTATAGAAGGATGGAACGACAAATAGAATGCGAGTTGGGAGAAGATCAGTTTGGTTTTAGGACAATGTAGTGACACGACAAGAAATATTGACTTTGCGTCTAAATTTAGAAGACAGAATAAGAAATAACAGGCCTACTTTCATTGCATTTGGAGATTTAGAAAAAACCTTTTATAATGTTAACTGGGTCACACTATTACGGATTTGAAGAGGACAGAAATAAAATATCGTTAATTCAGGACTATCGTTGAAGAATGTTAAAAACGGAATATGGAAAAGGAATCGTACTGCTACGAGAAGAAATAAAAACCCTACGGATTGTTGATGTTATTGTGATATTAGGGGAGTCAGAAAAATACTTGGTTCAGAGGGAGTTGTATTGGTGTTGTAAATTGTCATTATATAGAAGTTACAGAGTGACACAAATTTTGTTTGAGAAAATGAAGGGGAAAATTAAATTTACATTCGTGTGAAAATGTTTTTAATGCTCCATTCTGATTAATTTAAATGAAATATTTTGAGATTTGTTTTGTTTGGAAATCTTAATTGTAGTTTATATCCACAAATGATGTTTTGTGTTCAAGACTTTTATGTTTAAATAGATGTCTTGCTAGAATGTCTCCCTCACAAAATAGCTGGAATTATCTAGGGAAATGTAAGTTAAAATTTGAAGTCGGCTCCCACAAGAACTTCCGGGCGACTCCAACAGATGGCAGACAAAGCCTGTGCGAAATACTTGGGACTATTCCGAGTAACCTAACAAAATTTTTTGAAAGCATTACTGACAGATATATTGTTCATCGAATATATAGTATCATTCTTATATTATCCCTCGTTTTGTAATATTATTAGCCAATCGATACTGCTGACCTGTATATGGCAACTGCGTAATCACGCATATGCAATGTTAATTATTTCATCACGAAATTTGTAAGAACTGCCATAAAATTATTCAATGATTTATTTAATTTATAATTCATTATTCCATACATCCTATGGAGATGCTGGGAATTAGTCATGATCGGTATAGGCATTGCAATACTACCGCCCCGGGTAGTCATATTTTGTAATAAGAAATCAATTTTAGGGAGTAATATGCTCGCTACATAGAAATTATAATTTCAAATCAAATACTCTGTAATAAAAGAGCTTCGTGTTTTGTTATATTGTAGCATTTCCAGGAACCTCAGCATTAAAATATTTATTGTTTTGAGGCAAGAAATTAATTTATTGTGTTTAAACAACCAAGAAGAATTCTCAAGATCTATCAAGTGATTCCTAAATACCGACTCCTCGTGAGCGGGAGGCGTAAATAGTCATTCGGTCCCTAGTTCGGAGCGAGCGGCAGGTCGCTCAGAGTCCTTCGTATTAAACGACTCATTCCCGAGCAATGCATCTCTTATAATTACGTGTGTGAACTCAGTTTTAGAATTTACTCCAAACAACTTAAAATCCAAAAGATTAATTTAGAAAGACAAATTCTATGGCCAAAATTAACACTGTCAAGTGCAGCTTGTTAACATTTAAAGTAACGGTTTATTAATTTTGACTGTTTTCTGCTTAGGAAAGTAAAGTAATTTGCATAGCAATAAAGGGTCGTAGCTATTGTTTCAAAGAATAGTTACTTGTAGTGATGTCAGATTTAATATAGCTGCTGCTTCACTTTGTAAACAGGGTCTTGAGGAAAAGCACGAGAAAAACCAATATTTCTGCTTACAAAACGCTGGTCAGGCCAATTTTAGAATATGGGGTGACGTACTGGGATCCATTTCGAAATAAACACACTCTAGCGTAGGAAAAAAAATATACAAAAACGGGCTGAAAAAAAGTTTGGGGGTCGATTCGCGAACAATCCTCACGAGAATTTAGAAGGTCTCAGTAATAGAAGGAAACATGTGAGGTTGTGCGCAATATATAAAGCTTATAAGGGTGAACCACAGGGCCTGGAAAGAAAAAACAAACAATCTTACGGCGCCAAATTATATTTCTAAAAATGACCACTCGTTCAAAATTAAAGAAAAAGGGCAATGCACAGACGTAGGAAAATTTTCATTAGTAAATACGTCAATACGCGATTGGAATTCCTTGCCTCCTGCAGAAATACTGACGACTTTTCCGGGTAACGTAAATCAGTTTAGGAATAGGTAAAGTATGTAGTATTATTATTATTTTTATTAGAATCAGTGAAGTAATAATAGTGAAGTGCAGTGCAATGAAGTGATTTTTGTGTGGCTCCTTTATTTTCTTTTTCAGATAGAAAACTTCACTTCAAAATTCTTCCTTAGTGTAAACTTTGTGTTTTATTTGTATTTGTGTCTTCTTTGTATATAGATGCCACCGGGAAAATGTCCAATAGCAGCTAAGTAATAATAATAATAATAAAATATATAAAATAATATAAATCAATTTCTGTATTTTAATTCTACAATGTTATGTGGTGTCTAGCTTATATTCATTTTGTCAATGAAAGGAACGTTCCGAATTAACTATATGTTCGGAGACTACAGGCTTTCAAAGTAGAATTCGCTACATGACAGATGTCTTTATAGAATACGGGTTGCCAGTATGTATGATGTTGAGCTTGTTGAATAGAATAGTGTGAGTTACTGTAATATCTGCAAACGAGGGTTAAATTCGTACATATTCCGTCTAGGCTGATATTTGGAGTCGTTCTCCCGGCAGGGTTGTTGATTGTATTAGACGCACTCGCGGGGCAATCACTCTTTCACAAACACCGCAAGACTCCCGATCTCCATTATCATATAAATGAGATTTCTTTCCTCGGTAGCACGCAAAAGGCTTCTTTCATCCTCCGGGTCGCAAACCTGCAGGCTTCATGACAGCTACGCTTCGAGATAATCCGGCACGCAAGTAATTAGCCTGTGATTTTCGCGGACAGCTGAGCCTGCGAAAACCTTCACTGTTTACCAAATATTGTTTCAGCTCCTTTGCTATAACAGATTTCGGCAGATTATTTAAGTAACCTTAAAAATTGCATCGCATTTAATTATAAAGATTCAAAATTTTATATTTAGTGGTTTAATCCTTGACTGTTGATTAAACAAAACTACAATATTAATAACTTTTACTATACTCACATATTAACATAAAATGTTTAACACTATTTTTAAACGGTTACTTTTCACGCAAATTTGAGCATGATACGGCTACCCAGAAATCCCTACAGCCATATTACTAGAACTCTCTCGGGAACCGTGTCTTTGTTAGTTTTAATTTAACGCAATTATCATTATTATTTAAATTAGTAAAATATTTGAGACACGCCTCATTGTGTGTTTTATTAAACCATTTTTATAATTATGTGTTACACTTTCTATTTAAATAATTCCCCGTCGTTCTCCGACGTCAGTTTGTGAAAAAAAATTAATAACGTTTAGTAAATTATACAAACATTTAACAACTACTTTAAGGCGTTCACAAAATATACGAATCAGTTTATATTTATTGTTAATTCCATTAGTCTTCGGTTGAGGAATTTGGTTAACTCATATATTACATCAAGTAAAAATGTTTGTTTCTTGATGCAAAGTATGACTTATAATTGTAAGACCGAAATAAAACAAGATGAAATTAACTGCCAAAACTCCTTAAATACGTAACTAGAGTAAACAACACACAGTATAAAATAAATGAAAACACAACACGTACACTAAGATGAACAAGAACACGCTCAAAGCACTAGCAGACGTTTAAACAATGCAAATGTCACTTCTTGGAGCTACACGGCGAGGAATATGATCTTCCGTAATTGTTCCAGGGAATTCGTGAAAAAAAAATACAAAACAGCTCTAAAGAAAGTTGTGAAATATAATATTTAACAAACCAACGCTTTTGAATGAAAATCAATTTCAACTATTAGGAAAAAGATCAAGTAACTCCTGAAAATACTAAAAGCCGCCAGGTAATAGACTATTTTTACAATGATTCGATAATAGTTTGTAATTTTTATTGTTATTAATCTCTAGATGAAGAACGTTGTACAAAATTATCCCGGTACGGTGAGTACTTTTCTTTATTCCTGAGATTCACCATTCTTCTGAAACAGATTTGTTACGTTTGACAAACTTCATGATTTCACAGAATAAAGTGTCAGGTAAAGTTAGTGTTTGCAAGCCTTAGAAGAATGCTTTTAATGACGCAAATTAATTTAGGGAAACGCGGGGTGGAACGAGATAGAGGGATAGAACTATTTCTTTGCATAGTGCTGGAGTTTAGCAAGTAGGGGTAGAACTTTGCAACTATACAAGGAAGAATCCCCGACAGCCGTGAATGAACTCTTGTTTCGGCGTCTTTCATCTTTGAATTTATAATTTTTGCAGCATTTCAACTGAAGGCAAGCTTTTAACTTTTTAAAAGTATATTTTCTTTACCTGCACGTAAGTTACGTGTAAGGTTTAAATCTGCTTATATTACGGCTCCGTAAAAAAATAATTGAAACACACGTGCCGGGAGGAACGTGGATACTTACTGTATAAGGCAAAATGTAATTTGTTCCTGAAGAAAAAAAAGGAAAAACTGACAGACGCATCTTATAAGAATGAGTTACAGGATGCTGTTCCCAAAAAGAATAGATTAAGAAAGAAGATTAACGAAAAATAGGAAAATTCTAGCAAAAATGTGCAGTTGAAGAAAAATCACTTTGTAAAAGAAAAAATTGATAAAGCGGTCAACCGTACGCAAAATAAATATAAGAAAGAAATCACAAAATGTGTTAAATTTTTTATAATTAAATTAAATTTTATTGTATTAATTGTAATTACAAAATATTCCATCCCGTTCTGCCCTGAGGGGTGGAGCTTCTGAATTCATTGGCAATAGCACCTGTCATCAAGTTAGGACACCAGACAGACAGCTGGGCATGGGATTCAGATCAGGTCTATGGTTATCGGGACTGTCGTCTTCAGGCACCGAAATTTCTTGAGTTTCAGCCATGTGTAATGAAAAACCGCGCAAACATTCAGGGTTCTCTTCGTCTAAAGATGACGTCTCCGTCTTGCATGGATCTAATGTCTGTTACATACATTATATACATTCAATAAAATAAATTGGTTTGAATGAATATGTGATATACAAGCGTGTACCACATAGAACTGTCTACATTTTGACACTAATAACATTGTTATCGCAAAGAGGCGATCGTTTAAAAATCTTTTGTTTATTTTTAAAAATGACCTTCGTTAGTCGTTTCAGTTTAAAAATATCTATTTCTTTCAAAACCACAGTGACTTATTTAAATTTCATTTTAGCAACATCAACTACGAAGTCATTACGTGCTTCATGTTTTAGTTAAGTATTAATGGTTAATATATATGTATTTATTTCTATAGTATACTGTAACGGTTGGTACGATTCAGAATTTCATGTTTTGATAGTCTATCGAATAATTAATTTCGTTGGTTTTTCGAATTAATTAATTCATTAATATATCATAAATCACTATCGCTAGATGCGTCCACCAGAGTTAACCGACTTCGAAATTGTCTTAATTTTACATTATTAGATCCCTGTTCAACTCTCCGAATGCTTAATAATGTTTTCAGTCTTAAAACGCATATAAATAATGACTGTTACCGCAATATGTAACGTTACTTCCAGTTTAATGTCGACATGGCTTAAAGTGAAGCGTAGCAAATATTGACTTTCTAACAATTAGGTTTCCAGTTATTTGAACGCGTGCGGTATGTACAAAGCGCATAGTTTTGCTGACACTTCCTAATTAATACGGTTAATTTTAGTAGAGCGATGTATGACCGCTGTCGGATATAAACATAAATAATTTTGGTTATCGAATTATATATTTCCGTCATGTTTGGGTCACTTAAAATTCCGATGCATGCGGAATTAAATGTAATTAATTTTTGTCTGGTTGAATTAATGTTATTAATTAAGTAAACATCTCTCATAAGCCCCATATCATCGAAATCGCACTAATGAACTCTAAATACAAATTTATATTTTAGGTTAGATGGAATGCCGCTGAATAAACATGTGTATAAATAGTAATTCAAACAATGCACCTTTCACATTTGCACGAGATATTATTTCAAATACACTTTATTTTCTCAACGTCGTATTTATTGATAGAAAATACACTCAGTACGCACGCAATTCCTGTTCAACACACGGAATGTATCAGAACTCGGAATCTAAATGTCAAACAAGTGCTTGGATCCGACGCAATGCCACTTATTATTCAAACGGTCAGGATGAAAATTTGAGATGTTCAAAAAATATACAAAAAATGTGTGTCAGAAAATTAAATTCTGAATCTCGAAAACAACGCCATCTACCGGGTCCAAATACAGCTAAAGAAATTTCTTTACAATCCATCATGCCGTCTAAGAGGAAATAAATAACGAACACATGAATTCCGGAAGTTTTTTATATAAAACATAGTAAATGCCTTGAAACTTTAATTTGAAACTTGGAAGAACAAGAATATATAATTTTGGTTATGTAATATCTTTGATAATAGAGAGTGTCGCTGGCTGAATTTTGAGAAGTCAATGTTTAGCTTTATGGGACATAATTGCAGAATAGAGAGAGAATAAACTGATAAAAATATTGCTTGGAGGTATTGTTCTTTTATCCTTCGCAATATGAAAACGTTGGTAGTCACGGACCACTGACGTAGGTTATATTATGTCACTTCACATGAAGAAAGGGTTATGACAGACATCCAAACATCATGGTAAACGAACGTTGATACCCGGCTGACATTCCGTGAGTACTTCATCTAATAGTTGAACATAGAAAAGCTACGTTCTCTATTGAGCTTATGTCCACATAAATCACGGGTAATAAGTGCTGTAGTAGATTCGGGATAACAAATTGAGGTTAGTGAGAGAGAATCGTTTGCGTGGTGAAAAGAAATGAAATCCGCGGGAATAAAATTCCGTAATATGTATGTTAGCACATGCTCTCCTTGCTCTGTTAAATATATCAAAGCAAATTAAAGACTAATATCGATTTTAGATAAATGTCCTTTTGCCAATGTCACAAAAAAATACCGATTTTACTCTTCGGTCGTAGGAAATTGGTTCTGGCAAGTTACTATGATAAACTAAATTCAGCAAACATAATACGTTGACGTTCAAAAATAATCGAAGTATTACACACAACCAAAGTATTACTGAAATAATTATTTGAATTATACCCCCAAGCTTCGATGAGCTGCTATTTTAATAAAATATATTATAATATAATATACTTATTATAATACTGACGCTTATAGCCCTGCTAACGTCTTTTCATTTCTTCGCTAATTCAATGTAATTTATGCCAATATTTTTCTTTGTGCTTTAAAATTACATTCAATCTGAATAAGCAATTCTTCTCACGTACTCTATTCACTACATAAAAATATTTCTCTCTCAGAATGCTGCTGTTGTCTTAATTATATTAGGCCTGAATTTCGTCTTTTTTTAAAAAGTTTCTGATGTCAGTATAATTTAATTTGAAATATTAGCATTGTCAGATTTTGGTATACCATGCATAATATTTCGTATTTTTATACGAAATAGCTTAATAAATAATCTGTCCATCCTGAAATAATATTGCAGACTTTATATTTTATAATGCTGATAACAATTAATACGTCTGATACTGATAAAATTCCGGAATGAAACTCAAAGTTAATGAGACATTGCAAAGATTAATACTTCTTGAGCGGACTATTGCCTACAAAGCGCTTTATTAGTGTGAAAGTATTAAGAAAGAACTGTATCCAAATTAAATTTCAGACACCGTATACCAGTTGTACACGTGTTTGGTTTATTTGTCATGAATTTATTAACGGGTAGAATATTTTGATAAATATTTTATTAATGCATTATGCCTAGTATTTCATTTTCAGACCTCAAGTCCAAACGGTGAAAGATTCCAGATAGTATAAACATATTGTAATTCATTAAAAATACGCCAATTAAAAGTCTGAAGGCTGCGACTTATTTTGTGTGTGTGTGGGGAGCTTTTACACCCTTCCCTCGGACAAAGCAAACGGACCTTCCTCGGACAATTGAGACCGACTTTCTTTCAGAATAGTATAAAGGACCTTTCATGGAAATAGTAGTAATCCATCCCAAATTTAAGAAAGACGTGCTCCTGTCAAGTCAAAATAACGCATAGCTAATTATAAACGGCTACTGGGCACGAAACTAATAAAACCATATGTGAAAACACTGGTCCACACCGGCAGCTGTGAATTTTCCTATTGGCTATAATTGTACAGATAACAACCAATGGGAGCTACTTGAAATTGCAGCCGATTGACTACTAGAAATGAGGAGGAGACTTCCGAGATAAACTGGAGAGAAATTATGAGGCAGAGTCATCACAGAATTGCGAGCAGCTGGCCAGTCATCATTCAATTGAGTGCCGCTGTTGAGAGCTGGGTGGAGCTCTTGGACCTCAGGACATTCAGATATTGTCCCAAGGCTTCATCCATGCAGTCAGAAAATCAGATGTCATCAACGAGTATTGAATTAGACGAAACCTCCAAAGCAGACCGAAGAGAAACGCCACCAGTATATGCAGCTGCAGTCCTCGACGGTATCGTTGATTTTGATTTTTCAGAGTCTACATTGTCAGACCTATTTTCCACAGAAACGTTGATTCGTTTGGTTCACCCCACAGGTGACCTTATTCTAATAAGTTTCATGTAACTCATAAATTTAATGTTGCTCTACTGTTTTTTCAGAATATAAATTTATCATTCCTCTACCTTTTTATATAAATTAATTTTGCTTTCTTTTGGATTATCCTCGTTTCATTTATTAAATTTTGTTCATACAGAATAAATGTCTATTTGCTTTTAAATTCATTTCTTATTTTTTCATTCAAATTACAATTTTCCAGTTTTAATTAATAGGTTAATCAATCATTATAGTAAACAAACCCCATTTCACTGTTTATATTCCAACATTTTAGTCATCCCATTTATGATGTGGCCAAAGTAATTAATTGAAGATAGGGGTATACTTTCAATCATAATGTTTTAATATAACATTATTACGGACTCGTTTATACGGACCTGGGCATTTTATTATATGAATTTTCTTCAAGAAAGTTATCACTTGCCGCTATAAAAAGTTTCGATGTGAGATCAGACGAAAAGCTAAGTATATGTGGTTGATAATGTGGAATTTCTACTTGGGATTATAGTGGTTGGCAGCGCCGTATCAGCCTTCACGCAGACTTCGAACGACGAACCATTGGCGTCTTATCGCTTTTTCGCAGACTCCTCAGCGCACAAGTCTTTGTAATAATGGGTTGAAACGCATTAGTGACGGTTTAATTCAATGCCCCATTTCCATTTATGCTCGCCGGTAGCGAAAAGACAATCCCGCAACTGTTTAATGCTTATGAGGGTAAGGGTAGATAATATTATTAGACCGTTCTATATGGAGACGGTATCTTCCATGTAATACATACTGAATGCATAAAGACAGACCACTTCAATACCTAGAATGAGAATAATTTAACTAGAAACTTAATAAGTTAGTAAAAAATTCTGGGAAAAGGCTAACCGAATAAATGTCTTCAACATTTATTTTTATGACCACCGCAAGAAGGGATAGTCGTGAAAATTTTTCAAACAAGTTAATGAAAACTTAATTAAACACAAGAATAGTGTTTCTTTTGCTCCGTAAAAAATTAAAAATGACCTTGAATTATTACACGAACAACAATTTCTTGTTGAAGCCAGTCAGATATAATTACGAAAATTATAGAGCAATGGTGATTTATCTGAAGATATTTAAATATCTCTAAAATTGCTAATCGTATTGAAAAAATTGGTTAGCAACTCGTCTTCCCATTCCTGGGGAAAACTTAAACCAGAACCCCCATTTTTATTACAACCTTGGAAAGAAATCTATTTATTTGCTCATATTATTGTGGAAGTCTCTTTTACAGAATGCTATGTAATTTAAAGAATTCTGAAAATTGTATTTATTCCATTATCAATAGTTTAGATACAAATTTTGCAGTTCAGGTACAACGACGAGAATTTTATAGTAATTTGTTCTCATCAGGCTGCCTTTTTAATACCCGTGTCTGGGTGACGGGTCACCCAGTTTTAGGTTCAAGCTAAGCATGATTTTAAGTTGGGTTTTAAAAGGAATTTAACGGAATAAGCAAAAGAATCTAAATAGGTTATACAACATAAAAATATTATAAAAAGAACAAGTTAAAGTACATTCTTATTAATTTAGATTTATGACAATATATTACACTATCCAGTGTCGTATGATATTGGATAAAATATTTTCAACCCATGTGATTTAGGACAAGTGAAATACAGGTCGTGCTTTTATTGTTTTGAGATGTGCAAAATATAGCCTGCAGCGTAGTCAACTGCGTCATACTTATGAATCGTGCGTGATGTCTGACAGCCTGGGGCGATATATGAATGATACGTTAATTGAATCCAACTTAACCTTTTAATAATTTGATGGTTTTCATTTAATTAGTTTCAGTTATTCACAACTGAATATTCATACTTTAACATGAAACTTTGATATTATATTGACAAAATATTAATGATGCTTTTGTAAAAGAATTTTACAACGTTGTTTTTCTTTGTTTTAGGTAAGCTGGCTTATTCATTTCTACACGGTGTCGTCTTGGGTATGCCGTTTTTACTCTATATTTAATTTCATAGTTCACACATGACATCAGGCTGATTTATGTATTGTAATATACACAATGGGTTTTAAATTGATTTAATATTTAAATTGCTGGCTATTGAACGTAAAATACTTTAAAAATTTAAGTATATCTCCCTACACTCCTTCCTCTACCATACTCGGGACGTACCGTGGAAAGTCAGGATGGCATTTTTAGATGTCCTTATTTGACAAGACTAAATTTAATACTTCATTTTTTCCTGATAAAATGGGTAGTTTTCGAGATATTTGAGTATCACATTAATCGACCATCCTGTATAAGGAGAAAAATATTATAAATGCATGACATAGAAATAAAGTGTACTAAAGTCCGCGTTTTCTCATAATCCGCGGTTGTATTGAAATTACACGTCGTTGAATTATTTTTGGTAGCTTATTCTTGTTTACTTAATGCAGAAACCGCAAACGTTTCGAAAATTTTAAGGCTGTTCAAAAAACTTATTGTGGAACATATTTCAGACCTATAACTAGTAATTTTTCTCATCAATGCGTAATTTTATTTTGTAATGCATTGATTCTATTGTATTTTTTTTAAATTGAAGGCTATGAAGACGTTAGGTTTTAAAGTAGCTTTGGATGTCGCCTGAATAGTTCATACTGGGAGCTAAAGGAGCTATAGAGGTTTTCTAAATGGCTCAATTACATGCTGGTTCGGGTTTTCATTCATGAAATCATTTCAATCCAAATGCTGAATGCACACGTTAACCGAAATTGAATTGTTAAATTTATGCGGATTGTCAATAATAAAGGGGTCATTTTTATTTTTCCTTCTTGTGCAGACAATCTCAAAGGCTGCAATATAAGAATCATTTCTTTCGCAATGCAATATGCCGAGCCGCATTGCCAGGGATCAAATCCCATTACTTAAGCAGTTCCCTTTTAGAACCAATAGCGAATGTCAAAGGAATCTTTGGCAAAGATGAATCGTGGAAATAACTTAAAATTCGTAGAAGTAACTGCACGTATTATAAAGTTTTTCTTCCTCTACAAAAGTTAGTCGGTTATTGAATTCAAAGTTTAATAGAAATAATTTTAATAAGTCCAGTGTCTCGAAGGCTATAAATGGCCTTCCGAGAACAAAAATACTGTTCGTGTCCTAATGACTTCAAACGGAAATTTGAAAGAAATATATTTGCCAACATATGATACAGTACATTCCCGACAATACTTCTTTTCTTGTTGGCTGATTCAATAAGTAATGTTTCTTTTATTTTTCCTTAAAGAAGTTAGTTACGCGATTTCCTAAACATTCTTCTACAATCCACTGCAGTAACAACTTCTTAAGTCGAAAGGTAGCAGAACTGAATCCTCTTGCAACATGTCTGACAGCAACGTACGTATCAGAAAGTGTTCTGTAATTGAATTGTGATGGTGAATCACCCATTCGAATTTTAAAAAGGCAGAAAATGTGTTTGGTGATCAACAGTGGATGTCAGCACTGTTCGGCGATGGATTTGTCACTGTATCGAAGCTTAAGGGCAAACAGTGTCAGGCCGGTTAGTGCAGAGACTCCACGTAACATTAAGAGAGTCGATGAGCTCTTTCCAATATCTCAGTACCCTGAAAAATCATAAAACACATCTTCAGCGAGTTCACCCAAGAAACGAAATAGCAAGACTGCACACTATTCTTCACACCACGAAAGGAAATGTGAAAAAATTTTGGGAAGATCTTTCTCATCTGCTGTATAGCCCATACCAAAAAATATTTGGTAACCAGAATTTTTAAAAAAAATCTAAATTCTATTATAAATATTCTCCTAACATGAAACCTTGCCTAGAACTCAATCACTCTTTTTAATTTTGATAATACTACAAGACATTTCTCAGTTTAATTAATTGTGATTAGTATATTTATTATTTATAATATTTATTAAATAGTTTTTGGTAGCTTTGAGTTATTCTTTGCTCAAAAAATCAGTCAGTTTGGATATTAACATAATTAGTATTGCAATTAAAGTGAATAATTTTCGAAACTAATATGTATTTGTAATTGCTGTTTCTCTAAAAATATTTGGAAATTATCAAGGTCTTAGAATAATTGAATCTCCTTTAGTGTCTTTTTACAATTATATGTATAAAATTTAATAACTTAACCTTGATTAGGGCCCGTTTCTAGTCATTAAATTAAATTAACTAATTATAAATTTTCATTGTGCATTATTAACATCTATTTATAATATGTAGGCGTAAATAATTAGTATAATTTATTTATGTATTTGTTTAAATGTCCTGTAGCCTCAATTAATCCAACTAAAAATATAATCTAAATGAATTAAACTGATAACACAGTGTTCCAAATTTTACTTATTTTATGTCATAAATTTAAAATAAGGTAGTATGCTGGGTCGCATAAATGCAGAACTCTGTTTTCTTACAACCGGACCAATCTCATTTTAGAGCAAAGAGAACTTTATAGAGGCCAGTTTCTGTTCTTACTAGTTGAGGAAACATTTTTAATAAAGCTGCATGTTTCCCCTCCAGCTTAAGAGAGCTATAAACTGCAGAATCTCACACGACAGTTGGAACCGTGCCGATTTCACGTGAATTGTAACAGCCAGGCCAAGATGTGGGCGAAGTTTTATGACGGCTTTCCCCACCTCTAGTCTTCTTCCGACCGTACGTGGAATGAGAAACACATATAGACCATCCCGCTTGATACCCTTTCCTTATGAAACAGAGAACGAATTTACGAGCCACGCTTTAAAACCTTGGGGAATTTCCAGTTTCAGGGCTCTAATTTGGACAGCAGGCCTCGCGATATGAAGTGATAAAATACTGTAGATCTCGTATCAGTTACTGGAAACTAAGTGTGCCTACAGTACAGCAGCAAACGCTCGATAAACGTTTGCACTCACGTTAAAACAGTAAATTAACATATTTTCAGAACTTGCTTTGGTGTAATTCACATTAGATAAAAATTAACGTTGTACTCAAAATAACCTAATAAATATTTAATAGCTTGCAATACTTCAATTTTATTATTTAAGCTGGGGGTGCTTTGAGTTATCATTTTATTAAATAATTTACCTTCTTCTTCCTATGGCACACTAGCCCATAATAGGGCCCTAGTCTCCTCAAATAATTCATCTCTTCAATTGAATTGGAAAATTTAAATTTTGTTTAATATTATCAACTACAAATTGCCATCTGTTGAGTTGTAGTGTTTGTCATAGACTAGAAAAATATAATAATTTTGTCTATATTTCAAAACAGTTTCTTTATAGGATCCTTACACTATTTACAATTATATATATATATATATATATATATATATATATATTAAGCAGGGACAATTGATTAAATTTCAAGGGCTTTCTCAGGGTTACTTCTTGGGGTAACAATGTCCAGCAGAGAATTTACGTTTGTGACGAGCCTGTTTCATCTTCTATGCGATTCTGTCCCTGGATGTAAGTACTAGCCGATTCTGGAACTTCTTTGTAGTGTATTTCCTTCCTCTAGGTCGTCTTTTAACTTTACCTCGGTCGTCGGGAAAGACAAATGGGTCCTACTGTTGGGTGTTTTGGAGAAAATCAGATTTTCCCGACTTTACTCCTGAATTCAACACACACTCTTCCTTCTCTCGTCCCTTAATTCCTCACCCTTCAACTTCGGACTAACATTGACTTATTTACTTTTTCATTTTCTTCTTCTCTCCTGTTGTCTCCTGCCTTCAACATCGAAGCAAGTCTGAACTTCTCACCTCACTTTAACTAACGACTATGACTCACTACTCGGGTCCCTTACTTCTGCTTTCCTTCAACGTCTCACTGCCTAATTTTTTTCCGTCTCACGTCAGAGCCAAACTCTTCTTTTCCCTTTCTCTAAGGGAAAGCGCTACCCCACGTGATGTGTCTCCACCAATACTTTTTCTCATCTTTCGCCAAGCGCGAGATTTTTGCGCTGAAGAAAGGAAGGGTTTCCTTGTGGATATATCAGGATTATTGTCCCTGGCGCGAAAACAACTCTAATACTTTGGACATCAGGGTTACTTTACCCTTATTAAGTTACCTCCACAATAATTATATTTCAACCTAAATGAGAATTTATGAGACGAAGTTGAGAGACATCTGGCAGGAAGAGTAAGATTCACAACTAACAAAGTACACCTAGTGGATAGAGTCAGTACATTATTGAATGCAAAAGGTGGACCGATGCAGTTCTGACCAGGTTAACGCTGTAAAACAGACGTGAAAATAAATTACTTGAAATTAATGAAAAAATTAAAATACAATGTACTATGCAAGTAAAATAGAACATAATTCCTATGTGAGTGTGCGTTTATTGAACACGGACTAGAGACATCTGTATATTTTATGCTGATTTTGGGATGCAGATTAATTGAAGCAGTCGACTAAGACAAGGATTAATTTGCGATCCCCTGCTGTTGAAGTGCATATTGCCCGCATCCTGCCACCACCACGACTGAGTAATCTGCCCTAATGGAACGGTTCAGGCGCTACTTCATAGCCCGAGGATGCGAATCCAGACGTTTACTTGATTAAAGATGGCGGCCCTAGTTAGGATTGTGGCCCTTCTCCAAGTCTATATTTAACACCTGGAACGATTGAGTAATGTGCTGTGATCCCTCAATCACGCTCCTGAAATCGTTAGTTAATATGAAGGTATGGACTTCCCTACATAACACCTTCTACTAGTACTAGACTATCAAGATTTATCTATAAATACCTATTAAAGCAAAATCATTAAGTTTAGCAACCTCTTCAGTTGTTTTTAATTTTAAAAAATGAAAAAAGATTTATATAAAACCTTTTTATGAAATTATTTGAAATCAATTTACAAATAACAAACAGTAAAATTTATATTTTTGTGAGACTAGGTAGTTATGTCTCTCATACTACGATGGAAAAACTGAAACCTGTTTTTATTATTGATAGTATAGTAATATATATATATATATAAAGCTTCATTGAGAACGTTACCAAAATTGTACCGACACAATTTTATATTGTTTGTTACATTTACTGTACGGCCATCTTCTCGTTTACACGGGACAGCAAAGATTTACTTTGTTAAATCGTAACATGTCCCAAAAAAAGAGTTTTAATTTTTTCTCATTATGGATGTCAATCTACATTAGTCTCTACGTTTTATCGTCGCATGAGAAAGAGAAACATTCAGCCGTTTTTCATTAAAGTGGTTATAACCTAGAGGAGACGTCAGTTTGATATCGCTGAAACATTTTTCACGACTATTTATTGGGTTTTTAAATAAAGGTGAGTCGATTCTGTGTATAAGATATTACCAAAGTCATTTTTTTAAATGTTCATGAGTGCCATTTCAAATAAAAAAAGAATTCCGTTTATATCTGACACATAAATTGTTTCGTTCCATTTCAACATTCAAACATCGACCCGCCCTCATTGAAAACGAAATAAATTTCATTATAATTGGTCCGACCATGATCGTATGAAGAGCGAACAAATTCAGAGTTTATCGCCTATCCGAATACAGGTAACGTGAAGTTAAACGAAAATCTAAATTTAAATGAAGTCTGAAGTTTCAAAGTAATTTATTTGAACTTTCTATAATAATTTGCCCCCTTAACTGCCAATTTATAGAGTATTCTTTATGAACACTTAATGAAACACTTAACAACATATAGTATAATAATTTAGAAATTGTAGAATTGTCATTAAATACTCATTTAATAGATTAGTATTTTAAATTAAATAGGGACATTAATATGACTAATATTAAATAAATTACATTTTCGGATGAAATCTTCACGGTTGACCAACCGGGTCAGGCTTTTAAAAACACACAACGTTTCTGCGGACATTTTGTGCCGCCATCAGACTATATGTCATCATGCGCTGAATGCCCTCGGGTTACCTGATCGTTGCCGCGACCCGATTGGTCCTTGTGCGTCACCTGTGGAAGGTCTTTCTGTCAACTGCGCTTGTATATCACGTATTTTCGTGATAATGGGATCCCACGAATTACTGATATGGTAGCCAGAGTCTGTTTATTAGATTATTACGTGTATTAACCTCGATTGCTTCCAATATCACACTATCACGCCATTTATGAGCGTGTTTTAATCTAATTATTTCTGAAAAATGCATTTTATGTCCCGCTGTCAAAACATGCTCAGCAACAGTAGTTTTGTCAGGTACCTTTGGTATTCAGTACAACGTTGTTCAATCGTCCTCAGCGTTTGACCAATATATAGTCGGCCGCAGTCACATGGAATATGATACACTCCAGCAGGTTTCAAGCTAATGTCATCTTTAACAGAGCCCAAAATCTGTTCTATTTTATTTTGTGGACGAGAAACTGTCTTTATATTATGTTTGGCCAATATTCTACTAATTTTAGACGATATTTGTCCTGCGTCTTCCATACGCAGGAAAAATATCGTCTAAAATTAGTCTATTAGATTGATCTCGTGAGAACAATTTTTCTAAATTATCTCCATCACTCTCAAATGCCTTACGCCGCCTTGGAACTAGGGTACAATTCTGGACGCCTCAGCTACTTTTTTGCAGCGTTCACTAGGGAGTCATCACCTTCTAACTTCATGGGACTCCTTCAGTTTTCCAACTAAGTGGAAAATACATTGACCCAAGTCAGGACTGTAAGGCAGGAGTTTCAATGTTGTCCATCTAACGTTTCTGAACTCGTCCGTGTTTTTATGACCACCATGTGGCCGTGCATTGCCACTACGCAACAGACTAACTGTACTGCGATAGACTGCAGCATAACCATAACCATAATAAGCCCTAGTGTGCGTCTTTTCCACTATGTCTTTATCACAGTAATTCTATGACAACACGTTGCTATTGACGAATGTCAAGTTCATCACCTACTTGAAGACGGTCTATGACAACGCCATACGCGGTAACAGGTTCAAATAAATTTGAACACAAGTGGCAAGGATGTAACTATGAACTCTATAACTTGCAAAGACGTTTGGTTTAAATAGACAACAGGGATTGAAACCTGTATTTCTCATAGAGTCTTTGCAACTTAATTTTAATGTGAATTTCAGTGAATGAATTACCTTCTTCAGCCATCCGTTCCAGGCTTATAACCCAATTGAATAAAAATTTGATACATATAAATGAAATAATATATGATAGGAATATTGAGTATAATAATTCCATTAAATCGTTTTAATATATAACAAATGTTCATAAATGAATAAAAAGAACAAAATATAAATAAATAGTTTGTGACAATAAAATAAACATGAAATGAGTTGTAACAGCCTCTGTCGGTTTTTATTTTATTTAAATTATTGACCTATACTAAATTTCTACAAGAACAAGTAAACTAAACGTTTATGTTATCACATCCCACTATCTTCTTTAAATTCAAACACCCATTATCAACTTTTAATCCTCTATCTTTCCTTAGAAAATACCACATAACCCCCAAAATCCAAAAAAGGAGAAACAGAATGATGAATAGAAATTAGATAATACAAAGAAAAGAGAAAAGATAAAGATGAGCATAAATATAATGTACTGCGTTTCGTCTCACATTTAATACTTCTACAGGTATAAAAGTTTATCTGACCAATAACCTTACTTCATAAGTCCTTCGAAAGTAGTATACTTTATTATTTAAATAAAATAAAAACTGACAAAGACGCTGTTACAACTCATTTAACCGCATAATTTGTTAGAAAAATATAATAACATAGAAATTAGGACTACGTTTTGTTCTCAAAGTAGTACAGAAATCTTTATCATTTAATTACCAAATTAAAAAGTTAATTTAAAACGACAACAAATGTGTTTCTTGAAGACGTTGCATATTTAGGTTCCAATCGAAATTGTATGTAGAATAAGCTTTGAAGATTTTATACTTAATTTATTCGTATGAGAAATTTATTTAATTATCTTATGTTCTTGCTCGTAATATTCGTCTGCTGTAACAAAAATATTGAAAAAGTTTGGATATTGTGGGTTAAAATGTATTTTTTACCATTTTAAACTGAAAATTTTAGTTAACACTTGTCTGAATACAATTTTTATCTGGGTCTTTTAGATTTATAACCCCTTGTTCACCTGATAAAGTATAGATTGAGGACGAAACTTCCTGTCAATTTCTATGCTTTTAAATTATTTCTCGCGAATTTGCAGTTTTGTTTCGTTTATAATTACATTAAGCTCTGATGAATATGACTATTAAGATATATGCATATTAGTTTCCTTTACATGTGAGTTAGTTTGCGTTTTGGTCGCCGTGTGGTGCCACTATTCGCATCAGATGCAGCGCCCTTACGTCGGTCCTTGAAACTGCTTGCTTGTGAAGGAGTGCGTGTTCAATAATTCAGAATCCCTCGAGCTACGCTACTTAACTCTCTTTATCCGTAAATGTACGAAATCAATTACGGTCTTATTTTAAAGGGTAATTCGTTTTGATCCCATTCAACCGAAAAATTACTCGGCTTCAATATTACTTTTTTGTTTTTTAGTCCAACATTGAATTCGCGAATCTAAGTATCTCAGCAGAAACTTTTCATATTAACTTAAAAATACAAAACTATTAGAGAGGTTTATTTCGTCTTTGTTTTTTCTCGTAGTTTAAATCTTAGGTTTGTATTCAAACTGAGATCTGCTTGAAATAAAATTGTGTCAGCACAATTTTGGTAACGTTCTCAATGAAACTTAATATATGAATCATTAAAAATATATGTTGCATAGAACATTGATGATTGATGAAATACATGGGAAATGTAAGTATATCATAAAAACCATAATTTACTGGCAATTAATTAATTATGAGACGTAAATGTCTTTATTCGGACGATTTATTAAAAAATGTACAACATAATTATCGAAAAATATAGAACCGGAGTGCATCTGATTCATTGCTTCCTACCGTAATTTACGGGAAATAGGAGAAGACACGTACGCAGAAGGAAAGTTTTCAGATTTTGGATTATTACTTGTATCTTTGCTGCTGTGTTTGCAAGACAGTAGACCACTTTAGAAGAAAATCCTCAATGGATAAAGGTTTACTCCAGTGATTGGGACGCCTGAGGCATTGCGACTCTGTTACAGGGGCGCTTACAACATATTAGAACAAACTCATTGAACCCAGGAAAAGGTTTCACAAGATTCACGTATTTTCGCAATCCGTTGTGAAACAAACACATAGTTTTCGTATAGTATAGTATAGTATATTTTCTCTTAACGTCTGTTTTTCCAATAAAGATATAACGAGATAAATCAAATTGAAAAACTCGTAGACGAAATTGTATTTTTAATGTATCATCGTTACGTTTCGTACTTGCCATTGGGACATCGTTAGGTCAGGTTTTTGTAAACTTGACATTACCTCAACGGAACCAAAAATTAATAAAAATTATATAAATGATTATTTTCCTTGTTTCGACAGTTTGCAGTATCCAATGAAGTTTATTGGGGTTTAATATGTTCATAATTATTAAAATATTGAATCGATTATTGAAAATAATGATTTACCAAATGTTCTAAAAATACTTTCAATTATTGACAAATTTGCATGAATTCAAGAGCAATTTTGAGCCAATCTCATCTTTCGAAGAAGAAGGGTTTGAATGACAATTGATTAGAGATAAAAGTTTTCGACGTACTGTAACTTCCTATCTATGTGAAGATATCAGCGGTCGTTGTGCGAAAATAAAGTGGAACGGAAAATAATAGCAGCCGAATCCCATATGATTCCGAGATTTGAGAAATGCTGTAGTGTGGTGAGAAACAGTGTTTTAATTATGCCTTGTGGTGTGCGTATATATTAAAAACAATTTTTCTCATCATAAATTTTATTAAGTTTGTTAATTATTTTGTATTTATATATGTATTGTACAATTCTTAAGAAATGGGAAAAGCTTCTTACCAAGCCAACGGCAGAGGAATAATGATCGTGGTTATTAATTTAAACATCCAATTGAGATGATACATATAGCGAATCGAGTACCTCTACGAGATTGATTTGTGTCGGATTATATTCAATTTTTAAGGTGCGATGATGACAGTTAAAAATGAATATGGAAAGGGAATCAAACTACAAGGAGGAGAAGTCAACACTCTGAAGCTTAGCAATAAGCCGACCCAAAAATTAAAAGCAATAATTATTTCTTTGTAACTCAGTGTTTTTTATTTTTATTTATTTCGTTAATCTCAATTGTTTAAATTATAATTAAATATTTTTTCCTTTTATTAATATTAATGATTTCTAAACCCCACCACGACCTCTTTAATAAACTGTTTATGAATTTGAACATCCGCGCTTCATTTATAATGATATTGTTCAAATAACCTAACCGTATTAACAGTGAACTTAAAATTACTTCAGTGATCAAAAGACCAATGTTTTTTTACTTTGTACACGGAAAATTGTAGTATAATGATGGGGTCGAGAGAAAACGGAGTTTAGCCCTTTCTGGTAGAAGTTACATGCAGAAAATAAGGCCAACTGAAAAAAGTTTGCTATCAATCAACATCAATATATTGAGATGTAGAGCTTTCACTTTCTGAGCTGTAGATAACTGACTTACAGTTGTAAAACATTTCCCGGGGAGTTTAACGAAGTTGGTCTATAACGAGAACTACATCAATGGAATTAGCTCCTGGCTGTAGCCACTGAAACTCTCCTTTGAAACAAGTTTTCTTTTCTTCACGCAGGACTCGACTTTCAGGATCTTAATTTCCTTCGCTATCAGCAATTACTTTCAGCCGTCTGCTTTTAGGAGAGTTGTTAGGCTCTACCACAATAACGGCTTTCTGCTGAGCTTAGCCCCGAACATTGAAGGGACATATTGCCTGCTGTTGTTGAGCCAAGAAGCTACTGCAAAGCTGCTATCCTATATATGTGGCAGAATAGGTATAAAATTAACAAAAAAATTAAAGTCCTACCTACTGTGTTAAACGTGTTGTCTCGTTCAACATAGGATTTTATGATAATGAAAATAACCCTTGGTTTTAATTAGTCACGCAAATTAATAAACCAACAATATATATAAGTTTTGATTGGAATTGTATTCAATTTTGAAGGAGCCACGAAGAAAGTTAAAAATGAATATGGAAAGGGATCAAACTGCAAGGAGAAGAAGTAAAAACCCTCAAGTTTGTTGATGATATTGCAGTATTAGAGATGTCAGAAGAACACTTAAGAAACATAATAAATGACATTAACGTGATCCTGGAGGAAGATTACTACACGAGGATTAATAGAGTTCTATTCAATTCAAATGTATGGTGATGAAAGGTGACACCTGAGTGATTGAGACGATTGGCTTCTGGTTGACGCTGCGTCGGGATGATCTGGCTGCATGGGTCACGCTTTGGGACAAATAGTAGAGACTTCTACCCAAAATCTTAACTTCTCCTCAGAACTCTGCACTCATTACCGGCCGGCTGAATGCTTCTGCATCAAACTTATTTCTATTTCGCCTCGTATGGCTCCAAATTATCCCCTTAGTTTTCTAATAGCTAGTCAAATGCAATTTTAAATAGCATCCATTGGTTGGAATTTACCAAGCCTATTATTATTTTTATTAAGAATGTAGTAGCCGGTGCAAAAGATAAATCATTCTAACACGACAAGAGAAACATATGCTAAGTAAAGAATATAGATTTACTAACCCCAGTTGCATATTAGTGTAACAATTTATATAAACAGTGGTCCGCGGTTACATTGACCGGACCTTCTGTGTAATACATGATTTTCCGTAGTAAATAATGCATTTATGTGGGAATGCTGGAAGATGAAAAAGTTGTCAGAATGCGTTACGACCAAAATTTATTAAACGTTTGTTGTTTACCAAAAAAGATGGAGACAAATTCTACGTATATCTATTTCAGCTACACAATTATATGAAAATGCTGCGGATTTCTTCTAGCACTGGTTACTTAATATAGGAAGCAAAATGCTATTAAGAGAAGGCTTTATTTTAAAAATGGCAGTTGTAAAGTTGGCTTGTGGTCCGGGTCTTTACGACCAGGTGGATTGGATTTGCAGACCCGAACGGAGTCGACCAACGCAGCAATTTCCGCCCGGGAAAAGCCTTGCTGGCCCTCGCCTCGGTTTTTTAATCTTTGTATCTGGCTAATTTAATTAAGGCAAACAAAATCGTGGGCATTTGAAACGTAGAGACAATATCGTACTTTGTACTTGTCCGCTTTTTTCCCCCCTTTTTGTGAGAGGGAAGCGGCGAATTTAGTCTGCGGTCGGAACCTATAAAGATTTCGCCGCGCAGATCGTCTGAATATCTGAACCATAAGGACCGTGCTTTTAATGCGGGCGAACTTATTGAAGGCGGCCCGAGGCAGTTAAAATTATCATAAAATCTCTATTGATAATCTCGGCCCAATCTCTTACCAATGTTTTTCTGAAAAGCAAACTTGCTTCCAATATCATCGCAGTTGAAGATCAAAGGGCAAAGGATTTCATTACAATCGCATAATTTCTCGTAGTTAAGCTTCACATATTCTAATATACAGTACCTCGTAGTATCACATTTCAAAATATGGCGTTTATATACTGTATCTGGCCTCGAATATCTACAACTAAGACATTCTCAATTAAATTATCTAGTCGCAGATAAAATTTCAAATTTTGAGAATACAAAATTATGTTGCGTATGGCGCTCAAGTAAAATTACACCATTAAATATATTTCATAATTTAATTGTGTATCTTTTCAAGCGATAAAAGAAACTTGTAATTAACGATTGACATTACACATACATACAACGCTGAATAGATTAGGAAACATTTTATTTTCTAAATGAAAGTTGAAACAATCTTGTTTAGCTCTTTTTCATTTCCATGAAATCAATCGCTTTAGCTTCTCAAATAAAATAGACGTCATATTTTCTGACTAAATTGAAAACTATGATTACACCAACGTTATAATGATATGTTTTTGTATGAAAAGGAAATAATTTTACTTTATAGTCATAAACTTTGAGTATGGAGTTCAGATTTCATAATACCCAACCATTATAAATACGATTCAAGTTTCTTCATAAATTACGAAATACATAAAGGCTACGAAGAACTAAACAATTACAACTATCCTATAGGTTCGCCAAACAGTACTTGATAATGTTACGTGACTTTTAAATAATTCTAAATAATATTGTAAGGTGAATTGGCAAAGGCCAATTATCAATAAAAGCCAGATGAATATAAAACCAATTACTTTTTGCTTTAACAAGAACATATTATAATATTACCGTAATTACTTACGAATTCTAACAACTTTGTAGCGTTGAACGTGATTTTTGAGACGTGCAACATATTATTGAAACTGAGTACAAGACGCTACGCATTTCTTTATGGGTGGAAAACATTTCAAATTCTCAAACAATGTGATTTTTCATTTGTAATGCGTAACATTCTTATTGATATTCACTATTTAAGGAACTATCAATTCAATTAACAAAATTTTAGAGAAAGTTTTCACCAATTTTAGCAAACCAATTATTTTACTTATTCATAATACGTTTCGTCCACAATTTTGGAATTCACTCCGTCAAATTTCCTCTGAAGTTAAATTTTGAATGGAAGAAAATACATGTGGACGATACGTCGTATGAATCAAATAAAATCTTTGCTTGGTCGCTAATTTAATTTTTTTTAGCAGTACACGCTAAGTGATGTGTAAATAATCACTCAATTTTTTGTATCTAATCCATTATGCGTAAAAGTGGCTCACACATTATAATGAGGGTTCAGAAGCAATGCGTTAGTTCAGTAATTGGGTTAAAAATGTCAGAAAAAGCTGGTATCTAGTACTTTTGAATTCTGAAAAAGCTACCATAAATTAATTCAAATTATCTAAATACATGGAGGAACCAATTTATGCTCACTTTATTAGTCAATGAATTTCTTTTATTTTTTCTACATTTCAGATAAATATCAATTCTAATAATGACTTCGAATATTTGGCTCTGCAAGAGGTAATAACTTTTAATTTCAACTTTTGTTTAAATCTAGGTACTGAGGAATAAACCTTGTTTCGTGAGGGGGTATTAGTGCTTTTGGACGGGTCACAATGTGCCGCCGGGGACGGAGCTATTGAAAACTATTGTCGGTAGAAAGACTGTGGAAATTTAAGGAGGGAGACAGTTGGCTTTAACGTGTGTGCCAGGTTTTATGGGAGTAGCTGGTGAACTGCCGTAGTCGAACGGACGAAAGATGGTATAAAAAGGAATGCTTCAATAATCGATGGTATGCGAAAATTTAAAGCCGTTGACACGAAGAAGTTGTAAGAATATGCAGTGAATATTTAATAATAATAATAGTGTCGTTATGAATATTTAATGGTGAAGGTTACACTAGGGCGTCGATTAAATGACAACGTCTCTTGAATAGCATGGGAAGGAAGAGGAAGTGAGTCAAGGGTTGGTTAGAGCTTCCGGGCTATAGTTTAAGGGCTCTACTCTGTATTCACCTAAAATACGTGCAGGGCAAAACCTGTTTCAGGAGACAATTGGTCGACTGATGGAAATGGGATTAGCGGACAACTCTTACCGTATGCCCAAGGTCTTCAACCCCAGTACATACACCTCCCAAAATAGATGAAGGTGCCTCGGCACGTGAGAACCCTTTAAATTAAGCCTCCCAAAATCTGAGGCGACGTTGAACGGTTTGAGGGGTGTATCTGCGGGGGTCACAGACCTTCGACATACGGTAAAAGCTCTCCGCTGTTATAAATAGACAAGACGGCCAGCTGACCCTCAATACTGATCGAGGCATGGAGGTGCGATTGTTGCCCTCTCACAAAAACCCAGTCTCCCGTCATCAGAAGGGCGTGTGAATGATACCAATGCCGTACCTACCTGATGCAGGTTGTCTAGGACTTTCTCCGCATAACCTTTAGTGAAACAGCAGGTAGGATCCTTACACTACAGTTCTGGGGCCTTAATCAACTGTTGACTACCTTGCTCTAACTTCCACATCCCCCAATTATCAATTCCTTTCCTATCCTATTAAAGGCGAATTGTTTCAGGATTACCCTCATGTAGTCATAAACGGATTGTTGGATATTGCAATATCAATATCGAATTTTTTACCCACAGAATTGTTTGAAATATTTGCCCTTTAATAGAAAGTTTAAATTGTATATTTATTCCTATCGCAGGATAGTCGCAATACGCTGGGGAAAGTGAAACCGTCGGGATATCAAGACGCGAAACTGAGCTAAGCTGAGGATTGTTTGTTTTAGCCCGTATTCGCTGCCTCGCGTTTTCACTTGACAAATAAGGAGTTACGACAAGCAACGGGGAGACGAGATTTACTTCATGCACGAGGGCACTTTAAGTCGTTTCTGATAGAACGGAAATTACAAACTTTGATGTTATAGCTGAAACACACAATATTGTAAGATCACAATTGGGAATAATCTTAATAATACTTTGGAAGTGTTTGCTCAAGGGTCTTCGTTACATCTTGTTTGTAATTGAGTATGAGTTCTAATTATCAGGCTTGAGGTCGAACGTCGGCATGATTTGTAAATGTTGATTTGCTCGTCGCATAAATGATATTGAATCATCTGAGACTTCACAGTATATATCACAATACCGTGATTAATTTGTATGTAAATCGTTTCAAAAATGAATTCAAACATTTATATGATTTTATTTTATCTGGCATAAAAGTAAAAGCCCTGGATTGAGGTTCCCAGAAATTGTAATAAACCAATGGTATTAATACAAGACTTTAAATTACAAATAATATTCCTTCTATCAATTTCTCCGACTCAATCTCTCTGATAAGGTAAGGTCATTGCCAAATTTAAAATAGATTTTTAAAATTCTCACATTTATATTGCGGTCTTCAGTATAATTGCATCCCATATCCACAAACAATTGAACAAATAATAATTGAAAACTGGAAAGAAAACAAAAAAACATTATCAACCAATTTAATTTAACAATTCAATAATCATAAATGAATTCAGGAAATTGCTCAAACTATTAACGAATCAATTATATTGGAACTGAAGCGTACATTGCGTTAGCTTGACAATCCGTATGTAAATAAATAATGTATAAAATGTACAGCCAGGTTTGTCAGCATAAATTCCAATATATTATGTTATTATTAATTTTTATTGTCAATACAAGATGTGACGAAATGTACAGTTTGTCGTTCTAGTGCGAGAGAATTAAACAAGAAATTTTGGTGATACTGAAGTTGAATTGCATTCTGAATATGATAATGAATTATGCGGTATTTATAACCTTATATTGTAGCAATTAAATTTGAATACAATTTGTAACTAAATCTAATTATCGAATTATGGAAAGTCTTCAATATCTGAATGTTGTATATGATAAAATAATTCAAATGATTGTTCCCTTCCGTATTTGTTTCCGATATATCGTAGAAATTTAATATAATTCTTATTAAAGGAAAGCTTTATTCTTAAAAAACTATTTGATGATAATTCTTTCATTCATAATTTATTATTCCCGTATTAAGTTATTTACCACCCAAGCAATGATACGGAGATGACCCAAAATTTATAAAATTAAATCCTTCATTGCATCACAAGTATATGAATATAATGCACTTTTTTGCAAGCTTCAAGGTATTCACTTCCTTTAATCTCTGTGAATTAATTACAACAGGAACTAACAAGACAAAGTACTTACAAACTCGGCCTTCCTGTTAATCCTGATGTAACAAAGGCGGAGTTAGCTTATAACTCAGCGCAAACAACGAGGGGACTAACAATAATACTGTTACATTTACTTGAGATGTGTAATATACCTCACATCTACACGATGCATTAGTTAAGTATGCATTTACAATAAGAACCACTAAATAAATTTATTATTAATTCTTTATTAAGTGACAGTTTAAATGGTAACTGATAAATATTCCTGGCTTCGTATTAACTTGAATACACATTTAGTATCACATGGGTAATTATAAAGCAGAGTAATTACAATATCAATTCAAACAAATTGTTATTATACTTTCCTGTAATTTTCTGTAATAAAAATAATGTTAAGAAAAATCTTAAAACAATAAATTTACACAAGGGTTTGATAAGGTATATTTTGATGTCCGAAATCTTGAAAATCGTTTTCCCGTAAACATTCTACAAGGAATAAAATTTTTATATTACCGATTATGAATTTTGATACTTGTGTATTACATCGCCATGAGTTTTCAATCAGTCTCAATAATTACAATAGAAAAGACAAGAAATGGAACGTGGAGCAAGCTAGTCCCAGGGCTATTATTTAAGAATTCTATTGATTTGGTTTTATTTAAATTCCAACTTGACAATAATTATAAATCGTGAAACTCCCCTTTAATAGCATAGGATGGGAACTGAAAAGAGAAGAAAGGAACTTAAAACTTAAAAGAAAAACCTTACAAAATAGGGTAAACTAATAAACAAATTTATATATGCTGACTTTTCGACGCGAGATTTTTTTTTTAGCATCCTTCACAAACGGCTCTTAAAGTTCTTTGAAACACGAGGACACTAAAGATATAATACCAAAGCTAGACCATAAAGAACAAAAGAACTTAAATACCATATCTTAAAGCTTACTATGACTATCTGTGTCACTTCAAATATAATCAGTTTCACGATGATTTTTAATTTATAATATTTCTGAGATCAATATTTTTCGAAAATGTGGTTATATGTAGAAAATACGAATGTTGTCAAAACCGAAACAATATTTGAAAGTAATTTAATGTTTGGTGATCGGATTATGTTGTGTAGTGCACACATCTACTAGATTATTGAGAGTTTTATTTTATTTCACTTTAAGTTGATGAAAAAAAATTAAACTAAATTTTACGAGCGGCGGGACTCATGGGGTCGTTGAAACTCTGGTAGCTGAAGCCTGAAGTCATAACCTCTATTCAAGTGACCCTTGGACGGATTAAGACGCAGCGGACCAAACCTGAAATCATATATATTTGTGTGGGATGATAAGCTCTGGTCATTACATTTCGACACGTCTGAGACTTTCCCACAAAAAATTAATAGCCTATGTGCATTAGGTTCCACGTCTTTGAATGAAGGCATGTGAACCCAGTATTGGGAACTCTAGAATATAAAATGAATTCTTATTCGCTAAAGTCGGTGATATTTCGCTGGGAGAGAGGAAGATCGGAAGTTTGAAGGTTGGTGGGAGTAGGTGTTTGTTGTGGAGTGGTTGTTGACATGGCAAGTTGTTATCAAGTAGTTGTCTTTGTGATTGAGGAGTTAGTTGTTGGGAACTAAAGTGAAGAATTATCAAGTTGTTTTAAGTAGGTCAGGACAGGAGAAATTCTGTTCAAGATAACCTCAAATTTAAAGACCCTATCGATTATAAGGAGATACACAACAATGAGATTTCTTGCAGATATTGCCCAGTTGTCTTTATAGGATAAACAAAGTGTCTTGGAAGTTAGAAGAAAACCAACTCTAAACAACTTATGGAGAAAAATCTGTTATGACCAATAATTATATTTAAAATAACCATATCTTTGACGTTGAGAATATTAATACTATCGAAAATGAATGTAGGTTTCACGCCTGTATAATTTCAACAATTTTACAGAATAAATCAAATAATATACTACGAATGTCCAATGCGATATAAATGAACATATGTAATATGTTTGATGTAGTACTTTCTGTAACGTTATAGGTATAATTTTGGCAAATGTTTCGTTGCTTTATGAGGCCATAAAACGTCGTTATTTGCAATATTAGTTTCACGTGTAAGAATTTATACGGTCTCTATTTGGCCATTATTAGAACTTTGGTCTCAAGTTTCTTTAATGCTTCGGAGAAACCTGTTCAGCCATTCCTCTGTAAAAGTTAACGAAATCCCTGCCCGAAGCCATTATAATAAGGTCTTGAAACTTATGCTATTTTTCCGCCATAATGATTGGCAGGTTGACAATTTCCGCAATTCTTACTCCCTTATATAACAAAAATGAAAAGTTTAACCACAATATGTTTTACCGTTTTCTTGAAAATAATTTCTGAAATATGATGAAAGTATTATATCTACGATAATGTATTTTCTTGCAGGTGTATAAAATTATTCCTAAATGTTAAAACATCACTATAAATAAATTTCCTTGACTTTATAATTTAATGTTTCCTAATTACATTTTCAATCATTTTCATTATTTATGTATGTAAATGATTGTCATTAACTTGCTACAATATATTTTTTCTTTTCTTTAGGTGAGTTACTGATGGAGTTCAATAAGATTAGTGACTACAAGCCCCCTCTAGTTTGTCTTGAAGCTGTGACTCTCTTTACATGATTCATTTTAAGTGGAGAGCAATAAAAAGGTACTGGGTTATATTTTGCAGTTTTTGGACGACTTTCAAAGAATGTCATCTCAAGGGCAATTAAAGCTCCAATTGGATTTTTTATTTTTTAATTGACTAGCCTTCAGCTGTATTTCTTAATCATTCCAAATGGAATTCCATAAGTAACTGCAGCCAAATGTTACCTATTGTATATTATCGTGATTATTTCGAATATGTAGAAGACTAAAATTCAGTAGGACAGCCACAAATTACATAGATCTTATTTAAGTGCTAATTTTAAAACTGGATTAATTGGGGTTTTGTAATCGTTTCGGCTTCGCATAGAAAATAATTAAATTAATCTGTTATTTATGAAGTTAAAAAATAAAGAAAAATTCAGTTATAAAAACACTATAGCTTACAAAGTTTCATTGTAACGTTTGTTCAGAATTATGAGATATCTTCGGGTACGCAGGCGAATTACTTTTGAAATTTCGCATTCCCCCCTTTTCAATTCCCTTCCTATTCTATTAAAGAGGAATAGCCTGATAAAACATGTCCAGTGCGTCCAGTGACGGTTATCGCCGAAATTTGAAATTTAACTGGAGAAGAAATTTGTCTAAGTAAAGCTGAAGAAATCCCAAAATTTGAGCGAAACGTTGTAAAGAAACTTATTTGTGTTGAATATGTAGTGATCTATTCTGACCTATTGGCTGATTTTTTCTGTATTTGCTAAATTAAGAACAATTCAATTATTATTCTTCCCATTAAAAAGTTCATTACGCTCCTTTTAATTAGATAATTGTAAGGAATGTTGTTTGATATGAATATTATGTGAAGAAGTGAAATAAGTCAAAGACAGATTCCGAACTTCCTAGGTTGAAGGAAAAATGCTGCGATAATGAATAGTGATTGACGTGATATTAGGAGAAATAGGTCAGACGTGGGTAGAAGAAAGAGGATGGTGATCTGGCATCTGATGGCAGCATAAAGCTCGTCAGCGGCAACATGTTTGGAATTAGAGACAGCAGCTCGCCAGGAATGCGGATTGCTGTCAGCACAATGGACGCTGCTCCGCGTTCTGGTCTTGATTCAATCACAACGTGGTTTCGCGCATGACTTAATCGCTCGCTATGATGACGGATAAATTATATTAAACGGAAAACGTTTCTGTCATTCTGGTCAGTTTACTACTGTCTGAACGATTTAAATAGGCAACTCCGGTCGTTTAACAAAGTCAAACACAAAGTATATTTGATCAAATTTCTTCTTGTAGGCCATTTCAACTTTTCACCCTAAGAGCACACATTCACGTCGAATATCTGAATAAACAAATATTTCATGTTAATGCGTAGCAAATTGAATACTTTCGAGAGAGTGATCGTCAGAAAACTTATTTTAATTATTTACAGATCTTGAAAAAGGATTATTGAAATGGTCTCAAAAATTTTAAGACGTTAAGACAATTAATATAATTTTAGTCAATAATTATTTTATAATAACTTTTGCTAACTTTTTCGTTATATTGAAATTTAAAAATAAATTATTTTCAAAACTCGACAAAATAGTTTCTACTGTTTCAATTTAACAAAAAGATTGTGTCAAATTTACCTAACATTTTGAATATGTCCTTAATGACTGCAAAATGATGCCAATACTGCTTACTTGAATCCCAACAATATCAAAGTTAATATTATTAAACCCCTAATCCAAACTACATTTTCATCAAAACAAACCACCGGATACTAATACAATCGTGATTCCGTAAAACGATAATAGTAATTTCACTATTTCTAAACATAATCAACTATTTGTCAGGCTTAATTATATCTGTGGACTTGCTAGCTAAATTATAAAATAATTTTTAAAAAACTTTGTTAAAGAATTTAAATTTGCTCTTAAACTTGTTAAGCAAATAAGAATTTGTACACAAATCTTGAAGATAAAATTAATAAATCATATGTGACTGATTCTGTACACAAAATAAAACAATAAAAATTTGAAAACATTATGCGATCAAATACAAGATTGTAAAACCATAAAATCAGATTAAAAGTAAAAAAAATAATACTGCTCTTTCGGACTGTCTGAAATATTTCAGTTTTGAATTAATTTGTCCATAAAGAGAATTATAGCACATATTTGCAATTTATGAACCAATTTTTAGTATTCTAAATAGAAAATCATAAGTAAATAACAAGAATGAGGGAGCTGAAATTGATTCACCGAAAGCTGATATTATTAGTAAGGCTTGCTGGATGCCCAGCAGTAATTTCTTTGCCAACGCGTTATTAAACTATCAGCGAGAGCGTTAGGTTTTTGAAAATTTGCCTTTTCACGTCCCCTACTTTAAGAGCTACGAATTTCATCATAATCGCCGGATGAGTGAGTATTAAGAAATATCCTTGTACTTTAAATAAGTACTAGAACTTTCTAAGTCTGAAAATATGTAGAATACCGAGAGAAACACTATCATTCTGAATAACCGCGAAAAATATTTATTCGCAAGCATTTATTGCATATCTGCAATTTACATTTTAAAATTTTTTATTCTCCAACTCCATCCCCAGGCATCGTAGTAGTCCTTGTTTCTTTTCGGTTCTCAAGAATCAGGTATACAAAAGTTGGTCGAAATTGCGCCACACGTTTAAATTTGTATGCGGCACATACGAACACAACAATACACTGTAACAGTCAATTAAATTTAAAAAGAGAGTATACTTGAACAATATATTCGTTCTCATTGACGTTAATTAATATGTGTAGATATCTAGGAACAATAAAATTGGGAGTGCGTGACCCGGTACTTTATTTAATCAATTTGCACAGTGGCATAAACCATTTTCATTATTATTAATTAATTAAAAGGTATAATTACTTCTTTAAAATGTTAGTTAAACTTAAGCACTGTTACACGCTTAGCAGGTGTTTAGTTGGTCAATGTCTTATTGTTCTCTCTTTTCTCATTGTACTTAAAACTTTTTCTATTCACCCATCTGATTTTCAGCATTCTGCTACAGCACCACATTTTTAATCTTCTATTCGTTTATTTTCTGCAACTCCTACCATCCACGTTTCGCACCTATATAACGCCACATTCCATACGAACATTTTTAGTAATTATTTATTAATATTCACACTTATATAAGCTGTGAGTAAGTTTCAATTTTTTCCTAAAGCCTATCTTTCCAGTGCAGTACTACGCTTTATGTCGTCCACCATCCCTTGTTATTATGCTTCCCAAGTAACAGAATTCCTTAACTTCCTTCAAATTATCCCTTCTCGATCTAATACCCTTTGTCCCACTGTATCCCATACTACATTCCAGTACTTCATTAAAGAAAGTTCAGAAAAGGAGCTGCTAATTTTGTGCGAGTAGGGCCTGGTCATAGGAATGAGAAAGTAGTACACATCGGTTGGGAAATATTGTCTGAAAGGGGGGAGAAAGCAAGGCTGCATTTGGAAGATGTAACCTTCTGACCTTAAATCCATCATCTCGTTTGTTTAGTTACTTGACTGCTCAAAGTGCTCTAGTAGAGAGTGAAATCAGCTTGATATAAGACCATGACTCCATCATTTCACTGCACATGGTGACTCTCTTTCTAAAAAAAACAAATTTTGTTTTGCTAAGAATCTACCATTATACTGCTCTTTTGCCTGACAAATAGTTTTACCAATGGAATCGTTCTTACATAATGATAAAAATATATGTACAATATTAAAAATGATACCATAATATTTAATATTGAGCTTTCTTAACCGAAAGCGGTGATTATAGGTTTTCTAGAAAAAGAACAAGACAAGTTTGATTTGAAAGATCCAAATTTCCAAAATATTTGTATTCTGTAATTAATCATTGACGTATTACAGTAAAATAGTTTTGTTTATTTTAAAGTTTAGCAGTACTGCGATTATAAAATATGAAATTACGATGTGTTGTTCACTTTTAAAATTAACTTAAGTGTTACAGGGATATTTAAACATAATAAATCTATAATTATATAACTTTTATAAATTTCATGAACGATTTGGAGACAGTTTTATTCTTGTCTCCGTGTACTCGGTCGGCCTCTCGAATCTGTAACTTTTCACATATAAAATAGACTTAATGGTTAAAGCCGTTGGTCCAGTAATACTCCGTAGTTTTACGATTTTGGTTTGAACTATTTTTTCTTAAATAAATCCCCACATTACTATTATGATCTGCGTGGAAATGCATAATAGGTTGTAATCTGAAAAATATTTTATAATAGAGAAACACTGGGCGTAATTTAATATTTTTATACGTGCATAAAAGAAATAATTTTCGTTTTAATGAAAAGAAAGTCTTACAATCGAAAAAAATCGTATCTTAAGACAGACCTTATAGAAACAAGAAAATGAAAAAATGCAAGCATGCAAGCACGTGCAGAGGAGCGGTTATTGGAGGAACGAGTGTTAGAACGCCGTTTGAGAGCGTAGTACGAGGTTTCGTGACCGCAGGATTCCTGTGACCTCTGAAAATCGGTATCTCTCTGCCCTGGCCGCTCCGCCGCAAACTCAGTTATTCCTGCTCCTGCTCCCGGCTCCAGACCCTCGGCCTAACTCGATTCTTGGTGCGTGCTTGTGCGTGATATATGTGAGGACTGCCTCTTTAACTGGACTACATCAATGTCCGTACTACACAACTAAGCGATACTACGGATAAATAATATAAAAGAAGCAAACTGTTTAGTATGCAAACTTGATTGCTCTTAAAATCCTAAACTGAACATAGTTACCCTCTAACAATACTTAAAATTTTAATTTTCGTCAAATAATTGTGTCTTAGTTACATGAATAAATCTCAAGAGGCCAGGAATAAAATATTACGTAGTAAGTAATTTCGTGAATGTATCCTGGTGATTATCGAACTCTGTGTTCACGAAGCTTCAGACTTAAGTGTCAAACGGCTTTCTACCACCGAAGAAATTAGAGGGGGCCAAGCATTTACCTCTAACAGTGGAGTCACAATGATATATTTCTTACTTGTGTATTATACTCCAACATTTTAATACCCACGTCTGCCCAATTTACATTTCCAGCCCCGGACAAAAAATATTAGAACTACAACCCTCCTCGAATTTGAATCCTGGTGGCGTTGTGGGCAAGTGATGCGAAGAAAAAAAGAGAGGGAAATATTGTGGCGATGATACTGCATTCGGAATCTAGCGATACGGAGTCAAAGGCAGGCGGTGGCGTGGGGTGAATACTTCCTACCGGAGACGAAGGGAAATAATTTTTATTTGAAAGGATAGGGCGCCGCCACCGACGGAAACAAAATAGTAGAGTGAGGACAAGAAAAATGGATTTTCGAACATTAAGAAAGACTAAGATCTGACATTAAGTCAACATTTATATTTGACTTAAAGAGTGGATATTTAATACGGACCTTTAGAGATATTAATATTGTAAGCTGTTTAGAATGGATTAAATATTGGAGATTGTCCTGGCCATGGACAACTGAATAACGGGAGGAATACGTGATCGAGTCCGGGGCAGCAAGGAGCACATGACAGCAACGAGGTAGACGGCAGGACCGACTCCAGCGGCAAGTTCCAAGCGAGGCTGAGAAGAAATGAGAATTACTCTGTGTTCTTGTGCCAATTTTCTAGTAGTGCCAGTTCCGCGTAGAATTTATGTTTGTATGCTGCGCAATGAGAAGGCCGTCAGGCGGACCTTAGAATAGAACACAATTCTGTAGTTAGTAAGAAACTCGTGTATATATATATATGTTGTTAATCGTTAAAAAATCTGGCAAATCAAGATTTATTCAGTTGTTATAAATTAATGTTAAATTTATATTATTCACATATTTTCTAATAATTATTCATTTTTAAAATAAAATACTTCCCCCAATATTTCAATGCGTTTTGTAAACGGAGAAGTCAAGTGAAGTATGTCATTTTGTAGAAGATAACATTGTAATGTTCGCGCGATACTGCAATCAGAATCTAGAGTATGTTTCAATGTGTTTGAGGCTTGGCTGATCTTTAATGCAGGACAGAATGTGATCTGAGGTTACCCGCAATTATAGTGCATGTAAAAGTGTTTATTAAAACAGAATTAAGTGCAAACTGTCCGTATTATAGTGGGTTTGATAAGTCACGGCCTGTATATTTGTGTGATCATAATGGAACAGATCTGGGCGCCAGTAGCTGCAATTGTGTGACAGTTGAGTTGAAATTTGGTGTTAGACACCTTCGGTAACTGTAACGAGGTCGTAGTTTTGCTCAACGGTGTACTATTGATGTAGATCGAACTGACGTAAGTAATGTAATATCTGAGTATAAAATACAATTCCTACGGAGTATACAATGCAGCATTGTGACTCCACTTTTAGAGAAATATATAATTTTTTCTGCGGTAGAAAGCCGTTTGAGACTGTCAATAGCAACATCCTTTATGAAATTTATTATGAAAGCACTATAGAAGCCAACTATTATGTGATATATTCTCATGCAAACTGAGAATCTACATATGAAATTGAAATTTTGCGCATTGCTGTTAGAAATTTTAATTAATTTCTTGTATAAATTTGTTATATGGGGCTTAAAGTGACGTAATATTGAGACGGATAACAAAACTGACGTAAGGTAGGATTCTATAAATACTTATTTTCTCCCATACTAATGCATTTGGAACAACATCCTCATTCTGTAGAAAACGGGTTGTTTTTTATCACTTGCTTCGTAAATGTTAATGTAGTGTATAGTGCTCTGACAAAGCGTGACACTTGTTGGCATCCGATACCCAAGTGACGAGGTGAAGAGAAGGCGGCAAGGCGGCGGAAATCTGAGCTTTGCATGTGTCAACGTGTGTTATCCAGGCAGGCTTCCACCCTGGATATTACAAAGGCAGGATAGTCCAGACAAGTATTTGAGAAATATGCGTTAATAAAAAGTAATACTGTGGTGATGATGCTGAATCTATACAAATTGAAATTATAATTACCATGAGGAAAGCATTTGAAACCAAGAATATATTTGACGTTTTTAAACTTGTTACTCTTCTTGGCCTGTTATATTATGTTTTTTTTAATAACAGGCTAATTGGCTGTTTTCATATAGGTATCAGCTCCCCGGTTGATAATAAATATTGCAATATAGCTTTTATAAACAGTAGAAAATTTATTAATTTGCTGTTGTATTGTACGCTAACGAATAAAATAATTGAATATTCGGTCTTTATACATTATTTGCATGATAGTTAACTACGTATGTGACAATCTTGTCGAGTTTATTTTCATACTTTTCTTCTTAGAAACGTCTAACGTGTCACTTGGTTTATAGTGAGGCTTGGCTGTTCTTCCTCATAGTAGAACTAATTTAAAACTTAAAAATTCTCACTGCTCAAGAAATGTTTTGTTCTAGGGAAATGTCTTAGCCCCACAGTGGTTTAGTAAGTTTACTGTGTGTTAAGTTTTGTTGGAACGTCTATAAAAATAATACAAACATATAGACTTACACATACATAAAACCTTCCTAATTTATTATAGTATGTATTGCTACTACTCAGTCTGCTAATAACCACATAAATAAAAAATTAATTGATTTAAAAGACTTTTAGTTTTAATGTTTTCAGTATTTTCACAAATCACCCACGTATTTTTGTTTTCGATAACCGTTTCAGTTATCATAAATAATTCAAATTTAAAATTTTGCTATTGGTAGAGAGTTTCTAAGTGAAATTCTTAGTTTTCCGTGGTTGAGTTGATCTTCTGATATCATTCATCATTAAAGAAGGAGATACGCAGGCCAATGCACGCTCTTCAGGACTCGTACGGTCGTTAAACACTGCACATTACCGGTTCTGCTCACGGCTCGTGTTGATATATAAAGCGTTTTGCACGGCGACTAATGACACCTGGAACGCAGCCGGAATGCAATTCCGACGGCATCTGCGTTTGCTAATGGGCTCCTACTAAAAACCTGCATTGCCCTGAAACGGAGGCTAAACGCAATCCCATGGGACTCGTCACGAAACAGTGACGGCCGATTTTTCCGCGGGTCTGGGATTTTCCGTGTGAACACATCTGGATACTCAACATTTGGCGCACTGATTAAACCATTCACTTAACGCGTACGTACCCGTAAAAGTGGTACTTTACTGTTAAATTGTGCAGAAGGTGAACTGTCAATGCAATCTGTAAAACTATTTCCAGATTCATTTCCCGAAGAAGTTGAATGAATTTGCTTTCAATACAACACATGTTCACTTAACCTCGTAAACAAACATACGTCCAATTATTTAATAATTTATGGTTATTGTCTTGGGTTATAAGGAGGAAGATGGTTTCTGACTGGAGGGTAAAGGAAGAGTAAGACCGACTAAAATGAAAACTGAGGGAAAGGAAGATTATTTTGACCCATGCGCTTGGAAGAACTACTCAGGCCCCTATCTTGTAATAATTATTTTTTGGGTGGTCTGAATTAATCCATTAATTTAATTATAATAATTTATTGTTGATCGGGATTTATTATTGAAAAGGAGAAAAAGCTCTAAGTATAAAATTATGAGTTGAATTTAGAAAAACTTTTATCAATATGGTATTTACAAAATTATATAAAAAACATAATTATTAAAAACGCAATTAATTTGCACGAAGTTTCTTTCAATCAGAGTTCTCGGTGGGGTGAACTACGAAGCTTATTTGGTTCTCTAATGGCAATAGGCCTGGAAAATGTGAAATTATAACTAAAAAAACTACGATACCCGCGGATCATATACATTTGTCTCCCATTCTGCTTCGGTGTGTGATGGTGGCTGCATCACCGTCTTGGCTGGGTCTTGTTGGAATATTGGAAAAATATTTCATGTCTGTGGATCGCTTATTTTTCTAAAATGGCTGCATTGGTTCCGCGGATGTATTGATATTAACCCGTTAATAAAATTTAATTTTTAACAACGCAGAGAAATGCTTTATAAAGTGAAACCAAGTTACTTATGTTTTTGATGTTATTGATAAGAGAAAATCAGTGTAAATAAATAAAAATAAGGCCCAACATATCGTAAAACAAATTTAATTAGATGGACTCTGTGGTTCTAGTGGCTAGCGTCACTGCCTCGTACCGCAGAGGTCCCGGTTTCAATTCCTTGCAAGGTCTTGGGTGTTTGCGTCTTTGGGTTTCGAAATAGAGTAACCCTTACAACGGAGACAAGGTCCCGAAAATAGTAAAGTAGCCGCTAATGACCTTACCGGTTTATGCGACTTAAAAAATTAAAAAAAAAATTAGCATTTAGTTAATGTAAATACAAAATTACTGAAATATAAAATAAAATGTAGGTAAAGATTTTTACAAAGTAATTACCTTTCCAACTATGTATGGATATCATTTTGAATTAACTCCTTGAAAATACGTGTGAATAACGTTATAAAATTAGTCTCCACTCAAAAAGAAATTATAGTGGTGATCCTTCACAATATGAATCCTGCCCTTTGGACAGCTTTCGTGGAGTAATTGAGGCACGCACTGCGGGTCTATGGATGCCCACTGGAGAAGAATCTAGCGACCTAATTGCGGCAAGTGACGGCGAATGCTCCAGCAATTACACCTCGTAGTTCTTTCTTTGATTACGTCGAGGAACGAGAGGCTTTTTTAATTAAACACCTGCCCTGAATGAGCAATGGGCGCTCGAGAGCTTTAAAACCCCTTTCTTCTCTTTAGTTAGATCACACTTCTCATATCTCAAAAGCGGAGCTTACTTAAGTTTAAATAACGTTAGGGTTTCAGAGAGATAATATCAATTACTCTAATTGAATCGGGCACAAACCGATCTAAATGGCATAAAAGTCAGAGGTGCGCAATACAACATTGACTTTAATTCGTGATGTTATTAAAAATGTATTAATCAGTATAAGACAAAATTTATAAATATTATTTTCAATTAAATCATTGTATACTACCAATGTAAATGGACGTTATATTCATGAAATATTTAACTTTTTCTTTTCAACAGGTTATTTATGTTTATTTTATGGTAACTATTGCGCAAACGTTGCTAGTATTTTATTGTTGTAAGTAATACCTAAATGTGATTGAAAGTACATTTGAGAATAACGAGGAGAAAGTGCGTGATTGCGTAGCTGCTAACATTTTTCAGATTATCTCTATAATAAAATTGCCTATATACGTGTATGTTTTTTTTTCGAGGGCAGGTGAAAATCTTCTAAAGACACTATCTCAGGGTCCGCACTGGATAGTAGTGTGGGATTCTACCTACTAAAAACACCTCCCTTTCCAACGATGACTGTGTGTATCTTCCTGTGGGACCGTCGTTAGACATTACTTCACAGGAAGAAGTCGTAGCGTCAAGCTCTCTGTGTCTCCTTTAAACATTATTATTTCTCTCTTTTTCGTAATTTCTTAATCTTTGAATTACTGTAGAGGCGCTTACTTTATTCCAGGTATTAAGTGAAAGCAGCATATTGGGTACCAAATTATCTGGTGTTATAAAAGTTCCAATATCGCTTTCTAATGCTCGTCTCCCATATGAATATATATATATATATATATATATATATATATATATATATACGTGTATGTTGCTGTAACTGTCTGTCGGTATGTATGTCTCACACATAAATCTAAACTAGTGTACCAATTTCGACCAAACTTAATACACGAGTTCTTTGCGACCCGGAAATCAGCACTGTTGAGATATGACTCGGATACCACCACTTTGGTGATGATAGATAATTAAATGAGAAAAAGCCGCCAATATTTTTATCATATAAATACATTTTGAGGTCAATTAATTTGATAGCGTGTCCTCCAATACTGCTAGTGTTTAATTTCAACCCCATCCATAATCGAAGCGTAGTATGCTTGAGTATGTTTCTTTTTTATATATAAGTGGATTGATATAATAACTTAAGTCGATCCTGGTAACTATTAATGCCTAAATGTTATCTAATAGAATGTCATAAAGCTTAATAATGTACAATTTTTCATTTAATTTTTTCCATAGACAATGGGAAATCCATAAGCGGCACTTAATGCTGGGGCTGAAGTAAAATTAAACTTTCTTCCTGAAGTTAATTTATTAATAAAGTTAAAGGTTATGACGCTGACAATTGATGTTAACCATAGTGTGGTAAAATCAGTTCATATAATCTTATTGAAATTCTAACAGTAAACGTTCTGCAGACGGAGATCCAGGAGCACAAGAAGAGGAAGATGTCTTCCTCGTCACATAGCTTGGGCTCGTAAATTAGTTACTTGAGATGTGCCTCTGGTGGCAGGAAGCTGATTACTAACGCGTAACGCCAAACTTCTTCCACAGATTCTGGAATTAAATTCCTTCAGAGACTGAATGATTCTCGGAGATCAAAGCGGCGTCGCGCATCATTTGGAGTCTCGGGGCGCACCGAACTGCAGAAAGCAACATCACGTGTATTTACTCGAAACGTGAATATTGCCTACAGAGCGTTTGCTACAAGTAATTTATTTATTTATTGTTCCAACGTAGAAATAGAAAAATTAATTCATTTAAACAAACGTTTATTTAATTTTAAAACAAAAAATTGACTTTGATAATTAAAAATATGTACAGGAAACACTTAGACCTTAAGACAAAGATAATGGTTGCTATATTCATAAATATTAATATAGGTGAATGAATAAATTCACGAAAATAAAGTGCGGTAATAGCGAAAAATTATGCCTAAATCTGGGAAATTACGTCGGTTAACCTAAAACGAAATTATTCGTACATTTTGGTTATGATTTAAAATAATATTTATAACTTGACTTCTAGCTTCGATAATTATTACTGCATATAAGTTTAAAAGAACTAAATAATTTTTATGTTTAATTGTATCGGTATTAATTAATTAAAACAGAAAAGTAATTCACATTAGGACATGAGTAAATGTTGAAGCACCAGTTAATCAGCTAAGTTTTAAAAATTTAATATTTGAACTATTTTTCTGAGTAATGTAGACCTTTTGTGTCTTCAAAGGTTCAGTCTGGAATAGTTAATTTTGATTGTCCAAGAAACGTTTTTGAACAAAATTATATAAAAATCTTATTTTTAATTTAAACTTCTATCAGGAATACAATCGATCGATTAATAAGGTGTGTTACCGAGGAACATAGTGTGTAATATGCAGGTGAGTATAGGTTCACAAATTATTGCATTTATGTGTCATATTTTGTAAAGATGGTATTATAATTAGTATTGTAACGAATTCTCGTTTCTTGCCCTACGACGTAGGCCATTTATCATTTGACTTAGTGGATTGAAGCATTCCTTAAGAAAATTGCAATACAGGTTAACGACCCGGCAGTGTCGTAAGAGTTCTGACGAAGAAATCGCCATATCCGAGGTCCTACTTACTGTGGCAATGACATACACGACGCATTTTTAAAAGCCCTCCCACAGCGAAATCTCACGGCGGACGATTAACGTAAAGCTTGGCCTCAGAGTCTCTTTCGCTTCCCTGTTAGGTTTCACCCTAATAGCCTACCTTTTCTTTCTTATTTATACCGCGTATAATATTAACTGTAAATTATACACATATCTAAAAATACACCTGGTTAAAACCACAAATTTTCGATTCTTACTTGATCAGGCTCAGACGTACCTACCACCACACTACCGAACTTTCCTGATCTCTCTAACCCTTAGAGATAATCCTCGCGTCTCTTTTCCTTTCTACGTTTCGAACCAGAATCGATTGAAGAGTCAAGGCCAGATTGTGCAACATCGGGAAGCTGCATAGGATCCCTTCATTTATAATTTCCGGCTCCCTGGGGATCTACAATATGAGGCAAACTCGTGACAGTATTAATAAATATTATTTTATAGACTGAAGATCGTAAGTTATTCGGTGTGTCAAATTTTAGTTTTTAACCTATTAAGTTTATAATTGGACAGATAAAAAAAGAAAGCTCATTCGTCTGCTAAATTAAATAAACGCTTTAAGAAAGTAAAAGTATTTATTTTATAACTGATTCAAAACTTTGTTTTTGTAATGAATAAACACAAATAAATACAAACCAGTATTAATTAAAATTAAAGTTAAATAGTGTTTTTTTAGACATATGACTTAGAAGAATTATTATTAATGAATATAATTGAATTACTAAAGCATACCAACTTTAAATTCATACGTCGAACGAAATACATAATAAATTAATTTTAATAGAACTTAAGGTACGTGGAATACTATTTTAAATTTTACAATTTTTGCTTATAGCGTTCTGTGCTCCGAATTAAATGTTTTTTCAAGTTTTCTATTATGTCTAGGGAAATGTACACAGTAACAGTACTTATATTATTTACCTTAAACTTTTTCTATCCAATATACTTTATAACAGTAACGTTACAAAGAAAACATTACAATGTTTTAGATATACCCAATTTTCCTATTAAATTTTGATTAATGCATTAGAGAAAATATCTGAATGCAGAAATGATATATATAGTGATTCTGTTAATTTCATTTTAAAGTAATTAGAATTTTTTCGTTATTCGTAACGAAGTGTCTAAGAGTGTGTGTTATCCAGCCACAAATTAAGGTCGAAATTTACAATTTATCTTTATAAAAATTATTGTTTCTGTTAAAATTTTTATTTCCAAATTTTAGTCTCAATCTTGAATATCTGCTTTGAATAATTTTAGATTCAATATTTTTAACAAAGTCATAATGGCAACAGGGCCTACGAGTGTTTTCAGGAGATGAGGAGAGGATTTGCAGAGAATTCTGCATCTGGTATTCACTATGCCACTGTCGTTTAATTATGCCGAAATAGGCTAAATCTGAGGGGTCAATTTCGCCGCTCGGCTGTTCCTAACATCCAATTTCAAGACTATCTACACTTGCTGCTATTTAATATCGCTTTGATGCGAAAACCACCCAAATTAAGCGTTAGAGTATGCTCCACAGGAACGGTAAATGCCTAAATGGAGGACCACAAACAAAATAGTCACGGGACCGGTCATGAATCGATATTCACAAATCTCGACCCGTATTAAATTTAATTGTTGATTTCATTTAGACGAGTTATATTCGTACAATCTGTTAACTTGAGTCAACTTATAACAGTGTGGAAGGTTGGAAAAGAGCATTAAGGGACACGGCGACTGAAATTTGAAATTCCTGTAAATGAGTTTTTACTGAGTTGAAATTCTAACTGCGTTAACAACCCTCATGTGTAGCAATATGCAAAATTATGTTTTGTAAACTTGTTTTTTGATGAAAAATTTTGAAAATTATGATTTTTTAAATACAGTTACTTAAAAATTGGCACTTCAATTTTTTTTTCACTCAAAATACTTGAACAATTAAAAACCAATACTTTTATTTGAGGGTATTAGCATATAGTCTATGTACCAAAATAATATTTTAATATTTGTGACGCATAGAACGTTTTTGCTACCAGAAATCATGGAGCTGAGAAAAACAGTAATAATATATTAAATCAGATTCAAATATACTAATTAAAATTGTATTGCAGCGTATGTTACAGCTCACTCATTTTGTTTGGAAGTTTCGTTTTTCAGTTTATTGAATTAATAGGTATGTTAATATAAAAAATTAGAATTTTTTTTTTCAGAATTTGTCCGAAATTTTGGTCCTTGCGTCCCTTACGTTTCGCGTATTTAGCTACACCAAAAACATCTGAGAAATAAATTTATAACAGCATTTAGAAAAAATTACAGATTTTTATATATCCTTTCGCTTTTCCATCTGAAGAAAGTATTAAAATGAATTGGAAAGAAATAAAATAACTCTAATTTACACATTATTGGTCAGTTGATCTAATGGAAATGTTTTTCAAACAACAAAGTAAGTATTTTCTGCATTACTGATAGTGAACTCTTACCTTAATGCGCGTTTACTGCTGTCCTTTTCGTCAAACTAATGTTTTATTACGTGATAAGAGATATGAGAGAAATGAAAGCTGCACGTCCGAAAATTATATTTGAATGTCGCAGTTAAAAAAGTGAAGGGTATGGGCTGATCTCCCAAATGACGTCACGCACATAGGAGGCGTGGTATATACCTGCGCACTGTCTCACTTTTATGCTTGCACCGCGGATGCAGGTACTGGAAAAGTAGGGAAAGACCTCGACAACATAAATAACACTGGAGTACCCAAGGTGTATTTTATTTCACGGTATTCCGAGACTCGTTATAAAGGGGTTTGTAATATAAAAATTATGGTAAATTAATTACTAAAAACTTTATTTTTTAGTAACTTTTGAATAGATGCGACGTACGTTTATAGTACAGTATCTTTTAACGTTTAATTTGTACGATTTTCACATCAAAGCGATATTAAATAGCAGCTTGTGTAGATAATCTTTTAATTGGGATGAATAAATAACATATATAGTCATATCGGTTGTTTGTTCCACGTAAACTAAATATATAAAATTTATAAACGTAACGTATTTGAAGTTTCAACTTGAAGTTTGTTAGGAAAAGGTCATAATGAGTTCGTGCATACAAAAGTATGTTGGTGACGTTAAATTATTTAGTTACACTAATGGCGACATGCATACATTTTAGTTTAATGCTGTGTTTGGTGACTGACTGAGTGTTGAGCTTCCAAGTGTTTCTTGTGGTACAGACGTCTACAGCTGCTGCGAACAGGCCTGATATTGGCATGTTGGTAAACCTTGTAGTTTCCTAGCTGCGTGTAATTAACGTACTAATTGCCACCTGTTGGCAGGGAGAGTGTGACATCTGCAATCAGAAATGCCAGGAGAGGGGAACAGCCGTTATTATATAGCTAGTTCACCCGGTGCTAATTATTTCAAGCACCTGAGCACAATTATTCCTGGAAAGCTCGGTTATTAATTATAAATAGAAATTGTGCTTCTACTCACATTTATTCTTTCATTGTTACATAAGAACCACAGTTCATTGCCATTATGGGTGCAGAGATCCTGTTTTTGATTTAATTAATATTTTGATGTAGAAATGAAGTGACGTGAAAATTATAATTATTTTTTTAAAATTATCTGTGTTTGGTAATTTAGGCTTCAACATTAAGCGGATGAAGGATGGGATGGGGTGGACATAGGGCAGTTGTAATTCCTGTTCGTTTTTTTGTTTTAGATTACTGAGAACATTTCTGTGAGATCGGTATACAGGGTCATTATACGTCCATTAAAGAAATCTTTACTGGCAAATGGCGAAACATAAATTAATAAACGATATAATACCTGAAAGACAGACTCAATTTTTAGGCGAAGTACCGACATGGGTGCCACCAAACGTAATTACTGAAAATTCTGCAATTTGACTTCCCTTCAGATGTGAATTTTCTTTAATAAATAGGTAGAATTGGCAAATAACGGACTAACAAAGTATACAAGTAATGAAAATCGAAGCCTTAAAGCATATTTTTAAAATATTCATAAATGCTCTGTATCCGCCTTTCATTACACAGCACAAATCTATTCGTTAGACCAATTCTACCCGTACCCAACCCGAAATATCAGGTGTGACTGCACGAACACTTCTGCAATGCAGTATTGCAAGTGACAGAGGAAGACACAAAAAGAAATCTCCACGCTTCACGTTTGGCGACCGTGGAGGCCACTGAAACAGCACCAAGTCAAACGCAGCAGCACGGAATATTCAAAAATATTCAGCTAACCTCGTACAGTTCAAGATAAGTAGCTAGTCGTATCTCAAGACGATGCGAAATGGAAAACTCCGTTCATATTGTAAGGGGTTCACTTTTACTACGAACTTTGTTCAGACAAGTTGGTAGAGTAAAAGAAATTTTGCATATATTGGGGTTAGAAAATATATGGCTGCCAGTTCAGGATATGCAATGCGTTAAAATGTAATAGCGTTCTCCAGACTATTTGGAGGAGTAGTACCTCCTCAAACGACAATACTCCCCTTCTCCTTTCTCTACTACGCATGTAAACACACCATGTAGAATCTAACTAACTGTACACAATTGTGCAAGTGTGGAAGGACGCATTCTTGTTTAAAGATTAAGTCCCCACTGAATTTTAAGTTGTTTCATGAGCCACAATTGCAGAATACGATCAGTGGTGTTTCTGTCTGTGGTTTTCCATAGTAATTTGGCACCAGGTTCATAAAATTCATTGAGAATTTGTCAATGACTTACTGCATTATTGTTACGTTATGTTAAGTTTTTTAATGTTACCTATCTTTGAATTTAGGTATCCGTTTAAAAAAGCTTATAGGATGTTGGACGATTAATAGGACTTTCAGGTTGATATTTTATATGGAATAGTGGCTGACGGATCCACTTGGAGACAGTGATATTTTAATAAAAATATTTCATCAACAAATTTAAAAGACTATATGGAGTTTTATAGGGGTATTACGTGTAATTCAATACTACAATACAATATTTCTCAAATATTTCCAGAAAATTTGTTTCTGTTGTAAAAAAATCGTCATATTTTGAATATTATCTGCAATTATTTGAATAATAACCGTGAAAGAAATGTTGATCTATACTGTATTAATTTATTGAAGGAGTAGAAACATCAACCAGATGACAAATATTCACAAATTGAATAAGACCCACAAAAAATTAGTTTCCTATCGGCTCCTAAACTAAACAAATAATTACAAATGGAATAATGCATGCAAAAGTATAAATTAATACTTTTCTCAGGTCTTTATAAACCTGATCATATCTATTTTTTTAGAAAAATGGTTGTACAACTAACTTTTACTATGCATGGTCTGTATTGGTCATCTCAGTATTCTGAATTACTGTCCAATAACAGTCGTAAAAGCGTTAATTTAGTTGATCACTTTTTAACATCTGTACATTGTCAAAATTACAGTATCACTCTACACCTCTAAACTAAGTAACATTATCAAATAATTCAACAAAATTAATTAAGAGACTGGAAATTGTATTAGTTTACTTTATAAGGAACTATTGTTGCATATTGTTTAGCTTATACAGTTTCAAGTCTGAGGATGAAACTTCATTTGAATAAAATAAAACCTTGCCTGTCTGTATATTGGTCGATAATGTAATTCTCTATAATTATTTTAAAATTACACTTTAAGTGATATGCAAGGTTGAAATAATATTATATTAGCAAAACGTTTTGTTAATTAGAAAATTCTCATATTAGATAACAATACAATTTGTAATATGTTAGCAATTTAATTTTGTAGACCAAGTAAACCGCTGGGCGCCATAATTGCAGTAAACTGTTTTGTTTGGAGTTTAATGCCGCACCGTTGGGTGCAATAAATTGTAATAGACTAATTTGAAGTACACTCGAATCAATTTGTTATTGCTGGAAACGGGGACAGTTAATTTAAATAACTATCTCAATTAATTAAGGAATTATTCGGTTAGTGGACTAAAACAATATTCAAACCAATTAGTAAAATTAATTAAATATAACTTATATTTATATATTTACCATTTATACTGCATCAAATATTTCAGATTTTTATTTCTCGAGATGTTCAATGAAATTTTTACATTAAAATATTAGACTCTACAGATTTATGGGTCGTATTCTAGCCTATCAGCAAGAAAGAATTGAAAATAATATAAATAATATACATCAGTTGAAGACTTGGTGATTGATTTCGAGAGGCTGATCATTGACAAGGTGTATAATAAATCGGTTTGGTTGCAGTGTTCAGTTAAAATGGTTACGATGGCTGTTACAAATTCCTATTTGCTACTGATGGTTGAACTCACCCAAAGAGATTACCTACCAGTTCCCTGAGCTCGTAATTGCAGATCACTTATTTACCGTCTAGGGTTTTCGATCGATTCTCATCGAATCGTGAGGAGAAGAGGAACTAGAAGTGTCAGACAAAGTTCAAGGGAAGGTTAGAAGTACCAGTTAGAATTTACAGTCCACATATTTTGATAACGCTAACTGTAGGCGTCCCTTTATGGCACATCCCTCATCCTGTCGTTCGGCAATAACATTCCCGGTTTTGTAGAAACTCTTCATGTGCTCCCTGTCCTGTGGTAGCTGGGAAATTTTTCAAATAAAGTCACCAGCCAGGTCTTTCACCATATTCTATCCTCGTAATACTAAACTTTTGAGATCTATTGGCCCGGTCAACACCTGACCGCTTAGTCGCTAATGCAAATTGGTATGAGCTAATAGTTAGGCTCTGTATTGTTGTCTTGGTTCCTATCTACAGAATGGACCAATACATCAGCCAATATGTACACGTGCTGTTTGACACTGCGCAGTTTTTTACTTGCGCGTATTGGTGTACTTTGATGAGTAGAGAAAATCGCTTAGAAAACCAATGTCAGCCAACTCCATTTCCAACCTTCACCAATATCGGGCAATACAATCCAACCTTGTCCACACCATGGTCATGGCCTGCATTGACCCTACTCGGGCCCTGATGTTGAGGGGCCACAATGATTTTGTGTGTACCAAATAATAACTGCTTCTCACGTTGGCCGCAACCACTCTGACATTAAATTTGTGCCACCATATTTTATATGAGTTATGTTTTTTTTTGTCGTAGTATTGAGCCTTTAGACTACTCTGAAGCACCGTCCTTGTTCCGCGCAAACCTTTTCATTTCTTCATGACTACCACATCTCGCATACTCCCTAATCTGTTTATCGCATTCCATCCTCGGCCTCCCTCTCCTTTTCTTACCCCACGCACTTCCCTATAATGCTAATTTTATTAGACCCTCTTGCCTCAGAATGTGGCCTATTAATCTATACCTTCTCTTGGTTAAAGTCCTCCATATTGTTCTGTCATCTTTCTTTCTGCTTAGAACTTTCTGTTTAGTTACTCTATCCACCCATCTAATTTCCAGTATTATTCTGTAGCACCACATTTCAAAAGCTTCTATTATTTTTCATTCTCCAACTTCTCCCGTCCACATTTAACACCCATATAACAATACACTCTATACGAACATTCTTATCATTCTTATATTAATTAACCTTTCATGCCTATACTATCTACTCTAGTTATTATGCATCACAGGCAGCAGAACTCCTTAACTTCCCTCAATAGATCCCTTCCAAATCTAACACCCTTTGTTATTCCACTATTTCCCATATTACACTTCCTTACCTTAGTTTTCCCTCTATTAATCCTCATGCCGTACTCTTAAAGTCCTCTTCAGACTCCCCTATTACCACAATATCATCTGCAATCCTTAGGGATTTTATTTATTCTCCTTGCAGTATGATACCCTTTACATATTCTTTTTTAACTTTCTTCGTGGCCTGTTCTATTATATTAGTTAAAGAGGGCGAAAGACTGCATCCTTGTCTTACTCCTTTCTTGATTTCTCCTTTGTTATGGACAACTCTTCTTTCTCGATATTTATTCCTTTCCTCTTGAAAATCCTTAGTAGTGTGCTACAGTTTACATTATCAAAGACGTTTTCAATACCTACAAAAGCCATGAACGTAGGCCTTCTTTTTTTGATTTTACATTATTTATAAACCATAAATAATATTATTTCTAAAATAAAATAAATTAAATGTAATAACATATTAAAAAGCGTTTAACCAATCACATTATATTAATTGATTAATTTGTGTAAAATATTAATTCAAAGTGGTCGAAAATATGGTACATAAGCATTTTGTGCAAGTTGTGCAAAGAAATCGATTGCTTTAGTACGTCATTATTTTATAAGTAAGTCATGTAGAGTAGTTTTAATTCATTCGGGTCTTATTCAATTGCAAATTAATTTAAATAATTTGAATGCCGAATTTATAGTATGAAAATTTCGCCATGGATGAGAGGTTGATACAGTTGTTTCTCAACGGGCAGGATCTGTTGGAACTGTCCTGGTGTGATTCCTAAACGCTTCCTGGTACACGAGCCCATCGTGACAGGCCTAATTGGATAACAGAGTAACAAGTTAACCACCTGAGGACCTCCAACCCGCCTACAACTTCAATTTACCACGATCTATGACGCTCTCAAAACTACTGCATTTGATTAACATCGCTTTGAATAATCAAATGTAAGTTAGATATTATTACAAACACTGTATAAATACTTTAATCAATAGAAAGTAAAAAATGCTCATTTAAAAATTATTATTAATTTAACAAATACCAAAAGGCCTACCTCAAATTAAGGTGTCTGAAGCAGCATAAAAATTACCTTTTCATGGTTCTTGAACTGAAAGAAAAGTTTAATGTTTGGTACACAGCTTCGGCGTCAGCGACCGTTTTCCGAGAAATGTTGACGGTGTGTTGGTAAGGTCTATGTATCGATAATACTAGGATGTCATATAACTTTTTTCAGCGCCTAACTGAATAACTACAATTATAATGTGTTTTAATTAATACCGGACACATACATATATTCAATACATTTCATGTGAACAGTGTGACTAAATCTTTTATTTTTATTTCGACTAATTCACAAAAATCATAAAAAATCACGGAAATTGTGTAACACTGGTAGTGTAAATGAATAGGGGGGTTATTAATTCTTAAATGAATTTAAGTTTAGGATTTAATATACATTTATTTAAGAAAGAACATGATTTTAAATGAAGTCCTGCGCAAAGATTACAAATACATAATAAATGATTAAAGGGGACGATTTTTAAGTTCTCAGGGTTAAATTATTAGTTGTGTAACCACGTGCAGCAGTTTCCGTTCACTGGACGAACCTGTTATGTTTGCCTATGCGTCTCGGTGTGGATGAATAGGCGGGTCGCCCTCGTTGTTTGGGTTGAGCCTGGAGCTGCCGGTGGATACTAGGATGAAGTCGTGCTGCCAGGAATGAAGGAAAACTCAGTCTTTTCCTCCTTATCCCTCGTTGTTTTCCTGGTAGTTAACACCTTACTCCTTTGCCATCTAGTCTTCTAGTTGAACCCCACTACTCAACTTCGACACACACTGCATCTCTGCCTCTTCGACACTCAATCTCACACACCATACTCTTCCGCTGCTTACTCGACTTGCCCGACGGTTTACCATACTGCATACTGTCCCGCTGCTTCCTCCACTTGTCCGATGGTTTCTTTCATACTGACTGTTTATCCGTCCATCACCTTCGCAGGTCAACTCCGTATAGTCTCCCTCCAAGGGGTAACGCTATCTCATGTGACGTTTTCCTGCCAATCATCGTGAGTTCTCCGTCAAGCGCGGGAGGTTTTTTGATCACACAGCTAACATTGTCCCTAGTTATTTCCGAAGGTGAACGCTCTTTTAGTAAAAAACAAGCTTACTGCTATCATCACGCAGACAGCCGCCAGCTCGGCGCCCGGAAAAATCCCTTTTATCTGGTCAGCGACATATTCTTGCTTAAATTTTTATATAATTTAAAATTCCATAAATTTGAATTACATCTGGCAGGTTTCTACTGCGCTACAATAGTTGAGATTATATTTTATTTACTTTTTATTCAAAAGTTACTGGTAAACATTTTTGGTCGATAAGGAGAATCTCCAGATATTTGTATAATTTGGAAGTATTACGGAGAATGGAAGTATTTGTTACAGTAAACGAATACTAGTACATACATTGACAGTTGAATATCCAAATAATAAATGCACATTCTGATTATATTATGAGTTAGTTTTACGTGACCTAATTTTCAGTACCTTCTGGCCTCTGTACCACGTGTCGTCACTTGTATACTGCCAGCGCTCCACATCTTGCTATTGTTTGTTTTGAAATGACAAAATATTGAGACCTAAGATTATACTATCCGACACACATAACTTTTGTTGGCCGGCGGCTTTTTAAATCCTCGGTGGCCTTTTTTTCAATAGATATTTTGATATTGTGAGGCCCAGCCGGATACATGCGAAACTCAAGGACCCCGACTATTCGCAGCTCGAAAAAGATTTACTTAAAATTTATTTGATTGGAATGAAAATAACCTTTTTAATAATTTAGAAAGTATGTGTCTAATGAAATGTTTTATTTCATAGGCCCTTTTTATGTTTTCACAAGAATCGAACCGTGCATTTGCCACCATTTTTTTAAATGGTACCTCGACCACCAATTGATTTTATTACTTAAATATTTTCGTAACACGTGCTCAATATGCGTCGCTGTGGGAAGACTTGTTATATAGGTCACGTCAAAAAGTCCAGTCCTTTTATTGTTCTGAAGCAGAGGTTCATTAATTATAAAAGTAATTTACTATATTTATCGAAATAATTATTAATAGTAATTTATCTGTGAAAGTCATAAAGAAATGTTTATTATCCATTTGAGCATGTTCCAAGTGTAATTCATCACGGGATAACGGTTGACCCGGTCATGCGGCGAAAGTATTTGGTCATCTTTATTACTATTTGGACGTGTTCCGTGGCATATGGTTTTCAATTTATTTTGTGCCGCAGCACAGTCAATTTACATATTTATTGCGGCACGGCAGTGTTGCCGGCGATAAGGCCCGCGGATTCGTATACGTATAAACAGTGGTTCATGTAGGCTCGTCAATTGGCCATTGTTCCCGGGTAGACAGCCGGCACATAAGACTGCGGCCTCCCTGTAGAGTAAACAAAGTTCCGAGCCAATTTATCTGCGCGTGTGGCTTATAAATTGTGTGCGAGGCGGATCGCTGGTAATTGAAACTGATAATAGGTTGCGGAGGCTCGTTTTGTGCTAACAGGCAATTAAGCCCCGTACGACGCCCGACTGAGCGGGATAATGAAGGACGTACGACGAGGTTCGAACTCTACCACTCCTTGCGGCAAGTACATTGTACGCGATACACAACACGACTGAATTAGGAGCCAACAAATGCTGGCAAATTAACCACTAACAAGGCCAGTGAACATTAACATAAACTCGTGGAGTAGGCCCTATTGTGTGGTGTCTAGCAATTCGTTCTTATTAAAATAGACCTACAAACCTGCATCTTATATTTCACATTTAATGACAATGGTTTGTGTTGATCGAATGTTCCATTGTCTGGTTTTAATAGAAAATAAAGGAAGGAAATAAAAAATATTGAAAAGAAAAAATTATTGAAGGATGAAATTGGTATTAAGGGAGATAAGGTGAAGAAATTATCATGTTGAACAGTGAAACGTATTCTCTCGTCGATATACATCAGGGCCATTCGATCAAGTATTTTATAATTTGACGTTAAAGGCTCTTTGGGAAAGGAAAAAGGAGAGGATATCTAAGAATGTTCTTGAAGGTTTGAAGGCTGAGGTAAGTGGATGAAAGAGTTGTGTGGGGGGATTAATTTACATGGAACTTACCGTGAATAAATCAGAAGCTTTGTGGTTATACCACTCAGTAATATATTTACTACGTATGGATCATAGAATAATGAGAATAATTAATGACTACAAATTGAATTGCAAAAATAGATTTTAATATACAATACCAAAGAACAAAGCTAAATGAAATACGGCGGAGCATTCAAAATTTACAGTCAGTCAACTCTTAAAATCATGATCATCTGTGGGGTTAACCATATAAAAGCTAAGGTTTGGTAATTAGGACACTAGCGACGTGGTCAGATGACGTGGGCTATTTAAGATATAATTTTTCAATGATACCGAGAAGGCTATAACTGCTTTCTCAAGGTAGGGTTGCATCAAGGCGAACACCAGCGAAGCGAGCGTTCATTAGGGTTCACTAGCGCTCGAAAAATCAGTGAACGGGTGAAGTCATACTAGAGGGAACAAATACGAATCGTTCGCCGTTGCTCCGCATTAGCAATGGTCGTCTATCTTTCAGGTACGGTTACATCTAGGCGAACGCTAGATAACGACAGGCGAGTGGTCACATTGAAGCGAACACCGAATCGATTGAACACGAATTTCCTTTGACGAATCGCTGCAAAATCCACAATAGATGGAGGACTAGCGAACGCGAACAGGAGTGAATGGCGTTTGCTGCCACTCGGACACTGGTCACACCAAAGCGAACTTCGCGTTCGCTAGTGTTCGTCTAGGTGTAACCGTACCATTTCCGTTTGCATCAATACCTCTGGGTGTCAGCTTCCAGCGAAGCTCATCAGATCGGCGTCGTGTTGTGATGCCTCTCGTTGAAAATGTGTCGGGACGAAATGACTTTTATTTCCTGCCGCCTGAAGCAGGACACGATATCAGTAGCTCACTTCTACTTTCGCTTGTGGCTCCAATTGAATAAATGCCTCATCCAAAAAATTCCTTCCACGTGATCTCCTATTGCCCTAAATTTTCCCAATTCCCCCCATTTTTCTAATAGCCAATCAGGTTGGCTTTTTCAGAGTTGTAACTAGTGGGAAAATTCCATAAACGGGATATCACCAATGTGTTTGCATGTGTTTCTAATAAGTCACACAGCAGCTGGTTAACATTAGCTACGCAAAGCTTCAAACTGACAGGGTTGAATCTGTGTTGCACTCAGCACGGAATGTCTTGAGGATTGGATCCTTATTGTCCGTTGAAAAGGGGTCTGTCCTTTTCTCTCAACACAAAGGAAGACTTCGCAGTCTGAAATATTTCTCGCGTGACTTCATTTCATTATAAGATATATTGCGATGGAAGTATATACTCAATTTAAGTGATTGGGTTGAAAGAAAGGAAACGTAGACTGGCAGGAGAAGCGTCCAATAGTTAGAGATATTGGTTGCTTTCTACCACTTGTTTGAGGTGCTCATAAAGTAGACGGGAGTGATATGCGTAGCTTCCATTCGTTTCTTTTGAATTCAACCAAATAGAAGTAACGGGACAAAATACGTGGTATTCACGCGCTACGTACATGTAACAGGTACATGGGTGAAGAATTCGCATAGTGCAGATCTGCACGTGGAAAAGTGTAATCTGATGCTGCATATGCCCGAAAAAATTTGTGTGAGTAGCCCACAAAGACATTCAATAAAACAACATTAAATTAATTAAATGAAGTAGGTGGACAATGTTACAATAGAAAAATCTCTGAATATTTTCAGGTAATACGGAACATGAGTAAGAATCCCGATTCAGGGGGAGTGTATACATTGTGATTTGCGACAGATAAAATATTTCAAATATCAAATTATATATAATAATAAATTTATTTACAATATTTACTAGCCCATCATTCCACCACAATTTTGTAAGAATTATGAAATATTTTATCATCAATAAGTAGTTGGGTGAAAATTGTTTAATTTATTTTAATTTTTTGTTATTTTTAATATTTAGTGGATATTTATTTACATTTGTTCTAAACATCGTATTAATAATTGAAGAGGATACTCTAAACTGGATTATTATTAAATTAAACCTAATATATTATTCAATAACCGAAGAAATATTTTCAACCAAAGCTCAGCTCTAAAGACTATAAACTGAATTAACGAATTAGGAAATAAAGATCTCGACCGGACAAAGAGTCAACTTAGTATATCTGCTAAATACGTAGATAGCTAAAATATTTTACTCCATGTAATTTCCACATCTATTTTTTTAACTTTTCTCATTACTCCTCCTCATCCACAGCAAAAATGTCATGCGGATCTGCAGGATAATTATTTCAGTATGAATAAATAATTTAGTGTAAACTATCGCCCCCTATTAAATAATAATTAAATCGTTTATATGTACGGTATAATTTATCTATTAAATACTACTTTCGCCTGCGCTTGGCTTACAATCGACTGAATTCAGCTTATATTTACGTTCGCTGCATTAAGTGAACCGCCTGATTGTGATTGCTTCACAAGAATACTGCCGAAATAATCACTATTAAACTTTTCATAGTTCATATATAGAAGTGTAACACAACTGTAAGCAGCATAAAATAGTCATCTGCCATATTGATACTAAATCGTGAACGTTACAACAAGGGATTTTGTGTCTTTATTGTCTATATAAACTAGAAGATATCTGTATAATAACCGTATGGAAACAAGAAATAAAATAAATGTGAAACTAAGACAAGTTATAAGGAAAAAGTAGACCTAAGTCGATTTGATTCACTGTTCGGTCGAGATTTATCCATTCTTCTCGTTTAATCCAGTTTAATCAAGTATATGGTAGAGTTTATGTGAAATAGCAGTTCTTCTGTTCTTGAATTTATGGTTGCTATTCGTGGCAACAATATTCCTTATGTAACGCTAATTTATTGCGTTCTATCCATTATTTTAACTTTTTAAAGAAATAATTCAAGAGGGTTTTGTATTTAATGTCCAGGCATTTGTCTTAATGAAGATAGTCTCTGCCCATTAGTTCACTTGACTTATGAAAATTGTAATATGCACTGAGTTTATCCAGGCGACTGATGCGACACCATTTGGGACACGATAATTAGCGTTCTGCACTTGCGTATAATTGAGGAGAATTGGTGCTGTCTGTGTTGAGTAATTTATTGTGTCCAGAGGATACCATTATGCGGACGGCTGGGTTGCATAAATGCCAGTCATAGCACGTGGGAACCACGCAAATATCCACGGTTTCACGCTGGATTGGAATGCTTATTTGCTTAGCCCATCTCTCATACAATCCTCGTTACATCCTTAGTATTCTGGTTTACATTAAAGTGACGTTTCATCATTTTATTACATCTTTTAATATTAAAAACTATTAGCCAAACAATAATGTGTGGATCACTGTCTGTCATATATCTAATTGCTACAAGCTTGAACAAAAGCATTATGCAGCAACACCAGATCATTATGTTTTCTGGCCTATTTGAGCTCCATGCCTGTGACGGGAGGTTTGTCCTTCAGAGTGCTAACAGTTTCCATGAACTATGAATTTCCGTTTTTAGAGACATTGTTATGAAATCTATACAGGTGTAAATGGTAACATAATGAAGAAACTACTCGGTCTAGCCGGGGTTGGTGTGCCAGAAGTGAAAAATAAAATTCATTATTTAAGATCAACACATAATCAAAAAAGCAGAAAATTGGGGAAAATGTGGAAAGGATTAAATAAATGTCCGAAACGTAGCCATCGCTTCGATTTAGGCACTCTTAATTTTCCAAAATTTGATGTTAGTTTTGTACCTTTACTGTTAGAAACTATAAGTTTTTCGTGTTATACGTCTGTTTTTTGGGAGAGACTATTTTGAGTATTTCGGCCTGAAATTTGGCTACTTTTACATGTAAAATCTTTTTGGGCAACTGTCATGAAGATTATCTCAAGACATATAAGTACAATTGTTTTTCTGTTTTTGCGCTTCCAAACAGGGCGCTCTCTCTTCTCACTTGCAAAAATATGATGTCATATTGATCTTTAGCTGCTGTGCAATTGGCCTCCAAACTGAGGTCAAAAATATGTGGCGACTTTGGTTTGAACAGATACATCACAACACTACATTCTGTATCGATTAGCCAAGTTTCACATTTATCTGGCCGCTAGAACTGATTTTACAAGGGATCAAAGTTGACGCTATGAGCCGCGCATTAACGCGGTGACAACCCATTGAAGACGGGCTTGTAACTTCTGAACCGATGTACAACGAGCTCTAATATTTTGCACAGTTTCGGTGATTTGATGTAAAATAACCCTAATGCCACATCCGCCATATTTAAATTGGTTCTAGCGATATAAAATATTGTACAGTAAATTATGCCGAATATTTTCAGGGATGCATTGCAATTCACAATCGAGAATAACGAACCACAACTAGAAAATATTGTTATAAGTTTATATTTCCAGTAATTTATTACTAATATAGGTGTTAAAAGAGTAAATATATTTAATTAAACTAAAACGTTGTGAGAGCGGATCTAGTTGACAAGTGGTTCTTCAGAATGAAGCGTTATCCTGACCTGAGTTGTTAAAGGGTGTCCCGGATTTCAAAGAACGGTCACTCAATGGCGTAATACTCTTACCAGAAGAAACTTCAAAGTAGGTTCAAACCCCATGGATGCTGCGGCCAAATCTGTCCGTCGGAACAGGAAACTCCCCTGCCACCACTGACAATGGACGCTGTTGACTTTGCGTATAATAATGGCCGCTTCATTATCACCACAATCGCCCTGATACGCTGCTCTGTAACAATGGACTCGCATCGCACCAGGTTGGTACTCGGTCAGCTGAGAGAAAGGGGGTAATTAGAGGATCGAGACTTGATCGGAAGTCGCTGGACATATGCTGACACACTGAGTACTATATCAGCCCTGGGATAATTGACATACAATATCCTTAGTTAAGTTTAACTATTGTCGCTAGTGTTGCTGCAGTATTACGGTCTATTTCCTTACCAAGATTTTCCTCTTTCAGCAACTGCCTTGATACAGTCTAGGAACTAAAGCGGATAAAAGATGGAACGAGGGATGAACGCTTCCAGGGATCAGTATAACATTAAGACACCACAAAAAAAATCGATCGTGTTCTCGGTACTTCCGACATGAATTGGAAGAGTCGATGTGTCAAGTATGATTTCAGAAGGTGGTAGTATGAATTAGGGAAGGCTTTTTTGATCTTGTATAGGAGTCCTTTGTGCCAGACCATATCAAAAGCCTGGGAGACATCTAGGAAGACGGCGTTACATAATTTCTTTTCTTCAATGCTTTTGTTGATGCTATTCATGATTTTATGTTACGAAGTCAAAGTGCAGAAACAGGCTCGACCAGACATTAGAATTCATCATACGAATATTGGTATCAAAAAGATATGCAATTCAATGATCCAAAATCATCAAAGTCCTTAATTGCGTTATTTATTCATATTTTGTGTTTATATTGTTTTACACATTTATATTTAAAAATAATTAATTTTTTAATTTTTATAAGTAGGAATTACCCAACCTAAAAAATCAGCCAAGGGTTTCGTTAAAATGTCTGATTTTGGGAAGTGTTCCATTGCAGAAAATGTTCTATTTGATTGACATCTGTATTCACAGATTTTATAATTTAGCTAGCATTTCTCGGCATCGCCAAAGACCTGCCAACTTCCACTTTACAGATTGCAGGATAAACCGGAAGATAAGAACTGAGTAAACTTTGCACGTACATGGACTATTGTTTATATCTGGTTGCCGTGGATTCGAAGCAGCAGCAAGCAGCAGGCTAGTGCAACGCGCTGTTGTGCAACCGATGCGAGCCTCCGGGACAATATTGACTACGTAATGACAGTCTCCAACATCGATAGCTACGCCGTGAATTGAACGGATGTTTGTACAATATGAACGCGCTTTGCTCAAATCCCGCCAGTTCGCGTAGGCGAATTTGTTTCTTTTATGTTTCAGATTTCAATCAGGCCTCAAAAATGTATGCGGTCACGCAAAATTAGGTTTACAGATAGTAAAATTCAATTTCAGTGCCTTTATAATTCAAATTTGAGAGAACCGAAACACTTTATTGTACACCGTGTGCTGATGCAAAATGAAGTCGCAATTACATTATCCGACGGAAACCGAAACGGAATAATCCTAGAATTTTACTATCGTTTGAAATTGTAAAACATCCTTCCTACGGATGTACAAATGGAGTTACGTTTTTTGAAATTAATTTCCTTTTAAATTAATTTTAATACCTCATGGGTCAGTACTGAGAATTGTTTTAATCATGTCTCTGTGTTATCTTAATAATCAGAATGGTTTCACGCAGCCCAACTCGTTTCAACCTAGAATAATGTAAATTCATGCATTGCGTATAATATCGCAGTCCAGGGTGTCGTACGTCCGTCTGGAGAAATACGGTAATAGCAACGAAGAGCTCTTCATGAAAAACAGAAGACGGCCAGCAGTGCTGCTACATGGGCTATAATGCATACGGCCTGTAAAAAAATAAGCCTGGTTTTCTCGACGCTATTGCTTTATTTCGTATAGCAAGAGCAGCAATAGACGGGAGACAGAATTTAAACGACGTAGAAGGGAAAACTTGAGGAATGTGAAAATATTTTTGTTCAAGTTAACATTTTATTCATTCCCAATTGTTAAAATATGAGCTAATAAAAATTGTGTGTTCATTGAAATATTATGAACTGATGTCGCACAAGTTATTACTGCAAATAAAATTAAAGATTTTAGCACTGGAATGTAAAATATCGAATTCCTGGAACAGCGTCATAGAATGTCAAAAAATTTGCCGGAATTTTGCGTGTTTGCGTGTAAGGAATGTAAACAGAATATTACGGCACTGCGGTTTAAAAATCCTTCCACACGAAGCATAGCAACTATCTTCATTCCATTCCTCGAAAGAAAACTGCCGCCAAATTATTAAAATTAACGACGGAGATCACGAAGCATCCTCGGCAAATTTCACAAAATTGAATGGAAAACATAATAATTGTTGGTAATTATTTAATAATATATTCCCTGATATAAAATTTCCCTAAAACTATTGATAGAATTTTATTACATTATCTTGCTTATTTATATTAAATTTATCTGAGAAAAAGAATTAATTTCAGTTGTAATCTTAATTTCACATTCAAACAATAAAATAATTTATTTCGGCAAATGATCGTAGAATATTTATTGGAGTTTAAATTCCTTCCCATTAGGCCGGACACTAAAAATCTGTGATAAGAACTGGGTCATATTAGACGTTGATTATTTTACCAATGAATTACATTGCATTTCTTTTAATTTTCCACTGAAAATTTTTGGCGTTTCATATTATCTCACTTGTTATTTGGCGCATTCATCTGATTACCAATTAATTTGTAGGCTGGTTAGGAAGTCATATTAGTGATATGTATTTACGCTTCAACAGGCCATTGCCTTTCACTGGACTTGTAATGAATGCAAATTTTCGTCACGGGCTCGCTCGTAATTTGCGCTCATTTAGCAACAAATTTCATTTGCATACACACCCCAATAATTTCTCCGCATAATGGAGGACGTTGATTACTGCACTGAGAAGCGTTTTTCTGACCCACTAAAACTGGTAAAAATAAAGCCAAGATCCAGTTTCACGCATCGATTAGCCGTTTCACTTAATTAATTTCTTCTCATTTTATTTTCATCGTCAACGTTTTAAAACAGTAAGTCAACAAGCTGGCACACTATTAAAATCAGGGTTCAAGAAAACATATTTTTTTTAAAAAAAGTCATAAATGTAAAAATATTCTTTTAAAACCATTTTTACACATTACTGACTGATTATGGCTAATGACGCAACAACATTATGACTTGACAGTCAAGAATGTCTTAGTATTGAACTCATCTATTCTTTATTAATAACTCGGTATTCTTGCCTTCAGTCTAAATTGTGAATTAGCAATTAAAAGCAGTTTTCTTTTCTAATTTGTGGTGAAAACGTGTCAACTGACAAATATCTACTCAATTATAATTGTAGCAACAGTAACTCAAGTTACAATGAAACCTCTATACATACAATGAAATGCAGTTATGGTATCTACACTTTCGTTCAAGAAACTACCAATTAATATTAAATAAAAAAAAACAATGAGCAAATATTTTAAAAATATTGAAACCACTGGCTAGTTACCTGCCATTAATACTTACAATACCTCGTCACAGGACACATAAACAACTTATAATGGTTTACAAAAGATACACAACAATGGCATAAAACAAAATTTGACTCCGCGTCTCAATTGACAGTTTCTGTCACTATGGAGAGTGTGAAAACACTGTGTAAAGAAATATTATTAAAAAATTACAACAAAACCTTAATGGCAGTACAAAATGAAGGCGCTCTAAAAAAGTAAATGAAAAACCATCCGTGTTAATTACAAATATTAAGAGACAAGCAGACTTGATGGAATTATAGGTTTAGGAATTTCTATGGAACTTGATGAAGAAGAAGAATATAAAGACGAAACTAAGGACAGGACAAGCTCATAGACAGAACACCAATATTATTAATGTGGTGTGTAATCATTAATATTAATAAAAAGTTTAAATTTTAATAAAAAATGGGAATCAATTTTAAACAACCGTGGTTAACAAAATAAAATAAAAACATTAAGTTACTAATAAAAATCATTGCATTTAAATTTTGAACCGGTTACTTGCTAAGCTCAACATAGAGCAGTAGTTTTATCGAGGGATCAAGTGAGGATATATAAAAAAAACTTAGCATTTAAAATTTACAAACGCTAAAAACAGCCAGGGGCGAGAAACTTGAATTTTGTACATCACCGCTTGCAGGTCAAGATGTTTGGGGGTGATAATGCATCTCGTCCTTGATCTGTCTGTGGTGGCTGGCTTCTGATTTTCGACGTCGAGACGCCAACATTCAGCCATTGGATGCTGAAGAGAATCTTTCTTTGCGCGTATACTCGGCAAATGCAGCAGACTCGCTTGAATACTTTTTAAAAGTCAACTAACGTAGACGAAAAATAATAATGTAACTTGAAGTGTCCTAAAATCTACTGTGCACCTTCTTCTGTTAATTTAGCCTTCCCCCATCCTCTCGTCTGTGTGTTGAATAAAGGTCCTTCCAGCTTTCTCGTGTTTATCAGGCCATCCCTGGGCCGCAGTTAAAAATGTCCCTTCCTTCTTATTATTGTCAGAGAGGTGCACATGTTGCTTCAAGTGACAAAGTAAGGCCTTTGCCGCATGTTTCTAGGTCTCAAGGACTGACCTGCCAATCTTCCTTTGCAAATATTTTCGGCCAATCCTGTAGTGGCACTTAAATTCCCGTTTCTCGTATGGCTATATGTATCATTTCAATTTATTGTTAAATTAAACAAGCGTGTTCATTATTGTTCTACCGTTGGCTTGGTAAGCAGCTTTCTTAAGATTTGTTCGATATATACATATATGAAAATAAAATATTTAATAAAATTTATTAAAGGGAAAATTATAAATCTTATCCAACAGCAGATATTAGTAATGTATTTAGAAGTGAAACATAAAAATCTGATAGCATAGAGAGCATAAGCTTTTTAGAATTATGTACTTCTATTTCTCAAATAATGAAACCTCTAACAAATTGAATTGCATTCATGTTAAGTAGTCGAAACATTAGACAACACACACGACAACTTTGAAAAAACTGGTAACTAAGCGTCGAGATCTGTTTTCTAATATAAAACGTAGACCACTGTTTCACAGCAGCATAAAATATTTTCCTACATTACTTCATGAAAAATGTCTTGATTGATTTTGATTTTTTATGTCCCAGGCTAAGGTAGCAGTCTCAATTTGTCTGTTATAAGAACTTTCTTTGTCGGGTTTGGTTATTTATTATTTGTGTTGACGATGGGGCCGGATAGAAAGCGATGTCGGGCGCGACGCGACGCGACGGTGCGACACAACGTGCGCGTAATATAGGAGATAAGATGCCGCGAACGCCAGATGAGGGAGACATCTTAGCAGCGGGCTCCGTCGCCGCCATTTAATATGTATGCTAACTATGGCCATGTCGCTGGATATTGACGTCAGCAGCATGAAGCACACTGGTTACATCGCGGTCCACGAAGCGGCGCCACTGCTGCCAATATTGCATTCATCCTCCCCCTCCCCCTCTCTCCCGTCCATGGAACCTTCTTCCCCCTCATTATCAACATTATTATCTCACAAACTCCCAGTCATGGACAAATAATTCAACTTACCCCTCGCCAGAACAAAAATCAAAAATTTGTTTATAAAATAATTTAAAGTATCATAAAATCAATGACTCGACTGATCTTTATCTGACTAAAACAGCTTTTGTGGCAATATACTGTTTTTTAGAACTTCTAAATGTGTCACACATTTAAACGAATTTTTATAAAGTCCTCAGTAACTATTACTTTCGTCTTCTTCCTTGTCACTGCAGATCATTCAGGACTTTGATCTACCGGGTCGAGTGTGGACAATCATTTTACATGGCACATTCATAGTTTGGGTCCATACTTGGTTAGCATATCGGTTCTTCATGAGTCTTAATCCCAGTCTCCGTGACTATGACGACACAAACATCTAAGCTTCCAACCAGGGACCTCTTTGTTGTGATGACCTCAGGAAGTCGGCGAAATATTACTCTGGATATGTGTTTTTCTGGAACCTCGCGTTCAGTTTGGTTGAAACGAGAGTTGATTTTAGTCCATTTTAAACTCTGGAATTGACTAAAACTCGGATATAGTCATGCCGTTTGAGCGAGAATCTGGTTAACAGTGGACAAGGCGCGTTGAATGATCGGTACAGGGCGTTACTTGCAGCATTGTTCCAGATACCTTGTATGATTTTGAACACATTCATCAAATGCCGCTCACAGTAAAAGAGAATAAGAAATACAAAGAGCGCTCAACAATAATTTCTCGGAATGAAAGATGAAATGACTTAAAGCCGTATACTGTATGTACAGGGTGAAGACGGTAACTGTTTAAAACTGTACGTAGTGACGTGGGGGGCCTCGGGGCAAATAATTCGATGCAGAACACTTAGGGTTCAAACGGATAGGAAATGCAATAAAATTGAGTCACGACTTCTCATGACGTCACATCCGCTCTGCATCAGTTGTCCCTGTGATGGGTCCACATCAGGCGTATGAGGACGACTAATCATAAGATGAAGTCTTTTCAATGCTGTCTGTGTTACTTCTTGCTGCTAAACATTTGGTGTGAGTGGTTGAAGGTTAAAAACCGAGTTTCATCAACGTCAACGTCCCCCACGTACATTTTTATACAGTTACTACCCTAACCAGGATATATATATAGTTTATATTATAGTCTATAAACTTTATATACTGTATTTCTCTCATTTTCGCCATTTAATAATTAATTAAATAATATTTTGTTACGAACGCGCTAATTACATCAGAAAGAAGTACGTAGTCTGATTCATAATTAAAATCGGTGTTGCCCGGAAATTTATTTACATTAATCCGCTGCAGTATTTAATTCAAAACGTGGTTGAACCATCAGAAAAAGTATAAAATTTTTGAAACGCTACGATAACTATGATAGCTGACAATGTTTTTCATCTTAACCAACGTGATGACTCACGGTATCTTAATCGAGTCAAGAAATCTATTAGTCCCTTAAATAAGTACAGTAACTTTAAAGAAATGTCTAAAAAGTTATAATTAATCTAAGAAAAGTTATGATTAGGGAAAATATTCTCGATACCCAATCTACTCACGGAACCTTGAGAGACTGGAAAGTCAAAAATATTCCTGGCACAGTAATACAGCCAATATCGATTTTAAAAGACTTTCACCCCTCCCTCCCTCACTCCCGCCCCCTCAATCGTCTTGGAACTACTACGGGTGTTGCATGTTGAATGCCAGAATCGAATTCGACGACTACTCCATTATTTTACGTAACGCCACTCCACCCTCAACCCGAATCTTACTGATACTCCTGCTATGGCTAACGGGGTTCAAGTTATAAACAAATAAATAGGGAGAAACACCATCAACCTCACCAACGTAGAAAAATAATTATTTACGTTTTAAATTTTCAGTTACTTTCACCCCCGCAGCTAGGGACAGTAATAGTGTATTACCTCAACATTTCTTGTGTCCGAGTCACAAGGAACACGGGTACATGAGATACTAAAATGTGCTATTGTTTGATCAAATGGAAGAATCTGTAAGCATGAATATTAGTTTACAATAATGCAGTGGACTTGGCTGAGTGGGTTTTGGCTGTTGTTCCCTATATGGAGGAGTATAAGAGGCGTTTTGTGCTGATGGTAAGAAGTACTTTTCTATTTAAGAGGGGTTCTGAATTTATGGTTGATTTTGGAGAGATGATTAATGTATGGTTCCATGAGCTTTTTGAATCAGTGATGATTCCTGAATGGGTAGTTTCTGTTTCTTGCAGATATTAAGCAATTGATTAAATATAGATGGATTTTTTGGGGTGGAGGAAGGAGGGGTTTGTTAGTCTGAATGGCGCGGCTATTGATTTGGTGGGGTTGATGCTGATTCGCCATTGGTAGGACCATTGCTAGGTTGTTGAGCGCTGATTGGAGGTGAGAGAGGCGCTTTCATAGGAGATGGCTGTGTCGTCTGCGAAAATAAATTTGTGCTAGTAGCGTGACGATGAGGGACATTATGCGAGACGATGTATGTACGAAGGGGGCAATAACCGTTCCTTGGGGGATAAAGTTGGGATGGGGTGACGAAGTGTTTATTTATCTCGACGGAAAATGTTCTTTTAGAGATGTAGATTATTAGTATTCTGTAGTGCGTGTCGATTATGAAGTCTTTGGTTGTGGATCGAAGGGAAGGGTGGTTTGATTTTGTCAAAAGCTCTTTCGATGCTACAAGGGTAGTCATGAGGGATTTGCATTGTTCGGAGGAGTTTTTTATGAGGTTGGAAAGTGAGTATATTGGATGGGTGCAGGAGTGTTTGGGGCGAAAACAGTTTTGTGTGTTCGGTCTCGGAGAAGAGAGTTGTCTGATTACACAGGGGAGAAGTTGCAACTCGAACAATTACGATTTTATAGGGAAGAGACTTATTTTCGGTTTGGGACTTTTATTTCTTTGACTTCGGTGCCGTAATTATGGTGGCGTGTTTTCATTTGGTTATATTAATAGATGGTTCTCAGGGTGTCGTTGAAGATATAAGTGATTAGTATTATTACATCATAGTTTTCGGACTTAATATTTTCGCCCATAACTGTCGCTGGATATTCTTCACATGTAAATTCAATAATCTTTTCGACTGAGGGAGTCAAGGAGAAATATGAATTATTGTCCTGAAGAAGTCTCAAAATGGTCGCTTTTGTTAATAAATAGTTATGTATTTAATGCTGACGGTTTTGGCCGACTTTTTATTTATTGATTAGTATTATTGTTTCTGAAAAATGTCTTAAATGGCATTTGGTGATGAGTTCATAACCTAGGGGGAAGTAGAAAAGTAGAAAGGGGGGGCTTGTGATTTACACAGGAACAAATCTAACGTTTTGAAAACAAAAAATCAAACAAGGTCTAATGAGTTTCATGATTTAATTTTATAATATTTCTAACTTGCCGACTTAAATTCATGGTGATAAGCAATTTCACATAAGAATATGCCAAATAATATGCACTATTGTCGATGTTTATAAAAATGTGTTTCATTTACATTAATTTATTTTATTTTCATATTGAAAATCTCTTTTGTCCTTTAAGATGGGAACGTTAATTAACGCTTCTGTTACGAAGATGTGGTTTCGAGAAGTGTTCCGTTGAGGTGAAGTGTCTTGACAATATGCTCCATTGGAAAGTATCGTATCTCAAGATCTTTATACTATCGTACCTGAAAAGAGTAATTGGCGTCGAATATTGCTTCCGCGTCTTCCTTGAAGTGTTTGTTCTGTTCCCACATCAACAGAATTTTCAGAACTTCCTAATGGCCATCCTACCTCTTGAGAGTGTATGCCCCGTGCTCCATTGTGGCTCTTCAGCTGGGAAAATATGAGCAGGAAAGAGAGCCTTCTTCATTCTGAGAAAACATCTGTTTTTGATGTTACACAGAGAGCGCAGCCAGATATCTTACTATCGTAGAACCTCTCCCCGTATAGGTTATTTATTGATTTGCCCGATTATTTTGAAAGTAATATTATTACTGGCCAGTTAAGTGAAAAAATTAATTACTAAGTTTTGATGAAATTTTTATTTCATTTAAAAAATTTTAATCTATAAATTATGATATTATACCCGTAAAATTACGTCGTCAGGTAATGACAGTTATTTCTAGATGTCGAAAGAAAATATTAAATTAACTTCAACATCATTTCAATTAATCAACGAAATTCAACGTCTAACCATTCTCTATGATTCCTTATTAATTTACCTGGATGTTGTTCCCTCGCTTACTTCTGTCCCTGACCATTATCACATTAATAACTTCAAATGTAGCCGACACATTTCTTTTCCCAAATATACGTCTATTCTTCTCCATGATATAATCACAATCTCTTACCAATTCCATGCACTCTACTTTTATCAGCAAAAATTATCACCAATGGCTCATCCGTTGGGTAATCGTTTATCGTATATTTTCCCGTGACAATTGTCATCTGAGACTTAAATATATAGTAATGCCTCTACTAGAAAGCAATCCTATTCACTTCTTTCAGATATGCTGACGACAAATTTTGTATCTTTTCTAAAACTTTATTTCAGCAGTTAATCAATAGACCAAAGCTCCAAATCACACACTAAATGGAAAATGAACGCACCCATAGTTTTCTAGATTTTTCCGTTTCAGAGAAAATCAATAAATTACAATACCTTTTCATTCCTTGTGAAGATACTGTTAACCTGAAGCTGATTAAATATTTTAGTTACACTACTTGTGATTTAGTCTTACAAAGACGTTCCACTGTCCAGAGGAAATTGACTTCATGCAATTGATCTATCAGCACGACTTTCCATTTAACTCGAGATTAAAATACGAATGGTATATCCATCTACTTTTAACTGTTTGTATCGGTCAGAGAATCTTTCCAACGTTCCAAATTAATATCTACCATAAAAATTCATAAACCATACAGAAATGAATAATTATGACGTCAAATGTTTATTCCTTAATGCTCATAATTTCATAATAGGGGCCACTTATTCTTTGCACTGCAGTTTTAAAAGATATGTGCACCATACAGCTGCGTCAGTGGCATTCTTTTGCATTAGTGTGTTCGCGAGAGAAGTGAGCTTGGTTCCTCGAAGAACTTCTTTCGAATTTGTCCGTTCTCGTTAGGGAGGCGCCTCGATAATGGACCACTGCAGCACCATTACTTCCCTCAAGATTGCGTCTGCATTAATGTCGTCATCTCTTCATTACACTAACTTGTGGGCTATTACCTACTGGTAATCTGTCGCTAGCCCTTAGTTTCGGCCGTAATTGAGGCCTTGAGTACGGAGTGCGCGACAAATTGCACACTAGATTCTATAATCCGATTTGGGCCTTGGCTTAGACGGAGAAAAAGTAACCACACGGAATTCCCGAATGTTATTTTATTACCTTAACGCCCACCGTAATCGAATACTAATTATATCTTACGAGCTTAATGGGAAAATTAATTCTCGGTAATGTGATCTCGTGCAATCTATAAACTAGGGGTCTCAGATATCAACGTTCCGAAGAGCAATTTAACCCTCTTTATAGAGTAACTCGGCCCACTTATTGTCGAAGCTATCTTGTATCAGAAAATAAATCAATCAATACCAATTTCATAAAAACACTGCTCGTTTAGGAATTACACATGTTAAAAATTGATCCGTCTATATAACAGTTAGTATTTATAATTCAGTACACAACGAAAACATTGGATACTAGATAATGTGTTTGTTTAACGTTAAAATACCTTTTACACAACACGTCATTAAAGAATAATAGTGATTATATTAAAATTTGGATTTTAAAATTAATATTCAATTTAACGTAGACATAAAGGCGAGAAAATCATGAATAGTGGAAGGTATCAACAGCTATATAATAATTGTGTAATTACGATTAACAGATAATTCTGAAACCATAGTTTTGAAAGTTGGTTTCTCGTCGTAGTAAGAGATTTTATAAGGAGGTTTAGTGAATAGCCACTAATATAATAACACAATTTTTGCACGTCAGTATAGAATTATATAACTGTAATTACGTATAACAAAACTTTATAAATCAATATTGCAAGTAATTTTAAAGTAATTGTTAATAATGAAGCATGGACTTCAAGATTATGAAAGTGAAATAAAGGATCAGGATCGAAAACTCTCGACCATATTTAGACGATTTGATCAAATAGGCAGTAGAGGATCTAAAAAGTCTTTTCAGTCTATTTAATTACATATATATATATATATATATATATCCGTTACTTTGTAATACATTTTAGTAGGTAATAATGGTTTTCGAATAAACATTTATTCAACAATAATTAGTATAACGTAGATAGAGTGAACATTGTTAAAACAATTCCAAACAATATAACAATTCTTATCTGAAAATTCTAATTTATATTGTTCAGTAAAGAGTAATTACTTCGTTGCGTGAGAGATTTAATACCTGCATAATTTATAAACTTGATGGATTATGAAACAAATGTTTTCTATGTAGCTACCATATGATGATTATATAAATAAATACAACCGACATTTTATTATATTGTTCAGTACCAGTTTTGTATCTTCAATGATAGTCTATAAATTAATTGACTGAAACACTATATTATCTCAATTTTCAATTGTGACATAATAATAAAAACAGATACATCACGAAAATTATTATTTTTCTTTTATTGATATTAATTTTTCCACAAGATCACATTTCAGAAGAAAATGTAAAATTACAAATTATTCTTCAATTTAATTTCATTGTAACTTCAAAGCCTGCATTTTACCTTGAAGTGTGCAAAATATATATATTCCTCCAAATGTAGATGCGAATTGAAAGTAAACTTAAACAGCTATACTGTCGTGAGAGTGTAAACTGTATACAATTGTGTGTTCAAATATAAGATAAATAAAAATACAGATACTAAAAATAAAATATTTACATAAATAAAGCATAGTTTTCATATATTCAATAATTTCAAATTTGGATAAGCATATCTTCGGTTTCTACTCGGGTTAAATTAAGCCACGACGTTACGATCGCGTGCTCTGACATTTTTCTCAAGATGTTAGAGTACGCCACCGAAACGACGTGTTTGAACCTTAATTTAACCCGGGTGGAAACCCAAGGACTGTTTACCCAGAATATACACCGGAAAAATCTTCGATCTTTGATAAATTCAAACTTATTAAAATTCTGTACCTGTTGGTTCGTTTTTTAGAGCAAAATAAAAAGAGGTTAGAGTTCAGCTCGAAAAAAGTCGCGGGTATAGATAGTGACGAATAAATATGGTAAAAGCTTACGCTTCAACGCAAGATCGTATTGCGTTTACTTGAATGTAAAGTATAAATATAACACGGTGAAAGAATGAATTTGATATAACCATAAGGGAATTACACGATACCAACCTCTGGACGCACGTAATCCAGAAATGATGATGCACAAAGAAACACTCAAGATATTGATAAAAGTGCCCCGAAACAAACGCTTGGTCAGCGCGATTGTTTCGGACTCATGGGTATTGGAAGGCGGGGGAAGGTACATTTTATGAATATCGTATCCTGCAGCTAACCGAATTACAAGAAATCCCAAAAGGGGCTCCACGTTGCCTTCCCGCAGTCCTTTTATTGGATTCGCTGTTTACACAATTCGCAACGTCCATCTGTATAATATTGACTTTTGGAATTTTCCTTACAATGCAATCAATGATTGTGAGTTAACGTGAATAATAAGTAGTATTTTGAAATCTTTATCCGTCTCAATAATAAAATAGACATTTTAGATATATTTCCTCAAGTTTTTGTTAATTAATTTTAAATGTCCATGTATAAGTATTCATATATTTCAGATTTGTAGCATTTTACAGTCCAAATTGATAATCACACATTATTCATGTAACACCAATTACCGAGAGTTATTATTACACTCTTCAACTTTTTGGAGTTCCTTAAATTTATTTTTATGTATCGTGTTTTTCATGGATATTTTTCTGATTATTTTTATGTTTCTTACAGTTACTCCAGTAAATTGTACTTCACACATTATGTGACAGATGGAGGTCGGAATGATCAAATCATTGACAAACAATTCTACAATTCTATCAACATCTTCCATATAAATAGAAGGAAATGTATCACTTTCTTAGGGTAACAGAAAGTTAGCGAGATCTTGAAACACACAACTTCCCTTTAATAGCATGTGGAAGGTAGAGTTGACTACTAGTTCTTTTTTGGGTAACAGGCAACACGATAGTCCTCGGACAATAGTTTAAGGATCCTACACTTTGATTAATTTGAAAGATATGTAGAGAATACTCTACAAAATCCGCATCAGGTATTTCTGCCTCCTGGCTACTTGTTTAACGCCCTTCCGAATGACGGGAGAGGATTTGTTGTTTACCGCATATTCCCCTTTCTGTTCCCCCACCACTTTTAGGAGGCATCTGGCCGACTGATCCAACAGGATCAGCTGACAACTCTTACGGTATACCCAAGGTCTGCGACCCCAATATATAGACACGTCTAAAATGAGCCAGAGGTGCATCGGCATGAGAGAATCTTTAAAACAGAGAGCAGCAAGTTTCTTGTGAGGCTTTCATTAAAGACAATACAGTGAAACCTCGGTTTTCGTCGATAATACATCCGAAAGTGATCGCCGAAATTCCAAACCGAGGCAATTATTTTCAAATGAAGCAATGCATATACAATTAATTCGTTCTCGGTACTCGATAACCAAAACATATTTCATACAGAATATACGTAGTTTAATAATAAAATTTTAGTATTTTTAGACAAGGAAACAATTTTTGATCTGCATACGCCTACTAAGTTCTGTGCTTACCAACAGGACAGTTTTGTGAAAATTTTAAATTTACGACTACCATTTTTAAACTTTATTCAAGAATAAGGAAGATTATGTTATCTGTTCAAAGAATGATTTTTCAGAAACACTGTAATTTTGTATGACTTCATGAAAATAGAATAGATAAAATAGAACACTTACCGGAGCTTGCAGAAATTTTGGAGGGGCAGAAATATGAAAATAAATGTTCCATTAATATTCAGATTTCTTGTATTTGTTACTAGAAGAATATACTGAATTGTCTTCAGATTTTGCCGATCAATCTATCGCAATGAAACTTTAATTGAATCTCACTTACTAGATATATCTGAGTCTCTTATGGAACTACAAATGGAGTTATTCTGTTGCTATGGACAATATTCTCAAAACAAGAAACAAATGCAAATATGATCTTAAACTTTCTATCGGATTGAAAATTATTTTACGTATTGTTGCTGAGATATTTAATATTATTATTTTAATAATTTATTTATTTCTATTCTAATGTTGTTATAGTATTCAGTCCCAAGACTGGTCTGATGAAAACCCTTCATGCTAACCAATCTTGCGCAAGACTTTTCATTTACGCATAACTAGCACATCCAACGCTCTCCCTAATCTACTTAGCGTATTCTATCCTCGGCCTCCCTTTTTTGTTCTCACCACACAAAATTCACTCTAATGCTAATTTTACAAGTCCCTCGTGTCTTAAAACGTGTCCTTTTAATCTATACATTCTCTTCGTTAACGTCCTCCATTTTTCTATTCTAATAATATATTTAAAAATACTTCTACTAATTTTATTACTACTTATATCTTAATAATTTATTGTATTTATTTATAATACAATTAATTTACTTAAAAATGATTTTACTTAAATATTTAATTTCAAGTGGTATTTAAAGATCTAGTTTTTTATTGAGCAAATAATTGAAAAATGGTGAATACAAAAATAATCTATATTGAAATTTTTAATATTATATGATTAATAAATCATTAATGTTATTTAACGTTGTGTGTATGGAAAGAAAAAACGGTAGTAATTTAATTAAAATTGCGTTTATAGGTATATCAACTTGTGTGGCCTCCTTTATTACTCCCTAACTTATATTTAACCCCTAAAGTTAAAAGGGTTCCCCACCTCTGTACTGGACCCTTTAAAACACACTGCGACTCCGTAATTACCATTTGTAAAGAGATTTTTTCTAATGGGTTATTTGAAGCAATCATAAAGATTTAGAAGCTCTTTAAAAATTAAATGAAACATCAAGCTGGTAAATACACGACACACATTTGAATGGCCAAACAGAAATAAATAGGAAGCATGCATGAAACAGCTGTAAAATAATTCATAAATCAGATTTAAAGTTTATTAAATTGAATAAAACGATGTCGGAGTGATGAATAAAACAATGCTTTTTAAAATTTTGGACACACAAATTAACATAATTTATCGGCAAAATACATCATAATTATACACCTTCCAATTGATTTACAAATGGTTTTTGCCCTAATTGGTCGGATTTTCATTATGATAATGGACCTGTCTGTGAATGTAACATGAACCTGTGGTTAATTAATTTTATGAGCATTGGCAATATTATAGTGGCTCTCAACCAAAGAATACCTTACACGAGTTATAATTGGCAATAATAAATTTTCCACGAGCATTTATTTTAGATAATTATCTCATAGCCTTAACTTAGCTTTTGAAATCAATAATCGAGGATAAATATTTCTCTTCGAGGAATTATATGAGGAAAATCCACAGAAAAGCATTTATCATGATGAACTACTGTTATTCGGTCGTACGTCGACTACTTTATTAAAGTAAGTTACTCTCTCTCTCGTTAGGATTTTCATACATAAACCTTCAGAGCAAACTTGTTCCACGTTCTCCTTCTCAGACTGGTATCCAAATCAATATTTTTTTTAATGTTTTCGTATACATGCTCCCATTAAGAGTTAATTGGAAATTCAAAGAATTTATTCGAAAGTATTAGTAAAGCATATATTTAAATATTAATAGTAATACAATCTCGAGATAATAATTAAACATTTGAGTTTACTCGCAATAAAGAATAGAATGGATTCTTTCTCACAAGGCAAACAGCAGGCTATTTACTACACGGCACGTGGCTTATTAAGGAATAAAAATTTCTTATCTTCAAATCACTTGTATATGTATCATCTGAAAGTAATAGGAAAAAGTAATAGCACGACAAAATGCATGGCAAATAATATTAGCCGTAAAGTCCTGGGTACATTCGAAATTTTTTTCCATTCTTGTATTCCTAATTTAATTATTTATGAATTAGTGGGATTTATCTATGTTTAATGAGCTACATTATTTGAATGGTAAGGCTAAATTAATTATACATTTAAAATGGATTATTATGCAAAGTTTGCTGCACAATTTATTCCTGCGGATCTAGCGTTGTATAATTATTAATAATTACATTCAATACAAAATTTACAACATTTAATCACGTAATGACTAAAATGTAAAGCAATGAGATCTTCATTCCAGGTTCGCTTAATGAAAGGTCTTTTCATAGAAGCAGGTTATTTAAAAAAATGAAATTACTAACTCGGAATGGGCAAGTTTTAAACAAAGGGATTTCTGAAAATACCAGATTCTGCGCTGTTTGAAGTTCCAGATGGTCACCAGTTCTCACTCAGGTAGAATCTCATAAAGATTTTTCTGGGTTTCCGGATGGGAAATGAGCAACTTGCTCATTAAATCTTCTGAAAAGAAGCCGAGACCAAGAGCCTCCTAGCCTGGATCATCCAAGTCAAGATCACGTAAAAAGTTAAAAAAAGTCTATGACCCCAGCGCTTAGTCAACACTGTTTCTCTCTACCTCTCTCCTCAGTCACTATTTCCACTTCTTCTTCCTGTATCTCTCCTCGATCACCAAGAAGGCCTTAAAGACCCCATAAAGCTCCTTTTTTAAAACGTTTCACTACTACAGTATATAACTTCCATAGGTGGCGGGAACATATTCCTCTCCAATCAAAAGTTTCATCTCTAGAATCTGGGTTGAGCATTTACCCCACCTACTACCGCTAGTTTGGAAAATACAAGAGCTGGGTCACTGCTAAATTCTAACGGAATATCGCCAATTTAGGAAGCCCGGTTATGCGTCTGACTGTCTGAATTTCATTACCCTGTCTTTAACTTCTTTCAATCTCCCTCACGGCGATTCCCCTTCACTTTGTACTGCCAAATTTCCTATAGAGTCGTGATTTATCTATAAAGTACGGGGATATGTCATTTGTAACAGGATATGTGGGAGGGAGGGGAAAGTTGCTTAGTTTCAAAATCAGAGGAAAGTTTTACTGTTTATAAATTAATTAGAGTAATAAAGGTGTTCGCAGCGGAATTGCAGTGATAAGCTTTGACTCACGGATTTTCCACGAATGTCCTCAGAACATTTCATGGCAACCCAGGTACAGCAAGGGAATGTGGCGACGAATCTACTTCCCAAAGCTACCGTGAAAACGAATATTCGATTAGTTCTCGATAGTCCACTCCAAATGTAAATTCACATATCCAAACTCCTCCGGAAACAGGGTTACTCGTAGCAATGTATGAGAAATTAGTTGGGCCACCTCGATATATCTTTTCCACTCAAGGCTAAGAAATATTTTTAACAACAAGCAAAAATTATTGATATTATGAGATTATTATTCAGCTGTACATTATCTGTGAATCCTGTTCGCCATCCTCTGATTGGCTGCGTGAATCTGCCCTCCATTGTTGTCATCTCTTGCCAGTCACAAAATCTCTTTCTGGCGAGATTTAGTAGATATCTCCCAATCACGGGGTCTGTTTCATGCAGCACAAGAACTCTTGTTGTGGCTCTTATACAACCAGGTCAAAATTGTAAAAAAAACTGTTGTTAATACCTCATGTACTCATATACTCTACATTCTTTTACAAAAATGATGGCAATATTAAAATAAAATCAAATATGCAATTAAACAGTTAAACCAGTAAATGTTTTAATTAAATTAGTAATGATTTAGATCCACTTTACCTGTTCATTACGATACATTAAACAATAAATGTGATGAAGAAAGAGAATTTATTCAAAAGATGGAATGGCATCGAGGTATTACAATTCAGTATTTCTTATAAAATCTTCTTTCTTTATTTTGAGATGTAGAATTTATTTCTCGGGGCCGTCGTAACTAATGAGGACAAATCATTTTAGCCGTGTTGTGGAGAGAAAAATGCGATTTCGATTGACCTTGCATACGAAGTCTTTTTAAATTGAAACGACTCGCCGCCTTTGTAAGAGCCAGATTTGAAACAGAATAAAAGCAAACGGACGATTCTCCTCCACTCTCGACTATAGCCCCTGTAGAAACAGAACTTTACGAGCAAACGCACTAACGCCCCTTGTATCTTGCATGCAGTTAGTTCGGCAACGCTGCGAGATTAAACTATGAATGACAAATGTGTTTGTCAAAGGAAGGCACTGCTATTTAATATTCCCTTTACACAAGTGCGATGCGGACTACAAAAATTTTACTGTCGCGAAAAAGACAACGAGAGATTAATCAACAGCTGTAGCTCGCTTTGCAGTTGACGGATATAATATATGCAGGCGGTGTGTAGGGAGTACGAGTAATTACAACAGTTATCTCGTAGTCGTGCAGGCTTAGCCTTCTGCTTACGTGACCCCGTGTCCTGCCTATCACGCAGCTTCACAGCCTCGAATTAACCCCACAACTCTACCAAGATATCGGAGTTTAATTCACAACTTGTGCCTTATGTAAATCATAAAGTTAGCTTCACAGTTTTAGTCTCTTCTAAAATGCTTGGAATTGAAAAGGGGATAAATTGTTACAAATTAAAATTTCCCGCATAAGTGATCACTTACAAATTAAAAAACAAAGTAAATAAAATTTTATAAAATATTGTTACTGATCATAAAACTGCGAAATGCAGTTTTTCAAATATTTAGCTAAATTGCATTCTTTTTGGCTAAATTGCATTCTTTTTGGCTAAATTGCATTCTTTTCAGATAATTAAAGATACATTTTGAAGTCGCAGTTCTTATTTCTGCCTTCTTGCCACCACAGTCCTTGGCCTGCCGGCAGATTCTGGATTGATTGGAGTGGCACCTGATCAGCGTAACGATTCGTATTCAGCCTTAACTCCAGTTTTAATGACCATTAAGAGCACAGACTTTTATGTCTATGCTGGGACTCAAAACTGGGACTTCTGTGATGCGAGGCGGTGTCGCTGACATCTACGCCACAGCATGTTGTCGAATTCGAAGAGCACTTCTTATTGTTATCACAATTTTTCTAATTATCGGGTTCACTTGTTGACTTAAGATGTTTAGGCATGTAATACGTAATGCAAATATGTTCATTAATCAGTACAGGTAGCCGAAATTAACAATTTAATGCCAACTATAACTGGAGAGAAATACGAGGGTGGCCCATGAAGTAATGCACCTTTTATTTTCTTCAACAATTATTTATTGAAGACAATGAAACTTATACACAAGAAAAAATTATATTTCTTCTACACTTACTATCTTTCTACATGATCTTTTCTCCGATCTAAGGCCTTTCTTCACCGAGTCAGAAGGGCGTGTATGCGCTGTCGGTACCACTCATTTTTCTCTTCACGAAGCCATTTCTTCACTGTGCGAAACACCTGTTCGTCAACCTCAGAATTACTTCGAAAAATGGCATTCTTTAATGGCCCAAACAAGTGAAAGTCTGAGGCAGCCGTGTCAGGGCTGGAATAACTGCGCAATCCTGTTTAGTGATTGAGTTCCGGTGTCCTCAAACTTGTGTGAGGGCGAGCGTTATTACGTTGAAGCAAACAATCCCCTTGGTTGTTATTACGCCAAAGTCACTGGAAGCGATCCTTGATTTTGGTTAATGTGTTCACATATGACTCAGAATTTGTGGGCTGCCTCTCGACATCACATCCGCGACCACTACAAATCTTCGAGCTATGGCGAACCGCTTTCTGATGACCTCACCCTCTGTTGTCAACGACTAGTCATACTTCTGTTGACTGCTGGTACTCCATAAACTGCGTATAAAAGTTTGTGAATGTTTCCAACCTTTTCATACTCCACAGTGAGAACTACATTGACGACACGTTGCTTGTAACGTACATCACTTACAGACGCCATGTTGGACCATTTCTATAAATATACTATCTGTCGGAAGAAACGGAAACGTTTTTCGCTCTTTCTGAAAACGTAATTGAATTCATATCCGTACCACTGATGTGAACTGAGAAACAAATTGTGGTGTATTAGGTTTTTGGCTACTCTCGTAGTTTGTCACGTCAAAGAGAATGGACATCAGACAAATTTCCGTAATTTTAGTTGTGGCAGGCAGGAACTCATTTTAACACGAATCTTTGTTACAGAAACTGGGTAGTGTAAGAAATATTCTGAAAACATTAACGCACGGAAACATAATGTTATCCGTTCAGTAAGAGATTAGGTTTCATGACAAAAATTCTATCCGTAGATGTTAGTTATGATAAATACATGGTGAGGTAATCGGACTTTGGCGAAGTATGTATATCCCATTACTAAGAATATGAGGAATATCTCTCTCCAATGGCTGTTCCCATTTTCTCTACTGCGAATATGAAAGAAAATGCCAATTCTCATGACATAAATATTCTTTAAATAATTGTAAGAATAAAAGCAACGCTCTTTGTAAAGTTCATATGTACATATGCTATAATGTGTAAGCGTTTGTAATACAGGATTGCGTATCACATCGCGTCACAACTGACTACCACTTTCAAAACCTATCAGTAGCTGACTGAAACGCTAATTACAATCTTTCAACAATTCGCAACGAATGACTAAATTTTTGTTCGACATTCCTACCTGCTACCTGTGATTCTCCACTATCTCCGGTCAGGTGTTGAAATCACTAAGACAAACAAAGTTATTGATCTGTCAGATCTGATCAACAACACACATGTCCGCGACGTGACAATACCACAATCCTAATTTTTAATTTACCATTCAGAGGAGGTATGACACATTATAAGGATTGAGAGTTGCATTGTAACTAACGATCAGAAATTTTGGAGAAAAGTGGTAGCAGTGGTAGGAGATTGGAGACATTTATTGGATATCAATGAGTACAAATGGCGTGCAGTTTGAATACAGCTCGAATTCTACATTTCCATTCAGTAACTTCTTGGTCAGGTTTTTGTTGGCTACTGTTTAGTACTTTTTATCATTCCACATGACCGGCGTGAAGCATCGAATCTGTTTTTAGCGGGATCTTCCATCATCACGACTATGTTCCGGCAACTGTTGTAGCGTAAGAACTGTGTTAGTACTCCTGATATCCAATACTATATTTTTCAACTAACCACTCTGTTGTTCCTTTCCGAACTTCTGCCTCTGCTACAATTTATTCCCGATGGTTCGGGGCATGGATTGCCATGCAATTCTCAATCCGTATTATGTGCCTTCCAATCCCCGAAAGGTAAATTTTTTTAGATTCCGTGTATGCAATGTAAAGAATTGCTCGCCTATTAATTACATAATTAACTAAACCAGTACACATGTATCGGCATGTCAAAAGTGAAACACTCGTGGAATACGAAAGCGGTTCCCTGCTTGCTCATATCACTTTTTGACATCTGCGGTCATTACATTACCTTTCTCCCTATTTTTTTTCAAGATTGTGTTGGTTACTAATTTTCTCACCATGCAATGGATAAGTATGAGTGCTGTGGCGCGGAGACTTGAGCAGTGCCTGGGGTGCAAGGCGTTTGCCGCCATATTTGTGGAACGATGTTTGCTGTCGCGAAATTCCATCGCTGTTGACACATGTAAATGTAGAGCAGGGGTGGTGCCCTGCAAGCGCAGCCCGGGGGATAATTGTGAGCTGCAGTTGGTGTCGCGTTAATGAGGCTGCTTTGTCTGCACCGCACTTCTCATCTATACGCCAACAATAAAGACCTGCTGCATGGCAAGTGTATTTACGTCCTTGTCACGGTACTCTTAAACAAAAGCGACAACTTACTATTTACGGAACAAAAACATTTTTTAAGGTGACTCTCAAGAACTCCCAGCTTCTTTGCTCAGGTGCTTATGTTATTGACGCAGCGCTTTCGTCACGCCCGAGACTTAACAGCTGCCCAAATCTTGCGCAGATGCTCTTCTATAAATTCCACTTCCAAATCCTTCCTACAGAAAGTCGCTAAGTTTGATTCGATTTGTTTCCGTTCGTTCCATGCTGAGGAAAAGATGCTTTTCCTGTAGATAGATAAACACACGCGCATACATGTATACACACAATAAATAATACAAACTTAATTTTGCAAAATATAAATAAGAATTAACTATGAAGTTAAAACTTAATAAATAACCTTAAATAACAGGAAACGAGCTCAACATTACTAAGAGTACAGAGTACATTTACAACTCATCTTAAACAAAAAATATTTAAATCATAAAAACTGAATAAAATAAATGTTAAACTACACACAAATTAGACTATATGCGGAGTAGTACAAAGAATGATTTAGACTTAACAGGACTCATAACACACGACGAAAAAAGTCACTTATTACGGATGAATATCCGCGCTAACTCCGTGTCGTACATTAAAGAAACAAAACAGGAGGAACAATGAAACAATAATATGTGAATAGTTGCACTGTGGTCGCTAATGACCAGGTAGTCGATGCGACCGTTATAAATAAATAAATTAATAAAAAAAGAAACACTCAATAGAAAGTCTGCATATTAAGAAATAAAATATTTTACGTAGGAAAATATTCAACACTTTTACTCAAAAAATAATCTCGAGTATGTGGGTTTACGATCAAGAAACTCCTGTTCTTAACAGCGTCTTTCAATAAAATTGTCTTAAATTGTTAATCAACTCTTGTAGTTATCGTTCTTTACCAGACTAGAATTAAAAAATAACCCCTGTACGGTGAATACTTCTCCGATAGAAAGCAGGATGGTGCCCGTCAGACCTCAAAGCTAACCGCGTATTCCTGGAATTCTCCATTCGTTTGAAACACTTTCATGTTCCACTTTCCAAATTTTAATATTTCATTGATTTAAAACACTTCACAGAGTTTATAAATGTTAACGACTAGGATTACAACCTTTTATAGAAAATATTCCAACGGCATGTTTGTAAAGCTTGAATATTTACGGCAATTGCTAAAATTCGCGATGCCATAACACGCGAGGAACTGAAATTATGCAAATTAAACCATTTTCGTCATGCCCATGTAAACATGTCGAATTAATATAATAAACTGAGCCAAGTTTCCCAGCAAGCAGATCTATATAGTGAATCCACTTTAGTTTGTTGTCGATCAGAAGGCCGAGAAAAGGCAAATCAGATGAAAATTTGTCCTCAAGGCTTCTTAGCGTTCGCTGATAACTGAAATAATTTTCCTTTTCTAAGTTATGTGATAATTTACTAAACTTGACCCACGCATATAGATTGTCCAGAATATCTAAGTTCACTTTATACGTGAAATCCGTAAAGAGTTCTGTACATGTCATGGAAGATGAATTTTATTCCGAATGAAAAGTAAAGGTCCAAGAATCGACCCATGAAGAACTCTGCATTTAAGCATTTTACAAGGTGACCATCTTAAGTTTCGACCGCTGCATTTATATTCGATTTTAAGATATACTCATAAAATAAATGTCATTTTGTGCACAAAAATTAAAATATATGATAATTTTAAATAATTCTTCCCCACTCTGCTGGTAATTCTGCCTACATTTTTCTTAATCTCAGCTCTACTCGTTTCATGTCTTCTGCCTACCTGAAATTCAACGGCGTTTAAGCGTGGATATTTTGAATTTTCGGTTCATAAAAGTATGCTACACGTAAATTATAAGTGTTGAAGGTCGAAAACTCAATGGTTGTATTATCTCTGACGCAACCCAGATTTTGACAGATAAATCAGATACTTTCGCTTAAGACGGAAAACAGAAATCGTCCAAAGTTGAAGAAAATATTGATTAAGTTCATTTCACTTAATGGGACTGGATTAACTACAAGCTTGCTAATTTTAAATTTTTAGTCTCCAGTTATGAACTTAACGTTTAAACAACGAACTACGTAAAGACAACAAATCAATGTTAATCTGGATCATATTTCTGGGGCAACTACGTTCTAGAAGTTCTACAATTTCTACTGAGACGTCTTCGTTTTTACAAAACGTACATTTTAGAAATGAATGAAAATGAAATCTTTACATTCTTCTTAAAATTGCGCATGTGACATGAAGTCACAAGTTTTGCTACAATTTTCTTTGTACTGACGAGAATGCGGACAATAAAACTCAAAATATTTCCAAGGATAATTTTGCTATTACACGTTATTATTGTTCACTGAAAAACGATCACTTTATTTTCTTAGGTGATTTAATTCTTAAAGATTTTGACACTTCTTCGTTCGATTTATTTGAAGGTAATAAATTGAAGTCCTTTAGGAGAATGTTGAAGGCTGATGAGCGCGACTGTCGCACACAGAAAAACGAAACTCACGCTCCACATGTCAAGCTTCTGCAAGGGATACGACGAGATCTTGTATAAAGACCTAGGATATAAATGTGAGGTTCGTGGCATTATAAATCCGAGATCTCTGTCGTTGAAGGTTGTTATTCAGTTCGGTTGAACTCAATTCTTACATACTCTATGTAAGCTGATTTTCGTGCTGGAAAATCTTGTGAGTAGCTTGGAAGTAGCTTACTCGTAAGCTAATATTGTGAAGCTAAAATAAAATTAAGACAATGTAACATTATCAGAAAAAAAATCTGTTGATATTTAATTTCAACACAGGAAAATGTTTTACATTAAATTATTAAAAAGATCAACACTGAAAATAAATAATGGTTTCTATATAAATAATTAATATAATTCTTCTCATTAATAGTTAAACCGCTGATCATTCTTGAATAATATTTCCATTCATATTTTATTTTGCCAATCTAAATTATGAATATTTGAATACAAAGACTAAATAACTTTGGTGAGTGTATTTCAGGCCGTTTTATGTTCTTTAATATTTTATATTATCTTGTCTGAAATGTTTAAATTGTCTTTTGGACTAATTTACAATTATTGGATGATTATAAACGTACACTATTGATATAATGAGCTAAGAAGTCAAAAATTATAAAACTAGAACTAAAAAAGAAATTTATTACATGACTTATACTTAATTTCAATTAATATAATTTTGATGTGCTTACAAATAAAATGTTAGTAGATGCATACTAACTATTAACAATTTTGCAACGATTAATTAATTTATATGTGAGATAAGTTGATAGCCTACCTGCTAGGTTAACAAAAATACGATTTTTTGGGGCAGGGGTGATTCTGAAACAGGCAACTCCCTTTAATAGCATAAGAAGGGAATTGAAAAGGGGGGGTGTGGATGTTCAATAGCTTTAATATATAAATATATAATTTCGGCTGTAGTTTGTTCCATTAATTTTCATATAATTACACTGCAAGGACAGTTCTAGTAAAATCTTATTTTATTTAAGTTTTTCGGATTTACAATAAATTATATTACTGGAAGAGGTTACATTGTATGTATTTATTTCAGTGAAATAAAATAATTATTTACCTGTTATGATTACGTAAGAATTGTTAAGTAATACAGTTGTATCAATGATTACAAATTGTACAGCATAAAATCAGTATAAATGCTGTAAAACATATCGAAAACAAAAGATGATAGCTGTAATTATTTACACTCAATTTTGATCATGCCTCACCGTTGGCTGACATCTGTTCTCTCTCCGGTGGCTAGCAATATTTTGTCCTTCCGCCTCCACGTCACCTCGGTAGGTTTCCAAAATCCTCCTACTTAACTCCAGTAGCCAATCGGCTGCAATTTGCAGTAGCACCCTTGGCTTCCAAACGAACAATTTCAGCCAATAATATGGTTGCCATTGCATATATGTTTTGTATTAATTCTGGATTGAGGCTGTTCCAAATTTTTCACACCAAACTTCTGACTTGACAGAGGTTAATCCTGTTTTAATTAGATATAATTAGATATTATATAAAGCAATTGTAGTTACCTTCTGGAACGACAGGCGACTAACTGTGATACACAACCGGCTTTTCTGGGTATCGATTTCTGAGGATCTATAACTCTAAATTTCTCGAAAATTTAATTACTTATTCGCCTTTCCATAAGGTTTGTCTCCTATAACCGGAATTTTTTATTTTCATTCCTTCCAGACGTAACATTTTAATGACCAGTAGGGCATACTATTTTATGCAGCTTATTAAACGTACCACTATGAAATTATATTTGATGGGAACAAGAAAGAAACCTGGGTTGAGAACAATGGATGGAACAAAGTTTGAATAGGTAAAATATGAAGGGACCTGTACTGGAGTATTGAGAATTAAAAGTTTAATACTGTAAAATACAAATTATACTTCCACTTCTGCCCTCCATCCCATAAAACAGACACTTTTTGATTTCAAATAGAAACTAAAATGCAATACAGCATTAAAACCGCGTGAAATGGTCTAGAGCATTTCTCGCTCATTAACGGTGGTTTGTGAACGATATGGCCGACAGAACTGCACGGAGCGGGTTTCGCAAGGAGAAGACTTTACGACCACAGAGTCGCGCGTGTGAGTAATGGCGACCCCGGCTAGTTTCGAGCACTCGAGTGACATCTGCCGTTAGTCTGGTTGTAATAATACCACGCAATCTGCAGCTGCGAGATGGACCTGGCCACACAATTGGCCGGAGATTGCGTGGACGTGAAGGGAACGCGTTATACGATCGTGTTGCAGCAGCCCCTGGCCTTCGTATACAACACTCTTCTGAAATTGACCTTTCCCAAAAGCGCAGGAACGTAAGCTGTTTAAAACAACAATATCCGGAGTCCTATTGAATAAAATAAACATTACAATTTAGATCACCGCAAATATTTGGGAGCTTTACAGTTCCAATATTAATATCTGCGATAGTCCATGACCATCATACATTCTCTGATATTATAAATCTATAAAGAATGGCTATCGAGAGTGAAATAATTAATTGGTCACATTGGCTAAATTTGTTTGAAGTCGGTGATCTGCTCTAATAAACACCGAATAAATAGTTTTGAGGTTTTTTACATTATTAATACCATTCTCTACGCCGGGTGGACATCCACGAACAAGCCCCACACGAAGTGAAAATCGTGGAATTTTTTTATTACCTTGTAGAGAACTAAGCCATTAGTGCCACACGTTTTCTGTAACTGCTGCGGTATACGACACGGAACGAATAGTGCAGTTGGACGATGGAATCATAAACTGAATTGCAAAGGTGGAAGACCACGACCGAGGTAGCAGAGATATCTAATAAAGAAGAAGTTTAGAATTGAACACAATTTAGATGGATTGAGGTGAAAGAAGTACATTCGTCTGGATAAGAAAATATCTAGAATTACTGACAGGTTATTAAAAATATAACATCAAATTCGTATGAATTGTAACTGAAATGACTTTTTTGTTTCGTAATTGGACTTAATTGAAAAGAAATAAATACTCTACACAATCACAAATTAATATTTATTTGTAAGTAGACGAACTTAAAAATTATTAGAATGTTATTCTGCTTCCAATTGTAGCATTATCAGCTAGCGTGTGCAGCCGTAATATAATTTATTTGAAATGATTCTAAAATTTGGTAAATCTGCGTCAAAAATAGTGGACGTGTTGCTTTCAAAGTCAGTAAATTTTCGATTTTTCTTGTAATGATGCGTAGAAGTCACCTAAACAAGTCCACTAAACAAGGCGGTTACTCGCTACCTGCTATTTTGTCCACTAGTGCTGCCACCTCTGGCAACCATAACCGCAATTATCCACCTGAATGTGGAGTGGAACGAAGACTGTTACAACAGTCCGTGCAGCATAATAGAACTTACTCGTAAAGTACACATGTTTAAACACAAAATCGTTAAACTTGCTAAAGCTATTACTTATTTTAATTTGAGGCACAATTACTATAATACTTGGCTCGTATAGAGTATTATTAATCCCAAATGAATTTGCGGTTTTAGCGGCGACTGCACCTTGGCGACTGGTAGCTTGTCAAGGCTGCTATCTGATTCCTTCTCAGAGTCAACTGTATGAGCTTTGCAGTTCAAACTCAATAGTGCACAGATACTGTCACTTTTCTAAATACTGTTTCAGAATGCTCAAACAGTTTAGACTACCTTGTCCAGAATATTTTAACAAAATAGGTCTCCGCGCTTTGTAAAGGTAGAATCCATGCTTCTCCCCAATTATATGGTATCACCATCTGGTTAGTCTGTTAATTAATGTGACCACGCGTGGACAGGCAAAGACCCACGATCAACATCTGCCAATCTTACCTCTTGTGTCCCTTTCTCATGCAATTTTAAATTTTGGTATCAGAGACCTAGGAATTTAATGTAAAAAGAAATGTAATGTTACTTGCGTACAATTTCACATTTCGCCGACCATAGTGGCTGTCGGGTGATTGCGTATCAGTCAGTCATTTTCAATTTGTGAGATAACAGGAGGACCTGCACTGCTGTGGCAAGAAAGGTCACAACAGTGCGGGCAGCATGCAGTCATGCCTTGTCCTGCTATAACCATGGGTTACAGAGGTTTTGAAGATGGGGCAGATTTACGGACTGTACTCATCCAATGCAAGCGAACACGTTTTCGAGACGTGTATCTTATGACAATCCATTCCTTCACTCCAGGTGAAGAGTCAGTATGATGATGTCGAATGCAAGCTGGTAATGTGTGTTTCCACGACGCTATCAAACACGGAAAGGTTCATCATCATGATGTATACGGAACCGGGAATCGTTTTTGGTTACTCCATTGTTGATCCTGAGAGTATAGCAACGTCAGGGTTAGCCGGAGATATGTTCACCGTGCTGATGTAATAGTTAAACTTTGGGATTTTTATGAAATAATTACATAAAAATGTGCAAGTTAATCCTATCTGACTTTTAGAAAAGTTAAGGACAGTGTTCTGGGATTAATTTATTTGACTGTTCCACATAACGTGTTGCACAAACGCAAACTTTTAAATAAAAAATAACGTCTATTTGAGAATCAATTTTTCATCGACATGAAATACAATCTACGTTTATGGCAAATATGAATTTATTTCGCGTTATCTCCGCAGGATTCGCGAGCCATGTCTAGCGAATGGAACAATCCGTTTCGCTAATGAAATAATGTACTAGAGCGTATTTCCGCCAGGGCAAACTATGGAATTGCGGTAAACAAAGCCATTTTCACTGTGATAATTAGCTAACCTTTCATTTGTTTTAACTCGCTATATGCATCAGTGGAAAAACGAATTGATAGTTTCGTTTGTGACCTTCAAAGTATTGTGAAGTTGCTCGTATAATTATTAATTTCAATTATTTGCAGCTAAAATTAATGACATAGAAATACGACGTGACTGGTATAAAAAATAGTGTTTCGGAATGTTAACAAACTAAACAGCGATTAAATTTGAAATTGGGCATAAAGTTTTGCAGTAAACTTTTCCATTTTGAGTCCATATAATTTTCTGACGTCACGTACTAGCTTTATGAAATTTGTAATTTTAATTATGTTCAATCACTGGTATTTTATAATCGAGAAAACGAATATAATGTTTTCAATAGCAACATCTCTGTGACACAATGAAAGGAAAACAGTACGTCTTAATTAAAACCTTTCCAAAAATATTCATAAGGTCTTTATTATTAACTGTTATTATTGATTTAATTAAATTAAATTTGATATTCAATCGACATTTTTAATATTATTGCATCTTCATAGGCAATAACGACATTTGAATACCACAAATAATTCGAACACAGTATCCGTAGTTCATCTGCTTAACAATATTTAAGAATAGCGGGTAATAAAACCTAAATCTGATTCAACGATTGGCAAGAAACTTTTAAAGTGAAAAGTCACGAAGACAAAACGGGAATAATACTCGTGACGCTGGGCATAACAGTATTAATAAATTTTCCTACAAAGCTGCAATCTACTTTAAGTAAGAAAAAAGGGCGAACTGTAAGAATGATCTGAGTGAGTGTCGCGGGAAACGCCAAATTACTCCTGAACAGATTGACATAATTACATTCTTTAGTTGTGTTTATGGGGTCAGCTGCTGGACTCGGTAGTGGGGTTATTATCGAGTCCAAGATTGTTTCGTAAATTTCCAACCAAAACTATTGAATGTTGTTTTGGATTTCTCACATAAAAACAGTTTTAACCTGGCCATTTAAATAATTGGCTTGTAGTCGCCACAGGTTACTCAATGCTAGTACCCAATAGAGATTTAGCAGAGTTGTTCAGTGCTACAGAAGAGCGAAAGTGCGTCAAAGAGTGAAAAATATTCAGCAAGGACTAACTCTGGACGTCACTGAACGAACTGTTCGCCGCACATTTCACCCTATGGGTGATAGAATCCGATGAACTATTCATAATATTCTGCTATCTGCCATAAACAAAAGCATACTTCTTCAGTTCACAAAGAAGCCCAAGCATTGGACAGTAGAGAACTGTAACATTGTCATTAGGTCTGATGAATCACGATTTCAGTTGCCCTATGGAGATTTCAGGGTTCGAATATGGAGAAGTCACGGACCCAACACTTCAATCTGGTGATGGCATTATTATAGCTTGGGGACTTTTCTTGGCTTGATTTTTGTGAAACAACGTCTGAATTTCCAAGGCTAATTAAGTATTTCACGAATCAATGATGTTAGTGGTGTACTCTGCCAGGGATGGAAACGTTCAGGAGAGCAATGTTCCTTGTCAAAAAGCTGGAATTGATCTCGGGCGGTTTGAAGAGCATAACGGAGACTTAACCTTGCGTCGTTGGCCTGCATGATCACCAGATCTCAATCCAATTGAGAATTTATGGGATGAGATCGAACGTGCCATCAGGAAGCTGGATCCGGTACCATCAAATCTTAACGAATTGAAAAAAAAACAGTTCATCAGATATGCTCTCAAGTCCCTCACACTACCTTCCAACATCTCATAAAATCCATGCACAGAAGAATTCCAGCAGTAGTAGGGGCAAACGGTAGCCCAACATTGTATTAAGGAGTGGTCATAATAATTCTAAGTATTGTAATTGCGTGCATTCTGAGAGTATCATTTATCGATTAACTTGATAAATGAATAATAATAAAAAATGAAGTGCGAAAATGTGAAAGGTGCTCTTTGTGAATTACGATTTGTACACCTATTCATTCGGTGGCATTCCATCTAAACTCCTAAATAATACATTTTATTTTCATCGATCATTTGTGCGATCACAATGATAGGGAGCGTGAAAAGGTAATTTTTTAAAAATGTGACGTTCTATCTGATTTAATCACGTGTAGTCAAAGAGAATTAAATAATGTAGCGGGTTAATATACTTGAATTACCGGGGAACGCCGCGCATTCAGCTAGTCATTCAGTAAAACTATGTTCGGTATATGAAGAGAAATAAGACTCGTTTAGCAGATCATCTTCCTAACTTAAATTATTGTATGAAAACAGTAATATCTACAATTAAAGAAGAATGAAATTCGTCCCGATGCTATTATTTTATTATTGTATTGAAATTATTTCAGATTCAAAGTGAAATGGCTGTAAATATCTGTTTATATTATATTATACAAAATCTGTCTCGGTGAATACTAATTGACGATATCAACATATAGATTTAAGATTTAAGGCAGATCTATTTGGAGGCAATTCTATTACTCGAATTCTTTCGATAAATCGTGACAAAACTCTAAAAAATTACATCCTATGTCTGGATAAACATGTAAATACAGATTGATTAAACATCTCCTGGCCTTCTCTGGTCTGCAATTGATTAATCTGATGATCATAGGATTGTTATGAACTGTCAGTTCTAAATATTTCACACTAAGTTGGTGTACAATAAATGCATGTAACCGTCTGTAAAAACTCACTGCTAATAAAAAATTATAAAATTTACTAGTGCGTAAATAATGAAGGTTTATGCACACTGGATTTGAATTTAGATAGCCGATTGTACAGACAAGAATGTACCATAGCTGTAAAAGCAAAAAATGGCGAAATCCTTAGCTGAGGTAAGCAGGCAGACAAGGAAGTTGGTAAAGTGTTAAGTGCCGAGACCGCAGCGGAACCACGACACCAACTTCGGCCACAATGGGGACAATTGCCATACCAGCTTGGGGTGGGGCGAAGCTCCATATTAAAGGCGGATTACGGGAATGCTTGCCCGATGTAATGTCGGGAGATTGCGATTGCATTTTGTGTTACGTTAACATTGTTTACTTTAACGAAATATCTGCTTTCCCTACTAATTAATTCCCCTCTATACCGTTATACGGATGTGAAACATTTGGAACTAATACACTATTAGCTAAAACGTGCACTAGATAACCTACTCCAGGATACGAAAGAGTAAAGGTCGCCAGAAATACCAACTAGATTTAATGTTACTTCCATAAGTTGTCGGTGTACATCAGCTTAAAAATAATTTTAAGACAAAAAAATAATAATAATATAGTTAACTACAAAAAGTTATTTAAATACATATTTAGAATAAAGATATAGCACAAAATAAATAAAAACATTAACCGAAAATATTGTAGTATTAGGGGAATCAGAAGAAGACGAAGAAACCATAATAAATGGCATGAACGGAGTCCTGGAGGTATGAGGATTAATAGAGGGAAAACCAAGGTAATGGAGTGTAGTTTGGGAAAGAGTGGAATAACAAAGGGTGTTAGATTGGGATGGGATATTTTGACGGAAGTTATGGAATTCTGCTACTTGGGAAGCGTAATAACTAGGGATGGTAGAAGAATAGTAGGCACAAAGAGTAGGATAGCACAGGCAAGGAAAGCTTTCGCAAAAAAGAGGAATTTACGTACGGGTAATATAAGTGTGAATATTAGGAAATCGTTGCTAAAAATGCTCGTTTGATTATGTGGAGTAGTAGTTTGAGATGTAAGGTAAAGATTAGAAAATAAAAAATCAGTGAAATAATGTCACATTCTATTTCATAAATATCGGCACATAAAAAATAGCCCTCGTATATAGAAATTACAGCAAACTTAAACACACTACAATTGGAACATTGATTTTCATTGGTGATTGAAATGAGATTGAATTTCAGCCTATTGTCTGGAAATGTTCGTAATCAAGTACAAATATACAAAGTATATTTTCTCTCTTTCTAGACATCTATTGTATACGACCTCTCATTTTACCGTTTATTTATTCAAACTCCTAACGACCAAGATAAGATTTCTCTCAACACTACTCGACTACTCTAAATTATGAAGCGTCTACAACAAAATATTATCAAAGCTATCACAAAGAACTTGAATTAGATGTTAAGTTATAAATTGCCTTGTTAAATTTTCAGATGAGTAGTCTCAACGATGTGGTGGGGGGTTGAAAAAATACTATAAAAAGAATTGAAATTTTAAGAACAATGAAAACAAGGTACTTAAATTAAAAAATTAACGCTTCTTGGTTAAAACAAGTTAAATACATTGTAATACATTAAATTACAAAAAATAATTAATTCATTTAAATTTGAGCCGGCAACTTGCTAAGCTCAACGGAGAGCAATAATTTTATCTGGGGATCTCGTGGGGATAAAAACAAAACTTTACATATAATGTTCTAATTAACACCAAAATTAGAGACGTGAATTTCTCATAACCGCTCAGATCATAATGTTCGGGATGTTAGTGCAGCTCGTCCTTGGTCACTCGTCTCGAATACCCACAAACAGCCATGATGATAATTTCCGAATACTCAACATTGCTGCAGTCTCGATACTCCTAACGCAGCGAATATCTAAAAAAAATATCAACATAATAATAAAAAATCTCCTCAGTTTCGTCTTTTATTAAATTTATTCCGTCTTCGTCTATCTGGCGGGGTTGAAAAAGGTGTATCCTTCTTTTCTGGTTCTCGGTGACCTTGTCTGCCAAGGCCTTAGGTTCGGAGTTTCAGGTCAGATGTTTAGGCTTTGAAAGTGTTCCGAAATCTTCGGGCATGAAAAGGGTGGCTAGCGGGACCTACTATTTTAATTTCCTCCAGCGTTTTGATTCGAACCCTTTTCATTGTTGTGCCAGTGTGACTTGTTCTAAATTTACAAGTGTAACTCTTTTTAGGCTTCCAGAGGCTTCCCTGCTGGTCATTCTTTCTAAAATATTTTAAGCAATGGCAGTAGCGGTAGTGGATTCCCGTCTCTCGTCTGGCTATATTTGTTATCTCGATCGGACGTTAATATTAATCATTCGCGTTCATTATTAATCTGCCATCGGCTTGGTAAGCACCCTAGCTCGCAGCTATAAGATGAAAGTCCACAGTCGACCCGGTAGGTCCAGTCTCTGATATTTAAACGATCATTGAAACCTGAGCTGTGCTCACAAATTTACCTACAGTTATAAATATGTTAATTGGGAAATAATTGATTCAGGTTTGAAAAGGCGATAAAAATGATCTTGAAGTACACATATTTGTACTATTGATACTCAAGTAATGCGTTTTGGAAATAAAAACTGAATCGAGGAGACTGAGACTGAATATTTAAATTTCACTGACCTCCTGTGGTTTGTCTAGAAACACACAGGTCCGGGGTTCGAATCCTGGCATGGGATCTTGATGTTTGTGCCATAATTTTCACGGAGACTAGGATTAATACTGCTGCAGATTCGATATTCTGACCACGTATCACTTCAAATTCTGAATGTGTTGTTTAAGATGACAATTTCCTGTCAACCCGTTAGGCCAAGGCCCTGAATGGGCCGCAGAGCCAAGCATGAAAATCTTTTTAAGATTCACTTTAAGTTATTTACTGCATGCGAGAAAATCTGTTCAAACGCTTTTCGTTAGTGATAAAAACTTCCTGTCCAGAGTGCTTTATTTAACGAATGCCAAGGTTGTCGTATGTAAATGTTATTTTTTATCCAATTTGCACGATATATTATTTCACTGGAAGAGATATAAATGGTTGTTTTTGGTAGAAGCACACTGACGCACTTGTAAAGCGCGATATTACAGTCACAATGGCAGACCTTTATCGGTATGCAGGCCGCCCAGGGCGTTGTGGGCAAAGCAAAACCGAGGCTACGTCTGCAGTAGTGTTTTTGGAGAGTCTAGGACAGGAGGCGATTAGATCGTCAACATAGATTAGTGGGGGGAATTTAGTCCAGTCCGCTGCGCCTGCCTCTGGAGATAAGGCACGTGTTCTGTTTCGCGTTCACCAGCCTGTCCAACGTCTCAAAGAAACTTTGCTTTCGCAATTCCTACTATTCAAACACCTTCCTCAACTAATTATTAAGCCGTTTTACTTTATAATGATATTACAACGATTTATATATCTCAAAGATTAATAGCTTCCATAAAACCTGAATTATTGAATTAAATTAATTACAATTTTAAATGAATAACAAGGTAATATATCATTATAACTTTAACAGCCTTCGTTTATGCCATTTGCAAATTTAGAAACATTTTTATAAAGTGAACCTGAACACACTATTAAGGAATTTGAAGAACACTGGAATAATGTATCGAGAAAGGAGGCTTATACATAACCTCTATAGAAGACAGGCAGCAGCAATTAGAATTGAAGATGAAGAAAAGAAAGCCGTAATCAACGAAGGAGTTAAACAAGGATGAAATCTGTCACCCATGCTGTATAACTTATATATAGAACAGGCGATGAAGAAAGTTAAAACGGAATATGGAAAAGGAATCATACTGCAAGGAGAAGAAATAAAAACCTTACACTTTGACGACGATATTGTAGTATTAGCGGAGTCGGAACTTCTTGGAAACCATAATAAATGGCTTGAACGTTGTCCTGGAAAAACAGTTCGATATGAGAATTAATAGAGGGAAAAACGAAAGTAATGGAGTGTAGTAGGGGAAATAGTGGAATAAATAAGGGTGTTAGAATGGGAAGGGATATTTTGACGGAAGTTAAGGATTTCTACTAATTGGAAAGCATAGTAATAGGGATGGTAGAAGAGTAGTATACATAAAGAGTAGGATAGCACATTCAAGGAAGGCTTTCGAGAAGAAGAGGAATTTACTTACGGGTAATATAAGTGTGAATATTAGGAAATCGTTGCTAAAAATGTTTGTATGGAGCGTCGCGTTATATGGCAGCGAAACGTGGACAACAAGAGATTCGGAAAGGAAAAGAATAGAAGCCTTTGAAATGTGGTGCTATAGGCGAATTCTGAATATCAGATGGGTGGATAGAATCACTAGCGAGGAAGTTCTAAACGCAATAGGGGAAGAGCGAACAATGTGGAGGACGTAGACCAAGAAAAGGGTTAGATTAATGGGCCACGTTTTAAGGCACGAGGGTCTTGTAAAATTAGCATTAAAGGGAAGTGTGTGGGGTAAGAACAGAAGAGGGAGGAAAAGGATGGAGTACGCTAAGGAAACTAGGGAGGATGTGGGATGAGGTAATTATGAGGTAATGAAAAGGCTTACGCAAGGTAGGTTTGTATGGAGGGTTGCATCAGACCAGTCTTAAGGCTGAATACCACTACAACAAAATAACTTATACTCTTTATAGGATAGTGGTCGATGTATTATCTATCTACTGTGAGAAAAATATCTACTTTTCGTATTGGAAACTGACCCTAAACAATAGAGTAGGATTTGTTAAATGAAATGTTTTATAGGAGCCCACTTGTCCTTTTGTGAAGCATTATGCTTAGTTTATTGAAATGGTGGCTTCATAATCGACTACTTCGGGACGGGTCTTTGACACTATTTTGTGTCCACAACCAAAATGATACCGACTTCCTGTAGTCTAGTGCCTAGCGTCGCTGCTTCACAACCCAGTGGTTCGGGTTCGAATTCTGGCATGTGCTGGGATGTTTGTGCCGACATAGTCACGGAGACTGGCTTTGCGACTGATAATTGAAACGCTGACCACGTATCACTCCAAATTGGGAATGTGCCACGCAAGATGGCGGTCCGCAGTCGCCCCGGTATGCCGTGGCCCTCCATGGGCTGTAGAGCCAAAGAAGATGATGCTACATGATGTATAAATTCAGTAGTAAATAAGTCATAATATATGCATACAAAATTGAATGAATTTATTTGTTCTTGGAATTGAGTTACACTCGATGCTTATTACATTGATTGTACTATCGCATTACTTGAAAAATAACTCCAGGTTTATATAGTTATTTATTACTGGTAAATTTAAATCGAGTAATCGTTACCAATAATTTTTGGTTACGATAATGTCAACATAGAAATTGATAATCATTAAGAATAATGAATATAAAAATAATTTTGAGAAACTATATTAGCTACATTCTGATTTTGTTTGATTGTTGGATATTTATTATGTCAACAATTTAATTACGCTTAATGTGACTTAATATTTGCAACAGCGACGGGTTTGTGGAAATATTTTATAATCGTTATATTTCTTAAAGGGGTAGACGTTATGTACTTTTTCAAGATTTTTATGAGGTAATTTAATTATTGAATTTGGATAAAGCAATCATTCCATTACTGTTTAATAAAGATTAATTTACAAAACTATCTTCTGAATTACCATAAATAAGCAAGATATTTAATTAAGTATTTTAAATGTGCAAAAGTCCTTAAACTCACAGTTTCCTGTAAGATTTTCATTTCCCGTGTCGTAATATACACATTTCCGTCATTTTTACTTAAACATAACCTATGCTTTAACAATATTTATAAAAAATGTAATTCTAATTTTCATGTCAATTTAGTGTATGAAGGGTTTTTTGTTAATTTTTGAAAAATAGCGGCCTCAGAAAAACAACTTTGTTAATAAATTATTGTATCATATCAATATATAAATGTAAAATTAATTATTTTCTGTATATATTATTTATTTAAACGAATTATAACCCCACATATTTATTTCAGTATCAATTAGAGAGGGAACTTTTTTCGGTTCTTTATTTTATGCTACGCAAACTCGACGTTTTCATTACTATAACAAAGTTAATTTTGGAGGAGCTATCTTTGGTGTTGAAAGTTTGTAGCCAGAGTTGTTCCTCTGTGGAATGCAAATCACGTCCCTGTTTCCACGAGTACGAGTGACGACCATTCCTAGTGTTTCCGGAAAACTTGTTGCAAGGACCAATTATTAAGTCTCAACTAATTCATAGTCGTAATTATGTTTATACAGTAGTTTAGAGAGCTACGTGCCCTTCCTGGAGACTGAGATATCGATCTCTTATCAATTTCCATTCGCTCTCCACGACGAAGTGCGAAATCTAGTCACGTTTTAGAGGCGGGGAAAAACGGAAGCCCGCAGCGGAGGAACATGGCGCGGTTGCCGCTTTTCAGAAAATAGATTCCCTTCCCCAGGGGGTGTCTTGTCTTCTTTTAGGGGCTTCTGAGTAAACAATGTGGCGTAGGCGGCGGCCACTGGCCATTTTCATAACCATCGGACGAGCTATGGAAATTTTCAACTCTTTATTCATAATTTTATGGGAAATTTTGAAGCTACGGCAACGAAGATAAACACTTCAAACAATTAATTAAAAGCATATCGTAATAAAAATTGAAATATTATTCTACTCTACAGCAATTAATTACTATCTACATATAATAACCTATATTATAAGACAGTAAAATATCTTAAAAATCATAGAAATGAATTTCATATAATTGAGGTGTTTAGAGTTTTTTAAGATCTGACGTATTGTTGTATTAATTTTAAAAACAACTATATAAATACAATAAAGATAAATGAATGAAACAGAACCTACTATAACTAAAACTTGTGTGCTCAGTCTAGATTTAAAAGTATTTAGACTGTCACTAACGTCATTCGTATGTGTAACTTATTAGGGCAAGAAGGGGCGGAAGGAGACAGTTATTGTTTAACAATTTTTATAAAATAATGGAGATAAAAAAATCACTTCATAAAAATATAGAACATTAGATTGTTCTATTCTTTACTAAATCTACATAAATATAAATTAAAACAAAGAATTTATATTATTGATAAATTTTTAACAAGAAACATAAATTTTCCGTACTCTCCCATCCCCCGGGGCAGAACGGGATAGTATTTTTTGTGTTTACAATTGGTGTATTAAAATTTAATTTTAGAAAATATTTACACTTTCTGTGTTTTCTGTCTTATACTTATTTAACGTACAGTTTATCGATTTTTCCTTTAGGAAAGGAATTTTCGCAACTGCACATCCTTGCTAATTTCTTTTTTCCATTCCTTTTCTTTCTTAACCTATTCTTTTTTTTGTTCAGCATCCTGTAACTCATTCTCATAAGTTGAGTTTGACAGTTTTTCCTTTTCCTACTAATATTACGTTTTGACAGTCGTAACAAAAACTCACTTCAATCACACAATTAGCCTTCTGTTGTACAGACGCCATCTTAAACAAACTGAGTAAGAGCAACTGGGCAAAGTACAATAACCCGGCAGACAATCAAAGCGCCCACTTTCATTCAAGCACCACCAGAATACCATAGGTCTAATATTCCGCAAGCGGTTTGAAACCCCGTCATTAATTATAATCACATTGTTTGTATGAGTGGGTGGGTGAATCTAAGAGCAGCAATCAACAACTGAGAAGCATTGTGTTTTGGTTAATATCAAGTCACGCGTTTGTTCAGTATTTTACCGTTTATTATTTTTAAATAAACCCTCAGAATTAATTAAATCATTGACTCCTGAAAGTCCTATTCTCCGGTATTCATGCGGGCATCCTATTATAGCGGGTGAAAATAACGAAATCCTACATTAACCTCTATCATGGTTTTAAATATTAATTTTATTAATTAATTAGCAGTTATTTCCCAGTGCTTTGAACAGTGAAACTTAAGCTGGTGTCACGTGTTCGGCGCATGTTGTCCATGCCAGGGGCTTTATAGATCTTTCGGGACTTGACGTACTATTTTATAAATCACTTATTTTAGATGTTTTAGCCGCTTGGGCAGCGTAATTTGGTTTTTTATATGATGGTTGTAATATTTGTCACAACTAAATCAGTTCTGCGTACGTAATGACACTTTAGCTGCCATTCGTCAGCTAAATATGCGGTTAGAATAAAAGTAAATCTATAAAAATATTATTAATAATTATATTTTACAGTAACAGTTTTTAATCTGTTTTTTCTAAGACAATAACTTTTATTGTATTAAATTTTTGAACAATACCATTTTCCATGTAAGAAATTGTAGTTTTAAATGTTGTAAATAAATTAAATATCCTTTCTCATTTCCTATTTTGGAATGAAATGAACTTATTATTTTTAAAGTAAGTCAAAATATAGTTTAACTGTTTGCCGTATCGTTAAATCATTTTCGTAATTGCAATAGCCAATATCTCACACTCACCTTTATGGTTACGTATTTGCTACGATAAATTCAAATGTTGGTTGGTAGGAAATTGAGGGGAGCAGTTATGGCTTCTGCTAGAAATCAATTACATTATCCACTAGAATGGTTTGCGGAAATCCCATATCCGCCGTCTGAGTGAGGATCCTGAACATCGCTATCACACAATCTGAGATTATGTTCAGGCTATAACTCAGTTTAAGTACCTTTTTCCGAAAATATTCGGTAAAATTCTGAAATACGCAAGAGGTCTGTGATTTAAAAGAGAATATTTAAGATCTATGGATCTAGCATGGAAGCATCACATACGCAGAATTGATGAAAGTATAGATAAAATAGATCAAACGTTTCTATTTTTCACATAAAGTTAACTGTTATAGCGTAATTAATGTCTTGAAATGTGGGATGTTAGGTAGTAAATATTCTCTGTAAACCAAATTAAATGAAAAATCCTTTACTAAGTTAAAACCGTTTGATGTCGTTCGTAGAAATAATCATTTGGTGGAAACAACTCTGCTGTATTCCACGATATTGGTCCATGCAATTAAATTACTGACAATGGTTGGGTGGTAATTAGTTTTAACTCAAGGTGTGCAGGCAATTACTGGTTATGCTGAAATAAAATTAACTTTTCTAAGAATGAACGGAAGTAATAAATCTGAATTTAATGAAGATAAACTGAACAGCATCACACTGTAATCAATTGTTCGAAGTTGATCCTAACAGAAAAATAATATGACGATATAGTTTCTGCGTTGTAGTTAGAATAGTAGTCTATACATGTTTCCTGCATTTCAAATTGCACTTATTATTTTAAAAATACTTTTTATTTCTGAAAAAAAACTTAATAGACAATAAAATCAATAACTTATCAGAAAAACGGATGTACGTGTGCAGCGTTCGAGAGTAGCAGAGAGTTGGAGTGCGAAGCAAAAAACCGGGTCTCAGCGTCAGGTTTGCGGTCGTCACAGGCTACTCAATGCTCGAGCATTCGAGGAGACGTGCCAGAGTTGTCCAGTGCTACAGAAGAACAACAGTGCCTCAAATAGCGGGGAATTTAAATCAAGGACTAACTGTGAACGCCTCTGAACGAACTTTTCTAAGCATGGGTTATGTAATCCGACGTCCAGTTTGAAAACTTCTACTGTCTGCCTTAAGCAAGAGCAGACGGCCTCAGTTCACAAAGGAGCACAAGGATTGTAACACGGTCATATGATCTGATGAATCGCAATTTCAAATGCACCATACAGATGGCAGGGTTCGAGTATGGACAAAACAACATGAAAATGTGGACCCAAACTGTATTGCCACATCACTTGAATCTGGTGGCTGCAATATTATGGTTTGAGGGATGTTTTATTGGCTGTGAAGCAAACGTATAAATGCCCAAGAGTATTTAAATATCATATATCAAGTTCATTCTGTTAAGGGTGTGCTCTGCCAAGGGTTGACATTGCTCCTCGTCATAAAACTGGTAGTTTCCTCAGATGGTTCGAAGAGCATGGCAGAGATTTCACTTTGCTTCGTTGGTCTGTACAATCACCAGATCTCAATACAATTTAAATTAGTATCGAACAGGTCATCAGGCAGCTGAATGGAGTACCACCAAATCTTAAGGAAATGGAAAGTGTAGTTAATCAAAAATAGTCTCAAGTTTCTATCAACATCTCATAGAACCCAAGCCGAAGAGAAATAGAGCAATATTAAGAGGGAAAGGTGCCCTAACATTCTATTGAAGGGGTGGTCGTAATAATTTGGCCACTCAGTATAACTACCATTATTTAATGTTTGAATGAGGCCAAAAACTGACAAATTAGTAAAATATTACCAACTCTAATATAAAACATCTAAATGTTTCGGTCCTGATCTGGACCCTCTTCAGGTTGAACTAAATTAAATTAAGGCCCCGAAACATGTATTTTTTTAAACTTATAGTTCGTTATGTTTTACTATTTTTTCTGTTTTTTTGGCCTCATTTAAACAGGAATTTAAACTTATAGACAATAATAACTATTATATTATTTCATTTTTTCATCCATATTTCGTTTTCTTCAAATGCTTTTTCTCTAAAATACCGTTACGTACATATCCAGGTGTTAAAACTATACAATTATCCATAAGTGTGTAAATAATTTCGTATATTTTAATATATTATCTTACGGAAGTTTCTTTGACTATTGCTGATACGTTTTAATATTCTTTTTATGAATTACCGTTGCATAAATAGTTTCGTTAAGATATTTGTAGATTTGTTTTACGAGATAAAAACCACGTCGGCAGGAGATTTATTGTTGTCTTATTGCATTGGAACTCTGTGATTGAACTTATCAGTTCGTCCCGAGTGTATAGTGCTTTACATCGACCACTCTGGTCGCCATGATTTGACATGTCCACTGGGCACACTAAATACAATCTGATGGCTGATTGATGGGCCCTAAATTAAAAGTGTCGTTCGTTGTAAAACACAGTCGGCTCGTATGTTGTCGGTCATATTTTGGAAGTTACGGCACACGGAATAAATGATGTCAGTATTTCTCAAAGACAGCAATTTCTTATTATAAATAAAATTGGATATATGTATGAACTTTTTGTGATATCTGCATAAAAAATTTAACGTGTGGAGCAACTTCGACGACATTTTAGCACATGTTCTTAACGAAGTGATTTACACCCAAAGGGGTGCGATAGAGGTGTGTGGAAATTTAAAACCTTGTAAAACGGCCGATTTTATCGTGAAATTAAATATTTTATTGGAAAGTTTATTTGATTGATTTTAGCCGTTGTAGTTTATGTATAATTTTAACACCTTTCAGTTCGCGTTTGTGACCGTTGAGGGTTTTCAAATAAAAAAAACGCGACATTCGTCTAAAATCTGGGATACTGGAGTCGCTGAGTTTGATTCTGACTTTCAGAATTCCGGTTAAGTCGTACGTTAGATCCTCAGAGTGGGTTTGAAATGAGGTGAAAAAATGTAATAAAAGGTGTGGAACAATAACAACGCAAAAATTGTACACATGTTGTGGTAAGATTCATGAAAAAACTTTGCAGCGCTAATTCACCTCTAGCACCCATAGAGGAAGGAGGTGATATTATATAATGTTTTTAATCAGAAATTTCTAGCTTCGAATGAAACAATTCTGAAGTCGCTGGGTGTATATTTTGAAGCTTTCATTAACTAATTTCGACCCCAAATAATAATGCAGAGAGATACCTGCTAGTGTGGAGCGGAAGGAATTTACATTAATATAATTCATCAATTCATCGAAAGGATTTTGTTATGCATTTAATATTTTATTATACATTTAATATTTTAGTATACATTTAATATTTTAGTATACATTTAATATTTTATTATACATTTAATATTTTAGTATACATTTAATATTTTATTATAAAATGTGAAATTAAAAACAAATAGAAAAATGTTTTACAAAAATCCATTAGTCCAGACGGGTTATCTTTTAATTGTTTAAAGGCTACTTGAACATTAATATTTTAACTGTATAAATTTCTAAAACTTAGCTGTTTCATTAACAGGCTTATTAAGCACATGTATTGAAACAAATTAGTATCATTAATTAGATTAAATTAGAAATATTTTATACGAATGGGAACATATTAACTTAACATTATATAATTTATATTATGCTTAAATTATTTCTACGTAGCCGGCGTTTTAGTATTAATATTTAGACTTTATACAACATTTCCAAAATGTGAGCACTTAAAAGTAACATTTAGTTCAATAAAATTTCTGACTACCGGTTACTAATTTATCTGGTCTGGAACTCGCTGTTGGTCATCAGATCTTGTGCCGGTAAATCTACCCAAAGTTTCCTCACGACTTCCATGTTGGAAAATTTGTACCTTGCTCATTAAATCTTCTTAAACGTCGCTGAGACCAAGAGAATTCAGCGCTGGACCATTCAACATATCATACACCGTCTATAACTCCTTCTCTCCCTCCTCAATCACACTCTATGCCTCTCTCAATCTATAATCATAATCCCTTAAAACTGACTCGTCATCCCTTTTTCGATAACTTTTCCCCACTCCAGTACATAATTTCCCTCAATGGCGGGGAAAAATTATTCCCTAATCCCAGCTATTTACTTCGAGAATCTGGGAGGAACCTTTCACTCCACCTATCACAACCATTTGGGAAAGTTCAAGACCTGGTCAACAGCAAAGATCTAACGGCATCTCACCGCTTCTGAAGTCCTATATAGCGATGCAAATATCTCTGGGCTTTATTACCGTGTCTGAAACCTCCTTCAATATCCTCCGAACTGACTGCCTTTGACTTTGATCCGCCAAATTACGTATTTAATTGTGTTTTACTGCTAAAATTTACACTAAGGTTGTTAATAATTTGTAAGCTGAGGTGAAAAAACGTATTGGTCTGCAAGTTATGAAGACCGTATCAATCGCTTTCTTATTAAAGTCTAATATCAAATGTCTTTTCAACTTCTTTTTGAGTAACAGGCTACATGAGGTTGATCCTGAAACAGACAACTCCCCTTCAATTGCATAGGAAGGGAATTGAAAGGGGGGCGTTTGAAGGTAGAGCAAGGAATCCAAGGTTTGACTAGAACTTCCGGGCTATAGTTTAAGGATCTTACCCACTGTTTCACCTAAAAGAAATGCAGGGAAAAAATAGAAAACCTGCATCGAGTAGTATTTTCATTTTATTAAACGTTGTGTATATATTTTGGCTGGAAGTTTAGATGTCTTATTGATCGCAAGTATCAGAATAAGTACTATTAATCCATCATGAGATTTGAAGCTTCCAATTTTATCCTCCTGAAAAAACTGTTTTTTGATAACTCCATATAAATAATTCATTATATTTGTATTATAGTACAACCTTTTCAATGTTATTTTATTGACGCTTTTATTTCATGTTTTGACAACTTAATATTCTTTCTTTCGATTAATCATTACCAATATTTAATTGTTGTTAGTTTCAGTCTATAATATTTAAACCGGGATTTTTAATTTTTTCCTCTTTACTAGCTATACAACTTCATAAATTACAATTACGTAATTATTATTTCATGTCATTTCATTGCCTCGCTTTATGATAAGATAATCGTATTGCAAGAAACCCTGAAATCATCATCTTCCTAAACCGCTTATATTTTTTTTAGAACAGAACAGTATTTATTTTTTGTTGTAAAATATTGGTATTAATTTTATGTGATATAAAGTAGAGTTTTATAGATATATTGAATTATTTTCGCATGCATTTTGGACTATGAGAAATGAATCAGGAACGAGATTATAATAAAGACAGCACCCGAAGTTATTAATTAAATTAAACACACGGAACCAGAATCTGTATTGTTCGTTAGAGACAATTATCCTCGGAGTATGTAACCAGGTTCGCTAGTAATGATGTAACTTTCAAATATGAATTGATACGATTGCATCGCTGTCAACTGAATCGTGTATCCAGTATCCGATAACCCAGAGACTCCGAACAGTTGTGAGTTTTATTGGAATCGATCTGCAGCTACACGCCTTGATTGCTACTGATTGAGATGCCATTAATTTAAAAGGTCAAATAATTGCATTTGGATACAATTTTTTTACGGTTATTCTTAATTACGGAACTGCATGTAAACAGAAGGTGCTATTGGATTTTTCAATATATCACGTTTCTAGTTGAGTATACTCAATGTTTATGTCATGGGCGAAGACAATTTCAATAAAAATATTTAACTGAGTTTCGAATCGAGAATAAGCTAATCGTTACGGTTATAAATGTATCATATGTTTTCAAGAATAAGGAAATTATATTATCAGGATATTTTCAGCTTCCCAGGTATATTTTTTCCCAAATAATATTCAAACATCTATATTCCTTCATAACGTGACACAACTTTATTTTACAGTTGTCACTTATTTTCATGAAATTTTAAATATAAAATTACATTAACTTTTTCGTATATTAGGTCAAAAAATTTCAACGTTGGTGTCAATCCGCGAGTATTATTGTTTATTAAAACATCAACAATTTCTGCTCTTGGTTGAGAGTGCTAGACGATCGGAATTACCAGATAGTAAATCAAGGTTATCTATAGCAAAAGGTTGTTCAGTCGTATTAGCCGGAGAGAGTTTAGAACCTGACACTGAGTCTTAATATAAAAAAAATGTGCACTAATTTTGAACAAAGAAGACCTGCTAACAAATTAGGATTCAACTATTGGTATGATATCGTGGTAGAAGGAGCAGCAGGGAAGATTGTACCAGAATGAAATTGTTTTTGAATGAGGTTGTATGAAGTAAATAAGTTGATGCCCGCGGGGAAAAACAGGCCATGTTTCTCAGACACATATTTTAAATTATGTTATTCTATTACAAGGCCGAAGAAATATTGACTTCAGTCTTTTTTATTGTGTAAATATAATTTCAAACATTATTTCAATTTTAAAATAAATAAATTCTTATTAAATCGTACTAAATTGTTTACGTAATTTATGCAAACATAAATCGTAAACTTCTGATATAAAGCTCAGTTGTCTCCCGTCAAAGAGAATTATTTGTTAAGTATAGAATTAATTGCAGTTCTTACACCAAGAACTTATCGTGTATTAATTAAACCCCACGTTTGGTTGTAATTGTTATCTAATGATTATATACTTACTATGCCGTAAGTTGGTGAAAGCCATTTCTAATCTATGTTCAGCTATGATTACTAATAATTTTATTATGGTGGATATTTAATTAGATAAACTTATATTTGACTTATCGAAAATAAATTAAACCAAAACGAAGATATCTTCGGTACAAAATAACTATTTCTATAAATCAATTCACCGAATACGTCTATATATATACATACATAATTGTTTAAAAGTGAAATAATGCTTAAATTTAACCAAGATTTTATTTAAATAATAAAACTGTTAAAAAAGCATTATTAGAAATCTTCGTATGTAGTGTTGCGTTATATGGGTGCGAAACGTGGACATAGGAGTTGCGAAAAGGAACAGAATAGAAGCCTTTGAAATGTTGAAGATAGCTGAATGGATGGTGGACGGAGTAACAAACCAGGAAGTTCTAAGCAGAATAGGAGAAGAGATAACAATATTGACCAAGAGAAGGGATAGATTAATGGGCAACGTTTTGAGATATGAGGGTCTTGTAAAATTAACATTAGAGGGAATTGTGTGGGGTAAGGTAAATTTTTAAGAACGTGACACTTCCGCTGACGTTTTGATTAAATGTTGAGAAAGAGATTATTCCCGAATTAAATACTGTAGCCGACTAGTATAAATGAATGCCCAGGCAAGGCCCGGCATTCGGCTAGTACTGAATAAATTTTTATTCGAAAAATAATAAAAAATCAAATTTAAAATAAACATCTAAGCAAGAATTGAGTACTCTAAAACTGTAATAACAGAAACTGGATCTGAAAATTACATTATTTCATTGGACATATAGTATCACAAGATTTAATTATTTATCAATACAGTGTATCATTTGAAAAAACTATTAATTAGGCTTGAATATTATTTTGGATGAATTAAATTTATGTAAACAACGACAACTTTGCAGAAAAGAGGACTGAGTGATCAACACTTCACATCTCTGATCAAACACGTAATTACTCAGCTCTATATTACATTTTTGCCCCTGAGGATATAAAATAATGAATGATTTATGGTCTTAATCTTAATTTAAATGTGTTATATGGTACTCAAAATTATTTTAGAATTTGTATTTATTCTTTGTTTCCTTACTCTATCTACATTTTTATGATTCGGAGTGACACGAAATGATTTGAAACATTTTATTTCTGAAATAAACCACTGAATTCTTAAAACATTCCAGAGCTTTTTAAGTGTAATTTGCTATAAATACGGGTTTTAAACGTATTTCAAGGAAGTTTGTGATTTTAATTTAGCGTGAATGATTTTTTAAAGTTTATTACGTATTTCGCAACTGTAAAGGAAACTGGGAAGATTTTCAGATATTCATCAGGGGTTCTGTACGTTTCAGATTAAATTTGATAATACTAGAATTTAAATAACATGAAAATAAGAATTATGATAAATAAAACGTGACTGTTTTGGCCTGTCTGAAGTGTATCTTACGTTAATTGAAATGCGTGAGTGTATTTCACATCCTGGGAGTGTAGCTGCGCTAGAAGGCAACTCCTTGTGGGACCTGATATATTTCCGGGCAATATGTTGGCGCTCTGCTGAGGGTGCCATATAAATAAAAGTAATTGGCGTGTGAAGGGCCGCACGAAGATTACAGCGGATGAATAACGTCGGCTAGAGAGCAGCGGATACCTGATAAATCAAGAGAAAGCACTACGAGTATGTCGCCAATGAGAACAACGTCCACTCATTGTAAACAACTCGAGTGGAGGCTTAATTACTATTCATATACATGTGTATTACATCTCCTATTGCTAAAGATCAGACCACCAAAATAAAAAGAGCGCCAAAACTGACCTTACTTAATTTATTTTAAAACTATTGGCGGTAACATGATCACACAAGAAGGCTATAAATAACTTTTTGGACGGATGTAATGTTCACCTTTACTGTATTTCTGTAACACTGAGTTCATCTGGGTATTTATTTATATTAGTCAAGTATTGAATTCGATAATAATATATTTGTCAACACGAGATTGGATCAGTCGGCTAACTGCCTCCTTAAACTGGAGGAGATATGGAGAAGGGAATGCTGCGAATCCACATCAAACTCGTCTCCCGTCATTTCGAAGAGCGCGAGAATAGTACCCAATGCCCGACTTACCTGATGCAGGTTTTATAGGGTTTTCCCTGCATCTCTTTAGGTGAAACACGGGGTAAGATCCTTAAACCATAGCCCGGGGACCCTAGTTGACCCTTAGCTACCTTGTTCTACCTTCAACATCCCCCCCTTTTCAATTCTTTTCCTATGCTATTAAATGGGAGTTGCCTGTTTCATTATCACCCTCATGTAACCTGGTATGCACCATAAGCTCTTTAAATTAGTGTTATAGATTACCTGTTTATGCACAACACGTGCACCCTTCTTGTATTTACTTATTTCAACTGTTATCTAACTTTTATATTTTAATTCTCTGACTACATCACCTAAAATGTAATTTTTGCTGGTATCCCCCATGGATTCAATGTTAAATTACAGAATGCAAAAATTGAGCCTACTGGGATTTATTAGAATCTACCCCAGATTTGTAAACATCAAAGAACTCCTAAGAATATTAAATTCAGATTCTTTCCAATATAAAGTTCCAACGCATTTCTTTGACTTCGGGACTGCGATCCCTCGGGTTGCATTGTAAAATTAATTCCGTTGTAGACCCTTACTTAAATTATAATAATTTAAATGATATTTTGTCGGACGTTGTATTCAAAATATTTTATTAAGTAATAGCTAATGTAATATTTTCCCATTATTTATTCTTCAAATACACGTGTAATAATCAAAATACTTCCACGTAACTACTTTATATGTACTTAATCATATATCAATCAGTCTTTAATATTATGATATAAGTCGTTCACCAAGAAGCTCGAAGCTAAAGCCTGAATAAAGAATGGAATTTGAAACGACCTGATTTATGAGAGAAAGCTGCAAGTTCGAGCAACAAAGATCAATACGTAAATTTGAAGTTATCACATACGTTGTTGGAGACGCCCTACTCGTGGGAAACAATTTATAACACCTGCAACCAGCTTATACCCAGAAGAACCTTATTTCATAAATGCAAGTATCAAAACTTTCCTCCTCTGAGTCGTAATATTTACTAATTGAGAGTTGATACCTAAGATAAAACTAAATCAGCGGCTGCTCGAGATTTACATACATTAATTAGTTGTTGCTACTTCAGGCAAAACTTCAAGCACAAAGTAGCTTAAGCTGGAAAACGAATTGAATAAGGACTAATTGCTTCTTTTTACAACAAAAATCTCTTTTCCCAAGATTGTGAAAACCTCACAATATTATAAATTTTTTCATAAGTTCGTCTTCCTAAACAACGCTCTGAAAAGTAATAAATTTACTAACTTCATTCTACAAACATATAAATAATAATATTTGATAAAACACAACTAACTATATGTGAAATTAGACGTTACTAAATAAAAGGCAAGCTGCATGATGTAAGTTGCAGGTTACAGACAGGGGAAATAAAGCCCCGACACGTTGGCGCTCCTTGGATTGTCCACTAGTCTTTGGGATTCTATGGTTGTAAGCAAAGATACGGTAGAGTGGGGTAAATGGTTCCTCCCAGAGAGGACATGCAATAATTTTTATTAGACAGGATCGGGTCCCGCCACCGACGGAAACAAAATAATGAAGTAGGGACAAAGTTAATAAACCAAGGTATAAAAGATTTTGGAACATTAAGACAGGATTTTAAGAAAGAATAAGATCAGACTGTAAGTGGATATTCAAGTCGGACTTTAAGTGATATTAATAATTGAATTTGAAGAGGAGAAATTTAGAGTGAACAATAAGAAATTGGAGTTTGTCTTAGACGTAGAGATTTAAATAACGGAAGAAAAGCGTGCTCGGTTACGGGGTACCAAGGTACTCATTATTGTTCAACGCGGAATTTCGGAGGGGTCCGGCGACAAGTTACAGGCCAAAAATGAAAAGAAAGGTTAATTACACTATTTGTAACCTTTTACCGATCCACTGGGACTGCCAATCCCGAGTAGTATTTGTGTTTCATTCTGATCCATGAGAAGGCCCGTTTAGACTACCCTTACAATAGAACTCATTTTTTTAGTTTATAAGATATTTAAATTGTGTAAATATTACAAATAAATACTGTGTTAATTATATAAATTATAATTACAAATATTGTAAATTTATAAATAGTGTAAATGTTTATTTTTATATGATAATAATTCATTCAAAAAGTGTTTATCACCCTCATATTCATTTCAGTAAGGGTAGTAACATCCGTGTTAATAGGATGGTACGGATCAATTACATTCAATCATGAATAAGGAGTATAGTTCCAATTTCGTTTCGGAGTTAAAATCTAGATAAACCCAAGATATTATTCTGTGACGGAACATATCGTTCTTCGTCCTAGTTCTTTTGGTTCTCTTCGACCTCTCGGGTGCCATGTGGCAGGCTGGAATGAACGGAAACGGCCAATACGTAACACACAAATTGACGAAGTTTTACTAACAAAAGACAGGTAACATTTATACTTAAATGAAACAAAATAAAAACAAGAACGTTTCTAATCTCGGACGGCTGGCTAGCATCAGAGAGTAGCACAGCAGGGCACCGGGCCTCCACCGGTGACCAAACTAGAAGACCTCTCCGCTCGTGTAAAAATTAAATCTTGCACAACAAATGTACTGGTAAGAAGAAGAGTTAATAAAAGTTCCACAATATGGAGTAGAAAATCAAGAAATATTTAGGGTAAAATATAATCAATGTATGATTTTGTATTGGACTATATGGAGTGGAAAGACGAGAATTATTGAAAGAAAAACAAAATTATGTTTAAAAATGTGAATAAAATCCGTTAATTAACTACATTATATATTTATATTTTGTAAATAGAAATATCGTTGGAAGTACATTTACCCTGAAAATTATGTCTATCGATTTATGATACAAAAAGATGTATGAAATCATACGAGACAGAAAAATCAAATGTTTTGTTTCAAAAACAATCATATATTTTTCAAATTCAAAAACTTTTTAGTGACTTAAACGGAAATAAAATATTTAAAAGTGGAATAATTTCTAATGATCATTTCATTTTACCTTATTTAATATCGGTTTACTCTGATTAGACGTTTGTCTCATAAACTCTTTGTTATCTTAGAGAGAAAAAAATTGCTGATAATATCAAATATAACCCAGTAAGTATCCTTTCCCAATTCATGTCGCCGAAGGAACTGTTATACATTTATTTAATTTTCCTTCAATAATTCTCATTTTGCCATTGTCAAGATAACTACATAAAAATACATTATTGGGTTAAGTAATAGGAGGGGAATTTTGATGACTGTTAGAATAGTGCATTATTAAGTAAGAATCATTTGAAAATTTGTAATTCTTGTTCTGTGACTATTTTTAAGATTTACGAATACGTATATCCGTCTGTTGAGCCAAGAAACACGGGAATAGTTTGCGTAATAACTAGGAGTAAGTTAAGGGTCCAAGGGATTTCATATACTGTACTGTGTTATCTTGGCAGTACAGCAGGACTTGGAATGAGGCCAGCCTTCTCTCTAACAATCCTTATTCCGCACAAGATATGCTTATCTCATAGCGTCCTAAAATATTTGAATCCCAGGAATACTGTCATTTCGTCCTTCATGTCATCCTATTACAAAGGTACAAGGTCATGTAAAGAATTTAATTTACAATAGAAGCGCGTCCAGTTGGTTTAAATATGTTTACTCTTTCATAAGATTCGATGTAAATTAAAAAACTAAGGCTATAATATTATACATCGGATTTTATTACTGAACGTTACTTTTAATGTGTTTGATAGTACGCCAACAGACGTAAATCATATTATAATTATATAATACAAAATTTAGTTAATAACTAGTAATAGAGTTTAATAAAAACAAACTCAATCTAAAATAGCAACGTTACCGTCCCATTTGTTTTTATTCCTTCTGTCTGTGAATTGATTGCGTATGTAGTAAACTGAGAGAATTTTCAAAATAATGAACCATTCTGTCCTGCTTAAACAAACAAGTTTCCTTCATTGTCGGCTTAAAATAGGATGACATGAAGGACGAAATGACTTAAAATGGCTTAAAATCAGAGTTAAAGAACACGTTCCTACCTACAAATTAGGAGTGGACAAATAATCTTTTATGATGAAAGAGCTTATTTCATAATAAACTATGGATAATGAATGTAAATTTCGTGACAAAATATTTTCTAAAATTATTCGGGGTATATTAAATAATCATACTTCTAAGTACTGTTTTGACTGAGCTTCAATTGGAGCAGTTTTTCTCTCTTTGAATGAATGTCCAAAGTGTTACAAAGAGCCTCAACAGCTTCTGATGCGTTTATTATTTGTAATATGTTTGTTAAGAATATTTAGGCTGAGGTCCTATGCAGAAAATTAGTCCAATTATTATCGCCTCCGAAACGTGGAGGAAAAGTCGTGTTTGAATTTTTGTACTGAATTATTTTATGTTTTTAAGTCTATATACTGTCTCTACATTAACTGATTTCACATTTGGTGTAATATTCAACATATTTTATAGTTGTAATGAAACAAGCTGGTTAGTTTCCACAGTGCCTTCTTAAACTTTAAATTAGAGCAATTACTTTTGTGAAAAGTTACTTTAAACATTATTGTTAAAGTAGAACGATGTTCTACATCAGTTGAGACGGTTTCTTGCTTGCTAGGGACACGTCCGTGGGACTCATTATATTTCAAGTGACACTTGAAATGCACTACCTAAGTATAAGGAAATGCTTTCATCTGATTGTTAAAAAGATTGTCCCTATTCCCTTTCTACGAGCGCGCCCAATTTCGTCGAGACGACAACGACGCCAATGATTCTCCATCTTCATTTTTACCAGGCTTAAGCGGAACGAATGCCAGGGTGCTGGAAGTCACATTTAACGAATCTATTGGCTCCTAGCAAGAAGTAGACTACCGCTCCTGCATACTAGCGCTCCAATTGACATTTCTCGCTATTAGAATTCCGAAACGGGTACAGAGAGATCTGAAGTGTAAAATGATTCCAGGTAAAACTATTTAATTACATCAAGAGTTTCGATAAAATCATACACATTAGTTCAGTACCGTCAGAGGCACTAACACATTAATTGATACGAGAATTTTAATGAACGCAGTGAATAACTCGAGTTGATTATCGGTATCGATGGTTCAACACTTCAATTGCATTAACTTTGCGGTCAGATAAATTAACACACAGATCATTAACTTCTAGAAATGAAGTGCTTCATTTATATTTCTAATTATTAACACTTGTAACACCACGAACATTATTTTTAGTAAAAATAGTTAAAACATGAAATATTTTTTAGATAACAGTAATAATTAATCTCACCAGAAATGTATACATTTTCATCAGCCACGGATAACATTGTGGTGGTATCGTTACCTTCAAAATGAAAGGAAGCGACGTCTTTAGCGTTCTGGTCTCTCGTTCCCCTGAAGCTTGGGGATGTTTCTCTGTCAGTGAGGCAACTCGAATATCAATATCACAGTCCACGGTCTCGTACCTTCACTGCTTATTCGTACGCTACACAGACCAGTGAATAGTCGCTGTTGAGACACTCGTCGGAGTAGTAATTTCCTTCTTCAGACACCGTTCGGCGAGTGGCGGCGGCGGCGGCTTCCTGTCTGCAGACACAGACAGTGACACCATTGTTGGTATATACCTCAACGTACAGCAGATAACAAAATGTATAATTCCGACCGTCTGTAGTATAGTGGTTAGCATCGCTACCTTGCACCACAGAGGTTACGGGTTCGAATCCTAGCACGGGCTTGGACGTTGTATTTTTTTGAGTTACCACACTATGATTACCTTCTTAGATATAAAGTTCCTCGTAATTGTATATAGTCGCTAAATACCGTAGCTGTTGGTATGACTTTAAACAAAAAAGAGTATAGTTTTCAAGCAGCCATAAATACAAGAGGATATAAAATTATATTAACTAGTTTGTTTGTGGACGATATTAAGCAATAAATGTTAAGAAATGAATTCACAACAAAATGTGTATAAATGAGTTTAATAAAACATTAGAGGTAAGGAGAGTGATTACGATATGTTAAGCCATTGTCCATATAAAAAATTGTTAAAATCAAGTTTATATAAAGAAATTATAATTTGATTTTGAATTAAGAAACGATTGTAATTTAATATATGTTTCACTCGAATATGTCCAGTAAGCCGAAAGCTACTTTGTGAAGGAGGTGAATAAACAACGTGATTAAAATCAAGAGGATTTTTTAAATTAATTTGTATTAATATTACAAAGGTCATACAAATTTTTGCTTTGTTTCTTCCATTATAAATTACAAACAATTAAAATCCAAACAATGGTCAAAATTAATAAAAATAATAGTTTAATTTGAATACGTTTCGTTCCCTAACTTTCGGGACCTCTTTAGTTCATTAATTAAAATATTACAAAATTTGCTGCTGCAACGTACGGGGCCGAAATTACTTTTTATATGACTTTAAAATTTACGATAAAAAGACGGCCAAAAAGTCAGCATTAAATATATTAATTATTTAATAAATAGATCATTTTGACCGTAACCGTCGCTGGAGGTGGTCATGCGCTGCACCAAATTCTTCACATGTAAATTCAAAAATCTTTTCGGCTGGGAGGGTCATGGAATAATGGCATGTATTGCTAAATTTTAAGCCTGAAAAAGTCTCAAAATGGAGATGAAACGTCGCTTTTGTGAACAAATAGTGATATATTTAATGCTGACTTTATATATTATTTAAAATAACATTAAAAATTTCATATTGACCATCGTGAAGGTGATTATGACTTAAATTGAAATTGTTCAACAACCAAAAATTAATAAATGCAGGAAAATAGTAAAACTTATTTGATTTGATAAACCTAGGGTGTAACAATTATGGTTAAATATTCCTTAGCTTGTAATGAAGTAGAGGGTATACTTTTTTGAGCATAGAAAATTAAAATAATAATAAAATCAATTTCGTAACATTAATTTTTAAACATTGACGATGTTAACTGTACAAATTTGTTGTGTTTAAAAGCTCGAAAATGTAATTGATATTTTTTTGAACTGTTCAATTTCAACAGGACAGCCCTATGCAGTGCTCGAAATTCTCTCTTGGATTTTTCGTTCTGAGCTCAATAAGCCTGTGGTAAACTTGAGAATGTTGCCTTCGCGAGGCACTTATTGGTTCCTGATGGTAAACAAAGTGACCGGACACTCATATCGCCGTTCCAGCTGTCCCCTAGTCTCATTGTTTCAAAGACAAAGAAATGAGCTCAGGCACTGCAAATATTACCGAAGAAGCAAAACTTTCTTCTTTTATAAATGTGGTTAAAGAGATAGGAAACTAATTCACTAAAGACAAGGCATTATGAAGAATATGTTTCTTAGAGGTGTAAGTTTCAGGGCTAGTTTTGTAGTATTTTGCTCGTAAATAGTTCTGTATTTGACAACTAAGAGCTACATCATCTTGGAATTTGCATAAAACCTACTTGTTTACCTAATTATAAGTGTACATAAAGATCCTCTAAATTATAATCGCGGTGTCTGTTCATTGAGCAAAGAAATGACCCAGTCTTCCTTTCAGATATTACCGCAATTGTTAAATTAATTTAATTGTTTCTGGTGTACTATTTACATTTGTATCTGAAGATCTGCTTATATTTAAAATTTTTGTAAGAAGATAATTTTTTGCTTGCTGGTCTCCCAAAATTCTCGAAAAACAAGAAGATATTGCACGTTATACTATCTACCAATTTTCATATTCCGAAATAATAAAGGTTTTAAAAATAATTTACCAAAACTCTGTTATGAAACACCATAAACTATTTATTAAAAAATACCACAATAATTAATTTTATCGTGTATTTTGAAAATAATTAAGTTTATTAATTACAATATTAATTTTTATCAATGGCACACCGCATCTCAATATTAATGGATATCGCATTAAATACCAAATTACATAGATGCTACCACAGAATAATGACGAATTCTATGAATTCGCTCTGTAAGACGAGACACTTTTTGCTATACAGTAGTTTTATTTTTATTGTTTCGTCTGTAAATGCCCTTTGGACTGTTATAACGTGCTGAATGCAACAGGGCGAGGTTAATAGCCAACTGGTGTGGCTCAGCTCCCTTGTAATTTCCTGTCTTTATGGCAACGAGCCGTCCTGGATTCCTTTATCCTTAACATGCAGGCGTGTGTACAGCATGCAGCGTATTCCACCGGCAGGGCTTTACCGCTTCAACGATAATCATTGTAAACATTGCGATTGTGTGTGGCGTCGGCTTAAATTGCTGGTCATTTGTGTCGATTTATTGCTACCCTCCTTCTTTCAAAAATAATGAGCGACGCTCTTTTTTTTATTATTTTTAGGATGATAATTCGTTGTGTGTGTACATATGTATCCACGCGCAGGCACGCCATTTAACGTGTAATTTATTGTCAAATAAATTCATTCACAAACAATGTATGCTAGCGAAGATCTACCATTGCAATTATTTGTACCCTTAAACACCGACGATGAATATAGTCAAATATTGTTTGTAAACTGATGCATTCCCGAAAGCTGAGTTTTATAAACCAGCTCGGCAAATAAATCCACTGAATGTATTTAGAATGGGGAGATTCCACATTAAAATATGTTTTACAGGGTTTCATTCACTTTAATAAAAATAAATTTTTTTGTGTTATCAATTAGACTGCATTTATTGTTAGACATATGGTATTAACTTACTATGGTATAGTATTTCAGTTACGTATTACAATATTCAATCATAACTGATAATTAGAAACATTTTTTGAGTTAGAAGCTATGCCCTTGGTCCTCTATGTACCGATACTTGAAAACACAATGAAGAGATCGGTTCTGTAATGGTTTAATTTTCTATTCACTGCTCGTTCAAAGAGATTTGATATTTTTGATTTTTCTGGCATGCAATAATTTGTTTTAAATTATATAAAATGATTTTATTTTAATATTTAGATATTATTATTAATTTCTAAAAATAATATTAAATACAAGGTTGCATTAAGGATACTCCGAAAAAAATCGATTCTTTCTCAGTGATCCTTTGACGCCATTAAAAACATTATGGAATTATACATTTTATATTGCCTTAAATTTTACGAAATAAAGAAGTAATTAACGAATATTTACAAAAAAGTGTCACACTGATTGTTGCGATTCTCAGGGACTCGCTCGGTGAAGATTGAAGCAAAACTTCGTCCTGGGTCAAGAAAACACTAGTTTAGGATCACTACAGACCGAATCATTTCGGGTTTATTCAGGACTATGAAAAGGAGGTTTATAAAAATAGAATAATGTCTACATTTTTAATACAGAAATTCAGTTTTCATATTTTGACAAATGCATATTTTGCAAAATTACTATCAACAAACTTCTTGTGGCATTATAAAATATCGGAAATTGACTTATGATATTGACTCATTAGTTAAATGTTATTTGCAGCTTTTAATATTTCTATCGACAACGTTTAATGTTAGCAAATTATCTTTTGATAATTTGTTTAACTATTATTGCTATTGCAAACGATAAGAATTATATTCTGAGGATTATTTTCTAAAAATTCCTATTATCCGAACGTGTGTTTACCTCATATGGGAGCGAATGTTTTTTCCAGCATTGTAATGAACGACCCGTATGTTCCATATTAATGCAGTTCTAATTTTTGCAAATAAACTTTGTGAAGCAAAGCTTGTTTTCCCGTTTATGTGAAGGACGTTGGCGTTAGCTATCTGTACGAAAAAACAACCTCGCAGAAAACAGCTTGCATATTAACCAGAATACTCGCAGGAGACTCGCTTTCTTCTTTGCCCGTGTGCCTGGAATTAGCAAACAGGGGAGACTCGGTGATCACGCAGCTGCCTCACACGCGTTGTTTTCAAACAATTATTCTTCTTGTAATAAAGTTTTGAAATGTTCAAAATGTTATAAATAAATCAAAGTAAAAATTGAAATTTACCATCAGATCATTATTAGTGAATTTATGTATTACAAAATCTCTATAAACACTTTCGATACCCTTTAATTTATTCAAGTAATTACCTGAAACATAGGTGTTTACAATTTTATGTGTTTAATATAATAAAGCGTATAAGGACAGGTGAGAATGAAAGACAATTTTATTAACTTTTATGTGAGTTTCTGTAACTCGAGTGCGGGGCGGAACACTGTTCCCGACAAACGACTATGGATAACAATAAGACTGAACTGGCTCGTCTGAATGTTAACGTAAGGCCGCGCCGAAAATCACGTGAACAAGTAGTGGGCAAGCTTAGATAACGTTCTGGAACCAGGGTAATTGGTGGTAGTGATCAAGGGATATCAGGTGTGGTTTCTGTGTGATGATTGGTGAATTTTTGGTGGCATTGTAGGGCTGACGCTGGTGAAATCAAAGTATTGGCAGACGTCAAAATAGGTGGACGACGTATATTCGCTTGCGAGAGTTCTGCGAGACGGGGACCGAGGATGTCGACGAATAGCCACTTGAGAGAGTGGCGCAACCCGTGGGCTCCGTTGACAGTGTTTGTGAACATCGTCCAGAGAGACGATCTTTGGTCGCGCTCACTTAAGCTCAGTATGTAGCAAGTGCGACAAGGAATGACTTTAGTATTTGGAAACTTGAACCTAAAACACAATGCACTATTTGGTGTAATCTGGTCTTCGCTTTATTAGTAACTTTAAGACACTCTCGTTGAACCTTAAAAGTTTAACAATATTAAAAATCTTTATGAATTTTAAAAAATGAGCAGAAGTGCCATGAACAGCCAGTTAAAGAACTCTTAAATGGTGCTTTGATGTAAATTGATCTGTGACTTGTATTGAGTAAATGCATGGATTATATATATAATATTATACAATTACATGTAATAATTTATTTTTGCTACATTGGTCATACTAAGCGACCTTTTTCAATAAGAATTGTGGAACAAAAATCTAATTTAAATTTTCATTTGTATAAACACACTATTACGAACATTGATTGTAACAAAAAATTAATTTAATTTTGATAATGCTGGACTATTATTTTGGATTAAATATTAATTTATGAAATGTTGTCTATTAAAAGAGAGAAATTTACCGTTAATATAAAAGTGATACTTCTCAACTAAACATAATGGACTTTTCAATTGTATTATCTTTGTTATTGTATTATCAGTTGATTACGAATATTTGTTAGAACCAAATTTGATGGTTGAACTGTCTATAGTTTGAGTTTTATTTATTTTTTGATAATTTTCTTTAAACGGATCGTTAATTCTTAGTTTATATCAATTTTATTAGTCAATATTTCCTGTTTGTGAATTTATATTATGTATTTGACAATGTATATATTTGTTCAATTTTATTCTTAATTCAATATTTTTCGCATATTATACAATTTAAAATACGAATCATTGGTTAGCTTTAGATATAATTGCAAATATTCTAATATTGATTTTTATTGACATTTAAATAAGTAGTGTATATTTAGGAACCTAGAGCCTACGTTATTAATGCCTTGAAATCTGATGTCTAATCATCAGCTAGCCGATTTTGAAAATTTAGTGCCTTCTTTTAATTTTTTGAGGCATATTAATGTTTCCCATTTTTCGTCACACAAATTATTGTAAGTGTAACGTTAGATCGGAATATAAAGTAATATTTCGAGTCAGATGTTACGAGATACTGGAACATTCTGGCGATTAGCACCATCAAAGTTTGTCGTGTGTTTGAGCAAGTGTGGGCTTTTGCACGCGACGCATCGAAGCCAATACCTTGTCGACTAGTTAATCATGGCGTGCTTTGTGTTCTTCCTCGCAGACTGCTCCAATCACGTGGCTCTGCACAAAGGCGCCCGTGGCTCCGAGGTTAAGATACTGTGACGCCGAATGGTCCATAAAGAAGGGGCTGCGAGCGTCTTCCAGCTCGGTTTCTGTAGCTCATTGCCTTAACGGAGAAAAGCTTTGAGAACACACGCTATTACCACAGCAACAGAAAGGGAAAGTGTTGTTAAATTCGAGATTGAGTTTGTACTCCGGGCTTCGTTACCGCCGGAATATTGCAGGCCGCTAAGTACTCTGCTGAAATGGGTAATTTTGGGCCCGAATCGTTTTCCTCTTGGAAAATAATAATATTAGTTTGATATAATTTTTTTGCGTTGGCAGGTGGAAAATCTTCAGAAAGACGCCATGAAACCCGTACTTCACGGTGTGTGGGATTTATACCCACTAAAAACCATCTCCGTAACTAAAACTGGTCTGTAGAGACCAACCATTAGTTTTATGTTTGATATAACTTGTGTGGAATTGTACACAAATAAATTCTTTATCCGTTTTATGCCCTTAGGATCACTCTAAATTTCAACAACTGTTAAGATATAATCAAATGAAGCATTCGTGATTCTTTTCCACGCTTTCATACTGTCAGAAAACTGAGAAAACAATTACCAACAAAACATATATTCTTTAAACGGTTAAAAGACCCGAAGTATCATAATTTTGAAACACTAGACTTTTAAATAAATAACGCTTGACTATCCAAAACAACATTATAGATTAAACTATTGCAATATTAAATTTAGTAAAGTTTTCCCTCACTACGTTCTGAATATGTTATTCAGCTAGCATATTATTGTCATTCTTCTATTACTGTATGCCAGTTCACACAGTCTAAATAAATGACGTTAATATTTTGTACGAGATTACTGGATGGAAAAAAGCTCCAATGCCGCCACCCTTTCACAGCGAGTAACTGTGTGGAAATAAAAATACTATCTGTACTTCACGTACACTAATGTTTCTAATGTAAATGTTGAATTAACGCCTTTTACGTTACAAAGCCAAAAGAAGCAAAATTGTTTAACAACAACCAAAAAAAATCCTTGACATTTTTATCATTTGAACTCTTTGCCTTACAAAGTACTTACAGTATATTGTGATTATATACAGTTTTATTCCAGATTTGATTACAGTTTTTATCATAAAGGTTGACTGATAGGTGAAATTGTATAACACATCTCTATTTCCACGATGTATAAGTGTTACTCAGTATATAAAAGTTTAATCACAAACGTATCCGTGATTGGATGATTGACTCAGGAAAAAAGTAATTAAAGATATCATGGAAACGCGCATAACAGGAATCAGTCATGAAATTCATGCTTTATTAAAATTTACAAGAAAAAAAAGTTAAATACGTTATATAGGGTTTTCAATAAAGCGAGTTGATTTTGAAATGCAATAAGTTGCGAGTGAGGTATTAACAAAATTCTGTTTTCATTTTCAAAATAAATAAAAATTTCTGGAATACCTCACCCACAGCTTGTTTTATTCTATTTCAACATTTTCCCACCCTTATTAAGGAACCCTGTATAACTTAAAGGTAATAATACAGTTGGAAATGCCTATGAACGTTACCCTAGCCATGTTTTGTATCACAGACTTTAATTATAAAAATGAATAATAGTTCTGGCTATACTTTTTCCGCGATAGGAATCTGATCTCGGCAGGTTTTGACGGGATTTCTTATTGACATATTTCACGCAACTCGACACTACAGCGTGAGTTTACGTACTGCCGTGTACCCGCGATGTTCGCTCTGTCACGATACGCCTCTACCACTCAATGTTGCCAACCGTCCAAAATCAAAACCACAGTAAACTTACTTTTCGAACATGCCTTTCTTTTATTTACTTACTGTCACTTTCTTTATGATATCATATTGTGGTGTTTACTCTTTGTTTACACCGCAAAAATATTATTATAACAAGGAATTGTTAAATAATAAAAACAGTATATTTAATTTGAATATATTGCATTTAATTATGATGATAATAAAAATCGAAATCGTTGTGTTACAATATAAAATTTCCAAAAGAAATATAACTCAAATTAAGTTTTAGTAAAAATATTAATTTACGAGTAAAATGTATTATCAAATTGGCTCAGTCTTTAAAGCAAAAAGAATCTATGCAGCTTCTAAACGGCTGCTCCCGGGAACGCGGGTGACGAACGATATAATTGAAATAAAAACAATCGCGAATCTACGAGAATGGTTTAAGTGGAAACCGGGTAAAAATGCCGTTACCAGATGGTGACGTCGTTCTTAGTTTGCCGTTGCCGGAGGTTCCTTTGCTGGATCACGGCTTCTAGATCCTCTAGCGCCTCTTCTTCAGATTAAATCTCCATCACATGTTATCCTTTTGTTTTCCGTACTCCCATCAAATGAATCTTCTTTCTCGAAACATGCCGAATTTAACTTTTACGCATGTTGCTTCTTCAGCGACTGCTCTCTCATCCCGTCTTTCTCAGGACAGCTCCCGGGACCAACTGTCCAAATACAATGCACTCCAGGCAATAAATAATGTAAACGGCGACGTTTCCCGCCTACTCGGCCTTGACCAAACCACCCTCGCTTTTCGTCCTGCTGTACGCTGGTACGCGAATACCAAAAACTAAATTTTTGTCTTGAAAAGGCCATAATTAGTTTTTTAAAAATAAAAAGTATGTATGTCAAATGAGGAAGGGGGAGCGCATCAGAAGACATAGGTGGGGAACATAGAATAATGGCATCCCAAGACCGGTGACTAGACGGACAGCTAATTGATTACTAACCGTGACACACGAAGACCAATACACAATACCGCGGCGTGATGTGCCATCAAAGAATACATATTATTCGCATCCCCAAGAAAATAGGTCCAGTGAATGAATGTAGCAGAATATGTTACAGCCATCATAGAAGAGTTTTGGGATACATGGAATTATTTTTGAACAAAAGAAAACAATTTTTGGTGGACAATGTAAGCATAGAGTTGTAGAGATGTGAAGGCAAGCCGTTGTGTTCCTGTATTTTATTATATTCGTCTTTTAAAATTAATACTTAATCATTTAATACTCCAATCCATTAGCTTAATAACAGTCTTGTTGTTTTACTGGAAGTAACCGAGCAAAGTGAAACACAAATGTACAATTATTGGTTGTGAGGAATATCGGTGAAGTTAAACTTGGTTTCGAATCGTTGGTAGGAGTTAGCTAGATCTGGACTGGACAGGATCCGTGAACGTTAATAACTCCCAATTTCCTTCTTCACAGGAGGGAGAGGCCGAGGTGTGTAGCTAATCTATCTGGCAAGTGGTCTGCTAAATCACTGCCATTACCGTAAATTCTATTCCCTGCTGACGACCCTGCGATAGCCCCGCTCCGTGGTTCCGTGGGAGAGAGAGGCTGCAGATAGCAACGTATTATGGACATTTCGTCTTCATCAACGCCTCTCTTCACGCACTCTCTCTTCTCCTTCAATTCTGCAACCTAAGTTCACTGCAACTGAACACGCGCCTCCTCTTGCACTTGACGCAACTCGGAAAGGAATTGTCCTAACCTTCAAAAATTTCAAACTGTAGAAAAGCTCAATAATGCAATTTTTTACATCATAAGCTATTTTGAAGCTACTTTGCTTCATATGTGTTTATCCATGTGTTGTATAATCGAATATTGCTGACCAAGCTGCCATTCCTACTCATTTAGATATTCCCTTGCCAGTGCCATTTCAATGTTTAATATCCCATCTAATCTATTCATAATTGGTGCATTTTCTAATGTAGCAAATTCCATACTTCTTCCTCTCATTTTTCCAAACTCGTATACCAAGCATCGGTTCGCCACGCTGTTGCTAAGAACATATTATGGATAACTTGTAACATAGTTCCAGTGGAATTCTCCCCGTTCCTAAAATGCACGTTCAAATCAATACTGTTTAATTTATTGTGTGCAGTTTAATGTTGCTCTCTAAGCACATTTCAAATCATGAGAAAATCTCTCAAATCTTTCTATCAAAAATTAACTTATAGTAAACTAAGCATATTATGAATAATCAAGTATTAATTCAAATGCACTAACCTAATTTTTCTTTTTCAGGTAAGTCTCACATCTTTATATTTGCTGAATTTCGTGGTAAGTACAATTGTTTCTCTCCAAACATTCGACTGATGTCTACACACACACAAATTCTTGGTAAGGACAATTTTATTCATTTTATATTTTAGAAATGTAATATTTTTCCTATTTATGAATGTAAAGAAAAAGGGTTTTCCCAGATGTTATAGTGTAATTGCAATAAGTTTTGTGAAATGAATAATTTCAATTAAATCATGTTCAAGATTTATTGTAAATCAGAAATATATATTATTTGTATTGAAATATCCATGTTTATGTCTGCTTATAAATACAGAAACATAAATGCTTCTGAAAATTTATTTTACAAAAATTACACCTGTTGTTAATTTTTAAAAATAATGACCCTAATACAGACGAGAATGTTTCTTGAAAATGTCTGTAGATATCATCGTTTTAATTAGTGGGTATGGGATTATAAAATATAATCCTTTTCCATTGTTATAATAGAGCCATCAACCCTTTTGAATAATTATTATTTCAAATGTTTTATTATAATAAAAATATTAAGTAAAATTTAATTAAAAAAAGATCTGTAGTACTCTTAATGATCAATGCACATTAACTGTGATTTTTCATTCAATTTTATAAATACGTAATGTAATTGTCGATTAATTAAATATTTATTTACGCAACAAATTGATTTTATTTTATTTACAAAAATACACAATACTTGGCTCAGCGCGTGAAGAGTCATTAGAAAAGGTAGTGAATCATTACAGGTACAAATTTCCCTATAATGTTTTTATGATTCGGAAATTTATCACCGTTTAGTGCATTTTACTAGTTAAGTGACAGGGAAATCGTAGGTACCGGCTAGGCCGGTACAAATCAACTGGACATAGGTCTCCCTGTATTCCACGTCACATACATTAATTTCTCAGACACCACTACTGAATATTTTTATGGGATCCCCAACGCGGATCTCATTGTGCACCTTTAAAAGTTAGCCATCGGCTTTTCTCTTAACCATATATATCCATTAGAAATTTGTGGAGCGTCACCATCTAACCAGTAATTAAATTTGTGGCTGATCACGCGTGGTTCAAACATCTGCCAATCTTACAGCCATCAAATCACTTTCCCGTGTAAATTTCAGACAGATAATTTGTTGCCACAAGCCCCAATATCTAAAGATTATGCGATTATTATTACTCTATTACAGTGTGACAAGTCTATAATACTATAAACTGGCGGATGGTTGCGAGATGTCTCCCTGGCCCATGGGATTAGGAAAGACCCTGGAATTTTGTAGATATCCTGTACTTAATTTGACATTTTATTTCAAATTTTTAATCTATATATAAACACATATGATATGACGTTACACACGTCTCACACGTCCACCTTGCTCTCATTATCCACCGTTTTATTCTGTCCTACGAACATAACTGTAGTCCGTCACCACGATATAGCACGGGGGATATCTCGATGGCGATACCCCGTGCCATAGGAGGAAAGGTAGAGGGTAATAGCACGACAACGAGCAGAGCTTCTTTCTGGATTTAGACGTCGACTTGGACGGTCGAGTGCAACCCTGCCTGCAGGGGTGCGAGCTTAGAAATGTGTTCTGGTTTTATACTAGTTGCAATGAACTTTCAAATGTTTTTCTTTCCTTTGTTCAAGCGACTAAACCTTCCTTAAATTTTGTATTGTGGTTTTGGTTTTCATTTTTTCCTGCCTACCACGTGGCAACCCAAGAGGTCCGAACTAAATTAAGCCGATGAAGAGGAGAGTATCGTTACAATAGGCCTGTCCAAACCCCGTGGGACCGACAGGTGCCCCTTAACCTACAAACTGCCCCAATTACAAGTACATAGAAGTTAATCTGCATTTATTTTGATATACTTAATAATTGTGGCTTAGGTTGTGTCTCCACAATTCATAATCGCGGCTCCTCAATATTACTCATTATGCTATGAAATTATCCTTAACATGCAATTTTCAATGCAGTTATACGTTAACAGACTGAAGGTTCAATTGAAATTAATTGAATTGTGAAAACGTATGTGGAGATTCTACTTGTCTGTAGAAAGACAATGAGCTGCTTAAATACACACCTCAAAGCAGCGATCAACGAAACCATTGCTACAATGGAATGTTGATTAAAGGAACATGGGGCTACCAAGTCAATAAATTATACGTGCATATTTTTTTTATATATTTATGCTCACGAAACATAACGGGTTTTCATTTGAATTTCTGTTAAAGGGCAAATTACCAAGTTTTCTGTAATTCTCTAGAAGAAATAGCTTACAGGACGACTTTAACAAACAATAATGAAGTGGGGAAATATTTCATAGTATAAGAAAAGTGCGAGGAACAGATCAACAGAATTCTTATCGAAATTGGAAGTCTTTGGAATTTTAGTATAAGTTGTAAACTAAGGTAAATGAATTTTCTTTTGTGAAATGGAGTTGGACAGTCTTTGGTGAGCGCGTGAGATGTAGCAGCAATGGTGGGTGGGAAAGATGGCGGCTGTAATTTACTGAACACTCGTAACATCTGCGCGAGCCGCGTTACTGTATATAGCTTTTACTCGAGAGAAAAACGCTCGCCTCCCGCCCTTGATACATTGCGTCAATACTCCCGCCACCTGTATTCAACGCCTGTCTCCTTTACGGTCTATGTAAATGCGTATTTCCACTATTTGCCTGTGTTCGTTTTTCTAGTGAATGTATTCCCTTCAAGTTCTAGGGTCTTTTCACTTCAATTTCTTTTGCACTTGAGTTCTTTATAAGACAAACGCCCTTTTCCCGTCGTCCTACCACCCATACGTCCTTGTTGGTGAAAGTGTTGCCTAATATTTCCTTTTCGACGTTGTGAGGGCCAAGAAAATTCACCACAAAAGGAAGATAAACACAGACAAATTCACACAGCAATGTTAATATGTTCAAATCACTGGAAAAATATAAATCAAGAAAATACTTTGTATAATCATTCAATATATACATTATTTACTACTGTATATTATAAAATGTTTTCAGAAGCAACTAAATCGAATAATTTTACGACCAAATTAGAAATAAATGTTATTTTCTCAAAACAACGTTTCTCCACCACCTCTAAAAACAATATCAATTTCAACATTATATGGAATTAATATTTTTAATGATTTGTAAGTTACTTTTGCGTCAACCTGTAAACATAGTGACAGAAACTAATTAATAAAATCACTGCATTATGTAACTACTTAATCAGTTCAAAATATAGTGTACTATGAAATTTGTATGTTTTTATAAAAAGTTATTCGTGCCACTAGATTAGTCCCTTGAAATGAGGCTTATATTTTTTTGGAGATATTTACACCACTTACTGTGTCTTTCATAGAAATTAGCTGCATCAATGACTTTATTATTTCGATAATAATTTATGAAATAAAATACATCAATTCTTGAAAGTAAATATGCTTCAACTAGCTCCGTTTTTCTGATCGTTTACATTACAGTAATTAAATTAAGATTGAACATGAAAATCTTATTTAACAACGGATCTCCGAATATAAAAATATTGTTTTACATATTATGAGCAACGTAATCAAATAGAATTAATAGGAACATACAGTTAATTGATAATTTATTTTCATGTGATATTTTGAAATTTAATAAGTGGGACGATTGGTCTCAAAGTCCTGTTTATAAATTCATATAACAAAAATAATTACCCAAAATTTATACATTTTTATATATACCGTGTGTGCTGCATGTAATCACGACGAATGTTAAAAATTGAAGTTAAACTCTTTTGAAATAAATTACTAAAATAGATTTTGATTGAAAATAGTTACCAGAAAATTCTCTTTACGATTTGAATGCAATATAAGGAACGCATAAACATTGGTGAAAGACTGAAAGACGAACGCCTCCTCCGTCACTAGTGAAATATGTGAACTGATGGTGAATTACGTGAAGTGACGTCGTTGATCTATATTATGCTCTGTAGAAAGGTGAATCACAATTTATCTTTTGAGAAAAGTTTGGCACGGTTGCTGAGAATTTTTTACTCTTGAATTTATCGTCCTTAGAGGGGCAGACCTTGTGAAATATAGCTCGGTAAGTATATTATGTAACTATTAGAATAGTATATTATAATTAAAGTAAGGTTTCAGCTTCAAAACTTTGCGTGGTTATACGCAGAGTTGAAAAGTAGTTGTTCATAAAAATGTTTCAAATTAGCTCGTTTACTTCCTTGAGGTTCGAATATTTTTTCGTTATAATCCTTGTGGTGACGTATCGAAAATTGGATGCTTTGTCGGTTTCTTTAGTAACGCCACTCGTTTCGTAGTCTTGACGTGACTGTTAATATTACGTCACACGCCTCGGATATGTAGAAATATTTTATAAGAAATACTACGTATAAAGAGTTGGGTGCAATAAAATTTTTGCTTTTTCATGGGATAATGGAATTATTGAATTTGGACAAATGAATTATACAACTGCCATTTACTTTAAATTAATTTTAAAATTTATCTTCGCAAATACCACAAAAAATACAATTTTCTTAATTGAGTATTTTAAATAAGCAAAGGGTCTAAACACAAAGTGTTTCCCGATTGAAGAATATTCGGCTGTAGCTCGAATATGTGGATTTTTGTCTCACAAATTTTAATCCCTTATGTGTTTCTCACAGGCATTATTGATTGAGATCTAAAAAATAGCAGCCTTCCTTCTTTAATTCTCTCAATGTAGCACTTCGGGGTGCACTTAAACTGATTTACTTAATTTACACTGTGCTCCGTTGTTTACCCGAGCCACTTCACGTTCATTTTCACAGCGCATTGTCACGACGTTTAATTCTCTCTCATATAAACTTAATTATTTGTTTGATAAATCCTAATTCATTGTATGGTTAAACTTAAATAATAAATCCTACCAACAAGGAACATTGTTTGAATAGTAATAATCTTCATAATATTCTCAATTATTGTTTTCTTAGACGGAGCAGCGGAAACGACTAACTTCCTATGATACCGACGCGGCACTCCGTTCAAATCTCTTAACAATTATTAATTGTAAACATTATCAGATTTACAATGCCTTGTTTCCTTTCAGCTTTGTTAAATCTAATTTTCAACTATAAAAAAAACTTTGAAATTCAGTTATTATTAGTGATTGCATACTCCAAAGTCACACTACGCAGATAACATTATTAATATACAAAGATCATTTTGTGTATCGTTATTATAAATAACCTTCCTTACAATCTTAGATATATTTCAAATCAAAATGATGAGGTTTCCCAAAACAAGTTGATTATATATCTATAGATTTAGATTTCTTATTTAATCTATTAGTCCTCGCTGGAGGAAATAGTATTCATCAAATATAAGATTACAAGAAATGAATGAAATTTTGTAAATAGAAAGTCGAAAGAAAAATTTTGCAGCTTACAAAAAAATGAGCATAAATTTCTTAAGACTAAATATAACAAAGTATGGACCCTGTAGAGAGATGGGTTTTGTGAAGTTTCAAAAAAGTTATGAATTGGAAACAACGTTAAAGATGCTAAAAAACGGTTATTAGAGAAATTATAACATTCAATTTTCAGTCGATTCAGTAGGCAGCAGAAAATCTTGAGTCGATTATCGTCGAACAGTTAAATTCTGGTTAAACTCCAAAACCCGTAAATTATATCATGATCTTGGTTGCTATTCATTATTTTTGGCACCCCTTTCCACAAGTATAAATAGTGATGTTCCACTCTCCAACTCATAACTAACATTCTTAGCGCATCTAAGAGAACAATTAAATTCACTTTCTCATGGTTTATTTTAACCTCATTGTTCCTACTTCCAACCCGTATCCGCAACATTATGCCGCGTGCTCTGAACAACTGAGGTGCCATGGTGAATGTGAAGTATTCAACTGAAAGAACTCAAAATTCGTGTAATCAAATGACACAAGTAAACTCTAATAATCCCGGATGAAATCTTCACGGTTAACCAACCGGGCAGGTATTTAAAAGAACACAACGTTTCTGCGGCCATTGGTTATATTGGCATATTGGTTAACCGTGAAGATTTCATCCGAATTATTCACCGGGAAAGTCTACGTTCGTTCTAATAATCCCATTACCCGGGATACGACAGTAAAGACAATAATTTTCTAAATATTTGTATTGTTCAAAATTGGACTGTTATACTGGCCGTTAGTTCGTATTTTATTTAAGTTTTATACAGACGTTAATTTTTTCCCGTATATATACATTAATAATTCCGATTAAGTTTAAATACAACTTCTAATGGTATAGGGGGGGGGGGGGTGTTGAAGGGATACTGGTATTGAGCTCCCATATTCGTCTCTCGAATTCATTTTTTAGTTGACGTTGATTTGAACAACGATTCTCTAGAGTCGAACAGCCGCGTGTTGAAGTGGGGTTCAGTATAAAATATTCAAAATCACATTTTTTAGCCAAAATAAATAAAAATTTGGACAACTCTGTAAACTGGGCTACTTAAACATAGAAACAGATATTTTATTTCAAATTTTATTATTTTATTATCGTTGTTTCTTTCTAAATATTGATATTTTGTCTTATTCTCTATGCTGCGGAAAACAATAATTTACCACGCTAGATAGACGTGTGTCTTTGTATTTACGTATGTTTGGACTCCCAAAGACGTTCCATTTTCGGAAACAATGTCCTCTAAGAAATTAATACCTCCTATGTTATGCAACAAAAGGTGTTACAGTTCTTTAAAGACTTGAAGCTGTTTGTTAAACGATGAAAATGTAGAGGAAAAAATCATATTTTTTTTCATAAGTAATACCACATGAAATCAATTAAATGTAGATGTTTCAGTCACTAATTACCATGGCAATAGATGCGACGTAATAAAAAAATAACACATTATTCTTGTGTGTTTGAGCTTGAAGTCCGTCTGTACAGTCAGTCATAAATGTGATTATGTATTGTATTTTGAAACTAGAAATATTTAAATTGGATATAAATATACGTATTATTGGATATAAATATAATTTTCTCTTGTACGAAGAGGGAACTTATTATTATATTTAATTATCACATCGATGTTCGGTGACGTCTACGTTTCAAGAATTGGATTAATTTTACGTAAGGGAAGATTGGAACGATCCGTGTCACACGACACCTTCCAATCACAGATCCTCCTCGAGTTCTGTGCTGGTTCGTCTTGAATAATGAACAGCGTCCGCATCTTTACTGCAGGATTTATCATTCCGCTCTGGCAACACTATTGACTCCGAGATGGGTTTTATATTGGCTGCGAGCAGAAAACCCGTGTAATTTTAAAGGTGCTAGACTGCAATAAAGGCCAGTTCCCAATGGACCTCGCCGACTATAATACGATATTTCTCCTTTAGAAATAGAACCGATCGCAATCCCAGAATCACTGCGAGATGGCCAAAGTTATATACCCGTAAGTGCTTCCATCGAAACCGTTGCTGAATCTTCTTTCATGAAATGATACTTTTTTTTTACCTTTTACGGCGATTATCTATCAAGCAAACAGAGGAAAATCTGTGAATGGAGTTCACATTTAAAAACGAATCGGACATTAAGTGATATGTTTCATTAGTCATTCAAAAGGAGAAGTAACATGAACAATCGGGATTTATATAATTCACACATTCCTTTTATAATTCGATTGGGATTTTTTTTTAAATTTATTTATAACGGTCGCATCGACTGCCTGGTCATTAGCGACCACAGCGACAACTATTTACATATTATTATACAATTATATACACATTATTTACTATTATGAATTTACATAATAAAATACTGGTAACATCCATGTTTCTGCTCGTTACTTCTAATTATCTTCTTTACATTTAATTTTTAGATTTTAACAAACGAGAACACAGAATACAATACATTTAAATTAAATCAAAAATATTACAAAATTTATTAATGTCTTTTTGGTATTCAGGGGAGTCCAAAATAGATTTGTAATTTTTGCCCTGTAAGTATTTTTGTCTGTGTTGGTGACATGTGGGGCATTGAATGATGATATGGTCTATATTTAAGGTGGAATTACACAGATCACAAGACTGAAGGCGGGATGGATCTATTCAGTAGATAAGTGTGGCTTAATTTGCAGTGTCCAGTGTCTGGTGATGACAACCTGTTTCTTCCTTCCAATATCTGTGTTGTTACTTGGATTATAAAGTCCCTGACGTTTTTGTGGAGATCACTGTATTTTAAAGTTTGCCATATATTGTGCCATTTCTGTTTTACTATATTAGAAAGTTTGACTATTGTAACACGTCTAAGGGAAGTAACGTATCTTACAACGTCGGAAAAAACTTGTATCACAAGATTAAAATAATAAAAAATTAAGAAATCATGTAGATCAAACGGAAGACTCGCTGAGCTACGACGCGGAGCAAACAAATAGCTTGTAAAACTACCAAATAATTAACATCGAAATTTCTTGCTTTCTTAAAAAAAATATTTGAATACTTTGTACTTTTTCAATCAAATACGTAACGTGTGTTAACAATGACAAAATATTTCTCTTTTATAAAAATCTGCAGAGTTAAAAAAAAAGTTACATCATTTGATTTCAAGCACTTTTCACCCTCGGGTTACGATTTCCTGAAAATGCTAAAACTCGCAGATTTACTTTTCCTGCCGAACCGCTGGATAGTCACAATATCGATATAATGGACGTCCACTCGTGGCTGCCGGTGACAAGAAACTGGATTACAGCGGGATCAGGAAACAGGATCTCGGATGGGAGATGGCGTCATAGGATGACGTCAGAGAAATTCCCCCAATGCCGATCAAACGATTGGATCCACAGTTATATATGAAATATTGATGAAGTGAGATTAATTACATTTCACTCGAGTGCTTAGAAGAAGCATGCTAAACAGTTCAACACATTAGAGTGTATGCAACACTGTTATAATTTGATAATCTTTATAATTGTATAAGAGGAAATACCAAGAATTAATGAACTCCTATCCTTTTAATCAATAGTGTTAAATAATGCGATGTGCAGCGAACTTTGTGTCAGCGTTTATCGTCTTATTAAGACTGGCAGCTTTACATTGCAGATAATCGTTTTGGACGTGTCGGGTTCTCCGATTTGTTACGCAAAATTTCCCTTTTCTGTTATTTAATCTACTGATACAACTCTTTCTCGAACAAAAAAAATTGCAACAATTTCAAGAGTCATTCTACACAAAAAATCAACATTTAATCTGTCCGTCACTAGTGTAATATATTAAATGTTACTAGTAATTATTCGTGTCATCAGTTTAAATATTAGATTAATTGAAGCGGATAGGATCCCCGATATCAATATTTGTCCTTCGAGGGGGTCAACTTACATAAAATATAAAATTAATGCTATTAAGATATTTGACTTTTAAAACTATAAATGGATTAAGTAATGATAAAATTTTACGAAATCAACCAACTTATTCATTAAAATAGTTTTTTTTGGGTTAACAGGCTACATGAGGGTGATCCTGAAACAGGCAACTCCCCTTTAATAGCATATATACGGAGAGAGAGAGCGGGGTAGGGGCAGATGTATCAAAAGAATGTGCACAAGCTCAATGAGGGTCGATGCAAACATTTTTTCTTCATGGAATTTTTTTCAGCTATGTATCATTATGAAAATTATGAAAAGAAATCGCAATTTGTCTCCAGTGGCATGCGAACAACCCTGAATTCTGTAACGTGAATCTTTTTTCTGACGAGGTCACAATCAGTAATCGCAACTAGCACGTTTAGGGTGACACAAACCACTGGTTCAAAAACATGCAAATCGTTTAACCTTTCCGTAAAAATATTTTTTGTATTAGTGTAAAATAAGTAGTGCTGTTTTGTGTTTAATCGCTGATGAGCCAAGGCAGTTGCAATTATTTCCTAATTTTCACACTTATAGTAGCCGTAAGTAAATTTGTTTTTGCGATAGTCTACCTTACTTGTGCTATCCTACTCTATGTCTACTATACTTCCACCATACCTATTTATTATGTTGCCAAAGTAGCGGAATTCCTTAGCTTCCTTCAGAATATCCCTTCCCCATGTAAGAGTATTTGTTATTCCGCTGTATCCCTTTATACACTCCATTACCTTGGGTTTCCTCTATTAATCCATATTGAACTCTTTCTCCAGGACCTCGTTCATTCCATTTATTATGATCTACACGTCTTATTTTTACTTCTCTAATTGAGCAATGGCGTCGGTAAATTGTAGGGTTTTTATTTCTTCTCCTTGCAGTATAATCTCTTTTTCATATTCGGTTTTAACTTTCTTCATCGTCTGTTCTATTTATAAGTTAAAGACCATGGGCGACAGACTGTATCCTTTTTTGATTTTCGATGTTTGACCTGTAATTAATCGTGTAGACCCCGAGTCAAAAATGTCTAAAACGATGATTGGGAAACTGTTCGAATGAGGGGTGGGAGAGTAAAATAATTTATGAGACGGAGACGTTTTGGAGTGAGCTGTGAAAGAGACGCAGAAGGTTGGACAGCCATAGATGGAACTCTAGGAGTCTGCATTTTGACTCCCGTAGCAGAGAGAGTTCTGGGTGAAGTTGGAGCCGACGGACAATTTCCGCGAACTAACCAGCGGATATATTCTGGATCGTGTGTCACAAGTTTCTCCACCGAAAGCCAAAAATCCACACGCTTACCCTGTTTTAAAGAGTTGTCATATTTTATTTTTGTTTAAAATAAATCTATGTTTAAATGAGTGAAATAAGCCTCTTTGTCTGTTTTTTGAATTGAAATATTAAATTTTTACCTGAAGTAGTCTCAAATGATAGACGACACGTTGTGATGTTAAATATTTCAATATAAAAAAACTGACAAAGAGGCTGATTTAACTCATTGTGTATTTAATTGTCAGACAAACTATTTATTTAATCTATCGTGTTAATGTAAATTCATTTCAATTCATTTAAAGCTAGCAACTAACTGCAAAATAGATTGGTATACTTTGAAAATAATAAAAACTAATAAGAGCATTATAACACATACGCACCTGACTGGAAAAAGTGTTGAACTCCATATTTAAATGAAAATATGAAAGAACAAATATTTATGTGTGTATCATATTAGTCACTAATTAAAGAAGGAAAATATTACAAAACGTTTATATAATTACGTATGGATTGAAATAGTTCTAATGTAAATTTTTTAACTGTGGCAAATTTTTTACCCAATTAAAAATTAAGAATTTGGGTGTAATTTATAGTACAAATATGCGACTTAATATATATTATGAATAAGTGAATAAATAAATTTAAATAACTCAAAGAAATTGTTAAATATGTATTTATATATATTAATGACAATGTTCTTAAAATATGCTACAGATTAAAAACCTACCACTTATGAAGTATCTATTTAATATATATTAGTAAATAAACGTATGGTCACTCATTGCTTTCCTAAGACCGAATTATTGATTAAATGTGTGTGTGAATTTTTGACGATTTAATAATCCTGCAGTCATTTCGTTAATATAATCGCTTTTGTAAAAAGTATGAGTAACTATTTCTTGCGCTGCTGTAAGGAAAGCCACTCCGACGATCCCGGATCTTCATTGAACACATAACGAGTGAATTTGCTGCTAAGCCGAAGCCGGCTGTCCCTGAAGCTGAAGAAGTTTCCTGAGATAAGACTATCGCACAGCTCTTCGGAGCAAGATTAATAGTCACCTTTCCGCGAGAGTTATCAGCGAAGCGTGTCAGCTGCCCCCGACAGATACTTCAATTGGCGAGAACTGCTTTGCTCGGCTTGCTTCGCCATTACCTCTCCCATTATTCTCTTCGCACGTTCATTTAACTAAGTAATCTCCGCAGAAATGAATCTCCTATTTCTTGACAATTTTTCCCTGTAATTATTATACGTCACGCCAATCTGTCTCACTGAATAATCACTTTTGACCTACTCCATGAATTCATTAAGTTTTCTCAAATCCTGTTATGCACTTTTGTGTCTCGAGTTTGCCGTGATTTTATTTCTGTTCAAGAAGAACAAAAATTAAATTAGTGAATGAAAAATCAGACGCTAGAAAGAGGATATAAATTATTAGTTTTACATTGTGGAAAACTATAATACAAAATTTATGGCTATCATACGAACGTTCTAATGACAATACAGAAGCTGTAAAATTATATCACTTAGTGTTTGATAACGTATTTACAAAACAAGAGAACCGTAATAGAAAACAATAGAATCAAGCTCTGTAGCATAACACAAATGACCTATATTAAATAACGTATTTACAAAACAAGGACGATAAAGGTCATAACAGCACGGTAGAACACACAGACGACTGTACTCATGTTTTTCAGGTACCACGGCTGCGATTACACCAAGATAGCTCAAAAATTGAGTGAGCTTTGACTCGGAAGAAACGATTGCTTGTTGTTCAGAATGCAACCCACCATTTGATCTGAACAGAATCGCCTTTGTTCAAGAGCCAAGAGAATGTCCGATGAAAGGAGCCTGAGTACCTGCTGTAAAACTCCCCCTCCCCTTCTCGCTATAAAATGCAAGCTATTTGAATCAGCTCTTTAGAGGGTTTCCCAGTATTAATTTTCTGTTTCGAGTCGACGGAGCTTAGCATGAACGGAGTCGAAACGAAGATCACTGGTAGAGGGAGAACCTGGGAAAACCTCTTTCTATCACGCGATTCCTGTCTGAAATCAAAATACGCTCATGCGAAATATACCATTTCATCCCCCTTTCACACTCCGAAAAGCTCCACAAACTGCTCAGATTTGAGCTATGGGATCAGCCAGTACGAAGAAACTATCATGCAGTATCAGGCGAAACCGAAAGGGGGCTGCGTAGTTAGCGAAATCAAAATAAATTCTCACTTCTTAGTAATTAGAAATCTTATATAGAACTAGTTTATTTACAAAACCAAAATAATATCCGTATATATTGCGTAGCGAAACAAAAACATTTAAGGGGCGTCGTTTTGAAGACTTCCATGATACTGCGAAAACGACCACAGTATCTTGCATATAATACTGTCATCATATGTGGCTTATTTCTAAAATTAAATTTATTTAGACAAATAAAAACACGACAAAGTATGACAAACACATTTAATTAACTTTTAGTTATTTTAAATTTGGTAGACACTAGACTGATAAATTAACTTACTAGTTATCAAGCGAAGGCTTTGCCGGTGTATGCGACAAACAAATAATTATCGGGATTAGAACCGGGTGAAAACAATGTAGAAGCATGACGTTTCGAAGGCGGTCACTGCCATAATCTTCAAGTAAAGTTCAGTGACCACCTTCAAAAGGTCGTTTTTCTACAATGTTTTTACCAGGTTAGAATACCGAGAATTCTTTAAAAACTTGATAATATCTTTTACTAAATTCTTTACCAACTTATTTCATCAATAAACAAGTAAAAATCAGTTATGTTTTAAATTGAATAATAGTAGAAAAATTAATTTCATAATTTTTCTTGACATTGCTTACATACAATATCAGTTAATTAACACATTTCATAATTACGTGGTAGGTGTTGTTTTTAAAACAAAATTTAAATTCCCTTATAAATATTAAACATAATTTTTTTAAAAAAAACAATGTAACCCACAAGTTAAATTATCTATATTGTAATGCACTACATATCGAAAAAATTTAATAAATATTCGCATTAAAGAATATAAAGACAACGTTAAATTAGTTAAATTTAACAAAATACATTATGAGAAATTTGGTGTCTCTATCTACCGCGACGATAACGACCTAAATTTAAGTTCATTCTTTTAAAAATTTAATTGAATAAGTCCATAAACATGGACGAAACTTTATATATATTTTATTTAAATACTAATTAAATTTATTTGTTGACTTATTTTGTTGTATTAATGTCAAAAAATTGTATATTTTTAATATCTTATCATGAGAGGGACAAACTATATATTATTAATTACACTTCTGTACGATTACTATTAAATTACTTAAAATTGCACTAAAATATTTCTAGTGTTACGTGAAATTACGGAAGTGTTATGAGAAACAGTGTCCTTTTCAATAACAGAATCATAAGGTACACCTTTCCGAAACTGAATTGTCTTGCGTTGCGTGTAAAACAGATCCCGGATTTCTATTGAAACATTTCCGACATGCACGACACCTCAGCTCAGAACAGAATATTCCCGCAGCAATTCTCAGAGAAAGGCATCTACGTGGTAAAGTGTTTGCATGTGCCAGGTCGTGTTACATCGCCAGCCAAAAGATTTTATCTTAGCTGAGAAAACACTTGCTGCAGATTCAGTGTGAGATTTTCATTCACACCTGTCAAAATATATGGAATCAGTGTAAAACAATAATAAATATGGATATAAGAATGGAGTCTTTCAAATAATCACCATCAAAGCCCATTCCGAAATCAATTGTAGTCTACATATCGACCGTCCACAAATTCCTCTTACGTCCAAAGAAAGTTAAAGGACTAATTCTAACTATAATACATGCAGGATAATAGTTCTTTTTCCAAATATTGATTAAGAGGTTAGTCCTTCTCACCGGTGAAACATTATATCTATTGTTCCTATTTCTAAAGGGCATAAATAACTCAACTATACGCTCTGTACCGTGGTCTCTTTGGCGAAGCTAATGCCCAGCGTAACCGATGTTGACCGAGCGTTTCACTAAGAGCGTCATTAGGGACAATTATACATAAAGACGTTTTAAATTACAAATAATTTTTAGACTATTTTTACACGTCTTCCTGCTCAGTGTGAGAGGCGGTCTGATTTAAACTCAAGATAATGGGTACAAACAAGAAATTAATTTGAGAGTTAATTTCAATTTAATAATAATTATCGCATACAATTAATGAAATATAGTAAATTCGAATTATTAGTATTTTATCCACGTGAATTATACAGATGTATATTAATTTGACTTGTGTGAATAAATACATTTAGTCTTCCTTTGCTATTTACGCTTGTTTCAATAGTCAACAAACCGTAAAACAAAAACCGACAGTTTACATATAAATGGATTTAAATAAAATAAATGTTATGTTCTTATGAGAAGTTTGATGTTTCTTCGAAAATTAGAAATATTTCAAAGGGTTTAGTTTAATGTGGATTATGATTTTCATGAATCCTTTTTTGTTATGTTTTCAATACAAGCTGAAAGCACGAAGGTGTCCAGGACGACGCTTCAAAGTTCCAATTTCAGATAATGTCTCATCCGCATGTTGTAGTGTAATTTTCAACTTTCTTCGCAGTTCCCTTTCCCGTTGATCGCCCACACGGCACTCACAATTTCCATTATGTACGTCTGCCTTGGAAGTCGTGGGAGGAGTAGAAGACGGCATAACGGAGAACTTGCAAGAAGGATTTTTAATTGACGCCGTTCTCTTTGACGCCTTTCTGCCATATCGTATGATGCCACTCGTGCCGAAAATTGGAACTATATTTCCTTTCTTTCTCCCTCCTGTTGTTCGTCTTGGAATACTGTGGCGAAAAGCCTTAATCAATAATTCAATATAAGTCTGCAGGAAGAACTACGGGAGTTCTCGATGCGAGGTCAATAATAGTACAAAATTCGAGGAATCCATTTAGTTTGTGCCTTACTTAATTCTCTTCTGAATATTAATCCAAGAAGTAGGTTCTACAATTTTCCCTCTTGACTTGAAAGAAATATTTACATTATAAATGGACAAGATAAGTCAAATAGAAACCTTTGCAAGTGTGCAAAAGAGGCCCGCAAAATTGGAAACGAAAAGGTAAAGCGACTAGGGTGTAATACGCTACAGACATGAAGAGGAAAAGCTAGGGTACATATTTTCTACCGAGCCTTTGCAGGTCAATAACCTTGGCAGGGAATCCGAGAAAAAATAATAAAATAGACTCGGTACGGGAGGAGTGAGTACGTGTTTAAATTAAAAGCAAAGCAACAAAAAACAGATATGGAAAAAATATTCATTTCTAAATATGACAATTAATGACTGGAACAATTTGGATGCAGGAGTGTTTGGAAAGCTTCATATAACGGAAAAAAATAGACAATCTAAACTCTCTATAGTGAATATAGTTTAGTGTAGTGTAATACACTGAAGTGAAGTGATCAGTTCTCCAACGTCTCCAACAATATACTAAAGCGTAATATATTTCCAGTGTTAATTTTTTTTATTATTTCAGGCAAAAACAATATTATTCCTTTTTCAAAATTTATCTCATAATAATATCATGTATATTTATTTATCAGGTGTATATATGATTTACATTGAAGAAATATAATTATAATGTTAATTATAGGTTAAAATATGGTCCTTACGAGCAGATATCTGCCCATTTGTTGACTAAATAATGGATCTGTTAGTTAAGACTTTCAGAATAAAGTGGCTAGGGTTGATCTGAGGCGGAAACGCGAGTGACAAATAGTTTTAATTTCCTTGAATGAATTTAGGATAATGAACTGGAATATGATAAATAATATTTAAAACAATAAATTATATTACTCAGCGATACATTATCGATGAGAGAATACATAAATATCAATTTACTTGAATAATTTCAAAAGTACCGTAAAACACCGATTATGCGAGTTCTGCGAGTGTGAGTGGATATAAATTTTCCCAGGAATCAGAAGAAAAGCATTTTCGAGCACAAACTATTCATTTCAAAAATCCTAAATGATATTGGGTTTCTCTCCATGTTCGTCTTACTTTATTTAGATTTGAAATTGAATACTGTTTGGTGATGTGACTCGTATTACTGCTAAAGACACTATCGAGGAAGTTTGATACATTTTCAGATTTCATTCCGTTTTTTCCCCCTTCATTTTGTGAGACTTTGTTTTGATGATCTCTTCCATATTTCTCACTAATTTAAAAATTATTCAGCTTCTTTCGAAGGTTGCATTTTCAAACGTGAATAACATTTCCAATAAAGAGAATTATTAAAGTATTAGGATGGAATGTATCGAACGAAGCGGGAATCGAACCAGGGAAATCCCCCTGGAACGAGATGCTCTTTACTGCTGAGATACGCAAGTGTACTCCATCCACATTCGCTCTCGGCCGAAATTTTGGACTTAATTTAGGAATTTATACAGTGGGAAAAAGATCAAAGACCTAATGATTTTTATTCTAGAACAGAAAAAATGCTTAGAAGAACGTTCCGTCATGATTATTCAATCAAATTATATAGAAACTTAGGCTGAACAATGATCTGTTTTTGGAATAAAAGATAATTCACATTATTTGATTTAGACTAGAATTTGTTGGTTTGAGATGTATTATCGATAAAAATCATGTTATACAGTTTGTCAGGTTTTTATATCTGAATTTAGTGCTTCTAAATATTTCTTTGCTGTATACAGTCGCGTTTTTTTGCAATGATCTCCACACGAGCGGTTGGATACAAATATTGTTCTGCGGAAATTAAACGTAACGAAATTCGTATATAATTGTGATCTAAAATAGTAATGAATTGAATGGTAATGAACTCATAGCCTGTTATATAAAGAGAAAAGAGTTAACGAGGTAATAATATTTGAGATGAGCGGATATCCGTAGCCAGGCTCTATCTGTATCCATATAATCCAACAGATCAACCGTCCGGAGGTCGTACTTTGCTAAATTGCATTGTGTATTCAATTACATTGCAGAGTATAACGTAGAGTATCGGGCGTCAGCTTCGACAATGCGTACAAATCGATTTTGTAAATTAGAGCAAGAGATCTTCTCTGCGGAGGAATACAATCGCTAGAATTCGTGGCACCATTGTGTGCGATAATTGGCTCCGGCACTGCAGCACTTGAATCCTAACTCTATAGGAATCTCGACCGCTCGCATGTAACCTCACAATGGTTTTGTCAGCTGATGCCTGCGGCCTGCAAGGTGATTTGTCCGGACGCGTCCCGTCCATGATCAAGAAAATGGAGCTCCAAGTCTTATCGAGTAGGATATTGAACATGGTAACTTCCGTCTCATTTCAGTTTTACTGACCGCACTATCGGAAAATCAAGATGGTAGCAGTGAGGAAAATGGTGTTATTCGATGTTTGGCAAACAACCACTTCAAACTGGTGATGCTAAAAAGGACTGTCTTTAAAAAATTTAGATGATGATAACCATATTCACCATTTTGATTGCATAATATGGTGAGGCATAATGGCCTGAAATTGTTCTTCGACAAAAAATGTAGAAGTTATTACAAAAATGGTTTCTTTTGTTGGCTGTCGACTTGGGCTAGCTCAGCGGTAGAGTTCCTGCCCAGTCCTTGGGCCCGGTCGACATTTTTCCATTCTTTCTTTCTTCTAAATTTACCTATACGTCTTTACCTGAACTTAAATTGAAGCATTTCTTCCTCTTTTGACTGTAAATTAGTTTAACGATGATTATGACGTACATGTCGAAAGTTTCCTTCATCGAACAATAAATATTAAACCGCCGAAGCTTAGACCAATATACGCAATAATATCTAATAAATATTACATAAGGAAAGCAAATTAACATTTGATGAAATAATAAAAACCGTACGCTTTAATTATCCAGACAATACTTAGGTCTAAAAAGGCTGCAATTTTGTGTTATATGCCTTTTTTTGTTCAGATAAATATTGTTTTATTTGTATACTCTATACAGTTATTATAGTCTGCAACCTGGAACATTTTTGGTACATTTCCGGACCAGTTGTTGATATTTTCCTGGCATTTCCACCAAATCACATGTTCACAAAACAGGAGACCTCGTTATTCACCTGAATAATTATTTCTACCAAATTATCGGCGTTTTATGCTATTATTAATATACAAGCGTGTGTTATAAAGTAACGAGCCTTTATTTACTATTAATCATGGGAAAAATAATTAACAGAGTGCTTTTGAAACTATGGCGCTCTGCGCCGTTACGTGGTGTGGTGTGCTTTTATTATAATTCTAATATTCATTGGAGCCCATTGTGCTTGAGGATGTAACCAACCACGCACCAAGGTATTTATCTCGGAAATTATACTTTGCGTCCTGCAATAAGCACCAAATGTACGAGTGCGTTGAGCGACCACTTATCTTGCCGATGTTGAGGAACTAGTAAGTCGTTACAGGTTGAGTGGTAGACGAATAAATTATTTATTATAATTAAAATTTTAATTATTAAATTATCCACAAACCTGTTATTTTTAGAAAAATTTGAAAGTTTCTCATTAGTAACAAATACTTAAAATTATTTATTCTGATTTTACACAGGCACCATCAGGCTAAATATAAAATGTTTAAATTTTACTGCTGTATCTGTAATGTTTTTCTAGAAATCACTATTTTATCATAGGTAAGATAAGGCCTTCCGATTCCTCTTAATCACCCCGATGTTTCACTCTTCCCGAGGAAATATAAAATTTTCTGGGAAAGTTGTCTTGAAGCTCACTGGAGGCCTATAATTTAAGTGTGTGAAATTTGTAAATTACGGCGATGATATTTTATTTATTGCGAACGTCGTCGTCTCCGCCGCCGCACGAGTCCTGTTCTGTATGTAATTAGGGTAGGACTAATACGATTAGTGCCGCGGGAAACACCATAACAGTAATTGCCCCCTATAAGGACTTAATCGACGGAAATGTCGGGCGATTTTATACATTTCAAATTTTCCGTCCCTTCCACCACCATCTCTATGGATAGTAGCCGTGGCTTTACCCAACAATGTTGATTTTCGAGTCACAAAGAACATGTGTGAAAAATTTGGTTGAAATTTCTCCACGCGTTTAGATTTGTATGCAGAACATACATACTCACTCGTATGAAATTTGAGCAATTTTAAACACAAAATATTAACTATATTTATAAGAATAAGATAGTTAATCCATATTTGGTCTGTTTAGCGCATAATAAATTGTAGTTTTATTGTTTTATTTAAGTAAAATATATTTTAGGTACTTGAAAAATATACAAAATTGTTTATCTCTCAAGTGCGATGTTTTAACAAACGATTCCAACAATTATTCTCGAAAGAGTAACTTATTTCTAAAATTGAAATTATTAATAAATTTAATTAAATTGGAGAAATAGACGGCCAAAAACCGGAAAGAAATGGAATAAACTATAATTAAAAATTCATATTTCAGTTCTTACGCGGACACACATCAGGCATGTACAGAGAAAACTATCAAATAATTATAGATTGTAAAATATTAAGGGATTCGTGGAAACTAAATTGTCTATAGACGCGCGTGTACTGTTTTCCTATAAATCACACACTTGGTCAGGTATCTGGATGATGGAGAATACGTTCCGTAGTTCTAGAGGTTCCGTGGTTTTGAAAGTGTGTATTGATGCAACGTTTGTCGGGTTTTGTGTTTCTCTCCGCGCTAATAGCGTTCTCACGTGCCACGATGCGCGTTCGCGAGTCCTCTAACAACTTTACGTGATTCTGTCGCCATAAATCTCATTTCAACAACTCGGCAGCCGACTGGAATGTGTTGTATAACGCTATGGAGGCGAAAAACGTTATGAGTGGTATTCAACAGTAAGTAAGGGATGTACTCCGACGGAAAAAATCTCAACGTATTGCGTTGAACTGGTTTAACAAATTTCTAATTTATCCTTACTTCCGTTAGGAAGAATTCTACAACAACTCTGAATATTTGCTAATATAATGAATCCATTTTTTGTATTACGCTACATTATTTCTATATATATATTAACTGAGTAGAATGAAAAAACTCGTTTTAGAAGTTTGTATATTTAAAACCATATATTGGGTATTTGATTTTAATGAAAATATCAACAAGGTAATTACTTTAGGGTAATTTTTGATTAAAGAACTACCAAGAGTAATTTCATTGGCGTTATTGAATGCTGTATTTTTTATTTATACCGTTTTCGGTCCAGTTGGAGAGATTGCTAGGCGTCTCAACGCATATTATTCAAAACGGACTTTAGATTATATTTTAATCCTTTCGCTTAGTTCATTATCATTTAAAGTTTGAATAATTCGTTTAAGAGAAAATTTTTCTTCTCTTTCTTTTTTGTTTCTGTAAAAACGTTTGAAATTGTGGGAATATGGATGTCATTTACGCTTCGCAGAAAACGTACATTCAATTACTTTTCCTGATTGCAAAATCAAAAACTTATCTACAAGTGTGTGTTGGGGATAGTCCTCTAATGGAAATATAATTTCGACTCAATGTGAACTCTGTCTGGTAGATTTAGATTAGGATAGTGATGTGGCAGTGCTTAGTGAAAGTCAATAAGATTCTCAATCCATTAACGAATAATGTAAAATGTAGTCCTTATTAAATCGTATTTCCAAGTATCATTCAACTGTTTCGTTTTCAGACCTTAACAATATTATTTTTATTGAACTATAATACTCAGAAGTCAGAATTTATTTAAATTCATACTTACATTACACTAAACATTTCATCCTTATGTTCACGGAACTCTTAAGGTGTGTAAAGGAAAAGACTATAGTTGGCTTCAGTTTGTTAAAATTTAGTAGACTTTTAATTATGCTTGTTTAGGCATCAACTATTATGTTTTTCATTATATTTATTTATAGAAACAACTGAATAAGTTCCTGAACATAGATTTGAAACATTCTGTGTAATTTTATGTTAAATATTAATTAAATCCTGAGTTTTGGTCTTTCTACTTCAATTTTATTTATTAGTACAAGTCAGATTAAGTTTCTAATTTAATTGATATATATATATATATATATATATATATATATATTGTCCTTCAATTATTATTGTTCTTTATATATCTTTTATGACCAGTTTATAATAATTATTTATATTAATATATTTATAACATAATATTATACAATATAATATTTATAACAACTTATAATATATATTTATTCTGAATATAAATACTGTAACTTAATATATATGCTAATTTTAGACTAAATAAATATATACCTTATTAAATGACACAGTAGAAACATTATAATATAAAATATAACAAATGAATATTGAATTTTTAACGGTCTTTGTCGAGAGAAGTCCTTTCGATTCCACCCTACCACGACTACAAGTAATTTTTCATTATATATTATATATATATATATATATCAGTTTATTAACTGTCGTATTAACTTGATGTATATGTTGTCTCCTCAAGAATTGTACAATGTAGAGTAAAGTATGTTTATATTCGCAAAATTTAAAGTGAACCCCAATTGTCTCAATGCAGTAAAATCAAGGAACTCTAACAGAGAAGAAATGCTTCAATTGAAACTCAGCCTAAACGCAATGAAACAAGTAGATCAGAATGGAAAAATCTCGACCGGACTCCAGAATCGAACCAAAGATTTCCTGCTTACCGGAATTTTCCTCTAATACTAACCGGTTCGTTGCCATTCTGATATTCTAAATTCAGTTACATGACCTTTATCTGAGCTTCAATTGAAACATTTCTTCTCTGTTTGAAATGAAAATCACACAAGAATATCTACTTTCACTGATTGCTAGAGTTATGTGATTAGTAAATTGTAGATGATCGTGAGCTTCAGTGTGGATTGATCTCGTGTCCGATCCTGGCATCGCAGCAGACTAGCTCGGTAACCGAAAGGTCCTGGGATTGATTCGTGGGTCTCGCCGAGATTTTTGCATTCTGATCTTCGGAAATGTAACTTAATATTTATACTAGCTTTTATTTTATTTAAAAGGAAAAGGTCAAGTAATCTGTTTGAGTTGCAAAAAAGTAATTTATCTCGTAAAGAAAAATCTCTATCGAAAATTTGGAGTTCATTTTTTATTCAGCTTGATTTTCCGTTGTTGGATAAAAATAAACATCGTTAAATACATTTATATTGGAATGTCGAGTCACTCTATTTATTCAGATTTTTACGTGTATTTAGAAATATGTTAATTGAAAGTAACTTTATTATTCTAGTGTCGTTAAATATTTTCTAATCACTTTACTGTGTTCATTTCATAATATTTCAGTAATTAAAACTAAATGTTCAGATATCCTGCAAGAAACTGTAATTATAGTGTATTTCAATATTAGAGAAAGTGATTTACTTTACTAGTAGTTTGTTATTTGAGTAGGTGCTGTTAAAAATAATTGTGAAATGTTGTGTGAATAATTATATATTGTACCATTTTGTCCTTTGTTCCATAAAGTACAGTCAGTTCTAACTATTGGATATTAATATGAATTATTGGAAGCTCAATCGCTTAGAAATCACTCAAAGTCTTTTGTTCTGTTTTTTTTTTGATTTATGCAGTCGTATTTCGTGTTCGGTACAAATATAGCAAGCAGTAGTCAAAAAAATGTGGTTGGTGGTCATCGCTGAGCGTGACTGATTTATCGCTGTTCGGGCTTTAATATTGTAACACGTGTTAAGGTCGTGTTCGTATTAACACTCCTTGGCACGCCTGCTTTGAGTTATGGCGATACTCCACGCGTCCAGTGCAGCTCACGTTCACTACATTGGCCACTCCTCGGACTCCAGACTTTCTATTAATTCATTTCCCCGCTACCGCCTTTCCGGAAAATAAAATAAGGCCCATGAAGCACGCCTGGGAAACAGTTTTTCATTCGTCTCCCGGCATCACTTTCACCGAAAATTGGAATCGTTCCTTCAAGCTCACTTCCCGAAAGCTCAACGTTTTCAATAAGCAAATCAATTTCTAACCCAACCTATTTTCTAATAAAATTTATAAAATCGTTACCTCGAATAAAATATATTGACTTTTTATTTTATTCCTTAATAAATTTTATTTACAGTGACTGATATGATTTTTGTTGTTTTGGATTTTATCCCCTTTTTCATTTATTAGCAGTTCTAAATTAATAATGAAACACTTTTCAATTATTTTCTGATTTTTAAAACAATTTTTTGGGATTATTACCATAATAAACTGTACACAGAAATTTTACAAAACACGTCTTATTTAACAAATTGACCCAGAATTTTCCGAATATTTACATTATTATATTTATATTAGCCCAGTAAAGCATTTACTTTGAAACTATTCAATAGGTCTACACGTAACTTAGCCGGAATCGAGAGCTTTAGCGGCTGAACTATATTATATAATCAAACTCAAAATCCCGGAATCAACACCAATCGCGGTTGTTTCGTATTATAATCGCCTACCTCTACTCCTGTAGACTAGGCGAGCAGACCAATTGTTTTATTCTCGGTCAACTGAGTTAAACAGATAAAAAAATGTTAATCTTTCTATTCATTAACAATGCAAACGATTTTCCCCCATTTTCAATAAATGCGGTTTTCTTGCTTGTTTTGTACTGCATGAACTACAGCTTATCACTAATTTTGAGTGTCAGAATTGAACTCACCGGCTTCCATGATCACGAAATAGACTACATTTTAGTTTTCTCGCGATATTTACACGAAAAGTCACCTCCCACTCCAAATTATATCGAAACAACATAGAGAAAAACACTATCAACAACATTGAGCCCGAAAATATTTTTTCGAGCAAATAGTGTCGTCAGTTGAAATGTTCCCAATTTAAATTGTATGTGACTGGTATACTGCTGAATATAGAAACTTACAACAAATTTTATATGTAAGGAAAACACGTAGAGTTATTTTTTGAAATACTCATCACCACATCTCTATGTGAGCTCCTGCAGTCACTACGACGATATCAGGGTGATGAACAATTTCTTACAAAGTACATTTGTGCGTGTCTTTCGTAATGCTCTGAATAATCATTTTGAAGCGCTCACGAAGATCACGAAGGTCTTTGAGGTAGTCGCAAAGAATAAAATCCAGGTTGCTTAAAATAGGGAGATTTTGGGGGCCACGCTATCGATCTTCCCGTACCAATTCTACTGCTAGGTAAAAGTGTCGTCTAAATACTTACGAAATTCATTGAATCATTTTGGAGAAGCGCAATGTTTTTGAAAACGGTTGTTAGCTTTAGCTGTTTAATTTCCTGGATTTTCGCTGATAGGCGACCTCAACATTTTCAATCTTCAACAAAGTTCCAATAGCTAAAAGTATGGTGAGCAACTTATTTGTGCTTTTAGCAGTTGGAGCATCATGGTTAAAGGCTCGACGAAACTGCGTTTGAACTCTAATAATTGATTTCAACTCCACATATCAGGAAACAGTTTGTCCTTTCATCTGAAGTGTCGTCAATTTGATAAATGAATCAGTTAACACTGTCTGTCCACCGTTTACCGACAGGATTCTAAATTTATTGAGCATTTATTTGAAATAAACGTTGCTATAAGTTTTTATCTGCAACCTGTCAAAAACAATTGTAGTCAATAAAATTCGAGCTGACTACTCTGCTTAGGTTAGTTTTGTATGTTTTAATTTTTCATCCCCGCAACTAAGGGTGGTCATGGTGTAGTTTTTTAAGTGTGTAATGGTCAGACACATGTGCTCGGACTTTTGGCGGAATGGAGTCAAAAGGAAGGAGACAGCATTTGAGCTAGGGACAATAAAACTAGGTTTTCTCGTCGCGCCTTTTGTGTTTCCCAATTTTGGTGAGAGTTGGCTGCATCGGGTGGTGTTTTTTTCAAGTGTAACCGCCAATGTTATTGGTCGATATCCGTCCCTGCCACCTGGGTGATATTAACCAAAGACGTGGGGAATAGATTTTAAAAATACACGCAGAGAGATTTTTAGGAGAGTATTAATCTGTACATATTTAATACTCGTTCTGTATAAAATAGTAATGTTACACAAAATTAGGGAAAGCTGCAATTAATATTCAGATAATTATTGTATAATACGATATGTTTGATTCTCTCATTTCTCCATTTATAAATACAGCGCACTCGTATTGTAACTCCATTTTGGTCGAATCGAGTATTCTATAATAATGTATTCGAGAAATCCTTAGAAAATCTTAACCAGGTAGGCAAATCATAACACTTTCATGACTAATTGACGAAATTTCCGTGTCCAGGAAATGAGATCATAAATAATTCCAAAGCAATCTCTTATTTCTCCACGGGAAAGTCCAGTAGTAGTTGTCCGTTTTTTAGTATAGCTTCGCGGAATTTTCGTCATCTAGTCACCAGAATAATAGTTAATGTAATATTTTACAAAATGTGATAGGAAGGTAAGTTTGTAAACATGGCTTTCATACGATATTCGTAAGATTATATTATTTTCACTTTTATGATCTATTCATATATGAAAGTAAATATAGAATGTTTTCTTATTTTATAATTACAAACTTATTATTTAATTATAGAATTTAAAACCAAATATAAGGCCCATAACGTAATTTCAATTTTTTATTGCTGGAGAATGAATTGCAGCAACCAATTTATTAATTAAAATAATTACACCTGTATACGTTTAATAATTTTTACTTTAGATTTTCCTGTTTACAAAATAATATTACCGAAGAAAGCCAAAGGGAATTTAAAGAAATGAAAATCCTTGGGAATGTTATCAATGATTAATTTTTCCAGAATAATTGGTAATGTTTAGTTCTTATAAATATAATATGTTATAGTAGAATAATTAACATCTGCGAAGAACATACAAATGAATAATTAAGGAACCGTGTAATTTTGAAGAATTTTAAACATAATTCTTCATTTTAATGTTATATATTTTATAATACTTTTTTTTAGAAAATGTTAAACAGAAAATCGACGTTCCTAAAATGAAAATCAATTGTGTTCCATGGCACTAAATATTAAATAATAGTAAATACGTTCCACTTTTTCTGTGTGCTTTCTGTCAATTGAAATGAAATCACTTTGTGTCACAGAAGGCAGTTATAGTGGGTATGTATATGGGTACGTCAATAATTCGTCTGATATTCGTGCAGGAATACTCCATATTTTCCATTTGTTATTTTGAATTTTCATTATACAATGTTTCTAAGAACGTTAATTTGTTTCAATTTTATAGCTTTTTATGGCAGTTTAGGGATTGTCTAAAACTACTGTGCGGTATCAGCACGTTATTTTATATTTATGACAGTTTAGGTATTGTCTAAAGTTACTGTGATGTATCGCCACGTTATTTTTCTGCTTGATTTGGTGTATTATTTGAAGCATATATGCCTGTGTTGTTCCTTTACTAACCCTAGTATACATCATTACATGCTTTGTAACAATTACCTTGGCCCCTTAACAGCTAAACAATTTTTCTTATGGCTCAATATTTCTTTTAGATAATTAATATAATTTTATTGTGAATTTTAAAAAATAAACATTTATTGATGCATCATAGTTTAATGAATTAGCTTCAATTTACCATTTATTTGGAGTATTTTAAAATGCTATTAACAAAAATGTATATAAAGTGTGGTTTCTAGTCTTCATAAGAGCATAGTGTGAACTGAAATGTCTTCACCCAAGTTTAATCCAGTCCACGCTGGAACAAAAATTTGCTCTCTCGTACCGGAATTTATCTAGAACGGTAAATACAATCTTATTTTCTTGTAAAACCAACCGCTTTAGTAGAGTAGTAGCAGAATTAGTTTATAACTCGCAAGCGTATCCCAGTAGTCTGTATCGAGCTTAATTTCACCCAACTGAAAAACACACAAACCAAGTTTCAGGCAGAGCAATGTATTTCTGTTTGGCTTCCCTTAAATCTAAATTGTGAAGTTATTTCCTAATATTTACTGAAATAAAAATTCAAATTTAGCCTTTATAAATAGAAAATATCCCCCACAGAATTAACTAGAATTTTTAACTTTTTCCCGCCGATCATATTCCGGATCTCGTGTTGTTTTAAAAGCTATTATTGATGCATCTACATCAGAAAGCATTGATAAAATTTGTGGCACTGCACCTTGACAATATTTTACAAAATTTTTCGTTCTTACCTTCATAATATATTTTACACACTATTGCAGTTATAGAAACATTCCTCTTTAGACTTCATAAATATTTATCATTTACGCAAAGCACTTGTATATTATACGTTTGCGTGCAGTATTATAAAAAGGCTTGTATACAACCTGCGTACAAAGAGTTCAGTGAATGGTGTCATAAATTAAAGGGAACTAGATTTACAATTAAAATATATTTACTATCCTTCAAAGTAATAACCATTAGCTACAACACACTTCTGACATCGGTTGTCCGGATGCTGTAAATTGTCAACAAAATCTTCGTTTAGAATCGCTCGAAGAATTGTTGTCACGCGTTGTTGGACTTCCGCAACGCCTGAAAAACACTAGTTCTAAAAGTACCTAAAGACGTCCAAAGAAAAATAAGTCCGGTGATGCCATATACGTTGCCATTGCGTTGAACGAGAAAGTAGCTAACACGCGGTTCGCAGTGTTTGGACGGGCTTTGTCGTGGAGGAGATTCCATTGTGCATTCGCATTCTTCAAAACTCCCTGGGTTAGACCATCGGGTCATGAGGAATGGAGCCATTTCATTCCAATAAGACGTTCAACATCGTATTATGCTTGTATTTCACCTGCGGAGAAGACGATGAATACCGTTCCATTGATTCTTTCTTTGATCTTCGGATCGTATTCGCAGCAACAGTAATGATGATATACAAAAAAAATGAGGATTTCGGTCGATGAAATCTCCTGACGTTTCCACCCGAATTTTCTTCTGCTCGTGGTACGAATGAGACGCAAATCTTCCACTTTTCCTGGTGTTGTCTTTATTGATATAAAAATTAGTCTGATATCATACTCAAAGGCATCCGAAAGCATCTATTTTACTTTTTCGATGCTGAATGAGGTTGTTCTTGCGCAGTAATTTTTTTAAAGCTGTGCGCTACTTCACCCTAAGGAATTTTTTAACAGGATAAGTAAATAATATATTAAAAATACTACAATAGACGTAGAGTTGATAACACTCGATGACCCGTAACATGCAACGTGTAAAAGGGAGTAATTTTTAAAAGTATAAAAATATAAAATCACTTGGTTCAAATTCAAAACCTTAAAGTATTTTTACTACTCTCATACGTTAAAAGAAGAAAGATAATTTTAGAAAGAAGCCAAATTACGAATATGTTTTATGCAGGACCGTGCGGAAATTTTCTCGCAGACATGAAATTGTTAGAAAATCCACCACTTAAATATTTTTATTTTAAATAAAAATTGATTAACTTAAATGAAGCACAACAAATCCATAAATAATTACCTTTTTACTAATTCGTCAAATAATTTTATAACGGTATCCTGCTGAGGGCGTTTCTGTGCCAGAACGCATGCTTATTTTTGCTGTAGCTCATATCATTGTTAGGTCTTAGACGGACAAGGGAATGAAATGAAATACTGCGCTTGTGCATTTCTCTGTCCAGACAGCAATCTTGAGCTATAGCATTAAGAGTATTCGCTGTCAGATAGCAGTTTAATGTCTTAAAAAATCGAAGCAAAAATTCACACACTTAAAGACTATTCTTTCAATTACGAATAAATAGTTCCTACTAAATTATTTCATGTGCTGTGGCACATGAGAACAAGCCGCCACAGTGCTTGCTAATGGTGGACTGGAACGCGGCTCATCCCCGACATACTTCATTCTACATATGTAAGTTGCCACCGGGGTTCGCCAATTGTGACTCATTAAATATATCTATGTATCTTCATTTCCGTCCGTAAAATGTTAAAAACTCTCAGAAACACACTTTTTAATCATTTTCAACACCATATACCTTCACTAACACTTCATGCGTCTCCGTCGCCGTTTTCCTTAATTGGAAGCAAAACTTCATGTTAACGAGTTCCTCCATTCTCCGCCCCATTGGGCAATTGCGCGAGTTCTTACACTGACTCCGTTAAATTGGTTGAAGTGTGTAACTGCTGCACTTTCTACGTTTGCGCGACAGGGGACGATTGTTGACGCGGGTGTATAATAATAACCGGTGCGGTTTTTAAAATATTTAGGCTGCCTTGTGGTATTGAATTGTCCAATTAGCTCTCCATATGCTCAAATCAATCAAATGCAAAGAAAATTTTTTGCGACGAATATTATAATGTTTAGGGAAACCTTAATTATGCAAGCATATACTGAAGACGATACTTACCACTTACAGTTTATGAACTACGGCTGTGAAACCTCAACCGCTATCATAAATGTCAAACACTAGTACAATAAATCAGGATTCACTTAAAATAAACCGAACGACCTACCATTTTCGTTTACTAGATTCCTTTCATCACCTAACAGTTCCAGCACATCAAATATAATATTATAGATCATCTATCACCTTATATATCAGAGCGTGATAGTGAGAAGAACAATCCTGTCGTACACATTGTTTACGCATGTAACGCAAATACTCTTAATTACACAGTCCTTGTTCGGTGCTATCATTTTATAATAATCCACAAATAAACAGCTCAATTCAAAGACATTTAGTTCAATAAAATTTGTTTCAACACATCAAATTTCTATTAAACGCCGTCTTACACATCCCATGTCATAACATTTACAAATACTGTGTAATTATACATGATTATAATACCTGTTTCGATACAATGTGTTCAAAAATTGGTACGAAATTACCTAACTATTCTAAGTAACTATACAATCATGACAGCCTAACCATTGAAATATTTGTGAGGATTTTAATCCTTATTTTATACGAATAGTATTTTAGGAATTGTAATTCTTATGGCTAACATACGAACCGTTCACGAAAAATAGAGGACCTAATAAACTGCTGAAAGAAAATTTTATCGTTCACAGGTAAAGACACCAACTATTAAAAGAAATGTTTTATAGCAACCACCTACTGATTAGGTGTAACAAAAATATGTTTTCATTAATTATTGAAAATTTTATTTAAAGTGTAAGAGAACAAGTATTTATATTTTTTTATGAAATGGGTGGTATGCCATACGGTTCAGAACTTTTATTTATAACCAAGTTACTGATACGAATTAATTAGTATTATTTGCCGTGGGATTTACCCCAACTATTCGTGGCCTATTAAAATATCAGCTCGTGTATGGCTAGCTAATAATTTCTGCAATTCCCATTCTCCAACCTGAGACGTAACGTGGTGTTAACTGGCCTTTCCACGGCGATTTTAAAGACGTCATTGTTCATACTACTTAATAACAACGGTTTTATTTTATTATGAGTTCTCCTAATGGTAAAAACTCGTTCAACTTTTAAATTAAAATTAATGCATGTTAGGCGCGAGCCAGGTGATAAATTTTATCAGGTCGAGTGGCAAATATCAGTGGTATTTAAGCAATGAAGCTCGGAGTCCCGGAAATAGACGTTTCACGAATAACAATCCTGACATTGCAGGCAACTTCAGCCTCCCAACAAGACTTAATTCTTTGATCCACCGACGATCAACCCATCTCTCATTATGCTGTAGTGCAGTAGGACCCCTCCCTAACTTTAATTATTATTTTTTATATTTAAACGATCTAAATTCAGTAAGAATATTCAGAGACAGGTAGGCAAGAGGTGGAAATCCCAGGGACCAAGGTGTCGCGTAGAAGTTGTCTGTCTGCATGTTCAAGGAATTAAGGTTGTTTTCGAAGCAGAGACAGTAACGCCGAAAAAGCCCCAAGATCACCCTTACCTTTGTCAGCGCAAAAATCACGCGTTTTCGAAAGATGAAAAAGATATGTCACGAGGGATGGCGTTTTCCCTTGGAGAAGGAAAAAAGAAGAGTTTGATTGAGAGGTAAGAAGGCGAAAAAAACAGCAGTATGGATCAGACATGGAAAGGACAATGAAGCACGGAAACGAGCAGTGTTATCTTAAGTTGAAGGGAACAGGAAGCGAAGGAAGTAGGAGAGTAAAAGAAATGAGCAATTCAATTGTCGGTGTATCTTGTAAGTTGAAAAGAGGAGCAGTTATAATCATATTCAGAAAGAGGGAGAGTCACTTTCATGACTTATCGAAGTAAGTTCATGTTAATCAGAAGTCTATAAAAATGATCAGCTAAGATATAAACCTTTTGAAGGAGGAAAACTGGTACCACGCCCAGAGCCTTTTTCCGTCAACAGAGGGCAAATCCACAACCCGACAAAGGCAGGCTGAGAGTGACGAAGGAAAAATCTACTACGCGGAAGTTCGGAATCGCCTAGAGGATCGAACAGGTTTCTCATAAGAGAACGTAAAAACCCCGAGAAACCCCTTGATATTAAACAGAATAATTCCCCTTAATAAGAATAATTGTAAATATTGTGCAGAACTCAATAATAAATTGTTTTGATACATAAATAAAAACATTATCTTTGTAAAGTGCAATAATTTGTTTAAATAAATTAAATCAGTAAATTCCCCACACCATTTCATTTACAGTGCAAAGGAAACTAACCTAAACCAGTCATCAAACGATTAGACGCTTACAACTGTGATATCAAGAGAAATGTGTGTAGCAATATATATAGATGTAACAGAGGTATGGGAAGTCGATTACGTTTGGAGATGCATTAGATCGAAGGGAATGTGAGATGTCCGACACGATTTTGAAACAAAATCATAAAGCGATTTTGATTTCATGATTGTCTTATCTTGTACCAGCCTGATAGAAAACTTAACTAAGGAATGATTTGATAAACCAGAGCAAGAAAACGAACGTCGGGCCAAATCCTCTCAATTATATGAGTGGCGCCTACAGTTTTAAGCACTAACGAAATGTGTAATTAAAAAAGAATAAGAACCGCTGCTAAGATTGAATGAACCGAGGACGCCGTTAACAGAAACAAACATGCTTTTAGTATGGAGGTTTGCGGCGCGGCGCTGAGGCGGCGCAGGCGCGGCGTCGGCGTCGGCGTCGGATCGGAGGGGCGACTCAGCGCCTGGCTTGCCTGAACAGTCGCCTCGCGCCCTCGCATCAAACATCCACCCACTCACCCTCTGTGAAGTCCCTCTTAACGTGTCCAGAATCAGTGACGTACCCAGTGCGCGCGTGAGTGCTTCCACCAGTGGCCATTCCCAAATTCTCATTTCTTCCGTCACATTTCTGAAGCGCTGTGCGACAGTGTAAATAAAATAAATATATAAGTGCTCCTGCTTCACACGTTGGAGCTCTTTGGATACCGTTCACTTCGTTCAGTTACAATTGGAGAATTCTGGTGTTTCCAATCAAGGATTTAGCAGGTACCGTTTTAAGTGGTTTTTTGGAGGATCTCGTCAACCACATAAATTAGCACATTAAAAAACATATCATTTCTATGTGTTTAATGCAAAGCGATCGACATTTTCATTATTTTCCTTTCACAGCTAATACCGAATTATGTGCCGTGGTTGATCTTGACAGGAATTTAATCAATTAAAAGCAAAATTTTATGGAATTAAAGCTGTCGATAAACCGATACTTTACAGGTTTCGGAAGTTCGTAACTCTCTGTAACGCGTTCAGGAAATCAATCGTAGCTATTTAATATCGTTCTCAAATTATAAACTTCCATTATTAAACACTTTGATCATTGATCTTCGAACAAGGGAACAGGTAGAAGTTTCATTATCGAAAGAAAATTAAATGCTTTGCGAGTCATATTGGCTTTATCTCGTGTCTCTCTGCTTAATATTAGTACTTTGAATGGATTTTAGAAACCATACGTCTGTAGGATAAATAAAAATTTAACGTTACGGATGACGACATTTTAGCGGAAATATAAAGCTAAAAACGAAATGTCATATTTTGAGTACATATCTCTATTGGGAAGGTCTTGAGCATTATCTGCACTGCATTGACCTACTGAAAAATATTTAAGAAGCCAAACAAAAAAAATATTCGAATAAAAAATCCATATCATTAAAATTTTGTCGTCTAAATGTCCAGTATTGTTGAATCAACGAATTAAGTTCTATTGTGTTACGATCCATCGAATTTCAATGTGTTCTTAAAGTATTTCTATGCTCGTTCCCTTCTTAAAAATGTGGTAGAATCAAGTATAAAAAAATCCGTCGTAATTCTTACGGGTATGGGACTAAAATTTGTTGTTACGTAAGTATCTGTTCCCAGCAAAATTAATTTAATGTGCTAATTTATAGATCATGCAATATTTTCGACGAATAAATCAGTTCCTTGTAAGACAGTAAATTACTGAGATAATAATTATGGTAACATTTAAGTGAAAATGAATAAGTTTAATTTTTAGAATAATTTAGAGTGAACCTCTCAACATTCTCATTTTGTGGCACGCAAATTATACGAGAAGTCGTAGCTCTTAGAAATTCTCATTTCGTTAACAACAAAATTGAATTGTTTCACTGTGAAGTTTTGTCGGGAGTGTATTCGTTTCTTTGTGTGTGTGTGTGTGCTGAGATGATATTATGCACGGTACGGCTTTTTGTTGTGCGTATCTTGGTGGTTTAGTGTTCGGTTGAGGCAATTATATGAGGATAGCAGAGCAATGTATGCAAGTTGGCGAGTTAGTTCCGCTGTTTACCACACAGAGCGCACCAGCGCGCTGGAACTTGTGTCATCTGCTTGCTTGTGTTGCTGGTTGCTCGCTGCTCGCTGCTCGTTCCTGGCTAATTGTTTCCCAGTAACACTTCAGCTTGCTTTGTTGGAGAAGTTGGGATACTCTCAAACACCGACACGTGAATTATTGCTATTGCATTGTATAATTCGCCTCAATTCCCAACTCATAGACTATATAATTTGAAGTATATATGCCCCCTGTGAAGTAACGAGTGCTGAGACGCCTCCACTTCCTAACTTAGTTGCCAAAAAACTACGTGACTTTTTTTTTCTAATCTTCATTCCGTTTAGCTCTTAAAATCCAGCACAGATGAAAAAATTTAAATTCATTCATTTTTCCATCTTTAAATTTGGTACTTCATAACTTATATTTTTGTGGTATTGTGACTTTAATTTAAACGACACCTTAAATCATAGGTTGACAAACTTTTTACTGTTATGAGGCCGCGTTTAAGTTAGGCAGTAATGAAGAAGACCGAATAAGCTGATATGCTCATAATTTTGACTTTTGTGAAATTATTATAATTTTTGTGTAGTTTTATCCATTTATTGCATTGTATACAAGTAATAAAACAACCGTTAAGTGATTTTTTTATTTAACATAAGTTCCGATATAAATTATTTTTCTGCTCACATACTTATGCCATTAAACTTAATTGTTTGCTTAATCAAAAAATTTATATTTAGCTTAAAATGAAATAAAGTAAAAGCATTTTTAAATAAATTTAATTCGTAATAAAAATATAATAGGAAGAAATATTAATATTACTAGGACCAAATAATTTGTAACATTACAAATTAATGTAATATAAAAATAATAATATTAAGAATACACCAAAATTACGTAAAATTTTTAAATCCGATAAAAAATATGCATTTATTCCTTACTTGGAACTAATTCAGTATTTAGATCAAGCTTCGTAACGCCCAGCCTTCATTGATAATCTAAATGAACATATAAAAATTTCCTTCTTAAACTACTTTTAATATTTGTCATATGTTTGTACGCGGCTGTATGTACTTCCAATGCAGGAAAAAAAACATCATGCATTTTCTGGTAGGCATGCTCTTTTAGCTTAAAAGGGGGATTTGAGACATAATCTTTGCCAACTCAAATAATTGCATTTGTAGTTCTGTAGGAACCTTCTTGTTTTTATCTGTCTTGTAAAGTGTCCCACAAGTGCATAATCGATTGAATTGCAGGTATGTAATTGTAATCATTGTCATACTTCTCAAGTTCTCTAAATCGGCAACTCAGTTAGTTCTTCCAGTTAGTGAACCTAGCGGATTAAACCAGAGATTATCGGTGAAAGCCGAGGTGTCACTATACTAGGTTTTATGAAGGCCGCACAAGGAAGTCACGGAGGCCACATGCGACCAGAAGGCCGCATGTTCCCCACCTGTGTCTTAAATCTACAGTTGAAAAAGCATCAAAATGAACTTTTTTATGGTTATAGATTACAGTTATATATGCCCAAGTTATTTGAATTACTCGTCTACTTATGACTACTTAGTACGTTTGCAAAATTGTTCATTTTTATGAGTCTTGTATTTTTGATATAGTTATAATTCCCTAAATTATGAAGTAATTGTATTTTAAACTCGTATCGTTACATTTTACGTCAGCAACATCAAACGCGGTGCATTAAAAGTCACTTTTATAATTAAATAATACTAACTATTATTATATAAATATTTTTCAAAAAATTTATTTTAACTTATATCTAATAAAAAAATAACAGATTTAAAATAAAGTAGACAAATGGTATATATTAGGATTATTATGCTAATCAAATATTACTTTTACAAAACTGTTTCCACCCCCAGATATTTATTTCCCTCTATCTGAACAACTTACAGTAGTACAAATTTTGTCCCTTCTGAATACTTTAACACCTCATATATATTTCATTGTAAACTTGGTATTCTTCGTAAACTACAGTAATTATAATCACAGTTGATTTTCTGTTTAATGAAATACCCTTATAGTTTGATTTGTTTGCTGTTTTGCATTTTGTTTCTCTGTGTATCTAATTGATTACCGGTCGTACGCAATAATTTATGAAGGCCTACCTTCCGTAGCAGTAAACATTTGATTGACAGTACGTCATGTTATTTTAGTCGCGCAAATTCAAGCTCCGTTTTACACGGCCAATTTCACATTATTGGCTCTAAATATAATTATATATTGTATGTTTCATGTATTTTTAAGCATTACACGTTTTTATGTATTTTAATTCAAGAGGTAAAGCAGGAAAGTGATTAATCTTGAAATGACAAGTAGAGAACTTAAGAGCAAATTATCACGAATATAAAAAGCTCAAATGTGAATAAACTACACAGAATATTAAAATTCTGTATACCTAACTGATATTTATTTCTCAACATTATTAAATTTAATTGGACAATTGTAAAAAATATGAGGTAACATTTATGTTACAAAAATGTAAATTATTATTCTCAATTTATTTCATACTACTTTGCCGTTACTGTCCAGACCTCTGTGGTCTATTTATTTATTCAAATAGTGTTCTCTAGTTGCAGTGTTAAAGAGGAATTATTTGGTGCCACTCTTCGAATATCCTCGGAGGGACATCTGTATCATCCAAGAGCGTAAGGATCCGATTAATTACAAGGCTGAAATCCTAGCATTGTTGAAAAAAATCGGGTTAATCAGGTGAAAACTTCTACAAGAATGTTGCATAAATCATAATAATTAAACGGCAGCTTTTCACATCTAAGTAATAATTATTTTTTATTACTTTCACTGGGTGATTTGAAGAACCTCACTAAAAGGGAGGGAACAACTCAACTTCTTGTTTAGCGATTAAATTATTAAATGAACTGCCTTAATTAAAAGACCGCATAATACTGGTTGGTTTTGAAAACACTAGACCTAAAAGATGACGTGCTTGTTTCAATTGAGTATTTCAATATTTTTAAAAAATATATACAATAAATTAATTTTATTTACTTCGTCTTAATAGCTTAAGCATAAGACTATTCCTCAAAAGTCGTAAAATATACTTGTAAAAGGATAATCTGATTTTTATTTAGCGTGTGGAAGCATTTCATGGAGTTTAGAAGCAGAGCTGTAAACGTGTGAAAAAATAACTTTGGACGTTTGGTCTCAGTGGCTTGCTACATATATTCGTCATTGATTGGTTAACCTTGTCCACACGAAGAGCATCACGAAACAAAATGGCCTTCAATCTGCAGCCTTCCTCGGAGCATTCTCACTCACTTCTGATTTTATAAACAGTATTTATTCTATTTTAATATCATTATAACATTGTTGGTAGAAGATCATTCAATTGCGTTTACCAACAACGGTTACAAAAGCGATTTAGCGATATCTTTTCAATCTCTAAAAGTTCGTGTACCTTCAATAGCAGACTTTTCAACACTGAATTGCAGACACGTTCTAGTTTGAAGCATTTTATGACAGTTTTATCAGAATTTCCTGTGAAGTTTATTTATCGTTATTTATGAATTAAAAAATGAAATATTACTGGAAACCTGTTCTTCCATATAACAGATAAAAAGTGAAACACGAACGGCTTTTTACCGATAGCTCATTATCTGTGTTAGCCAGAGTGCTTTCCTAACGGCTCTCCTGGATCATTTTAATTTTATAAAATTATTGCAGTGTATTCATCAAACTTAAACGTTTCCTTGTTTAACATTCAGCGGTACTTTTTTTCTTCTATTTCTTGAAAATTACAGATAATAATGAAGAGCAATTCAAATATTTCAGTCTCGGAAATTAAATTATTATTATGGATCATTATCCGCGAATTTAATCATGATTAATGGATAAAGAATATTAAAAATTGTCATTTTACCTATCACCACGCTACAGTTTTAATAATTTATTATAATAATTTTCAATAATATGCGTATGATGTGATTTTTTTTATTCCTCTAATGTAAGTGGAATGAATACATTGCTATATATATAATTTATATAATGACAGGTACTGATAAACATGAGTCATACGGAATAATTAATAACTACATTTTCAGTAGAAATACGACGTAATGAAGGATCCGGTTCTTTGTATGTAGAATGTCCGAATAATTGCAAAGTGTAACGAGGGCAGCGTTGAGCGTGGGTGCGTGTGTTTTGCCGTGAAAGAGCGGCTTTGCGGATCATGGATCAGTTTCCACTGACACCTGCGATTTGTGTGTGACGAATCTGAGCGATTCTGTTCACGAGGCTGCGTGCCAGTAATTAATTATAGAACCTTACAAAATACGGTTAGCGTAAGGTTTTTAAGTCATATTTCTAACGATATACTTATAAATGATTATTAGAGGTTTATTTAAAATATTTAATGAAATAACTTTAAGGGTATCATATAATAATTTTATGTAAATAACACTCGCTTTAAAAGGGGTCCTACGCGCTCTGACAAGTAAATAAATTAATTCAGGAGAACTATTTTTAAATATCGGGTTAATTACTCATTGGGGTAACCACGTGCAGCAGAGATTTTGTTCACTTGACGAACCTTTTTTTATCTTTATTAGAGTCTTGATGCAGGTTACTAGGCGACCTGAATTTCCTCCTTCCATGGGGGTTGAATTGTAGATTTTCCCTTTTCTGGCGGAATGTGGGATGAACCTGGTATTTTTGGTGATTGAGGAAAACCCAGGTTTTCCTCTCCCTTCCCCCTGGCCTTCCTTGTCCTCAATACCTTCTCACTAAAGGGCAACAATTCACTCCTCACTTTCAATTCTAGTTGCACTCTCCATCTTACTCCACCCTTCCACAATCCGTTCGACTCTCTAGATTTCTCCACCCTTCCACAATCCGTTCGACTCTCTAGCTTTCTCCTCTCTCCCACAATAGTTGGACTCCCTAAATTTCTCCTCTCTTCCACGTCTTGATCAACTCTCCATCTCTACCTCCTCGTTATGTCAACGTATGGAACCTTTCGCTCTAGCCTCCCATCCAATCTGGTATATCCCTTCTCCAAGGGAAAGCGTTATCCCACGTGATGCTTATTTCGCCAATCCTCGTGAGTCCTTCTTCCACTGAAATTAAATACAAATAAATATTCCTGATGAGATGTGGTGAAGCAAATTTGTTTTAAAAATTGTGACAAACTTTACATTCTATATGCAACTAAATGTGTAAAGACCAGAATCTTATTTTTTTTCCTTGGGTCTGCAGCCTATTGAAGCCTATTGATATGTGGTCAGTGTATCGAATCTCCAGCAGACTTAATTCCAGTCTCCGGGACCATGACGACACAAGACCATTCAAAGTTTCGAACATGGGACCTCTGTAATATGAGGCAAGGACGCTAGTCACTACATCACATGAGTTCGGCCACACGTAATTATTAAATTGAAGTTTTTCACATGTTATAAATATCATACGTACATAATAATTTGTTCTCTTTGTATTTTATCAAGAATAAAATGAAGGTGTTTGGTTCTTTCTATATTCGGCAGAACATATATAAAGTTAGTTAAACATATAAAAAATTTATCGACCCTACTTCAATTGGAAAATAGTCGATGACAAGTGATCAAAATTTACGGTTGAATACGACAGATTCACGAGAGCATTTAACTGGAAGGTTCCAGTACCTGGAAAGTTAGTGGCAATTTTCTGAAAGAAACAGGATACCTTCCTATTGAATTACATGGAAGCATATACCACAATACTGAAAAATTGAGATATTTTGAGAAATATTAAGGGTTCTAATTTTTAATCTATTGTGTAATATTTATTATGTATTACGATTTGTTATAATATTGACTAGAGTTTGAACTCTATAGTTCTTAAACAATCGAAAGCTCTCATTTTGTAAAACAATAAATATTCGCCTTCGCTACATAGCTTCATACCATATTAACATCAACCGAATTCACGATTCATAACTGAGAAGAAAAGCAAACCACAAATAGTGGATGCTCCAAAGTTAATCGACAAAATAATAAGTTTTTATTAAAAAAAATGTAAATGTATTCTAGCAGCAAGATAAATGTAAATAAATTTTCTTATCAATTTTAAAGACTACCAATAATTTGTCGCGCATGATCACAGAAGTTAATGTGACTATAAATAAAACATGTAAAATAACGTATCCTGGATCTGGGAAAATGCCAAAATGATCCCACCAATGTGTTTCGCGTGGCTCAATATTTTAAAATATAGAAAATTAAACTATTCTATAAAATTTAAATGCATCTTCCGTTATGTTTAGATTGGTTGCAACGAAAGTAATAATTTTTGGGTTGAAAAGACGTCATTTCGTAAGCGGCTGTACGTAGTTTATGTTTCACTTTCCGCACGTGTTACTTCCATTTGTGTTACCAACCTTTGAAAAAATACTGCATTGAGCTGACCCGAATTCGTAGGTCTTACTGGAGTGACCATTTCGCTGCCCTCTGAAATGGACCTTCGCCATCTGTTAAAGGCGTCCTCGCTGTCACGCGGGCGCAAAGTATTATTTATCGGCGACTATAATCTGAGGTGCGACACATCACGAGACAAAAAGCTCAGCGTCCGGCGGGCCAGGGATTCCGAAGCCATTAATTTCGGCGCCCAGAAGGTACAGGAAGAAGACAAATGCCTGCCCGGCCCCGGCCCCGGCGCTCAGCAATTACAGCCTGACAACTCAATGAGGCTCTGCCTGCCTCACTGCCTGACTGGGGCACTGCTCCTATTATTTTTGCAAGCAGTAAATTATGCCCGGGCCCCGGGAATTATTCCGCGTGCTGTTAATTACCACATCATATAGCGACGACGCGGCGCGTCGCGACGGCCTGCGGAGGGCGCATACTTCGCCTGGGCTGTGCTGTGGAGGGCGGAAATGAAGTCCAGCCACCTTAATATAACCTCAGTCGCGGAATGCAATTACGTAGTCTAAATCGTGTCAGTTTGTCCGAGCGTGCTCCAAAAACCGATTCTACAACGCCATTTAAATTATCAGCGTTCTCATCAGCAAACTAAACGAACCGTTCACCGTAGTTATAATGGTTCAAGAGGTATTTCCCATTCCTCGCAATTCCTTAATTGCCGTTTCCAAGTGTACGAATGTGTCCTAGAATCTTAAACTTAAATAATATTAGTTAGACACATTATTTCTATTTATGCTGAGTTGGGAGAAACTTCACTGCTTTATATGAACAAAAGGCAATGAATGTCGTTCGCTCAAGGATTAATAGACCATGCCTCAATTCATTGCCCTGCAACTTATAATCTTTGTCCATTATGCATTCCTATACCATTCTTCCTATTGCCATGAAGTTTTGGTTTTATCTACTGCTAACCCCTGAGAAGGTCTCTCTCCATCTTCCCTAACCCCTTCCCCCCTCCCCCCGTTTAAGGACAAAAACGTCCTATCCTAACTACATATAGAGCTTGAAACAGGATATATTAGACCCTCGCGTAGCCTGTCAAGCGGGAAGTAATGTTTAAATATAACCGCACGCTTTTCTCACATACCGAGGCACCATAATCTATTTTAGGAGGTGTATGAACTGGGTTCGATGACCTTGGGCGTATGGTAAGAGTTGTCTGTTCATCTCAATGGATAAATCGGCTAGCTGTCTTCTAAAACTGGCGGAGAAACGGAGAAGGGAATGCTGCTAACCCACAGCAAGCTCATCCCCTGTCATTCGGAAGGGCGTGAGAATAGTACCCAATAGTCCGAACTATTTGAGCAAGTTTTTAGAGTTTTCCGTGCATCTATTCAGGTGAAACACCGGGTAGGATCCTTTAATTATAGTCTGGGGGCATTAGTCAACACTTGCCTACCTTCCAGATCCCCGCTTTTCAATTCCCTTCCTATGCTATTACAGATGAGTTGCCTGTTTCAGGATCAGCCTCATGTAGCCTGTTACTATAAAATAGCGTAATTTTTAATAGTGATTCCCTGTTAGAAATGTTGCGTCCGAGGATTTTTTTTCATAGCGAATAAGGGTCTCTTGGTATCTTTGAGTAGTAAGGTCCCACCATAAAAACTGCCGAGACTGATTTAATCACATGCAGGGAAAGAAATTACTATCGATAGCAGTATAGTGACCAAGTTGATATTGTCAATTTCAATACTGTGAAGCTCTAACGTACATACATAATATACAGGCATCGCCAGGAAACTCAGCTGGAGTCTAAATATGTTAAACACTGTTAATGATAGGAGATTCTCCCGGAGTAGTAAACCTTATCGGGAAATCAACCAGCGACGACGTTTCGATAACTGTCACCTGAAGATGACAACGGCAACAGTTACCGGAACTTCGTAGTGTATTAACTACCCGGTTTATTTCCCGAGACAAATTTATATAAGAAATATTAATAAAATCTAAAATTACACCTTATTAAATGACAAAACAGAGAAAGAATAGAACATTTCACCCAATAAAAAAAGACCTCACTGTATTCAAATGGTTTTTATTCGTCTGTCTTGCACGTCCATATTCTTTCACATTCAATATTTTAGATTCATTTAAACAACTTATTACTACGATGCCCGAGTTTCTACAAAACATTCTTTTTTTTTCGGCCGCACAAATTCATATGTTTTACTGATGGGTAACAAAAAGGTTTGATATAATTTTCATTAATGAAACCTGTAGAGTTTTCATCTCCAAGGTACCCATGTTCAGTAAGATTCATTCTGGTTCGCATTTCTGAGTGATGTGGAGTTTGCACTCTTTTTCTTTAAAAATATGTTACAACATATTCTTAACGTAATCTTCACCATTAAATAAATTTATAATTTTTCCAATAGAATTATTGTTGTATGTCACGAAGTTGGTAGACTCTATGGTAAAAGAAATCGCCTTCAAAGGAATAAATAATTAATTTGTTATCACCTTGTCTTTCTCAGTTTATGACTAATACGATTGGTGCATTAGTCTTAATATAAGTGAGTTGGAGAGTGAGAGTTAGCGGTGTTGTTATTTAGAGACCACTTCCCCCCGCCCCCACGCAACTCAAGCCATTTCCGTTATCGATAGTGAATTTAACTAGTGTTAATAGACAGCGCAAGGCCATGAACGTTGCTATTTCCGGGTCGGAATGACCTTAGCTCGCTTTGCCAGTCCCATGTTCGGTAACGGGTTAGATGTTCTCACCAGTCTCATTTCCTGATTGCAACTTACAGCTTTACACCTTAATATCCTGCTAATTGGTTCGAAAATTATGGATACATTTCCTTTTTCGCACGTATTTCTAATCTTTCAAAAAATATAAATAAAGTCTAATAAGGTTTACAATAAATGATGTGTGAAGTAATATTTTATTGTGTTTAATATTCTACCTTCATTGTTAATGTAACAGCTTACACATCCAGATAAGCAGAGATCTGATACAGAGGGCGCAGTGAACAATTATAAGGTAACCTAATCTAAAAATAAGGCAAAGCGCGATAGATTAAAATTATTCAATGTTAATATCTTAAATCTAGGGCTGCGGTATTAAAAATATTTTACGTGCTTATTTATTTAGCCAACATACTAGCGTTCAAATCTCTAGAATGTAAGTATAACCAGAAACCGAACGGGCAGAATGTTTTCTAGAGGTACGCATCCGTTCCTGAGAAGTAGAGACGAAAGTTTGCTAAAGTTTAAACTTTCTGAGAGCCTGGAGCAATGAAATTTCGCCGTTGAGGAAGATTGACCGAAAAGGGTCAGTAAGAACCGCATCCGTGGTGCTGTGAAGACCGATAATCTTCTCATGTAGTCGTGAGACTTAAGCGGTGAAACAGTGAGGAACTGTAGAGACGACGGGGTAGTTGGCTAGTTCAACCAATGCGGCGCGTCAACACCGTCAGTTGTACGATAGATGAACTTCAATGTCCCTTCTAAGCTCTCTGCAAATGTGCTCGATTCAGCCACTTGCCGAACTTTACCGAGGCGAGTCCACACTTTCGCCAGTCTGTACCAGAGCTGTCTGTTTGGTATTTTTATAAGTGAAGCAATACTAGAACTAAAGGAAAGAGCTTCAACTACTTTTACAAAAATAGCATCTATGTTATACATGAAGATTTGTCTTTCACTTTATGGACGTTTCATCAGATTTTAGGCCAACATTTATCCATAGAGATGACACTCAGTCACCCCCCTCATTTTTTAAGGTATCATTTAACGACTTGAATGCCTTGCTCATTTTCATTTCAGCGATTTGTAACTCATGAGGCAAGCACACATTTTTTCCTTTTTAATTCTTCCACTATATCTTTAACTCCACGATTATTTGGAGGCATGCAGCAGCATTGGTCTTTTTCATATATATTGCGGGTTGCAAACACATTTTTCCATTTCGTACACTTGTAGGATTGTCAGTACATGGTCGTTCATCCAAATATCACCATCAGATGACACAGTACTATTAAGTTATCAAATAAGTAAAAGTACAATAAAAAATAATGACCAAAATAAGAAAATAGCTGGTAAGTGACAGCGGTTCAAGACGACAGTGTGGATAGGCCACTATGGTTCGCTTCCTTTAATTCGGGGTACAAAAACAAATGACTCGGAACGGAGCGTTGACGAGTCGAACCGAGTAGGGGCGAGTCATGGCCAAGCGCACCCTAAACGCTCTCTTTTTCGGATAGTCTCGGTCGATTCGGCGAGAGTGTAGAGGGGTCTTTTAAGTATCTCAATCCTTGACGCGTCTACTAGGGGAATTGACGGTCATAATCTAACCCGAGATTAAGAGCCTAATTATTTCCAAGGCTAGCCATATTTTTTTGTATTTTTCTTAATTCATCTTATGTAAATAAATTCTTACATGTTTTCGTATTTAAGCTTTTTTATAAAACATTTAAAACAGTATCAACCCGGTATAAATTGATGCTTGAGTTTGAACTCTGTTCCCTTGTGTTGGTTGTTAATAGATTTTTCTTATAAGCTCTGTAAAACCTGTTACGCAAGTGATTTGAATGCTTCAATGTTTGGCTTTCTTGACAGTTTAACAGAAGAAACAAGCCCCGCCTAAGCCGGGGAATACAGGGAACGCACCATTAATAACGGCTGAAGTGCCATCCATCAACCTTGCAGGCTATCTCGAGAGTTGCTGGTTCCTTCGCACCAGTATCAGCCCATTATGCCTCGCTAAATAGTCCTCTAAGCCCCGGGCTATCTTGTGGGCGTTTAAGGCCTCTGCCACAGAGCTTTCTAATTGTGCTTAGCAGCGCACACTAATTTAGCATCTTTTGACGTTAACTCAGTCTGCAGAGGCGTCCTACGCTATATGCAGCTCCAGACCATTCAAATAATGTTGAAAGGATCATTTTAGAATAGCAGTTAACCAGGTTTCTACTATCAAATCTATCGGTTTTCAAAAAGTATTCAAGTAGAAAGACAAGAATGGAAAAATGTGGACCGGGCCAGGGACTCGAACCCCGGACCTCCCGTTTTCACATTTTTCACACCCTAATGTCCATTCTTCACGAATTTACTAGAAATTAGGGTGTGGAAAATGTGATTAGTGAATAGTAGGTGAGCCTGGCTTAGGTTTATGGGAATGGAGGGATGTTAAATTGGTCCTTGGACGTTGACTGGGATTAGATCAGTGGTAGTATACGTCTGGAAAAGGGAGGTTCGGGGTTTAAATCCCTGATACGGTCCACATTTTTCCATTCTTGTCTTATTTCTAAATTAGTTATACACTCGTATAGGAGCTTTAATAGAAGCATATCTACTTCCTTTGACTTTAAGTGTTTATACGTAACTAAGAAATACTAGAAAAGGAAGGCCCGAAAAAATACAAAATTTTGAAAATAATAATGCAGAAATTAGGATGAGAACTGTTACAACCTATTTTGCTCACTTCAGAAATCTGAGAAAAGTAATCACCATTGGAGCAATTAGGAAACTTACAATTTTATGTGAAGTCTTCGGTAGAGGACTTATTGAATTCAATAAGGGAAGGTTCAACTAAAATTAGAAATGAATTAACTTTTATAATAAGTCTAAGCTTTATTCTGGCATTAATTTCATTTAAAATGAAGCTCGGGACAATCAGCGTTACCGAACAATCTGTATATATTTTTATTGTTATCAATTCGATCTATACAAAGTCTACGTGCAGCGTAGCATCAGCACCTCCCAGTACATGTGCCTTCAATTTTCTGTAATGGCTTCTCAGACGCTTGTTCCCTAGGTCTGAATCTTGATTTCCTGATCAGTTATTTAATGTCCGAAACTTTCTATATTTCTGTATCCACTTTCATAATTTCGTATATTATAAGAAACGTAATGACCAATAAACATGATTCCAAAAAACTGTAACAAACTGTAACAAACGATGCATTCAAAATTCACAAAAGTTTTTTATAAGATTATTTTGTGGTCGCGACCGAAACTACATGGCTTAGAATTTACATAATCAGTTTATTGTAAATGTGTTTGCACAGTTGTGATTTCTTTATGAATACTAATACGTTGTTGCATATGTCTAATCTAGAGAAAGGAGCAATAGTTTTAGTTCTGATGTTGTTGAGGTTTCATTCAAATTTGATATGTTTAGTGGCTAGCGGAGGTTGGTATGGAGAGATCTTATTCAACTTAGAATAACTTATTGTCTTCTGGCGAGGTCAGGAAGATTATCCAGGTCGTCATAATTGTCGATTTCCTTGTGAAATATACATTTTTTGGTTTTTGCTGTTGATATGCCATTTATCTTCCATCTTTTCTATGCAATCATTTCTTATATCTCTACTTAGTTCATAAATTAGGGCTACGGACATTATAGAATGCTTATTAATTTAACTGTGTTTTTATTTTTGTAAAATGGCTGAGAAATATTGTTGGAGTGTTAGGTATTTTTTTATTTATATTTATTGTTGTTTCCATTAGTCCTCGATTGAGGAAATAGGATACGTCGTAAATTACAAATAACGAACAAAATAAGGTAAATAATTCATTACAAATTCTCTTACAATAAATTAATAAAAGAAAAAAGTATATTGTCTGAAGACATTAAAAACACTACACGCACACAAGAGATCACAAGCACACACTGAGAAACACAAACACACGCAATTAAGTTTTGACTACTTGGAGCTGCGCGACCAGGAAACTGTCATTCCGTACTAGCTCCAGGAAATACACGAAACAAACAAAAGAGCAGAAAAAACTATACAGAAAGTTTAAAGATATGTGGTATGTTATTTTACAAAGCAGCTCATGCAACACTTTTGCTGGAACCTTGATTTTAATTATTAAAGGGACGATTAAGAAAATCCTGTACCGAGTAAAACGCGCTATTTAATAGAATAGCTTTACTGCAATCATTAGAAATTTATTTTATTCTTACTGGAGTAAAACTCTCTCACTTACTTGTTATTCACCTCTTTTTTTCTTTCAGATTGAAACCTTATGCCACGTTTTTGATTACACAAAAATCGCTTACTTTGAGCTGATTTGGGAACAATTACTTTTCTTCAAGATACAGGAGATAAATCTCATTCGTATTATTTGATTACGAAGGGAAGGCTTTGCGGTGAGCGTCTGATATAAATGACATAGAGGTATCTTGTGTTTGAAGCAGCTCTTAAACTGCGATGAGAGGCAATTCTCAGTCAAGTCGAGGAAGAATTTGAAATTCAGAGCGCGGCCGTTCGTCGGGCTTCTACGTGGTTGAGCTTTACTACCGGCCTCAGTAATTCACTTTAATTAAAACATTTAATCTGGGAAACAAATATCTAAACAATACTGAATTTTGGAATATTTTTCTCCATATAGGTTGTAGTTCTGCGATTTACGTTGAATTACAATCTTTCCGTTTTAAAAAACGTTGTTTTAGCGTGCAAAGTGATTCTGTTTAGTTATTCAAATAACGGAATCCATATTTTGAATTAAAAAATTATAGGTAAATGGCAATTCTCATTATCTCAATTAATTCAGTATTTTATGGTATGTTGTTTTTGTTGGCAGCACTAAATTTAACTTTAATTATTATTAAAAGTTGCAAAATGAAACAACACATTACCACAAATTAGCGAGTAACTCGTGCGTGTATTTTTGGCTCATTCAGTTTCACATGGATACTTGTTTATGTAATAACAATCGTGTCGTGCGTGTTGGTGCTAGATTTTGATATTCTGATTAATGGCGGAATAATTGACACTCAGGTATCGCTTGATTATTAGCTTATATTAATTAAACTGACTGAAAATGACGAGTATGAACGACGCATAAATTCTTACGTCATACATGGACTGTGTTGCCAGATTTGGAATGTAATCAAAATATAATCTTACTAAAAGGAGCAACGACCACGGATCATGAGTATATACGCAACCAAAATTATATTTAAAGGTAAATATACTAAATTACGTGCTGTATGGTGTTTTTTGTAATATACGATTGAAATAACGTAGAATTGCTTTTCCATAACTATAACGTTACAATCGACAATATCAGCATACATCGACATTCATAAATTTTTGCGTTATCGTTCTCACGCGTTGCTATTTACAGACGAGAATCAATACCAAATTGCTGATATCATTAATAAACTGCAGTGAACGACATTATTATAAGCACCGTTGCTGATGACTTGTTATAATAGAACATTTGTATCCGTAATGAACGACATATCGAATAAGACTAATGGAATGAGGTCATTTCTCAACTCTTTGTCACTATAATCAACATAATTCTGCAGAAAATAGAAAATAAACGAGTTTCATTGTATAAAAATATGAATTTCTCACAAATTAATTAAAAATACAATTAAAAGTTTCCTAACTAATAAATTATTACATTTCTTCTATGCACAATTCAAGCCATGTGTTTAATGAAAATAACAATTCAAATAGAGTAGTAGTGCTTCAATTGAAGCTAAGGACATGCAACCAAATTTAAAAGTTGAGAATGGAAAATGTTGACCGTATCCGGGAATCGAATCAGAGACTTCCCACGTACTGGGCAGGCCTCCTATCGCTGAGCTAGTCCAGGCTGACTGTTAGATCCAATGCCAGATTCCTCCACTTTTGTAAGCATTCAATTGGAGTAATTATTACTATAATTACCAAAAACAATGCTACACTTCAAAATATGAGGAAAAGTATCACCACAAAAGTCATCTTTACCTCCCGTGGTCAAGGCAGTAAAGTTGTTTACCTCAAACTATGGACTTCCCCGCGGCTCAATACTTTCTTTGTTATTAAATAAAATCGGTATGGACGGTGTACGATAGTATCTGCTTTTATGGACAATTTTGAACTATGGTTGGCTAAACAAAAAAATGTACTTAATTCTAGCAGTTGTTTTCATTGACAGAAATTTTTTATACAGTATCTCTACGCTCAATTTTCAGGTGGAAATAATAACTCTGATGATGGTGTCTGCTTGTGAGTTGACGTTCTAAAAATATATTTTACCTTATTATTATTATTCAATAATTTCTATCGCATTGTATCATTCAACAATTGAGTCAATATTTAGAAAAATTATTATTATTTTCTTTCCCAGTTATAATTTATTATCAATTAATGTTAGTACAACCGTCACTGTTTCGCAGGTTTTACACACGCTCAAAGGACAATATCCAATTCACAAAGGTAATACATATAATAGTAAGTTTACAGAAACACTCTCAAATTACAATTCAAACTTTGATGGTGACGTGGAATTTTTGTCCTGTTTACGGCTAATTATTGAAAACTTGTCTGATAAAAGATTCAAACCAGTCCGGTTCACTTTTTTTTTGCGTTTCAACAGCCAACACCGTTATCATCAAATGTTAAATTATAATTTCATAGTTGTATTGTATATATATAACATTTGTTAACTTTTCAGATTATTATGCATTTTATCTCGTTGATTCGCGTATTTGAGAAACAGTTCACATAACACAATTTTAGTAGAGATTACATTTTATCATTCGTGACACTTCAAACGTAATTATTGTTTTATGTTTCGAATGATTCGGTTACCTCATTATTCGTGTTCAGGGAACTGTTATTAAGTGTTGATAATTCTAAAAAAAGACTTTTTTAAATGTTACTGATAAAACTATTTCGAACAGTACGCAGCGTACTTTTTTGGAGGGCAGGCTATTCCCCTATAATAGCGTATAGGAAGTTAACTGAAAATCAGGAATTTAGAAAGTAGAGAAATGTAGCCAATGGTTGACTGGTGTCCCCCATCCGGTGTTTCAACTGAAAGAAGAAAGCTTGTATCTGGTAGGGCGTACTCTTTGGTATTATGCTCACGGCCTTCCGAATTACGGAAGATGATTTTGCTATGATGACGCAGCATTCTCTTCTCCCTGTCCACCAGTTTCAGGAAGCAATAGACCGACTGATCCAATGGGATCAGTGGATACCTCTTACTAAGAACTTCGACCTTCTAAAATAGATTAGGGTGCCTCGTTATGTAAGAAGCTTGAAAAAACCAGAGATAGTAAGAGACATCCCCAAAGGTAAACCCCTCAATCAATCTGGGGAGAAATACCTGCGAGAGAAAGCTCCCACAGGCATTCATCCAGCATCGTACTTAATCATAGTTTTCGGTAAAAAGTGTTATGAGTGGTATCTGCCTTTACTAAAATAATCTACACCATCCTTTGTTGTGGAAGATATATTAAAAAATATATCGGGACTCTGATTATACAGATATCCATTTCCAGAACTGAAAACTGATTGACAAATCGAATGAAAGATGACTGAATTGAAAAAGCATTAAAACGTCGTACAAAACTCGTTGCACACGTATAAGAATATACACATTCTCGTTTCTGCAATAGGAAAGTGAATTAATTTGTTTTTTACATTTTCTACATGCGAGGTCATCCACGCTGTAGCGTCATTCCTTAAATAGTATCAGGATGATGTGGATTGATATCCGTAGGTGGTATTTTCTGTTGGAACACAGTATTCCGGACTAAATTTCTCGACCATATTCTGAAACTTCTGGCTGATTGTACCATTGGGAACGGTAGATAGCTTTTACGATAATTTCTACGGTAACGATCCCGGAGCATACGATCCTTAAAACGGTCTTAGTGGTTTTAGCTTATGGAAACGTTAATTACGAAACAGAGTGTTAGAAATATTACAACCAATCCCTGTCAAATTGTATTTAATATCTCATCTAATCTAAAATAATAAAAACTTGTAAGCCTGCGCTAATAGTTTTAATGTAAGTGATATAAAAATATTTCAATTTGAGATTAAAGGCTAAAATGTAGAAATTTTACAGTAAAGGAATGATTTTTTCTTGTAATGAAATAAAATAAATTAACGAGCTGATAAATAGTTTTTATTTAGTTCCGTCACCATATTAAGGACTTGTCTGTTGAAGCTACCCTTGTAGGCAGTCAAGTTTGGATTTTTACACTTGTGATATGTTATCTCAACAATTTTTTATAAATTTAACATTTCCTGGTGACGAAACCTTAATTCAACTAAGTAGAAAAATTGTATCTGTTTCTTCATTTAATTAAATTAATTTTAGTGAATCGTTACGAGAGAAATAAACTCTGTTTATAAAACTATTTTCTGTTATCAAACATAGGTTCAATACTACACTTCAATTATTAATATTTTATCCGTTAATTTCGTTTCTTGCATGGAAAATATATAATTTAAGAAATAGAGACAACACAAGAAACTGTAAGATATCTGTTCTACCTCTTTTCTGTGTTTACGAAAATACTGTTTTCATTGGTTACATGTTTCACTCGGGAACACTGCGTTTACCCCCTTATTAAAAATTGTTGTATAATTTCACGTAGACCGCATGGTTCGTCTATTCTTTTGTTCTCCGACAAAGAGAGTGGGAAAACCAAGAAGTTCTGTCGTTATATGGTAAAGGTTTTTATTTCACCAGACGCTCCATTTTCTATTGTAAGGTATTATTTCGAAATGTATGAAATTGCTATAATGACTAATATTTTAGTTTTTTATACCTACGTTGGGCGCCAATTATGTAAAGAGATAGTTCTTGGGGTATATCAATTTTTTTCAATAACGTCTTTGTTTAATATTGGAAATATTTTATTAACGATTACATATCTGTAGAAAACACAAATTTACTAGTAAAATTTTTTAAAAAAGAATCATATTACTTATCTTTTCTCATTCAGAATAAATTAACGTTGGAAGATATGCTAAAATCAAAACTTTGTGTCATATGAAAATGTGTTTCATCAGAACGTTTATGTATCCGGTTCATGCCCGCTGTATTTGTCCACATTGCATTGTATAAATCACTATTGTCAAAAGGATAATCTCCTCTAAATCCCCAAATTTCTAAAAAAAGTCACTATTGTCTGAATTATAACATCACTTTTGTAATATTTCTTATATCCTTTTGACTTTTACAGTTTCGTATCAGCATTGCATTTCGTCTCTCACTGCATTAAATACAAAAATTTTGACGTCGACAGCATATCTGTATTATCCCACTGCTCAGTGCTTAAACAACTTAGTTCTGTGTTCTTAGAAGGTGTGCAGGTAACTTTTTACAATTTATAATTAAATTTCGACCGCTATCAGAGGACAGTCGTCAGCTACTGTCCGAGAATCTGCACTTAGTAATATTGTCCATTATTTTTGACTGTCAGTCCACTACGCCTCTTGTGGTCGAGCACTGTTTTTTCGATGCCAAGCGCTTCAACGTACACGTCAAAAGCATTTGATTAGAAAAGTGTTCAAAAAAGGTTCGCGGCACTCTTTTTTTCCAAAACAGACGGATGTTTCAATTGAAGATTTATGTTTCGATGAATTTTGTCCTACAATTCCTTGCTTTAATGTTCGAGTTGTGTGCAAGTACGGAAAGGGTTCTGGCTTGTTCGATTGGCGCGCGCAAAACACCGTTATTCTCGTGTCCGCAATTGGCCTGGTTGTTATCTCCACCTCCCCTAAAGGGCCATCTTCTCTTTTATTGCTCCACCTGCCTCAGCGTTATCTGAAATCAGCCCTCGTAAATGACATTCCAGAAATATATTGAGCAAACTGAAGGCAAAGCCGGCCAACAGATCATGGTGATGCTTGATTTGGTCAGGTCTAATCTATTGCTGTGGAATTAGTAAAAGGAAACATATAAATACTAAGCTATTATTTTAACTCTTGAGAAACATTGTGAGATAATCTGTAATCGTGACTGAAGTTGGTCTTTTACTGTTAAATCTCAGGTTATGAAATTGTTTAATAAATATGTCATCCCTATGAATCGTTTATGAATGGAAATAACCTTACCTATTACCTAAGTTGTAACCTGACAGGCCATTAGTTGTTCGGCTAACTAATGCAAATAATTGGTGGGAACTTTAATTAAAATAGTTCAAACATTCCAGATTCAGATCTAGTACCGCTCTGATCTCATTAAATAATGCTCAATAATCATTCCGTCCGGACCCGACGAAGGTTAATCCCCCCACCACGTTGTTAAGTTTTAAGGGGCTTTGTTTACTTTTAATTAAATATTAGCAATAAGGATGATGATAATGTGTACTCTTAAAATTATATTTAAAACAGAAAAACGAAAGATTAAATAAATTAAAACTTGTCTCACTGCTCTTTATATATATATATATATATATTATATAAGAAAACTTTATAATTAAAATTAAAAGCTTTAAGTAGAAGGCATTGATTGATTTATGGTTGATTTAGTACGTTATCGACACCGGAACTCGTAGGTAGATCTTGCTGGAACCTTTCGAACCCTTGAAGAGGTAGCTTCTGGTATTGGACTTGGCTTTTACCTCTGGCTGAACACTTCCTCCAAAATTCTCAAAAAATCATCAATCTTGATCATACCTCCAACTAATTCAACTTGCCCGCTCAACAGCCACTCTACAACTCTACCCTTCATCTTTCCGCAGCTATCTTCAACTTCCATTCTTCTCCAAAACTCCTCAACAACCAACTACTCATCTCTTTTTCTCCCCAACTAACTCAACCTTTCTCAGAAACCTTGAAACTTCGGATTTCTCCTCCTCGATTCAAGTTTTGTCAAATAGGATCCCTTCTTACATTTTCGAGCTCCGAAATCGGGTTCACACGTCTGCCCGAAAATCACAAAGTAACACACCAGGTCATTCCGCCTTCTGTGAGACGTTTCAAAATTTTGGGACCACGGATTACTCTATCCGACACATTTATGACATTTGTGGCCAGCGGCTTCTTAATCCCTGAAAACTTTAGTTCAATAGATGTTTTGATGCTGTGAGGCCAACCTTCGGGTCGTTACCTGAAAGTGGCAACGAATCCTCGAGTTCCGCCAGTCGTAAAATTTAGTTTACCAAAATTTTATTCAATGAAAATGAAAAAATAATAACCTCTTCAATAATTTAGTAAGTATGTATACAAAACACCGGAGGATTATACAGCCATAAATATTAAATAGCAATTACTGTTGCCATTTTTTCTGAACAGTATTCGGTAATTACAGAATTCGAAATTATTGATGACAAACTAGCACACAAGTGAATTTTATCTCGTCGTTCATTAAAATTCGATTTACACACTTGGAAGTGTAAACACGTTTAACGAATACTGGATTAAAAATGTACATAACCAATTGTAATACGTGTTTGCGTATTCAAAAAACGCTTCTGTCGATTGCGTGAGTACGTGTATCGTTAAATTGAAAAAAGGGTTGTCTGAGCCATACGATCGACTCTGGGATTATGTTTGTCAGAAACTTGGGATCTTTTCCTTTCTTGAAAGGCGAAGTTCATATTAACGACTGCAGTACGAGAGTTTGGCAGAAGAAGAGACCTTCCTAGCTTGATTGAAATTACTCTCATTTCTCTGTGAGACAATTTTTATCGTTATTTTTAAACTCTTTTATTTTTATAATGAAATGAACCACCTTAGGGTTGTTACCTGATAGGTTATTAGTTGTTCGGTTAACTAACGAAAGTAATTGTCGGGAAGTTTAATCAAAATGTTTAGGATTTTCCAGATTTATTGAGAAATAAAGTAAGTTGCAGTAATTCGTGGATGTGTGCGCTAAGGATTGCAGGAGAAGTAAACCTGTCTGCCTCAAAATGGTCAACGTCCACAGTCATGTCCCCCTTTCAAGTGGTCTGAACTACATTCATGACTCGTGTAGACAATTGGTATTACAAATGACCGAATTTCTCACACTTTTAATTTATTGATTCCAAATTCAGAACGAGTCAATCGTGAGTTAGAGTGGGAGTAGGTCCCGTGGGGTAAACGACCTGCGCAGTTGCGTTCATTTGATCAAGAGGAAGTGGAACATTACGATTGATATTTCCATAATGCTGTACGAAATTGTTTGTATTATTTACCAATTGGTAACATTATTATGTCGCTGGGAAGTGACCTAGTGTCTCACCTTCCATTTGTTGTGTTAAAAGGAAGAGACTTCCTTCACTTGGCTGGATGTGGGACTACTCAACTGGCGTGAGTGTTCACAGCGAAGATTATACTTGTTTTGGACGTTTAAATTATTCACCCTTCTCCACTTTGCTACAGAAAGCTGCATTGCCCCAAACTGCTTTTCTAACAACTTTGCCATAGAGTCCTTTGTTACCTTAACCTATGGTCGGATTTGCTAAAGACCCTGTAATAGCATTAAGTTGGATCATTGTTCAAGCGCACATTTGGTCAAGATCCCACGTCTAGGCCTTCTGGCGCAAACAAGCTACCAGAACCAAGGCCGAATACAGACATAGCATTAAACTGGAGAAATGTTCAGCTAAACGAACAGCAGCGAACGAAACGATGCGACAATTCCAAAGACAACGACAACTACTGCGTCGAGCAGAAATATGTAACACACCTGAAAACTGCTCAACTGTCGGCTAATTTATACAAGTGTTTAACCAATTATGCTAATCAAATGCTAACTACATTCGTAGCTAACAGAAGACGCGTAACTTTCACTACAGCTAAGTCACAAGTTTTGTGCATAATCCGTTAATTCACTAATAAATATTTAATTAGAAACTTGTGGATGGTTCTAAAATATGCTGGTGTTATAAATTTATGGAAAATGTTATGTTCTTAACGAATATTACAAATATGTCGTGTCATTTTCTATTCTAACATAGACCAACACATTACTATTGAAAATAAAAATCTAAGAAATATTCTTAACCTGTATAAATACATATTTTCCGCAGGAATAATATTTAAATGAATAATGTTTGCAAGACTTCAGAACAAAATTCCATCAACGTTGTTTTTGTTCATCCTTACAATTTAGTTGTTGACAAGGGTATTGTTTCCCAGCAGCACTGTGTCTGTATTAGCAGCGAGAAGTCATTTTCCTTGTCAGGCTGCGCATGTTGCTCCAGCCTTCGCAGTAACTGCGTGTTAATTATAATTTAAGAGGCTTACAGCGTTCCAGATTATAAACGTGGTACGATATGCCGTACTCATTTCTGAGTACTTCTGCTAAGAGGATTAAATTGGGCATTCTCTTGAAAATCATAGTGACTAGCTGATGTTCCTTGACAATGGGTAGAGTTCCAGCCAGTGTGTCGCTCAAGCCTTCTCTTTCCTGGCTGGACTTATTTTCTGTTTGTCCAGGATTCAGCTCAAGCCTTTATATCTAAATTTAGGACTTACAATGCATTACTACTGGAACTGGTCCTCGAATACCATACATGGGAATGTTAGTGATACGTTTAATCTAAATGAAATAATCATCGACGCACGCACTTTTTTGAGTGTTGACAAATATTACTTATAAGTAAACAGGAATAAGAAATTGTAACCAGATAGGTATAATTAATGACACTATTGAATACTGTACGATGAAAATAAACTCTTCGTATTATGTTATTATGTATCTATTGGGCACATCTCTATTCCAAGACACGAAAAAGTTACTTATTTATAAAATCAAAAAAATATACTTCCTTCAAGGAATTTATTCAATTTTGTTAAGACTGATTTTTAATTTATTGTAATAATAATTTTTACTTTTTTAAAACAGTCGCTTAAATAAACCATAATTATAATTTTATTTGACTTCAGAATTTATTTAGAAGAAGCTTTCGGCAAATGCCTCATTCACCTACAAAACAAAATGCTACTTTTTAAAACAGTACAATTTTTTTAAAAAATTGTAATAATGGAATTTGTTTAAAATTATGACAAAACGATTTGACTTTTTCCCCAATGATTTAATGTTTAAAAATATTATACATACCCTTATGTAATTTATAAATTATATAAAATTTACATTTTTTCATAGATTTTTAGGCGATTTCAGACTGTTGTGGCCTACAAAGAGCACTTTTCGAACCTCGGAGTTCCAGAAGCTCACGCTGATGTGCTCACCAATATACAATATACATCAATTAATCGTCGAAAATTTACATTGAAAAACTTTCCAATGTCCTAAACTTGTAATTTAGCCACGTCGAAAATTTAAATATCAAAAGTGTCGATAATAATCGTAATATTCAAATCGACTTATCAAATCTTATAGAAGGAGATTTTATAAGTCTAAAGTCCAAGTCCGAATCACCAAATTTTTAAAATTTGGTAAATTTCTGTTTTACTATAAAACTTTGGCGTAGTGTTCGTATATTTCTTCACTTTCCTTTTTGGAATTCATAAATTTAATATATTTCTTGTTGATAAATGCAGACCCATATTTGTTGTAATGGAATAATTTTAACTTTCATGAATATATACTGCCTGTTTCTGGTCAGTAATTAAACTGAATGTTGAATTACACGAATTAAATTGCATTAATATATTTATTAATTAATTATTGCGAAGGAAAGCTTATGATAGCTGGTAATTTACTCATTGGAGATAGTCAATATATTTTATTTTGAATATTGTACCACATTTAAATTAATAAATGTTAATGTCGTTAAGGTTTATCTCCGTGTGCTATTTGTTTATAAAATTTGCGAGGCGGTTGCATAGCGATAAATTTTGCACGGGGATAATCAAACTTGCAGCTACATTACGCTCGGTCAATTATTACGTTTTGAGCAGTTTCAGGCCGTTATTCTTGATTACAAGCCGAGTTGCAGGTATGACTGCCATGAATTCGTTTCCTGCGTCAGCACCCTTGTGAAGGGAGTCGATTATAATAGTCGTACGTACAGAACAGCGCCCCCCCAGGGGAGTTGTGCCGAGCTTGATTGATAATCATCGACACGTGATTGGGCGGATGGCTGACACCCCACCTACGCGCCTTCCCCTGAGAAGAGCCTCTCATATGCTAATATTGCCCGAGTTTAGATTGCGTCGTGTGCAAACTACGATCAGCAATTGACGCATCTCTCATCTTCTACATATTACTATCATAAATAAATTTAAATTCTCCTGTATAACAAATTCTTTCATCTGAAGTCCAAACGTCGTATGACTCAAAAACTAAGATTTGGCATTATTACGGAATTTTTTTCCAAAATTTAATCATTTGGTAAACAGTGTTATCAAGAATTCAATTATCTATAATAATAAATTACGAGAGAGTGTACAAAGAAAGTAAGAATTTAATGATTCACACGTCAAAGGCCAAGATTCATCAACAGTGATAAATGGTTGGGTCTCAGAGCTGGTTACGTCAATCTGCACACTACCTCCAGAAATAATCCTACTAAATTCACTTTATTCTACGATCATAAGGTTATGAGAGGCTTTGTAGATGACGGAAAATATTCAGGTCTTTCTGTTACAATTACAGGGTTCAGGGTTGACACTGTGTTGGGAAAATTTCCAACAGCTGAATGCAAGAAACTGTGTTTGCACATTTTTTTAGTTAGTTAGTGGTGCGGCCAAGTTTCAACCTAACAGGGATAAATCAGTTTTACATCTACACACGGCCTGTCTTCAGAGTTGAGTCCGCGTTGTCCGACGAAAAAAGGCCCTGGATCCTTTTGTTCCCATCTCCGTTGACCATCACAAAATAATACTTCGCAGTTTACATATTCTTTGCGTACCTTAGTGCATTAATAACCTTTTTAAGGTCGACTCATGCTACAAGTCTTACTCCTAACTTTCTGGGTTAAAATTTGTGGACCAAATATATATATATATATGTTTTAGTACTTACACAATAGTGGTGTTGCCAAGTTTCAACCTATATATATATATATATATATATAGTAATATATATATATATATATATATATATTTATTCCAAACACTCCCTCACGTCAGTATTAAACTTTTTTAATTACTACAATTGATGTGATATTTTCATGAATATTTAATGTTTTTAATTAGTATTCATTATAATTTCAATAAATATTGAAATTTTGTAATTACTTTTCGGTGAAGAACAATAAATTGAAATATTTAACTAATAACTGCTAGAGATAATGCGAAATGACTGAGAACTTTCGCCATAGCAGATTTTTTTCTAATATCTCGGTAATTAGTCGCTGGCTTCCGCACAACCTCCTTAAATGTTTCACATAATATGTGCCAACATGTATTAGATGGCAATAATCAAATTGAACGCCACAGAATAACCATAAATGATGTTGAGATTGCTTCATAAATTGCTAATCATGTTGTCACTGGCATTGACCCAGAGTGCATTATGTACATTGTGTTCGTAATCGACCACCTGATGGTCTGTGAATATAATAATTCATGATTTTCATTGTAATGGTTATGAGCCCAGCAGCATTGTGCACATGATATAAAGACCTTCTGGTCCGTGGTTACGGAACAAAACCGTCAGTGAAAATATCATTTTTCTTTCACATACATATTAATGCTGAGTTTGAACTTTGTCGTTCAGCTGACAAAATTGTCTCCACTTCATATATTTTAAAGTTTCGGAAGACTAATAATTATTACGAAGATGATGTCGGAAAAGGGGAGTAAATATTCTTTACTGTTTGAAAATTTAATGTTTTACTGATTATTTTGCGTAATGAGTATGCGTCTTAGGTATGCATTGCACACCAGTTCCGCAGACACTTTCTCTCCTCAGTTTTCCCCACGTCTTCATTAGAGCATAATTGATTACATAAATCAGATTACCACTTATTTTAATCCTCTCCCCTTCAAATCTCTGCTTAATCAATAATGCGGACCGTTCATAATTAGACATTTTATGCTTCGTTGAATTTTTCTGCGAATATTGTAATTTCATTATTAATTCATCAGATCAGCAAGGAACTCTTATAGTGCTTATTAGCGTAAAACGAATTAGCATTACTGCTTACTATAACCAAGGCTTTTTTCGATAGTATGGTTTGTAGACCATAGTTCTATAGAAGTATGTAAAAATAGGAAATATCATGTTTGATTAATCTAGTTTATTCTTCAGTAGTCAAATGTTCAGATTCCGCTGTGATATAAAATCAGACATATTTAAATAAAAACATGTTTCCGTTCCAAAGCTGACCCTCATTAGCATTAGCATCACTTTATAGATATAACAATACGAATATAGATACCATAATCCTGGATTATAGTAACAGAAATTGAAAGTAAGTAAACTTTTAAAAACCATTTAGAAAAATATGCAGACTAATATTTTTAAGAGGTTTATGTAATCCCGAATTATAAGGCATGTCTTGCTTCAATAATAAGAATCGGTTTCATCATTAAGTTATTGTATATTATGTTTAATAAATAAAATTTAATAAACTAATCTGAATTTATAATTGTTTAGTATATCTTAAATATGGAAATTGCCCCAACTGACAATGTGATTGATGTTCAAAGTACATTTAGAAACCACTGACTTTTTGTCTTGAGGAAACTTTATATTATATTTATATTCCTTAATTATATTAACCATTGTAATTTTTGTTTCTGTCCATTTTATCGATTTATTCTATACTGAACAAGGAACTGACGAACAATAGTTGAACAATCTTTCACTCTTAATATTATTTTCCATACAATGGTATTAAACATGTCGTTTATCCTTCTCGTGCAGTCTCCTTTATCATACAATATACAGAATTTTGCAGGCTTTATTAATTAAATATGCAATGTGACTATTTGAATTATAATTTGTGTTTCATGTATATGAATTTATATGGTACTTCGGCAAGTCATAATTGGCACCGCATAGTTGGAAATAAACCGCAAAAGTATTGTCAATTTCAAATTCATCATTATATTACAATTTTCGATTGAAGTCAAAATGAATTCCAGTGAAGGTTTAACCGCAGCAAGCAACACTTTTTCCGTTTTGTCAAATGATTTTGAAACTGAAATGCAAGGTTTTAATTACTAAGTTCTCCGAATATTTAGCATTATTTTATTCACAAATCTGAACCCAGTGTATGAAATGTTGAGCTGGATGTATTGAAAATCGGAATGGATTCAAGAGTATTAGCAACACGGTTATAGCGAAATCTTGGCAAGGGAATGTAATTGAAGGATGTCGATAAATACAGTGTATTAAAAGTCATTTCGATGTAGGACTAAATATTCACATTTTTAGTCAGTTTCGAAGGGCATATTCACGATTTGAGAACGTCTTTCAGTTTTATTTCTTAATTTGGAACACGAATGTTGATGCAAGTCTGACGTAGATCAGAAGCCCCGTGGTCTAAACAAGTGATGACCATTATCCGGTTTGGGTGGTCTGCCGACGACTATCGACCTGCTGCCCTGTAAACAGGACCGACCACTTCATCAGCCCCGGTCACAGGTGCCACTTCCCAGCGGGAAATCACAATCGATTGCTGTCGTGCCCCTTGGCTGATGGCGGACGAACTTTGGAAAAGTTAACTTCCCGCACTCTCTGCGCTGCAGTCCACATCATTCCCGCTCAAACATTCTATATTTTCCACCACTAATACTCCACTCAGTTTGAACAGGAGTCTGCGCCATCACGAGCTTGATTTCCTGTATTCGTTCACTCAGTTTACACTGGTTTACCTTGTTAAGTATGCTAGCCAAAAGTTGATACTCTTTAACTAACAGACAAATATATTATCAAAGAATACATTTTAAAGGGAAAATTTAAGGAATGGCAGAGATTTGCCTGATAATCAGACCATAGATTCTTTAGCTTTCTGTGATGCAACTTAGAAATACCGAATTGGTCAATCTATTTCATTTCTAAATGTCTTATCAAATTGTAAATGTAATAGGATCGGTTTATCTTCAAGATAGCAGGTGATGCTTCTTTCGCGTTGTTGTCCGTCGTTCTTCTGTTTCTCGGACACGTACTACTGTCAGTCTTCGATTCATGTGCTCTTGAGATACGCGTCGGAATATCAGATTCCGTCTGCCGATACCAGTTGGCCAGTGGCGAACGCTTAATTTGTTCGGACACAGCTTGCGCAACTATTATTGGCATGTGCAATCATCAAGATGTACAAAAAAATTCATTACTGATTTATCAATGTACATAAATCAGATATCAACTAATAAAGCTTTATTATTTTAAACATAGTATGCTACTATTGTTTAAAAATTCTATTCCGTAAAATTTTCAAGTCTATACTTAAATAATATTTAAATTATCGTGAACCTTATTTGGATAAGGACACGGACACGGTTCGAAGGTTCTTCCCGGAACAATCGTGGAGCAGGCAACTTATCCTCCCTGATAAATAAATGATGGTGTATATTGAGCAATAATGCATCTTTACTTTTAAAAAGGAATGTTATAAATCGCAACACTGGGCCCTTGTTTCTTAGCTGTAATTCCCGTATCTTACAACCATTTTGCGATTTTCCCCACCAATTACAAACGCCCTCTTCGCAATTTGGACTCATTTCACATTATAATCGGGAAGACCAAAGTTCAACGTTTTTAGTCTGTTGCGTTCCCGACCTAATCGAATCTCAAGTCCCGTAATTGCCCAGTAGCTAACGAGGCTGGTGTTTGTGCAGTTGTATGTAACGAGATTACTTCGTCCCCTATAGCGAATTCTACTTCGGAAATTTGAATGAGATAAATTTTGTGAAGCCAATTTTTTTACCGAAAATTCTTTTTTGTTTAACCGTACAAAATATTAACGAAGATGGTCTGATGCTTTATTTTATTTGAAACTTAGAAAGTTGTATCTTGCACCTCACACCAAACGTTGCGATTTATAATAATTGAATTGTATCTTTATTTTTATTTGTGGCTACCGCAATTCTCAAGGTTAGTTTGAAGAGACACACAAATAGTGTGCGTGTCTACCTACAGTGCATTGATATCACAGTAGTGTAAAAGTTTCAAGTTAAAAAGCCGTGTCTAGAACGCTTTTAATTATTATTATTATTAAAAATAATTCTCCGCTCTCCAATTCTGTTGAGAATATGGTAATTAATTCCTTGTTGACACTTTCTCTTTGATGTTCCGTATGCCGCGTTCGAGTTTCAGACTTTCCCGTTATCGCGTGATTTTGGCACAAACCACATATGTTTTTGCTATCCATTCGACGGTTCATTCATATGACATTTCATTTGCAGCTAAATGAGATAAAAGCGACAAAATAACATTTTCGAGCTTCCAATGTAATTGCTACAGGGAAAAATTATAGCTCAAAATTATTGTAAACATTTTTACTTGGCGACACAGTTATCTGTTAGAAAATATGTACAAATTTATCAATGAATATTTCTTGAAAGGAAATTGAATTTTTAGTTCTATGCACTGATGTGAGGATTGGCACATAAATACATCATACATATGCCTTTATATACACGAAGTGGCCAAATTATTATGACTACTCTCTCAATATAATGTTGGACCACCTTTTGGCTCCTAATAATGCTTGAATTCTTCTGGGCATGGATTATATGAAACGTTGGTAAGTTGTAGTTGGAATTTCTGACCTTATCTGATTAACTGCACTTCCTAATTTCTTAAGATTTAATTGTACTGGATCCAGTTGCCTGAAAACCCATCAGATCTCATCCCACAAATTCACATTTGGATTGAGGTCTGGTTATTGTGTAGGCCAACGAAGATATGTAAAAACTCCGTCATGCTTTCGAACCATCTGAGAACAATTCTATCTTTATGACAAAGAGCATTGTCCTGATGGCAGAGTACTCCATTTGTATAACAGGATGTACTTGATCCGTGATAATACTAGAAATACTCGTTACCATTCAGACGTCGTTTCACAGGAATCTAAGGACCAATACCATAAAATTACCGAAACCAGCTGGAAGTGTTATGGCAATGCAGTTGGGGACGATGCTTGCGTGTTTTTCTCTCCATATCATCAGCATGGTGCATTTGTAATCGCGATTCATCGGACCACTTGACCAATCCTTGTGCTCCTTGGTGAACTGAAGATGTCTGCTCTTGTTCAAGGCAAAATGTAGAGACCTTCAAACAGGTCGTTGGCTTCCATAATCCACAAGGTGTAATGTGCGGCGAACTGTTCATTCAGAGACGTTCAGGCTAGTCCTTGATTAAGATGCTCCCTCATTTTACGCACTGTTGATCTTCTGTTGCACTGGGAAATTCTGGCAAATCTCCTTTCAACGCGACGGTTGAATGGCCTGTTCCTTACTTGGTAGACCACTGTTTGTGAACATTAATAACTGCTGCTCTCGAACACTGGTTCCGGCGCTTTGACCATCCCACGTTCAAACTCATTTAAATCACACCTTTCTTCGCAAACAACATAGCACAGTGGATAATTCAGTTCCCCGGCACTTATATTTTATATCTATCTCGCCTTCTAGCGGCAAAACTGTGACGCGGTCATAATAATTTTTCTACTTAGTGTGTAATATTAAAAAAGAATTTTGAAAATGGAATTCCTAATATTACTATTTTGGTATTGGACTCACTAATTTTAATTTGGACTCCAAGCTATCTCGTTCTGTATTATTCGTTCAAATGGAACTAACCTTTCTTTTTCTGTTCATCCGAATGTGCTTCCGGTAATTAAAAATTGTTTTTTGGTCGTTTATGCTTGATGATTTAATTAAATGAACACTAATTCAACTTTACTGATATTGTAAGTGAATTAAATTCGGCTTAGATTGCTAGAAATTCATAATTTCACATTTTCAAGTATGATATTGTCAGGCAGTTCACTTTGGTCAGTACAAGTGTGAATTTTCAGATGTAGTGCGGTAATTATTTAGATTTATTGAGTGTTAACAATATCTCTCCGTTACTTGTACACCAATAAATCGCCTGTAATCATAAAGTTAGCAACAGCGGGACGTCTGGCCCTTATCTTGGAGACTGCACGACCCCTGGGAGCAACCTAGTTAATGTCTCCATCCCTGACGTTAATGGCGGCGTCCTGCTCTAATGGTGATGGCGGCAGCATCTCAATGGAGCTGCGACGGTCTTCGATGAGGCCAATTGCTTGTTCCGGACTTCGGGGAGACCACATTTTCTCGCCATTCCCAACCGGTAATTGTTACCAGGAGCCACTTATCCGTCTCATCGCAGTTGGAGGTCGTTAGGGAATATATCCTTTTGTTACGCTCAGCGCTACCCACCTAACTTCACTAAAGCAATCTACATACTTGCTTAACTCCAATGAATACGGTCCTGTTCACTAAATAATAGCGCATTCTGTTTATTTAAATTAAGAGGATGTTTTAATAGACTAAACTAATAAGTTAAATTTCATTGAAAGGATTTACTAAAACATCTGTTAAATCTTTTTCATACTGAAAAGGTTTCATGTGAAGTTCAGACAATTATAAAATATACTTACTCGTACCGTGCATAATCATATTCTAGTAATATAATTGGACGTGATAGGTTTACAACAATATTATTTTTGCTCCAAAAACGGCTTCACGAATCAGCCGCACTTACAACTTAAGAATGGCTATGTTTTTGTCGACTTAAATATCGCCAGCATATATTTACCTCTCTCCATCTGTTTTTATGTTTATTATTGACCATCTACATTTATACGCAATCAGCTGATCTTCCAACTGTCTGGAACCCGCTAGTGAGCGCTCTCACTTTATTAACATCTGATTATGCCCAATTTTTACTGAACATAAATAAAGATTTTCCACGAATATAAATTGAATAAAAAATTATCACAATATTCATAATTTAATTTTATTTTATAGTTAATCTACAATTTGTTACAATCGAACAATAAGTAAATGGTGTAGAATAAAAACAGCAACCAGTACAGTCTCGGAAAATGTCTTTAATGTATTTATAAAATTTTAAGGAGGTTGCTACATTGTGTCATATTCATTTTACTTGCTTAATTTTAAACTCTCAGTGTCTCGTCATTAACAATAAATATATTAAAACAAGATGTAAACTTAATATATTTGTGCAGTGTCACGCCAATGTTTTGACTGCCCGTAAATATTAAAATACTTAAATAATTTCGAATTATGTTAGGAGGCAAATACCACGACGCGTCGACTATACACCTAAGCAATTTGTTCTGACTTCTTTGAAGGAATTCTATATGAGAGGAACATTAATTATTCAATTTAATTTGGTACAAGTTATTAATTGCACGTTTTACGCCAAATATTTAATTTTAAATATTAATAATAGTTTTCAATAAGGAGGTGAGAAACACCGGCATTAATTTATCATAAAATATTATTTTCATTTTTGTCAAGTGTTGTGGATAAAATGTACCTGTAGCAAATTGAATCAGCCTCTACGAAGTGTCGTTGAACGGATTTACAATCAGGTCTGTCTCGAATCCTCTAGATAGTTCGCTCCAAATGAGAACTCGCTTAAAATAAGTCGTCCAGACCTGAGACTTAACAGAGTTTTTATTTCTGCATTTAGCATACCGGAACATTTTCAACTTATAAAAGTACTTCCAGAAATTTTTACTCTTTTTTATTGAAATATGTGTAACGTGTCCTGTCGAGAACTTTCCCTTACAAATTCAGAGAACCAAGAGTCTTTGTAATTTGCTTCTTCAGTGTATGTTCCAAGATTCTAAAGTTTTACCAATCTCTGAGGCAGAATGTTTCTTTGAACTGGTCTTGTTTTATATGTTGCGTTAAAAGTTAGTTTTAAACTTGCGGAGAACTAATTGGTTTAAAAGTCGGAAGTCTTACTGATATTTAGTGTCCAATGCTGTTTTTTTTTATTTTCAATAATTTTGCTTCAATTTTCGGGTCGAGATAAACTCATCTATCCAGAAATATATATATATATATATATATATATATATATATATATATATATATATATATGTGTGTGTGTGTGTGTGTTTGAAACAGGGTAGTCAATTTTACTTTAAAATAATTTTTATGGCAGAGAACTTCTACATACTTTTTAAGAAATTAAATTATTTCCGCTTCCATATGACGACATTAATCATATTCATTGATTCAAATTCATTGAAATAGATCTGCGTTTTAAATGTTACCTTTTATATTCTGAAAATGAGGTTATTGACAAGTTTTATTTAAATCAATACAACTTCAGGTGGCATTTCGATAGAATTTACGGTACTGGTGGGTATTAGTAGCAAATTCTTCTAAATTTATTTGTATACCAACTAACTTCCATTAATTTTTTTTGTGATACGCACAGTGAGTAACTGGAGAATGGTTTTCTTAATATTCAATCAGGATTGAAATAAATAAGAAACGACCATTAATAGACTATTCTTAATTATTTATTTTCATGCATTTGTATCTATAATTTCTTTTCCCGGAGGCGTTCCTTTTGTTCCTGGGAAATCCATGCGCTTTGTTACTCCTGCTACGGTCTACTTATTTTGCGATTTCGCATTCTACATTTGCGTAATTCACCAACGCCTCTTCTCATTAACGCGGGACTGACTAAATTTTATTTTTGTACCCGTTTGTCAACAATTAAATTTGTTTGCAAATTCACGAGGAATTTAATTTTTTTTTTCAGATTCTTTCGCATAATGTCTGTGGATCCGAGGAAATTTTCCCCGTCCGCGTTTCTTTGTCGTTCCCGCTGATCAAATATCCATGCAGAAGTAGCTCTGCGTTATTGAAAGGCAGTGGAGAACGGCCTTTTTTCATAAACCGTGGGTCACGATCTGCATCCTAAGTTTCTTCGTCTCTGTAGAATGCACATCGCGTTTAGGCAATGGTCGAATCAAGTTGGCTTTCAAACTCGAGCTCACACGACACAAGGACTACGGCCATTTCTGGAAGCGATATCAATTTTTAACCGTTGCTAGAAAATGACATCATCAGGAACACTTGAAACTTTCAGCTTGCATGTGATGAAATTCGTACTTTAACATCTTGAACCTTAATTATGATTTGAAACGATAAATATTGAAACAATTTGCCCCAATTCTCAAATTCTGTAACCTAATAACGAAATTATCTTTTGGTGTATTAATTATTAGAATCCACAGAATGTTTTTTTTTCATTAAGCCCGGTTTTTCTGTATATTAATTTACTGTACTGTTGTTAATATTAGCAGTTATGTTATTAAGTTTTTGATTCTTTTTCGTTTGTATAAAGATATTGTAATTATTGTTTACATGCAAGTAAATAAAACAAATATGTAATATTACGTGTACAGATAAATTTTACATGGAAATAATATTTCTCAAAATGGTTTCCGATTTATAAGATTCCTGTTACACTTAACAGAATTGTGAAAATCCCAAGATGGCTAAACTGGTACTTTAACAAGATTCTCTTTGATTTTGTTTTTCTTTTAAGTTGCGGAATATTTGAATTACTTTAAATATAGAACACGATAAATAATAAGTCTGTTATTTTTTTATTTAATCAGAGGCGTAAGATAGCAGAGATAGACGGGGAAACTTGACCCTAGCATCACTTTATGGGACGGCATAGTTTCATAAATAAATATAACTTGTAATTTGAGTTAAAAATTTGAATCCTGTACAGGACCCAATAACAAGTTTATTTTGCCGAAATATTATGTAAATTTTTGTAATTTTTGGAGTCTTTTGGATTTAAATACCTAAATAAGGCGAGGAAAAAGAAAATCTTATCTTTCTGCTCTAACGAAATACTGAATTCACAATTTATAACATGGTTAAGCAAATTGATTCTTTCTAAGGGAATAAAGGATTCAAATACCTTGATCTTAATGTTCTTGAACAAGAATCTGATCTTCAAAAACATTTCCATTCGTATGTAATAAATCCGTACGTGCCAATATTGTGGCATCCGAAATTTGCCCCTTAAAAATTTATAGCCTTTGGTCAACGGCGGCATTTTATCCTTCACAGGCGGCCGATTAATATTTGGTCTCATTAGATACCTGAAGGGCGATTATCCCCCCACGGATCTGAGAATTTTTAAATTAGAATAAAATAAATAACCCTAGTTGGTAAACTACAGCCTCTTTAACGTAACCTCGTTACAAGTCACTTTTATACAGATATTTGTTTTCGTTGAGGAATTGCTAGTTTTCATTCCTTTTTAAGAGACTAAATGTGCACCGAAAGAATTTACCCGGTTGGCAAAATAGAATAAGTCATTCCATGAAATCTTAGCTTCAGAAAAAAACTAGACGTTTGTATGTGTTTATTGTATTTATGTGCGTATAAACGTGTTACAGTATATATTAACAATTATAATAATTGTAATTTGCCACCTGAATATTTTCATTTCCGTGCTTAAAATTATATAATTTTAAAATTACTAAGTACAGTGTCAACGTATGAGTAGGTAACGACAGACGTTTTTTTTATTTTGTTTAAGGAATGTGCACATGTTTCGCATTCGTCGTTTAAACGTCTCAACCTGCTGATACATTACAAAACATTGAAAATTTAATAATATATCCAGTAATTACTCTGAAAACTTTTTCAAACTGATTTACAACTAAATAACTACATAGGGGTAACATCAAGAAATAAATGTTTATAAATTGAAATATAAAATGTTCATTTATTAAGCATTGACAGTGGTGAAAATTGGCGACTACATCAACTAATTTGATTAAAACGAATTTTATGTCATTTCTGACAGCTAATTTCGCCATATTTATGACTGCTACTCCACGCATACGAGTACTAAATGTGTACGTTTTCAATTATTGCGGATTAGTGAGAGGAGAATTTAACAGATTATATTCAGAGCGTCAAATTAATAATATTCGGTAACACTGTAAATTATAATAACACTACTGGACGATTGCTAGAATTCTCTTTCATTGTTCATTAACTAACTAAACAGGGGGGTAATTACGCAGCGAATTATTTAGACTTGTCAGTCAAATTTCGCTCAAGTCACGTGATATTAATGAGATACCTGTATATTTTTGAAATTTGTAGTGGATACACCAATTCACAAACAATTTTTATAAATTACAATTTAATGATATATTTTCATCAAAATTTAATAAAGCACTGCGTCACTTTATTAGAAATAAATTGAACAAGGTTTTTTAGGATATTTAATTTACGTAATAATAATAAATATTCGTATTGAATAAATTAAGTCTTTCAAACATAATTTGTTACATACTTTTTATTATTTTTTGTTTTCTTTTATATAATTTTTGGTATCTATTTTCAATATATATGCTTTGAAATTGTACATTTCCTTTCCTGATGCATGTTGACCAGTCTTAGTCGTCAGGTCGAACAATCATGGTGACTGTGGAACTAAGTTATCGGATAAATCTCATGATAAATAGTTTATTATTTTCGAGGTGAATACATTTAAAACTGCCGAAAGCTACCGATGCATAATTTTATTACAAAACTTGTATATAAAGTCGATTTATTGGACAGTTTGATTTTTAGTAATTAACTCTCGAGTATTCCTTAACGCCACTGAAGTACTTCACATAATTTTCTTAACAGTGATTTGTTGAAAACAACTTAAAATAAATTATTAATATAGTCACTTTAGTCAGAAAGAAATTTTACTTAAAATTTGAAACATAATGAAAGAAACAGAACGTGTCGATCGTTTCTTTAGAACTTCTACAGTTGTAGTAGTCTTACTTTTATGAATATGAAATTTCAAAAGAAATCGGTTAACCTAAATGGTTTTAATAATACAATTTTATTATTAATAGTATGCATGTAAAAACGTTTAAGCTATAAATGAGTCCAAAATTGTGAATACAATTTAATTAAAAGGCAAGGGAACTTTAATAACTATAAAATAATACATTTTTATATATTTTAATTTATATTCTTTCTTCCCTAGCATTATTCATTTTAATAATAATTACAATATACACTATGATCAATATTTACATACCATTCTAACATGTGTAATTGGCTAAAATGAGAAATGAAACGTAGTACAGTTTAATAAAAACCGAGAATTAAATTATGTAATCAAATGAAATAATTAACTGACAAGAGGCTGTTATAATTCATAGTTATAATATTTTGATCCTGGGTATATGGTCTTCTAACTTTTATTCTATTTATCTTTATTATTTATTTTTCAGAATTTTTGACTATCCCCTAGATTATTTGTATTATTTACATCTATAACTATTAATTTTTTATATTTCATCCATACATGAATGGGGGTTGATAAATCAGTCTGGTAAAAATCTAACAAAATGATTTGTTTAGGAAACTTACTTAATTTCTCAACATAATATCCTTCCTTGGCTGTACACTGGGTCCAGTGAGTTCCCAATTTTTTCAACCTATCACAAACTCTGCAAAATATTCCATCAAGGCTTCGATAACTTACTCATTTGATGACAATTTATTCCAACCATGCCGAAGTTTCAAGTTCGGGGGCAAGTAGTAGCTACTTAGAGGTAGGTCTGGGAAATAGGGTGGATACGAAACGAATTCGACTCCCAACTGGTACACTTTCACTATTGAGTCATTGGCGTTTGTCCTCATGAAACAGTTTCTTGCACTCGAATTTTGGCTTCTGAATCAGCAACCGTTTCAAACGATCCAGCAGAACAGCATAATACTGTGTCCCGTTACGGTTGTGTAAATTACCAAGAAATCTATGATGTTATACCCTAAAAATCCCAAAATACATTAGCCATCACCTTTCCAACTGACGAAATGGTCTTCGCCCTATTCCATTGCTTTAATTGTTTTTTGGTCTATCCAGTGTTGTGATCTTTGAAAGGATCACGTTTACCGACAGTGGCGCTGAATTGAATAATTAACTGCTCCTTCATAAAAAATTACCAGACTTGTGGAATAACCCTCGTATTGACAGAAAACTGTTTGTTTTAATTAACTCTCCGTTAGTGCGCTTCACATTATAACGCCGTTAGGCCTAGCAGACCTACGGTTTAGAACACTATTATGAACCAATTATCATCAATTTAGCATATATAGTTTTGTACTCATATGTACACAATTCACGCATCCAATGAAAGTTTTAATAAATTAAAAATGTAATTTTAATGTTTTATAAAATTACAGAACAAATAAAACTTGAAGTTTTGCATTAAACAAAATTTGGTTAACTATAAGCTGTGTGTCTGAAGAGAGACTTTTTCTTACAACGAGCGCTTGTAGATACGACGGGATATTTATTTTACAGATATAAGGGCAGATAACGTGTTTTTGAGGGGACGGAGACAGACAAACAAGGATTGTTTATGGCCTCGGCGACGAGTAACAAAATAAATCCATTGAATAGAAAATATTTGTTAAACTTTCACGAAGATTTGTTGTTTCCCGGCGATAAGAATGTCAAGAAAAAATAATTAATTATATATAGCTGTCTGCCGCTCAAAGTTAGCGGGAAGTCACACGCCCACATAAAAAACAACTTTCGGAAACGCATTTCTCTGACCAGTGTAAGCGTATATAAATTACAAACAGCTCCATGTTTTCTGTCTATTATTTAGTTGCTTATATTGAGAATTTACTCAAGGGCTGCTTAGCGCCGATTTAATTAAGAACGCAGTAGCTAATTAATTTTAATTTTGACGAAAAATGGCCAGTTTTGGAAATGATTAATACTGAAGGCATCATGACGCCATATTGGAAGAGACTTCACGGGTTGGTCAATACCCAAAAGGGACGAAGCCTGTCCTTAACGGATGCCAATTTCAAATAGCATCACGGGATTAAGCATAGATAATTACAGACAACAATAAATGACAATGAAATGTTTCTGCTAACCTGGTTGCTTTCGTAAGGTGATTTAAAACGTAAAATGACGAAGGAAACAAGAATTGCGGAAACTTTGTGTGATATTTACTTTATAACTTTTTTTGTCAGTAATTTGCTACTTCCTTGTGTAATGAATATACTTCTAAGTAAGAATTTTTATGTTCCTATTTTATTTTTATTTGTAGATAAAAAATCTTTCTTATCAATAGTAGAAGGTAGTATAATCTTTGCTATAAAGCAATGCAAAAACAAAAAGTATTAATTTTTTTAAAAAAAGCGTTACTTGCACAATAACTTACAACTAACGCGTTTATAAATAGCTATAGAATGTTTGTCCAAAAAAAGTAATAACAATATTGCCATATTCGTTACAACATTCGTAACGTAACTTAAATAATTATGATAATGTACACGCATACTGCGATATAATTAAAGGTGATTTAATTTATAAAAAATATTCATTCTAATGAAAACATAAATTTAGATTCGTTTTCATTTAAGAATATAGCGTGCTGCATTATATAAAAATAAAAATACACGTTCATTCTTTTGTTTACAAGAGTTTCCTCTCATTGTTTAATCATCTCTTTAAATATTCGGAAAATATTATAATGCTATGACCACATTACTTACTTTATAAAAAATAGACCTACATTTTACAGTTTCATTTCCTAGATGTTGTAAGATTTTTTGAAATACTTTTAGCAGTTTCTTTATAGGTGAAAATTTTTACTAATATTTATCTTATTTTTTATATTTAAATACATCTGTGTGAGTGAAAGAAAACATTTAATGAACTTCGACTTTCCCTAACAAATAATTCTCGGCTTTTAAATCGACTCAGAATCGACTGGACAATGTAAACGACGACGGTGATGATAATCGCGGAATCGTTGTGTATTGATAGAAATAGGACTCGCTCTATACACCAACAATAATTTATTATACTCTAAATATGTTTATATTCATATACAGTTATTCTGGATTATGACGTGATTGGCGGGACCGACCGCTTTTGATCGAAATAACCGGTGTTCATTATAACTATATTTTACTTTTCAGGAGATTCCATAAAATAACGCTTTTATTATCAAAAGTACGCTACATAATTAGGGCAAAATGTGACATGGTAAAATACTCCAACATGTGTAAAACATTTTTTTTACAAAAATTGGTAAACGTTTATTGTTTCCATATAATTTTAGTTTTCAGCGCTTTTAATTTATTTACTGTAGATTGTTGTACACAAGTAGTGTTAGGCTGATGAATTGTTTATTCTTCCATCTTGCCACATCCGCCTTTGGATAATTATCGAATCTCGCGGGAACTACTCACAGCGCTTTCTCTCTTTATACATCGGTCAGTTAAACATAAGAAACAATTTCAATTAAAATTTCCTCGCTACAACCAATTTCTAATATACACTGAGTGGTCAAAATATTATGTCACAGTGTTGCCGGAAGAGGGTGAAATAGCTATAAAATGGGAATGTAGGTGAACTGGATCATCAGTTTTACTAGGGATGGATATTCTCCAATAATATCCCTTGTTTTATTTGGGGAACACACGCCACCCGGTCACCAAATTCCCAGGCAGATTATGACACTCCGAAACCGGCGACGACGTGTCTGAGCTTTATGGCCCAAGTGTCAGTCGCAGTCACTTTGTTTTGATTCCGAGCCGCCAAGACGGCGCGCGTAAAAACCCCTTCTTCCTGGCCAGCGACTTTCTCATGCAGAAATATTTACGTTATTTAAATTTCCGTAAATACTAAAAAAAATTGGACGCGGGTTCTACTGCGCTACAACTTTGTATAGAGAGGGTGTTCATAATAATTTTGACACTCAGTATTGTAATATTATTATATAGTTTACGAAAGGAGTATCTATGATGTTATCGTTAAATATTTTTTTGTAGTTTCTCGTCAATTTATATGTAAAATCTGAATTAGTATGAAGTGTTAACTAAAATGTCATTTTTCAGAGAAAATAACAAAGTTGGAGAATTTGCATACTTGCATAAGCTGTTCATTTTTGTAATTACATCAAATATGAATTCCGTGGAGGCCCACGCGATGATTGGTAATTGTCAAATGGCTATTGTATGTTCTTCCATTTTTCTTTGCGAGTGGAGTGTGACTGACCTAGAGCCTTAATATAATTGTAACCAATGAAGCCATCATGACGGGGATAAACGAAGATATTTTTATGATGGTTAAATTATATTTAGGGGTTTGATTTATAGTAAATTTATGATTGACAGATAATTGAATTATTAAAACGTTTTAGGTGTTCAAATGAAGTGTTCAAACTTAATATTAACTGTTTAAAGGTTTTAGATGTCCTGCTGCTCGTTATCCATGAAAAATATTGTATAAGTAGGTATTTTGGCCACCTTAGTGATCCCATGCCGAGACGTATCTGCGAAGAAACGCTGCTGTCTGCTAATAATAGCCCACGGTGCTTCAGTTGCAGATATCCCTGTGAATGACAGACTCCATTGCCCTTAAACAGCGTCTGTTTCATTAGCACAACGTTAACGTCCGTTGCAATCCATTCTTGTGCTCTAGACGTAAATTGCAGTTTCTCTTGGCGCAAAGGAGAGATATACTTCGGATAAGAAATGGAACTTTAGTAAAGTTCGAGTAAGAAGTGAAATTTTACGTAACTGAAGGTGGCGTTCTTTAAAGTATTTCTTCCGTATGAAACGTATTCAAACTTCCAACGACGATAAAGCAGTAACCCTTGAGCAGGGTACCGAGAACATTTCACTTAAATATAATAGCTGTGAACTCATTTCCTCTTACTAGTAAGATTGAACTTTTCAATTTTAGCTATAATGACAAATATGGACGCAACTAAAACATTTAACAGGAAAATAATGTAGGAAGTAACTCGGACAGTCAGTCTCGTTACTAAGTATATAGCTGAGAAAGACTGCATTACCTATTATAAAATACTCCTGAAAGCAATACACAGGTTGATTGAAATCAGGCATAAGAAAAATTGCATATTGTTGACAATTATTCCTTCTAAACTGTGACGGGTTTGAAACTTTCCCATAAAATGGCTTGCCTTACATGCATTATTATTTCAGAACCTATTCAATAAAACCCGAGAAAGTCATAAAGTTTCGAACTTAAACCGTGCCAGGCTTCACTAAGTTTTAATTAGTATACCAGTGACATACTTTTTCTATTCATACTGGCGTTAATTAGAAGTAGCTCTTTGCCGGCATCCTTTCAAGGACAGGTTTAATCAGCAAAGTAACGGAGTCTGCACAAGTTTCCTTAGTCATATCTCAGGCGAACAACAGTACAGAACCTATAATACGGATTCTCGTCACATTAACAGAGAATTTCCCTCAGTTGTTATACTTTGTCGTGGCATACTACTTATTAGAAAAATACTTTGTAATACTAAACGTAACAAGTGCATCTACAATGTGAAAAATTGCGATTTAATTTATCCATAAAAGATTATGTTAACGGTTCTTATGTTCATTAATTAAAAATGGATATTTCCAAGTATAGTAAATAGAAATTTCATTCATTTTATATTACGATGTGTAATTATTGAAATAATGTGAAATTTTGTATTACGACACATTTTATAAACTATAATCGTTAGGGATTCTATGTATTTCTATACTACAAAAATATAATTGGAATTTAGGAGATAACATTTATTTTTATTTTCGTTAATATTACTCTATAGGGTTACAATAATTATTAACCTATGCCTGAGAACAATAGAAACATACGAGCAAAAATCTTTTAGAAGCCTCTAGTGGTGGTTACTATTACAAAATGTAGTGGGTGTAAATAAAAATAGCTGATTACTTTTCTGGCGTCACCTGGAAGAAGCGTCTCCTCCAGGAATTGAACTAATATTAAAAAAGTTAAACTTCTTATAACAAAAAAATATATATCCAGGTGGTCTGGGCTCAGATGAGAATAAACTCCCAAAATATACTGAGTTGGTTTCGGTTGAAAAACTCACGTCTTGTCACGCATAAACAAAAATTTGACGTTTACCAGGCGACTTTATCGTTGGACGGAACAAGTGATCTGACATATCTTCTACTCAAAGCAAGATCAAACCTTCCCACACAACGTGTGCTGTTTCTGTATTACCCTGAATGATTAACTTTTGGCACCTGATAGACTGTTTTTCATCGCTTCGTTTGAGTTATACCAATATTCCAAAGAAAACGAGACGAAATTACAGTAGGCAATAACAACGGAATAGCGTGTCTAGCCTTATTTTCGTAGCTTGGTCTCGTTTCATGAACTGAACCCAATTTTAAACCTGCTCCACGGCTTATAGTTTCATAACCCAGTCATGCAACGTTACATCCCCGTCTACAACCACGAAGCACGGACATGGCCTGTCTTTAATTTCAAAACAATTAAATTAATAAATAATTTGCCATAATTAGGGACCAAAATGAAATGCAGATTCCTCATCTTCACGTATTGTAACAAATAAAAGCAATTTCCTCGTAAAATAAACAATTAGTTGTATAAGATTTGAAAATTGTAGTGAATACATAAATTCTGGTCTACCTCAAAAGGTTTTGAGTGTATATTACTTAAAGATGGATGAAATAAATCAATTCAAAATTTATTTATTTAATATTTGCGTTTTCCATTTATAAAATATGCATTGATGTAAGTTACTATCGTAGTGAGAAATTAAATGAAACATAATAAATGTTACCCTGTTTAATTATGCTAAGGCACGTCGCCTGACGACGATGGAAGTGACTCGTCTTGAAACTTCGTAGTTGTACCGCCTTACCACCTTTACGTAACCCCAAGACCTCGTTTTACCCATATATTAAGTAGATAATAATTGAAAATCAGTATTACTCACGATAAGTTAATTTAAACGAAATTTAAGGGGTCAAACAACTATAAATAATTTCTGACAGAAGAAAGAAGAAACGTTACAAGTATATTTTACTTTAATCTTGCCTATTGCGCAGGAAACTAGTAAATCAAGAACTCTCGTAACATGGATATGAAAATATCATCATCGTAGTTTTACAGCGTTCAACCTTAATTGCCCGGATCGTCTTTGAGAGAGAATTTTATTTCCGGTGGCTGTATCGATTGTTCATTGAGTTTGGGCTGGCTTCCCTTCCGGGCAAGGCCCGAATCCCCAGTTACGGGGCGGACCTCTGCAAAATCCGACTCGCAAGTCCCAAAGGCAATAGGAGTGATCGAAGTAGCGAATTTTGTCGCGGTTGGCATGGTGAGCAATGATGGCGAGATGCCTGAGGGGAGTTAGAGATATGAGGCTCTCTCTCTGACCGTAATTGCGAGTGCACCATCCACTACGAACGCTAATTGGGCACCGATGGATGGGCCGAGAGGAGGCGAGTTATGGTCCTTGCTGGTCTTGAGGCTACGGTCAATCCACCAGATTCTGGTGGATTTGCGGGCCCTTCGTCGGCTGGTAATACTACACACGCACACAGACGCTGTAATAAGCAGAACTTCTCTACCATCAAAATGACAAAATATTTTCTATATAACATTTTATTTAATTTTGGAACCGTTATTACTCAATTAACAAGTTAAACGTATCCAGAACTTGCATTTGTTTAACCGTGTTAGACGGTACGCGTATTTCAGTTGCTGATTTTATCCGATCTTAGGTGCAGGGAAACAGAACTGGGATTGATTAAATTAATTAATTTATTGTTTTCAATAACCATCGCGTGAGGAAATAGCATACAGGAAACAGTCGCAGATTTAACAAGAATTCAATTAATTATTTATAAGAAGAACGATGAATAAAGCAGTCCCCACTAATAAGAATGGAGAAACTAACTTACAACTAAACAAAACATTGAATTCTTTCTCAGGGCTAACCAACAAGAAACCAGACCATTTGACTCACTCGTAGAACTATATGAAGGTAAACATTAAAGGGGAAATTTAAACAAAACTGCATAAAACAGAAGAATTATTTATGCGTGAACGCTTAGTAAATTTAGTTGAAAATTAACGACTTGGAGGAACTAATCACGGATTTAATCAAAACAGAACAATGCATGATGAAAAATTTCTCCAATTTTCCGTTGCGAGGTAAATTAATATACACAATTTTTAAACAAATTAGGCTGTAAGGCAATCCATTTTTGTCTTTATAATCCGTGTGAAAATGTAAGGGTAGGTAGGTATATTATGCACAGATATATGGAATTCATTTAATGTAGTTGTTACAGAGGGTTCACGTTACATTTTGATATCACCTCAAACATTATAGAAAATTAATTCCAATTACTACTGCTATTTCAACCATATATAAAGTTTCAATATCTGCTTTAATTTTTGATTGCATAAGGTTTTAGGATAACTATTTTATCATTCACTAGGAAAATATGGTAGTAATTATGTGAGTCTTCTTATCTAGGTACAAGCGGACCATTTCTGGTTAGTAAATTTATTTGTTGTTAGTAAACACAGTAGGGTAAAACTCAAAAAGATTCCGTTAAACAATTCAGTTAGTATGAGCGTCATTATATGTTCACTAATTTTGAATAAAACAGATTGAATTAAACAAAAATTACTTTAATAGCGATAAAACGTTTATAAATTTGTATGACATTTGATTCGGACAGTTTATAAAGTATTCGTCTAATTTTCGGAGTTAAAACCTTAAGAGTAATTATTTTAATCTGGAAAAAATCGCCCCAACATACGAATAGTTTCTCATATTTTAGGCTTACATCAAATCCAATAAACTATCCTACATCGTGTATAAACATCAATACACTTAATCCATAAAGAACATTGCTCAAATGAAATGTAATATTAAGAACAGTGAAGCAACTTGTAAGGTTCTTGAGATTGAAAAAGTACTAAAGATGGCATCCAATCGCTTGGTTTATCTTCATTCCTAAGAAAGGCATTGTCAAATCAATAGTTAGTCGTCAGCCGTAGTTTGAAGATAAGTGCTCTTTCATTGCATCTGTATTCAGTTTAGTCAAATTTTATGACATTTATTTTAATGTTTTCAAATATTTTGTTATACTAAAGTACTATTAGTACTTGAGATCTGTTCTTTCACGGTGATTTGCGAATTCGATAGGTATTTTGTGTGTTTTGTACTTAATGCCTTGATAAATTGAGCTGAATCTTGATGCAATCATTTTCTGCCAAAGAAAGTACTTAGGGACGCAAAACTCAACTGTAACAAAAGCAAATAAAATAATGTTGCTAAATGAAATCTGGGACCTGATACAAAGTGGAGTGATCACCATACATTGCAATTTACATTCCGATTCGTTTACCGATTTTCATTTCCATAGTTCATATATATTAAAAATCGAAGGCTTTCCCGTTGAAGATAAATAAGGAACTTCTTTTTCCAAACCAGGCAGTCACCATAAACTGACGTTTCGATGAATATCATTCCCTTCATCTTCCAGATACATCGAAACGTTGTTTTTTACGAAGATTACCCGGTAGAAAATGATCATATCATTATTATTAAAAACAAAAAAAGAAGTCAATAAGCTTTAAATGGTATTTTTTATGACCACTTCTAAGAATTGTTGAACGGGATGCAAAGCAGAAGTTGGAAGCACGGTCGCAGCCCTTCACAACACAATGGTCCGGAGAGGGAGATTCAATAACGAGATTTTGGCCAAGGCGAGAAGTAAAAAGGCCGCCAGTTTGCTTGTGAATGGCCTTTCAGACGAGCTGGCGCCTTACTTCCTCAGTAATTGGAGCCATTTGGGCACATTTCCGTGCAGCCACCCGAGTGTAATTCTACTCGACGAGACTGACAGATGGACAGGCATTCGCTGCGATGTTAACCAAGAGCCTGCCATGCAAATCCCACAACTTCCTCCTACAGACCAAGACCAACTTGCTCTAAGCTTTCACACAAAACGTAAGGCGCTCGGAGAGACCCGCCGAAGTTACTAGAGCAGTCTAGTTGATTGGAATCCAGTCGAAGGACTCGGATATGTGGAAAATCAATGGGAACAAAACTTGTCAACATAATAAGGAAGATCTTACAGCAACTTACAAAAACATTTAGTGTCTTTTGTAAACTAATTCATCAATCTACTTTGGCGGAGGTCAGTCACCATGGAATAATACCTTTTACGTCCTGTTCCATAAGCATGACTAGTCGCGAATAATCGACCAGCCACCTTTTGACACATTACACACAAGAACATCGTAAAATAATCTGAATCCGTAACAACGACGCGGTACGCAGTTTTTTGCCGTATACTGATGACCAGAAACGATGGTTTCAGACCGACGGAGATGGGTATTATTGCCAATGGTCATTATATTTCCCTCATGCATAACAATAAACCCGTTCACAGCTTAGCCGTAGAGTACACATTGATTGCCAAGTAATCCGTCCCCTCTTTTTTTTTCGTCCCTTCTAGAATCGGCCAAATGCAATCCCCCTCCTCGCCTCCCACATACACATTCAAGCTTTCCACCAATTCTACTTTCGTAGCTTTTCAACTTTTTGGTGCTAGTATTCAGAAAGGGGGAAGGGAAGGATCCACATTGCATATTCAACTTTATCCCCAGAAGAATAGGAGTACTTTAATTCTCTGGTAATTCCGCGTGATATATTGTTATTTTATACGAAGTGAGACCATAAATCTGAAATTTTTACTCTCTGCAGGAAAAACCTCGTTTAAATTCTTTCGTTACCCAAATTGAGTTTATTCCTATCCGTATAAAATGACCACGTCTTGCATTTCATGCCGTCGATATATTTAACAAAGACTGAAGTGAACTCTGTGATACATTTCTACACCACTTTCAAATACCGATAACGGCAGGCAATTAGCATTTTCAGTATTTTAAGGTTTAATTTAGGTAAAATAGAACCAGAGAAGTTGTAAAGAATTTTACAGGACATCCATTGTTTTGCAATCCTAAATTATTGAAGTTCTAAATGATTACATTAATTTAGCCAACACTCTGAGCGCCAGGATTAATTATAATAATTCAAGCTTTTATATTAAATTAATAAATGAAATTAATAATTAACATTTATTATATGTAAATACAAAATTAACTTTCCTTAACACATAAGGCAATACCCGACAAAAGTTTCGATTGCTGGACTGTGAACGTAGTTCATCCTTTCAATTTCTGAAACTGTAAAAATTCTCGTTGTGACTTTCAAATATTCTGATTTTATTTCATATTACTTTTAGATTGCTGTTATTGCACATTTGCTTGTAATACGCTTATTTTTTACTGGTCAACATCATTTACATTTTATTATTTCGCCATATCATAGCGCAATGCTCATAAACCTCTCGCAATTATGTCTTCTATCCAAAGTACTGCACAGACTTCATAACATATTATTATTAAGTTTCGTTTGCTCGCAAAGGACACTCGACAGAAACTGTAGAAGAATCTCCCACAGAAATGTAAAAGTCTCTCAATTCTGGAAATTTTCACCCCTGTACATGTGGACTTTTAATTTTTGGCTGATCACGTTAGAATAAAATCCGCCCCTGAGCGACCCTAAAGTGTTTTCTGACCCCGTCCAAGATCCGTAATAATTGACACTATATTCAATTTTACAATGTCTTAATATTTTAAATTAAATGTGTGCATTACATTTTAGCACTCATTTTAGCTTTAATAATGTAATACTTATTTTCTGCCGTTATGACCCAGTTTTTGTATACACGCAAATTCTAAATATTATTATAGTATGTACGGTACATATTCGTAAATGCAAAACGCTGTAAACGTCATAAAAAGGAAATGTAGATATTTTTAGATCTAAGTACTTTCAGGGTGTTACGCCTTCGTATTATATAGCATATTTTTCACGGTTGCTTTGTCATTTACGACATATGAAAGAAAGGGTTACTTAACCAACTTTGTTCATTAGATTCATATTAATAGCTGTCGCTTATTAAAGTTAGATTTCATTATGACAAGAATTTTTATCACCAGAATTTTAATCTCGTTTTACGACTCGTATCTCATCTTGTTGATAAGTACTTTAAATTCAGTGAAGGTTATAAAACACGGACTGTGCAGATATACCCTGGGTTTACAGTTAAGATTTAGATTTTCTTACTCATTCAATTAATAGGACAAGCCAAAACATTATTAAATGCAATGACAAGAATCAAATAATGTAATGCATAATAAGAACATACACTAATGAGGAACACACACCAACAGATAAAGGTATAAGAAACTGTTGAAAACACATAACAAAGATATTTAAATGAAAATACATCATACTAAACTTGCAAAAAATGAATATTAAATCATAAATTTATAAAATTACAGTATCAATCAGGATATAATATGATTACATGGGGCTAATAGTGAAAGTTCAATAGTGGCTTTATGAGGTACGCTCCATCAACGAGACCCTTAAAACTTATTCAAGTCTACTCCTTAGCATCTTTTCAGACTTGTGTTAGGTTGTTGTTCCTGAAGTAATGGCTGCATCGGTGAATTGAAGTTTCTCGTTTTTCTCATATTATTCCCTGCTTATTATATAGCATTTTTGATTAATGCCATCCTGAGGTCATTATGAGTTGTTGGATTCTAGACATAAAAGAGCACACTCATAATGGGGGAACAAATTTAAATAGATTAACGTATAATTTATAGATAAACAAGAAAGGAAAAAACGTTATTAATCTTAAAAACAATCAAATCGAATTTTAATTTAATATTTCTTATTACTGACTTGTTACAAATTTCCACTTCAATTATTCATTAAGCCTACAATAATAAAATAAAACCGCCATAAATTATTTATATTGATATCAGTTAAAGATCCAAAGTTGTTTAAACGTCCCTAAAACTTCAAAAATTGGAAAAAATATAAAAAGATATACTTCAAAGTGATACGAACGTAGTAAACATTATGTGCTGTGTTGTTATATTGAAACAAGCATAATGCAGTGCTTCAAGAAATTTACATGTGCAAGTATGTAAACAAATCAAATAATTTAAATTACAGAAACGTTATCTGATAGATAAATGCAAGTAGAAAATTTCCACACTAATATTGCTTAAATTTTGTACATTTATAATAAATACTCATTAACATAGACAAACAATCTGAAAGAAGCACTCGTGTTAAAACTTTGGAAACACGCTAGAACAAATGTTACTGAGTTAGAATAAATGAATGTCGCAAACATGCAATTTCACGTATTAGGGTTTTCTGTTTCTTTCTAATGACAAATGGGGGTGACAGTCTCAATCCATTATCCGTGTGCCAACTTTCAATCGGTTTGACGGATCGAATCGTTTCCCCATGTTTAGCAGATACGTTGACAGAAGCTCATCCGTCTTGAGGGGAAAAGGAGGGCTTCGTTTCTGATGAACTTTCACCAGTAATCCATCTGGTTCACCGCTCGTCTATCAAGTCAAGTAGAAATTCATCATATGATAGAAAGAATTAACAACGAGCAGAATCCGAAAATATTCGTAAAGTTCCTGTAAAAAATTATAAGAAAACTCTGAAGTTTCCAATATATGAGGAACTAAACTGTTAGACCAATATTATTTTAACGTGGGAAAGGCAGCTTATCACCAAATATTAATGCATAACTTTTCAATTATTTTGTCCCCAGTTTTATTTGAGACTCAAATAGTGACTATACCAAATTACGTAGTTAAGTTAGTTACATATTTCATACGCAATACATTTTTAAACAATTTATCTGATGATTTTAATTTACAAAATACTGGCTGAAATAGTAAGCAATCCAAGGTAACCACTTAATTACATCGCGGTGGTAGAGCGTTTTAAAAGGGAGAGCTCAAAGAGAGATAAATAGCACATTTGTAAACTAAATAATTGAAAAATTAAATTTCTTCGTAAAAGACTTGCGAGATTAAAATTTTGATGAAAGGACTAAATTAAGAATGATATATAAATAAATTCCAATAGGTTATATTTTGTTAATTTAAACTATATTATTTTTAAGTGCAGGTAATCCAAGGGACATTCACCTGGTGCAGGATAAAAATGGTAGATGAGAAGGGAGAGGAAGGGATATCGAGGATCCTCGTATTTAAAGGACACTTCCAGACATTCATATAATCATTGGAAATCCATAAAGCAACAACTATCCGTTATTTGGAACCCTAGGCCCAACACCTTTTCGATGAGTTGAGTGAGGTTTGCTGTGGATGATTTTTTTGCGTGATACGCTACATGAGTGACCACTCCTCATTAATAACATTGAAAGTTTAAAAGGAGATAATGGCAATAGTGTTAGGACACTGCCCAGCCTTCTTTTCTTTTATAGAGTGACAGGTTACATGAACGATTCCCACGTGGTGGCCACTTTCCATTAATGAAGTTTGAGGGGATTTGAAATGAGAATACGGAAAGGAGAGCAAGGCAGTCAAGGGCTATATATTAACAATCCTACTCGGCATTAAACTAAAAGTGATGCAGCAGGTGTGTGAGGCTCTTTGGTACTTTTCTCAGAGATTTGCATTGATTGGACAACTGCGAGTAATGCGCGTTTAAATAGACACATCGTTGACGTGTCTGCTTTTGATTGGTACTGTTCATTGACATGTGTGGCTGTGGCATAGCTTTACGTGCACAATGCTCTGCTTCTTCGGTTCCTCTCTCCTATTTCCCAGAACAGCACGCCAACTTCCTTCCTACTATGGCCGAGTCGACAGCCGTCCGTGTGGATTCTACAACAATACTGAAGATCAATTAAAATTAATGCAAACGCTGATACATTTATAACGCGTTACGCTCGATGTTACCAACAAGCCAATCTACCCCGCTTTAAGAAAGTCATAAATCCCACCTGTTAGTTCTTTCCAAAATATCTACAATAAACATGGTAATTTGAAATTAAAATCACCTCCAAACTCATCTCAACTTCTGAATGAGTACTCATTACAAACGCTTTAGCCGTGTATAACAATTGGAAGAAATTTATAATTCAATCTTGAAACTCCACCAAGACGGTGAAATGAAGCCGTTTTAATTGACATTCCAACATAGGAACTGCAAATGAAACCTGAATCAAGCCACGACGGACAACTTAATTGAAAAACTTTTCTTCCGGTAGCAGATCAATACGGTAAATGCAAGAAACTGAAATAAAGTTGTTTAATGTAAACATTTGACCTGGAAACATAAATGGTTAAGTAAAATAGTTTTCGTGACGAATCTTGTTTTGCTAAAATTCAGGGTATAAGGAAACAGGACGAAAAAATTTCAGGAATGCGTTCCTCATATTAAGGGAATAAAACAGGCTATTTAAAAAAGTGCGGCCAAAAGTACTTTAGTGAATTTTAAGTAAAACCTCCTTATCTCAATTAAAATGCGAGACTGGTTAAAAATTGCGAAAGAAAATTATGTTGGCCTGAATAATAATTATCCGTCATGTACCAACTGTCAGACAGTACGCACTCGCTGCAAAGAAGAGCAGATGCTTGTATTCAGTCAAATTGAGGTCACTTTTTAACATCTTATCCGAAATTTGATCAGTGCGCTACAACGTGTCAGTTGAACCAATTCGATACTAGGTAACTTGTTCATGATGAATTATCATTTGCATATGCTAAGACATATTCACTTCAATATTAATTTAAATCACTTGTAACAAATGTAACTTGAGTCTCGTGTTTTAGTCCATATTCAAGGCATTCAAAAACTCATAAAATTTTGTCATAATTTCCAGATCCATTTTTCAGTTACATTTCCTTCTTCTCTCAATACGAGGAATAAACTCCTGAATTTTTGCCCTGGTTTTTTGTTACACTCTGTGTATAGCAGATAGTGAAATCGTTTTATCAAAACACAGGCATATCCAAGAATTTACGTCGTTTACACTTATTAAAATTTTGTGGAATAAAAGTTCTATATGCAGACACACTTTTTAAATTTAAAACTCTGGAAGCAATGCGAAATAATGACTTTGCAGAATTCCTCTATTTGTTATGAAACGCTCGTCAAATAGGCTCGTCGGGATTTCTTTGATGCGTTAATTAAGTCTGAGTTAATATTTGCATATAACAGCTTGGTTTGTATTCTCTGTGTTTCATGTAAGTTTAAAATCAAATTTCGGTGGGCGCGTAAAGGGAAAGTAGCGCGAAATGCTCGAAAGTGAATTGCCATAAATCAAATTTCGGCCCAGATTTCCCACGAGAACGCAACACTGCCTAGTACATCACATTACTGCGAGCCGGGGATAAATGTGCTCAGTACCGCCAGGTTTTAATCAATAAACCTCGCATATTCGTCGGAAGCAAGGCACGCATTTAACCCCACCGAGCTGACGGTCCTCAGTCAACGTGCTATAAAGCTGTATCAAATTCCGCGACGCATTATGCCCCAAATTGGATTCGCGCACGGAGCGGATTATTGTGAGAGCATCGGGACGAACGTGCTTAAGGCGGAGTCTCCTAGGACTGGAGAAAGTGCAAATCCAATGGCGGCGATATTGGCTGCGCCGAGAACAAAGAATCTTCCATCTACGCTTCTCGGAATTCAGCTCCAAATGAAAGACAACAACGTAACTATGAAATATATACGTTGAAATAAGAAAATTTTCACTCTGACAGCTCCGGAACTAAAGACAGGATGATCAGCCTCCTCCACGCAAACTTCGTCTCAAGTCAAAATCATTTTCCTTTAAACTTACCTCTATCCCATATTTTGACGTACACTTGTTTGAAAATTGTATTAAGTCTCAGAGTAACTTTAAAGTTTAAGTTATTTGGTATTTTATTATTATCCTGGACTACCAACGTCCACGACTTAGTTCGCGCGGAATTTGGTCTCCGGTTTCAAAAGTCTACCCCGGCTGCGAGGCGGATTCTCGGTTTTGTTCCCGGAAACCTGCCTTGACGGATAATTAGGCTACGTGTATTAATCTATTTTAGGGATTAGTGATTTACAAATTTTCGTGGAACTGAAACTAAAAGCGAACGCATGTTGACAGTCCTGAATCTCAAATAACAATTATTTATCAGCAACAATCCCGTAACCTCCAACAAAACTCCTGCTGCAACAATGGATGGAGTGAGAAAGCTCGTTCTATCTTATGCTGCCAATTTTACACTTATAATAACACAGTAAGTTCTGTCTTTAAAATTTTACGCCAATCGGATGACTGGTACAGGAACGCCTAATAAGACTTATAACTCGTAGGTTTTCACACCGGCTTTCACGCGGTAATGCAATGGGTTTATTAATATTTATATTAATATCTTCTGAACCCTGCAAGGTATTGAAATAAAAACATAAACCAAAATTTGAGTTTAAATTCCGGTTTCAATACCTCAAAATTTTATTGTAATCCCTTTGAGCCGTTTCGGAGCCTATTCGAGACAAACTCTCAGACTTCTATTTTATTTATTGGTATAGATGTAAACAAGAGGAATTATAGAGTTTTAATTACTGTTAGAATTGTTGAGTAATTACGTCTTCACTTTCTTCTATCATTTAGCATACTGTAACTCTTCATCGTTAATCAGTTATTCTCCTTCTCTCAAACCAAATTTATTTTATTCTTCTTTCTATTTTATATCTTGTAGATTTTGCCTCTATTTCTTCCTTGTTGATTTTTTACTGTATTTATTTGTTTCCTTTGTTGTTTTCCTAAGCCACACAATGGTATTCACGATCAATAGTCCACATAATTTCAAATAAGAATAAAAGTGTTCATATTGGGATCATTTCCACAACCAGAGCCGCAGATTCCAGTGACGCCAATATTGAGACGATAAATACAATAACAAAGAAATGTGGTTCACTGATGTGAAAGGGTGAAGTGCATGAGATGGAAATTGGATTTCTGTAGATTGTTTTTCGGATATTTTAGTTTAGTCCAGAATTGGGTGTGCAGGTGAGTATAAAGGGAACTAGTTCTCTGAATCACTCTGAGGAGGCTTGAATGAGGAGAATGCTTAGTTCAAAGCACAAGTGGAGAGATATTTTTCAAAGATTTCTACCTGTAATAGAAACTCTATATTCCATATATACGGGGTTCGTTGAGTAATGAATGTGCCCTTGACGTAAACTTTTCTTCAATTTCCTCATAGGTTTTTTAAAGTTTGAAGAAGGCCCTAAGTAAGTGCGATCCTGGGAATGACGTCTCACAGATCTAAATATTCTAATATAACTATAAATGAAATTAATATCTATATGCACACGGTATTTTTAAGAAGGTAAAATATGGTTATACTTTTTATTGTAAAATTTTAATGTTCCAAAAGCCGGAATACTCTATAGGATACTCGGAATATATGTTTTAGTAACTTGAAATGTCTAGGTTTAAAAATAGTGTATTCATCCCATTTTGATTATACGTCCCCATAAAATTAGATTACACCCTCGTTATCATTTCAATGCGTTTTATTTCGCATTAAAATATTAGAATAAATTAAACATATTGAAATATCACAGTTCTTTGATTCCATTATAATCGTTGTGTAAATTATGACTGAGGCGTTGATTGTAAATACAAACTGGGCGATAATTAACTTTATTGGTATTTGTGGCACAACTGCTTGATTCAGAGCGTCGTTTTGATTGTGTTTGTGGCTTGGTTGATGGGCCACACGAATGCGGTTGGGGGGAAAACTGGAGCGCAGAATGAACTGATCTCTTTCCACCTAATTTGATGAAGTGAATAATTATCTTATTATTATCACCATAGATATTCAATTGAGATTCTCTTTTTCTCCACTTTAAAAACTCTCATAGCTCATAATTACTCAATATTCACCAAAATTTGAGTTGATATTTACAGCTTGCGCATTGCGCCCTTAATAGATATAGGAAACTGTAATTCATTATCACATGAGTTCTATAGCGGTTCTGGAATTTTCCGTCCGTGTAAGTTATATAAATCTGTACATTTCCCTTTCTGTATTGGTTTATTATTTATCACTTATTTCAACTTACAAGTTATAAATATATTTATAAGAATTTATACTTTGTTTCCTCAAGCTTACGTCACGGAGTATAGTGAATTCTGGCCGCTTGGCGCCTGTGTAAAATAGAGGGCGAGTCCTAAATATGTTACCATTCAATTAGTAGAAATTTATCTGTTCAACAAATGTCATAAATCATCTGTAAGCGCAGCGGCTAGTTGCGAAACAGCATAGTTGAATTTATATCTTGCTTATCTTGGGTGTCATGAATTTTGTCGATAGTTGTTCGCTGACGATCCAGTATCCACAAACGTTTCATGAATGCGACGAACTGTTAAAAGGCTATAGTTTCATATGGGGGTACGAATATATAACTGTTGACACAATCGGCAAACCATACATTTCTATCTGGATTCATTAAACATTTCTTAATCGTAATGTTACCCTGTCAGAAAATATAGTATTTTATCTAAAAAAACACTTAAGACAAGCAAAATTAATACGTAACTAATGGCAAACGTTTGTTGTACGCTTCATAAGAAAATTATTATCAAGATTGTCAGCAAATAATTTCGACACACTCATTCTTATTAATTCGATAAGACTTTTACCTTTTGTATGGTGTTCTGAAATTCCACGGTTTAACTGCTGTTAGATGTAGGATATAATAAACTTAAAATCAGGGTAAGATAAAAACAGCTCTTATTTTTAGGAAGTGTATGAACTGGACTCGTAGACCTTTGGAAGACGATAAGAGTCGTCCCATAATCCCATTATATCAGACGGACAGCTGCTTCCTAAAACCTGTGGAGACACGGAGAACGGAATGCTGCGACTCCACAGCAAATTACTCGCTTGTCATTCGGAAGGGCGTGAGAATAGTACCCAATAGTCCAACCCACCTGATGCAGGTTTTCTATAGTTTTCCTTTAGCAATAGCTCGAGGGACATAGTCAATTCTTGGCTACCTAGCTTTACCTTCCAAATTCCCCTCTTCAATTCCCTCCCAGTACTTTTAACGGGGAATTGATTGTTTCAGAATCATCCTTTGTAGCCTGTTCCACCACCCCCTGCTCCAAAAATTATTTTTTTGATTTTTGAGGTGTATGTCCTGTTACTTAAAGAGGATGTGGCTAATATAAAAGTACGTGTGAATTGCCGCAAGCGTTTTCCCACTTCGTGGATTTTCCAAAGGAAATACATCGGAAATGGTACAGGATGTGTTGTAATTTCAATTGAACAACAAACGCACTGACAGGAACAGAAATCTATGGAATAGCGAATTTTCCAAAGCTACAAGACGAAATATTCATTTCATTTATAAAATTTATAGACTGTTGTTCAAAAACTAGTGCTGCCAAATTTTCAAGTTAATGATGTATTTTAAAAATTGTAAACATTCTTAATAATTTGTAAATATTTAGCTGTTGATGACCGCAGAATTTAGTGAGACTTTAAATAAAAATTAGGCTGACCCTTGAAGACGATGGTAGTGAAAGCGGTCGAAACGTCGCTGATCTTCGAAATTACGCCGGTGAAAACCCGAGAAGCATTTCTTTATATGAAAATAAGAACAGTTTAGTCGTCAAGTCCAAAGTCTTGTGAATTACTTCCAAAACGTGAAACGGATTACTACTTTAAATTAGGATTTGCTGTTAATTGTCATTAAATTATTGTTTTATTTTTCATATATTTAGTTTTGCCGAGAAAAAATGAGGGTGATCGTGAAAAGGGAGAGGGGTGGATGTTGAAGGTAGAACAACGTACAAAAGAGTTCACTACGGTTTTTCACTTAAAAGGGATGCAGGGAAAACACTAGGAAAAATGCATCAGGTTATTGGGTACTATTCTCACGCCCTTCCGAAAGACGGAAGCTGTCCGACTGGTCTAATAGGATCAGCGGACAAGCTTTACCATACGCCAAAGGTCTTCGACCCCAGTACATACACCTCACAATATAGATGAAGGTGCCTCGGAATGTGACCATCTTGAAAATAGAGAGAGCGAGGCATCCCCGAAGTTGAGCCCATTGTCACTTTGTAGAGAAGTAGCTGCGAGATACAGTTTTTCACTAAAACGTCTGATAGAAGGTATTTTGTCAGTGTGAAAATTGCGACACCTTTTTCTATCCTACTCTAGTCCTGAAAAATAAGTTGGAAATGAGACAAGTTCTGACCTTTATAAAAACCGGTGAGATATCCAGATAAAAATGCCTGTCATTGTTTTAAAGAACTAATTTACCATTAGACTAATTGTAGCCGTAGGTTAACTGACCTTTGAAAAAATGTAAACTAGTAACAGAAATAATACGTTTTTATGAGATTATACTTTTAAAAACAGTTGATTAGACCTTTTTTGTGTGTTGAATAGCGGAGATCTTTTCACTACGAAATGGATTTCGTTTCATTAAATCAAAGCTTTTATTTGTTATGTATAACCGTCAGAAGTAAGTTTAATTGGATCAAATGAATGTAACGATGAACTCGTAAATTTTTAATGTATTAAATGGCCACAAGTATTGAGTATTAGATTTTATTTATGCTTAATGGCTTTTGATATAATCTCATAACTTGAAATGAATCGATAAATGTAGTCGCTTTGTGGTACTGAACGAACATCGCTACAAGTACACGTGATTGACTAAATAGACGAAACGAAGTACAGTTTAAAATACGCTGACAGCACCCAATTAATCCTTCAGTTAGGTTATCACTGAAACAATACAGTTATTAATTTTTTCCAAAAAGTATCACAAAACCTAACAATTGTGACATTGCCAATTCGTACCACATTACTCCTACTTCCCCTAGACATGTCTTTAACAATCACTAAATAATTTATACTAATTTTTCAGGGTTTCTTTGAATACAAATTAGATACTAAGTAATTAATAATTACAGAGATAGTACGGATAATTTTAATCATAAATGTTTCTTCCCACATCCCAATAAAACATGTAATAATGCCAAAATATTACAAAAATTATCCATTACATAAAAGCGCCTAAATTTGGAATCAAAAATGTATTCATAGCCTAAATCATTTTATAAATGCTCCAACCGTTGTTGGCCATGTATTAACATAAATTGCCTCTCTCTGCCCCAGAGGCCGCAATACCATCAATTACTTTAATTTTATTCTGTAATTTGAAGAAGACAATTTTACTGGTTACAATTGCATCCAATTGAGGAAGCAAGAAAAAAACTTTTGTAATAAAACGCAAGATACGCTTCCAAAGATATTTAAGTTATTAAAAAATAAGATGGAGTTTCTCTTTTAAATGAGCACTTCTTGAAATACCGCCAGCGCTGTAATTATGATTAAGAAACTCATTGCGCAGTAATTGTGTGTCTACTAATTGCCTACCGCTCATCTCAGATGTGGTATTATGTTTTGAATATTAAAAACTTATTAAACATTAATTTTTCTCTTATTTAGAGCCAAAAATACAATTGTTACGCTTTGTTAAGCTTTGAGAAAACGTTTTAGGAAATTGTTATTTATTTGTGTTGTCTTTATTGTTAAACTAATGCTTTGATACGGGTGTCAAATTATTCACAATAGCTACTTGAAGATGGTGTGCAAATTTAGAAAATAAAACTCAGTACTATAGAATTGATAAGAAAGTATTACCTTCATAACGTTATCAAAAAAACGCCTTAGTACAAAATTTAGGTGTGGGGTGTCTATGAGACTTTTAATTTTATTTTAACGCATATTTAGCAAAGTTTAATCAATTCACCACATTTATTGACTTAATGAAGGTATGATTATGATTCTAAGGACATTAAATTTGGCCATGAATATATTATTTTTAAAAAATCAAAGAAAAATTATAATACAAACATGTTAAAAAGTACATTGGCATGGACTGTCTCAAGTTGAGCGTGAGCGATGGGAAAATTAGACCAAAACAGTGTATGAAAAAAAAAGCATAAAAAATGTCGCGCCGTTAAATTTAAATACCCCTAATAAAAATAATCCTTTCATTACTCCTGAAGTTACAAATAATTTAAAAACGCTGAAAATACAGCGTCAACGTGAGAACATTAGTTATTTAACATGGTTTACCTCTTACTGTGTGATGACTTGACTGCCGTGTTTCGGATACCCGAAAGCTGATGGTGAAAGGCGATGAAGCCAAGACCCTGGCGTTGCATTCCGCAGATGGTGACTGCTCTGTCGTTGGATCAATTTGGGTCTTGCACCAGCTCTCAGCTATTTGCCCATGAAACTAGTAGAATCCCCGGGCAGACAAAATGCAAAGTACCCGAAAGGCGTTATGAGACAACTTCCTTGTCGATTCAGTACGCAGCCTGTCACTTATTTCGCACCAACACACCATTTCCTCGTTCACCCGTAGATCTAGAACACCAATCAGTCTAGTTTTGACAGCAACACGTCCCCATTCCGCAGCGAATTTATAAATTTTCCGCCATTTTGTCCCTTGGTGGGGAGAAATAATACATGCGGTAATACGCTGTTCCAGGTCTCCGGAGATCTCACGTCTTTGTTTTTGAAGAATTCATACTTACGGGCTCACAAATATGGAGTCACGTCAAAAAATCCCCAATATCACGTTTCTTACCCCCAATGCAGAAATTGCAACAAAAGAATGAGCTTTTCAACCAGTTAATGAAACGAATTTAACACTGTTATTAAATTATATAAACTTATTCTACGTTACCAACTTAATTTTATTTCATATCTAACACTCGACATATGTGGTTTTAAAACGTACGGTTACAGCCAACATAATACACAATCCAATGTGCAAACTTTTCACTTGTAAACCATTATTTTATAATTGAAATATACCTATTGGCATCCATTCAAGAAGTTTGAATCCAGGAAAAATTCATAAATTATTGTAGTTCAACGAAAATTCTTTAAATATGATAATATATTAATTACACAAGTAACTCTTTAAGAAAATTTTCATATAAAATACAGAACCCTCTGTGAGACACTGAAGATTACAAGCAGTTATGGACAGCATAACTCTCAAACGATAAAGTGTGTCCCCCCCCCCAAATTCTCCAAACTTGTTTCAATAACTCGCAGTCACTATATCTGCTCCAAAAAAAAACTGCGTTTCTCAAGTCCCTTCTTAACGAAAAACTGATTATTTGCAGTACTTCCTCAAACTTCTTAACTATTTCGTCACACACTTTCAAAAATCTATCTCCTCCGATTGCAATTTAACACTTTTCAGAAACCTGGCCTGCTACAACTTCTTTCAACATGTCCGACTAATGTTTCCTACAAAATGTTTGGTTTGATATTATTTTTTCGTGGTCGGTGACTGCAAATGGCGCCTGCCTGCTAGGCTCGAATCTAATCTCCTCGTCTCACCTGCAAACACGTACCACTCTCGGCCCCCTAGACAGGCTGCCATAACCTTGGGAATTATTGAGAATTAAATTATCATTCCTCTGTCAGCAGGACAAGTCCTTCTGCCACCTTATTATAACATTTCAAACGAGGTAAAGATAATTAAATCTAGTGAAATACCAGTATTGTATTATATTTGGTGGCAGTCTAGGAGTGATCAATATTAAAAGTATTCCGGAGGTTTTTAGTGTCAGCAAAAGATGATTTATTGTTTGCAAGTTTATATTTCACAAGCTCCACGTTTCGTTTTTCTTTCACGAATTTTATTCTGTCATCACGCTGATTTACTAAGACGTAATATTGAATTGTGTTTAAAACATTAAACTCATAGTGTATTGCAAAACAAAATGTACGGGTTTAAAATTTCATTTACTCACGTCGAAGTTTATTTTAACTGAATATATAAAACAATATTGTGTTTTAATATGTTATGTATAGCATGCGCGTATGTTCTTGCTGAAAGCTTTATTACAGTAATTTGTTTCACTCTTGCAGTATGTGTTGGTTAATTGCCTCCATTAAACACACATGCAAACTAATTGCAAAATTGTAGTTCGCTTAATCTAATCCCACGCGGTTTAATAACAAAGATATGGCAAAAGACAATTTTCAATGCAGTGTAGCGTATTCATTAACCATACGAAATAAATTTCCCTTTGAAGCAATCTGATATTTGTCTTCCAATTTTAAATGGGTTATTCTCAATATATTCTGTACTGTAATGCATTCAAAATGTGGTGGTAGGAGAAAAGTTTTTCTCTACGTTTTATGATGGCGTGCTTTTTTAATGCTTTCACGTCACAGTTTTGTATATGATTTATTATTTTGTTTTGGTATTGTTATTCTCGCTGCAGATTATAAAACGTCGCCGTTCACCCAAGTTTTGCTTACTATAATGCCGACCTTTTCAGGTTGAAGTTAATTTTAAACATTCGCCCGTCTCTTTTATTATTTATTTTCACAAAGGTTTCTAAATACGAGCGGTAGTGCAAAGCATAGTTGAAATTCATTTGATGAATTCATATTACGTATGGCTCAAACCTGATGGAAAAAGTTATCTCAGGGCCAGTAAATTATTGCACTCATATCCTGTTCTGAAGTCTATTTACCTGACGATAAAACCGTCTAAATTACCTCATTTAATGTATTTAAATGATGTTCCGTTTCTTCACTCGACACCGTATTTAACACTCGGCTTGAAAAGTTTACATCTCGCTCCGTACAAAATAACAGCCTGAGCAAAGCCTCTCTGACTCTCGTGTAATACCTTTCTAATTTACGAGCAACTATTTATTCATGGAAGCTTCTGCGCATTGTCGGGCTGCTTTTAAAATGCCAAGCGCCGCACCTACCAACAAAAGCCATAAAGCCGCGACTTGTAGCATTATTTTTTCCTGTATCCGCGAAGTGAAGTGTCATTTTCTTTTTCGGCTGTTATTGACTGAAACGGTTTTGTCAGCTCTTCATTTTGGCTGGTTTGAGAAATGGCGTGTACTTTGGCCGGCAGTGCTTCATCTCCATCGATATGGCAAGAACGTGGGGCCTGGCCCATGAATATAGAAGTAGCTGCTCGTACTTCTGCAGCCGCAGCGAACACTTAAGGAACGTCTCACCAGGGAAATTGCTTTGTCGTCTTTCACACTGACGAATATTTCATTTGCGGCAGGTGTCGGCAACCTGAGGAAGCGTAATTTAGAGGAGCCTGCCGTTTGCGCACTCATCTTTCGCAGTTATGCTTCTAATATCTGAAATTGTCTTCCTTCAAACTGAAGCAAATAAATCAATTTTATGCAATAAACGCATATTGAACCAATTATATTTATGATAGATTTAGATTTATTGTTGTTTCCATTAATCCTCGATTGAGGAAATAGGATACGTCATACATTAAAAATTAAAAATGAACAAAATAAAGTACATAATTAAAGACAAATAATCTTAAAATAAATTAATAAAAGGAAATGTATATAGACAGAAGTCAATATAAACACAACACGCACACACGATGTCACACACACACACTGAGAAACACAAACAAGCACACACTGAGGAACACGCAATGGAGTTTTAACTACTTGGAACTCTGCGACCAGGAAACTGTCCTTCCGTCGCAGCTCCAGGCAATACATGAAACAAACAAAACAGCTGAAAAAACTGAATAGAAATTTTAAAGATATATGGTGTGTGCTATTTTACAAGTTGGCAGCAGCTTCTTGAACACTTTTTGCAGGAACCTTGATTTAAATACTAGAAGGACGATTAAGAAAATTCTGTACCGAGTAAAACGCGCCATTTAAAAGAATAGTTTTACTCTGCTTCACGAAGCTTTTGTAGGTACTATTTTTAACCTCTGGCGGAAGGCTGTTGTATAAAATTATCCCGGTATTGTGAATACTTTTCTGGTGTAGAGCAAGGCGATGCTTGTCTGACCTTAGAGCTGAACGATTTCTGGTCGCGTATTCATGAAACTCGCCATTTGTTTGAAACAAATTAGTGTTCCGCTTTACAAACTTTAATATTTCATAAATATATACGCTTGGTAAAGTAAGTATTTGCAAACTTTTGAAGAAAGGTTTGCAACTCGATCTAGAATATAATAATACTGACGTACGGTGAACAGAAAATTTTAAAGAAAATTATAATTAGCATTTAAATGCAACTATGATCACAATACAGGGTGATTCTATACCTATGAAAAAAACTGAGGGGTGATAGATCTAAATTTTTTTAAAAAAAAATTGTTATTCAACCCATATCTTCTGACGCGTCGTTTCGAAGTTACCGTTGAAAACTTTTACGTAAGAAGCGAAAGGAAGCACAGGTTCTCTGTTATATTTGTTTTAAAAAGTTGAAAAAATTACAGGAGGTGCCAAAAGTGTGTGCCATGCACCAGATCACACTCGTTACATCGTCGTACTAGTTGACCCGTCGGACTCTGGCAAACATATCAGGTCTGTTCTTGCTACATGCGGAGAGTTCTGTTTCCGTCTCCGCGAGCCTTACCATAAAACGTTACCATGTCGGCTAACTCGCGAAAAGTTTAGACATCTATTCTCAATTGAAAATTACAATTAATGACTCAATACTCCACTGCGAATGCGTCATCTTCAAGTCTTCTCGTCTCTTACGAACATCAACGAAAAAAAGGCTTAACTGGACGGATTATTTAATAAATTATACCATTTATATAGCAATGATGTAAATTGTGTTTAAAGATCTATAGTAGTCGTAGATACAAATAATTGTTATGTGAATTTTTGCACAGACATTAGTATACACAATTTTTACATTTATTTAAATATTACTTTAACAATGACGTAAAATTCTTATATTCTAAGAACATCTGAAGGCAGGTCAAAATTGTTTTATTTACCCTTAAAAAATATTACCAGTTATTCTACCTTGTAATGTAGCACTTTTTATGAAAACCAGAAATTGGTGTATTATGCCAATTTTTTAAATAGTAAACAACAATTTTTTATATTAATATAATGACATAAAATATTTAATATTTGATAATTTAGTGTGCTTTAGGTTTGAAAATACTAATGATCTCAAAGCTTTTACTAATATCACATACTCCTCACTTAATATATTTATACGATTTGCGAAGCTGCCTTCAGGTAGTGCTGCTGCTTCGCGTCGGTTAAGAAGTCTTACTTTTGTGTAAAAGTAAATAGAATCACGAACGCACTCTTTAAATTACGAAGTCGAAAAAGGGGAACCACAAAATCCTTATTTCTTGGAGACGCAGTTAGTTTCGCAGCACTCTTCTTCATCGCCTCGAATAAAGCACAGGCTGTGCAATTTCCAAGGATAATTGTCGCCAGTTAATCTGGACAGCGCGTCCACGTTAAAAGCGGAGACAGACGCTGAACAGAAAATGAGGTCGTAACTTGAATTGGCACGGTAGCAAGAATCCACTCCGTGTAATTCAAGTAAGACATCCCCTCTCGTTTTTATTCTCGTCAAATAAATGCAGTCCGTTACTAAGATAAAACGGAAGCTCCCCAGTTCAAAGAAGCTCCAAGTCGTGATTAAGACAATCCTTTCTTGATGTTTCTTTGCTCTTTGACTCTTTTTGTTGAGAACCCCACACAATCTACTATCACGGTTGATGTAAATATTTTTAGAAACACAGTTTTAACTCATCAAATTGGAAACATGCCCTTTAAATTTCAACTTGTTTTATATCAGTAATTGCTTAGATTTTGAATTACCGACGTACTTTTCCATTCCAGTTGCTCATTACAAGATTGATGTTTAACAAAATGCTATAGAGCTCAAGTCTTATGTATTCCTTAAACTTTCTTTCAAAAATATAAATAAAACAAACGTTCGGTCCCTGTAAATTTGAACATTTAAGTGGTAGCTACATGACTTCAGGAAAACAAATACTGCCAATTTATTGCGAATATTTATATGTATTCATATTAATATCTTTGTTACACACATTGCAAAGTCTTTTAATAATTTGTATTTAACACAGTAATGAAAGTCGATTTATTTGAATTCAGTCGGGTTTTATGCAGCCTTTATACAAATTAACAACTTTATATTACTTCTCTGGATTAATATTGGATTAAGTACTTCAAATTACATTCCTTGGCTAAAAGATCCAGGAAACATAAAATATGTTAATGATTTTATAAGAATTTTACCCGCCTCATGCTAGTCAAAGCGTCAAGATGGAATACTCATGTTTTAAGTTTCAATTGTTCTAATCTGATCGAATGTTTCTTCTCAATATCAAAATTTTAAATAGTTTTCAGATAAAAACAGGATGATTCATCTTATTATAACGTAATATTTATATTTTTATCCCTAACTGTTTGTATTTATCTTTTTATGGGCTGAGGACAGAATTGAATCCATTTTTGAAGCCCATTTTTTAAAAAAGTTGACTAATTAATTAAATTGATAATGACTATGAAAAAATCGCACATTAATCTAGAGTATTAGTGTAAATATGGCCTACTTATAGGCTTCAATATAGATAATTAAAATGGAGTTCTGACTGTTCATTATTACGTTACACGACATATTCAATTTATTGAATGATCAATCCAGTAAAAAGTTTAACATTTTTGAAAAGTTTACAGAATTTTACTGAGCACTAATATTTTGAAAATTTTGTTGTATTGTGTGAAGATTTCATCGGCCCAGTAAATAAACTTCACGTATTACAGGTTTGTAAATAAGGTTCATCTATGTTTTATTATTTACCTCATATTTGGGGGCTACGCTTGAGTTACTTATAATAGCGCTCAACCCAATGCGAACGCACACTTCGTCAATTTTTATTCTAAATTTTGTTCCCAAAAGTTAAAGATGCAGTTTATGAATTTATTAATGTCTTGTAAAATTAGCATTAGAGGGAAGTGTGTGGGTTAAGAACCGAGATAGGCTAAGGATTGAATTTTATATGCAGATTAGGGAGGATGTGAAATGTGGTAGAAATGTGGAAGAAATGAAAGGCTTGCGCAGAATAGTTTAGCATGGAGGGTTGCATTAGACCAGTCTAATATTCCAACATTAAAAAAATTATTTAGTTAATTGGAATCTGATGTTCTTACAGTTAACGACCTGATATTTGAAAATTTGACCCAAAAATTATTTAGTGTTAATGTATAATTGCGACATTTTATATAAACGAGAAGAAAAAACAGCTTATTGCATTGTCTGACCTTAGTGTCAATATTCTCCCGTATACAAATACCGCTCTGGTTCTATACCATATTTGCATCTGGTTTCAATGAAACTATTAGGAAGATGAGGAAAAAATTAGTTCTGAGACGACAGTAGGCCTAAGCTATATGCAGGAGTATAAAACAGGAGTAATGCTGACTTTTAAAAAACATAGAAACATAGTTTGTTTTATTTTGTGGTTCTTAAAAATTATTATGCTCATATCACTAACATGACCTCTATGTAACAATTCATGAGTAATGTGATTTTTCTGCGTAAGCAATTACAAACACAGGTTAGAGACAAAAAATAATGAATAATGCTAGGCTTGTCGTTTTCCGATTGTGCTCGGGGGAGGGCGGTGGCATCATGGTCGCGATGCTTCATACATTCGTTTATATATTTTAGTTCAGTTTTTATATCTTTCAAATTTATGGATTGATTTGATGTAAAATTTGCAACTGAATCATTCCAACTACGAAGTATATTGAGATGTCTTTCTTGAAAGGAAATGTTAAGTGAGGAGGAACATGAAGGTTCCGAGAAATAGGTCGACAGACATCGACCGCGTGGGTGGAGAACTAACTGGCCGTAAATCAGGGGGTTTGATTGCTCGTGAGATGTGTTCGTGACGTGGGGAATACCTGCAGGCTGCTCTCACGGACCCGGCTTCCGACAAACACTGCTTAGCCCCGAGGATCATTTCCCTGCATTCTCATCTTGAAATTAATTCCAATATAATGATTATGCAACTTTTTCGTACATGACATCAGTTTTCATTTTACATTTTTCCAGGTACATCTTACAAAAGCTTTAAAGCACCTTACTTTTTTAAAGGTCTCGGTTTCTCTCCATGATGTTATGTTCACGAATTTACATAGTCATACTATGAATAAATTCCACGTTCATTTGAAGACGGTTCAACGACACCTTAGTTGTTTGATTGTTTTAACACACTTCAGTTCACGATTTCAATGCTATCTTTAGAAACTAATTTATTACTTCACAGAGTTTAATTACCTTAGCCTACTGCTAAATTGATCAGCGCTACCCGGAAAAGTCGTCAGTGTTTCTGCAGACAAGGTAATTCAGTCGCGTATTGATCTATTTACGAATCAAATTCTTCCGATTTCTTTGCGTTCCCCTGTTTTTTTATTCTTGAAAGTGTGATCATTTTTAGAGACATAAGTCGACGCCGTAAGCTTATTTCATATTCCTTTCTAGGTCCCTTCACCCGTATGAGCTTTATGTTGCGCAAAGTCTCGCATATTTCTTCCAGATTCTCATGAGGAATATTCGCCCCAAACATTTTGCAACCCGTTTTTGTAGTTTTTTTGAACACTAGAAATGGATCCCAGCATGTTACCCCATATTCTAAAATTTTCCTGACCAGCGTTTTGTAAGCAGAAATCTTGGTTTTCTCCTGCTTTTCCTGAATATCCTATTTAAAAAGTCAAGCGCTCTCATTTCTTTACTTTTATTCCCGCAATTAAAATCTTTTCTAATCGTGATCTCAAGATATTTACAATTGACTCCGTTACTGGAGAAATATTTCTTTTTTTTGTAAAAGCAAATTACGTACAATTTCGTTGGGTTTCCTTGCATTTTATTTTTATCTGACCACTGGTTAATTTCGTTCAAGTTAGCCTGAAGAATCTGTGCATCATCCGGGTTTATAATTTTCCTATAAATTATACAATTGTCGGTAAACAGTTTAATGTATGATTTTATTATTACTCTTAGATCATTTATTAATGACAATTAAACTCCTCTGCGTAAATAAATATATTTTACACGAATCACATTTATTTAGGAGATTTGGTGTACAGTAATGCAATTTGAAAACGACCTGCGCCAATTTGAAAGGCGAAACCGTTACATTTTTCGCTTGGTTTAATCACTGAGAGACAAAAAAATAATAGTAATTATAAAATTTTCATTTCAGCCAAAATTACATATCATCGACTCTGAAAGTTCTAAAGATAAATACTTCTCGGGATTTGTTTGTTTTATTCAAAAAATTATTTGGAAGGTGTTTTGAATAAGTTTTATTTTCGACCAAAAGAGATTACTTTCGTGAATGAGTCAATCTTGGAATATACTTGAACAGTTATACGTAAATCGTATGTTTTGTCAACCAGATAATGCCAAATTAAAATTTTGTACACTTTTAGCTTTCACCGAATTGTGATGATAATTTATTTCCAAACGAGTTTTAAGCGTTCCGATCAGATGGACAAGCTGTATCAATATGTAAGGCTTTTGTTGTTAAGAAAGAGACGGATTTTATCTATATTTAAAATGCGTTTTTCATTAAGTTATAGAAATTGAATTAAGTCTTTTAAAATAACAGATAAACACCTCGCGAAACTGCGTTTATAAACAGACAAATTACTATTTTACCACTTTATAGTTTATTATTACGAACTTTCTGTTTATTAACTAATAAAAATTTCAGGATTAATCAATTTCGAGTATGACTTACAAGCAATTAATTTTAAATTGTGCAGCCATAAAGTCTGACACCCTCTCTCTCTCTCTCTGATCTTGGCACTTGGTTTTCGCAGCGTGATATGTGTTAAGGAACTCGTATGGAAACTTGGAGTTCGCTGCTCTGCTTAGTAAGATTAATCCTGAGTAGATGTGAGCTGAAGCGTGTTTCTGCCATAAAGAGGTATAACTTTAGCTCTGTTGCAGGAATTGTTATCTCGTTAGATGTCAAGTGGTTATACATTTCAAGACCAAAATCTGAATATATTACTCAACTATCCACATTCGTCTAGCATCAGATGTAGTTACTTAACTACCAAGAAAACTAAAAATAGGTTAAGTGCAAAATAAATTAAAGTTATCAATTTTTTTTGTCCTACCTAGTATCAAATGTGTAATCTTCTAAATACAAACAATTTATGCAACAAAATTTTGTGAAAATATTCTTAGAAAACCCGAGACGTAATATTATGTGGGCAACAAACCCCTAGAAGTATAGGTTGAAGGAAGTTTGGCTAAAAAACTGGATAATGACTCAGCATGCCTAGGTCAGTGACGTTACGGATGATCGAGAGGGACAGAGGACAACTAATTCTGCCAGATTTTCTTCAACACAAGGAACGAAGACTCAAACTTGTGTGCAGATTTGAAAGAACGTTATGGAAATAAAGGTGGATCATCTGTAAACAAGATTTTTAACGTGTTGTTTAACTTTGTATCTATTTTGAGACAGAGTCCAAAAACGTTTATAAAAAAAGAAGAGGTCAAAGCAATTGCAGTAAACTGGATCAAATAAAACAACGACTTCTTTGCATCAAGTATAAAAAACTAGTTCATCGTTATTATTCGTCGGTTTTCTATTGAGAAGTAGTTTTATATTGAGAAGTAGTAAAATCCCCATTTTTTTAAAAACAGTTTTTAACTAGGTTAAGTTCTCTTTTTAATTATTGAATGCCCATCGTACGTCAAGAACAATTTTTTTTAAAGAAGGGTATGTATCAGTAAAGTTTCCTGTATAAAATTTTTAACCTTGTTGATAAAAAAATTTAACTACTGTAACATATATTTAGGCCAAATAATTCGTACAAGTGGCTTGAAATAAACTAATGCGGCCCTTTGGTCTTAGCTACAAAAGCCGTGGCAATGCCCACTTCCAGTGAGGCATACATTTATAAGCCTGTCGCAGTTACTCATAAATAATTCAGAGGCTCGTTCATCCACTCCCTTAATATTCCGTTGTTAGCATTTATTTTTCCCCGCCTATCGGTTAATATGATTGGGCCGCCGCCTCAGCGCAGAATAAACGACGGGACTCCCTTGGCTTGGACTTAACTCGAGAAATTACTGCAAATTGGATATGCAAAAGAGTACAGTGTCACCGGAAGACAGGGGAAAATACAGGCCGTAACTCACAATTTGTACACCAGCCGCCGAAAAAATTTCGTATCGGATAGTAACTGGCGCGGTCAGAACTTTGTAATGGGAACGGCTGCTCCTCTATTTGAGAGTCTGAATTCCGTGGATACTGATGTTAACAAAATCTCTCCAATTGGGAGAATTCTGTGGTCATATGGATGGGCCGTAACATCTCTTGCTTTCCGTTCGGACTTACTGCTTTCACTCCAGTATGCATGGATCCGCATGCTCATTTGCACGGTAAACATGTTAAGCTGCTGGTCTTGAGCCTTTATGTCATGTAAATATCGTTGCTATGGAAATGAACGCTTACTTGCTGTGCGAACATTGAGCGGAATCGTGCCCTTGCCATTTAAAAATGCAGTTCCGTTCTTTTTGTAGAGAGGAAACAATTTCACGTCGGTAGAATTTTACTCTGATATCGGTTTGTAACGTTAATTTGCCTCGGAGACTTAAGGGGGGAGGAGGGGACTTAAATTCGTAATCCATTTCGTATTTATTTTCCGATTCCTGCGAGTTGTTTGAACACGTGCGGTTAAATACAAGCCGAATTTCAATTAAAGTTAAATACGCAGTATAAAGTAACGTTAAAAAATCGGTATCCATTACGTATCACACTAAGGACAAAGCATAAATATATGAAAAAACAATAATGGTTTCTGTCTTGATTCCGATGATTATATGAACTCTATTTCTATCTTTGAATTTTTATTTTGGAACCATACTGTCTATACACGATGAAACTAGTCACAATAATAATTCATTATGAATCAATTGAAATAGTAGACCAAGTTACATGGCATTAGATGGGATCTTAGAGTATAAATACGAATCAATGAAATTCAGTATGAATTTGAACGAAACAATATGTAGTTTGTTTAATAAATACGCTTAATAAATTGATAGGGGTATTTAATTCATTTTATTTTAGTTTAATAAATATTTCCGATCTCCGGAACTCGTGGGGTCATTGCACTTCAGGTCCCTGGGGTCTTGAAGAATAAATATGTATTGCGCGGATTTCTGTGAGGGGATTACGAAACGCCGCCAGGGATATAAATCTATCGAGAGAATCAGCAAAGTGCCACAGTATTTGGCTCGCGTGAATGTTTCACACCTTAATATCATTGGGCCTGTGGTTTCGCAGTTTTGGAAACGGACGCGTAAACCACGTAATGGGAACAGTGAGGTGCAAGTTGGCATGTCATTGGCTACTTTTTGATCTGAAAGGAAGAGCCAAGATTTAATGATAGATGGGAAAAGATGAGAAAAAAGATTAAGAGTAAGATTTCAGACAGAGAACTTGTGGAGGGAACGTGAAAGGGGAGTGATGGGAGCAATTTAAGATACTTAAGTTCGAAATTTAAGAAAGTTAGTTGAGTCGTTAAGCGGACGTGAACGGCGAACAGCCAGAGAAAAAAGGCTGCGGTGTCGACCATCCAGTTCCAGAAGCTTTGTCGCTTGAATGACTACAAAGGTTTCCGAGTGTCATTCGCCTAGCCAGTTCCTGAAATAAGACCTGTGTTGCTTGAACCTTAGGCACGGAATGTATGTCTTTCATAACCCCCCCTAAAAAAATCACATTCAGTAATGTCCGGTCATTTCGGAGACCTGCGATTAAGGCTGAACCATTTTGTCATGTACGGCCGATCCATCGTCGAGGAAGTCTATTATTTATAAGCTTACATAGACAGAGTTTAACCTTTGCAAAAATACATTGTTCACCCCATGTTTTATTTAGTGACATCTTTTACATATACATTTACTTTAAATGAGTATTTTTTCATTAAATGTTTGGAAATGTCAGATATTTAAATAAAGGTCCAGCGTTCACCGGATTATAAATGTTTGCTTTAATTAATATTTTGGAGTGACCTTCTGGAATTAATGTCATTGTTGTTACGGAATAAGTATATTCGTTTATTTTTAAAGGTAAAGAGTTATACTGCAAATAATGTAAAATATTACTTTCAAAGTAGTTGAGAATTGTCTAGATTTAGAATTCTGTCTATGACACTATTTAAAATATTTTGAGAAGTTATATTTCACTTTTCAAAAATAGTTGTAACCTGTTACTTTGTCATCAAATTAATTACAATGTTCCGAAAATGTATACTTAGTATTTATAGTGGTTTAATAAAGATAAATTTATTATGAGGTATGTAATGATATTTTAAGTTTTTTACATCCTTTATATGAAATTAGATTTTGAAAATGAAGAAATCGAATTGTTGAATAGGAGATCACAAAATAATCCAATTTTTTTCGAGAATTGTTTATTGTTGTCTTTGACTCGAGTGTGATTTAACTTGTGGAATTTAACGTTTGAGTGTTAAACTTATTACAAAATATTGAAATTATTCGCAGCTACTATAGTACGGTAATGACACTTTGTTCTTGGAACTGCCGGCTTAATGCCTAAATTAAACTCCCAAAAACAGTACAATATTTCATTCCGAAGTGGCGTTCTCTAAAACTGAATAGGTGCATAGATCAAAATTAGTACTGAATTGTGCATCACATAGCTGAGCTGCAACGCGTCGTAACGATCTATGTATGCTTCCATTTTGTCCGGACTGATCTTCCGAACCGCGTTCGAGCGGTTCTGGTCGTTACGAATTCCATAAAACCCTGTTACTAACGCCGAGTGTGTAATTTCATGAGAACGGTTTCACTAATAGCCAAATGTTTACGTTTTGAATTTGCGCCATCGTCCCGTGATGAGCACATTTTAAGATTGGAAGTACTGGCTGCGAAATTTGACCCCCGGATTTTCCGCTGTTTGCCCGTTGCTAAATTGTAGGTTGTCATTAAACTCCCGACAGTTCTATTACGATTTTTCAGAACGTGACACGGGGAATGCCACTGCGTTTGTCAGATCTGCGTCAAAATTTTGAATGGTTGTTACTGTTTTAGGAACGTTGAAAAACGTAACTTCTGTAAACATGGTGTGATGTCAATCACAATCATAGAAAGCCCTTGCAATGAATAATCGAATATTAAATGCGAAAAAGTTAATAAAAAATTCACAATTAATGCGCCGTTCGAATAAAAATAAATTACGAAATATTAAACTCATTTGCATGGGATTTTTATGTAACATGATTCGCAGATTTGAGTCTTCAATCAAAAATTTTAAGAAGATTAAATTATATTTTTTGAAATCATATATCGGTGCCATAGTTCAGAGACGGAAAGATAGAGCTATAATAATTACAGTTTCATTTTATAATTTATTACTGAAGATACTATACTCAGGAACAATTAGTTATGGATTATTTAGCAGTTAGCACTATTGATTTCCATTGAATTTTAAAGGGTCGTTGATCTCCTGTACTACGGCCCGTGATTTTGGGTTTAAACAGGGTGTTTGTTTAAAATTAAAATATTAAATTAATATAAAAATACTCATCGTGCGTAACTATTGCCCCAGAAGAAAGTTGCGAGTCATGATCAGAAAAATAAAAGTTTTCCTACTTTTTAGAAATAAAGTAATTGAAAAAAATACAGGATATTGTTAATAAACTTGACGACTATTTTTCTACATAATTGCCATCCCATTCATTGCCTGTGGTGAGCCGTGGCAAAATAAAAAATAATTCATTACGAGTAATGTAAATTACGTGAAATGGTTACTTGAAATAATTTCGTCAGACTTACCCATCAATAATTAAATTATAATGTTTGCAAAATTATTTCGTATTCATGTATTGTTAAATACACAAAATTGAAAGAGAACACACAATCTGTTATGAATATAGGGGGGATATTTATTCTTTTAAGTGGAATATTAATATATGTATAGACAATCCCATCAGAATGTAATTCGTTGGTTCACATTCCTTATTCTCTTGGTTGTCTCTAATCACGCGAATTCTCAGTGTAAGTAAATAGGCAAAGGAAATCCCCTTGTTCTCCCGCTTAATATCGCAGAGCTCTCCACGACGCCTTTAGGCCTGTTGTGCTTGGTGAATTATAATGGAGGCACATATGTGGCTAATCTTCTCAACGTGAAGTTACCCACCAAAGGAGTGACTAGCTTCGAGCGCGTTGAGAAATTTACGGACTGTAGACACCCTAACAACCCATAAAAGATTTAATTGCAAAGAAGCAAAATTGTTGACACATCACTTTTAGAAAATCATGAAAATAATGTATGCTTTCTTTGTGTTAACGCATCGTAGACGAACCTAAATACAAATCCAGTTACGATAAATTATGTAAATACGGCTTAATACTTCGTATGTAAATGAATTAGAATTATTGATTCAATAGTTTTTGTTGTGGTGGTTTATGTCCACAAGCTACTTTGATGGAACTCTCCATGATAATATACCTTCGGCTTATCATTTCATCTCTACCTAACTATTGCAGTCCACATCTAGAAAGATTTTCCTAACAAATCCTGGTTTCTGATTTCCTCTTCTATTCCTCTCTATCACATTACTTAAGGAGTCTTTCGGTCCTCGAAAAGTGGCCAATTATCTTTTACTAAAGAAATGAACCACACTATAAAATACCATTGAGCTCATTGATATTAATATTAATATAATATCTTAAAATTATATAACAGTTAAAATTCCAATATTTTACCTTTTAACATTTTCTTTAAAAAATTATAATTTTTAGTGTATTGTAAATTTGTATTTAATTATTACAACTTGAATGGCCAAAAGTCAGAAATGGAATAATTTATTTTGTATATATTAAATAGTTGAAAACAAATAAATAAAAACTTAGTATGTTGTAGGTAAATACAATTAAAATATTACAATTTCTTGTGGCTTTTGCAACGTCCGGAGCCAAAATAAGTGAAAACAATGCCAAAGCTTACATTGTTGGAACAGATTATATTTTTTAAAAACAAAATTTACATATCAGACATTTCAGAATCCACTAATTCAAATTGACTATTTTAAAATCTGAAATTATAACGTCACTCTGTATTTTTAAAACACATTTCAGTTTTAACCTTCAATGGATACAGTCAACGACGATTAATTTTATATTTGAATGCTTCTTTTCAACAAGATACACGTTTATAAATGCATTAATTGAAAAATGAAAGTTTGTATTGCTTAAAAATTTATCAAAATTATTTTTTAACTATATATTTCATTATTTTTATTTTATCGTAACATTTTCTTTAATTTTTTGGGCCTTTGATTTATTTTTCACTTTATAATATAACTTATATTAAAAACAACACAGACAAAAATTTCGTTAACTGGTTCATATGTTATTTTCTCATTTTAACCAATGATTGAATTTTGAATCACTATTCCCGGTGTGATATATTTGTTTTGTTCTACATTCGTAAAAGCGTGACTGCACTTCCATGGAAAAAACGTTGTATATATCTCACAGTGCTGTCAAAGGAAACTTGAATTCTGGTATAAAAAATTAAATTTCAAACAATTGTGTTACTCTTTCACTGGAATGTGTAAACACATTTTGTGGCTGTGTTTACTCGGCAACAGAAACGCTTATCAGTCATTCTTCCAGTGTTGTCCGATTTTTTTCAGCCCTCGACAGTTGTAGGCCTATGTCAATTATAAATTTATTTTTACTGTCTCACACAGCTACTCAAATAACACGAAATAATAATTTCCTGTGGATAATCTTCCTATGGGAAATACGAACGTACATTATTTTATTACTTTTTGCGGTCTCACAATTCTTTTACATTTATTTTGCTGCAGAAAGTCACATCACTCCTTATAAAACGTGTTTAAAATTTTACAATGATTTAACTGAATCAAATTATACGTTCGAAAGTGAATAAGGTATATCCCATTTTATTTTTCCATCAAGTAATTCTGACTTGCATGAAAACTTTGAAGATATATCCTCAGTTACGAGACAGATGAGAGATTGTTGTTTGCTGGGCCGAATATAAAAGCAAACGCTATTAAAAATATACTGCCCATAAAAGAGACGTAAATATCGCCTGTCCCTGAAGTTGTGAAGCGGTGAACCGATGGAGTGCAAGGGTGATCCATCTTCGGCGACGCGACGTCCGCATGGGTCAAGCTTTTTATTGACGCGTCTTCCAGGAAACACCAGCGTCATTGCCCCCTTTCACTTTGCACTGGACGTCAGGAAAAAAATAATATCCGTTGCGGCGAGTTTGTGAGGCTTCCATCCATCTTGTTACCAAGAAAGACCCAGTTCTTGCACATATACCTTAAAAAACTCGATTCCTAAATAAAATTTAAAATGGCATCTAATTTAATTTTCCTTCACCATCTGTAGAAATTATAACTGGATAATAAGAAATATTTCTAATTTCTAATCAAGACAAAGGTGTTTGGTGATTGCACCAAGTAATTGCTCAAAGTCGTAAAGACTTTGAAATGAGGGAAACTTACTCAGATCGACGATACCGAATTGAACACAAAATATTATTGTAATACCGCAACGGATAAAGGAATTTTCAGGACCTATTTGAGCCGCTACCTTGCTTTCCCTTGATTTGTTGACGTATTGTTAAGAAAATATAAGTTTCCTGTTATATGCAATGGCATTGATATATGTAAAGAAATATAGCATGAGAAGTTTTTAAACATCTACTAATACAGTTTTAAGCTAAATTCTTATACCAAATATGTATAAACAATTAAAATGCCTATGTACTGTAACTTCTACTTCCAAAAAATGAAATTGCTTTATTTTATTGTGAAAGGTATAGATTTATATTTATTGTTGTTTCCCTTAGTCCTCGATTGAGGAAATAGGATACGTCATATATTAAAAATAACGAACAAATTAAGATACATAACTAATTACAAATAATCTTAAAATAAATTAATAAAAAAAGAAAATGAAAAATAACAATTTTAATGAATTATTTAATGTTTAAGGAATATAATATTTACTTTAACAGCTCCAGCTTTCCCTTTATACACAAGATTTAAAATATAAATATTTGAACAAGTTCTAACTTAATTTTAAAAGGAATTATCAGACTTCTCTCTCGTAGAACACAGGCAAGCCGATCGAAACAAAACTGTTGCACTCAAGTAAACGAATGATGAACGTGTGAGCTACTAACTCGAATGTCGACCCAACGTTTTTCACTCTTCTTTGTCGTGCGAAGACTATTCTTGGGGCTGACGGCGGGCTCTGGAACCATTAGGAGCCAACAGTGTTAGGCATTTGGAATACCGCACTCTAATTACACGATTCTTATTCCCTTTATCCGTCTCCTTGCCCTGACTGCGTACCATTCTTTCTCAACAAACGCCATTTTCGGGGTAATTTCCCCTACCCAATAACAGTCATGTGACCATTTTGACCAATCACTACCCTCAAATTCTATTTTCTCGATTCCGTTCTCTAGCGTGGTGTGTCCCGTAGAATGGTTTTTGCAGAACCAGGAATATACGAAAATAATTAGGAATACAATTGGTTTGAGCCCGTCGGAAATACCGTTGATTTCTGTCCGTTCATTGAAAATATCGTGGATATCACCCTTAATGCATTGCAAGCATTAATATAAAAAAAATCTTTTCATTTAATAAATTAAATACTTCACATTAAAAAAATGTACAAATATACTTGAGAAAGTTATGAAAAGAGCGAATAACCTTCTTTCAGACTAAATTAACGCGGAAAGGAGAAATTTCATTTAATTTTGTTGTAACTGTGATTATGCAAACTGTATAGTAGAAATCCCTCCATGATTAGCTCCGGCTTTCCTTTTACACGCAAGTTTTAAAATATATACAGAATTAAAATCGGTGACTTCATGATCGCAGATTCTAAACCAATCTACGTTGTTTAGCGTTATTTTAATGTAAAACCTCCCATCCCCACCTCTAAGGGTGCTCCCCATTCCTTGCCAAAAGTGGTTGGAAATATATACAAAACATACCGAGAAAGTCTGAAAAGTATTTATTCCAGACAAATACTGGCAGTTTTTGCAAGTTCTTAAATTTCATCCCGCTCTTATTGTTGCCAGTAGTCTTTTACTCTTAGTGTTTATTTGTGGGTCACAAGAAACGTGCGTAAAAAGTTGGTCTTTATTTTCCATGTTTTAATTTTTTATGTGGAACGGATACACATCCATACCATTTTATTTACAGGATAACATGTTTAATTTCTTACATGTATTTTCTACTAATTAATATTGAATTGTAAATTATAGTATCGACTAATTCTCCTTCAGATGAACCTTTTCTTGCGGAAATATGGAGTTATATCTATATAGAACTTATATATGTTTGTCTGTCTGTCCTATATGCCTTCTTATACCAATCATCCGACTGTAATGAAACTTTGTTGATTGTGTGAACGCCTGCCAAGATTAATGTCGACATCTCATCCCTATGATCCCTATCCTAGGAGCAGAGGTGGACGGGGACAGAAAATTTAAATACACATATTTGACTGATATTTACGCCAAATAAAGGCTTTGTCGGAATCAATGAGATTGGTAGTCTTTTTTCCAGTTTTAACTATCCCTAATTGTCATGGGACGGGTGCACACTTAGGAGCTGGAGGCGGAGGAAAGTTACATATAAATAACGCGAAAACTGGGATTGGTTAATTTTGACATTCAACTTGCAACTGGTGTTGTACTTCAGCCCCCAAAGTGAGGGGTGAAGGTGGAAGACAACCAAGGTTGGTGTGGAATCCGGGGTTAAGGAAGTCGTTGAATTTATTTCTGATATTCAACATGCAGTTTAAGTTTCATTTCAACCCTTATCAGTTTGATTAAATGGGGTGAAATATTACAAATATTATTTTTAAAGCACGGTGCAGTTACGAACAAATTTAGTAAAACTTATAGCGACCAAGAAAGAAGCAGTCGATTTGAACACACGTCTACCATCCCAAGGGGTGAGGTTGGAAACATTAAAATACGGAAAACGGCTGATATTTGCGTTGAATAAATATTATCAGAGTTAATAAGTTGGTAATATTTTTCCCGAAGTTGTTTGTATATAATTTAAACCTCATTCTATTTGGAAGGGGAGGAACAATAGGTGTGCGATGGATCCGCGTTATATAGAAAGACACGAGGTTAGTTAGCAATTATTATCCTGATGGTAGAAACAATAACTATAGCGTTTACACGGACATTCTAAAAAGGTTGTCATTATCGTTGATTTTCTGTTTCGAAGCAACGGATTCCTAGAATCAAACATGGAATCATCAGGCAGGTTTTGATTAAATTCACGTTCCGTGAATATACAATTGATATACTCGTCAATTGAAATAAAATGAGGTTAAGTCCCAAGTATTATATACCATATATACGTTTTTTGACAGATTCAATTTTAAACTTGTTTCCAATCAGCTTCGACGTTGGGGTGATTTATTTATCATCCTTTTTGAGAATAATGTATAGCATCGCAAAATTTTAATACAATAGTAATATTGCGAACTAAGAGGAGCCTTTATTTCAGCCCTTTGATGTTGTTCTTTCATCGTCGTCATGTTAGCCACATCAAAGGACAATTGCAAAGGTAGGTTTAATAGCCGTGACGGATTGCTGGCAATCATGAACTCTCCTGCGACTGCGGCGAATGAAATTACGTTCCCTGGACCCTGAAATCAGCAGCATGTCAGGATTAATACTGTGCAATAACTCAGTTAAATTAATAAAGAAACCAGTATGCGGCACAATTTCAAAGTATACGCGCTTTGTGCTCCTTCCCTGCGTTCCATGGCGGTGTTATTAGTCTATTTGTATGCCTATTGTGCTCGATTCATTTAGCGCTTTGTGACTGTAGGCCCCAAAATTAAACAATTACGCCCGAAAATGTAGATGATTTGTTTTCCATGCACGAAAGCGAACTCCGTAGGCTACGTGATTGCGCTGCTTCAGATGACAATGCACTCCCAAGCTATTATTAACGAGCAATACCAATTATTGAAAGGAAGGTCACTTTGCATATCCATATGGAATCTGTGGCAATTACACCTATACCATTTCCCAATTATAGGAATGGACCTGATATTGGAGCACCTTCTCGGTAAAATGCGCTCTTCTTAAAAATCGAGTTAAAAGGTTTCCGTTGATCACCTAGTAAACTCTCCTTATCTGAAACAATGTAATTAATATTCTGAACATAAAAGTTTTACTCGTTCTACTATAAACGACTATAAATAAAAGTCAGGCTCACTTACAGGTCGCTGAATGTAATAGATATATTATAGGAATCATTTAATGTTCTGAGAGAAGTGAGTAATAATTAACTAAAGACATCAAATGCCACACACGACGTCGTGCGTATACTTGAGTTGCATTCAAGACGGAACGAAATCATTCTGTTGTAAGATAAATTTAACATTTGTTATAACAGACTTTGTCATCATCATTATTCCCGCGAGTTCCTTCACTCAAAAATAGTTAATTTTATTTTCCTTAAAAACGAAACAACAGGTACAGAATTATGATAAAACTGAATTTGTAAAATATGTAAAAAGTATGCTATCGTTTATTTATGATCGCTTCAGGGCAAACCTAATAATTCGCAGTTCGCTTTCAACAGAACCCGCTTTCACACGTTTCGGAGTCAATAGGATACTAACTTCCAGACAGAAATTTCAATTATATATTGATTTTATTTGCTTCTAAAACAGAAAAATTACTAAATATCAAAAATTACCTGACGCGAAAAATAAAACCAATTTGCGTATGCATCGTATCGACGATCCAACTAGGTTTATATTTCTCAGGGATTAAGGTCTCTGCCAAAAATAGGTTACTTACGGTGCGAAACCTGCTGCAACAATTGATGGAGTGAGAATACTTGCCCAACCTCCCTCCCTCCCCCGTGTCTCATGCTGCCAAAATTACGCTTATAATGACACAGTAAGTGACGTGAATGATATAGGATCTCCTAATAGGACTTTTAACTCTCAGTTGGTTTTTCTCGCGGCAATTCAATGGATTTCTGAATATCTACGTAAGTATCTTCTGAACTCTGCAACATATTGGACTGAAACATACATGAAAATTTAAGTTAAAATTATTGGTGTTATGAATGCTAAGTGAGTCCAAAATACTCTGAATATATTAAGCTATTGAAGAATAATTCTGGTAAAATTGAGAATTCATATATGTCAGGCACCTTTATGCTGTCTATGTTGAAACACAGATATTAAGTGTACCTCTTTCCTTAATTATACTACGCAAATATATATTGTAACGGCTTGGTAGTAACCTATTTAAAACTACTTGAACTAATTCGTAAAGTTTTGTGGTAGCAAACAAACCATCTGTTTTTCAATGATTTATTTGTGTGTTGACAAGGGTAGGGGCCTTTCTTGTTCTAACAGGAAGTGGAAGGAAGGGACATAGATCGTCGAAATATTAACAGATAATTTCTCGCAAACGTATGAACGGTATAGTAACGCTTAAGACACAATAAAAACACTTCTGTTTTTATTTATACGGGGTCTAACAGAAGCAATTGCACACATGTAAATAGGGGACGAATGAGGTCAATACAAAAATTTCTCGTTCTTTCATGCTTGTCACAGGTGAGTTATTACTGCGAAAACTAATAATCTTACCGTCTGTTCTAAATGGTGATTCGTACATGCATTTTTGGAACTGACATTTTCATTTCTTCTTGACGATGTAAGTTTGAGAGTGAGGACGCGTATGTTCTTTCGACACGGTGATTGAGGTAAAGATAAATTGAGCTCATTTTGAGCAATTTCTTTAATAAATCCAAAACTATTATTATTTCTAAAGTATATTTATATATTTTCCTGATATGAGCGTGATGCGCAGCCACACTTTTCGAATTCTCAGTTTTCTTCCTTCAAATAGCGCTGTAACAAAGCGTCTGTGACTAGGATGCCAAGTGGGATAACTTGGTATTGATCTGTTTTATACCCCTTTGAGTTTCACCTTCCTTAGATAAAAACACGAGTAAAGTATATTATTGAAGTTCGATTTTTAAATGATTAATATTATGACATAGCGGTACGTTCCGATTTTATCATGTTGAATATTACACCCTAGGTCTGTGCAGTTTTAAACTGAAATGAATGGTTTTACCTCGTTGATCATTTACTCGGCATGCCTTTGTTATTTTTCACTTGGCTTGAGATTCATCTACGGTTTAGCCACTTCAAATCAGGAGTCATCGTCTCAAAGCTCTCCACGCTATTAATTACAATCACTAATACCAAAGCATAATTGCCTGTTTGAATCGTCCTCTTGCAGACGTTTGTTCCGTTGTTAGCAACAGTCGCACGCATGACAAAGGTCAGAGATCTCGTTACTAATGGAACAGGCATACGGACGGTCCTTCAAAGCGTCAGCGGACAAAGCGATGGCCTCATAAAGTACTCAACCGAAAGGTGCTTTGTGAACACGAACTGGTTTATTGAAACTGCAATTGGGTTCAAGATCGGCGTGAATACGACATTAGTACAATTAATGAAACTTCACATCGTGGCGAAGCATGGTAGGACTCGAGAGAGACTGAATGGCACCTGGCGGTAGTCTTCGCCGTTTCCGGCTTAATTAAAACAGCCCCGAAAATGAATCTAAATAGAAAATGAAAACCAGTAGCGTGCCACTGTGTTATTTCTCCTGCGGCGGGCTGTGTCGGGGGCCGACTGAAATGTTAATCTGCAGCCAGCGCGCTCCACCGATTATGAAATACGCTCTCCGAGTCGGAATTTTCTCCGCTGATGAACTGCCTTTAGCTCCAATAGGTCCTGTGTTTCCGTAGAAAAGAAGTCAAATACTATAGTGAACAACGGAAACCTTTTTTTCCTACCTCAGGGTTCTGTCACGCACCGAAAAAAATTCTTAACTTTTAAAAGATTCTGTCACCATATTTCAGGAGCAATGTCATCAACAGATAAATTTTATGCGGGTGTTTTATGGAAATTAGTAGCTACGGGAGGATCTGATCTAACGGAACTGCATTCTACTGTTGCATGGTAGTACTAATCAGAAATTTAGTATATTAACTCAAATCATTATTTCAATCAACTAAAGAATTATTAATGACCTAAATAATGTTCAAACCAAATATTAACAATTTCATTACCAAAATATATCAAACTGAATCATTCACTGTTTAATCTTAGTAAACCGAGAATCGGTTTACTTATATTCTTTATTACCCTCTTACCATAAGTATTTTGGACTACGTTAAGGCACCATGCATATTTCTGTTCTTTACGTGCCGTATAAATTTTTACTCCATTACAGTAATGGAGGTATTTCATATCTGAGATTATAAGGGTATTTTTCATATTTTAGAGTCTTTAAGAGTGCTGGTACTTTCCATTCCGGTCAATATCAAATACAATCTGTTTTAAATGGTGGTTGGAGTGAGAAGGGTTATTTTAAAATGTTCAAAATAACAAATATTAGTTTGTCATTCAAATTTAGAAGTTCGCTAATCTGGAAGTTCCTTCTAACTTCAAAACCTTTCTGACTATTTCACCTCCTTGCCACGTCCCAGCCAATCTCTACAGGAAAACGTCACTAATCGTCATAACTTTTCAACGAGGGCGTGCGATTCTCATTTATTAAGTCTTGGGAAACTTTCCTGGGTCAGCGTCCCTTGTTAAACAAAGATCTTTAACTCCCTGCACATAGCTTACAGGTACGGATTTTCCTAGCAGTCTGGCACCTTTATAACCTTGAACTTTCCATGTCTTCTCATTCTATTTTATGAATTTAATTTGTCCTAAATGATAATTTAAATTGGAGAGGGTTCTTCTGCCTGCACGTAAAAAGAGATTCTAAATTATTGGATACAATTGTTAAAATATTAATATTTCAGTTTAATTTAAATCAATTTCCGGCACTCAGCTAAGTAAGTTAACATTTTATATATATTTTTGTTTGTGTTCCACAGGATAAAGGCAATTACGACGAATCCATACAAATATGATTGATTTATATTAATAAACAAAATTTAAGATGAATATAGCACAATAGGCATGCATATAGGATAATAACACCCTCGTAGATTGTAAGTATGCACCGCAATGCATATATAAAATTAGCCTTTATACCACATAATGGATTATTTTTTAATTTAACACAGGTCCAAACAAATGACTGCTGCATAAAATATTGACCATGGTTTAAAGTGGTTTTCTGTTCTATAAAAGATTTTTGCTGGAAAACTATTGTGAATCATTACTTTTAAATCACAGAAATATGTTACGAAAATGCTATTACTGGATAATTCCTCTTTAAAACGAGGAACCGTTCTCACTTAACTGTTGCAGCTTTGAATTACTCCATTCCTTAATTCAGTAAATATTGATTTTGTAATGGTGAATAAATTCCCATATTCAACAGATAAAGCCCATGTACATGTGTAAGTTCAAGTTCTGATTTTATTGCAATACTTCTTAAACTTGTTATTTATGCAGATGATGATTTGTGATAGAATGACGTTCAATTCGCCATGAAATATTATATAATAGGCCTAAATAAAAAGTGTTTCCGAAAATCAGAATTTTACTTCCTGAAGATTACATTAATTTAATATGTTCGTTCACTTAGTGGATAGAGTTTCGGCACTTATTCAAATAATTAATTTAGATTTAAACCCTTGCATAAAACTTAAACAATTAATAAAATCGAAGAATTCTGGACTGGGGCATACAATTGAAGATAATATTTCTCAAAAGAATTATTATTTTATTTTGTTCATAATCTACAAAATTATTCATTTCGTGGTGAAAATTATTTATTTTCAATATATCTTTTCAGAAGGGTTGACTTAATTTTATTAAATACATAAATAACAAAACCAGGCGCCATTTAATAAGACAGAATGAAATTTACTTGTAACAAGTATTTGACAGTAAAAGACTTTTCGACAGTATGGATTAAGTAGAAGGTAACTTCTGCTATACATCTCTATGCACATCTCACTATTTCTTCCGACGCTATATAAGCTACTTTCTGACCTAGGATATAGCCAGTCACGAGGCATAATTCACGAAACATAATTCGTGCGACAGTGTTCATGTTTTCACAAAATAATGTGTTATTTGTACCATATCTTAAGGGAACATAACTTCTTGTAAATTCCTCCTAACAGTCTGTTCGACATCAAAACCTGTTTTTCATATTTTCTATGTTCATCGCTGCTTTCCTGCATTCAAATGTTATCACATTAAGCAGCTCTTCAAGTCCCTTTTACAAACAAGACTGCGCGCCTTTTTCACGCTTCTACTTGTTCCACGATTTTCCGACGCCACAGTCTCGTGCTAACTGCTCACAGGATTTTAATTGCCCATATCGACTCATTGGCCCATATTGAATTCTTTTATGTGAAAATGGTAACTTGCCACTTTTCCACATCCGCTGCGAACCTACATTTTAAATAGCCAGTGTTATTTAGTGGCCTAATTCAACTACGTATAAAATACATTTTCATCGAATAGCCATCCATATTCAACATTAAACTGCCATCAGATATAAATTCGCAGATGATTAAACTGTGTTCGCAATGCTTGCTTCTAGTTCAGTCTTGCAGTAGTATGAAATGCTTTATTTATTTCATATAATCCACATTGTACGCACAATAGAGATGGTAGCGCGGGGCTGATCATTGCACAGCCCTGGTTATGAGTTACTTATAATGTCATAAACCTCTTGAAGGGAGTGTAGTTTTTTAAGACCGCAAAGTACACGCTTTTTGAACAGAAAAATTAAAGAATGATACAAGCTATAGGGCGCGGCTGTGATAGTCCAAGAACCAGCCGCCCCCGCCAGATACGGTGATTCAAAGGAAAGGCCGGGCCTAAATATTATAACATTATTCTCAAAATAAAATGATCGTAACGCATATTTTGAACGGTGCTGTTCGGTATTCAGTAATAAATAGCTTCCAAGTGTTTAAGTTGGCAGAACATTAATAGTTAATCGCGTCAAAATACAATGTGCAGTCGTCCATTCCTCTGTATTTGTAATAAGGGTAGGTCAGAGTTGACTTTAAGGTGAACCGTCTACAACTATAGCTTAAAAACAATTTTGAAAACATTGTTTCAAGATAACAAATTTAGATCCTTTCCGGACATGTTTTACGTCAAAAAATTAATCAGTTTAAGGGATGATAAGTACAGGGTGTGGTAAAAATACCTTGGCCCTGTTTGTGTATCCCGTTAGTAAGATATATTGATTATTTTTATGCGTTTTTACTGAAAAGTTTTAAGTCGACTGGCCTAATAATGGGAAATACGGCATTACGTATTACCAGTCAGTTAGCACAAAAGGAACATCACAGAGCACTAAAACTCACTTTTAACGGATGAGTTTCACAATCATTTACAGAACGTAATTTTTACGAAGAACAAGAGCACTGTGTTGGGTGGACGCCATGTAGATTAAATTGTCTAATTAGAGGGGATAGTCAACATCAAAAGAGATTAGCTGTAATAATGGGTTCTTCTGAGTTGTTAGAGTGCGTACAAGTAACATTAAGCTCTAAGGTAATTTTAAAATGAAAGAGATATGGAATTGTTGCTCTACCTTCCACATACCTCCTTTTCAATACCCTTCCTATGCTATTAAAGGGGAGTTGCCTGCTTCAGGATCACCCTCATGTAGCCTGTTAACCCCCATCCCCCCCAAAAAAAGTGGAACAGTTTATTTTTGATGTCCCCTTTCCCTGTGTATCTCGCTCGCACCCATTTCAAAAAATTTGAGAATTTGAAACATAGTTTCTCTATCTCTTCATGGGCTTGTACGTTTATAGTTGTCATCTAACACATGAAGTTCCTTAATTTAATATTGAATTAGAGTTTAATAATCGAAGGTTGTCGTTTTATGACAGAAAAGGAATAATCAAGGGTTATCTCATTATTCGTTTGTGAACTTCAAATTATGTTTATTTAATGTGCGAGTCTTATTTCTAGAATCAGACAGTTTTAAGGAACAGAGCAGAAGCTACGGTGGAGGTCAGTCTAAATGTTCAGATTATGGTCTTCTGGGGCTGAGCTTTTCAACGTGATATTAAAATTGGATATGTTGCGTACAATGAAATAATATTTTCTGCTGATGAAAATGGTCCCCTGGACGTGGTTTATGACGAAGTTTGTGAAGCCTCAGGCCGCCACGGATATGGCTCAGTGCGACACGCTTTTAGCATACATTTTTTCAGATCGTCAACAGGTAGTGCTCTTCCGAGGTGACACTGTTTTCATCAGCGGCAGCCATTTGTTTTGATAGATCCGAAGGGGCGCACAGATGCACATGGAAGCCACGCTAATGTAGCTACCTGGTGTATGCTGCGGGGGTGGGGGACGGGGGCGGGGGCGGAGGTGGGAGCGGGACCGTTCCCCGTTCATCTTTATTACCACTCTCGGGGGACAACTCATCTCAACTCCTCTTCTTCCGCTAAGTGCTTCCCGGCGGCCGCCGAGAACTGTTTGCCTTGCTACTTATTTCCCGCACAGGGCATTCTTTATCTCTCCACTTCTGCAAGGAACCTTATTATTCAAAACCGTAATGCTATTAAATTGCATAATTAGCAAAGCGATGGCAAAATTGGTCTCTGTACAATTTCTCGGTGGACCGCATGAATATTCAAGTTCTCGGGTAATACAAAATGGTTCACACGCTGCGCCACTGCGCCACTGCGCCAGCTCGACGCCACACAATACGGCAGAATGCATGACCACTGGATGCCGTCAAAAACCGTCTGGTGATCCCAGCCTGAAAAAAAAGGGAAACCTTACCAGTACATCACATTTTAAGACTACTCTATTCAAATTACAAACTACTTCAAGCTACGCAATTCCAAAACCTTACCTCAAACCCAATCTGAAAAAACAAAATCAGTTTATCACATATCAAATTTAACACATTTTGTAACCAACTCCAACGAGCCTAAGCTCTCTCTTTCCAGCCTAACCCCAACAATCATAGCCGGATAAAATAAATAAATCGGAGTGGGCAGCACCTGTACCTGGAACAACAGCAACTGGAAAATGTCCGTCCGTACCATCATACGTGAATCATTACAGAAAAAAAACTGCTATAAAACTGTCCCTTGACGTTTGTGAGCTCTCAATAGATAAACACTTCTACTTGTCACAGATAGGAAAAATAACCACGTTTAACCTTAATCGGAGATAGTTACACGAATGGCAGGGAAACCCCATGAACTCAAATTAGCAGGGACAGTCATAACATTCGTATGGACATATCAAAATATTGCGATTAATGAAATTGCTGATTCTCTGGTAAAATCAGCTGCACCTGCCCCACTTCCACCTCCGAGATTGTAAATGGTCATTCCTAATAAAAATGATAAATCAACGATTGGAAAGCTCAAAGACAAGCGGAACCCACAGATAATTTACTTACACATCCGAAACCAATTTCAACCCAACAAATCTAGAAGAGAGCTAATAATAATGTCTAATGATTGCAAAATATATGTTGTATTTAGTCTTAAAATGGAATACTAATTAACTATATTTCCAATTCCAGTTTTGATTGTAACAATTAATACTTGGACAATACGTCTGAAACGTGCTAGGGGATATAAATCTGTTGATATTATTTAGCACAGAAAGCTTTATAAATGCTAGCTTTCTGTGGAAGCAGAAAAGAAAGCTTTAGTTGTCTGAGAAATAATAAACTTGAAATTTCGAACACAACGCATTGATAAACTGTAATTAATAATTAATTCATAGATATTTTAAAAATATGTTTATTAGAAAATAATAAAATGGAAATAAAAAACAACATTTATGGATTCTATGAAATTAAAAATACAAAAATGGATTTCAGGGACGCCTTTTCTCAGGAATATTCAGAGCGGGGAAATAAAAAGACAAAAAACTATGGTATGAATAAATATTTTTACAAGAAAGTTTATTCAAAATAAATTATCCTCATCTTTTTTGTCCAGATTAGAATCCTTCTCCTCGGGAACGTTTTGACTTTCCTGAAAAAATCACCGTACTCAGATTTATAGAATCATTTCACTTTTTCTACTATCTACACCTTACACGGAGTGGCTTAAACGCCTAACTTAGAAGAATTCAACTACTTTTTGTACATACATTTGTGTGATATTCGTTTTTAAGCAATATTTCCGAATAAATAAATTTTTATAACCTAAATATAACTTACTACATATACATAATTTCTTCAAGTACAGGTTTGTTTATGAAATTAAGTATTCCTGTTTCAATATGAAAATATATTATTTATCAGAATGTTAGTAACATTGCATTTATATTTAAAGATATATTAGATATTTAATTAAGCATAGTTTCAGAAAAATAAGAAGTTACAATAAATTCAGTATTGTGAATTTAGTTGATTATTTCCATACTTTGGTATTGAGGGGAGCAGAAGTATACTATGTAAAAGAGGATGACCTTATGAATCATAACTGGAGAAACGGAATTTCAAATAAGATGCGCAGCGTTTCTCAGACCGAATAGTAAAAGTTTACGACTTGTATGAAAGGTCAAACGTTATTTCCATGAGGGTGGAACTGAAAATTTAAGTCCACATAAAAAGTACATGTTCTCGTGCCTTTCAGACGAATCTCACTAATGTTTTTGGTATCTCTGTCCTCCTAAATATTTTGGATAAATCATTGCCATTATATAATTCATCATACTATAATAAATAACAGTTTTCCGTTAACATTCGAAAGTGCGTTGAAGTTTAACAGCCAGAATTTAAATTCATTGGACTATATATTGAAAAATGGTTTCAATTTTAATATACAATAGAATATGAACTTTAAATAGTTATCCATATACTGCTGTATGGCTAAAGCAACATGTGCAAAGGAATCGTGGATTAAAAACGGGTGCACAAAATTGACGATTGATTAAAATGCCTTCACTGCTAGCCGATTTCGATTTTTGTTGTGGAATGGCGCATAGTTACTAAACGAGACCCCAGAGGGCTATTTCGTGTTTTCTTTCTCGTACGGAAGAGTAAAAAATTTATTCTGTATCTCGTACTGCGATATAAAACTTTATGTTCTTTATATTTTCAGGTTTCACTGACAACGAACATACTTCTGTTGTTAAATTTGTCAAAATTCTTGACTGAAGGAAAACATCTTTAATCGGGCGTCAGAATATGTTAAATATTTTGACCTTATAACTTTGTACTGTAATTTTAAGCAATCGTTATTTTTTTCACATATATATTCTTGGAATTCAGACGACTATTATCAATTTCTGACACAGATGTTCAGATATTTATTTAAATAATTATCAAACCCCTTTCAAGTTTATTTGAAATGAGATAATATTATACAGGGTTAAAGGGTGTACACTTCGCCGTAATTGGGATATCATATGGTGAATGATTGGGGTGATCTTTTTATTTACCCATGTCATCCCAAACTCTAGAACGTCGGAAATTTGACATGTCAATCGCCCAGCTAGTGTGTCTCCTAGTGTCAATTGTCTGCCAGAAATTAGCCCATGGTTGATTCTTTGAATGCACGTCGACTGTATAGCTTTGACAGTCTGACATTGTTCCTGACCAGGTTCTGCTCTTTATTTAACTATATATCGCGTTACGCTAATTGTCCTCGAGTTATTGTGTCATAGGAGTCGTATTGATGCCAACTTAAAAACTGAAAATACTTGTGAAAAACAGCCGCTTCTCGCCTGCGGGGTGGTTGTCTATTGTCGTCTACAAATGCCTGGCTTAAATAGATATTTGGCAAATTTTCTATGCTTAGACCCCTAGATGCTGCCAGATCATCCAATTCTCAAAAATTTACTGACCAATCGTACAAGTTTCCAGATCCTTGTCTGGCTATATACTATACTTCATTTGTAAACTTAAACCTAACCATTGCACTAATTCATGTTGAAATTAAATGTCGTGGAAAGCATCCTACCAGATACTTTAATAAGTTGTAAAGGGCAGGTGCTAATTATTATATAAACAAATTTATTTAAATTTTTGTATTTTTATTCAAATTCCCACTTGGTATTATATTATAAAAATTGAAAATATAAGCTTAATTATTACCTGAACAAATTTACTTAATTTTTTGTATTTTTATTCAAATTCCCCATTGGGTATTATATTATAAAAATTGAAAATATAAGCTTAGGGCGAATTAAATATTGAAAATGTTGATGGCTGAGCTCAGGGTATTTATTTACAAAAGGCTCAATTACGTATCAGGGTCATATTACTGGGGGAAACAAACCGAAATGAAAGATCTCACTCATTATGTTGATCCGGTAAACGAACCTATTTTGTTCTGCGCTCGGCGACTTGAGTCTTGAGTAGGTAACAGGCGACTTCTAGGAACTCAATGACGGTCCGCAAAGAACAGGCGGGCAGGGGTGATATCTTCTTTTTCCTTCACGGGGAAGTATGACTTTCAACAGACGAAAACCAGTAAATTTGTCACTGTCCGGCGTCGAGGAAAACCAGGTTCTCTTCGCTTCGAAGATAATAGTATCACAGCCGAGAAATTTGGTTAAGATGGTTGAAATAAGGTGGTATTGCATTTTGATATCAATTATTTGCTAAAATCCGTTTCTTCTCTTCTCACAGTGGTTCTTCATGTTTTGGAAAAGGAATATAACTGTAATAATATCTTCTTTTTATCTCATTGACCACCTCCGTTTTATGTCTTGTGGCGTGAACTTCTACCTGTACAACTTCTTACGCCCCTCTGCTATCTGATCCACTACTCATTACGAGTCTAGTGATGAACTGCCTCCTGCGCGGTAAAACACCACCTCATATGACGTGTCTACGCCAATCATATTTAACTTTTCAAGATTGCGGATCCCAAAGTTCGAAGAAAGGTGCTGACTCTTTGGAATATTCCACTGGTCGTTGACCGTTGGTAGTTGGCGAGCCTTAATCGTCAAACTTTGTTTATATGTACGAATCTAGGCAACTTCACGGTGCCTCATTAATCCTAGAACTTCCTCAGCCGCTCCGCTTGTATCTATTATGCGCTCCATAAGCTCAAACACTGAATTCACAAAACATTTATCTTATAATCATAGAATCAATTTGACAATCATTGTATCTCTCTTGTATTATTTTGTGATTAACCGTCACCAACGCAACCAAGCATTTCTTTCCCTGCCAATAGGAGATTTTGTTAGTTGTAGCTTGAATACAGGGTAGTGGGTATTTTGCATTTATATTTACAAGACAGTGTCAATACCTTAACTTCAGTTTATCAAAGTTCTTAACATATCTAACGTATCAAAATTCTTTCACTCGTGTCTATTGTCATTTTTATCTTTGTCGTATTAGTAGATATTATTACCGGCTTTTCCATTACCTATATTGGTTGACTTTAAAATGAATTGTTAACAGGGCAATAAATCAAAGACAAAAATATAGCAATAAGAGTCATGTTCGAAACTGACTATAGATGAATTTTTGTAATTTACACTGTGGCATTTTTCTCATGCAATTACCTCCATTTTAGTTTTTGATGTTTTCCGTCGTTTTATGTCTATTCTTATAAGCAACTTTTTCACTTTTCGCAATATAGTTTTTTCCACACTCGCACATAACAGTGATAACAATGTACGTTTTATCGTTTTTCCCTAAGGGAATATTGTTTGTTGTGAAGACTATTGTGATATGTGAATGTCGTTTTTAATTCAAAGTTATTGCAATTTCCACTGACTTTTTCATATATTTTGAAATGTGTGATATGTATATGACAGGACTTTGTGCAGTTTTAGAAGTGTTCAGCGAGTTGACGATGGTTTTGCAGATTTTTACAATTCTCTTTTTGTGGATTGTGTGGAATAACTGTCAACATTTGAGATATGTTTAATCTCATCACGAAGCTATGTTTTGTCTAAGCGAAGCTGTAAGGAAAAGGATATGCCTAGTTTGATGATGTATGAATGGTTTCAATAGAAATTCAGATATTGGCGTAATTCTGAGGGTTGGTAGTTGTCAATAGTTGGTTGTACTTTGTAGGTCAAATTATCTAAAAATCTGAATTGATGGAGTTTCTCTATTTCAACAGTCATTATTAATTTATAAATATAATGAAGTTTAATAAATGAGTAAGCCGCTTACTAAGAAAATGAAATTGAAATAAGAAAAGTTTAGTGCACATGTCGTTGTGTTTCTTTCATTAAAGCCTCTTCAAATTCAAAAATAAGTATCTATAGATAAACTCAAGAGATATAAACTGATAAAAATTTAATGTTCTTAACGAAAAATTTAAGGAAAAGGAAAACATTTAGCTGGACTATGTACTCTTCTAATTTCAGTATAACTGCTTAGGGATGGAGTTCTTTGATACTAGATTTTGATACGGTGAAAATGATCCAGTGTTACAATTCGTACTCGCCATTTAATGTCTTTCAGGAGTTTTTAGTAATGAATAAAATGTCATATTTTTAGGTTCATAATCCCAAATACAGAGTGTCTAAAATGAATGTCGCAATTCTAATCGTATAATATATATATATATTTAAATTTTTAATATTTACAGCAAATAATACATCACATTGAAAGGCAAGTACCGAGATTTTCTTACAAATGTTCAAAATGTGGACCAGTAGTTATACTCAAACATCCAACATAAAATCCAATTCCTCCAGCACTCTGGTTAACGGGTCGGTAGTAATGGAAGCTATATCCTTTCCAATTGTGTCTCAACTCTGGCGAAGCATTAGGTTGTGACGGAACACAGACACGAAATTTAATAAAACCCCAAAGGAAAAGAATCGCATGGCGTGATATGAAGTGGACGTGGATACCAATGAAATGAGATCAGTGGTTATGACCATTAGGACTAATTCGACGGTTAGGGACTTGGGTTTCAACCATCCTCGTACAAAGAGATGCTTGTGGGTAATGACTCATTCTTGTTGTCAAATAACGTTTTTAGTTTCACTTCTAATTTTAAATAGTCATTCTTAGTACAAAAAAAATTGTTCGTACACTTGACGTCATGACACAAGAAAGGAGAATCTTCTTGATATTGAACAAGTTGTTGAGGATGTTCTGACCCCTAAATTCGAACATTATGGATATTAATCTTTCACTTAGATGAAGAGTTGAATCATCACTGAACACCAACTTCACTTTACTTATGAAGTTATAACGTGCACCATAGTCAAATGGTTTTAAAGCGTATACCAACTGTAACCGGTATGGACGCATGTAAACAAAAATTGCCAAAACCTTTCGCACTGTCCCCTTTGGAAAATCAATTTGAAGAATTGCTCTCCAAATATAATTTTAGGTATACGATGGTATGTTGCTCTGACATGGTCAGCATCCTCTTCAGACACTTTTCGTCATGCCGTGCATCTGCTTTTAGAAACACATCCGGTCTTTTCAAAATATCTATACCATCGGCTGATGATATCGTTAAATTCACGTTGAACTGAAATTACAGATTCTGCAGAACTCAAAATACGTTTTACGCTCAGGAGTCACCATTTTGAGTATACAGCGCTGCAAGCGGTAAAATAAGTAGTAGTAATCGGACATGTGGTCATTTAAAACTGTTTGAGTTACTCATTAATTTGAGTCTTGAAACAACAGACAACTACGCTTATAGTTAATACCTTTAACTTTTAAATAAGGAACTTTCTTTAATACACACCCAGTATATAATATATTCACGTAGAAAGGAATTTCAGTGCGTCGTAATAATTCTAAATCAGTTTCTCTTTTTAGATTACCTTTGATTGGTGGTTCATACATACCAGATCATAAAGTGTTGTTGTTCGATGTTCGTCTGCCGATATTGCTGTTGCTGATGCCAGGGGACGAATTACTATGTTGATTTTGAATTCCGAAAGGATTACGGTACGTATAGAGACGTCAGAAAATTATATTTGGACTGTCCAGGGGCAGGTTACAGATCATTAGTGTGAGATTAATGGCTTGTGGAGGATTACGAAGTTGGCCTCTCCACGTGTCAGCCAGGTGAGCCAACGTTGATATCGATACAGGCCAAGTACGAGTGCATGCTTTCCTCATCGAAGAGAGGAGCACTTTTCCTGTCACAATCTGCTGCGTATTTACTGCAGAAGGCGAATTTTACGGCCGGGCCTTATCTCGTGATCGCATCGTAGCTGAGGGGCCGGCTTTATATCACCGAGTTTCCGGCAGGTAATCTTCGTGGAGCTCGTAACAGCCTGGTTCTTTCCATCGAGTGGAGAGGAACTCTGCAATAAGCACCGCCCCTCGCACTTTTATCTCCGCGCTATCTTGCCCCGGGATCCGATGCATATATTTCTGTTTGGCGTTCCTTCTTGCTTTGCCGCATTTGCGCACTCGCTATTAAAATCGATGGTTAATATTTAATTCTTTGAACTTCATTGTAAGGTGCACATTGAAAGGCTATTTTTCGAGAAAGTTTCATAAACGAATGTTTGAAGAAAATTGATATTTTATAAAGTTTATTAACGGATAGTCAGTGAAATAATTTTGTTGATTTCATAATAGAAATTGCATGGATGGTAGGAGCTGTGGCAGGGTGGCATTGAATTGTTACAATTTAAACGTTCTCCTCTATGCGTTTATATAGTCATTAATTGAAATCATTATACTAAACGCAGGCTGCTGATTGCCGCTTGTTTCGCTTCCTTCTAGGGGATTTTACAATCATCTGACCTGACTAGTCCATATATGACGGTATTACTTGCACAAAATTGTTAAATAAAATAAAAAAACAAATTAACATAAAAAGGCGGCCAATAAATCAGCATATAATTTTATTACTATTTAATGAAAATATATTCATTTCGTCTACCTTTTGAGACTTCATCAGGCATAAAATTTAGTAATTATTGTCCTTCGCTCTTGGATTCCCCCTTGGCCGAAAACCTTATTATTGAAGTATTTACATGAGATGAATTTGGTATCGCGAACTACGTCCTGCGATGGTTATTTATTGTTAATTTAAAGTCAGAAAACTATGTTTGAAAATATCAAAATAAATAAAAAATACTGCGAATTAATTAGTTTTTTATGAGCACAGTAGAAAACAAATCATTTCAACTATAGTAGAGGGGAAAGGAAATTGACAAATAAATACGTTGAAATTTAAATTGAGTTATAAAGTAAGGAAAGAGGAAGTTATTAAAAATTTTTGTGAGGGAATAATTTTTTGGAGCACACAAACAAGAAGTCAAATCATGTTGATGAAGCATCAGGGTTTCTATAATTTAGTATTGGAAGGTGCGGCGGATTTAGATGCATAAATCAGATTATTTTGGCCCGGATCAGAGAATGATAGTAAAAATAAAGCAATATATTAAAAAAAACTTTGAAGTATTCATTATGTTTCAGTTGTAACTACTCGTATTATTCAATTAATGATATTTACTGAAGTATTGATTTTTAATACGAGGCGAATTGAATGCAGTAAAACGGAATTCCCCGTAATGAAATTACGTTTCTGCCTATGTAGTCTGAAAACTGCAAGGGTGCGTATCCAAGCGAGAGAAGAGCCGCTGAAGGGAATCACAACCCCAGTGATTGACAGAAATGCTGGAAGAAATGAAATTGTGGGAAGAGGAGACGGCGGAACCTGAAATCTGAGGGAGTCTTGATGGCACACTCGATACAGCCTCGTAGGAAATAGGAAAAAATGAAGGTCGGGACTCGGGAATGCAGACGGGACTTCGCAAACTCTTCATTTTGGCGGTGATGTTGCGGATCTGAAGTGACTGTAAAAGCTGGGGTAGGAAAAGTATCTGTTCCATCAGTCAAGATATACGCGACCACAATCAGAAGAATAATTTGAAACTGCACTTTAACCAATCATATTTAACATTAATGGATTCGCAAAGACATTAGGACCATACCGTAGATATTTCATATTAACATTAAAACTATTGAACTATTATTCAAATTTCATGGGTTGATTTTCATTTCAACTGTATACAATTCCGTAAAATAAATTTGTTTAATGTATACTGTACTTTGTGTTAGATCTGATGATATCACTGTTGTAAGCCAGACAAGTAAATTAATCGACATGTGGCGATGCAATCTGTAGAACCTGTTGTTAAACAACCTTATCTGATCTAATTTTCTGATTGGATTCTCAGTTTTCAGACTGATATTTTTGCCAAAAGCAAATCATCTTCATTACACTGTTATTATGAGTAATTCTGAAACTCAATTGTCAAATTAAAACTGGGGCACATTTTCCCGAGTATAGTTTTGCTTGATGCATCCTGTAGTTCTGACACGGATTACGCTATTCCCTTCTCCCTGTGATACTTTTAATTATTCCCCGCAGTTCGGCGATGGAATTTATTCCGCCCGATTGTTGATATCATCGGCAACTGACCAATGGCCGATTGATATCACGCTCTGGTGGTGATTGATGCAAGCAGAGATAAGCGTCGTGTCTACCTTTCAACAAAACACGCTACTAAAAGTATTGAAAACACATTAACCCTTCTATTCCTAACACGTGAATTATTTGTGCTCCTTTTTAATTACGGTACATCAATTATTTGTTCACTTAGCCGTAAATGGTTGTACTAAATTCCTGAGAAAACAAGACCATTTAATAAAAATTGTTGGTAAAATAATAAATGTCTCGTATCTGCGAACAGCATTTCTGTTGATAGTAAACATTCCTAATCCATAAATTCGTTTTGCATAATTGATTGTGCTGTTGTGTTAATTTATTGTTATGTTTTATCTCATTATAATTAGTTTCCCTATCCATACAAGCTATTTGGTGTTTTAAATATTGGTCATTTACAATGTAAGAAGTTTTCTTATAAACTAAAACCCTGGCAGTTACACGTTTTAAGAGAGATCGAGAAAGCGTCATTTATATATTTAATACCACTTTGCTATTCATATCTCCATTATATCTACAATAATTTTTGCAATCTACACATTTTTTAAATTTTTTCCACAAGACGAGTAGCGAGTCCGTCAGTCTTAGTAAGCAAAATTCAAATCACAATAAAGAACGAAGTAAATTACCTATGACTACGTCTAACTAACAAATGATGTAGAAGTAACATGTCAAATGTCACACAAATAAATCTAAAATATAAAGACATTACCTAGTTAATGATAAGAAACTCGAAAGTATCATTTGATAATCAATTAATGTTATTCAAATGTATCATTAAGAACATATTCAGTTACATAATAGAATTATGTGCATGCGCAGGGCTATTTGGTAAAAAAAATTATATGAAGAAAATAGTCTAAAAATACTACACTCCACCATGAACACGCCTTAGTTTGTATCGATCTTCACACCGCACACTGATTAAAAGTACAGGGGAAATGAAGAGACTCTCGGAACTCTTCCACGGACGTAATGAAGTCCATGTTAATGAACTAGAAGCAGGAATAATCAATCCTCCAGAGGTAGTGAGAGGACTTGTAAGAATGTGGGCTACGGACCGTAATCCAGCGATGCTCAGCACTAACTAAACTAATCCCACCAATGGCACTATAGGGAATGGTCAAACGCTCGTTACCCCTACTCAGGTTAAGACCCTGTAAACAATTTACTTGTTGCAATATAATAGTAACAACCAAATAATGGTAAAGTTAACTGAAGCTCTGAAATAAAATTAATTGGTAAAAAATAAATTCAATCGTTTTTGTTCCTGAAAATATCCCATCATGTCTTAGTCATTAATATTTATAAAACAGAACGGTTAGTGATTTAAAGTTTCAAATGAAAACGAGAAAGGAGTGTTCTTTTCATTTTAGCAGTAGCCATCTGTCCTCTGGTAATGTCCTTGCTGGAGGAAACTGCTGACTGCTTCTAGGTAATGCCATTAGGGCGAATTACCACTAATCGCCAGAATATTTTGCCGCTCAGCTCACCCCCGGGAGGTTCGAGCGTGAAATTTTTACAAGCACCGTGCGATTAATCATCGAACATCGAGGCCATTAACTAATGACTGGCCATTAAGTATGGAAGACGCCGTCTGGCATTGCGCCCTAGAGCAAGTCCTAGAGTCTGAAAACCACATCCAACTATTAGTTTAGTTTCTTAAATTAAAATTATAAATGATTTTAGAAGAGGGGGTTATTTTTAAAATTATTTGTCCTTTTAAAATATTAATAATTTTAACAATATAAAAAACAATTTCTTTAGTGAGTCCAGCACACTATTTACAATTATATACATATATTTGTTAAAGGTGATTGTTTAAATTTCAAAGGGTTTCTCAGGGTTCATTTTTGGCGTAACAACGCGCAGCAGAGATTTCACGTTCGTGACGAGCCTGTTTCATCTTCTCAGCAAATCTGGAAATTCTGCGTAGTAGGTTTCCTTCTTCCACTCTCACACGTGCAGGTTGGGTTGTGGATATGCAATCTGTTGACGGAAGAAGGCTCTGGAACTGATACTGCCCGGCGATTGAGGAAACCCCAGATTTCCTACTTCCTGACTCCAACACAAAATTACTACCACTTACTCTCAACTTACAATTAATTCCAAAGTTTTGGACTTCCTTTCTCGCTCTCTTTCAATTCTAGATCAACACTGACCTATTATTTGTTCATTTCCTCTTCTCTCCTACTTCCTCTGCGTCCTGTTCCTTCAACCTCGATCAATACTGACTACCTCTCTGCTTCCTCGTGCATTTGTTTAGATCAACTGTGCACTTTTCTCGTGTTTGCACCTCCCAGCTTAACTCTTATTTTCCCCTTCACCAAGGAAAGCGCCACCCTTCGTGTCGGGTTTTCACCAATCTTTATTCGTCCTCCGTCAAGTACGGGAATTTTTTCGCTGACGAAGGAGGGGTGTCCCTGGGAAATTTTGAAGAGTGAATGTTCCTTCAGCAAAACAAGGATAACCTTTTGAAGCTGCAGGCAGACATGTTTTCGACCCGGCACACTGGCACCGAGGTATTTCCACCTCTTGCCTACCTGTCTCCAAGTTAGAATATTCATGCTGAATTGCGATCGTTTAAAACAAAGACATGTGAATAAAATTAGAGAGGGGTCCTACTGCGCTACAAGGAAAAGGAAGCCTGTTTTTCGTACCTTACTATTTGAAAGTGATGAGTAAAATATATTTTTAAATAATTCGTTTAATTTATACCTTGTATGATAATTACATCTTATTTGTTATTATTATTATTTATTGATATTCGTGTTTCGCTTCAAAATAACGTTTTAACATAATGGTTTCATATAATTCTTCAATAAAATTTCCGAACATGCTGTGCACAATGGAGCTGTTCTCGTTTTCTGTGACTGAATTGCGCACTTGCTCACTACGATTACAATTGACTCCAGCCTCTAATAAAATAGTAACGAGTGACTTTTTGCATCCTACTTTACTCAAACTTTTGTCACCCTTAAATTCTAGCGTGTAACAATATAAATTTGTATACTTTTGGTACTTAACCACGTTAACTACGTATCTCCAATTGTGCGCATAGTACCTGTTGATTATGAAAAGAAAGTTTTTCATCTACTAAGTATGGCCGTTGTTTTATATCTTCAGCGTAAAGTAACTATTACAGATACGAAACTGTGAGGATGTTCAAATTCGCATGTCGTCTGAAACTGTCCAAATATTTTGTTATACGGTGATAGAGCAGAGCCACTTCAATCAATCTAAACGCAAAAAAATAAAAATAAGGGAAACAAAGCGCCGAGACTTATAAAAAATTAAAAATAACAATAATTGGTTTACAAAATGTTTAAAATGCCCACCGGAGACGACGTTAAGCAGCTGTGGAATTTTCGCTTGCCGTACTGTGGCAACAGATCGCTCGACACGAACCAAATATTGACTTACAAATGCAAGTTCGTATTTTGTCCCAAACATCGCTTCCCGATTACAGTGTGCAACTTGCGTCAGTGAAAGCCGAAACGGGAACAAACAACAGGAAGCATTATCCGGATACTTTTGTGTGTCTATGAAAAATAGTTCCTTAGCTCACATGTGTAATAAATAATTACTTCATACAGTTTTGATATTTATTTTAGCATTTCATAATAAATACACATTTAATTAGTAGTTTAAATTAAATTATCATGGTACGTTTCTTCAAACGTAACATCTCATTAGCAGATATAGCAGTATAGCAAGTATGAATGTTATTTTTGTAAACGTTTATATAAAATATTTTTCCTTAGCTTTTAATATCCAGAATTATTTCCTCTTGCTCACGAACTTTATCTTCACATTATCACTTAACTTTCCTGAAAGAAAACCACTGTACTCTGCCCCTTTTTTATATCACTTTACTTTCTTTCTTCCATAAGACGACTCTATAAATATTCCCTTTAACAATGTCTCGTTCGGTATCCGCTCAGCTACTGTTTGAACACTCCTCTTTACCGACTCGGGCCACGCAAGTCTTGTCAAAATACACGAATAACTTTATGTAATACCAACTTGACAAAAATAGTGTTAACCTCAGGGCTTTTCGTGTTTCTTTTAGTCGTAAACTAAACGCTGGTATATAAGGAATAAGTTATTAAAAATTATAAATGTTAAGATAAAACAAGTGAGTAAACGATGATACGTATTAATAAAAAATGGGTAAATGTCAACGAAATTGAGAATACTTAATTCAGTTACTAATGAAGTCAGAATTCCTGCAAAGCAATTTAACGTAGTTACTCAAAATATTACGCGAGACACTTGAATCCATTTGTCGTATAACAAATATATTATAGTATAATTGTGGGTAACTAATTACAAGGGAGTCAAAGTACCCGTCGACTTAGACGTCCGACGGTTGTAAATAAACTAAATCAGAGAATAGATGTAAAGTCACTTATATAAAATTTTAACTCCACGTACGATTGAATTTTATTATAATTTGAAATAGCAAACTTTAACTATCACTATTAATTTTTGCACCTTTTTTAAAAAAGGTAGCCACAATAATCTGTTTGTTGTGATATATTTGTTTGGCTGTGTTTTTATTGTTTTCAACCACGGATGTTGTGTATACATTCTAAATTTTTCTGTTGAATGGTTTAATTTTATTCCTTTTGCGTTTTCAGTTGAGGTTACTACATTTCTTAAAATGAGTGGAAAACAACTATGTTTATTTCATTATATCTATTTACTTCTAAATACAATTCAAGAGGTCCCTAAACTTAGAGATGAAACGTTTTGTTTATTGATAATTAATTTTTTTTATAAACTGTAATTTATTTCTTATTAGTCAGATACAGTTCATCTATTTTATTTATAATTAATAAGCTTTTTATTATTCATTGACATCGAATTTCGGGCTCGGATTGCATAGATTTGACCTTACAGTGGTACAAAGTCGTACAGAACTAAACAAACAGGAATTAACCGCGGGAAATGGTGACGTAATTGACAAAGGCACCCATAAATTTGTCAATTTTTCAACCTCTGCTAACGTTTTTAATACAATTAAACGAAAGAAATAATTTAAAAATAGGGACACTGTCGCGATACACAGAGAAATAGAGCACGAGTCGAGAGATGGTCAAAGTAGCTGCGTATTCAGCCTTTCCCTTATATAAATAGCATGAGATGCAGTACATAAAATTCCACACTTCGGGGAAGACCTTTAGCAGTCCATATACGAGATACGAGGAGAACTTTCCACTAAGTTGGAGGTAAAGAGCAAGCTCACCTGCATGCACCGCTCTGCCACGAATTCGGATCTAATACAGTCATCACGAAGCGTACCTTTCAGCAACTGCGACGGGTAATCAAGCGTCTGGTTGAGACGAGAGCCAACCAGCCCGCATTTCTGGCGCCACTGAACAACCACACGATTCCCCAGTGCGTGGCTGATGCGCTGCTCAAACTTTCTAATTTTACTCGGCCACCACGAACAAAATCAGTACTCAAAAGTACCGTTAGAATGCAAACACAAAGATGACAGAAATAATAAGAAATGAAGGCAGTAGCAAAACAACTGAAATGCACAAAGTTTCATGGTTCAAATGTAAATTAACGTTGATGGCTCAGACCACGTTCAGTCACAATTTTTAGTTCTAATCCTGAAATAAAAAGAACTTTTTTGTTATATATAGTTCAGACTATAAATATATCATATAATGTAATTAATTTTTTAAGAATGTCTGAAAATTAGGGAATACAATCAACACAATTCTTTTAAGTGTTGTGCAATTTTTTTGACGAATATTTGTGGGGTATCTGGAGTTTATAGAGGGTTGTTTGCTTGTCGAATATTATTTAATATAACTAATGATATTAATGTAACAGACATTTATTTAAAATAAATAATTAAGATTTACAAATTAATGTGTCATAAATAATTTATATGCGCTGGCATTTACTTATTCAACTAAAAGCGTAGTATTTCCGATTACGGGCAATATTCATTGCTGGCATTAAAGCGATTCAGACACTATCAATTACAGAGTCTGAGTGCTCCTCCGACCTGAATCACTCAGACAGCCTCCCCTCTTCTCAAGGTTCGACCAATCGAAAACTTTAATTTTCCAGGGGCATAAAACGGTACGCCAATCAAGATTACCGACTCTAATGATGATAACACTAGCCTTTTATAGCCCATCAATACCAAAATTATCGTCATTAACTGTTTTCCAAACTGGCGCCAAACAATAATTAATTACATATGATTACAATTTTATACAAGAAACTTCAATCAATTAGCGATTTATTTTAAACACGAGATACGTAATAATTACAGTATATCAAAATTATAATTGAAAAAGTAGAAAAAAATAGTTATTAATCATTATAAAATAATTTAGCGACGAAAAATTTATTTACCATTTCAGTAATATACAATAATTTTATGTTCTAGTGATTTAAAATTTTATAATGATATTTTCAATACATCTGAATATTCTCTGTATGTTTTATGCACGTTTATGTCGTGAAGTATAATCGCTAAAAGTAATAATTTGTTAGCTGGTAAGTATAATATAGTTTCTTGAAAGCACTACATATAATTAAAATTGATACTCCTCTTAGAATAAGAAAAAAATGCAGGTGTAAGGAAGAAGTAGGTTGTTTTTATACTCTGTATGATAGCTGTGTTGTGCAACAGGATTTTGTGAACAGTTTGGTTGAATGGATGTGATACGGATTCTTGTTAATGGTTAATTGGGGGGGACGGGCTGCTACATTATTTCAAACCTTATTTGCGTAAATGTTGGCTGATGCATCGATTTTTTTTTTGGTAAACCACTACAAGCAGCAACGGACTGATAAATTTTCCGATTCATTACCCCGCATTACATACCGAATTCCCTATCTTGGCGAGGACTCACAGCTGCGGAAGATTTATCCCAGCAGCGAATTACCTGTGGCACTGATAGTTCCACGGCTCAATAGTGTGGATTTGTCCACGCGCCTCGTCGAGAGTAGGCGCAATAAATTAAACTTGCGCTCAGCTTGTTTGATGGGCTTTAAACTTGTGTATACGTTATGTGCGCTAAGCCGCAACAGGATTTGCCTGTGCTGTTCACAAGGCAAATAATCGCCAGCAATTATTTAGCGTAGTTAGTCTTTCGTTCGTCACCGTGACTCATTCAGTCCATCCTGTTGTCGTTGATTCTGGTGCTGTCACGACTCAAATAATCAAACCTCTATAGGAATGAAAGACTGTCTGGCAAGTTTCACGCGTAGAAAAACATTTAAATAAATTACCCTGTATAACTATTAATACAATCCTACTAAATAGACAACATTTTAAAAACATTCATGAGCATAAATGTACATATTTCACAGAACGAATTATTTACGAATATACAGGAATAAACACAATGGGGTTGTTGATGAAACAAGGATAATTAATTTTGGATCAACTACGAAACACCTTTGTTGATATGCTATAAACAATGTACCATAAATAAAAGCGAAAAAATATTTTATTATTCAAGAATGTATAAAATTAACAAAAAGTTCTTGAAATATTATTTATGAAGAAATTAATCAAAGAAAAGATTTGTATAAATATGTGTTTAAAACAAAATAAAATTGAATGTATCCTAAAAATTTAGATAAAAGTAGTTCCTTTCATCGTCCTCCATACATGAAAGTTAAAAACTAACATAATTGTTTCTATATTTTAAAAGATTTATTATTCATTAATATTTTAGGAATCATAGGAATCGTCTGCCGAATCTCTAAATAACGTCACCACAAAATAAAGTATTTTAGGAGAAGAGATTCTAAAATATTATTTAATGTTAATAACATCATTTTATACATTTATAAATTACTTCATAACAGTAATTCATGAACGTACAGAGTTATATAATGTTGTTGAAAGAAACTTAGTCGATAGCGTTGAAATAAAAATGAATTAGTGTACTGTAAACATGTTTTAGTGTCAATTGTAGCGTTAATTTTTAAAATTAGTAATAAATTAAATTAAATACTTGAGGGAAATTGGGTAAAATTTGAAGACTTCTTTAAAAAAAATATTAAATTTATTCTCACAAATTTCAACTTGCTAAAGAATACACTTAAATAGAATTCAGAGTTTTGAAAGTCCCGTTGTATGTTAGTTGCACAAAACACACACTTATATAAAATTAAACGAATAATGCTTCTGCTGATTACGGATCCCAGCGATGTGATCTTTCCTTTTACAGGAATGTAAAATGGGAATAATATCGTCGTGAAGATTTAATGTTTTAATTATAAGTGATTTAAGTTCAAGAAAATTTTTTAAGTTTTTACAAATGTAGCAGACTTTTTCGTTTTACAGTATCTGCGATGTATGCGTGATCGGAAATTCATGGTGATACACTACGCAAATTTTGAATAGGCGAAGGCTCCGTTGTCCGCTTATCGATAGAGGGAAGTTACTGCGGAGAGAAGCGCACCTAAGATTTTTGTAGACCTCCGTGTCAAGTTGTGTGTGGATTACACACCCTAAAGGAGTTCCACCTTTCAGCAAAGATTCAGCAGCACCGGAAGGTCAGGTTCACAAATCGGCACTCCTCCTCTCTCTCGATGACGTGCAACCTTAGCAGGCTGTGGTCAAAGTAGAAACTATTAAATTTGGTTTAATTCCAGATTCTTAATTTCAATCTCAAAATATTTCAAAGTCCCAAATCTGTGAAATAAACAGCCATACATTTGTTAATGAGTCTATCTCTCTCGGAGTCCTCTTCTAGGCTCAGATTCTATTACACTTTTTCTGTTCCAGTTCTATACAGACTGCCGTTTCAATTTATCACAGAGAAGGAATTAATTTTCACCAATATTCTGATGGGATTTCTAGTTGTATATTCTTCACTGACTACCGGAGATGGAGAATGTGCCTTCAATACCTCGACACATTGTAAGTTCATTCAGGTAGATAAACAATTCCTGACGTGCAAATTATGCTGTAATTAGGTTTTGGACAGTCCAAAATGTTTCAATAAACTAATTTCAACAGAAAGTATGTAGTTCAACCACTGTTTACATTAATTTATGAAGGACTAAAATTCAATTTTATTTTAGTGGGATTTTTTATAAATGTGAGTCCGATGTAGAGAAGAATAAAAGAATTGAATGAGAAATTACACGATGAATTTTCAGCGTGAAGAGTCACAAACGATATTAGTGTTTAAATGTAGTTGCTGGGAGCGCCCGATAAAGAGCTTTCCTATAAACAGCACAGTTCCAGGGAGACAACATAATTGCGTTCCCGTGTTCCTCTGAGATAAAGATTATGGAGCCACAGAAATTACACTTTCTATAACGTCAGCAGCATGTGTTTACCGACGGAGAGAACCATTTACGACCAGAAGTCGAACTTCGTTGTAATGGCTAATTTATATGGAAACGTTTTATGAATATGTTTACAAACGACGATATTATTTCCAAGAAGACCAATTTACAATTGTTTTCTTCGTTTTAATTCATTACTGTTTTAATATTTTTTATATAGTTCTTTTGGGCTTGGAGATATCCTTTGAGAGAAAATACATTAGTGCCAATTCACATCTTTAGACAAATTGTGTCACGTAATTGTAAGAGAAACGTATATCTAAGCCCCAAACTACTATCATTGAATAATAAATGAAAACGATCTATACTCTGGCATACAATAAAAAATCCTTGTACGTATTATGCACATTACAGTTAAATTTAGATATGACAGCAATTAATAAAATATAAAATAGTTATTTATGAAAGAAGTGACTATTCAGCAGTTCATATATGTGGGCCAAATTAATAGAAGAGCGGGATGTAGGTAAAAATTAACATATGGTAGTGGTGAGGATAATTTTACACAATGCGACCAACTCTCATTGATATCAATACATTTCTATAATTTCCTGAATTTGCTTTATCATAATTTTGTTTCGTGATTTCACTAATATATTGCTTACACAAAACTCTGAATTGATGGGTTGTTTCGAAAAGATTTCAGTTTTAACCCGATGTGATTCTACAAGTTACTGTTATAAATATATAGTTCTCGAGTATAAGCAGTTTCCAATATTTTTGAAAAGTAGACTATTTCAACTATGAATTAATAATACCGGATAAAATGATTCGGCTCTAAATCGCTGGTCCTCACTGCAAGTAATTCTTACCTTGTGGCAGTTTGTAATGGACGCAGTTTCTACACCGTCACTTTCAACAACATTGGTTGAGCTATAGCACCGCATAACAACAGCCGTGGAAACAACTCGAGACAACCTCGGCCGAGTATGAGGCCAATTTAAACACTACATAGACATTTGCCACGATTTTCAATGAGTTTTTTTTTAAAAAAAGTTGTTTTATAATAAAAAATTTTATTGCGAAATTAACATCAAATTTTTAAGTGCATTATTTTTCAAAATGTATGCATGGAAATCGTGTAATTGTCTTTGCAAACTCTACAGAAATATTATTTTTGAAACGTTATGACTATACGTACTTAGAACTTGTAATTCTGTATGTATCATAACTTGATCGCTTAAGTTTTTTAGCTTATATATATAACATGCGATGAATAAAGTTGAAATGAACGTGGAAAAGGAATCAAACTGCTAGGTGAAGAAATAAAACGCGTAAGTTTTGGTGTTGATATTGTGGTATTAGGGGAGTCAGAAGAAGAATTTCGAAACATAATAAATGGCATGAACGAGATCCTGGAAAAAGAGTGTAACATGATATTTTAATAGAGCGAATACCAAGGTGATGGAGTGTATGGGAAAGAGACGAATAACAAAGTGTGTTATAAGGGATATTTTGAAGGAAGTTAAGGAGTTCTGCTACTTGCGAAGCATAATATCTAAGGGTGGTAGAAGTATAGTAGTCATGAAGAGAAGTATAACACAGGCGAAGAAGGTTTTTTCATAAAAGAGGAATTTATTTATGGCGAATATAAGTATGAATATTAAGTAATTATTATTACAAATGTTGGTTTGGAGTCTGGCATTATAAGAGAGTGAAATATGGGCGATATGAGTTGCAGACTGGAAAATAATGAAGCTATAGGAGAATGATGAAAATCAGATGGATGAGGTAACTAACCAGGAAATTTTAAGTAGAATAGGAGACGAGAGAACGTTTTGGAGGACTTCGACCAAGAGAAGAGAGAGTTCTATAGGCCACGTTTTGAGACATGAGGGTCTTGTAAAATTAGCTTTAGAGTCAAGTGTGTGGGGTTAGAAGAGAAGAGGGAGGCCAAGGATGAAATATGCTAAACAGATTAGGGAGTATGTAAGATGTGGTAGTTCTGTAGTAATGAAATGGCTTGCGCAGAGTAGTTTAGCAAGGAGGCTTAGGACAGATTACCACAACAAACAAATTTCGTAAAAGAATGTAATCAATCGTTCAAAGAGACTCCAGAAAATGTTCGTTGTAATTATTTAACCATTCCTCGTATTACATAATTTCATTGTGAATATTGGATTATTTCTACTTCGGGTAAATCTCTGGAAAATTCCCCAGTAAATCGGCTTAACAAACAAATTGAATCAATAAGTTAATTGGTGGCTGAACCAAGGATTAAATTTTGTAGAACTGAAAATTATGTATCTCTTTCGATACCATTCGGGACCCAATTCCAATACAAATTTAATTTATAACTGGCCATACCCGCGACTTCGTTCGCTCGGAAATAGTTATTTTTATTTTCCCCAAAAACTAAAGTACAGTATTGTTTATTTAAGATCGATTCACGGCAAACATTAAAACTCTTAGTTTGATCAGGTCCGCTTTCACTCATTCACAACAATATATGGAGTGAGAATACTCCCCCATTTCTCTTTCTCACACATGCTGCCAGAATTACGCTTATAATAACACTAAGTGGGATGTATGGTATAGGAGCGCCTAATAAGACTTTTATCTCGCCGTTGGTTTTCACGCCGCCTTTCGCGCGGCAATTTCAAGGTATCAAAATGAAACATACACCAAAAATTAAGTTAAAATACCTGTTTCAAACTCTAAAATTTTCATTGAAATCCGTTAAGCCGTTTCGGAGCATAAACAGATCAAGGGTATAGGAAACCCGCCTTCTCTTTTTGGAGATTCAAACGCACGTTTTCCAAGAAACCTTCCCGTAGAATTTATATTATATTTATATCATTATCGAAATAAATACGTACGAATATGAAAGTTCAATATCCCCTTTTAAAACCCTCAAATTTTCATTGAAATCCCTTGAGCTGTTTCGGAGCCTATTTTAGAGAAACTTACGGACGACAGTCATAGATTACGTCTGTATTAATAGAAACTAACGCAAATCAAACGAACATTCCATAAAATGGAAGTTAATTTATTTTTAGTGTAACTAACAATATTAGAACAAACAATAAAGCCTTTTAATCACTACAAAAATCAAAAGTTTCTATTTGTGCCCAGACACTTGGTTATATTTAATTTTCTATTTAATTTTATGAGAGGAACAACAAATGAGACTGTATTAACCCTAACAATTGTTTTTAAATGGGCGATCTTTCATAATTAAGTTTTACGTGACACATTTCGTTACATAAAGTAGAAATGATACGGCCAATTTTTTAGAAATATTTAATCATGGGATATAACAATACATATTTTAAGTTGTCACACAATGAATTTTTAACACATGTAATGCAATATAACTGATTTATTCGCAGTAAAACATGTTTCTACGTTTTCTATTTACTGTTAGTATACAAGAAAATCATTAGCATGGAAACAAATTCACGATAATATCGTTTTAAAGTTGGAGGAAACTTTACCTCCAAAGTGCGAAAGCAAGAATTTGATCCTCGACAAGCCACTTCATAAAGCAATTTCAACTTTATATCTGTAGGGCTTGACGCTATCACTGGCAAGGAAAAAATTGTGATTCTGTGGAGAACCTGAGATCACAAACCCGGAGCGTCGGAGGGAAAAGGGGAAAAAGAAACCTGTTTCAGTGCCTGACTGAGATAGTGTGTGTCGACGGAAAGAGGTCGTTACTCAATCAGATAAGTGTATTCATCAAGAGTCGTCTTTCCGCACGCAGGAACTGGCTTTTAAATGTAGGGGGGAGGATTACACCACTTGTATCCTACGATCACACTTTATTTATTCCTACTTCTTTAAAATGATATAAAACGTTCAATATAACCCAAAGTTTATGTATGTAAGAGAAGATCGTTGCAATTGTGACTTACATTTGTCATACGGGGTTCATTTATAGACTCCAAATTTTAACGAAACTTTAAATTAGAAACAAAATATGACTGATTAAAAATATATTTTTCTTTCTAAAGCATTACATACAGTCACACATAATTTAATAATTAAAGTTATTGATACATGCATTTGAAAAAAAAATTCAATAATATTTTTTGTTTTATCTTGTTGATATATATTTGGCAGTTCAATAAATACGGTGATAAATCAAATTGTTGGATTAATGCTTGTATTAATTCAGGGAAATGTTTTATTTACCCCTTTTATAATTTATGGGCCATTTCATTTAATTATTTCCCAATTAATGTATTTAAATCAAAGGGGATTTAATTTGGGCATATTTATGATAAATTTTCTATTTAATTTAGAGTATTATTTGGTAAATAATGTTTTCAAAAAGAATTTATGTGCCAGATATGTCAATATTTATGTCAAACGTTATTTTCCCCGTGGTTTATAATCAACGTGCGCATTATGAACACTGAAATAGTTCTTGAAACATCTTTCTGGCCGTTAGGAGAGAATTCCTTTGAAGCGTCGGAATACCAAATCTTCTAGAGGAACTTTTGTTGGAAGATTCTTTCGGGAGCAGTTTGAATCGTCTGTAACCCTTCCCTTCCAACGATTAGACCTCGTTTCTCCTTAATCCAGTGAAAGACTTTGTGAACTATTGATTGCAGTCATCGGAGAAGCAAGGTGTCATACCAGGGCGAAATTGGCCGGGACAGCCAATAGCAAAACCAATTTCCACTTGAAATTAAATTCCTAAGTGGAACATCAGCCCACTGTAACTCCCTCTCTCTCTCTCGTTGGATTCAGTTTCTATCTAATGCAGTGCTTTGCTGCAATTATTTTATCTATAATAAGTTGTTACATTTTTTACCTACTATTACCATTAGTATGTCATTTTAGTATGGGTTCTTATAAATTGTGATTATCAACTAATTAAATTTTCACAGCGTGTTATATTCATGATCTATCATCTTTAAATCCTTGATACAACTTGAAGTATTAAGTAATGTACAAGTTACATTCAATGAATATAATGAAGTTACTTCAATTAGTTTCATAGTTGTTCGAGACAAAAAACAGCAAGAAAGTCAATCAAAATTCAGGTGAATCTGGCGAAAAGTGCAAACACCAATATGAGTTGATGTCTTGTGATTGCTAATTTTACAGGGACACTATTATTTAATTCAACATCGAATTAACTTATTTTAATATTTCATATATCGTAAGTATACTTCACTTTATTGACATAATTACTTTTCGTTTTTATAAATGTGATTAGTAAAACACCAGTTTATTTGATTTGATTATTTGATGATGATGGTTAAAGTCGATACTACAGACCTTGAAGAACCTTGACTTCATTTATCACTTGCCTTTAATCCTCTATCTTCTTTCTCCATTTTCTGACGCCTCAACTCATGAGATCATCCTCCACGTCATGAATTCAACATCTCCTCGGACTACCTCTTCTCATTTTCCCATTTTGTCTTTCCGTGTACACTTTTCGGACCTGGTGTATTTCTGGCATTCTTTGGACATGTAATTTTCACCATAATATACGGTTGTTTGAATATTTACCTCAATTCCATATTTGTCTTTCTTCTCAAACTTTCCAACTCTCGTGCTGGTCCAAATGTATTCCTTAAAATTTTCCTTTTCCATCTTAACAGGCAGTCTTTTTCTCTTCTGTTCCGATCTATACCACTGGTCTCAATATTGTGGTATAAATTTTTATTTTAGTCTTCCTACTCACATTTCTAGATTGGAACATATTTTGCAGAGCATAATAGCACCTATTGTCACCGTTTATTATTTCCCTGTTTTTTTGCTTCTATTGTATTATCTTCTCTTATTATTGAACCCAGATACTGAAATGTTTATGTTATTTGATATTCTTTCCCATAAAACTTTATGTTTGTATTTATTTTTCTTCTTCTTTCTTTGGCGTTTCCTATTTTCATATACTTAGTTTTATTATTGTTCACTGCTAATCCTTTTTTTCGTGCTTCATCTTTCAACTGAGTGTAACTCTTTCCTAAGATTTCCTGTTCCTTGCTATTAGGTATCATTTGTACCTGACAGTTCAATATGGGCCCTCCTGAGTTAGTTGGTAATTCTTGGATTACTTTTTCTAATGCCGAGTTAAAGTGTTGCGATCGCGTCTCCTTGTCTCAGCCTTCTCTCTGCAGCTTATTCTTCTGACATCTCTTGCTTTATCCTAACCACGCACATTGTCCTTTCCATGGTCATCTTTGTCACTGTGACCAGTATAGTAACTAACATCCGCTCTGTTTGTTGAAAGTTAATTTTACTTTATTAATTTCCCAGTAAAAGAGTCGCAAGACTATCTTTCTTTTTAGGTTAAATTAAATAAGAGTTGAAATTTTGTGCATGTGTTTAAAATATGAACGTGATAAATTACGAAATTGCGGGATGAAGTATACATGCTGGACGCCTTGTTTTAGGAGGAGCTATTTTGTATCATAGCAGTCCGTAGTTAAATTTAAAAATAAACTGGATCTCATATGTGTTCCGTGTTGCATCATGGACGGGACGCTCAGCTTTTGTGACGACGATCTGTACAGAAATTTAATGCAACCAATTACAATGGATTTTAGATTGTTTTGCCACATGGGCTGTGTTTTAATCTACTACTTCAACACCTATTAAAAATTATTTGACCATAGATCATTGGTAACAAAAAATAATTAACAATTCATTTTGAAATTTATTTACGTTTGAAATTGGTATAGTTGTGTTATATTAGTGGCAAATTGAATGTTGAAGCCTTAAACGACCCAAGTATTTGTGGCGCCTCGTTTAAATGCATTTCGTCGTTTCCACATTCATCCTCTTAGTCGAAGGGAGTATCTTTGCCGAACATCTCACGCAGGATTTGCATCCATTGTCTCGTGGTACAGTGGGTCGGCTCAATACCCACAGACCGCGGCGTTCTATATCTCTCTTTCTCCAATTCTGAGATTGCGGAGGTGACGAGTGGAAGCCACAGAGATGAAAGCCGGAGACAGCTTTGAATAGCGAACCTCTGTCAACTCATCCAGGCTGTACGTTTGGCATTGTCCTCCCTCCGTTCAACAAAAACTGTGCACACTGGCCTTAGAAACTCTGTATCACAAACTTTACCTGTGATTAATACTTCCTCGTATAGCTCTTATTCCCATTCACTTTAACGAATTGGTCACTTACGCAACGTTTTCATAGTTGTTTACAACTCCTTTCCAGTTATTCGATATTACCAACTAACGACACACATTCCTTGTAATTACTTCAAACTAATTTCCCTAATAAATCACTATGAGCAATATACAAGATAAGTTAAAAATGTCTATTTATTGTAAATATACTGCAATACTTCTTTCATTGCTGTACCCTATATAATAATAGGGGATAGTTCTGAAAAAGTTCCACAATTTATAGTTATTACATGACTTAAATTTATAACCTTGCATACTCTGCGTTGAAATATTTATAAAACAAATCAATAAATACAACATCCAAATGAGTCAGAAATAATTTATAATAGGTGAAGTAAACAGAAAATATATAAAAAGTAATAAATATTTATATGCCTATAAAATCAAATAATACAACATTTTACGAACAATTGCAGCAGAAAAGGTTCCAAATAACGGAATAAAACATCTTATTTTTACTCCATTAAAATTAATTTATGAATTTTCCTGTTGAATTTATTCATTTCAGTGAAGTCAGATAAATTTAACAATAAAAGAAATATTTTTAATAACTACCACCCTAAATTAAACTTCTTATTCGAAATTGAAAAAGACTGCTCTTTCAGATTCTTTTTGTTTAGTTATTATTTCTAACAGTTGGTATAAAAGCCCATTTACTCAGGAAGAATTCTTAATTTCATGTCAAATCACTCATTATGCCATAAAAACGCTATTGTTTATAATATAATGCATAAAATTACATCATAAATTTAATCTGGACAAAATTGTAAATATTCTTAATTCTTATCCATTGCAGATTAACTATGAAATGAAAAATTCACTTGCTAAATTACCAAATACCAAGTTTTTATATGAAGTTCTTACATATTTAAAAATTATGGTACCCGAATTAACTTCAAAACTTGAAGTAATTTAAACTTTGTAAAATTGTTAAAGATAACATTTCTAATATCGATAAAAATAATGTTGTATACCAGATTAACTCTTTAGACTGTAACTTCTGTTACATTGGTCAAACAAAACGCTCATTAACAACCCGCACTTATGAGCATAAATAAAATTAAACATATAATGTACAAAATTGTTCAGTCTTGTCGATACATATACATTTAAGTAACCATAAGACTAATTGATAAAATGTAAAAAAATAGATCTTTATAGTAATCCCTTTCTAGACTGATGAGTGAGATGCTCCATATCAAATCAAACAATTCGGCTATTAAAGTAAATTTTATTTAAATTACATCTATCATTTTAATGATTTTCTTCTCTTATAAACTTCCTGTTTCACTCATTGTTATATTTACATTGTTATTCTGAACAATAACTATTCTTAATAACTATATGTTTTAACTTTCCTTTTCTTCCTCTTCGCTTGTGTGACATGAATTTTTAATTTTCATTTTCCTGAATCATTTTATAAGATAATTTTCATATACATATTTCTCTTGGATTTTTATAGTTAAAATTCAGCAGATGAAATTGTAAATTTCGGAATGAAACGTCGTGTACGGTTAAATTTTAATAAAAATTATATTTGATTTGCTCTCACTTATAAGCTGATTAATTACTTATTACTAAAAGAAAGAATCGTTAGACTTGGTTCAGCGGTACATTCTCGGACGTTAAATCACTACTAATTTAAACAAGCTGAAAATATTTATATATTCATTTATCGAATACTCTTTTTAAACTTTTATAAGGTAATAAATGGCTGAAGGAGCTACATGGTAGTTAAATTTGAATGGAAATAAATTACGGTCATGTTTTTCGAAAGTTTGCGGTAGTTAAATACTGTAACTTTTATCGCTCTTTGGAAGTTGCTTATATATTGTTTTCCACATGCCACAAAGCCTTTTTTGTATCTGTGGACGAGAGAAAAAGGTACCAGACTTGAAAAAGCAGTGTAAACTGTGAATTTCCAGCAGAAAAAAGGTGGCCATTATGCACTCAGATAAACTGTATAAATTATATCTTCTTGATATTTATAAAGTCATTGAACACATATTTATTGATGCGAGTCGTGGAATTAGCCTCTCCGTTTAGTTTTTCCTGCAGCTTTAATATGCATTAAATTCTCATTCAGCAGATTTAACTGTACCACAAAGTACCTCAAGGCTTCGATGAACTTGAAAAGATAACAGGGGCCCTGTTCAGTTATTGGCTGGTAAATTCTTTTGCAGGAAAGGTTCAGCCAAACAATCATAGTCCGAAAGGAAGCTGTTTGGAAGCGCTGTAGCCGCTCGCTTTGTAATTTTATGTATTACGTGCCCTGCCTTTTCAAAGCTAATTCTTTGAAATTCTTTGGCTCTTCTTTTACTATCGCACAGTTATACTTTTAGGACACACGGAATTTTTCACTGGTTGCTAGAATACTTTTAAAGTATTTCAATTATTTTTGCGACGTCACTTTAATAACTATTTATTTATTTATATTTTTAACACGTACGATAAACGTAATTTGTGAACTATAGTCAAATTTAAGTCACCAATTGCTATCATAGACTAATGAAAATACATGAAAAGCGCAATAAACGATTACTTTATTTTTTTACATTGACAACTAAAAAACGTAATAATTTTAATATTGTAATTCAGTGAGAGAAAGCAAAAATTCACTTAAGGAAATGACATATGTTATTGAATCATAATTTGTTACTTAGTTTTTAAGTTATAATACAGGTGTTGGTCGTAATTTTGTAAATTTTGAAGTTGTAGTTCATCCCTAGAAAATTATGTAGGATGATGTTATCCTACTGTCTCTGTATCAGTGGTCTAATTGTGTATCTCTGAGTCGAGGGAGCAAAGTTATAACTACAACGTCTCCGTAACCAGATTGTATGTCAGTAAACGCTGTTAGAGTAGCTTATAATCTGGTGAACTTGCTGTGGTACTGACACCAGGTTCCCAGTTACAAGTCTTGAATTCAAATATAACCATCTGAGCAACTCGCCATAACTGACCATAACCTTCAAGAGATAACAGAAAACTGACTGAAACCACTATACAAAAACTGTCCAATTTCTTGAAATTCCACTTCTAAAAAAACTTTTAGCTTTCAAATGCTAGATTTATGGAGTCTCAGGTTTCCATGTGCTGACTGCGACGGTCAATTGTTTCCAGTGTTTGACCAAATTTCAGACAAGTCGAGTTATAAGTAGGGAAAAATTTGGTACAAGCACACGAACATCCGCATATAAAAAAAATATAAATTAAAACATTCTCTCCCCTGCATCCATATTAAGCTTAAACGGTAAAGTTTCCTGCTTCCGTACTTGCTAGCTTACAAGTACCAATGGTGAAATTTTACCTTCGCATCGGTCATACAAGTTCTTTAATTTTTTTTAAACTTTGCTGTCTATCACATTTAATTGCCTTTCGTTTCACTTATGCAGTCTACAACTTCTTCCTACCTTCCATCGCCTCCCTGCCTTTGTTGGTTTTCACGTATTACCTTCAAAATTCTCACAAAATTCACTTTACTCCCTTTACAAGTCCCGAAGATGTGAATTCCCATCCTGAGAATCAGATTTTGATATATTACTTAAACATCGATGGCACTTCGAACCAACAAGGGTTAAAAAAATTATTACAAACTCGGTTATACAATATTTGATAACAAGAAATTTTCACAGGAAATTTCGTACCTAGCCTGTCTTTTAAAATTAGTGGAGTTTACCTGACTGGATCTTAAAAAAACTACCTCGATAGTAAAGAAGGATCTATGGCATATGAAACAACTTTGTTCCGTAAGCTGTTCCTTGTAATAATGCACAGTTTTAGCGCAAGCAATTTCTTGAATTAGGAAAACATCATACGTACTTTGAAATATTTCAGTCTAAAAGGATTATATACACATCATTAAAAGCTCACGATTTCAAGCGGATCCTCGGATTTAGTATTTAGAGAGTAATTTTCATTTAACGTTAACTTCATGATTCAACAGTTGTCCATTGTGACTGTTTCATTGACAAAATTTTGAGGTACGATAAACATACTTCCGACAAGTATATGTTGTCAAAGCTTATCAATTTCGTTGGTGAAAGTGACAGTTGTATTTACATCCTATTTCTATTTGGTGAAAAACGTATGGAAAACAGATGATCTGTACAGGTTTTACTACATAAAAGGAAAAATATTTTTTTAAAAAAAGAGAAAAGGGCAATGGCGAGACCCATTGTAGGTTATTAGCAGTATTTCCAGAACGAGTGCTTACGTAGTCCTGACGTAATAAACAACTCGATTGGAAATTGACCAGAAATTGCATTTGAAGAGGGACGCTCATTACCTGGCGAGAGTGACGGATTCATTAACTGCCTAATTGACTATTAATTAGTTTTCTGAACTCCTTGGTCAATGACTCGAACCACGAAATTGAGAAAGTAAACCCCATGAATTGTATTAATAATTCGAAAAACCACGAATGTAATTATATCATCAAACACAAAAGCTTCAACTGTCCCAGCTTAGAAAACAGACATTGCTTCCCTTTCAATTCTTAAAATAAAAATCCATTCTATAACACTATAGTTCCAGGAAAGATATTATATGAACGGTCGAATGGCGATGTTAATTATTATGAAATAATTTGTCAGAAATCATTTTTGTTTTTTGTGGATGTTACTCAAACTTTGTAAATACTTTCAAGTAAAACATATAATATCTTGAAAATGGATACCTTTATTATTGTGTTCGATAGGTATAGCGTAATAATTTTCTAATCTGTAGCTGAATTATCCTACTGCAATGACCGCGTAGTTTTTTGAAACTCGTTAATTTTATGAAGCATCCCAATATATTTTATATAGATGTAATCCAAAATTCTACACAATTATACATAATTATTCATGTTACAATGAACTTTATTTTCAATTATGGTCCATTCCGATTGAAGAATTGCCGTTTTAGTGCGACTTATAATATCAATTATACACCCGTGGGATTATTTAGTACCAATTATTCTAAGCAAGTAACTCACTGAGATTTTAAATGTTTTAATTGAAAATTATTTAATTCAATATACACTTGGTTTAACTAAAATTTAAATGGAAAACGCATTACCAGATTTTAAAATATAAAGAAAGATAATGAACTTTTATAAATTTTAAAATCCTTGTTTGCCTTAAAATAATAATAAAGAACAAAAGTTAACTTTGTAAATAATATATGATCAGTAAACAGTTATTTATGTTACATTCGCGTGTCGTTAATCCGATTTAATTTTTATAATTTAGTTCTGATACTGCTGGCTCCGAATGGTATTTATTGAAACGTAAATTGTCGGAAGTAATCCAATCAAGTTTTATATGAGGATTATTAATATTTCTCCCTGTATGAAATTCCTCTCCAACCCATCAGACATATTTGTCTCGTATTTTTTTATTGTGATGTAACTGATCGGATTATCCGTCGCTTGCGATTTAGTAATAAAATTGAAAGCATGGAATACCTATCGCGGCTCTAAAAAAATAGCACTGTTTTGCGCCAATCCTGCTGCCACCTATTATATACCACAAAGAACGTACCACTTAATGATCTGCGTATTTCACTCTGCAACGAGCTCGAATACGTGGATCCCGCAGTCGACAGCTTGTGTGGTGTGGATTAAATTTCAAATGATATATTGACGGACAACTTTATTTTAACCTCTGCATTGCTTGAAGCCACAAAATATATCGCGTTGGTTTTTTATAGGAGGTGATTGGGGGTGGGGAGGGGGAAGGGGTGTTTAATTGATTTTGCCTGTTATTTCAATCTTTTCATTAGTTTCTGTTAGTAGAAGTAGTGATTATTTAGGACTGGATGGAATAAATCCAATGCTTGTAATGGTACGCATACCTGTTGTTTATACCCATATATAGATAGGTCTACTCCCTTTTTGAACACCTTTTCATGTTGATAACTAACATCATTTTCTGTTCTCACAAACTTATTCGTATATCGTTGCGAAAGATAAATTTTTTGACGTCGCGTCTGCTATTTAGATTATTAGTTTTATTAAACTGCCTAATATTTTGTATAGAATAAGGAAGCCTTCGTGTAAGTGACAGAAGTGACGAGTCTTCGTCGTCTCACCAAATTTATTCTTACCAAGTCGAAACTTTGACGCAGCGGTCTCAAATGTTACCATTGTGTGGCTCAATAGCCTATACCTCGTACACGTGCCAACAATGGTGGAGCCGGCAGTGTATAAACAAACAAGCGGTGTCCGAAGAGGGATTTTTAAATTCCGACGGATAACCGCCACTATTCGCCGGCTTGTGTATTATAGAAGCTTAATCCGTGATGTTTTTCTGATATCTAAGTTGTTAAATGTACGAAATCCAGAGACTTCTTTATTGATATCCAGATTATTAAGAGTGGGTCAAGGGACTCGTAACTTGGGGACTGTTAATGTCGAGTTTGGGCATTGTTATGTAGCTGGTGCTTGACTCTCGTTGATAATTGCAATTACTTGTGTGCGGTTGGCTGGATGTTAGCGTCAGGGTAGCTTATGGAAGCCCGTCACAGGTGTACGCAATGGTCACTGCTCTGGCGCTCGTCAACTTCTGGACTCGACTCAAAAACAGGTGACGATGTTAAGTAGCGCTCCGGTGCAGCAGCTGCAATATTTCGGAATACCGTTTATGACAGTTAGCCTATTTAGCAGAGTGAGATTGGTTAATAGGGCCTCGCAAGGCAGAGGCAATTTCGGGACCGCGGGCAACTCAATCTCGGCGTTTGGTGGCGGTCCCGTACAGACCGCAGTTAATTAGCGACGCGTCACCGCTCGCGTGTAATTAAAACTGGCGCAATCCGCGTCGTTAGCTTTAATCTGCACTGCTAATGACCCTCTCTAGGAAACACAGTTGTTAACTCTCAGCATACAGCTTTTCCTACACAATTAACAATCGGTCTGTGGGGACACTTAACAAAAAGGTAGTGAGAACGGGACGAAGATGTGACGTTACACACTTGCTGCCTGTTGCTGCTTTAAGGGCAAATGCAAACTAAGAGTTTCCAGTATCCATGAGTTAATATTTATATAGATGCACAATTCTTCTATCACTGAATGTATTAGACCCTCAATATAGGATATGAAGTCAATGAGTCATTGCTATGTCAATGAAGAACTTTCATCGAATGTAATCCTACCTACAAAAAAATTACAACTTTTACTTACCGTACTACTGTGGGTAAATGAAACAAACATTATCCTTGATAACAATCTTAATAAAATGATTATTACGTGACCGTTAACAATTTATATTCTCCCGCTTATCCAAGTTGTTTCATTTAATTTTATTCGCCATCTTAAAGGGGTTTAAGGCTATAGATTGTTTCTTTGATTTATGGGTGAGCTGTCGGACGCTTCTTGGATATTCGTGCGAATAGTCTGGTTCTTATAAAAAAATTCTAAGAAATGAGATATAAACTTTAAAAATTTCTTTTCCAACTAGCAAATCAATAGGACTTGTAACAAACGACGAGGCACTCAATTTGGCTATAATTTTTTGGTTACATACTACGTTATAGAAACTAGATTGTTGATAGTTTTTGTTGCAAATAAACCTCGTCTTGGAATGGAAGGATAATGACCGGAGATTATTCCGCTGTAGTCTTCACGGGAAATTAAGGCGAAGTTACAACTTCGGCGGCAGTAACGGTCCCAGTTGCCGTAACATCGTGACGTATCAACGATACCGCTAGATTGATTTTCCGAGAAGAGTTTATCCATTCAGTAGACTTTATTGAAGAAGTAATTTCATTTAAAGAAAAATTACGTAAAATGTTTTTATAGACAACGCTTTACTACCTTGACCGCTTAGACCTTTTTGTACTAAATATGTAGAACCCCTACCCCCAGCCCTAATTTGCTTTACTATAATACACATAGAGCACGCTGCAGTTTTAAGGACAATCAAGGTCCATTCTAACAAATATAAACTTATTTAATTATTGAACCATTTTTATTTTACTGGCATAATTTTAACGATGTGGTTTGATAGTTTTCCACAATTCTTATTTCTAATATTTGCCAAATTTGTGAATAATACTCGTAAATTAACTTGAAACATAATACATTATTAACGTGTCTTATTCCTTAATCAATAATTTACCGAGAAAGACTAATCTCATTTATTAGAAATTAAATAGAGATATAATACATAAATTTTTAGCAAGCGTCAAAATAGCATTATCAAACTTCGAACGACTCCCGTTGCAGACAGTAGAGTTATATTGAGTCTATCAACTATCGAATATATATTTATAAATTCAAAATTTCATAAGAATAGAGGAAACTGATTGCTACAGATATATACTGACCGGCAGACCAAATTAATTTAATATCGTCTGATTTTGTTCTATTGAAATTATGTCTCTAGCTATATGATGGATTTAGTACAGAAATACTTTAGTTATTCATGTCTCAAAATTATGTCACATGTTTACAGCCAGGAGATTCCCCAGTTGAAAGCAAAATTCCAAATTACTGAGTGGCGTGCAAACAGCAACAGATATAATAATTGACAAACTAACATCATTCCAAGGATATCTTCGACTTCTGATGTGATGTTGTTTGCGCAAGGAAACTGTCGCTAATTTGATAGAACGCAACGATTTCCGTGTAACACTGAGAGCTTCCTCCAGAAACGAGTAAATGTTAAGCGATGCGCAAACTGGAATTGTATTTCGCGACATTCACTTTCCGCTCCGACTTGATGAAAGCGTCTTTCCCCCCTCCCCTTCTCTCTCGATCTATCACTGTGATGGCAAGTCTTGGGGATTGAATCTTCCCTGCGAAATCTTCCCGTTTGATTTGGATTCAGTGCTAAGGCGGCCATTTGCATAGCATTTTGCGTCAATGCCTGTAGACGGAATACGCGTTTTCAGTAGAGAATTGGTAATGCCATCTGGAGAGATTTGCCTTGTGCTTTGTGTACATCGATAATCCACAGAATACACTCCGCTTCAAGAAAACTTTATTTTAGGAAGAAAAATACATTCTGTTACGAATTAACTTTCTTTAAGGATGCACCAAGACTTCAATTAATTATTGGAGCATTTCGATACTCTAATATTCTTATTTTTCTTCAAAGTATACACGATGAATGATGAAAAAATATTATCCCACTGATAATTCAATAATTTGAATTTTAATATTAATATCTTGTGCTCTAATTTATTTGATAACAATTTTTAATAATTTATTCTCATTTAAACTTTGTAAAATTTCTTTGTCTGAATGCTTATTTGTAATGTGTACTCTAAACATGTATGGTATTGAATAATAAAATGTTACTAATCTTAAATACAGCTAAACGGAATATTTATTATTGCACTTCAACTCTTTTGAAATTGGAACAATACAAAATAACTTTTCCTATGTGTCAAATACAGATAAATTTCCCCAACACTTCGTGTTATTACAATGAACTTAGCCGGTTGATTAGCCAATAATATTTTGTAAATCAGTACACTGGAAAAGAATACGTTATTTGATCGTCCTTCTTATTACTGCTGTTAAATAAAAAATTTTAGTTAATATTTCTTATAAACTATGCCAATATTAAAAGAAGAATAATTTATGTCGTAATTAGACATTTGTAACGGTTATCTTTTTTATATAAGATACATTTCACGTAGTCTCGGCTGGAAATGAAACCAACTTTGACCATTCTTTTAGTACTATTGTTAATATATTTAAACAAAATAATGTTCTTTTTATCACCAGTTAATCAATATTTCTAACTAACTGGGTGCCCGGGTATTAATTTATAATAGCCTGAAATAGGAATCTTGGACAATATCACTCTGAGACCGAATTACAGGTTAAGTTTCATACTGAATGTCAGAATTAAATCTAGTGAGGCCCATAGCCCCTAAACATGTATAGTTTAATTTCATGATATTGATTTGCAATCCCTTCACCCCACCCCTCCCTATGGGAAAATTTACCCCCAATCCACCAGCTCCTATGGGTGTTAATAGTGTCTAACCCCAACATATTTTGTTTCCGTGTTAAAAAAGACACAAGAATAAAATTTGGTCACATCTACTTCTCCTGTTTAAGACTCGACGTGGAATTCTTTACGCCATTACATACCTCTCTGAACTGCAAGTAAATTGTCTTAATCAATGTTTGAATCAGGCTCAGCAACTCACATTATACCGGTTTGGACACCAAAGTCGATAGGGTTCTAGTAGTTTTCGTGTGACGTCTGTCCACATCCACCCTATAACAAAAAAAAACGGGTTGGGGGGGGTTGTCAGCATAGTTGACACCGAACGGAAATCTCGACGGTTTTTGTATATTTAAAAGTTTTTGCCCACTCTAACCCCGTCCCTAGGTTTGTTGGCCGTGTCTTACCCAAACTGTTCTGAATTCACGGTCACAAAGAATACGGGTACAAAATTTGGTCATAATTACTCCACGGGTTTAGGACTATATGTGGAACCTACACACATACATATATGCACGACTTGAACACTAATGTCACACACGCAATTAATTTCATTTATAAGACAAAAGTAGTTAGTCCATCTATTTTTTCTGTTTTGTGCGAAGTAACATAAATTTAATGAACTTATTAAGTAGCAAAAATTTCAAAATACTTAGTGAGTAGACAAAAATGCTTTATAAATCGAGTGTTCCTCCCTTGCACGCACCATATAAATACAACGCACTTGGCCGCTTACATTCAATTTTATTTTTTTGAGATAAAGTACATTTAATCTGTCGTTATATTAACTGAATGAAATTCTTTTTTTCATTGTATTAGTGAAAGCATCGAATGAATATTAGATATAATTGCAAAATGACAGTTTAATACCCCGTTATTGTCCCAGTGGTTTATGTCCCTGAAATTAACCTTGGTGCAGGCGGCGGCTCTAGATTGTCGGAAGTTTATGGCTTGTTCGAATTCCTCCATAGTTGTCAGACTTTGGTGATGACTACTGCTCAGAATGCGCAACACTCGATGCTTAATTAAATTAAACGTTATGCCCGTTGGAACGGGAAAATGTACAAATTATAACACTACAAATGTTAAATTTCTTCAGTTGCAGTCCTAAAGACGAAACTTTGTGAATTTTATATTTTTACAATTGCATTGTCAATGATTAATTTTTTTCTGCGAGCTATGAAACACTTTCAGTTAAATATAGAACCAGGATAAAAACGTTGGTGAGTCGTCTTTTGGTAAAACGCATTTCATCAAAATTTTCCCGAGACTTGGTATATTCTAGAGATTGGTTTATTTCGCTAGCCATGTAATTAGCAGTAATTGCTTGTTTTCCCTCTCCCTGGGGACTGACGTTGAAAGGTTCTGCCTGAAGAAAACAAACAAGAAGAAAGTTTGTCTGTGCACAGAAGCAGAAGCCTTTGGTTGGACATGAGACAAAATGCATGATGAAGATCTGTTAAAATAAACTTAATTTACCCTTAGCGGCTTCTCAGTTTCCGCAATGGCACAGATAATTTATTCTTATTTGATTCCATGTTGTCTCAATGGAGTTGAGTTTCCAGCAGAAGTTCATTTAAAAGTTTCGCTAGCTATACGCGTTCGTAACATATATCCTGCAAGATTTTCCAATGGGATAAGTATTTCAAATATGTGAAAAATCCACTATTTCCTTAAAACCGTCAGTTTTATGTAATAAATTTTGGATTTATTAAACTTTTGGTTTCTGTTTTCCTTTTAAAAAGTTTGTTTCTATGCGAACATCTTGTCCAAATCTTCAATTTAGAATTTTAAATTTCGTACAGTGCTGTCTGGTTATGAATTGGGAAAATGATAAATTTAGAATTGTCAAATAAGTTTTAGACGTTATTCTTATAGAAATATTTTTAAGATTGCGTTAAAAATTTTGTCAATTAAAGTATTGAGAAACATTTGTAGACGAGATTTGGTTAAGTAACAAATTAACACTCTTCAATATTCTTATAAAATGCCGTCAAAATGCTTGAATAATTTTTCAGAGAAAATGTGAGATTGCAACAGTTAATTAAGTTAAAGAATTGAGCAGCTTCATCACCGACTTCTAGTTAACGACTTACTTAAAGGCTGGAAGTTTTCCTATGTTATCAGGATCTAACTGCCGTCATTGCCTTTATCTTTCTTTACGATTTCCATTTTGCTGATATTCAGTCTAACGCAAACTTAACTCACACTCTCTAAGGAAATGCTAATGTAGATTCAAGATCATACTTTCCAGAGAGGATTGAACTTTTCAGGAGTGACTTTTTCTATTTAATAATGCATAGGAAGGTTTCCTTGGGAGTCTCTGATGTCAAACTATTTCGATCATCTTTTCTCTTGAGTATTTTAAATAAAATATGTATTTTATAATATTTCTATGGCTTTCCCATTAAAAAATTTTCAGTCCTCGCTAAAGGACTTTTGGTATCAATAAATAATTCTCAATCTGTTTATTCTGTAATTTATGATAGAAAACTTTCTTACGGCCCTTAATGTAACTATAGCCAAAATTAAAATTAAGTAGCCTTTGTCAACTAGGTTATCGTCCGAAGCATTTTGATTTGCTCGAATAACTTCAATGAGCAACAACATTTTGGTATGTACTCGCACAGAATTCACAAGCATTACTAGAAAACTTGAATGTGATAAGATTTGAATTAGAATTGATCGTAAAAGGTCTGATAAATTTATTTACTTTAATAAGGTACATAAAATTGAAATTATATTCAACCGAATGCTGACTTTAGTATGTAAAATATGTAATGCTATACAACTGAATGCAGCTTTTGTAACAGACAAATCGAGACTATAGTAATAAGATCTTAAAAGCTGACCGGAAGAAGTATTGACAACGTGAAACGTCAGGCATATGTGAAACATTGGAAACAATTATGAGGTGTTTAAGATAGCTTGAGAATTGAATTCATGATGATTAAACGAAACAGATTAAAAAGGTAGGTACATAAATATTTTCCTAAAAAAGAAATCTGTTTCTTGATATCTACTTAGATATAAATATAATTTCGATGATATATTTCTCATATTATTCATGAAGATACTTCAAAATTTAATGTTTTTTATGTACTAATTGGGAAAAAATTAAATGTAGTGGCATAGGAATAATTAAAATATTAATGAATTGCTTCACATAAACAATTTCAACAGTTCTGTGTTAGAGACACTTGAATCGTTTCGTAGTAATTTTGGATGATTCAAGAAATAAATAATCTGTCGTCTTCAATCATTAATAAAAAATATAGCCAATTTGTCAGCAATGATATCAATACTTATTTAATACAAATACAACTTTCCGTCAATATTTGTGGACTTAATTAGGAAAAATGATTAAACATATATAATCTTGGTAATGTTTCACAAAAATCCGTAGTTTGAACACACTTGGAATTCAAGTTCTCAGATTCGTGTTCACACAGTTATTTTATTCGTTCCCAAATACCAATTTTTTTGCTAATCATTTTTGTATCGATAGGTATTTTCTTAGGTACAACATGCTTGCATCATTTGATTCCTTAAAAATAAAATTATTGAGAAAACTTTTAAGTATAAAATATTTAAAAGATCTAGTGGGGAAAAAAACATGTGAGTAACCAGGAGATCTGGAGTTCTAGAAACACCTTAATAACACAAAATTAATGAAAACAGAAAAGTAAATTTAATAAAACGTCTCTAAAATTACGAAATGAATTAACGCTTCTCTATAGACTGGACTATGGCTATGGCTGACAATCAACTATTGACTTGACAATGGCTTCCTCTTGAATGAAGTAATAACGATTGGAATAGAGGTCCAATGGAATTATTTTAGCCCTCAAGGAACATTAAAATTTCTGTACTGTTTATTTGAGCAATGTTAATTCACTGGACAGTTCACATAATACAAAATATTAGTAGCAGATGTAAAGTAACCATTTTGTGAAGAATATTTCAAATATAATTTAAGTGGCAGTACTTATTTCACCCATCAGCTGGCTTAATTAGATAATAAAGCTAACATTGTCGGTGTCCCAGTCTCATGTTAATATTGTTTATCCTCGTTCATTGAAACACACTAGAAATATTTCGAAACACGAGAGTTGCTTGTTCCTCTTCTGCCTTGATTAACAACAAACCGTTCCTTCTCCAAACTCTGCGAGAACGCCTGGTGGACGTAATTAATTTTAATTATTATGCTTCATTAAAACTTGGGCTTTATTGCAGATGTGTACTTCATTACAGCCAGTAAACTTGGTCGATGAATTTAGCTTGCTAGCGCCGGCATAATGTAATTGAGTTTGTGTATTCTTTTTCAAGGGAAGGGACTATAGCTTTCTTGTCATTCTTCTGTAATTAATAAATTGTGTTTGTTCTTCGCGTGTTTTAACAATCTCGAAAATTAAGAGTGGCGCAAATAAAACTTCTTTGGACGTGATTCTGTATAACGACAATAACGGAAATATTTGATTCCATTAGATGTAACTCTGTAAAGAACAACATTCTTTCAATTAATTCTCTGAAATTTACGTTAACTGAATACTCAATGATAACCATATATTCACATTATAATATACCTTTAAGCTGCTATGGACAATATATTTCTAATACACACTCATATTCAATCGAAATTAGAATGAAAGTATAGTATTAGAGATAATTGACTACTTGGGTAGACAAACGTATGAGAGAATTTTCTCCTACAAACGGTAAGAAACTTGAGACTTAATGCTATAACATCATTGTTTTCTCTGAGACACTAGCTTTAAATTGGTGCTTCTATTAATTTTGGAATTATCTCAGGAGGCTTGTTAAATTTTTTTATAATTGGTTGACTACGTTCACAAAATACGAATGTCCGATCTAAGTTTATGATATTATTGTAGTTCAGGAATACAAGATTGTAAGAACTAATTAGAGCGTAACGTTTACTCGCCTTATTTTGTGTTGGTTTTGTTCTACTGCCTCAAGGCAGACTACAACGAACTGAACTTAATTAGTGCCTGTTCTGGGATCACAATGGCTGATTCCCAAGCGCCACTGAACATTTTACCTGACATAATTACCTGTTATGATTTTCTCAGTTTATAATTTCCATTTCACACGCTGTATCTTTGAACTTGTCTTAGTGTTCTTCTCGCTCAGAATTTCTCTTAAAAAATACGTGTTACATATTAATAATAGCTTCGTTTTAGATTGATTTTTATTTTGACAAAAATTATATCTATATTAAAATAAAATTTAGATTTTAGTTGAAAATACCTCTGATTAAATAAAACTTTTGGAAATGTCTGTCCGAAATGGGTGCTTCGCTGGAGTGGCTTGTGGAGTGTTATTTAATGGTTTATGTTAATGAAATAGTACGTGAATTTGAGCTGTGGAATAACGATTGACGATAGAAACGAAGTAGAAATGAAAAGTTGCGTCAATGTATCCTTACTCGAAAAATTGAAATTTTTTTACTGCAGATGTAAAATAGGAGACATTTGGCACGAAAATTGATGTCTTTGAAATTCTGAAAGTCAGTTTTATAGATGAAATTAGTAAGTTTCGAATAAAATTTGGTGAAGAGAGAACAGATGAAGAATACTTGTGTGATTGACTATTAGACCACATAGGCAATAAGGAGTCAATAAAATAATGTAGTTTGTGTGATAGGTATAGAAGAGTAATAAAACTAGTATACTTTAGGAGAAATCAAGTGGAATTTGGGCTGCGATAGTTATGTTGTAACGATAAGATTAGTCAGGACTCATTAGCACGTAGCGTTACATCAAACAGGTATGTGGATTAACGCCACAGCAACAGCAAAAATTACTGAAATATATTATACTTCAATAAAATTTTATTTATACGTCTGTCTTTAATAATATGATAACGAGAACATATTACATATCAGTTGCATGCCTGGCATTTCCCGGGAATTAATTTATATTATCCGGCTACAGTATTTAATTGGCCAGTAATCTCTTTGTCAACACGTGATTGAACTATCAGCAAAAGGATCACACTTTTGAAATTTTAACTTTTCACTCACCTTTTCTGGCACTTTTGGGCTGCACATAGAAGACAACACATGCTACAAACCCTGTCACCCGTAATCGCTAACTTAATCCTGTACTCGATGAAATATATGTGCCATTTTGCGCGTCTCCCATCCATGTCAGAAACTCGAGAACTAAAATGAACACACAGACACACAATGTGTGCATCGTGTCGCTTCTCTTGCCTCTTGGCACATCTGGTCCAACACTCCCCTCTATCCAACTTGGAGCGATATTTTCTGTCTATTTATGTTCATTACAGTTGAACTGTTGATTCTTGAATATATTTCTGAAATTTCATCTCACGCAAACCACCAACAAAAATGACTACATCCTTTTCATATTTCTGATTTTGCGTCAAAAAACGTTGAGAGGACTGCTATAAATATATTAAAATTATATTATGTGATCTAAATATTTTTATTTTACTGGATAATGTTGTCACATTTTTTGAACTGAATGTTGGAATCCTCTGCCACCGACCGCCAGACTACTTTTGACGGACGTCCGATGATCCATCCGTTGTCTGAGTAGGGCGCAGGGCCGAGAGGTAGTTAATGGAGGATAAGAGGGCTCTCACATTTGTGTCACTTGTCAGGATTCGACCTCTGTGGCGTGACGCCATTAGGCGTGCAGAGTGCAGCGTTGGCGATGGTTCCCTCGGGACCCATCATCTCTGCCAGGGCCGGGGCCGGGTCTGGTCCTCGAAAGCAACGGACCTCTGGGAGCACCTTCCTCCGTTTTATGCCCACCTCACACTTCAATTTGTGGCCTCTGCACTTTCTTCCTTCATATCAATGCATTTCGTACATTACTATAACAAACGTTCTCTCGTTTCTTTCCTTAGCTCCAACATCACCGTTAAACCTCTGTTTGAGACGCCAAGGGTGACACTACGCTGTCTAACCGTTACCAGTGCTATGTAGATAATATTTTTAATCAATACTAGTTTACTTTTCTGTTGAAGTTCTGTCTTTATCCTTCATTGTCTCGGTAGAAAATTTTGGAGGTGCAGAGATAATAACAGCAACGTGTACGTCATAACAGACTTATTTCAGATGATAATACTTATTCCATAACGTCAGTATGTTCCATACACTGTTCTTATTTCTTCATTTCCAAGTTTTACTTGAATCTATCAGAAGTAACAATTGTACAACCATATCCTTCTTCTTCTTTTAGTTCTACAGCAGGGTTCAAGCCTTGACCACCTCAACGTTACGCCTCCCGGTTTGCCGTCCCTCGGCATTCTTCATCCTCAGACTCCTTTTGACGTTACACGCTTCTCCACTTCATTGAGATATCTCAATTTGGGTCCACTGTATCCAAATATAAATTACTCATAATATCGTCACGGTTCCCTGAAGGAAAAATAAAATAAATTTATTTGATTCTAATACAAAGACTGAAGTATTTGTCCTATTGTAGCTCATATCTGTACACATATATAAATATATAGTAAAAGAACCAAGCATCTATTTACAATTGAATGTAAGGGTCAAATTTACTGTTCAGTTGTTTGTACTCGATTACCACGGAGATAAAGTAACAGTGAATAAGAGCAAACTTGAGGCTTTTACGATTACACAACTAAACAATAGAATAAAAGTCCATTTTATTAACCAAATTTCACAAAGTAAAATTATTATTATTATAGTGATAAGTTTTATTGGTGTCTGTCAACGTAGTCCTCCATAGTTTGGTATAGAAAGCGGGCATAAAGATTAATCTGGTTGACCCCAGAAAGGGATTGGAATTTTATTTAAAAATGGAAAGCTTGGCAAGAAAAACAGTAGTTGCATAAGCCTCTATAGTTCGCTCCAAATGCGAACTCACGCAGTTAAGTTCTCACGAGCATAAATTATCAGGGCACACCCATCTTGTAGAAAAAGAAATTTCTTTAAAAATACTTACGAACAATTATATATCTATTCGCGCTTTATGGAAAAATTAAAACTGCATTATTGTTCTTTTCCTTAAAATATTTGCATCCTTTTAGCTTTTATTCGTCGCACCTCAGAATTGTGTCCACCGTTTCGCTGATCTCCTTTTAGATCCACCAGTTAACCTTATCAACGTCCTATCTGCAAGCCTATCAAGTGTTTCATCTCGTCTTCCTTTCAAATGAGCCAATAGTAAAATCTCTTTCTGATGAATTGTGGCCTTTGTTGTTCAATAACAATATGCGTATCTAGCAACTCAGGACCTCTACTCATGGAGTTGATATTACAGTTAAAATGTGAATAAAATTATGCCAAAAAATTGGAAAATTCATTAGTTCAAACAAAATTAATATTTATTTTTTATCGGTGATGTCAGTACATATTATATATATTTGTATATATATAAGCCTATATATAATTTAGTTCATAAATATATATGGGTACTAACATCAGTAATATTCTGAAGAAAAATGTAACTACGCAAACTGTGCGACGTGTTATAAAACTACGTAAATCAGTCTCTTTCTTTTTATATACTCAGTTAAATTACATAAAGCTTCCATGTTAAAAATCTCTTTGAGAAAATAAAATGGTAACTTTTACTTCGACTAATTAAATAAAATGTTCATAAATTACAGGACTGGAACGAGTTTTTTAACGCTTAGTACTTTTATTGCACTTCTACAGAAATCTGTTGTAAGTAAATATTTGCCTCAGTTAATGCTATACCCATTTCATATTTTTAGATTCGAAAGGAGTAAGAGTTTGGATATTGAAAAATGTCATTCTGTATTCCAGCACTCTGAAGATTAACATGAATGCATTGGTATTCATGTGAAAGCGCGGAATATATAAAAACGCGGCGAAATAAGAGAAAGTAACGCAGCGTTCTGGAAAAACCTCAAAGGTAGAAAGAGTCTTTTCATCATGGGCATTCGTATTTCTCCAAAATGCTGCAATGATAATTTGACATAATGGAGCTCTATGATGATTGCATAAAGAAGGAATATCTTGGTCGCAGTCATGTCGTGAAGGTGTATTTCATGCTTCGACTTTCAATAATTTTTTGCGTAAAAATTGTCCAAATATAGCTTTTATTGTTATGCAAACTACGATGATGCTATAAAGTGAATTCGGCTGATATGAAGTTATTTTTGACGGTCATGTCTTTTATTATCTCGTGGTGATCAAATCATTCATTCAATACAAATTGGTCTGGAGTGCGAGTATTGGCCATTAAAATTTTAAAACCAAAAGACCCCAAAGTATGTATCCATCTTCATTCTGTAATTATCACCCCATTTTTAATGTAAACATTAATATAAATCTAAAAATGTATCTTTAAATGCCACTGGATATTGAATTACAAATTCGCCTAGTGAGTCGACAGTTTTATGGGTCTGCTGAACAGTATTTTATAAATTTCACTAATATCACACATAATATAATTATAGATCATAAATTTGAACAAGTTCAAGAATTTTGGATCACGCATGAATTCTAATAATTATATATAAGTAAAATTGAAAAATACAGTGGAAAAAGAGAGAGTTATTTCATTCTTAGTAATCGGGATGAATCGGGAAAATCCGTCTCCACGATTAAACGAGTACTTCTACTGCGTCAATTAGATGATTCATTGAGGATTATATGAACGTCTTGACGGTAGCAAAAATCATTTTTCAAACATATACATGTTACTAAGCCTAAAAAATTACGCTAGTCTGCGTCCAAGCGCATTTATTTAAGTTTCTTTCGCAAATATAGATTATTTCATATTGTTTCTAAATAATGATTATTAATGATTCATTGACAAAATCTGTAACTTGATTTCATATAATGGTATATGTTGATCTTCCCACGCTGATGGACAATGCATGTTCCTCTACCATAAATCGCTGTTGACGTGAAGAACTCGTTAACAACATGTCCACTCTTGCCCGATGTTAAGCGGCTTCAGGTATCCGCGGCTGTTGCTCGTGACGTGCCGCGTATCAATGAGCAGACTTTGTAATGAACGAGACTTGTTGCTGCTGCAGAGCCGCGACTATGAATTATGCAGCGTCCGCCATGCGCTCTAGGCCACAGCCGAGCTCAGTCACACATCCGAAAAATACTCCCTAACATATCATTTAGCTGACTATGATTCTTCGTGGGGAAAAAGAACCTGCACATTTCCACATATTATACCACTTTTCTTCATTTCTTATTATGCTTTTTTTATCCTTCCTAGTATAAATATATGTATTGTATGTATGTATTTATTAAATCTACAAATAGGCAGATGCCCGGTGGCAGATAAATAGAACTTAAACATAATTAATAATCTGGTCGTTAACCTATAATTGATTGCATAATTATATTCAATATAAATAAATAACTGTGGAATCATATTGTTAGAAGATGAATTTTTAAAAAGAAAAATATTGTTTTTGCCTGAAGAAAAAACCACTGGAAATATATTTCACTGTAGTATATTTTTAGAGATTTCGCAGCACTGATCACTTCACTGCACTACACTTAGATTAAGTCTAAATTTTCTTTCTGTTAGAGGAAGTTCCCCAAACACTCCTGCAGGCAGATTTTTCCAGTCACTAATTCTCCTATTTAGGAATGAGTATTTTCCAACTTCCTTTTTTTATGCCTTGCTTGTAATTTAAACAAGTGATCACTCCTCCCGTTACGAGTCGATTCTTTTATTCTATCTCGGATACATTTGATGTGAATTCTAAATTAAATGTATTGTAATATTTAGGTGTTTTCAAGGTAGCCATTTCAGTTTCTCTCTATCCAAAGACAAACTGGAAAACATTAAAATTGCAGATCACATTTTATTCTCAACCCTCTGTTCTAGAATAATTATGAATGTTGCCGACCAATGATCTCTAATTGTGTCATCTCAACACGAAACTGTTCAATATAATGATTTGTGTCAATACAACAATGGAGGGAATTGTAAAATTGTATCATTAAATTTATTTTTTTGGACTATGGTAGGGTGTCCGCTCTCCAATTTCTAGCGCTGACGCCATAATTACCTTTTTCATCAATAAAGTTATGCGTTATCTATGTTATGAAAAATTTATTCAATAATGATTCATCTAAAATTTGCAGAAATACAAGTTAGTAAATAGTGACTCGTAATTTGTCAACCTCAAATACTATTACTTAGGGCTCGAATTTGACCCGATGTATGATCATACATGTTGTATTGCGTATTCAGTCCTAAGACTGGTCAGATGGGATTATGAGGAATCCAAAAGGTGTTTTCCTTCTGCAGAGTTGTGGGATGCAGCAGTAGATAACAAAAATGTGGGAACGTGTACGTTCCTATAGATAAACTAGTTAACCGTACTAAGTTGTATGTAATTATAATAGTTAATCCTACGGTTACCAAACATAAGTAATATTAGAATACATAATTTTAATCAAATAGTAGAACACTGCACCAGACATCTTTTAGAATAAATAAACCATTTTTCGTTTTCATTTAATATCTTGTAAACGAATGATTTCATAAAATTAATTTTGTTCTGTTGTACAAACATGTCTATTATTCACAATAAAATATAAATACTTATGTAAAGCAATTAATACTGTAAAAACTTTTCATAGTCACTCTCATATATTAGTTACATTGATTATCACCAAATTATTAAAATTATGGCTTCGAGTAAGGAAATTTTATATTGTTACACCAGTTTGGAATAAATTAGCTTATATAATTAGAATTCTTCCGTAGTTAAATAGATCTTTTTGAGATTCAGAATAATGCTGACTAATGTATGTATAGTACTAAAGTGATTAATGTGTAACAATTAGCCGTGAAATTGCAAGGCCACACTTCTAAAATATGGACTATATATTATTCTGTATTGATTCATCATAAAGTCAATTCAAATAAATGTCTCGCCTGTATGATATTTTTACTGTTCTATTGTTTTCGTGGTTTTGTGTACTAATTTGATATTTATTCGTTTCAACAGTGATATGAGGAAAACTATGTCAAGAATCATTACAGTTATAAGCATGAAATACCAACAGATCCTTACTCTATTAGGAAAAAGCATTAGTAAATAATAATACAAATAAGAATAATTAATAAAAACTTAATAAGTAAAAAGAGTATTAAATAGATCATCCTTAAATGAAAAATATATGAGAAAAAGAAAATTAGACCAGTTAGAAATTAACTAACACTGTATCTATGTGAAAATAGTCATGAGACACTTATAAATACTGAATTAAAAGAAAAATATAATAATAGTTTAAACGGAATTAATTTATACCAGAAGGTAACAGAAGTAATTTAATACAAGTAGAATAATTAAATGTTTTAATAATTTTGAACTGAACTTGAGCAACAGGATTTCACGTCTGATATGAAATAAAATAAAAACAATATTTTATATTTAAAAGAAGTTTAATACACAATTCATTCTGTGAGTACAATAGTAGAGAATGTTAATCTAAATCAATATTTTATGGACTCATTACGTAATTCATAAATAGATTAAAATGCTCAACGCATTGAAGAAACTTTTATATTATTTATAAATATTACAGTATTATTATGGGGTCCTATATCCTTCGTTCGGTCGTTAAATTATGTAATAATATAATAATTATAAATTGGAAATTTGTTGAGGTGGTAAGTGAGGCGAAAAATTGAAAACTGTCTTCGACAGTTTTGTTTATTACTTGACATCACGTGAGAATAAGTTTAGAAATATTGCTTTTGAAGGTGCTAGATTTTTCTGGCCTCTCCGTCGCTTTCTGTTTTCCGACCTTATGCAGTGAATCAGAAGAGAGAGACTATTATTTTGGTCGTATATTGAATTAATCGTCTCCGTTGTTGGAGAAGGAAGAGGCAAAGCTCGGCCTCGTGTCACTGCGGGGCGGGCCAAAACTTCGCTTGTTAGCACTTCTCGTCCCTACGGGCCTTTCTTCCTCACTTCTTTAGACGCGACGCTCCAAGATTTCTCAAAAATACTTCTCTCTTGTTCTGCAGTGCAGGGAATAAACTTGAATCAAACAATAAAGACTTTAATTAGAAGAAAAAAAAAGAAATAGTACAACGATCATCATGCTTCTTATAATGATGTAACAAACAACTTTGTTCTGCATTATTACAGATATTTATAACTTAATAAGACTTAAACTACAACGGCGGATTCATCTTTAAAATAAAATCTGAGCTACGCATTTACTAAATTTCTTAAATTAATTGCATATGAAAGACGTTCTTATACAAAGGAAGGTATGGAGATTCTCGTCCAACTGTTGCATATTAATGGTATACTTTTGTTGTAATGAACAAAAATTCCTATGAACAGTTCACCATGACTATAGCTTTCAGGATGTTCACTCTTCAAAGTGCGGTACAAGTGTATTTAAATGGAAATTATTCATGGAAGCTTTATTGGATGTTCATCAGGCCGGTTGGGCACAGAGAAATCGCCTTTGTCTTACAAAATCATTTAATGAAATTTTATTATTACTATAGGACTAACCGTCTGAGTCAACAATTGAATGAGAAGAATATTTATCATATTTTCAATTCAACCAATTTTTTTGAAGCTAACTTGATCATATATTGAGTTTATTACAGTTTTGCACAAAAGTAAACAGAATATTGTTTTTATCGTGTGTCTTTGTCTTGTTGTTAGCAAACCATAGTTAAATTACAGTACTGATTATAATCCTACAGATTTTTTTTAAGTTTTCACTATCACGTAATTAAAAAGACGGTATATCTGGAACGTGTTTGTAAGCTGGTCATCCGAATTCAGTTATTCATCAATATTCAGCTATTAACTGAATGTGGTTTAAACGATGTACTCTTAAAAATTTGAAATTCCCGACTTTAACGTGGTTTAACTTGATAGGTTTCCTCGACGATGGAATGACCGTACTGGACATATTATTAAGCCTGACAGCACTGGCTCCCAACAGACTTATGCCATGTAATTTGCTTTTCGTGGGTTTATAAGAGAATCATTTCATGTGTCTCTACTCTCAGAAATAATGGTAGAATGCGGAAACGCAGAACAACAGTCGTGTAAACAGTAACTCAAGACATGTGCGTTATGTGTAGGGTGAATTTGAATACTGCATATATGCCATAAAACTCAAGCGTCTTTTAGTTGATCTGTGAATCAACTTCATGTATTGAGTAAAATACTGACGGGGTTTCCACCCGGGTCAAACAGCGATCGTAGCGCGACTTTTCGCTTGAAGATGACGGCAGTGATTTCGTCCGTCGAAACGTCGCTGTTTGACCCAGGTGGAAACCAGAGAAAATTTTCTTCAACAAATACACCGGGAACACCTTCCTTTTTCGGTAACTTCAAGTATTTTCTTTAATTACAAAATTTCAATTAATTCTATATGTTCATTATTTTTCAAAATATGTTCATGTCGAATAGGATGATTATTTTTGAAGCACCCTGTACTTAAATAATTATCAATGGAATGAAGTATAGTACTAAATCTACGAACTAGGTTATGGAAAATGAACAGAAACATATTGTTTAAATGCAACCAATTGTAGCATACACCTTCATTACCGAAAATAATGCGGGCATAAATTTACCTATACAGTGGGAATTTATTGTTTAATAACGCTGTAAATAGAAACAATTCATTTTGTTAAAATTATTTGGTTTCAAACGAAACTGTATTATAGAAATGGATTGTTTTAATTTACAACCAGAATATTGTCTTCAAGTATTTGGGCCTAGTAGCGCGCGCTCATACACAGTTTTGACCTACCTAATCTATTTGGCCCAACAGTGCATAAAATATCTCGATGAATAATTAAAGTGTCTGTTATCTGATTACCAGATCTGAGAAGGAGGAAGTATCGTCGACGGTGTGCTGTGTAATTTCTCGTTTATACCCCATAGCGGCACTACCACTCCAATTACTCTTCACCACATCTCCTTACACTCGTCGCATTATGAGAAAGCTTATACCTAATAATTGGTGGGAATTTTGCTTCCACACTAATTGCTGAATTTTTTGTTTTAATAACTCACTAAGTTTGCTCTTTTCACACACTATCGTTACAACCCTCCCCCTCCCCTAAATTTCCATGTACTCACTTGTGTTATATTTTTCAAGCTTTCTTGATTGTGCAAGGCTGTTAACTTTCTGCCCTGTCGTCAAGGAGACATCAATTTTCTTTGACACGGAGCCTGTTTGTTCCTGAGAATCCTGGAGATCAATCCAGTCCATCGCTTTCTCTTTCCTCTCTGCTGCTGGTACGCTTCCCATAGTCCGTTCTCCTTCTAATAGCACATTGACTGATATTTGTGGCTCGTAACGTACGCGCTTCACAATGAAAACCGAAGATGCTGCAGAATGTCCTGACACCCAGACTGCGTCATATTGTATGTGTACGAAAAGTGCCCTTCTTCTTTGATCGGAAGCCTTCCGTAAGAACCTTGTCGTTCTGAGACAGCATGACACATACTAGACTATTCCTCCTTTGATTTTTGTCACTCGCAGATGTAACCCCCTTTTTTCACAAGTATTTGGCTTTATAATCAGATTCAAAGTAGAAATTTTAAGCATGTTGATCCACCTTAATTAACACTTATACAATTTTTTCTTAATGTTCATGTACTTATATAGAAAATCGTAACTCCGATGTTTGAACGAAATTTTTGACACTTCATAAACGTTTGCTCCGGAATACATGCAACGATGGGGACTTTTGACTGTTGCTCGAACAGTTATTATGATTGTCGCATTGTAAGAGGATTCCCCTCATAACGGTATAGAACAGTGTTCTCACAGATGTGGAGGATTAAACACGAAGACGCGGTGCTTCTGCCCTAGATCTGAATTCGACCGCAGGTGGCTCAACTCCGCCACAGCTTTGTTTTAGACTACGAACGAGGTAATTAGTCCGCAGACTACTCAATGTAACTCTAATCATCGTTTCCCTTTGATCTCTGAGCCAAAATAGTGTCGCATTGCTTCGAGGTTATGAGAATGATTAGTTGGTCTTATGTGACATTTGTGCGTCTGTGCCTTATGTAATTAAACGCCAATGATACTTTGACACAATTACGTAGACTAATAATATTTATGTTGCATCCGTTTGTTAACAACACCTATTCTTTCTCCAGCGGATGTGATTCATTATAAATGTCTGTAATCTGAACTTTTGATCCCGTAAATCCAGTGAATATAATACTATCATTTACATATTATTTATTTCAATCCCATTATATACATGGTTCCAAGATATCTTCTTCTTTGGCTCTACAAGCCACTGAGGGCTTGGGCCTACTACGTCGACTGCGGACTGTCATATTGCATGACACAATCCGAATTGGGAGTGACACGTGGTCAGCGTATCTTTTTCCCTGCAGTCTTAATCCCTGTCTCCACGACCATGACGTCAGTAACAGCCATGCCAGGATTCGAACCCGGAACCTCTGGGCTGCGAGGCAGCGACTCTAGCCACTAGACCACAGGAGGTCGGTCCTATATATCTAAAAATAGAAAATAAGGAACGGAAAAAACAAGGTTCAAAATTTATTTCAGTCATATTAAATTCTCTCAGTTTCCACCAATTTATGGAATGAATTCTGTTGTAGATTAATGTCGCTTTTGAAAAGCTCTCATAATGGCACTGTGTTTCATCGTTCTTTAATTTCAAAAGTTTGGACTTTTGTTGGATCATCTACATTCACCAGCACTTTTGAGTATTTCCAATGGTTCGATTTTGTTGAAAATTTAATAATATGTAACACGTGACTTTCTAAAAAAGAGGGAGACTTAATTATCTACAGAATTAGAATTGATACAAAAGTTTAACCAATCTTCCAATTTGTACGTATTCTCGATCAAGTTGAACGACCTATAAATTTGAATTTTTGGCCCGAAAAAATTTACAGCGCTAAGTAAAGATTAGTCTTCGACGATTTTTCGGGTAATGTTTAACATGAATGCTGCATGGTTTGTGAAACGAGGTGACATATGATCTGTCCGTTGCCTCCAAAGCAAAGTGCGGCGACCATTTGTCAAGTCAACTGTCCAGCAGAGGTTACCTTGCACATCGGTAAAATCTGTATTTGTGGTGTCCAATATTACACCAGCATTTTGACGAAGGAAAGATATATAGGTCATTTATCTTACGGAAGCTATGGGTATGTATTGGATGTGAAGCATCTGTCTGGTTCAAAATTTATGATCCGTACACATTTCATCTTTCACCTCGTAGTGCCGAAATTTATCCAATTAAAGAGAAAATGCACTAATGGTAACACACTGCGTGTGTGATGCAGTAGTTCATTGGGTAAGTCTCTTTACAAATTAATTTCGTCCACTGAGTCAAAATAATACTCTGTTCGTATTTAATTACCTTTTTATATCCCGCAAAGAAAACTACCTTATGGAAACCTGTTCCAACGTACTGCATTGTTTATAGTGTTCAAAATTTATAGTATACAAATAAATGATTCCTCAACATTACCTAAAGATAAATCTTAAAGTGCACACTTGATATCAAATTTGAATTTGATGCAGTCTTTAAAAATAGCGTAACTGAAATTGGAAATTAATTTTTTTTATTTTATTGCCCACCTTTACTGTAACAAGGCGCAAACTCAGCGAAAAATAATTCTAAGCGTAGTAGAGCAGTAGGGAACGCTTCCTAATTTTAATCCCGTACCTTTGATTTTAAATATTCTAACTCGGAAAGAGATAGAGCATGAGGTGGGTTTTTCCGGTGTAAGGGTGCCGGATTGAAAACGAGTCTGTCTGCAGCTACAAAAGATTAGACTTGTTTTGTTGAAGGTACGTTCTCCCTTCAAAATTTACCAAGGACATCATTCTTTTCGTCAGCAAAAATTCCCGCGTTGGACGAAAGACACATAAGATAAAGATTGCGAACACACGTCACGTGGGATAGGGCTTGAGGAAGATAATATTCAGCCGGGAGGTGAGAACACAAAAAATGAGCAGAGTGGAACAAGACGTTGAGAGGGAGGAGGAAACTAGAGAGTAGATCAATACGTTGAAAGGGTTAGGAAGCAGAAAGTCAGAGTAGAACAAGACTTTGAAAGGGAGGTGAGCATTGTTGCTCTTTAGTTGTAAGGAAGAGCGAGTTAGGAAGGCCAGAACTTCGGACTTGCTGGAACTGTGTGTTGAAATGAAGGAGGAGGAAAACTGGGTTTTCCTCAGTCACCGGCTGTACCAAGTCCAGAGCCATTTCCCGTCGACCAAGGGCAAATCAACAATCGATAAAGGGGGCCATTGAAGTGAGGGAGGAAAACACTACTACGCAGAACTTCCGGAATTTCTGAGAAGATGCAACAGGTTCGTCACGAACGTGAAATCTCTGCTGCACGTTGTTACCCCAATAATTAACCCTAAAGGAACCTTTATAAATTAAAACAATCGTCCCCTTTAATATGTATAAACTGTAAATAGTGCGCAGAACCAATTTAAATAATTTTTAATATAGTTAAAATTATAATAATATTTTTAAAAGAACAAGTAATTTTCTTAAATAAATTTAAATAATAACACACCCCCTTTTTCACAAGTTACAGAATTATGTTTTGTGGCATTCCGTGTTTTCTACGGTCCAACATACAATAGAGCAGTACCACATTGATGTTTCGAATTTTTTATTGGAAGCGTTTCGGATAACCTGGGTTTCGATTTACTAGAATTCAGTTAACCGGGGGTGTAACATCTCCATATTACCATTTCCAGAAATTGTTTAATCAAATTTATTGTTGTAAATGTATCGTAGAAAAAAAATTAAATTACAGCGACTGCTTTTTTTATCGAATTGCATAAAATGGTGACCGCGCTCTGGCCAACAATGTACATAAACTCCACGTAAACTAATTGCTCCTCTTCAGGCTGCTCAGTCTTTTATGACTTGAATTTTGAAACGTAAAATAATAACTAAAAAGTAATGTATGTGATTATTTATTTGAATAAGAACAATTAATTTTTAAATATTATCACAAGAGACGATTTTGAATGTTAATGATAACCTTTCAAACCTGATAGAGGATTCATCCTTGATTGTATAGAGACCTATCTTCAAAATGTGTAGAAACGTAATACAAACTTTGTCGTCACTAATAGGACGAAATCTATGGATATCCTGGAACACGGATTGGTCTAATATTTATGCTTCAGTCTGCTGACTCTCGTGGCGCTTTTCCCCCGTCCATGACACCTTCTGATGCGACTACAAAGAAGCTAATTAAATTTTCTCTTTGCGTCGCCGCTTTGCAAAGCAAAAATAAAGGTTCTGACACTTTTTGCAGAGCTCGTTGCTGCTCACAAAGAACGCAATTTGCCGTGTGCTGTGCAAGCGATTTGCGATTCCAAGTTGGTTATCAGCTGCAGCCGATTCTATCCTAGAACGAGCAGTAATTAAAAAAAAAGCAGCCTCGTCTTGTAGCTACGTTCATTGTTCAGGAGGACGTTCGGGAGAAGAAAGGGGAGAGTGGGAGTTAGCAGTATTGGCAGATTCCATTAGTAAACCGAGAGAAAATAGCCAATTTAAACTCGTAAAGTTATGTGCGCCTAATTAGGCGCGAAAAGTCTTGTGCCAGGAGTTGCGTGTAGCTGGCACGTGGGCGTTTAGTCTGTAGAAGTAATGTAAGGCAGGGGCTGAGATAAATGGTCTGCGACCCGGACATTGCAGTTGCCGGTACTTTAACTATTACAAAGGTTTGCCTTTCTCTAATGTTACTTGACGATGTTCAGGACTATGATTTAACTTATAGAATATATTCTTGGTGTGGTGGTACCCTCCGAAATCGATAAACAATTTCATTGTGCCTGTACTGATTTGCGTCCAAGACTTCCTTAAAATGGATTTGTGGCCTCTTACTCTGCACATGGGAACGTAGGTCACTACTATACATTGGCAAACTTGGAGATATTATACTTATTTACATGTTTTGCAATAATAATTGCAATTTATCATAATTTTTAGGATGTTAATACTTAATACAAATTTTAGAAATGCGACAGTTATTAGACTAAAAGGAAAATTTTAATATTTTTTACTTTCCTTGGACCATAATGCTGTATCCTCAAAATATAGAATTATTTACTAAGTGAACTAATTATAACATCCTGCATGTTTGTTCTTTCGCATAATATATCATGGATTCCTTCATTCTTTAGTTTTCTATTTTCTGAAACAAAACTTCCTTTGCTTACGATGTATTTGCCTTTGACATCCATTTTAATTTAATAAGGAATATGATAATCATGTCAAAATATTTCTTTAGCTATAAGCTCATTGATGAGTAAAATTTTTAAATTATACTTTCCAGATATTTTTTGATTGTGTTTTCACTCTACCATAATAACCCATTTCTAATGACTTAATAATTTTTCGCATACTCATCCATTCAGATGAAAGGCACCCATAACAAATATACAAGATGTAATAATTAGTTCACAAGTAAAGAATTAATATATTTTTATGACACGGGATTCAGCTCCGTGGTAGAATAATAAATTGTTAATAATTTGCTTTTCGTTGAATAATTTTCACACTTATGAACTAAATACAAAATATCTGCCAGCTGTATGTACTTAACAACGCCAAAGTAACTGGTTTGATGATGTAAAAATTATTGTCTGTTGCACATAATAACAAGATATATGACCTTATTATATAGAAAAACATTTAAAAATAGAGTCAACTAATTCAAGAGATTTAGATTGGCCGATATTTCAATTCTCAAATGTCTAATTGGAAACTGAGAAAATTTCGTGTTTTCCTGTTTCAAAATATGTCAGTTTCCTTTTAAGAGACAGTAGACAAAGATACTGGTCTGGCATCGAAACTTCGGCCTATATAAACTTTTCATTAGTCTGCTCTGTTTTTCATGGTTTGTCTCTTAAATAACTTCTTTGAATTTGGAAGACACTAAATATGTAACTTGGCACTTTTGCGAGAACGGCGAGAATGTTTAAATATACGGAAGGGAACTTTATTACAAACACTTTATGAAGATTTATGCCTAGTTTCATTTCTAAATTAAAGAAGGCTGTTGAAATGAATATAAAGTTAATGGGCGCGAATTAACACGTTTCGCGAGGGAAAAGAAGCGGCCGTGTCGCCAACAGCCTTCCCTTTTGCTCACCGTGATTTACATGCAGCCGAATTTAATATCTGAAATTGGCATTCTACAGCCGTGCATCTGACGGAGTTTTTCAACAAAGGACGAAGTAATAACGCGAAGGTAAATTGGAACAATAAAAAGCAGGCTCTACGGAATTCAAGGATTCTCGTCAAAAACGTAATGATTGGGAGCAAAAAACTAACGTTCTAAAATTTCGATAAATACTTCGTTCTACGTCCAGAACTCTAAAATAATAATTTATCAACCCGGTCAGAGTAAGTGCCAAAGCTTATAAAATGATAGCATATCCTTTTTGTAATGCCATCTGCTTCTAACAAATAAATTCCGGTATGATTCATTTTCCGGTCGTTGTTATATAACAACAAGATAAAGAGATAGTACAAACCCCTTTGACGGTCACAATTGTTTATAAAAAGTTAATTTATTATAACGGTAGCTTTCTGCAGATTAAACTGTGGCATTCATCCTAAAAACAAAAGCAGTAGTACACAAATCAATCAAATACTCGTCAAATACAACTCAATTCTTAATTTTTAAAATAATAGAAACCTTTTAAAAGATGTAAATAAAAACTTTACGAATAAAAATAAATTTTAAAACCAAGCTTAGATTCGCAGAATCAGTTTTTAATAATCTCAATGAAACAGAAATAGTTAACTTGAGAAATTAAGGAAATATAATTGGTACTCATTATATTGAGGCTATTAATAAATAAAAATGATTGTAAAAATTTTTCAATATAACCTGAATGAAATGATTGTATATATTATTTATATAATAATTTTATTGTCTATATATATAGTTATATACTTCAATTTTTTATCTATGTAATCATACACTATTCTTCAACTGATCCATAGTGCATGACGTCATGACTTTTTTTACCGATGTTTCCTCCAGTTTGATCAGGCGACGAGTTGAGGACACAAGCATTTTAAATATTTACAAAGTACGTCGTACTGATAATGTTTTTAAACTAGAATTGTATTAAATATAATAGGTACGTAAAGTTTTAATTTATATCTTTATAAAAAGTTTGCATTTATATCTATCTGAAACAAATTTAAGAAAATAATATAATTTGATAGGTAATTGATATGTGTACTATTTTGTTTTTAAGATGAATATGGCAATTTAATTTGAAGGAAGCTGCCGTTGTAATAAAACTTTTTTTAAAAAAAACAAGTGTGACCGTCAAAGGTGTTTTTATTCTCTCTTCAATATCAACATTTAACTGTCAAACAACCCAATGATAATAAGATAAATTCAATATGTTACTCATTTTAGTTTTCGTAGTTCACAATCACTAAGGAAACATCGTAACACTGTAATTTCGACGAAGAAAAGAACCAATCACAGGTCTTTTCATTGTCCTTTCTTTCCGTTCTTGCTGAAAGCGGGTCGAGCGGGCTTCTTTTCTCCCCTAAACATGTCATCCTTTGTTCCGTATTTCTAATTAACACAAAAACTTACATGAATTACTGTATTATGGAAATTTTCCATTACAAGGCTACGCTTGTGAATTGGTGATTGGAATAGATAGTATAATTGGGAAATAGAATTTTCAGAATGAATTGAACTCGAGGGATAATATATATTGAGATTACTTTTCTCAAAATAACCTTTCCTAAAATTGTTTATTGGACACCAATCTGGGTCTTTTACTCATTGTTGTTTTAGGCACTCTGGTATATCTTTACTCCCTGCCTGTTATTGGTTAAAATTAGACTTAAAGTACATCATGATTAATGTAATTAACATCAGCTATTAATTAAACTTTTCCACATACGAACTTAATATAGCTTGTTCCAAACAACATGCTACAATTGGAAGTAAATAATCTTTTCAAAAAGAAATTATCAGCCATTTAGGTATAGTAATTGAAATACATCCAAACTTGTCAGAAAACAAAGGTACATTGACGATGTCTCGTACATCTTTATAGACTTTATCAGGTAAAATATAAATAGATACAGATATCACATCACATTTTTTTTGTGGCTAGAACATACATGGATGGATGCATTCCTAAGACGCTTGCAATAGAGGTGAACAAACCCGACAGTAGCGCAGAAGTACTGACGAATACTGACTTTTGATAAGGAGTCATAATTACTCTCGACGTTTAACTTCGGGCTGGGAGTACAATATTAACTATTACAAGTTATGGGTAGAAGAGATTGTGTGTACACCATTGTTTCAACAGTATAATAATTATAAATTATGATCTCTCTGAAGATGTTCAGTACTATCATTTCACAATAACGTTGAAAGTTTCTTAAGTGACACTTCCTAAGAACCCCCAGCTTAATGGATACTAGCTTACAAAGTTTAGTAAAGTTGCTCCATGTGTTCGAAAAGGGAAACTTGAAGTTAATATTCTCAATTTTTGTCGGCTTTCACGACCTAAATATTCAAACCAAAATCATTGACCATAATAATATCCCTTATCTTTTTTGGAATTAATATATAACGGTAAGTCAAAAATAAATGACACCGTTTTTTTGTAATTTACGACGCCAATAGAAATATTTAAATACAATCAATTTTCGATATAGTCACTCTGATTATCTAATCCTTTGTCAAAAAAATTTCTAGGTTGAGCAAATCATAAACATCGCGCTTTTTTATCCCTTTTATTTTAGTTATACGCTTCATTCGTTTCCTGATCGTCCCGTTGACTTCATCGGATAAAAGGACTAATCACATGTATTTTTAGCGTTAGATTAACAAGTATTCAGGTTTCAATAAATCTCTGTTCAAAGCGTGTCGGTCGGGTATCCTTTCTTCCTTTATGAACGAGAGTTTTTAACCTCGTTCCACAGGCTTTCAGATACACTTTATGTTGAGGAGAAATCCAGGATTTCATCGCTTTCCCCACCTGTTGATCCACACGATTGAGCCTGTTTTGATGTTTTCGTATGCAAAGTCGTGGCTTATATTCATGTCGTTTGCCATTTCATCAAAAGTCATTCGTGGGTTAATCAGAATCGGAACTCGCACTTGTTGAATATCCTCGTCAGTAGTGCTGGCTGTATTTAGACGCTCTCTTTCCTTGTAGTACACTTGCTTTTCTATCCTGAAAGTCTCAAATGAATTTCAGATCTTAAGGAAGACGATGACGGAACGCTCGTCTTCTGGCGCAGCCATCTTTCTCATCGCAAAAGTGCAGAGAGAACTACACTGTTACCTCCCACAAGGTTCTTCGGCGTAAATTAGCATTGGGAAATAGTATGGCTAAATTTTTATTTTATGGGATGTGAGAAAATTTATGTAACAGAAAGTTTATGAATTTAGAAACTATCACTTGTTGGATACCAGGTCAGAATCTGTCTCAGGAAATTGCGTACCCGCTTTTCCGTTTTCCACCCTCATTCACATAAAAAGGCTGAAACATTTCTCGTAACCCATTCGGTACCCTGAGAAGAAATACGTAACCTTTTTCCTATATCGTTATTTCTTTGAAATATACTTTTATTCAGTCTAAAACACATGGGCACTCATGAGCTTATGTTTCTCTACCAACTATATTGTACTCACTAGGGAGCTCCGCAGACTTCTTTACACGGTAAACTTTGAATTTTGTCTGTTCCCAAAGGCCACTCCAGAATTACTACCGTTTAAGAATCTACCACACAGCTGGCGTCGAATTTTGTAAATTTCCTTCGCTGAACATTTGAACCATAATTTTTTTGGCTGAACATGTCCTCCCTAATAATTGACAGAATTTTCTTAAAATTTTAAATAATCTTTCATAGTTTTTCCCCATCACAACTGTTTACAAAACTCTCTTCCGGATTTCTCTATCATTAAAATTAAATTTTATCATCGTGTGTATGAATATCATTTTATATATTTAATGTTTTCTTGATGTCATAACAGATATTTGTAGGCTGTCCATAAATGTTGTTTGTTTTGAAGTATTTGATAAGCAAAATTTTCAGATTGCTAATCGTGAGTAGTCTTTCTGGTAGGGAATATTTATTAATGATTTTTTTTATGTTACAGAGTAGAGGATTTCTTTCTCTGAGAACATGTTTCAGGGGAAGTCTTTTCAATCGGGGAGAAAGCTTCTGTGGCAAGTGAGCTGTATTGGGAATGTGCTCTCCTATAATTAGGGTAGACAGTATGCGGGCGTCGGAAGCATTGTCCGTAATTGGCTAGTACCCCTTTGTAACAAACTCCTAGCCTTCGAGTGCGCTTCCCTTCACCAACTCTTTGCGTAATTCAGTCACGCGTTCCAAGCTCAAGCGGAAACGAAAAAATGCATTTCTCTTCCCTTTCGGGGGAACAAAGTAGAGCTAATTTTATTTTCCTCTCTTTATCTTTTGGGAAAGTTCCCGTATATCTCGTGAGAAATAGAGTTCCAGCTGAAATAACTCAGTTAATACTTATACTGCTCACCTGTAAGAAATAATTGTGTGCATTTCTCATTATAGCTTCCCTTTCTTTGCGAGAAACTTTCTTCGCTTTTACAAGAAACTCCCGCTAATGATGTACGGAACTAAGGGCTTCAACCTATTTATACTATCATCAAAATGAGATCCAGTATTCTTGCGTCAGTTATTAAAAGCCATATGAATATTATTGTGAGACTATTCCAATACTGTTAAGATACTTCAATTTTATTGAAGTAAATGTGTACAAAATCTTAAAGAGAGACAAAAATACATCAAACATTGTACAATTAGGACTAAAGAGAAGATTTTTATTAGACTAAAAGTAATAAGCATATTGAGATGATTATCTAATTGTTTATGTATTCAGAACATTTTCTTTTTTCCAATAAGGAACTGCTAAAAATAATAAACTTCCATCAGCAGTAGTAATTTTTTTCATACTCTTTGTCATCCCATCATAAATACTTTTATTTACCTTACATATTCGTTTTAAAACATGAGGGTCTTGTAAAATTAGCGTTTGAGGGAATGTGTTGGGTAAGAACTGAAGAAGGAGGTGAAGGATGGAATACGCTAATCAGATTAGGGAGGATGTGGTAGTTATGCGGAGATGAAAAGGCTTGCGAAAGATAGGTTAGCATGGAGGGTTACATCAGACCGGTCTTAGGACTGAATACCACAACAAGACGAGTGGTGAAGTTTCTTCTGTAGATTTGTTTTATTGTTTGTTAAAATTTTTCAATGTTCATGAAATCCACAATACTGGTCCGTTCACCTTTAAATAAATGATATTTGAGTCGATGTTCTCACGTCTTACTTTTATAACTTGAAACTGTTAATAGATTTTCTACTGTACTTTTGGAGTTTCTGCCTTATGGAATAATTATCGAACTTCGGGGAGAGATTTCTAGAATACGGGGCTCACTGAAGTTAGCAACACTTACATATTGTAAGAGAAACAATTTTACGTTGGAAGCGGAAATGAGAAAACTCCGGTTCGATCGACTTATCATGCACCGCGACTGTGATGCCACCGCCCTCTCTCCTCCTCGACACAAACGAAATACGAAACGACTTAACGGAAAAGGTGGCCCTTAGCGTTCTATTTGCATGTGACACCAACTTAGATTGCGAAGGGATATTTTGAAGTAAGTTAAGGAATTCTGCTGTTTGGGAAGCGTAATACCTAGGGATGGTAGAAATAAAGAGTAGGATAGGATAGCACAGGCAAGAAAGGCTTTCGCGAAAAATGGGAATACACTTACGAGTAATATAAGTGTGAATATTAGGAACTCGTTTCTAAAATTGTTCGTATGGAACGTGGCGTTATATGGGTGTGAAACGTGGACGATAGAAGTTGTCGAAGACTTTAAAATATGGTGCTATAGAAGAATGCTAAAAATCTGATGGGTGGATAAAATCACTAACGAGGAAGTTATAGACAGAATAGGGGAAGAGCCAACAATATGGAGGACTTTGACCAATAGAAGAGATAGATTAATATACCACGTTTTGAAACATGAGGGTCTTTCAAAATTACCATTAGAGTGAAGTGTGAGGGGTAAGAACCGAAGAGAGATGAGAATGATGGAATACGCGAAGCAGATTGTGGAGAATGTGGAATGTGGTAGCTATGCGGAAATAAGAAGGCTTGTACAAGACAAGTTAGCATGGAGGGTTGCATCAGTCCAGTTTTAGGACTGAATACCACAACAACAAAATGCCACCAACGAATTTTTCTCAAAATGTTTGTGTTGGATTACGAAAAATAAAGCTCATGTAAATTCCTTAATTTTTTTCCTTTTTTTAATTGAGACGTAACGACGTATCTTCGAACAACATATGCGATTTTTTCAATTACTCTGTATTTTATTGTTTCGCCAAATTATTTTTCTTCAAAACTCTCTGTTAAAAATAACTATCGAACTGACTTTTATTAAATTTGGAGTGAATATTTTGACATTGTTTTAAATTTCTAAACTAAAAATTACGAAAAAGATATTAACACGTATTTAAATTTGAAATTTCTGTATTACAAAGTGAGGCTTCAGCTAAGTGGTATTAAGCAAGGGGATGAATATTTTTGAAGTTTCTTTTCAAGCATGAAACGTGGGAAAGTTTAATACGTAATAATATATAAATATTCTCAAATCAAAATCGTTTTTTCACATAAACATCGGTAACCTTGTCGATTATCTGAAGTTTTACCGATGTAATTGACTGGCAAGTACTTTTTGTGAGTGAAACCGAATGTATACACAATAATTAATTATTTAAGTTGGCTTGTTCAAAACCAACCTTGATTTAATTAAAAAAAATTAATTTGAGAAACTTCTTCAAGTCTTCATGATTTCTTTTTAATATAGTGTAAACAAACAGGTCACACATATTGTTTGATGGTTTCAAGTAAAGGTCTTTCGTTGTAGGTTCAAATTTAGGCAAAAATGATTTTTATGGATTCAATAATAAAAAAAAATTATATACCTTTAAAAAATCACTGTCATCCTCCCTTCAGAAAAAAAAAGTTACATTCCGTCCTCAGCTGAAACAGACAGACATAACAGAAACATCCAAAATAAAACGATCCATTATCATTTTGAAGAATCCAGGCCACTGTATATATAATAGGCAATATCGATTTCGAGGGAGCAGAGTCTCTATTCTTTGAATAATTAAACACATTTTTTAATGAACTTTTGTCCTGAGTTTACTCGCATAGCAAATTATTCATGAATAGACTGCGCATTCTTAATATCTGAGTGTTTGATATTCATTAAATCATACAGAAGGAGTGCGGTTTCTTCTTATAACAGACAGTTAAATTGCGATGTTTAACTCAATTTGGAAGAGTATTTGTTTGTTTAATACTATTTGTGTTTGGTTTTGAATGAAGCAAGAACCTGGTGATAAAAGAAAGGAAATCAGGGATGCCTTGCAATTGTTTACTGCTCAGGAAGTTAGTAAAATAGAATTGTAATACTACGCCTTTCAGCATTCTTACGAATAATAAATTCAACCTCTCTAAAAGCTTGATAAAGACACAGAAAAACGCTTCTCATTATCGTATTGAAAGCGATTTCAGATCTCATGTCTTCAGATTTAATTCTGGGGTCTGAAATATAAGATAATGACTATTGTTGAAAAACTTACCATTTACAAGTTAAAGGAGACGGGGACTGAAATTTCAGCCAAAATCTGGAAAAAAGAAGATTTTATAATTTTTTTCATATTAAAATCCCTATAAGCATTACAGATCATATAGCAAAACTTTTAATTCGATTTAGTCATTTTTATAAGCTTAGGAGCAATTTAAAAGGATTTAATTGTAAATTAATAAACTATTACTTTCTTCAGAAAAATTTGTTTTTCTCAGCTTCATGATTTCTGCTACCAAAAACCTTCTTTAGGTCACAAATATTAAAAATATTGTCTTCATTCTTTTTGTGCATAACCTACATGCTAATACCTTTAAATACATGTATTAGTTTTCTAATTTTTCAAATAGTTTCGATGAAACAAATTTTCAAAGTGATGAAAAGTGCCAATTTTTAAGTAAATCATTATTTTCTCCCCACAGTTTTATTCAATTTAAAAAATAATACTGACAATTGATAAGAATGCTGAGTCCTCCATATTAATGTAAAAGAGCTGAAATTTATTCAAGTGTGTAACGCAAGGAACATTTTCAAGACTGCCAAGTTTTGAAAATGGTTTTCAAAATATCTCCACAAAAAAAACAAGTATACAGAAAATTTCTTTTTGTGAATTACTACATGTGTCGTTAACAGTTAAAATTTCAGCTCCGTAGTTTTATATTTACAGAAATTTCAGTCACTGTATCCCTTAATAGAAAAATTTGATTCGTTTTTGCCACATGTCATGGAGGGGAAGGGGAATATTTCATTTTTTTATGGACTACAGGGAAATACAAAAATTACGTTAGGGTGCTGAGGCGCAGAGCGAACCCTGAAAATAATTCAGAATCCCAGGGCAAACATCTTTGATCACGGAGGAGCTGTAGGTTACGGGGTCGTGAGAACACTCACCCCTTACTTGTTCCTAGCTTCCGCTGTAATCACAACTAAGCAACCACATTTGAATTTGTAATTCTTATCTCAACCTAAAAACAGAGCCTGACGTTATCAAAGGCGGAAGGCTAAATTGGAATGCAAGAGCTGGTGAATAATTCAGCCTCGCCAGCCATATTGTGTGAGGTGAGTGGTTAGCCGGGAAGCTTGTCTGTATAAACAAGCAATCTAAGTGAAGAATCGATGCACGCTGGTCCTTCAACCCCCAGCGCCGCTCCGATTGGCAAACACTACACGGGGGAGAGCAAGATTTGTCTTCGTTGGGCTCCTAATTTCACCGAGAGGCTCCACAAATCCAAACGTATCACCCACCGACCGCTCTTGTGGCTCCGGCCGAGGTTCCACCCTGTTAGCAGCGAGGAAACTTTCCCGCTAAAGGCTATTCTTAGAAAAAATATATAAGGAAGTGTCTATTCCATACCATTGACTTTTAATATAAAATCCAGTAGCATCCTGTAATTGTATCTCTCATTAAAGTAACAAACACCTTAATTCTTGGCAATTTGTTTCAATAATTACGAATTCTCTGTGAAGACCCCTGTTACGCCTAATTCCAAGCAAAGGACCTATTTAGGTATCTTCTACAATTATATAATATGAACAGGACAGACTGTGGTACAATTTTCCATATTTAAGAAAGAAGGAATTAATAAACCAAAAATACATAATGAACACACTAAACGAATTGTTGACAGCATAATTACGGAAAATATTATGCTGGGCAAAATAAATGAGCTATTGAAACTACATTAGTAGAGTACAAATAAAATCTTAAAAGTTAATGTTGTCATTATCCGTCACTATTTTTAGCTACAATAATTTTTTAAAAAGCATATGTTTTGATATATTATTAGTAATACCAATTAAAATTAAGTTCGGATTGGCTTCGTTTGTTATTAAGTTGTTCAAACGGTATTTATGTTACATTGATTTCTAAGCCCTTGGAAGAATGGCTTGATTTTGTAAATCTTTATTTATTTTATTTGACACAAATTCAGTTTCTTTAGTTTGAATTCTACAATACACAGTTTCTCGGTATTCCTAAATCTCATTGTAAATGTCCATGGAAACATTCAAGGATGAAAAATCTTATATTCAGCTATTTCATTTTGTCAACAATAATGTTGTTACATATTCCAAAATTATTTATTTGCTTCACCGTAATTGATTAAGAAATTACAGTAATTAAATTTTGAACGAAAAATTGTTTCTTTAAATTGTCAATTTTTTTGTAGTCAGATACATGAATAAATTCATATTTACATGACGAAGTTTCATTTGCGAGGACGAAACGTTGTAGAATTTGAAAAAAGAAGTTTGTTTTGTCTGTGTTTTTTAAATAAATAATGAAATTTTACGAATAGTGTAGTTGGTTATGTGACTAAAATTACCCGTTTTTTAACCTGACTCAGTTTTAATGTAGGATTTTGGAAATATGACGAAGATAGTAAAATATTTATCATTCTACATGAGTTTCATTTTACAAATATCGCAATCGGCTTTCAACTGTGTCACTTGGGAAATTTTCTGTGATATTAATGGTGGAAGGTTACTTAACATTTTTATTAGACGTTAAATATTTCCAATGGTGTAACTAATAACAGATTCTTCGTAATTATTTGAGGAACTTTTTATTTTGTTATTTCTATGAGAGTTTTTATTCTTGGAGTCACAGCCCAGGACGAATGCCACACTGTCCTAGTTATTTTGAAGAGACACGTGGTCATTGTAATGATTTTTCTTTAGTCGTATTCCTGCTTTTCCTGATTTTCTATAAAGTTATATAATTAGTTTACATGTTCTTGTATTTCTCACACAATTATTTACAGTAGACTTATTCGGAAAAAAATATGTTTTGTAATGCCCGACATACCTGATGCAGGTTTTCTAGGGTTTTCCCCGCATCTCTTTAGGCGAAACAACGGGTAGGATCCTCAAACCACAGCCCGGGGACCCTAGTCAACCCTTGGCTACCTTGCTCTACTTTTCCCACCCCTCTTTTCAATTTTCTTCCTATGATATTAAAGGGGAGTTGCCTGTTTCAGAATCACCCTCGTGTAGCCTGTTAATCCAAAAAAAATACCTACTTCGTGTGCTCATCATCTTATTCGTTATATTTTAATTCTTATAAAAAATGCATTTGTCTTCCTTGATTTAATGTGAAATGGACTATCTTTTCGCACTCAATGTTTCTTAAATTGTCTCCGTTTCCTTTTCCAAAATTCATGCAAACCAAAAACAAGATTCTGACTAGTTTTTCATAATGTAAATATTGAAAATAGGAAAATCACTGTACCTTCTCATTTTATGAATTTTAATTATTAAGTTTTGAAAGAAAATTATTATTTTATAGTTTGAGAACATTCCTCTCTGTTTAATAAATTCTCATACAGCCAGTGACTATCACTATTTCACTGCATTCTGAATGTATAATAGAGAGTGACATGAAAGTTTAAATATTCTTTTAAACACTGGCTTTTAATTTCACATTTATTATATTCGATTGGAAAGCTGTGAGATGAATCTTTGCAAATGTGAAAAGAATTTAATTTCCCGGTCCATTTGTTCTGAAGTCAGACGAGCGCAAAAATGAGGAAATTCATTTCCACGTAATGATGAAATGAAACTCTCTTTAATAAATATTCTGTAAATGTAGTAGGGTAATATTTTTCTGGAAAAATATCTTTACAGGGCTCTTTACAATTCAGTTTTATTTTTAACATAACTATCTTTCTTTTATATATAACTATCTTTCTTTTAGTAATATTTAAGATTTCTAAACTGTATGCTCTCGATAAAATTAATACTTGATTTAACAAGCGATATACATGTTTCCCAGTAACTTCTGGTTTTAATTCTAAATTCTCAGTTTAATATCTTGAAAATATCAATAATGCAGCACCATTTTTTAGGTCATAGCCTACATGACGGTGGTCCAGTACTTGGCAAATCTCCTTTAATGGATTTTAAAAGGAGGGATTTGGAAGGTAGAGGAAGATAGCTAAGTGTTAAAAATGGCCCCCGAGCTATAATTCAAGGATCCTATCTATCGAAGTTGCAAGGAAAATTTGCCACCTATTAAATATGATCATTTCTTTTCAACCCGATATTAATTTTCATCTCTAGAAACGGTGCGTTGTGAGGTAGTTTCTGTATATTAATAGCAAGTCAAAAATCCTTAGTACTATGCTTAATTTTCCGTACTAAATATCACCACTGAACACAAGAGAACCGTGCACTAGAGAATTCACAAAGAAATTGAAGCACCCTTAACGATGCAGCAGCGAGTTAATTATTACGGACCTATTGAAACAAACTTCAGACACGTAAGAGGATCCTTCGGAAGTATTTAATGCGAAAATCTAAATGAAGCCTGCAAGGCTTGTTACGTACACAAATTTGTAGATCCATGTCTGCTATTAGTTTTCCCGTTCCCGTAGGCTCATCGTGTAAATTAGACACCGTGTTCTTTCAGTGTTAATTAGTATCATGTGGAGCTGTGTTCATTAGCAATCAATTATTCAATCTAAATATTATATTAAAATTATATTATTTCAATCTCAATGGCACGAGCAATGTTTTTGCAGTCTGAATTACATTCGATGCATTTGACATGAAACTCTAGAATAATTATCGGAGGGAAAAAAAGAGGAATTGCATCGTAACACACAATAAATGGGAAACGGTATACTTGATATGTGTTATGAAAAATTTCATAAACTGAAACGACTGTTAAATAAAATACTGACGCGTAGTTATGAATAAGCATAAATAAATATTTGTTTACAGATTGCATTAGTCCTCTACTCCGGATATACATTACAAAAACAAAATAAAAACAAGAGTATGCATAAATGTTAAGAGAAATCAGCGAGTAAATAAGCACGAAGTGAAACATAATTACAAAATTATAAATGCCCAAATAAAGATATATGAAATAGACATTCTGAGAATTTATAGTTGTAATCCGTTTGTTGTGGTGTACACTTCTTTTTTAATTTATTAAAGAAGTTTATTTTCAGTTTTATTGAATAAATTTGTCAAATAAATTTTACCGAGCTGCAAAATTCGTGGGCTCGTTGCCCTTCAGGTAACGACCGGAAGGCCTGAAATCAAAACATCTATTGCAGTGGTCCTTTGAGGGATTAGAAGCCGCGTCGGACACACGCCAGTGTCATAACTGTAGTGGATGAGCTTCTGTCCCAACAATTTTGTACGTCTGGTAATTTTCCCACAGAAAGTGCAATTTCCTGGTGCCTGAGTTTTCGCGACTTTGGGTGAGACGTGTGAGCCCTTGTACTAGGAATTCGAAATGTAAGATGGAATCTTATTGGTCGTAATTCGATTCAGGAAGGGGAGATCAAAGGTCTCAAAAGAGAGTCCAAAGATTCAAGAAGTTAGCTACAGAGAGAAGGAGAAGTAGGTGTAGAGTGGTTAATGTGAGGGCAAGTTGTTATCAAGTGGTTTTATGAATTTTAATTATGAATACATATTCAAAATAGGATAAATTTTTAAAAAAGAGTAGGAAGATATTTTGATTTACTTAGAATAACATTATAATAATTCTCTTATTAGCTTTCTGCTCTGCTCTGCAGATCATCTCGACAATGATTCAATGTTCCACCCACCAGACTTGAGCATTGGTTGATGCTAGCCAATGAGATTCTAATAATTGTTCACACAAATGTCAAAACGACTAATTCCAGGTTAATGAAACCTCAAGGTTTTGTTGGTTCCAATTTACCGTGGAAAATTTAGCGTGTAAGGAGGGATTGATTTTGCCACACGTATATTCCACCTAAGCGCTATCTTGACCGTCATTAATCATCTGAAAGGAAGTCAACTGACGGCTTTTAACTTCGTTCCTTACTGGGTTTCCTACATGGGTAGCCAGCACGCGAGATAAACAATGGCACAATATAGTTTTACATAAAATAAAATAATAATTTAAGCCCAATTAAATAATTTCCACTGTGTACACTAAAATATACTGCAAGGAATGTAGCTTTTTTTTGGCCGTAATTCTGGAATGAGCTTAGTAGTCGTCGTATATTGCTATTGCAGGCAGCGAGCTGACAATAACCGTCACCTTTATCTTCGGTAACATGGCGTGAAGGGCTTGTCAGTCTACACGCCCACGCTGCGAAATGTCATTACGATGACTATTGTGTCCGCATGTTTTGTTACCAGGGCGAGCATCCCTGCAAGCGGCATTCCGCTTTCACAAAAGCGCAAAACTACACCATCTTCTTCAAGTTTTAGTGCATACTGTATACGAGGAACTCTCTTTTCATTCCCTCTTTTAATTCTAATTTACTGTGCATTTCATATACTGTCGGCACTCTCTTCATCGTAAAGTACGTTAAGTCCATGCTACAGAAATACCGTCGCAATGGAATGCGATCCGAATTAAAATTCGGAAATTGTTAATTAATATTTAAAAAAATATTTTTAACACGAATAATCCATATTATAGGTTTTTTATCGCATTACTGAAACAAAATCTGTTGATATAAATTTTTTCATGTCGAAATTAAATCACATATTAGACTTTTTTACGTTGTTTTCTTGTCTGCTAGCATAGTTGTGTAATGACATTCGACCTTAATAAACACACAACCTATAACGTAACAGTAGAACTGCCGCTAGCATTTTTGGTTATTTACAGACTGATATGAGACTCCACAGAAAAGATTTCTGTGTTCTGACGCAGACGACTCCGGAAACTTTTTCCTGTTTACTAGCAGCATACGTTCCCCTTTGAGCGCAAGCCTCAAGAATTCACTGTCGATGGTAGTCTGTGAAACGCGAGACGCACACAGATACTGAGTGGTAAGGCGAGGCGGGCAAAGACGCCCAGCGTCACTTACAGGCACGCTCGTTGCATCTCCATGAGGCAAATTCAGGCCAATCCTGAACTAGCTACCTCATTAAAACTGAAAATCGCTTCTAACCAACCTGTAACAATCAAACCGTACATTATAATCTCAGTACAGTCAAAAGTGTATTCATATGAATGGTTTCAAAATTAATCGCCAATATCCACCTGACATTGAAAATTAATAATATATAATTGATATAACTGCACATAGGTAAATGAATAATACATTCTAAAACACCACGTTTCTTCCGCAGTCAGTAGACCTCATCTGTTGTGCTCTACAAATCAGCTAAAATATGGTGGACGCTGAAGAGGTTATGTTTCTGAGTTTACGTGTAACGCTTTTAACATTATTGTAGAAATAATTGTATCTAATATTTAACATTCCGTGTGATTTCAGAATCTAATATTATTACAATCAAGTCTACGGTTAGTTATGCTCATATGATTGCTGAGAATTGAATTTTACCCGCAAGGCTCTATTATATCGATGAAGGGGATTGATGCAATGAACAATCACAATTTGAGAGGGTCGATCGGTTCTCCAAGCGATAGATCCCGCATTTGTGATGTCCGAAAAAGGAGGAAAATGAGAATAAGTGAATAGGAAAGTCTGTATCGTAGGATCGATGTCACCTTGATGACAGTCAAGGATTGGTGCCTTGGAGGATGTTTAAAAGAAATGCAACAAAAGAAGACTAGTTTATTGTTCCTAAGGCAGTCAACACAATAGTACAAAGAGTTGCGAGGAAAGGAATACTAGCAACTAGGTAATCGCTAGGAGCCCTAGAGGGAAGGTGTTCATGCGAGCAATGGCTGTTGTTGACTAACTAGCCGAGCTAACAAATGGCGAAGGTGGATCAAGGGGAGCTTTCCCCCCACCTTCACTAATTGGTAGCTAGTTGCCTATGGAAGAGACTGTCATTCAAATATGGCTTCCCTTCCCCTTAAATTAACACCACTGAGAGATTTTGCTGATCTCTGGGTTCTCACACTCTACCTGGGAACATTCCTTACACGCGTAACATGTGACCGGAGACGTTTATCACCAAGTCCAGAGTCGCCTGATGTAGAGCGCTCTAAGACTTTATGATGCAATCACTGTTCAATAAAATATGACAAATGGATGTGGTGAAAAATTATAACGTAAGTAGAGGGAACTTTCAGACTGATAGAAGTAAATGAAGAAATGTAGATCGTCTTATAACTTCAGCGTATATAGATGACAGCTTCCTCTAACAGAAGACCTGTGGCAGCGATGTCGATGGTTAGAATGCAAACAGATAAAATGTAAAGGGGGAGAGAGCGCAATAAATGCAAAGGAAGTTACTTCTGCTACCTTAAGGCGCCGCAGGTGCGGAATAAATTCGGTTGTGCAACAGGAAGCAGAAGGCATTTACTCTCTAATTGTTTTGTTGCCCATATACTTTACGCGATATTAGCTAGTTTTCCTGTTTCGACCCAAGTTTCTAAATTATCACTCACGGCTAATTTTAAATATGAGACTATAATTCGTCAATAAAAGCTGTACTTATATAAAATATTTTCAGTAATCTTTAATGATTTAAAGATTTAATTGTGTATCTGATATTTGTGAAAATGAAATAAAGTTAATAAAATAAAAAATCAACATATCAAATCTATATGTCTCTTCTTCAGTTTTTTCCCAAATTGTCAACAGATGTTAACACTATCATATACAATACATTTAATAATAATACAAATTCACCATGAGACACAATGTATTTGATAAATATTAAAAAATTCAATAATTATTAAATATATTGTATCAGGTAGGGTTAAAATGTAGTGACAATTAGAAAGGACTTGAAGATGGTACAAATAGGTACCGAAATATTTTTATTTAATGTACTCTGAAATTTATCAAGAATTTAATTTCAGTTTCTAACGATAATTCTATAATATAAAAATTTTATAATTATTTATTATTGATAAAGCTAGTGTGGTTCTAATGCTTTAAAAAGGCTATGATTGTATATTTGACTTAATACAGGCAGCATACGCGACAGATTCTAAACGAAGTGGTCCAACTATATGGAATGCATAGAAAATAATTCTACGCTCTGTTACAACAGAATCGTTATTTAATTGCCTTGATAGTTTGGTTTCATTTTAAAGGTGTCAAGGACTATAATAAAATAGTTGGCGAGAAAGAAGGAGAATTCAATTGTTTTTATTATTTTTCTGTCATTATGAATGTCGAGGAATAACAACAAAATATTAGTTTTGTTTCTAATCCGATTTTTCTCTGTAGAAGGAAATGGAAGGGGACCAAATATGAGTTAGAATATGAGAGTAAATTCTGAGGTAGAATTTTTAAGGCAGTGGCGAGGCAAGCACGGTGGAATAACAGTGTAAGGGAATGAAAAATTGCCCCACAGTTACTTGGTGCGCATCGCAGGATTAAGAGTTGAGATGTGGAAGCTGGTAGGGTAACATTGACCTGCATGAAGGATTGAGCCATTTCCGTGCAGTTCTGAGATTGGTGTACGAGCCATTTCCGTTTCCCCTGGAGCCAATGGCCGAACAATACAACCAAAGTACGTCGTGCGCTGTGCGCTACTTTGATAGTCATTCTTACTGCAGCAGGCAAGTTTTGTCTCATTCGTCTGCATTGCAGTCGATCGATTGGCTGCACAGGCATTCAGTCGTATTCTTTCAAAGAGTTTCATACTGAATTGAACAGTTCCAATTAAGTATGCTAAATGAGCATAAAAAATTCTACTAAGGCAATCTACTTTAATGAATGAGCTTCGCTCGCATTGTCTGTGAGGGGTTCCAGTCACATTGATATTCTTCATTTACTTACACATCAGTTGATTGCAATGATGCAACTAAACAACATGGTTTAATTAACTTTGCGTGTTTTTTTCGATACAGTTCACCAACTCCCCGAAACTACCACTTCTGTTGCCTATGATTTCGTTTGTCTACGTTAGCTGACTGGATCATGGCGTCTCTTCTACTTCAGTAATCTATTTTGTGATTAGATGATTAAAGCTACACGATTTATACAATAATGGGGTTGTTATGCCTGATCATTTCTTCCATAGGTATTTATAGATAAGTTAGATGGTTATTTATTCATTTTCGTGAGCATAAATTTTGTATAGAATGAAGTTTTTTTTGAAAGATCGTGATTGAATTTAGTCTTTAAGTCATCATAGTTTAGTCCTCCGCAGCGATTTCATACAGGCAAAGCTTTGTGATGAGTTATCCTGTAATAGTCCCTTTGTATCTAACCACATAACACGGAACATGCAGCCCCGGACGGTCAAGCCGAAAACGTTCAGAATACAGGATTGTTTGTAATCGAAGTGATTGATCGTAGAACCACTTCAGCCCGTTCGCCTCTTTGAGTGTTTTCAAAATTTTTTACAGAGGACTTTAAAAACGGTCTATTTCTGCAATCGGTTAATTAATAAAATGTTTCGGGATTGATTTTCACTTACTATAATTTGAGCCTCGTTCTGACGTGAATCTCTTTCCATCAAGCCAGAAAATCAGCGATCCAAAATCATGCCAACGTTCTCAATCATTTGTTGACAAAATCGATCATTATTAAAAAAAAACTATTGTTAGCTACAGATTGATTCAGCTACTGGGACCTTACATGACCGAACTTAATAAAACTCTCGTACTAATTATATTTTAGTATTGGAATGGTAACCAAATATGGTACTAATATTATTTTACATTTAGTATACAAACGGCGTTAAACGTTTTGTTTAAAATCAAAGCAAGATGTACGTTGGTGTTTTCCAAAGGTTGTGACACGATCCTTCTAATAGTCTTTTCTCTCAATACTTACGTCTGTAAGAATCAGGTTGCTGATGCTGATCTCTGTGAGGACTGACAGACACCCCAGCCTCTGAGTGGCGCTGCTCATCATTAGCAACACGCTTGTTGCCTATTTCGCTCTTATATCTTTTAATTGGGTTGTGCTGTTTCGAGTCTTGATTAACCAGGATAACGACGCTCGTTGCTCACGAAAGTTGACACTGTTGGCAGCTTCATTTGCGTGTCGGCCGAGCTGGTAATGGGGACCGCGTTCACGTGCCACAGGTGGTCGCGATGGAGATAATGCACCACGGAAAATCAGCTTGGAACTCGTCGCATATTTTCTTCAGGCCACATCATCAACGTTGTGAATAATTTATCTCAGACAGAATAATTGCTTGTATGCGTGAAATCAGTTTGCGAAGAACAATAGATTAGGAAAATGATTTTAATAAACACGCGACAGAACGCTTAATCTAACCTGGAACCATTTCTAAACACAAACCTTTCAAACTCAGCTTACGATTAAGGATTCTTGTTCATATAGATATTAAATTAGACCTGTGATCTTTTCTTCTACGTTCGGCGATAAAGGAACTTGAATGCTAAATTGCAGATTAGTCTAAGCTACATGAATGCCAAAGTGACAGAGAATATTGTACAGACCTTGGCTCAACAAATAGGTCAGATGGTTAGAGCGGTTTAGATAGTCATAAAGATTTTTTTTTCTATACTACATAAATTATAATATAAATTTTCTACCTGAGAGTAAGATTAACGATTTCGGTACGTACAACTTAGGTAAAATTATATATAAAGAAAATCAATAAATTAATAATTTTGAGTCCGACGTTAATTTTAAGAAAAATGTCATTATATTTTATGACAAATTCGCCATGGTCAATTTTTCAGATTTATCACAGAATTTAATAAAGTTCTATACTACTACCATAACATATCGCCCTGATTTTTTTTAATTCTTCAGGTTTCTTTCTGTGGTAATCAGTCCTAAGACTGGTCTGATGCAATCCTCCACGCTAATTTATTCTGCGCAAACCTTCCCATTTCTACATAGCTGCCACATCCCACGTCCTCCGTAATATGCTTCCCTCTAATGCCAAAGTATAGAAGAACCTCTTGTCTTAAAACGTAGCCTAAGAATGTATCCCTTCTCTTGTTCAACATCCTCCATATTGTTCACTATCAGTTCCAAATCGAATTCTATATTATTATGAAATATATTAAATATTGTAAAATCGCTGACACTTTGGCTGTTTTGTGCGTTTGTCAACAAACTAAATATGATTTTTTTATAGTGTTTGATGATTCTATGTGCTACGTTTCGGCCTATTTGAAGATTTTTGTCAAACAGTGTTTAAGGCAAACTAATGCTAGAGAGCAAACACATGAGGCACAAAGATATAACAAACCAGCGGTTCATCACCAAAGGCACACATATTATGTAGCAAAAGTTCATAGTTTCTGACAGCCCAACCTCATTATCTTTGATATATATGGAATTTAGATTATGTACAACTTTTCAGTGAGAATTAAAAAAATAGCATTATTTCTTTTTTCAAAAAGAAACACATGATTCAATAATAAAAAGTGATTAATAATGCGCCTGTGCTTGTAATTCGGAGAGCTTAATTTTTTTCCAGTAATTAAAGAAATTTTAGACAGGCTTATAAATATATATATTAGATATTACGTTCATTAATTTTTTGATATATGATAATGGGTAGTAGTTACTTTACAGAAAAATAATTACGGATTATAAATTAACTTTACGATTCCATTACGAACATTTATCAAGTATATTGCACATTATGGTGGTTTTTGTATAGATAAATGTTCCGAAAGTATGTTATGGAGTATACCAGGGTAGATGGACTTAAGATATATTAAACGTATAAACTCTAATGCAGAGTCATTTTGAAATATAAATTTGTATGCTTCTGAGAAACAATCATTTGCAAAGTATGAAACCAAAGGCGCTAAACAACATCGAGTGTACTTTAAAAATGACTTGTATTTCTGAAGTTGAATTCATGGACACCCTATTTTTAATTTTATTTTCTAACCAATAGTAGTCGAGCATACTTCAGAAACGACATGAATTTCTGAAGTTGCATTCATGGACATACGACGTTCTCACTTACCCTATTTTTAATTTCATTTTCTAACCATTAGTATTAAGCCAACTTGGTTGCAACTTCGGAGGTTTCACTGGCTTAAATATGTTTGAAAACCTAACGGAATAAAACATGTATACCCATGGATGGTGTTATCCTAATGACACACAGAAATCCTGATAAATTATTTACTTGTTACACTGTAAGTACGAAGAGTGAATTGTAGACTGCCAAGTTTTAATTAAAACAAATACTTGAAATTGAATATAAATTAAATTCACAAAAGCAGGACATTTTCTTACATATTTTTTGTAGAGTTACATTCAATGATTTTACTTGGAAGTTAATCACAATATCTATTTATACTCCAGGAATGTTCTGTCACCTCCGAGGTTTCTTTTAAGTAAACATGTATGTAGGATAATTGTCCATTCTCTTAGATTAAATTGTTGGTTTTATTATTCTGCAAATAAACATTAAATTTGTTTATTTTTCACTCCAAATATTTTCATTTTGTGACTGTGACTATCAGAATATAACACACAGGACAGGTTGAAATAAAAAAGCAGTTATTGACAGCAGAACCATTTATGGAGGCTTGGCGCCCCCCTTTTACCCCACGTTGCACGAAAATCTGCAATATCTCTGAGTGAGAACAGATTCCAGCTGCCCGTGTGACACAAGCCATACAGTTTTGTTGAACACGGACAATTTTACCGGCTTCCTTTTATGTGAAATGAAAGGGAAATTCCATTCACGTAGAGCATCGTGTCATTTGAAATGTTTGTTGTGCACAGAATTTTCACACCCCGCATATTCACTTGTGTTCCAGACGTGCTCAATGATCTGTAATGATTTGCCCGGGACTGCCTTCGTCGACACTTCTATAATTCCTGCTTTGTCCCTATTCATTTGCTGCTGACTTTGGGGAAACAAAACTGCAGGTGACAGCCAGGGAATTTATGTTAAGGCTAGTATAACGTTGTTTCAGCTCAGTTGTAAATTTGCAAATATAACCAGTCTTCACTAGTACTTCAAATGAGTATCCTATATTACATATCTGTTCTGAAATTTTATGATTCAATATAAATCCAACAAGAGAGATATAAATTTTTTCTCACCATGTAATTATTTACCTTAGATATAGGTGCCTGTTGGAGTTTCTCCCGCATGCATTTCCCTCCAGAGTGACTGCGGGGCTCACCTGATAATGTCGGGAATGCCTCGTACTGGGGTCGAAGGCCTTGGGCATATGGCAAGAAATTTCTGCTGATCCCATTGGATCAGTCGGCTAACTGCCTCCTGAAAATTGTGAGGACACGGAGAAGGGAATGCTGCGACCCCACAGCAAACCCGCCTCCCGTGAGAAGGGCGTGAGAATAGTACCCAATGCCCGACCTATGGATTCCCCTGCATCTCTTTAGTTGAAACTTCGGGTAGGATCCTTAAACAGCATCCCGGGACCCTAAATAACCCTTGGCTACCTAGCTCAACCTTCCGCATCCCCCCTTTTTCAATTCCCTTCCTATGCTATTAAAGGGGAGTTGCCTGTTTCAGGATTACCCTCATGCAGTCTGTTTACCCAAAATAAAAAATTTCCCCTGTTTTAAATTTGCGTTCTAAAACACTCGATTTATCTTTACGGGATGTTTTTTTCGAAACGTTCTGTGGACTAGAAAGGAGTTCATTCTCTGGATGATTTGAATTACAAGTGGTTAATTTTATTGATTACAAAATTGTTATAAACGACGTTTTGATTTAAAATGTTAATTAAAACAAAGCGAGTTCATTACATAGTTTTGAGAATTTTTTATTTAAAACCACTGTTGAATATGAATAAAATAGACAAATAAGTCTCTAAAATTGGTTAATGAAAGTTAGCTTTGAACAGATATCGACGAATAGAACGAATTGAAGAGATATACGCCAAATCCTGTTAAATAACTTTTCCATTGAAAGTCAGTAACTCATTCACCCATATGGGAAGTAGGATAACCTCTCCAGTGAATAAGCAGTTTATATTAATAAAAGATAATTTGTATGCGCACTGGACTTTATATGTCGTGCCTCGATCAACTGCACAACTTTGAATGTTTGTTCCCTATGCGTATCCTCCGAGTGCCATGAAATTTGAATATATTCAAATGATCAGCCCTCAGAAGGTATCTGTCGATCTTTTGGAGATTTAGGTTCCTTCCTTTCTTTCCCTTTTCCGGGCAAAATGTCCAACTCTAAAGACATACTCGTAGAGCTTGCAGCAGGATAGATAACGCCCTCGCGTAATCTGTCAAACGAGATGATTATTTATCTCAGTTATAACTAACATGTTACTTAAGTAATGACACCTTCAAGAACTTTTTTAAATTTTAAACATAATGCTATTCATTATCATCATCTAATGATACCTTTTAATTGTCGTTTTGTTTTTGATAACGTTATTTATTGTGCCAATAGATTTAGTGATTCAACGTATTGCATGTCATCAAATTTATATTATGGTAGTTTATGCAGTGTAGGGGTGTCAAAGGTTAATTTAAAAAACTGACTATATCGATGCCGATTTAATCACATTTTAATAAACAGATTAGTGTCGAATATTTTCCTTCTTGACTCCATTATGATTAAATGAATATTTAAAAGCGTCATCTCGTACATTTTATGTCTGTTTCAACTATTTAATCTATTTTCCGTTATTTATTTCACCTTAGTATTAGGAGGATCCTTTTAAAACTTTATCACTTCTGTAATATTAGCATTTTACATATTTCATTTTAACATTCGATTAATATTATTCCTCGACGTTGTTGTGGCTTTTCACGCATACAAACGTAATCAACTCTTGTGAAATACGAAACAGTTACAAGTACAGTTGACGCAGCATTTAAGTCTTAGAGGTGTTAATTTCGGGAGGTAATCTTTCGAGCTATGTGAAATTTATCTAGAGATAACGCGGAGAGTAACATTAATTTAATTTTCATAGTTTGTCTAATCTGAATTGAGACTCTTCACTTCATTAGTGTAGAACCGGTACGAAAACGTGGGCACTGCTCGTTTTCCAGCAGCATGAATACTGAATGTGTACGAATGTTTTCCCCGGTGCTGAAAAGAACTGTGGACATGATAAACTTTTTTACCCCTCTGAGTTGAAAAGCGCTCTCGTGCAATGAAAATCATATAGCACGCCATCATTATTCCAAAAAGTATGCAAATCACCGAGGGAGCTCTAACAAAAGCTCCTAAATGGACTTGTGGAACCTGCACAAAGCAACGTAGGCCGCTTATCCCGCTCTCACAGCTAAGACTCCACATTCAATTAAAGTGCGTTGCATGTGCATGTTTATCTTTACCCGCGATAGTCGGTCACCCAACTTTTAATGACGCGACGGGAATAAATTATTCTAATATTATTTTATGCCTGTACCTATAATGTTACACAAATTAAGACACGAATTTCAACCACGGTTTACGATTTTCCAATGGTAATATAATTTTGTTACACTAAATTTTAGTTACTTTTTCTAAATGTAAATTCAAAATTATGTTTAATAGTATTAATTAAATTTTATATTAATTTGAAACATTTTTTTAAAATAAAATGGGAAGTCAAGTCTTTAATAGCAATAATAATAATTTATTGAATTTTCAATATCGTTTCGAAAATTTTGTGATGAATACATTAAATTTTCGATTGTAATTGCATCCATTTTCTAACCCATGAGCTTTTCTCAGTTTCTCTGTACGTTATATAATATTTCAGGGGATGATTCGATCTGTAGATACAGCCGTCGACTATTCGAAAGAACGCACCCGTAGAGCCTGTTTCAATTTGCTGCTCCGCAAGGTGGCCATCCGTCTTTTCTATCGGCCGATGATAATATTTGCTCTGCAGGCGATACAAGAGTCGTGGCAGAATGATTTGTGGCTGCAGTCTTCTCGTCTCCTCTTCTTTCTCTTCTCCGGCTGCCGGCTACCGGGCATCTGAAAACCGATATCTTGTTCCTGAGCTCGGTCTCCACGGCCACTTACATCCGCTCTCTCTCTTAGTTTTTTCCCCGAGACATTTACAAGGGCCGGCAAGACATTACTGTGGAGTTGGAGGCTCTGGCCCCGCCCACGCGATTGCGTTGGCTGTTACCTCTCTTTCTCCTGGACCGCTATGGGTGCTGGCCTGGTTAGGCGTATTCCCCGAATTGGAAGCTCTCCAGTGCGGCCAGCAGACCGCAACGCGTTTTTACGAGTTATTCGCTTCGTTAGTTAGCTGCAGCTACTGGATTCGGGTTTACGACTTTTGCAACAATACTCTTCTAGTAGCTGCACTCACCTGTTACTTTCCCGCACGACTGTAGCTGAATTTTCAGTCAATGATTTAATGTATAGTTTCTGGTGGGGATGTTCTGAGAAAATTATTAGTCCACTTAATTTATTGCTACTCGCACTCTCATAGTCTCTCCGAAACTGTAAGTAAATTTCAGCATTTCGGAGCACCTGTTTATGCATTGCGTTCTTTGGCCGTTTAAATGTTGATGTAATGGCTACTAAAACTCTCTTTCGGTCACTGTTAACAGAGTTATATTATTTTAAAAATGGAAGCTTTCGGCAGTTATACTACCATATTCATCCTTGTACTTACAAACTATTGTAACGGACGACGTGTAAATCAACACATACATTTTAAATATTAACAACGTACTTTGTACGGAAAATAGGGATAATCTAAAATAGTTTGTAAGTACAAGGATGAATATGGCAGTGTAACCGCCGAAAGTTACCTTTTTTTCTTGATGTTTATAGTCGCATCAACTGCAAGGTCATTAGCAACTGTGTACAATCAGGGGAAACTTTGTATCCAAGTAGGGGTATCACAGTATGAATTTTCAAACAACACAAACATCAAAGTCCATGCCAGGATTCGAACCCGGGACCTCTGTGGTGCGAGGCAGACACGCTAGCCACTACACCACAAGAGGTCGGCGCTACCATTTTTAAAATAATGCAACTCTCACAACGGTGACCAAAAAAATAGTTTTATTACCCATTGCACTTATTTATTTTAATTGAATATAGCAACACACTAAGGCCCCACCAGTTTCGAAGAAATCCGGACCGAAACGTTTTTCTTATTCATATTAATTAAGTAGAACGAAAAGTGATGATAATATTTAATTCATTCATCTCTATAAGACTAATGCCAATCGTTTAATATAAAATTATATCACTCTACTTGCTGATATAAATTTAAAATGTTTTACATGGACTAGCCAATAGACTGGACTAATGCATGGCTCGTCGTGATGTTTGTTTAATTTATGATTCCATTAAGCCATGAAGGTACTATTGTTTACCGGGAAAAGCCAGGTTACACACGAGTACTCTGTGCCGTATAATTATATATTTTTTGTTTGTGGTCTATATCCTAATACGACAAAAGCGGCAAAGAATCCCCGATACGATTGTTCCCCTCAGAACATTTGTACCGTGAACTAATTGAATCTAAGCAAATATTAGCTGCATCTACGAGTCCCATGCAGACTGAAAAGTAAAAACTGGACACCGGATGCGGTGATATTTCATGCATCGTGTCTGATAGAGTGTATCACGAACAAATGCGCGTTCTCGTGTAATGTTTTGAGTAAATTTACATTGTAGGAGTGGGGAGAGAGAGCGGTCGTGTTTGGTAATGTTAAACACTGCGCCTCTAGGGCATACAACAGTCTAAACACGCCTGATTGCACGGCTCCCAGGCTACCTGATTTATATAAAATGCTTTGTTAAAATGACATTATTTGAACGGGTCGAGGTACGCCAGATATAAAAATAAAAAATTCGCAACCAAATACCGCTCGCTTTGTATACCTGAGGCAATGCTTGAGGTTTGCACTGCGGCGAAAATGTTTTTGTTCATTTGATGACATCTACAAGCATTTTTAAATTAATGGACACGTTAAGTGCCTTCTGCAGAAATATCATGTAGCTTTGCTCCACTAAGACTCCAGGCACTTTAATTTGTCATACGGTGGCTCATGACGTGAATATGCTGACTCGCACTTTACAATTTTCATATTTCACCAAATCCGTCTTTTCATCAAGTCAACTTTCAGCCTCGTTCTCATCACAAAACAGATTTTACTATTATTATTATTTCCTGGGCTAGTAATTTAGTTGAATATGACTCTATAGCATCCTACGGTACTAAGAACCATATTTCTTACGTTTGGTTTGTCTGCAATGCAAAAAAATAATTCTTTAGTAGGTCATATATCTTTGAAACTCGTAAAAAAATAAGCGAATTTTAAGTTTACAATATAGATATCTTAAAATTAAATTTATACTTTCTTTAGTAAAGTGCCAGGAATTGACAACATTCCAGCAGAGTTAATAAGAGCATCGGGCGAAGAAGCAATGCCATGGCTGTTTGGAATAGTTTGAGAAATATACGAAACAAGAAGAATACCAGAAGATTTTAGTAAAACATAATTATAACCATACCGAAGAAGGCTGGGGCTGATAGATGCGAACAGCACAGAACAATTAGTTTAGTATCCCATACATAAAAAATATTAACGAAAATAGTATATAGGAGAATGAAACGTCAAATAGAATACGAGTTAGATTGGACGCAATTAAAACACGCGGAATGTATAAGAACTCAACAATCCCAAATCGTGATGTCAAACCAATGTCAAGCTACGACGCAATGAACTTGTTTTGATGAGTAAGTCAAATGCTACAGTTTTTTTCAAACAGTGAGGCTAAAGTTTTGGGTTTATGTCAAAATCCAAAAGCAAATATAAAAGGAATTGGTTGGAAAATAAAATTAAAGTTCTGGAATTCGACAACGACGCCACCTAACAGTTGCAACATATTAATAGGCCGTCAGTAGGTGATATGAATAGAACCAAAAGAAACAAAATCCATATAAATCGGTTTATGGCATGAAATTTATATTAGAACCTTTTAAAATCAGCAATCAAAAAAGAAGCAAGAAAAGGATGTAGTGTGTAGCCCATGGTTTTTGACTTATATATAGAACTGGCGTTAAAGAAAGTTAAAAATTAATATCGGAAGGGAATCAAAATGCATGGAAAAGAAATGAAAACCCCAAGGTTTGCTGGTTATATTGTGGTGTTCGGGGAGTCGAAAGAAGAGTTAGAAAACATGATAAATTGCATGAACGTGATCCTGGTGAAAAAGTACAATATGAGAATTAATAGAGGAATGTGTATGGCAAATAGTCGAATAACGAAGGGTGTTAGATTGGGAAGGGATATTTTGAAGGAAGTTAAGTAATTCTGCTACTTGGGCAGCATAAAGTCTAGGGATGGTATAAGTGTAATAGACATAAAGAACAAGCAAGGAAGGCTTTCGGTAAAAAAAAAAGAATTTACTTTTGGATATTATAAATATTAATATTATGAAATCATTACTAAAAAGGTTTGTATGGAGTGTGACATTGCATGGGTGCAATGGACGGTAGGAGTATCAGACAAAAAACGAATAGAAGCCTTAGAAATTTTTTATAGGAGAATCCTGAAAATGAGATGGATGGACACGGTAACTAATCAGTAATTTCTAAAGATAATAGGAGAAGAGCGAAAAATTCGTAGTATTTCGACCAACGGAATTATTATATTAATAGGCAACGTTTGAAACATGAGGCCTCGTAAAATAATATTAGAGGGAAGTGTGTGACGTAAGAACAAACGAGGGAGGCCAAAGACGGCATACGGTAAACAGATTATGGAGGATGTGTAAAAATGAAAGGGTTGCGCAGGATAGATTAGCATGGACCAGTCTTAGGGCTGATTACTACAACAACATGTATCAAAATGGAACTTTGTATAGTTTCTTTTTTAATGAAACTTTTGTACAAATTTTGCTTATGTCATAAATAAATACATTTATTTCTCTTTTATGTATCTTAAAGTTCTAAAATAAGGACCAGCACTCCGTAATTTTGTCTTTGTTCGATAGTACTATCTCTAATAAATAGGCAATTTCGGTGTTTATTTGTTAGTGTTTATAATTTGCAATAACCAAATTATGATTTTGCAATCTGTGGTCAGACAAAGGCGTTACAGAAGTAATAATTTTAATCTAGCAGTTGTACGGATTGAGTTCGTTTAAGCTTCAATATTTTAGGACAATGTCCGAAGTTTTAGTTGGGAAACGTGTAGGTAATAATGACTATTGGTGCAGGGGGGGAGGAAGGGGGAAGAGTAGAACTGTGTTGTAGACGTCGAGTACACCTGTAATGCTGTTTCATGACGCGTTGCCTCATCTCCATCTCCACCCCCGCATCCCATGCGCCATATGCAATGCCCACACGAACTCAACCCTGGTGACAGCTTCCCTTGATACATATGCATGGGCCCACACACATCGCAATGCTCGCTGACCGTATTGGAGCTGTATTCTCAATGCAATACAGAGAAGAGATGCGCGGCATTAATTTTTATGCCATATATTATGAACCTTTTAGGTCCCTTCATATGATAAATAGAACTCGTCTAAACTTTTTCATTTAATGAACATGCATAAATCATTACTGTGACTACCGTACTAAATAGGGGAAAGGTTATTCTAATATTACATATTTTTTAAACTAGACAATTAAAGTTAATTTTGCATTTATTTACAATATATTAGTGAATAAGCCTGACTAAGAAAATATTAGGTTTAACAAAAACAGATTTACTGGCTATTTTACATCCTTAAAAATGACACGTACAGATATGTATACTTTTTTCCAATGATAGTTATATCTGTATGATTAGAGGTGTGAGGGTATCTCTATATTTATCTCTATTTATGGTCTTTTTTTAAAAAAAACTTCTTAATTAAAATCTTGTATCTGAAATGACAAAATTGAAAATGTTTACATTAACAGAAATTGTAATCATTTTACGATGCCAATTTGAGTCTGCGTCGCGTGAAAACAGCCACGATCGTTGAGGTGAGATCATCGCTATTTCCTTCCTTCGGCGTCAAATTTCCAGTCCAAGTAGAAATCCTTCAAAATTTCTCCCCACTTCAGCATACTTTCCTCATTTAAATTTCCTCATAGTGACTGCGAAACGTGGAGCAAAGGAGAGGATAACAGAACCAAAGTGGAAAAACTGTGCATATTATTTAATATATTTTAATCCTTTTGCAGTTTCTTACATAAAATGTCATCAAAAGATATTTAGTAAAAATCATTCTATTGGATTTAACGTAAATTTGTAATAAAATTAGCAGAATTTCCTACAAATAGATTGTCTTTCACACTTTCTGAACGTATTAGACAAACACGGCGAGACTGTATACATTTGTCAAATTTCATTTATATAGAAACGCGTCGATGTATCAGGTTTTATGCGGATGTTAAATCAGTTCCTTTCCACAGTCTGACTATAATTTTGCGGGTAACTCTTATACTAGGAATTCTCTCTCATATTTTTTTTCAGTGATGCCAGTCAACAGAAATTAGAATGGAAGGGCAAGAAAAGAAAGCAGAAATAAAGACAGAAGTAAGGCAAGGATGCAGTCTGTCGTCCATGATATTTAACTTTTATGTAGAACAGGTGATGAACAAAGTTGAAAATGAATATTGAAAGGAAATCAATCTACAAGGGTAAGAAATAAAAACCCTAAGGTTTGATGATGATATTGTGGTATTAGGGGAGTTAGAAGAAGACTTAGACACCATAATAAAAGTCATGAACGTGTTCCTGGAGGAAGAGTACAACAAGAGGATTAATAGAGGGAAAACCAAGGTGATGGAGTCTAGTTTGGGAAACAGTGGAAAATCAAAGGCTCTTGCATATAGAAAAAGAATGTAAGGTTTCGAAATGTGGTGTTATAGGAGAATGCTGAAAATCGGATGGGTGGATACGAGGAAGTTCTAAGCAAAACAGGGGAAGAGGGAACAATTCGGATGATTTTGACCAAGAAGAGGAATATATTAATAGGCCACGTTTGCGGACACGAGGATCTTGTAAAATTAGTGTTAGAGGGAAGTGTGTGGGGTAAGACCAGAACACGGATGCAATGGATGGAATACGCTAAGCATATTTAGGAGGATGTGATAGCTATGTAGAACTGTAAAGGCTTGCAGAAGATAAGTTAGCATGGAGGGTTGCATCAGACCAGTTTTAGGACATTACTACAACAACTACTTTTTTTTTCATTGTAGACAAGGAACACTCAATTTCATTACGAGACATCTCAACACCATTGTTAACAAACATAAAGTCCAGAAGTATTGTATTATAATTCAATTCATGGTTAGATAGTCGAAATATGTAAAACTGTCGATGAAATTCTTTCCGCGACAAACGCACGTACATATATATGAATAATCGATAAATCGTTTTCTTAATATAAAAAATGTGTGACAAATATTGGAATATTAAAAATCTTGAGTGGCAGGCAAGTTTTCCATCAGGGAAAAAACTGTATTGGGAGGGGCCCAGGAAATTAATTTTACGATAAAGCTACTTCGATGGAGCTATTGTGAAATAAATATTAATTTACCTCCCATTACTTCGTCAGAATCCTTAGCTGAAGTGATTAAAGTATGTTATCATTCAATCCAATATTATTTCAGATGATATTTTATAGCAAATAGTACATTTGATTCTCTTATTACTGTTAAAGCAGACTTTAATACACATGAAACTGAATACGTCTTGAATTAATACGATATTAAGTATCCGATAAATGTAACGTGCACATAAATTTTACTGTAGGTGCCTAATTAAAACGATCGCACTGTTCGTTTCTTGGTAGTAATTTATTAAAACATTAATCATAATTGTCTAACACAGACATACATTGTCATTGAAGTAATAAAGTAGTATATTATTGTTTTTATTTATGTATTGACTTACTTATTTAGTATAAGACAATCACTGTTATAAATTTTATTCTCCGTGTGTGATAATATATTTTCTCTAGCATATTTATATTCCACATATTCTTAATTATTCTTACTTTCATCGTGTTATTATTCTGTTAATGTTACAATCCAGACACATTCTATAAAAAATAGTTACAACGCTATAATCTAGATTTCATAGAGCAGTAATGTTAAAAATTAATCTCCAAGTTTTCTTTGTCCAAATAACTTAATTTTGATATTTGCGTTGCTTATTTTAAGTTTAAACAGGTATATGAGAATTCTTATTCGTATATCTATAATCTGTTTCTTGATGATGACATCTATAGCAGGAACAACAGATGTGGTATTTATATTGAAAATTTAATTTCTCCTACGTAGCTTTACTAATAAACTATTTCGGTTTTACGTAAAAGGTATCTTTCTAAAATGAGGAAAGTAGTAGAATGATGATATATAACCCACAGACTTGTATTTTTGCTTCGAGTGAGGAAGGCAGCAGTAGGAAGACTATACACTATTTAAAATAAGAAGTCCGATGGTCGTTAAGGCGTGGAATCATCCAATCACAGCAACGCTGCTTGACGAGGCTCCTTATTAAGAGGGAATGTCATTGGATGATTCAAGGTCTCATCCCTCTCACGCCTAAACGGTCATCAGAATTTTTATTTTGAACAGTCTGCAGTTTATGTGCTTTGGCAGGTAGAAGGGTCGAAGGGATGAAGTGTTTGGTAATTGTACCATAACGCAATCGTACGATAAACGCACGTAGAATAATGACACGGGTAATAATTAAAAAATAATAATTATATTGAAATGAACTTCAATCTTTTGTGGTGTCGAGGTCCAGGTGACTGTCTCACACCACAGAGATCCCGGGTTTGAATCTCGGCATCGACATGGAATTTTGCGTTCGTCATGGGCATAAAAGTCAATCGGATTGAAACACTACACTATTCTACCGACCTACAACAAAATTATTTTGAAGTTCTAACTGGAAGGAAGCTTTTCCAAACATAACTGGTTTCAAGCCAGCACAATGATCCATCATTAGTAATCTACACAAGTCTCCACTTTCTCCTATCCTCCACTATCCTCTTCATTTTCTCATACCTTTGACATCCTTCCTCTCTCTCTCTCTCTTCCTAGGAACTGGTCCCTCCATCAGCAAGTAGTTCCGTTTCAAATGATAAACTTCCCAATTCCTCTTTCTTGCTTGCAAATTGTTTCAGATTTATTTTTCTGACCAACTTTCAATTTTCCCTCATCCTGTTTTCTTGACATCCACGTCTCTGCTCTGTACAATGCAACACTCCTGATAAATAACTTGGCCAATCATTTTCTCAGTTTCTTATCCAATCAACCACTTGATTTCATCTTAAACTCAATGCACATTCCGCCCTGATAATGCATGCCTTCGCTTTTTGATGACCCACAGAATGCTTAATTCTGATTTAAAATAATAACTAATTATAAAAAATACATCTTACGGATAGAGAGACAGTGAATAAGTATTTTTACTACACTCCCTTATTATTATTCCTTAAATTTCACGCATGAGCTTCTTTGGCGTACTATAAATCCTGAAATGAACTCAATGTACTAACGTGCCTCAATTTTTTAGTGGTTTATATATTACTAAGTAACGTAACGAAGATTGACATTAAGCTGCGGCGTTCACTTCAATTACAGTGGACCAATGAAATTAGTAGCTTTTTTGCTCCATTTTATTACTCTTTATTTTATACTTAATTTGATTTTATTAATTACAAGTTTTATATTTGTATATTCTCGCATTCAACCGACTTATATCTCATGTATACATGGAAGTTTTTTTATGAAACTAACGGAGTCAATAAATCCAACATCTTTAGCAATTTAGGCCTCCTTTGTACGCATTTTCTAATGTATTGAGTTTGATGACTCTTACTATAGTCTTATTCATATTTAAAATACAATTATGACAGTAGGAGATTTCAGTCAGGCATAACTATAAATTCGTAGCACGTGAATTACTGTCGTCTAGATAGTTGGTTGTGGATTGAGGATGGTTACAGAGAAATCGCCGCCTTGCCTCGTTAATCTCAAAGACAGGACACGACGCTGACACGAAGCTGGTGATCTTGCGCATCAACGGCGTCCGCTTGACTCAGCTAAATAACTAATGTTCTAGGTCATGTATTATGCAGGCGTCCTTTGACGCAAGGAAGCCCCTGCAGCTGATGCGCTGTCAAGTTCTCCTTCCTAAATAAATGACAGTAGCCCGGCCGGGAGACGAAAAAAACAAACATTCCCGCGTGAGAGACCGGATCTTTAAATGTTGTATGTGTCTCCGTTTCGTGTCATCATGTAACTATACCACTTAGTACTCATTCACGTACTTCTCTAAACTTTTTATGGACGGACATATCAACACCCGGTAATTACTTCAACTAGGTGTAATAAGTACATCATAATAGAAGAAAATCTTTGTACTCGTTAGTAAAGAAACGAAATTGTCAAATAAATTGTGTTTCAACGCGTTTAAAAGTAAAGTCATTAGGTATGTGAACGATAATTGGTCATTGTGAAGTTGTGGTTGCTCAGACTGACATGAAGTGATAAATCAGAATGCCATTTCAATAAGAAAATATTTTCGTAAATTTAATTTTAACCAACATTATAAATAGCTACCCAACGAGAACCAAATCAAACTAACAGTCATTTGTGGGACCTTCAAACACATATTTACTAGTTATATCGAGATAGAAGTATGGATACATTTAAACGGCTGAACGTTCCTTTACAGAAATTCAATTTTTAAAAGTTTAAAGGTTTTTAAGTTAATTGCTAATAAACAAAAATTAAATAAGAAATTTATTAATTATATATATATATATATATTAGACTCAAAATCTCACTTTGGTTCTGTACAATATAAAAATGGAATTTGAGAGAATTAAATATTTAAAGTGGCAACGGTTTACGTATCAGTCAGGGATGTGGGCAGACAATCGGGTTTCAAAAAACACTTTTATATGCTGCCGGAACGAACCTGGTTGTTTCATAAACTTCCTGGATCATCGGGTAAGGGGGGGAGCTTTTCCCGGAAAAATGTCTGGCTCAGACGTGCAGACGATGAACTGTGGAGATGTGCTTCCGTTTCACGAGCAAGCCTAATACTCTAGCAGGTGTGGGCTTTGGATTTCAAGGTCATTAATTTTTCGATCTGATTAGTGTTGAGAAAAACAAGCCTCCAGTATCGGAGTCGTTTTTTAGAAGTCGGCAGACGATTTTATCTGGAATTAGACTATTTTTTGTGCAAATTGCGTTTGCTTTCGAAAATAGTGAAAGCGCTTATATTTTCTTACAATTGATGTTTAACGGCATAACTATTCGAACCAACTTATAATTTTCTCTTCCTAAAGTCTTCTTCAGATTCAGATCTGCACATACTTATGTGTTCATGTTTCTAATACCCAGACATCCTCTATTTCAACTTCAACGACCACTGTCTTCCTCATCTCATTGCTTCCCAGCCAATCTCTCCTTTTATCCCAATACATAGGAAAACTTCTCCACACGTGACGTATCTTTACCAATTGTTTTTGATTGTGGGATCAGCAATTTTAGAATAAAGGTCTGGCCTTGAGGAAATTTCATAGGTCATCGGCCCTCAGATTTTTGATGTAAACATGAATGTCCAAAAATACACGGTGCCTCTCTAATCCTGGAAATTCCACATCTACTCCGCCGGTATCAGAAAATTTTCGTTGAATTTTCTTCACTACAAAAGTCATGTGGATGTAATGGCTTTAAAATAAATTTTAAGTTGTTGGGTATATGGAACATATTTCACTCTGAGAGCATTTGATCATAAAAAGAATATTACTATTGTAGATTAAAATTTGTCAACTGTCTATAAATTGTCAACTTTGTCGTTCCTTTGGTAATTTTCATAGGTAATTATAAGTAAGATTATAGTCAGAAACAAATTATATATTCCGTTAATAGCAATACGTCTACTTGATTTAAGTTAAAAACTATTGATTCTGATTTTATAAAATTATGAGAGAAAATAATAAAATATCAAAAATATTACTTGCGGGCAAGATCAATGGCACTATTTATGTACTCCACATTTACTGTTGGAATTTATTTTCGTACATAATTTATACTGAAACGGCATTTGACTGGGCTTTCTAAAACTCTATTTGATATTTCGATGAACGAAATTGTGTATGTTTTAGCCGTTAGAGAAAGATGCTAGGTTGGTATCGAAATGTCCAGTTTATTTCAGTAATATTCTCTTTTCAATGTTTGTCTCTTAAAAATCAAATTTAAATTTTCGGAAAGCATTATGGAGTTTATTATATTAAATCACGTATAGATGAGCACAAAGAAATTATAACTCAAAATTATTCACCACCAAAGTCTTCTGCAAATCCATAATTTGATTGGTATAGTAAAAGGTATTAGATGAAGCCTAATTCTTCGCAGTAAGAAATCACAATCCTCCTAATCCTTATGCTTTTGTTCTGGTTGTAGTTTGTAATTGATTGTTTTAGATTTTAATTCTTCGTGAAGAGGTTTTCAAATACACAGAAATATTGATCGTGAACTACAATTTTTTTCATTTATATTTAGAATCATATTTCGTAAATTTTATGCTCCTTAGTAAAGTTTCTGTGTGTTTCAGTTAACGGATTCAAGCTTTTTTTTCTGTAATAAATATATTTTCACTATGTAATAAAATATTACTTAATTTTATATAAATACGCATTAAACGTTCCTTTTCCTCTTGCAATTAGGTGATGAACGATGAAGAATGAGATTATCTCAATAATAATTTCGGATTTATTCCACTGACTTCCAAAGCGTGACGGGGAAAAAAAATAGGTGTCATTACAGAATCACTCGCCCTCTTCGGATTTAAAATGCAGCAAAGCCAATCTTTCCCCCATTAAGGCAGTTCACATTTCTGGTTAGCAGATGCGTGGAATTTACATATCCGGCTTCATAAAACTCGAGAGCTTTTGAGTGATGGGCTTAATTTCGTGCTGGGAGATTTCCTAACTTCTTCCCGGCATTTGCGGTCGTAATAAAAGGGAAAGCTCTTTTTTTTCTAGCTTAAGTACTCTTTTACAAAATAAACGAAATTATTGTAGTACGGCATATTTAAGCTTTCATATGTATCAACAGAGACAACTGAACAACTTTCGCAGGAAAAAAATATTTGATTCTTTCGAGAAATAATAAAATGTCTTTGGAAATATAATAATAGTAAATATAATTATGCAGTCGATATTGCATAAATATGTTACATTGTTTTACATTTCTGTGTTGAAATGCACAGATTGTACTGACGGTCCTCTTATTTAGTGTTGCAATTAGTTGCAAGACACGATTCAAACATTTTCTGTACTAAATTTCTTTTATATTAAAGACTTCGGGTTAGAAAAGAATTGTAAAAAATGCTTAGTAATATTGGATTATTTAAACCCGTCGATCTTTGAACATGAAACACGAAAATTTCTATCTCCATATCACATTAATTGTAAACGATTCTCTTTTATTTAAAATAAAAGTCTCACATTCTTTATTGTCGTTCAAGAATTTGGTCTTGTGAGCCCTATTCCCACTAGGACTGTTCCGACATATACAAACAAATATTATTTCTATTAACTAGTATAGCAAACCGCTCATTAGACTTTACAGTCACCAGCCAACACCGTCCCATCAAATATCGTCTGGCTAGAATATTTTGTAGGGGTGGTACGGTTTTTGCATGGGAATCGACGTAACGAAACCGATTTGGCACCAATATCTCCTTATTCTAAAGTTATCTTTCTGTTATAATTACAATTTTTTATTGCGTTGTACAATAACCAAAAATGACATCATACGCGCTGTAAACAGGTATGGAACATTGTTGATCCGTTGCAGCGGGTATATTTGTGACTCGAGTGGTTGATTTCGTTCCTGGTACGGTCCTAGTATGGTACGTTGAAGTGGGAAGATGCCTTAATTTGTCAGTTTCATTTTCATATTGGGTACAGTTATTGACTCGCATCACATTATTCAGCACTGTTCATATAACGTAGTTATAATTCATAGTGAACTAATCCGCGAGCATTCAGGATATAACGGCAAAACAGTAAGACATGACATTCTCTCATCACATTTTTTCATATATTTCATTTAAGTAACAAAGTTAGTCTATATGTTTGGTAATTAAGCTGATGGTGAAACGATTAATGGCCATAGTGCGACTAATTACGATTCCACTGGCAACTCTTCAAATAGAAATCCAAAGTTTTCTGTGGGTAACAATCGTAGGGCAGCAATAAATTTCGAAGACCGTCTCTTGCAATCGTCTTGCGGGAAGCGGGATAAGCACCAACTTGAAACTTTTCGAAGTGGTTCTTCGATCCCTTACCTGATGAGCGAATTTTCTTCGGATGTCCTACGATCCGTCTGCTAGCAAAGTTTCTCTTCACATTTCACTGTTTCCTCCTGTCTCTGCAAACTCTCTTCTACAAGGACTAATTCGTAAGGAATGAAACCGAATCTTCTTGATACAAAATATTAGAACGGGATTTTTGTTTCCCTCTTTCTAAGAAGTAATTGCACCTAGAAAAATACTGAACTTAAAGTATTCCGGCTTAACGATATAATTCGTAATTGAATGAAATTATTATTCGTGACTTGTAAGTTTTATAATATATGTACTGCATCACAAGCAACCACTTCGATAATTATTTAAGATACGATATCAGCGGTATTGTACCAATAATCTGCACAAATGACGCAACTCGTAATTTGTACTCTTAGAATTCTGGGTACATAACATGTGACTTTTAAAACAAGAAATATTTAAACTCAAGCTGACACATATTTGTATTACGAGAGTATTATTCCTTCTTACATATTGTAAGTTAAGTAAATTTTAGGAACAAGCGGCAGACGTTGGCAGAATTGTATGGATAGTCTAATTCTTTTAAATTCAGTCCTTTTATAAAAGAAAACACTTCGCAAATTGTACGAATACTAACTTTGCTGCGAAACTATGAACTACTTTACAGTAAGATTTTTAATTAGTGAGTGATTCAAATTGATTTCACGGTTTATGTGATCCCCTTATGGTTTCCTCCACGAGTAAATTACAAAAAAAAAATTGCAAAATTCTTTTTCAAAAGTTTTGTTATTGTCTGTTATACAGGTAGTTAATTCTTATCTAATTTATGTTCTTTACTGACGTTAAATACTCTTATCTGATAATAAATCTAATGAGATTAAATGGTATTGGAATGTACAGAATTGTATTTCGCACTTCGTTGTTTGATTTAATTTGCGAGTGATTCAGATTGATTTCACGGTTTATGTGATTCCCTTATGATTTCCTCCACGTGTAAATTACAAAAAAAAAATAAAAGCAAAATTCTATTTTCAAATTTTTTGTATTTGTCTGTTTTACGGGTAGTTAATTCTTATCTAATTTATGTTCTTTACAGACGTTAATTACTCTTACCTGATAATAAATCTAGTGGCTCAAGTATAATGAGATAAGTTGGTATTTGAATGTACAGAATTGTATTTCGCACTTCGTTGTTTGATGCTCGTGACACCCCATAGCTCCGTGAAGATAATTTAATTGTTATAATTCATATCTACAATAAAACTTTATGAGAGACTCATCCCGAGAGGAAAAATAAGAGCATGCTGTTAATATAACCCCGATTGGTGTTTACCGTGGTGAGTCCCGCCGCTTTGCGATTCAATGGCGCGCTAACCACACTATCTCGTTTTTAAAAACAACATTGGCACCACGAACGTGGCTCCACCAGGACAGGTCTGCAGTTCATTGAATTAGAACAATCAAACACTGCATCAGGCTCCTGGTTTGTTTATTTCCGACAATTATTTATGGAGGACGAGTCGTGCTTCGGGAAATTGTTGGCAGTAGATCAATGATTGGAGGAGCGCGAGCTCGCGTATTGCTGCTCTGGACACAGAACTGCGCCGCATGACCGGCGTTACAATTACACTCCCTAATTCATTGTACACTGTAATGGAAATATGTTGTCCTGTGCTGCTCAGCTCACAATACCATGTATTGAAAAACATACGGTGTCCCGCATTAATAACAGCCGTATAGAGACGTGCGTCCTGTTCTCTATATTGATAGCTATAGCCCTGCCCCGTTCAGTCAAAAAATTTACCAGCCAAACCAACAAAATATTATACGAGAGGTTTTATTGAGTTGCGGTGAGCAATACTGTATAGCAGCGTTAATTAATTGCTGCGTTCCGGACCATGTTTCCGAACTCTCGCATTCACGCTGGAATGAGAGGCAAAAATGATTTTACTGTAACGTAAGATATATGACCCATAATGAAAGTCACGTCCATGGCAAGTTTCTTGAAATATGTCGCGTTAATGTTGAACGTACCGTATTACTATGCTAAATTATTAATACTTCATCTATTTTTAAAATAATTATGCATCTATTTTAATTCAGTTTTGGTTTTCTTCAATTTTTCAGTTAATAAACAACTGGAAAAGAAACAGACACTTGAATAAAAATTCTATTTAGAACTAGTAGTTGAGAGTGATGAACAAAGTATATGGTATTTAGTAAGAAAATTGTATTACAATAAATTACATGGCTGTTTCGATCTCTTCTAGGATATATTCAGGTGTAAGAAATAGTAGCTATTTATTATGAAATCCTTTCTTCAATTTATTATTTTGATATAAATAAAATTTATCTTGCCTGTTCTATCTGGAAAATTATTTCTGACTCCAACCAACTGACCAAAATATTTACTCAATTTCTTGTTAAGCCTCGTTTTTTAAATGCTCTGACTCCTTCAAATTCCCCCTCTTCCGAAACTTTTAGTTCGTCTAATGAAACATTTAGTAGTTATAGGTTTTCTATCGGCTGACTACGACGGTCTATTCTCTCTTCTGCATGTCCTGTGTTTAGATCTTAGTCACTCACTTCTCAACGAGACCCCGATTTGACCACACCATAATCACAAACTTTAAGAAAATGAAAATTTAAAGCGTAGTTTCCCTGAATGTTTTAAACTCATTACGAAATAATTAATAAAATATTTCATTGACAACTCGTGCATAGAATTAATGTAAGTTCTTATTCCTTTCTTCGTCGTTAAGCACTCACGCTTTCAATTCATTTACATCTGTCTATTGTGATAATCTGAATATCATTCGTTAAATGTCTTCTACTTATTTATATTATGAAATGGGGAATTAAATGAATTAATGACTTTAATTAAATATACAAACAATTTTTATTAACAAAGTCATTAAAATAAAATACACCTCAAACGATCACCGAAAATTTATTAAACAAAACAAAGAGAATTTACGATTTAGCATAGAACAGCAGCCGCTCTCAGGATTTATTGTGGGCCACACATTTAAAGTGCTATTAACTTATTATTGAATATAATCCTTAATTAATTAGGAGAACACGAGATGTAAGTGTTATTAGAATGAAGATGATGAATTTTTATAATAAAAATTACGAAATCATTACATTAGTTAGGTTTCCACACCTTTGATATATCAACACGGTTGACCAGATCTGTGTCGTGAACCGCAAAACATACGGAAGGGAGGGCAGGATAGCCTCACAGACAATCTACTTAATCAGTCACACACGTTCCTACGACAGACAATTGCTCAGTTGTACTGGGAGCCTGACGACGATGGCTGAGCTTGCTGTCGAAACGTTGCGTAAGCAAACTTTGAACGACCCGGGTTGAAATCCGAGAATTATATTTGAAACAATTCACCGGGAACCCTTACCTCTCTAATGTGAGTATAATGTTGCACATTCTCTTATAACGGTTATGCCACACTTTTCACATTACCCAATATTCTACTAAGCTCATCATACGTGCCCCTTTGCGGATCTGGTCTGTTTCACATACTGAACTGCTTCTCACACGCCATACCCTTTCTCGCCTACTTAACTGTTTCTGCACAACTTGCTCGTGGTTTTAGAATATTCTGGTAGGTTCACTTCCCACTTCCCGCTTCACGTCAACAATAGTTTTGCCCTTGTGCCTTTACATCATCACCGCCAATACGATCAGGGTCGGCCAAAGGCTTCAGGAGTGGCAGACTGACTGCAGAGGAAATATTCAGGAGAGGAAGAAACGACTCAGCTAGACAGCAAAAAATATCAAACACGTCATGAAAGATTGTGATATCTCCGGTCTCGACGCTGTAAAACCGACAATCACTTTCAAGAACAGTTAACGTTCTTTAAATTTACTACTTCCCTCGAAATTGGGTCAAATACGAGCATTGCCTTGTAAGTTTTACTAACACTGTCGTAACTGTTACTAGCCATATGAACTCATAATAGTGTTAATTGGTGACATGAATTTAGTAATTAATTAGGCATCCAAGTTATTCGTGATTTTGTAAGAAAAAAACTTCGAAAGATTTCGGTTTATTAAAGAAGTCTGGTTTAAACGTTTCAAGGTATCATTAAAGTATTTCTTAATATAGTAGGTAATAGTTTCATCTGCTAAGTATGTTGCCGTTAGCTCGTTCAGAGCGTAAATTTTTACCTTTCAATAAAACAATTTTCCGAAAATTGTATTAGTTGTACTATTTTTATTATTTTAATTCTATTACGCATTTTTCTTGTAACGTGACTCTTTGTATAATCACATTTTAAGAGCGATCGATGGTTATTTATTGTGTAGTGTTAGGTTACGTAGTGTTTTATGGATGTTTATTATCATGTTTCATGGAATATTACGTGTTTTCCTACGGCGGCGGCAAAAGTGCTAAAGCATATGTTGCGGGTCATTACACTTTCCTCCAAATATACACAATGGAATGCGCAAACAACAGGTCTACAAGTTTCTACACACCATTGGCAACAAACTTCAAATCCACATTAGGCCGCTCACATAAGCGATCCAACTCTTACCATCTGATGGCCATCATTAGCAAAACAGAAACTGAAGCATACAATTATTCGTATTACATCTTTCTCGGAGACACGAATGATTACAAAAAGTTAAGTTCCGATTAATTACCCAAACTTTATCTTATTTGTGAATCCAGTATGCTAAAAATAAATTTTGTTATTGGGTGAGCAGCGGTTTTACTCAAACGGCGAACGAGAATGGCGGCCTTTGCGTGAAGAGAGGTTGTAAGGAGCATCTGTGTGAGGTGAGTTTTGATAATTTTGAGTGTCCGTTTCTGCGGTCAGGCTGCATTTATGCGTCGCCAGAGCTATAACAGTCGCAGTTAAGTGAAATCCGATACGAGCAACCAACCTAGACCCCGCCATCTCCGCTTTAAAAGTCCGCCAAACTATAAATATGTTTGGGGTGTGACGACGGTCAGCGATGAAAACAATTATTACATTTGCAAAGAGCTTAATCACCAGTGCACAACTCATTAGATTGAAATCGTTAATTAGAGGCAGCGGCCACAGCTACTCTCTTTGTTATCGCGAATATAAATAATATCGAACGCGATTTCGATGATTATCGAAGCAAACTCTTTTGTTATCGGACGGGTAGAATTAGACCATGAGGAGGGGGGAGGGTTAACGGGTCACAAAACTCCAACCCGAAATTTTACTCGAGCCTCGGAGAATTCTTCTCCCAAAATTCAACCTGCATTTATTAATAAGCGTTGATAAAAAAAATAGGGTCAATTAAATCTCAATTCTGCTTTGTGCTGTCCTCTAAAATCATAATGGAGGAACAACTTAAATATTATGGTACAGATAATAGCATTCTCCGATTAGGAACAAATAGGACACTAAATAAATTTTGCAATCAAAATGTAAAATCTGAAGAAATAAAATGTAGCCACATTTTAACAGCACTCGATGGTTATCATGTAGTGTTTGGTTACGTAGTGTTCCATGAGTGTTTATTATCTTAAAAAAATATATCTATTTCTTTTAAATTGCAATTGACGATCCACCAAGCCCGAGCCATACCAATGTCGGAACAATACTTTTGTTTGCACGTTTCTCGGAATTAACATACATGTTTTATTAGAACGTTATTTTTTTAATACCTTTTGGTATTTACATTTTTATAGAACCGTTTATGAGAGGAAACAAAACATGTACATTTATAAATGAATACAGCAGCCAAGATAGAAATAAATTTGAATAAAATAAAAAATATTGAATAAATAGTAGGACGTATCGTTCCTGTTAGGAAACTATTCAGGTGCAATTATAAATTACTATAAAACTAAAATTTCAAATAAAACTGGTTTGTATAAAAATTTAAGGAACGTTACAGTTTATTCCAAGAAATTTAGAAGAGATAGACTCGAATGTGCTCATTGAGTATACTTTGCCGCCGAAATAACTTATATACCCAAAATATTTTAATGAAGTCAGATAAATATGTAAATAATAACACTTAATATACACGATTTTATTAATTAAACACATTCATAACATCCTTAATACAAATAGACAGTATTTTAACAAATTTCTTAATGTTCTGTATCTGAAGTGAGTATAATTGTTAGGATTATTAGACGAACGTTTCGCAAGCAGAAATCAGGAAGTTGTACTTATTTAATTAAAAAGGAGATGCAGGTTGCGTAAAATGGAATAAATGAGCATTTTGAGGCGAAAAAAAAGGCTTCTATCAAAGCTGAGCAAAAATCAATAGATAATTTTTATAAAATATTTGAATAATTTTAATAATTCATTTATGAGATTAATCAAAGTAGGATTTTCCGAATACATCTTTTAAACGAATAACAATTAACTGTGCCAAATATTTATATAAACATACAAGCAATATAATGAGACAAGTGAGTAATTAAGAATCAGCAGCATAAAAACTGTAATTACTCTTACCAGCGATAGCTATTCATTATAGCAGTCTGTAACAATGTTCGTTTGAAATTATTTTCATAAAAATCAATCAGACACCATATTTCATTGTTCCATATTAAGACATAGCAGCTGATGAGAGGCTTAATATCACGAAATGCTATTCTTTATTTCGTTTCTCTACGTGATTCAGGTAAATATGGTGGATGATGTCCTTTCTGCACAACAGTCTTTAAGAAATTGTAAGAGCAACTAGCATATTTAATGTAGTGATATGTACCTATTCAATTATTAAGTTTTTTATCTATGAATGAAAAAGTTTGAAATTATCATAGATTCGGTGATATAAAAAGCAGTTTGGAAGATCTGTAAACGTTCCGGATTGACGTAAAGCGGCTGGAAGTGTTCCCGATTAACAGAAGCGAGAACTCTTGCTCTGTGGAACGTAGCGCGTATGCGGGTGAGAGTTATGTACTCAAGGTCTCTTTGCTTTTCCCTCGTTGGTCAAAGGAAGCGTTCCCCTTTTGCATCAAATAAATAAATTCTGCGTAGTGTGCGTATGGTTGGAGCGCTGGGATCTTGGCGCCCGCGGGTCTTTTGCTTTGCGCCTCGTTTCGACATCGCGGGTAATCGCAGGTGAGCATTCCATGCGCTCCACACCACGCACCAGTGATCTGCAAACAAGGCCTGCCTTCAAGCAGCCTGTCTCTAATTTATTGCAATTTATTCCACAAACAAGGGTCAGGGCGTTAAGGAGAATATTATCAGACTCAAAGTGTAGACGTTTCAGTAAACAAGACAAGTTACCAATTAAATACTGTTTCAAATTTATCGAAACTGTTTAATAATTTTCCCACAAATTTGTAAAACTTTTTTAATCTGAAACTGTTAGCATCTTCCTAAAACATATTTCAAATTAACTGTATATGGTGTATGATTATTTTCTTTAAATGAATAAGTGAAGATGGGGAATAAACAATTATTTTAATATGAATAATTTTTATAAAAATGTGAATAAATATTTACTCTGCGATTATCAATTTACAATATACTACAATTGGATAACTGATAAGTTACAAAGCTGGTCTTTTTTAATAATTAACTCTATATATTTACACACATTAAGTATCTTACAAATAAAATACATGAGTTCTATACTAAAGGTCATCTAAAGGAGACTTCCCATGAAGCAGAAAACAAAAAATGAATCCTACGCCGAATTGGCAGTAGTAGGAAATCGGCAAAATGCCGGAAACACTGTAATACCCTTTCTTCTCAGCTTAGCCTGGAACCTGCCACTGAAGTCGGCCCTGCTGTTCATCCTCGTTGCTATCATGATCACCTTGGTGCCCGAACTTGGGCGCACCTTCCTCCCTTTGTTCAAATAACTATCGCCAAAGCAATCTCTAATTTCGTAGTTTCCACTCTTAAATGTTCACCCTTACAGCTTCCTCTAATAATTCAATTTTAATATATTTTAATGTCCAATCGTAATATCCACCCTTAAAATCATTTTTCTTGGCGTTTTTAATGCCTTTTCTCCTTTTCATTATTTCATTTCCGTCGGTGGCGGGGTCCAATCCTGGCCAATAAAAATTATTTCCCTATTTTCTCTGGGAGGAGTCATTCACTCCACTTCACCATTTTCCCTAACAAACCGATGCCACCAAATCTCCAAAGACTTGAGAAAAACCCAACTCGCGCCAACTTTTTGGGTTTTATTACTCGTTTGTCTGTAACCTCCAACTTCCTTCACGCCGCATGCATTTGATTCCGTACCGTAAAATTCCCCACGCAATTGTGTTTTTATAATACATGGTCACAATTACATCAGTAAAATTTCTGTCGAAGAAATCCTTAAATCTTAGAGCAGTAGCCTATTACTGATTCTTGGCTGAAGAAATTATACAAGCAATTACTATAATGCTAATGCCACAATAAATCAAGCATTACCACAAATATCACCACGACCTCGCCATTTCGTTAAGGAGAAGCAGAAAGATCATTCACAGTATAATTTTTGCGACGTTTTACAATTATTGTGCCTCTACTTTTTCACGTAATAGCTTCTACTTTGTCCAAAACATAAATAATTAAATTGTGCTGAAGAATATGGTAGCTGGAGAGTCCTTGAATCGCCACGTGATTCTTTGCACAAATAATATCGCAGGCAAATCGCATTGTAGAGGCAGTTCATCGCCAGACGACATGCCAGTTACATCACATTCTGATACGATTTCCATTATAGGATAATGAAGCATAGGGACAGTGGTCCATAGCTTTTATTGCGAATGCGAGAAACTTGGGTACGAGATAAGTGGTAACAAAAATGTGAGATATTACACAATTATTAATTAAGACAATTCAATTAATTTCAATATGGCTTAATGGTTACCTGGTCTCGTAATATATAAATTTATTTTTGCCTTATTTGAGGGCTTATAGATATATAATAACTAAATATTCTCCAATTCGGTGAAAAGATCTGAAACGTTTACTGGATAATATTTGCAATAAATTCTAACTTTCAAAAATAATGTTTCAGATTGTCCCTTCGTACATAGTACTTAAATTTATTCACATCAGTAATTTTATATAGAGATGTTTACTTATATTGAAAAAAATTAACGTGTTTAGCGATCTAATAGGAAATCCAGTACACTTACCAATCCCGCCCATGAAGTCAGACGATAATGCTAATTCTAAGCTTGTAAACCATGGCGGCGTTCACGGCAGATGCACTTGTGGCCGCGGCTGCAATTCGGAATTGCTTCGCCGCAAAACCAGATTACCAAACCCGGGAGGAGTGAAGACCAATAGAGAGGTAAGCTTGCTCGATCATTAGAGATGCTCCTAATGCGACAGGATGGCGCGAAGCTTCAGGCAAGCTCTGAATTCTACATGAGAACTCTGGTATTACGACCCACCGTGAATCCTTCGGTTCCTCTCCTTATCAAAGGTCCTTGACGTTACGAAGCACGTTTCCCTCAGGATAAAATCTAAATTTGAAGTATTTCTCCATAAATTGTTTATCTCATACAATATTTAATCGCTTCTTTCAAAAAGAATAAAAGTACTCTACAAAACTCAGCACGTTTTTTCTCCTAGAACTGTTGAAAGAACATAACAGCTCTCATTGGTATTTAAAGCTAAGATATTTAATATATTTTGGTTAAAAGAGGAACTAGAAATAATCGAATACATGTCCCTATATATTGACAACAATATTAAGACAACGTTTCAACGAAAATAGTTGTCGTTGTTGTGGTATTCAGTCCTAAGACTTTATAACACACCTTGCGCAAGCCTTTTCATTTCCTCATATCTAGTACATCCAACATCCTTCCTAATCTGCTTAGAGTATTCTATCCCTGGCTTCCCTCTTCTGTTCTTAGCCCACACACTTCCCTCTAATGCTAATTTTACAAGACCCTCGTGTCTTAAAACGTGGCCTATTAATCTATCCCTTCTCTTAGTCACCGTCCTCCATATTGTTCGCTTTTCCCCTATTCTGTTTAGAACTTTCTCGTTTGTGATTCTATCCATCCATCTAATTTTCAGCATTCGCCTATAGCACCACATTTCGAAAAATTCTATTGTTTTCCTTTCCCCAACTCCTATCGTCCACGTTTCGCACCCATATAGCGCCACGTTCCATACGAACATTTTTAGCAGCGATTTCCTAATATTCACACTTATATTACTTGTAAGTAAATCCCTCCTTTTCGCGAAAGCCTTCCTTGCCCCTGCTATCTTACTCTTTGTGTCTACTATACTTCTACCATCCCTATGTATTACGCTTCCCAAGCAGCAGAATTCCTTAACTTACTTCAAAATATCCTTTCCCAATCTAACACCCTTTGTTATTCCACTGTTACCCATACTACACTCAATTACCTTGGCTTTGCCTCTATTAGTCCTCATATTCAACTCGTTGTCCAGGACTACGTTCATGGCATTTATTATGGTTTCCAAGTCTTCTTCTGACTCCCCTAATACTACAATATCGTCGGAAAAGTGTAAAATTTTTATTTCTTCTACTTGCAGTATGATTCCTTTTCCATATTCCGTTTTAACTTTATTCGTCGCCTGTTCTATATATAAGCTAAACAGCATGGGCGACAGACTGCATCCTTGTCTTCCTCCTTTCTTGGTTTCTTTCTTTTCTTGGTCTTCTATTCTAATTACTGCTGCCTGTCTTATATATAGGTTATGTATTACGAAGTTAATAACACTTTTATTTTAGTTTATTTCACGTAAGTACGGATAGTTTAATAATTAACCCTGCTAATTAAATATAGCAATGAGGAGACTTCAATATCGATCGAGAATAGAAAAAAGTAGTACTAAAATCAAGTCCATAACTTATGGAAAAACCCAATGGTATTTCTTGAAAACGGTTATCAAATCCTACATTCTAACCAAGTTTTTCGACCACTTAACGTCCATCGGAATAATTTGGAAAGAGATCGTAAATGGAGAATATTTATAGGTATGTGACTGTTCCCTACATTTGACACGTTGCATCAAATACTGACCCAATGTTTAATCAGCCATTTCTCTCTGACTTGATATTGCCAAATGGACCTTTGTTGCAGAAGTATAAGTAGCAGGGCTTGAGTTTGGATCTGACGACGTGATGAATGGTTATGGGTATCAGCCGCAGCAGGGTGAAATACTATGCTCATCATAGCAGTTGGTTTAATGTTCTATTGGCTGCAGAACGGAAGCAATTTGCGCCCCAACTTATGGGCCGGTCTGGCAAACACGGCCAAGACGAGGCACAATTTAAACAAATAGGCGACGCCCTGCCTCATATATCTTACCACTCCACCCCTGCCTCTTCCTTGTCTTTTTTCGCCCTCTTCCCACACAAACTGTTGTTGGCAACGCAATTTACTGCCTTCGTAAATTCCCGATTTTTACTCTTTCCGCTCTTTTCTTGTTCTCGGATAAGAGGTCAAAGTTACGGGTTGGATTGGGAAGCCATCGAGAAAGTATAACGTTGCAGTTTAATGATTGTCTGTCCAATTGATGACTTTTTAAACTTATATCAGTTTATTAGGATTCATTCTTAATGAGAATATCAAATACCTGGACGTATAATAACCATCACCACGCACGGTATAGCAGGCTACTTTTTTTACCCGGAATTATGAGAGAAAATCTGGAAGCCAGAGCATAACATAGGCTGAATTTAGACTTCTTATTTAAGTATTTTTTAAAAGAAGACATGGAAAAAAACTAAATCATAAAAGCTCATTTTACTCAGTTCAACGTTTACATAGTGGAGAAATTGTTTTATATAATTCAGTTTTTGTGATTACTGATTACTCTAAAGCAAGGTGCTAAAATTAAGCGAAAAGCTACGAGTAATCCCAAATTACGTTATTGTCAAGGAAATACCAAAATCAGTTTACCTGTATATTATATACCCACTTAGCTGAAAACACTGATTAGAGGCTACCTAATAAGTTGGTAACCATTATATACGTAGAGTAACGTAATGGTTCTCAGTAATTGAAGCTATTTTATTCTCTTTAAACTTTTCCTGGCCCGTTACACTTTTTCCAAAAGACTCTATACATGGCGATTGAAAAGATAATGAGATTTGTCACGAAAATTAATGAAATTTTAAATTTGGATGTTCAGGATCAAATAGTCTTGACTTCACAGGGACTCAAACTCGGGACCAATCCGAATCAACTCGTCTACCTGAAGCTCACTCTCTCCTAGAATTTACTTGATCACAATATTCACAACTAAATTTTTGTGATATTAGTGAATTATCTAAACTTATCGAAAGAACAATAATTTCAATTCAAATTTAGTTGAAGCAATTCTTCTCTCTTTGAATAAAATTTAATTTTAGTTTTGTAATAAAGTATTTTTTTGCATCATAAGTCAAAGTAACTCAATATGTTCAATTTGAGATGCAAGGCATTTGTTCTACACTCTAGCAAGGTTGTCTTGAGTTTCTGTTCCTACAGCGATTATTTTGCGGTTCAGAACTTCTACCATTGTTTCCGGGCTGTGGAGCACAATAAGAAAGATTCACATGTAGCTTTGTCTGGTGACGTTGTGATGTAAGACTTAATGAATTTTTCCAGTACGGTCGATCCATTGTCGAGGAAGTTTACGTTTTCAAACTGTACTACCAACTGCAAACCACGTTAAAGTCTGGATTTTTCTCGTTTTAAGAGAATTTTGTTTAGTTTCGTCGGGTCAGAAGCTTAATTGTTATGAATTTTTTAAATAGGATTACTAATTTTTAAACACTGTTTATTCGCAACTTTAAACAAAATGTAACAATATGATTAAAATTTTCAATTTAATAAATCTTTTTATTTCTTCAAGGACGTTATTAAAATTTTGTTTAAAGACTTGTTTTTACTTAGTACAATAATTTTTCCCCATGTTAATCATATATATATATATATAACCATAGAAATAATGCTAAGAGCAATACTAAAACAAATGCAGCCTGACACTACACCATTTAAACCTGAAACATAATATAATATTATAATCATGTTAAAATTATAAAAGAACAAAGAATTAAAAGAAAGATTTTTTGAATCTATATATACTTTAAAAAACGATAATGGTATGAATTCCAGAAAAGGAAAGTGAAGATATATCGAAACACTAAGCCAAAGTTTTAGAGTAAATCAAAATTTTAGAGTTATAATTTTATAAAATTTGTTGATTTTGACTCACACTTATCAAATCTCGTTCTACAACATTTGATAAGTCGATTTGAATATAATGATTAATATCGACACTTTTGAGGATTTAAATTTTCGATGTGGCTGAATTTACAAGATCAGGACACATTGAAAAAATATTTTCAATGTAAATTTTCGACAATTCGTGGTAGTATGTTGCCTACTGTGCTTGGTTAGCACATGAACAAAATAATTATTGAACTTCTAGAACTCTGTGTAGGCCAGCACAGTCTGAAACCACGTACAAACCACGAATAAATTTAGAATTATATTTAAATATATATATTAAATTACATGAGGATATGTACAATATTTTTAACATTGAATCGTTTTGTTTTATATGGTTACAATTTTAAACAAATACCATAAAATTTTTGTTTTGTTTCAAATAAAATTTTTTTTTGAATTTTGTAGATGACTATGGCAATGCCGACAGCTCCTACTGAATAAATTTGAAATTAAAATTAAATTATAGTTTTGGTTATTAATGTGACTGATTAACATAGGAAAATTTATTATCATAAATCTGTTTTGTCGATTTATTTTTTTCTATTTTTTTATCTTGAAAAACTAAGAACTTTTTTTTACTCGAATTCAACTTAATCTTCTATTCACGATAGCTCTATTAGAATTTGCACGTAGTTTTCAACAAGCACATACCGTTGCGAGTCGCACAGTAAAACGTACACGAGACCACTAAAAACTTTCTAGTGGCTGTAGGATAGGTTACACGTTCATAACTGCAAAAAATTTATGATTTTTAATATAAATCTGGTAGCAGCATTTCTATTCAGACATTCCATTTATGGTAGACTCTTGGAAAAGGCTGTAGTCAGTAGCACGCTCCTTTGATAGCCACCTTTAGTAATAAGAAGCCAAAATTATAAATTTACAAACAATGACTGTTGCGATTACGACAAAATTAACTGTAAATTTGTAATCGTTACCTTATTTCAGTTTTAACGACTTGCATAATTAAATAAATGTAACGCTTCGAGTGACATTCCTTAAAATCTAGGTTAGTTGTATCTGGTTTGGAATTTTTTTTTTGAAGATCCGTTAATTGCAGGTCCTGTAATTTTATTGTCACTACGACTTGTTAATCACCGTAGTAATGAAGCATGAGCTAGTGTAAGAGTATTTTTGGATTGGGCTTGGTTGAGGTAATGGACATGGTATGTACGGTTGCTGTTGCAGTTGCGTGTCTTGATTGAGACATTCCTCTTCCCTGAGGTGACAAACAAAGGAGACGCGAGGGCATTCTTCTTCATCCAGTGCAGGAAATTGCAACTGGTAAATTAAAAGCCGCTCCAGGGAATATGTTCTAATTCAGAATGCCGCGCACGCCTCTAATGAAACTTATTATGTCCTTGTTAAATAAGAATTCTTCTATTATTTTGTGGTACAGTACAGAACAAGACGGGATTAAAAAATTAATATTTATGGCGATTCATAATAACGTCTCATTACCTCTCTTAACCGTTTCATAACAAATGGTTGTAAATGTATAAAACCGCACACGCCAATAACGTCTTTTCTAAAAATTGCCGAAAGTTGTCACACAATTTACTATTCGTAATTGTCTGGTTGCCCGGCATTGCCCTGATGCTCATTTATAGTAGCCCTGTGCAGTATTTAATTCGATATTAATCTAATTTAATGTGATTAAACAGGCGAAGAGCTTATCGTTTTTTGTGCACTCACGCCTATCACATAGTTTTTATAAAGTATTTTTCAATGTCTGCTCCATGCAGTATATTGTACATTCTGACTCTGTATCTTCAAGTCGAGCCGTCAACACTAAATTAATTTCATTTTTAACAATTATAGATATTCGTGGTAATAAAAGAAAAGTAAGGATTTTTCAATTAGTACTAGTAATTACGGAGATGTCACCAAAGTAGTTTATCAGTCCTCGGCTCTGCGGCACATTCAGGGCCTTGGCCCACCGGGTCGACTGCAGACTGTCATCTTACATGACACATTCCGCATTTCGAGTGATACGTTGTCAGCGAATCAATTCTCCAGCAGTCTTAATCCTAGTCTCCCTGACCATGGCATATAAACTTACATATTTAAAAAATTAGTGTGTCGCCAAAATTTTTATTTTAAAAATTTTCTAATTTTTGGTGACATGTTTAATTTGTATTGGGTCGTTCCATGTCAAGTGGTCTGATTTGAACAACGATACCCGCACGAATATTTCCAATTTAGATGAAATTTGGACAGTTTTTACTATAAAACATTATATGGACATATGCAAAAATTACAACATTGTAATAATGTTGGCTTGTCACTAAATAACTTATTATTGTACAAAATACTGTTAATTATTTCAATTAAAATATTTCCAGACTTCGCAACTGAAAAATCGACTAAATTCAAAATACTCATATAACCAAGCCTATCGAAAAATTTCACTTATGCAATGGACGATATTTCTATTAATTTATAATGATTTAAATATCTAACCTATGGTTTTTATAACCCTTTAATATTTATCATAGTTTGTGTTCGTCAAATATAGTTGTAAATGTCACGAGGTTACTGCGTCGGGGATTGTGTATTTGTTTATCATCATCCTTCCATGAGTTAATATTTTTCAGTATTTATATTATTTTATAAAATGTGAGATTAGCAGACTGTAAACATTGACGCCATCTTTCGAGTGCTAGTTAGGTCTATTTACCTACACCAGTTAGTTAATGGTGAAATCATAAAATGTTACACGTTAACACATACGCATAATTTTTAAAAATATAATTCCTTCCACGTTTATCCTAAGAATATTTCACCCCCACCAGTGTTATTGTTTGTCTTATTAAGAATATGTGTACCACGTTTTGTGGCAATGAGCCCACGCGTTTATATTTGTGTAAGGAATTACACGTAAAAATATACATTCATGCTTTTTCATTGTAAGGATTATTAGTTAGTCACAGTTGTCTTTTAATATTCATTTCGTATTTTACATTTCAATAGGGTGAAAGTAATTATAATACGAAATTTATTTCGTTGATATGAGGTACAATTTTTTTTTCTAAACATCTTTAACCGACGTCTTACAGAAAAGTTAAATTCAAATGCCTAACTGAAAGTATTATTTGACACAGTGATATTATACTCTATAAAATTTTAGTTATAACGTTTAGAGATGAGGAACCATTGACTAGTAACTCTGACCTTTCCTACACGCGTTGGAGACTGAAATTTAATTATATTGCCACATATGGGAGCCTGAAACCATTATCCCGGGGCTGAGAGCTTCACTGCAGAAATGTGAACTCGGGGTTCAAGTCCCTCTCAACGCAACCATAATTTATTTGTTTACTATGTTTACATTTATTTTCTACTTTTTCCTGTTTTGAGAATGTTCTATTTCCGGAATATTCCACTAATGTATCAATTGTACTGGACATTGAAACGGAGGCAATCTTTCGCAGTTCGAGCTTTTGAACAGCACTTCGTGTTAAATAAGCGCATATAACATCTGCCAATGTGTGTTACTGTATCTCACGATCCAGCAGAAATGTGACAATATGTTCACCTGATTATTCTAATTTAAAGATTTTTATGTGTGTTAAATTTTTATTTGGCTAAAATATTGACATTTTTTAAATACTAAATTTCTCTCAATTTTGTACTTGTATCTGGAACCTATTAATATTTATATATTAATATATATTCTTGTTTTTGTAGCATTAGTATTTCAAAGTAGGCATGAAATTATCAGTTATTTGGGGAAATAAAAGAATTACAATTTTAGCCTTACGGTTACCCATTTGAAACATCTAGCACGTCGTAAGGCGTGTTATTAAATTATTATCATCCGATTAAATAGAGCTTGACGATGACAAACTTGGTCGAAATCGTATTCCTATTGAAACTATTAACACTCTATGTGTGTGTTACTTTTATTTGAGTAAAAACAGTTTATAACAATATAATGGATTACCAGTTACTTCTTTTCATACTTCCGAGTGGAACCAACCGTGTAGTTTTACTGTTTTAAATTTTCCATCCTTCGGTAGTTTGCGTGGTTTTCTTAATGATCATTACCAGTTTTTACTTTTTTCTGTTACCTTCGAATCGATTCTTATTTTTCGTTCAACTGAGCCTGTTACTTCTCAATAACATTAATTTATAACATGACACGTTTCACCCTTTGCGATACACTAACTTGAGTACAGTCTAGCAATTCAACGATAAGAAAAAATATTAAACATGCAAATGGAATAAATTTTATATATAAATTATATGCGTATGTGTTTTTTTTTGTTGTATCCTAAATCGGATAAAGTCTATTAAAAAGTTAATGTTAACTAGCATTTAAAAAGAGGTTAACTCTAGCAGTTAATATTTCTTTATTTGGAGTAAATCGATGTTCTATATATCGGGCGAAGGGCGCGGCCTGTGTGGCTTCTGTGTGAGCTTAAGGGCTGCCAGATCAGCCCTCGCTGCCGTAATGGTGAGTAAAATAATAACGACCAGAGCCATCTGCTGAGTCAGCTGAGCAGTCTCTCCTGCGGGAGGGTAATCGTGATTGACTGAGGAGCTGGAAGGGCCTGCTAAATCTCCGGAATGCTTTCAATTTCCTTATCTGGGATTCGGCCAACAAAACTCAGTCAGGACTTCGTGGATCCGTGCGCAGACCACTAACATCGTCCTTACGACAATGGCCACTCTTTCGAGTACTTACTTCTGTAAGCGACTGAAATTGTAATTTAATAAGTAAATCAGTTGGTAATAAAAATTATAAACTAATATTTTAGCGGCAATTAGCGCTTCATTTTTGTGTTGGTGACCCTTTATCTTCTTTATTATATAAAAAACTAATTGTATCTATGTGTATTTGTATATAAATCTATACGCGTGGAAATTTCCAACAAATTTTCTACACATTTTCCGGGGTTTGTAACGATTTATGGGGTTTGATTTTATTTTAAATTACGTTATCAGGTAGAATAAATACATTTTACAATTTTAAAATTATATTTAACATCAGACTGCAAACGAATTAAAATAAAAACAAATCCATGCACTTTTAAAAGGAATTATGCTAATTGGAAAATGAATTTACATTATAAATTAAAATTGACAGCAAATTGATTCTGTCTCTCAGGAGATGGTGGGATTAAATACCTTGTTCTTTATGTTCTGAGCAATACTTGATGGAAATTGCTACTGTGGCTTTCAGTACACGATATTTATGGATTTGTTCCAACGACGTAGGTAGATCTGGCCGGAACCTTTGCAACCATTAAATACATTAAAGTTATAGCTTATGAACTAGCTGGTACCACCACTCTTTGATGTCTGCTCAACGCCTCGTCCCCAGGTGTTTCCGTCAGATGAACCACCACTCTCCAAGTCCAGTTCTATGACCGCTCTACGTCTCCATCACTTCCCAAATTTTCCATATTCAACGATCAATCTCCTTAAGAACTAATTCTCTCAATATTACTAATATCTCCTAGAAGCCTGTGATTTCCCCTTCTCGTTTCAAATTTTGGCCAATAAATTTTCTAGATTTCGAATCCGAGATTCACGCGTCTGCCTGGAAGGTGCTAAAACAAACGCACCACAAGTTTCTGAACTTTCTGTGGGAAAGTTTGGGTTGTGAGAAAATATTGAGATCTCAGATTATTCTATCCGACACATTCATGACATTGCTGGCTAGCGGCTTTTAAACCTTAAAACGACCACTACGAGGGATTTTCTGAGGCCAGGTCCACCTCAATGGTTGTTTTTTGTGTTCCTTGGCAGCTCGGAAATTTTTTATTAACATTATTTAATAAAAATGAACTAAAATGACCCCTTAATAGTATGTATGTGTACAGTACAGGTTAAGGCGTGATTACCATTCTGATGGACGGGGGTGAACATTTTAAGTAATGGAAAAACGGCCGATATTTCGTTAAATAAGTTTGGTAATCGGATTTAATGAGATTGATATTCATATATCTTTTATGTATAATTTTAACTAAAATCACCAAAGGAAGGTGAGTAGACAGGGTGAAGCCGCATAGCAGGAAAATGGCGCGAATTCATCTTAATTTGTTTTGAGTAAATGTGCATTGAGGCACCGATAAAACAGCTATTTCCATACCTCTTACTTTGTCTCTCCATTCACCAATTTGGACATGTTTCATCAGCAAACAGGTGGAACATCTTAACTAACATAAGACCACATGAAACAATCTGTCCATATGCTTTTGTACTTTCTTAAGCAAAAAAAAGTGATATTACAAACACAATGAAAACTTATCAAATAGAATTGTATCAATTTTAGTGCTGAAAAATGATAAACATACTATGCTATTCATATGAAAGTGCCACTAGTGGTGGCAAGTCTTGTAGTTTCTGGTAAACCTTAGATTATCCCATGATGCGAGGCGTTGGGACATCTGGAGCTACTGCGACAGTTCCCAGGGCTAATGGTGCGTGAATGCGCTAATGCATGTTGCGGGGATTGATGTCTTAACTCATCCTGTGCCACAACAAACCACTTGCGACAGAATATTATGTGATGGAAAATCACTGTGGAACGAAATTACGTATTCATTCGGAAGAGAAAGTTATTTACAATTATGGAATAAGAGTGACAACAGATAGAACCTAGTCCTACCATTACAATACATCCTATGTCACAGCTTTCTAAGCAAATTATAGAATGTATGAATTAAGCCAAGTTGTGTCAGGCACTTATAGTCCTCGTTGAACTGTAAAGTAACAAACCACGTATAAAATTTAAAATTACAGCATTACATTTACATAAATACCGTGAAATGTAGATAAAGGATCCTTCTTATTAGAGAAGTAGCCTCCGTTACACATTATTAAAACTTTCTATTTTCTATATATTTTACCATAGTTGACGCCGCGAAAATGTAATATTAAATAACTAACGTAGCTTACCCCGCTTCTATCAGTGTTGCCAAATTCTGCCTCATATCACCACTTATCGTATTTGACGTAATATTAGAAAACGGAGGAGGCAGAGTGCCCTGACCTTGGTGTTACATTTTTGAGATACAAATCGTGTGTGAATGCGAAGCGTCATTTACCGTTTTTAGCCTTATGTGATTACTTACAAATCTTTTTATTTTCTGCAATCCTTCGTGAAACCGTTTACAATAGAATCTGTTTTCTGTTTTTCCGTCCTTAGCCATTCCTGTTAACTAGTTACCCATTTCACATTCCTTCTATAACGTTCATTATGGTTTCTAAATACTATATTTTATGGACTGAGCTCTTTCCTATAGTATTGTAGACTTGAATTGCTAAATATAAAAGCCCTCAAGGTCACATCATACGCGGTACACATTTTCAGAAACGCTCCTTGACGCGCCCAATATTTCAGGAGTTGAGATTAGTTAATTCCGAGTCACAACTTTTGTGCGGACCAACTATCATTCATTTTCTTAGGTGAAAAAGACAATAGTGTCAAGTAATCATATATTTTATTTTTGAGACAAATTATACATAAATAATATACTAGCTTGTCCGTTTGTCAGCCAGTTTCAATGAAATGACTAGGAGAACGGCTGAACAGATTTCAATTCATTTCCATAATTTCAGTTTTAATTTTTCAAGATTCCGCGTAAATTATATAAAATACAGAATACCTTGAAACATTTTAATTATAGGCTATTAGTTACTGGACTGTCGTAGAGGTAATAACTTTTTATTAATGGAGGATATTTCTTCGGGTAGTGCTCAATAAATGTTAATTCTTTCGAGTTGTGTCTAAACATTACCTTACATTTCTACAATTTCGTCAACTTTTTCCCTATTATCAATGTAGAATGTTCAATTTGAATTTTAGAAAACATTTTTATTATGAGTACCAAGTTTTCATTAGTTCTTTAAAACTTACAGATCTAGAGATTTCGAGTTACTCTCATATTCATTCCACCAATCCTGACAACATTCAAGTTATTCAATGTAACGAGATCGTACAGTTTTATATTGCTGCATAATGCAATAGACAATAAAATAAAATTACACTAGCCCATAAAATAATGCACTCCATTTTTTCAACAATTATTTATTGAACACAATGAAACTTACACTCCTTATTTTTGCACGTAATCCCATTCCCGTTATACGTATTCCTCCAGTGAGGCACAAGTGCGTGTATGCCCTGTCGGTACCACTTATTGTTCTGTTCACGAAGCCATTTATTCATTGTGTGAATTACCTCTTCGTCATCCCCAATGTCTCCATTGAAAGAAATTCTTCAATGACCCAAACAAGTGAAAGTCTGAGGGAGCTGGGTCAGGTCTGTATGGTGTATGGGGCAACACTGTTCAATCCTGTTTCGTCATCTGTTCCCACAATTAAAACTTATGTGAGGGCGAGCGTTGTCATGTTGAAGCAAGCAATCACATTGGTTGTTCAAGTTTTGTTAATGTGTTTTCATATGCCTCAAAATTAATGGTGCTGCCTCTCAGCCACTGGTAATCTAGGAGCTCTGCCGAACCGCTTTCTGATGGCCTCACCCTCTGTGCCCAGCGACTAACCCTGCTTGTGTCGACTTCTGATGCCTAAACATTTGTGGAAGTTACCAAGCGTTAATTGCTCCGCAGTCAGAAATGCAATGAGGGAACGCTGCTTGTAACTTTCATCACTTGTAGACGTATTGTTGAGCCATTGCTGTAAGTACGCCATCTGTCGGAATAAACAAACTTTTTGCGTGCACTCAATAAATATATATACAAATAAATATATATATAAACAATTTTTATAAAAAAATTAAAACAGTAAAACGTCTGAAAGCCTAGTGGTTAAAGTCTCGCCTCATTGTTATCAGAAATTGTCCTGGATATTAATATGAGGTAATATCGATGATAAACTATAGAAGAGTTGGAGTAGAATTCCAGTTCACGTTACTACGATTACTAAAGAAGTCTCACACGTTACAAATTGCTGTGTAACAATGCATAAATCTGACAGACAGTTTGATTGTTTTTTTTGGGATCTGAAATTACGATCATATCGTTACCAATTGTGTTATATGTATATTCTATTAATGACTGTCATGAGAAATGCTAATTGGGTTCGAAATGATAAGCGCTGCCCGTTTCACCGAAAGCACAATTTTTTTATTGTTCATTTTAAACAAACCCGTGAAAACCCTCGTCAGCATTTTGCCATTTTTTAGTATTTAGAGTAGAAAGTAATTTGCTTTGAAGTAACCGTCCCGACATTCCTTGTGGATATAAATTTAAAGTAGTTTGTCTGTGCTAATGGAATGACTTCCATAGACCCCGCTATGCTTCTGTTATAAACACGAAAGCTGCATGGAAGAAAGAAGGTAATTTTTTAAAATTACGGTGCAGACCTCAGAAGAAATGAGACGCGGTATCATAGTGAAGGAGTTTTTTCCCGCAGGAGAAGCTGTTTGCTTGGCGTCGGAAATGGCTTCCTTCGTCTTATTATTACGTCCTCGCCACTGACGACGAGCACAGGAATTACGCATGTAAACTCCTACTACGTCTGCAGACAATGGAACGAAAAAGCTGGAGTTCAAATGATCTACGTCAGTAATTTAAAGGTATCACATCATCTACTTACCTCTAAAGAAAAGTCACGTTAATCTATGCAAATCGGAAAATGAAGTTAACGGCATGATTCTTATGTGAGCCCGTCTTCATCTCACAGGGATTACAACTAACTCCTCTTTAAGTTATAAGCTGTTACCCACCGTTTCGCTCGTTATGGTCTTACCCTGTTCAGAAACATTAAAGACGGAACGATCATACAACTGAATATCTCCATTGGCTATTCCTTTTTATAATCTGAAAACAATGGTGGACCAATAATTAAAAGAAATGATTTGAAATTGAGAAACTATGAAATCATACGCGCATATTAAAATTACTCCCCTATAATACAGAGTGTTTCAAAATAATCACCCAATTTGAAATATATTTTAAAAAAATAAAATTAATGTTAGCAAGATACTGCTTCCACGGCTGTTGTTATGCGGTTCCGCAGTTCGAATCACATAAACTGAGTCCCAAAGGAAAAAAAAATCACTTTCGGTGTTCTTGAAGATCAGTACTGTAACGCTGAACCATTTTGCCATTGCTTCCTAGCGAGAACCAGGAGAAACTTGAGAGTTTGTCTTTATAACAGAACATTTCCACTTACATCGGGTTAAAAGCTCAATAGTTATGAATTTTTGAAACTTACTGACTGTATTGTGTTACTACTCGTAATATGTAAAATATAACTAAACTTCGCCATCCTGCTTCCTAAATTATTATATATATATATATATGGTTTTATAATAATTTAAATTTTTGGTAACTGCAATTGAAAATCACAACATATAATGACAAAGAAATCAATTATGAATTAATTTTTATAAAGGACTATTACTGTGCATTATATACAATAAATACTGATACTCGAAATTTACATACATTAAATAAAACCAAGGAATTAATTAAGAATAGGGTCATAAATGCTGCGAGATTATTTCTATCATTTTTAAATTTATTGATGGACTATAGGATTTCATGTCTAACATTGCAAACCTCACTTTCACGTAATATTAAGTTTTAATAGTATAAACTGCAAAGATAGTATCAATAATTGTAATAAAATAAAATTTCCTTTAAACACTGCTATGCTTCTTACATAAGATCACATCAAATGCACTTTTAAAGCTCGCCTTTAAGATCATGAACAACAGTTTTGATTGTAATAATGTGCTTTATTTAATTATGCTACATTAGTGTCGGAAATCCAACCCAAATTTATATCAATTGATGTTAAAACTTATAGAAAATTTCAAAACAATATTTATGATAATAAACCATTCAGTATAACGCTGTTTCAGTTTATTTTTAGTGCACGCCAGATCAGAATTCAGATGAGTAATTTCGGAAATATTTAATTTGTGACTTATTTCTAGACCGCTACATAATTTGTACTTTATAATAATTCTTTAATACTGTCGTGTTTGATTTTTTCACTTTTTGTTACGTTATTACAGAGCCGAATGTGAATATCTTAGAATCATCTTTCGACATAAACCTAAGATTGGAAGTGCGGACCTATAAGTGAACATCTCTGCTGGTTATTTTTGAAAATTATTGTGTTCTCGAGCGAGAATAAACTTTTCGCGAAGTAGAATATCTCTTCCAATTCGTCGCCTATATTCGCCAAGAACTTATTTCTCTCTTTTCGGTCGGTAGCTTACCATTTTATCATGACATTCAAAGCAACGCTTCGCTAGGTTCTAGAATTTCTTACCGTATAATATATATTACATTGGTTCCTTATGTAACCGGGTTAACTAAAAATTTATTATCCAATATCGTGTGTTGTTGACTCATGTTACGGTAATTATTTATCCAATAAACATGAAATTCTACCGTATCACTTCGAAATATTTGCGACACAAAATGTGTGAGTTGATAATAATAAATAAGTAGTAAATGTATAATGGGCTTTTCTGGAACTTATAAAATTTATTTTTAAAATCATCATATCAATGCTCGTATCTAGCTTCCACAAAGTTCACAATTTATTCCTTCATTCAAATTGCCAAAAGTTTATTAAATTTTAATTGTAAAAAAATACCAATACCTTCCACTTGGTATTTTTACAGACAGCTCTACTGTGCGTAATTATCACAAATTAATTAGTATTTGTTTTCACTCCGCTCTTAATTAAATAGCGTGTTGAAAATGTAACTAAACAAAAAGATAATGAAGTAGACGAAATTTTATTTATAAAATGCCGGTAGGTAAGTTTTCACCTCGGAGTAGGCTTGAACGATTTTGACTAATTAATTTTATTTTCATTTGTTTTCACTCTTGTTGGTACTTATCTGTAGTTGGATGCTGTTGTCGAGATACGTAATTTTTTTTAGTTTCCAGACCAACGTTTTGTTATATTTTATGGATTTCTCATATAAAAATCACAAAACCCAAAATCATAGCCTGACAGTTTTCATTATCTGTTGCATTTGAATTACGCACAAACACTTGTGCAAGTTCATTGCGTCGTAGCTTTAAATTGTTTTGGCATTTCCATTTCGCATTTCTGAGTTATGCATTGTAATGCCGTGCATACTGAGTGAACTATTTGTCGAATACATCGACACTGGACAAATTTACTGTATTTTAAATAATATTTAGTGCAAACGTGAAAGGTGCATTCTTTCAATTACGATTTATACACGTGTTTATTCGACGGCAAGTCATCTGACCACCTATATGAATCATTTTATTTTCAGCTATCATTTAAGCGATTTCGTTGATACTGAAGCGGGCTGATTTAAATGACGTACCGGGAAACACCGAGCACCCAACTAGTTGAGTTATGAAATAAAAGATTCATGAAAATCCTGTAGCAGAAACTAGTCAACTTACTGAAAAGTAATTTAATTTTGTCTCATTACCTACTTTATTATTTATTTTTTTAAATAGATCGTAATTAACAAATTTTAATATTAATGACAAAATTAATTTCTGTTATTTCATGTTTGCAAACAAAACTACTAGAAATCTATCCTTCGGCTCCGTAATGGTATATATTGTCTTCTAATAACTTAACATACAACAGATTATTTATTTTCCTCGAAAATATGAACTGCAGTACCATCAGCACTGTACAACTCATTGTCATTCTTTGCTTTCTCAATACATTACTGGTTGGAAAAGGCTTCTACTACCTCATTTTAAATCGAAAAATGTAATTAATCAAGCCCGTGGCTGTAATCTCAACAAGAATTGTCTGTTTTCACCGCCAACAACTGAAAAAATAATGGATGCAATTGTGAATTTTATTTCTGTGGTGGAACTTCGGTTACAGATGTAGCATGTAATAAAATAAAATAACCGCGTATGCCCCGCGAATAAACAGGATGAACTCGTATTTGCAAGCGCGTGCACTTTCAGGTTCTCAATAATGAACATTTCGTGGATGTTGTAAACGAAATATTGATACACACAAGAGAAGCCGTTATATAATATTATTAGTTCATATTAAATATACTTATAATATTCGTACATTTAATTAGGAAAACATAACTACATATTACAGTAAACAGCAAAGGTAATATATGCATAAATTATCAGACAGCAAACTTCCCATTTTACCGTTTAAATTTCTTGTAATTCCTACATTAGTGCTATATTATCAGCATATGTTTTAGGATGATGAATATTCTTGATTTGAAAAAATAACGTTCATAATGGTGCTTAAATTATGCGAACTGTAATACAATGAAAGGAATTATTTTTTATATTTTTATTACAAGCAGTAACTGACTTCTCTTCTTCTTCGTGATTTGAATTATTTCAAGTAAACATCTGGACATAAATTGATTTTTGAGGGGTTTCCGAAACCCTCACAATTCCGTTCAATTATATATACCTTCCTTTCATAAGTTGCATTGTAAATCATGAAAACTGATAGCGAAAGAAGCACTTTATAGAATTTAAGTTATATTATCCCTAATAATTTGTGTCTAATAAATTCCACTGTTTGCTTAGACAAATCTTAAGTTTGTAATCTATTATATCTGCTTAGCAACAAAATAAAAAATTTAAACACAGGGAAAAATTTCTCATAAGTTATTTTATTTTGGTAGAAATCAAAACTTCAAAGAAACTGAAAATATTTGAAAATTTTGATTTTACAATTTTTATACAAAATAAAATATTACATGAACCTTTCTTTCGGGAGCGATTACAGTGAAGAGATACAGGGTTTAAATTTTGTGGAAACCTTCAATATTTCCTTTTTTCCGTTTACGTCGTATAAAGCTCTACAAGTAGTTTTGGTAATAATCTTTATATTTTATCTTAAATTTTGTGTCCGCTTTACACAAATTATGATCCCCTACCGTTTCTCTCCCAATAGTATTTTGCTCGCCTGGGACCTTTATATTAAAATTAGAAGTTAGTCCATTGTCATCAGACAATTAAAAAATCAGAAATAATTGTCAATATATTGAAATTTGTAAGTCTTAAAATTTAAAATAAAGTTTGGACTCTCAAATGGTCACCTAATCACAATAGTGTTGTAAGTATTTGAAAGCAAAATGTAAACAGTTTCGCTGAGAGAAATTTTATTTGGTACTAACTGGGGACTCAGCGTTGCCCGGGTATTTATTTATATTATTCCGCTCAATTATTTAATTCTCCTCAGTCAACTCATTGACCGGCATCGAAAACGTCACAGGATGAACGTTAAATATACTCCCAGTGTCTCAAGAGTAAAAATATACAATAGCGTGCCCAATATATTTTTAGTATTTGCATAAAATTCCCCCCCACTTAAGGTATGAATTATTACTTAAATCGCTTATTAAAGGTCATAATGTTACACAGCGACTCGCATTACACTGGTTTCAACACCAATCTCGAAAGTTTCCTTGTTATTTTCATAAGACTCATTTCCAAACCTTTCCTCACATGCTGTAATGGGTTGAAATTATACAAAAATGTTGTTGAGAAAACACTATAAGCTATTAACTGCAAGAATTTTTTTCTAATGACATTTAAGCCTTTAGGAGATAAAAATTCTGCAAATACCTCCCCCTAAGGGTGATATCCGTATTTTATCTTCAAAGTGTTTGGTTTTGGGTTACGTGGAATTAAAAAAAAACAAACTTATGTCCTTTAAATATATTACGCAGAAGTGTGTTCTCTCCCGTCCCATCCCACTGTTAGTGGAAGAACTGAAATTTATTTTGCATTCAAAATGTCAAACTCAAAGATTTATATAGTACCGGTTTCGATACCAAACTTGACTCTTTTATTTTCATATAACGCACCCCACACCCCCGCAATGAATGTGGTTGAAATTATCCTCAAAAAATTCACTGAAAGTTCTATCAAACTAATTGACCCAAATATATATATATATATATATATTATGACTTTTTAAAAATTACCGCCCCTCCATCCCGTCCAAGTGTTGAGTTCCTGCTCAAAATTTTGACGAATTTTTCCCCTCCGTTAAATAAAGTATGTGGAAGCCTTTTATATCCCCTTCAAACCCTCTTAGAGGATTGACTGCTACTTAAATTGTAATTTTTATGTCAAGATTAAACTCAGTGGCTCACATTACGCCCAATCTCGATTATTGTCTTCTAGTTATTTTTATGTGTTGCCATTCCACCCCCACCTCTAAGAATACTCGTCTTCGATTATACGCTATCAGTTCGGTGGACATACTATCAAATTAATTTATCGAAGAAAGTATTTGTCTCATCAAAATATTGGATCGTTTTGCTCATTTAAAATTTTCCATCTCCACTGACGCCACTAGGGATGGTAGTAGAGTTTTATCCCAACAGTGCTGATTTCCGGGTTGAGAAGTACACGTGTGCCAAATTTGGTCTAAATTAATAAACTTGTTAAGATTTGTATGCGAAACATACATACAGACACTGATTCACAAACAAACACCCTTGCACAACGTGTTCCAATCACTCTTTTTTTTCTCTTTTTATGATTATCAAAAAGCATATTATAAAATTAAAATCCGTTCCGTTACATTTATCATTTTTAATGAATGACTCAGAAAGTACTTTAATTGATAATGTACCAGAACGTTAGCAAAATTATCTTGTCAGTAGTAAGAGAGAACTGTTTAACTTATGCGGAACTTTCTAAATTAACGTTACTTGAATAAAATAAGACGTAGAGGTTGAGGGGTGGAACATTGTGTAAACTGAAAATTACGAACCACATCTATTCTACTTCACGCCATTGTAACAAGTGAGGTGAAGTATTTGAAACGCTGAAATCTGTAACGTTACATTGCTGTGAATTAGTTTCCGGGCCCCCATAGCATTTGTTACATTCTTGGGTTTCTCGTGTGCATTCCAATACCTACAGTGCAATAACAGGTAGGTTAAAAATCCTGTAAATTCCACCTTACCTGTTTGGCCGAGCAAAATACCGACAGCGTTCACGATTTAGTCTGATAGGAACAATAGCATAGCGTGGTTTGCGGTTTGTTCCCTATGCAAACATTTCTGACCATTGTACTGCTAATACAAAATTGATTACAACTGCCAATCTCGAAATTATTCACTCCTATATATTTTAACTGTGACTGTGTAAGATCTGGGGTATTTAATATTCATTTTTATTATATATTTACTTGGAATTGTCTTATAATTTTCTGATCATATATTAATTGAATTTAAGTTTCTTAAAATGAAACGAAGCAGAATTATCACTAAAAATTCCAAATTAATTATAAAATTTAAAAGCTGTGAGAAATTTACCATGTTTTCAGGTAAAGAAATTAATTGAACGTTTTAGATGCCCAAAATATAATAGCTTCTTTAGAAACTGGTTGTAATGGTTTCGTTTTCCTTCAAAAGATGGCACTGGCAGAAGGCACTTCTTTTGCGTTGTCATCTCTAGTTTCTTGTTCGTCGCGTACGTTTCGTTGATGGCTGCTTTTTAACCATTTTAGTATCAAAGAAACATTCTTCGGATTTCGCTCTCTCTCTCTCTTTCTTTCTCTCTCTCTTTCTTTCTCTCTCTCTCTCTCTTTCTCTCTTTCTCTCTCTTTTTTTCTCTCTCTCACTTTCTTTCTCTCTCTCTTTCTTTCTCTCTCTCTCTGATTCTCCTCGTGTGATATTCAGGCAGTGAATGGAGGCGATTGAGACGCCCGTTGGAATAACAACTTCATTTTTTCGGACACTTGTGGGTATGTGATGCTTCTCTGGTTGCTCAGTCACAGCCGCCACCATTTATTTCACGTAGGCGGTGTCTAGGCGATCATACCACTTAATTTACCTTGGCGAAGCATTTGTCTGTTTATCAGAATGTGAACATTTCATCTAACGATTATTTCTCATTTTCATACATAAAATCTCTCTTTTATTGGAAACCCCATCAAATATCAGAAATATAACTTTAAGTTTTATAATTAATATTTTTACACCAGTTTTAGAACTGGTGTAGAGTTTTGTGGTTCTTCAACTATTGATTGTGGTAATTTTCTTTACCTTTAAGATGCCAGAGGACATATATCAAAACTTAAAATTTAGTACTAACATATTTATCATTTTATGAAACAATTTTCATAATGTAGTTGTTGTTGTGGTATTCAGCCCTAAGACTGGTCTGATGCAACACTCCGTGCTAACCCATCTCGCGCAAGCCTTTTCACATCCTCATAACTAGCGTATTCCATTCTTTGCTTCCCCCTTCTGTTCTTCACCCACAAACTTCGCTATAATGCTAATTTTTTAAAACCCTCGTGTCTTAAAACGAATAAAAATCACTTATCATAAATTTTTCCAACAAACATGTTAAAAGGTACAGAGTATAATTGTCGATATTATGCCAATGAGAATGTAGACGAGAGGTTCACATAAGCCTTTAACCAACAGACCATCGGAATAAAAAACGAACGATTAATATCAGTCTGGAGTTTTTTAATTAACAGAAACTTCTTCTCCTCGCGTAAATGAAGATAAAATATTTTTCAGCTCTCTTTTTATAAATTTAACTTTTATTCTGGATTACAGTATTTAATTTACTTTTAAAATACGTAAGGTATCAAAGTAGTTTTCATACAAAGTTTTCGTTGTTAGTAACACTGAGATTACGAAAGAAGGCGACGTTCATTTAACATAGAAACCCTGAATTTAATAAATTCGGCAGTCACTGCTTCATTTTCTACTAATGATGCTCGTATGTCCCTTTCTGACCCAGACATCATTAAAATGAACTTGGTTTTACATTGTCGAAAGGTGTTCTTTCTATATATTTTTACTATTTTTCTAAGATTAATTCACTGCTCCTCACAGGTATAATTGCGGCAGTAAACTATAATTTTCTCATCTCTCACTATAATCCTAATATAATTTGTAAAAATTAGTGAATCGTATCAAATTTTAGCTAACACTTTCTGAATCCGAGTTTATTTATTAATGCTGGGTGTATTACCTAAGTATGTGGAAAATTTGGAGCAATATCTCGAATTAACAGATGTTTTGTTAAGCTACAATAAATCTTCATTCAATTAACTTACATATCGTACAGATTTTTAAACGCAACATGCGAAATATAGTTTTTACAACTGACTAAGAATATCACCATCTTCATTCTATAATAAAGAGCACCCACAAATGTATGCTACACTTAAGAACTCTGCCTTACACTCGGGAACAAATTGTAACAGTTCTTTACAATTTCGTATTTTTCTGCGCACGGCGCTACTGTTTATTTTTGACTGGTCGTACACAAAAACTTCCATTCCCTTAATTAATGTAACTGCTAGCATGTGGCTGGCGCAGATTTTATTTCTTAAAAAACAGCGCGTTTCTTACTTATATGCTTCTCTTTGTTCAAATTTATTAAAAAAAGTAACTACAGTTGCGGAAATGGAAATATTGATAGAACTGACGCTATCATGTTTTTTCATTCATTGATTTATTGTTTGTTTAAAACAGAGTTGATCGAAGAGGTTGGTGCTGTATATTTTTACACTATACCATGGATAACCAGAACTATACTTTGAATCAGTCTCATAGGGAAATAATAAAATAGCTCCTGTAACGTGTTTCAAATTGAAAAGATATCGTCCATACAATTTTCATTATGATAAACAGACGTTTAGTAAACTGCAGTCACCCACCAAATTTTACAAACCTGCCATGAACTAACAGTAATATCCAATTATTTTCAAGAAATTACTCAAAACTTTCCACATAGTTACATAATTCACCAAGCAGTAGTTAAGAGTGAATAGGCACCACTTATATATTTCTAGGTTTTGCTCAATTTACGCGTTGTTTAGGATTAGAGTGAGAAGATAAATTTTAGCTAACTGCGGGAGTGAATTATCACTGTGAGGAGCGATAAATTAATCTTTTAAATTTTTCAAGAATAGAAATGACATGCCCAAATAAAAACCACCATTAGACAATTAAAAATCATACCCTGTGAGGCAACGGTACTGTAAGAACTATTAAGATTATAATCACATTAATTGCATCGTCTTATGATGCCAGAGCCCTATCCCCTCAAATACGAGTTTGTACCCTTACATTTCATAAATTACTCGATAAAATTAAATGATAAACCCTTATTGAGATCACTATTGTTTGTGTTCATATATGTATTCGTTTCCGCCGTGCATCTTTCCTAAGGCTCTCAAAGGAATGGCAACGGGGATATTTAGTTTCCAAAATTCCTTCGGTAAATATCCTGAATACTTGGAAATGGAAAGTAGAGAAGTGTGCCAACGAACAACTCCAATATGCTTTGGCCTGGGAAGTGGACAAGCCACCATCATGTGGGTTCCACGGCTTCTGAAGGATAGACCAGAGGCTTTACGCACCTCAAGGTACCATTTATCCCCAAGGGACGTCATTGGTCTGCCGCGCGCATTGCTTCTTTCATAACTAATGTGCTCAGGGTCGCCCCGCAAGGAGAAGCTGAAATGGACATAAAAATTGCCATTGAAACTTGCCGGCTCATTCCAGTGAAAGGGAATCATTTCCCAAGCTAAGTCTATATCCTTGAACAGCAATACTAGTGAATGTTTCTGAACATGCGGTTTTATCATCGGAAAACTAAAAGTATGGAAAACCAGCACCCGCACAGGATCGTATCCATAAGCTAAATAACCTACTAGGTTACTTTCTTCATATCTCTCGAGGGTCTCTGCAGAGTTCCACTCGTTGCTTGCCAAGGACAAAACACGCCACAAACTTTTAAATATTTCGTATCATATTCAAATCGTCGATAAAAAACGTTCCGATACGTTTAATGCAGTAGCCTTACAATATTGTAGTTATGTCAGAGGATCTTCCAGCAGGCCTCATTCATGTTGTAGACCGTCCTGAAAAAGAGATCATTATCAGTCGAAGTTATGCCAAATTTAAAACGTTCAGACCAGTGAATTATAGAATCTTCTCCAAATTGCCTTATCAACATTACCGTTGCCTCCAATAATTTCTAAAGTAATGCAACACCCATCAATAGAAATAAATCTCCAGCCGTCGAGAGCAATTTTCATTAATGCATTGGTTCGTGATGAGATTCACAGATATTTCAGAAAGATTCTGGTTGCGCCTGATATCCGTAGGTTATAAAAATTGAGGAGAAAATGTAGAGATCGTAAAGACTGCTCAAACCACTTAACAGCAAACCAAAAATTGCACCTTTAGGGGAGGTGATTTTTTAAATACCTTACCCACGATTCCCCAATCATGTTAATAACTATGACGATCGTTGGTCTGTTGGTTTGGGCCCATGTGTGAGTGTGGACACAGGAGCACAGTTGGTGTCCTTGCAGGGAGCGCGAGCCCGATGCCCCTGTCCTGAGGCATGTTGCTGCGTGGTCAGCGAGGACGCGACGAGAGCTGCACTAGCGATGGTGCAGCAAGCATGACGCTGCTGAAGGCCCACATGGCGCTTTTCGGCATGGTGTGGCTGCTGCGCGTGCGCGCCGAGATGCGACGCTGCGCCAAGTGCCGGCGGGAGCAACAGCAACAGCAACAACAGCAGCAGCTACAGCTTCAGCTGCAGCTGCACCCTCATCCGCCACCTGCCACCATCTCCCAGCATAGCGACGACCATCTCTCTGCGTCGTCTGCGGCCACGTTCTACACGTCCCTGGACACGCCGGGCACGTACTGCGAGGTCCATGGCTACGTGCCACCCAAGGAAGGTACGTGGCTCACTGTCTACCTTAATTAGCTCACGTTCCCCACTGCAGCTCTAAGGTAAGCCCATAAATATATTCAACTCTACACGACTAACCCACGTTAAAATAAATAATGTAATATGTCTCTTATTACAATTAGTTATTAAAAAAAATTATTTTGTGAAACAATTACGATATAAATTACTAAATCTTGATTCAGTACCTGAGGGTCATGGACTATATTCAGTGAATATATAACGTCTCTGCTCTGGCCATGGGTGAATTATTTATGATTTGTCTTGGCGTCGTTTAGCTTGGCTGTGAAGAAGTCGCAGGTACTTTCTCTATACGTTTACTCGTAGATGAGCTGAAAGATGTTGGCGTAAGTATCTCTGTATAGAATCAGACACAGGCTAATTCACTTTACAAGTACAGAATTTATGGTAAATCCTTTATCGACCATTTACGACTCCTCCTTTCTTAGATTAACGATATTGCCTAATAAGCGTGGATATTTTAAAATACTTTAAGAAGACAGGGACTTAACCTTTCATAGAGCAACTACCCCAAATTTTTGGCCCGCACCATCGTTTAACATATGCCTGATCACGAAGTTTGAACATTTCCCAATTTTACAGCCCACAAATGCCTTCCCCACTCAAATTGCAGACAGCCAGTTCTTGGAATATCCCCAGCATATAAAAATTAATTTAATATTGGCCCATTACATTATGGACTACCATTATTAAAAAAATTTAATAATCAAAGTAAAATATTTCTTCATATAAGTGCTGAAATCAATACTGTGTTGATTAATTTTTATTGGGGTTTATTTTTATTTATTATTATTAAAAGCTTATAAAATATTTTTTGGTTTATTTAATATGAAATCATTATTCAAATCTTACAGTTTTTAAAATAAAAGTAACATGAATTATTTTCCATTGGGTAGTATCTCGTGAGGAGATATTGACTGAAAGTGGCAAATGTGTGAATAAAGTTTTGAGAAATAAATTTTAATTGATCTGCTTAGCTCAAATGCCCTTAACATAATCGATTGTTTGCTTTCACTTCTCCTTCCAAAGGTCACTTTTACGCAAAACAAAAATAAAACACTTTGTTCTGCTTTTATTATCACTTTGTTCTCTCTGTTTCTATCTCTCTGTGTCACACACACAACCTAGACTTCGTCATGACGACATGATTTAGTATTACTTTAGGGGTCACATCTATGAGTCACTAGCTTGTGTATACATACATGAATTTAGTAATCTCTTCCCGAACGCTTCTAAACGACGACTCCAGAAATATTCTTCAAACAATACTGTATCGGTCAGTGTCTGCTCAGCTACTGTTAAAAAATTTCCGTTTACGGACACCCGGCAAAAGGTCACCGGGCAACTAATTTAGCCAAGCTACTCTGCCCTCAGTCACTCTCTTTAAAGGTTGACAAAATATTCCACTCTGCTAGTCTTAAAATTATAAATAAATATTTTGGGGCATCTTAATTATTCATTATTGCAATACCCGGAAACAAAAGTTAAAAGTAACAACCTTTATTTATATAAGAGACCGATTTATAAAATAACAAGTACTGTATTAAATAAAACAAATAAAAGAATAAATTCGAAAGAAGATAGAAAATAACAGGCCACTTCAGAAACTCCACGAAAAATGTAAGAGCAAGAACGGATACGTAATCACCCCACAGCTGTATCCTCGTTCAGCAGTGTCTTATTGGACGCCATGTTTGTTGACGTAACCAGAAGAGTCCGTGATCTTGATATTAGGTTTTCGTGGTGCATACTACAGGACCTTTGGCTTCACGTAAGGGACAGAAAATAAACGCAGAAGGATATACGCCGTAATTATGTGCAGATATCAAATGATACTAAAGTGTAACCATCCACAAATCCCTAAATATATTAAATAATTACGAGGTCAAACAAACTTTTATGTGCTTATTACCAATAATGCATAAACTGATTTATCAAACGACAGGTTCACTACCTGTACATAATATATATTATTAATCACTGAAAACAAAATCCATGATCTATTAATAAGTTATTTTTTGATTGTTTTACGTGAGAGGCTGCATGAGGGTGATCCTGAAACATGCAATTTCCCTTTAATAGCATAAGAACAGAAATGAAAATAGGGGATGTGGAAGTTCCAGCAAGGTAGCCAAGGGTTAGCGGGGTTGTCAAGGGTCCGCGGGGTTACCTAAAAGGTATGCAGGTAAAAACACTATAAAGTCTGCGTCAGGTGAGTCGGGAAAAAGAGTTTGTTTTGGGGTCGCAGCATTTCCTTCTTCGTCTCTTCTCCAATTTTAGGAAGCAGCTGGTCGACTGATCCAATGGAATCATCGGAAAACTCTTACCGTATGCTGAAAGTCTTTGATCCCAGAACATACACGTCCTAAAATAGATAAAGGCGCCTCGTCATTTGAGAACCTTGAAAAAGTAGAGGGAATACGAGGCATCCCGAAAGGTTCCATTTTTATCAGAACAGGAGTTACAGAATTTTGAAAATAAATTTACACTCTGTAAAAACAGCCCTATAATTGAGTGTAAATAATATTTCCACATCTCAGGACCTTGCAGTGATAGCAGAGCGGCATCAAGCTGGACTGCAGAAATGTAGACTCTGCTTTGAGTCCCACCCGACGAAACCATTTTTTTTTGTTTAATTTATTTACTTTGATTGCCTTTAATTTCTAGTATTTTATGTTTCGAGAATCTTCTTGATTATTCCATGTAAGTATAAATTGTACTGGATTCCGAATCGGAGTCAGTCTTACGCAGTACGAGCTTTGCACAGCACTTCGCCGTTAAATAAACATCTATAGCCTCTACGTGTGTGTTATTCAATCTCACGATCCTTCAGAAACGTGACAATATATACAGACAGAATTATTCTAGGAAATATTATGTTCCTTGTCCCATATTCAATAAATGGTTATGTTCGTTTTGTGCGATGCTATGAATTCCATTATGTTTCTATCAAGAAGCGGCATGGTTTTTATGTGTTGAAATGAAGCAAATATTTTAAAATAATTAAGAAACGGCCCACTTGCATAATATAAGTACAGAAGCCTGAATTTGTAATGTCCAAAATAGATCCAACAACTGCTGCGCTGTATTCTAATCTCATCCCTCTAGTCTCCCTCTCACTCCACACACACGCACGCGCTGGCATGCTCACGCACGCAATCACACACACAAAATCACTCGTGCACGTATACGCACGTACACACACACACGCACACTTCTCTTCCAACGTATTTATAACTTCATTTTAAATCTGTAAATAACAAGTTATGAAATTCTAACCTTTTTTTATTCGTCGTCTTCCAACTTTTTATCGATGAGCAAAAGCCAATCTGTAACTCTATTATGTTCCACGCAAACAAATTTCCGAAGAGTTCACTGCCTGTATTGAAATTTAATCTCCTGTTGAGTCATTCTTGAAAATGTGAAGTCAACCAAGTAACAGGGGTTTGCAAATGGAATAATATCTCTGATAAGGATACCTGTGGCAAAAACAAATTATCTTAAGAATTATATACTGTGTATGATCAAAAAAACACAGAAACCTATCGGGCAACTCGGAATTTAAAACAAAATTAGTATATATTTTAGTTACAATTATAAATAAAAAAACTAAGGCATAAGAAGCTACAAAAACCGATCATGTCTTATTTCACATCACAAAAGGCATCGGGAGAAAAGGCGTGGAATAGTAAGTCACCGAGATTGTCGATTCGATTGTTTACGGGATACGTGAGGAGAATGGTGATTCGCTTCAGGTCACGTGCAGGGAATATGAATGAATCATACACTATTAAAATGTTTATTGTTCAATTAACTCCTTTCGTGGTCTAGCATAAAATTGATATCCATCCTCAAGAAAAATTAAATAAAGAAAATTGAAGAAGATATAAAAAGGAAATAAAACCTTGAAGTGATTCCGTCATTCTGTCTGAAATACCATTTAAGATGACAACAGCACTAATACCGGAAAAGTTAAAAAGACTTCGAACTAAATAGGCTCTGAAACAAGTCATTGAAACAAAGCTTCTTTCCACTGCAGTTTATGTATATGAATACAAGCTCAAATACGTAAGTTGTTAGCGAACATCTCCTTATTGTTGTTGAATTGAGCTAACAATACAGAACAGAAGGCACGCATTCGCAGCTGTGCTCTTGTATTTGTGTCGCAGTAAATTATGGGTACTTGTGACGTGTGAAATAATCCATTACTCAGCCAGCAACGAACCACATCACTGATGAACAATGGGTTCAATTACATCGACTGCGTCCAATTCCATAATGAATTTCTCGTTACTGGGAAATCATGTCATATTGTTAATTACAAAAATTTGATAGCTGGATATGATTTCAATAAAACATGATGTGATGTTGTTCAAAGATCATAGTACCCATGAAAGTTCCGTTGTCATCTTAAATGGTATTTCAGACAGAATGACGGAATCACGTCAAGGTTTTATTTCCTTTTCATATCTTCTTCGATGTTCTTTATTTCATTTTTCTTGAGGATGGATATCAATTTTATGCTAGACCACGAAAGGAGTTAATTGAACAATAAACATGAAAGTTCTATTTTATATCAGTCAAAATCATTTTGGTCAAATAAGAACAACAGTCCATGGAAATGTAGATTGTGTGCGTATGGGTACAGCACTAAAAGCGCCGATTATGAAAAAACACACGGATTGAAATAATGTTCCACATGCAATTCACGGAAATAGGTAGGAAATTAATATTAGGTGTGGGGTGGTGGTGGTAAGTATATAAAACTAATTAGCAAAATTTACTTGCCCTTCAAAAATTAATAATAATTTTATTTATATTTCGAAACAATTTCTTATTGTGTCCTGCACACCATTACAATTATACAGATTAAGGATGATTACTATTTAAATATCAAGGGTTTCTCAGGGCAACAACGTGAAGCAGAGATTTTACGTTCGTGAAGAACCTGTTTCATCTTCTATGAGATTCCGTCCCTGGATGTAAATACTAATCAATTTTGGATCTTCCTTATAATGTATTTCCTTTTCCAGGTCGAGTTGTGAGCTTACCCTCGGGTGAAAATCAGGTTTTCCCCTTGATCTCAAGGAAGCTAACGCATTGTCACAGTTATTGATCTATAATGACTGGAATAGTGTAATGTAATTTGAAAGCTTTCTCAAAGCTAGGCACTGTATTCGGTTCCATACAAACAGTTACCGTAATTAGGAAACTTAACTATTAGAAAGTCGACAACTTGATAATCAAAAACACTGTTCGGGAAAATTACTTAAGGGAAGTCGTGGTAAATTTAGAAATGAAAATTATTACAATATACCAAACGTTGGTTAATTTTGAAGATTGATAAGTTGCTTACAGAAATAAAAACCAAACAACACAACTTACAAGTACTGAAATTCTTTATTACTAGCTATGCTCGCGACTTCACTAGTAAAAAAAACAGGTACAGGATTTTGAAAAATCTAAAGGAATTTTGTTCTCTCGTATGAAATTCGTAATTTTGATTTTCTTCGCATCACCAAGCTGCTCCACACTTTTTCTCAGTTTGCTCATTGCTTAGTAGTTACGGGTAATTACCATATTCGTAAAGTTTTCAACTATTTACAGAACCTTTGAAACATTACACTTTCTGTGAGACGTGTCAAAATGTTGGGACTGAAGTTTTTTCTATCCGACACATTTATGACATTGCTGGGCCGCGGCTTCTTAATTCCTCAATAGATATTTGATTTAGTGAGGCTAGTTATTTCGGTTTTTACCTAAAGGGCAACGAACTCTCGAGTTCCACCGCTAGTAAAATTTACTTTAACAAAATTTTATTTAATTAAAATAAACTAATATAACCCCGTTAATAATTTGTAAAATATGTGTACTCTACAATATGTACAAAAGAACCGTTTCATATGAGCTCGTACAAATAAATTTTAACAATTATCGTATCGAAATAGCTTCTCATTTCCTTGCAAGTATACTTTCATGACAAATAATTAATGCTCATAATTATTATTATTTTTCTGCCGTAAAATGTTAGTTATGTACTGTAGTAGTAATTAAGGGGTTTCTCGTTTATTCTTTGGAATAATATAATTATTTATTCTTTTCAGTTGATACGCAGGTAAATTTTTCATTAAGGGGTTATTATTAATTTATCCTCTTGTAAATGAAGGGCCATAAAAATCATTTTGTAGGTTTTTGCATAGACTATTTTTGAAATTTCATAAAAATTTTCAATCTAGCAGCTTGAGCTATTTTTATGTTATTCTGCTTAGTGTATTCATCTCACAGTTTTGTAAATATATTCATTTCCTCTCAGTTTCCTTATTACTACATAAGAGAAAGAAAGAGAGGAATGTTATATATAAAAATTCTTAACACTTCAGAATATTACACAATCCTCTGCATTAATTTTACCTTAGTTATTTGCAATATCATAATACCTTTGCTTTCACACAGATTTCTACGTTCCTGCGCTGTTGTTAGAGTACTTATTCATTGTAAAATCTGAGCTGCATTCCTGTGATGAAATGGAATGGAAGTATGCGCTTTAACGTTCCAACGCTTAAATAAAACTGTGAGCGGTATTTCAGGCTTGCAGTTGGGGAATTCGGCTTTAGGTGTGGTGTTAAGTCAGTATTTTATTGCGGGGGTAAAGGTTCGCTGGGATTGGGAGCTCAGGTAATTAGCTAAGTTTTCCCACAAAATAAATGGTGCACGACCGAAGAAATTCCCCGTTTACGAGAAACTCTAACGGTTTGCTGTGTTCAGGCTCAAACATTTTGAATGGCTACGTTCTTAATTATTGAGGCGTGGTTTCGTAAAATTCACTCTGAACGTAATAAAAGTATATATTATATATATATTATTCTGATTGCTATTATATATATATATAATAGCAATCAGAATAACAGGTTCTACAAGCTTTTTTTGATGTCTTCGAAGTATCCTGATGGGATTCTCTCCAGATATCAGACTTGTTACCCCAACTTTGAGGTGAATTGGCCAGCCAGCATCGTTTCAATCTTCTATGGTTCCTGTATTGCAGCAGTAGTTCTATACGTGGGTTGGTTTGGTTTCCCAGTTTCTTATGGTGTTTATTGTATAAAATTGTGGATGAAAGTTATGCCTAGGTCCTGATATAGAGTTTGGTTGCTCACATGCCGTGGAGCATCAACGCTCTGTATTGTGACATTTTTGGGCGTACTAGCACTTCCCCAGAGCTCGATTCCGAATGTCCATATAGGCTTAATAATAGCTTTTTGTATAGTTATTTCTTTCTGTAACGAGAGTTAGACCTCCTACCGAGTAGCCAGTATAGTTATCGAAGACGCAAGTCCATTTGTTTGCTTCCTTTTTGTATCTGCATTTTCCAGCGTAATTTTGAGTCTCGATGGATTCCGAGATATTTTACATGAGTTGATACCGGGAGATGTTTGTTGTTTATAGCTACTGATAGGCATGTAGGGATGTAAATAGGTAAATGAACCTTCTCTGTCAAAATAAATAACCACCTCTCACAACCTCACCCAATCGCGGCGGGCGTCCCCCAAGGAAGTGTCATTGCCCCCTTCCTATACAACATCTTCTCCCATGATATCCCACAACATCCTAACACTAGAACAATCTTTTTCGCAGGCGACATAGCCATCTCCTATGAAACCTCCTCCCTCACCTCCGATTTCCAACCACTCCAATCAGCGCTCAATAACCTAGAGCAATGGTCCAAACAATGGCGAATCAGTATCAACCCCACCAAATCAATAACCATCCCATTCACCCTAACAAAAAACCCTCCTCCCCAAATTAATCTCTATCTAAACAATTCATTAATCCCTACAAAAACGGAAACCACCTACCTCGGAATCATGTTTGACTCAAAACTATCCTGGAAACCTCACATTAATTTTCTCCTCTCCAAAATAAACCAAAAATTCAGAACTCTATATCCCCTCCTAAACAGAAAATCTCCTGTCTCCACTAGCACAAAACGCCTCCTCCATATGGGGAACAACAGCCAAAACCCATTCAACCAAAATTCAAACCAAACAAAATACAATACTACGCAGCATCACAAACTCTCCTTGGTACCTAAGAATTTCCGTCATCCATAAAAACATAAAAATTCCCAATGTTAACTCAGTAATCTCCAAATCCATAACAAACCTAATCAAAAGCGCACTCAATCACCCAAACCCCACGATCCAGCAATTTCACAACAATCCTCCTCCGCCTCCACGCTCCAGTCGCCTCAAAAGAAAACTTCCGATTGACCTCATCCTCCCCCTGATCATTCAGGCACACCCTAACCCACTCTACCATCATGTCCGCAGATCACATCCTCATTAATACTCCATAAATCAGTTCTCTACCTGTCAATCCTCACCCACCTAAGTCGTATGCCCCTCAGGTACTCGCAAAAATAAATAAACACAACCAATTCTCCTAAAGTAGGTTAATTAAATGAATTAACCTATCTTCACGTTATCATGTTAATTATATACCTTTTTAATATTGTATATACTGTATCGTTATCGTCCTAACTGATAATCTGTACGATAAAAGTTTTTAAAATTAAAAAAAAGGTAAACTTTCAAGCGTGTTGTGAACCACCTGATGGTTTAATCCCGTGCTGACAAAGAATTACCGTGGAACTAAATACTGCAGCCTACAGGGCACCTTGATATTGCAGTATAAAATGAAATCCTCGCATTTTAGTAGACTAATATCAGTCGTGTTTTTGCAAAACTATTATTGATATACTCCAATGATAGTTGTGAGGTGGACTTTTACGGCCAGATATCCGAACCGTAGCTCCTGCACGTACTTAATTTAAAATGCAGGCTTAGACAAAGGCACCGGTGGTTTGGCCAAGAGCTGCGCTTGTTCTGTATACATATAAAAGCTGTACAGGCGGATGGGCATGCATTTACATGAGACCCTGATAGCCTGATAGATCCTGGGCGGGCGCTCGATACGCGTGTACAGTATGTGCGGCCCTGCTGGTTGGTGCAAGTCTTATCGCCACGCTGATGCAGCTAGTGCTTCGGCCATTACTCATTCTACTCGTACACTTTGCTCTTGCAGACAAACATCCCGGCGTGAATAAATTAATTGCTGGCGGTTCACGTACCATAGAAGTTCTTCTGAAAGCCGGGGTTTTGCAACGGCAACGTGTGTGCAACTTTCCAGTTATCTACCAACTCCATTATACATGTCATAATTCCAATATTTTGTGTTCGATAGCTGTAAACCATTCATAATCACCCATTATTGTTTGATTCTGAACGTTTCATTCTTTTGACACACTTAAAACATGTATGCATGTTGCACTGGTAACACTGTTACACTCCTACGCGACTCATATTATTCTACAATCGTTTACTTTCAAAGCCTTAATGGATTTTTGTTCCAGCTTAACACATCCTTAAAACACTACCTTTGTAACAGTTGTATAATTAAACCACTGTTGCTTAATATATAATTTGTATACTTCTCTATTAATTATAACAAAACAACTATACAGAAGCAACATCTCTGAAATCTATATAATTTTACATTTCAGTTTTCAATAGTTATACTATGTTTTTAGACTTTCTTGTCATGCGTTTCGACAAATTCTATATTTCTTCATATATTGGATCACTAAATATGTAAATATAAACACTTTTAATAATATCGATCACTAAATGCTGTTAATTACGATGAAAACTTCACTGAAAACGTATACATAAATTTATGTTTGCTTAAATTCATTATACATAAACAAAAGAAAAGAACAAAACAAACCTAAAGCTAAGAAACTACACATTGCTGTTTTAATCCTTTATAGGATTCGATATATTAACCACCAGCCGTAAATTCAAAAATATATACATTTCTTATTGATAACTGACGCTCAGTCAACAGATTAGGGGATAGAGGTTTCACAATAGTCCGAGTTTTTAGAGTTAGTTTATTAAAATAGTGGTTTCATAATCAACAACCATCAACCCGGGGCGAGCTTCGTAATTATTTCGTGTCCAAAACCGAAAAACCACTCACAGTGTTTTTCATAAATTCCTAAGACTTATAGTTAAAATTTGTATTTTTATGCATGATATGAGGTAATGAAGTGTAGTATCGGAAACGATGGAATAACAAAGGGTGTTAGATTGGGAAGGAAGGAAAGTTAAGGAATTCTGCTAGGGTTGGTATAAGTATAGTAAACATAAAGCGTAGGATAGCAAAGGTAAGAAAGGCTTTCGCAAAAAAGGAGGAATTTTCTTACGGTTAGTTTAAGTCTGAATATTAGAAAAAAACGTTACAAAAATGTTCGTTTGAGTGCGAAACGTGCAGAAAGAAAAATAATGGAAGCTTTTTATATGTGGTGCTACAGATGAATGCTGAAAATCATATGGTAGATAGAGTAAATAGCCAGGAATTTCTAAGTGGAATAAGAAATGAGAGAACAATATGGAGGACTCTGAACTAGAGAAGGGATAAATTAATAACGAAAGGTTAGAATGAATTAAATGAAAACTTTGCTTCTGGTCATTAATTTATTTCTCTTCTCTTATCTCTATATTTATCATTACAAACATGAATTATACGTCAACCGTTCAGCACTTCTGATGATTCAACAATGGGTAAGAGTTATGCAAATGTTCATTTTTTAAGATCAAAATTTAGAAGTTGTACATATATTTTCCTATTATTCCAAAATTTGGTATACTAAAAAATCAAAATAAACGTCTGTTCTCCTTTTAATAAATAATTTAACGACAACATGTATCAATGAAAGCCGATATGTAGCTTTCTCACAGTAATGATTTTAGTTGTGGTTTAAATTAATTTCAATCGTTGAACTACAATTTTTTGTATTTGTTACAGGTACGTATGATCCATACCATCCACATTCGTTGATACTTCCTTCAACGTGAGTAATTTACACCATATTTAACTAAGTGCATAGTCAGGTTATAGAATTCTCATAAACCACTAAACTTTTATTTATTTATTAATTTATTCTAACTAGTTTAAGTGACATTTTATTTGCTGAAAGTCTCTGAAATGTAACGATAAATTTAATTTGTACCATGATATCTTAATTTATTGATTACAGATAATAATTTAATAAGTGAGTAAAAACCCCAATGGTTAATCAATGACGGAGACTAAGTGAAATGTACAAATTATTTATTAAAATTTCTAAGTTATAATAAAATTGTAGCTTTTAGAGACCGTGAACAAATAATAATGTACGCTTCTAACTATTCCGTAATAAAATGAAAGAAGTAAATTTGTGCAAAATACACCTGTTTTTGACGAGTAATCAATCATGCATTAAATAAATTATTAGTAATCCAGTCCCTGGTAATATTGGCCATCAGTTATGTTTTGATTGTTCAAAAAATTTCAATATAAAATAAATGATGTGAAGCGGTAAACAATGCTAGTGCGTTTATTAATGTTCCAACATAAAAAGTGGTTGCAATTTGTTCTTTTGTGCGATAACAGACAATTTTTGAATAATTTTGAATTAACTGTACAGAGAAAATTGGTTATTCATAACTGAGTAAAAAGTTTCCCATAAAAATTATATGATTGTGTAATATGTAATATGGATGGAATATTTAGAGCTTCCTGAACAATTAATATTTTTTCAATAAATTGTTTCATTCCATCTTCATCGTTCATGCAGTTCCATATTTTCCCAAAGTAATTATATTTTGCGGAATTTGAAGAAGCGAAATTTAAAGTTTAGAGCAATTTCTCCTTAAACTAAACTTAAGGAAAATCCTGTATAAATACAAATTAAATTTATTACGCTTTTTATAGATTATAAAGTAAAACATAATTGGATTTTAATTTTATGACAAATGATCAGTGGTTAATTTTTTTTCTTTCATTATAAATGAATAAACGAGCTGAATTTGTCTCAAGTATATATTAATAATTTGAAGGAATTATAACCCATAATAAAACAAAAATTGGTAGGACGTATCGTTTCTTTTTTGAACCTCTTCACTGAAAAATGTAAAAGAAACTCGTCATATATACAATGCAGCCGAATAAAAAATTATTAGAATTTCATGGATGAGTATTATTGTACACAGATGTGGAAATATTTCGAATGTATGGATAAAACATACGCTTTTAGAAAATTTCTTCACAAATTTTTATTATAAATTTATATATCAAGAAAGTAATGATATTCTTGCACTTAAAGATATTCCGGAAATGAATCCGATATTTTAATTCTGTTATAACTTTTTAATTTTTTATTAAAACATTGATAAATTTGCTTGGCTTACTCATTTATTGAAGTGGCCATATTTCAAATTAATATGGATTTACGTCTCTGACGCTCTGTATGTGAAGGGCTTGGACTGCTACATCCGATTTTAACTGTTGAATTTTCTGTATGATGTGAAGTGTGTATTTTAATTAATGATAAATTACTTGAATACTGCTGAAACATATGACAGATAAAATATACGCTCTAAATTCAATTTAGCCTTTAATTTTTATTTAGTTAAATGTTATCATTTTTGACAAAGAAGCCAATCAATCTAATGAAATTCTGCGAATTGTCTAGGTTTGTGAATCAATGAAATTAAATTTGTTGAGTCTAGATTATAAAAAATTCTTATCTATAAATTTACTTTAACAATAGTCATTATTTTACTGCACACTAAGCGTAAATTAGCCAAGTAGTATGCGATTCCAGTTCTAGTTGGCGTACTTTCAGTAGTCATTACCGCTACTCTATGAATCCTATTACCTTGTATCTTACAAGTAGCAAGGCAAAGGTGAGTCTGGAAGTGCCACATCTCGAGCCTGCTTTTGTAACATGCCCCAGTGAGCATCTCCTAGGGGAAACTACCTCTTGAAACTTGCTAGAGCGAGCATAATGTCGTAGTGCTGCAGTTGAGACTCAATGGAACACCAAGTAACTGTGTGGCCGCACACCCATTTTATAGGATGATTGTGTACTGACATTAATTCTTTCTTAAATATTCATACGTTTCGCCTCGTCTTTTCTAAATCAACCCATTTTCAAAGAGTATTGTAAAGGAAATGGGTGGGGCTGGTGTTAATTTACGAAAGTATAATTAATTAATAATTTAAGCTACTACTTAATATTGGGAAAAAATAATTGAAAGGAGATTATAATAATAGCGAAAAATAAATTTAAAAACAAAGTGAACATTTATTTTAATAGAAGACAAGAAAACAAAATAAATTTACATAACATGGTACAGCAAAGAATTTATGATTTTCATGAGACTAATTAGAATCGGAATCAGGTGTGGTGTGAAACCAAAATGAAGCAACGTAATTTGTGGTAAATTGGTCTGGATGTGAACTCTATAAAATTAAAATCAACGATACCAACGAAGGCCGATGCTGCTGCGTTGTCTGTCGGCGTTTTACTCGGCTTTGGGGCGCCTTTTGATCCTCGCTGGCTGCATCGGGGGTGAATTGGACCCAAAGTATCTTGGAGACTCCTAATAACAAATTGCATATCCTACGGTTCAAGTCCTTTTAACAGCTGTTCTAATATTTCGATGTCACGTCGGCGGCTCACAATTTCCCTCTCCTCAAAATCTGTTTCCACATAACCTCGGTAAGTTTCTAAAATCCTCCTACTTAATTACAAAAGCCAATCGGCTGCAATTTCCAATGGCGCTCATTGGCTTGCAGCCAACTTTAAGTGCCATGGCACATTCTCCTCTAAGTTCCGCACTCAGTAGCCTATCCTAATGTTTCACAATTATACTGCATTTATATTCATAACCTTCAATAAAACTAAACATGATTCGAAGTCAGTTGATATAGTTGATAAATTTCTGATTTTTGAACTGTATTTTACCAGGGAATTTTATTTACACTATTCGTTAATTTATTACAAGATTTTGAGTAATGATCACGGTGTTAGCCGAATGATTTATATATGTCTTCATTTAATCTATAAACGGGTAGTTTTCTCCGTTGCAGATGCACGAAAATGCAGTAAATTAAGTTACAAAAGTTAAATATATTTTTTCTGTATACAAATAAACAGGACGTATGGATAACTCTGAAATATAAAAGGTATGAATGATATTAACCAAAGATCAGTTTTCTAGAGGGGCATTATAGGTGAACACGAGAGTGATACTGTTCTGATTTTATAAAATAATAACACAGGAATTATATCTGAAAATAGAGGTGAATTTTGGAGATATACTATAATAACACTTCACTTTAGTTGATTGTAAGTTATGAATCATCACTTCACATTAGGTTACTAATCTATATTCACTAGAGTCAGTTCAGAATGCGGCTCTTTAGCTCTTCAGTGTGGAAATATCGCATAATACCTATACTTATTAGTTATACTTAAGAAAATCGTTGTTTGGGCGAACACGTACAGTATGATTGTGATGTTTATTAAGCTATATTTAGGAAGCGTTGTGGATTTAAATAAGATGTACTGTCAACGATTGAGAAGCTACGTTGAAATGTTTTGTACATATAGATAGGATGAACGAATAGATATAGACGACACAAGTATACAAGACGAGTGTGGATGGGAGAGTTTGAAGGGAAGGGCTCGACCTCGGAGAACGATTTTTAGTCCAATTGACGACGATTTTAGCAACGGGCAGCTTAGGACTACGCTACTCAAGTTACTATATAGTTTATGCTTAAAAGATAGGACTCTTAAAAACAAATTTTAATCGTTGTTTGGTTAATAATTGGCTCCTTTTACTTTAACCGACCACTGCGTTAAAGGATTCACTCAAAACATTCGTACCGATAAATTTTAACAGTAATAAACTGGTCTCATTTAACTATGAGTATTTTCCAACATCCTTTGTCTGCTACATGACCTTTATTTAGTGACGAGTCCCTTCTGCACTGAATTCTTTGTTAACGTATTTAAATTGCACAGGAATTAAATTATATATGTAATTTAGGTTTTTCCTTATTGTCTGTGGGTATCCCACCCAAGCTTTCAACCCCAGGTCGTATTCATTTGCACACTTTCTAAGGATTATATCTGATGTTTTCCTATACTAATGGAAGCGGCGCCATACTCTGACAGTGGGAATGCTAGTCCTGTGTATGACATGTCATTGGACTTCGAACTTTCCTCTAACAGTTGAAATCTGATGCACAAATAGGTATTATTTTATGGTTATTTACATTTCAAATAATAAAAACCTTAGTTATAACAAATATATTTTTTTTGTGTCAGACGAGACTGAACTTTATTTTGTTTACGTGATAGAGCGACGCTGTTATATTGACCAGCACATTTGATTAATGAATGAAGACGTATATGAAACGAGAGAGGGATTTTCCCCTTTAGAAAAAGTATTGACTGATAAACTCGTAAAAATTGTCGGAGACGTGTCCATGCGGAAGTCCGCGAGAGGACGGTAATCGAGTTTGGGAGAAAGGTCCTATAATGGATGCCCCCGCCAAGAACAGCGTGCAGTTCGCAATATAAAGGCCCTGACCACGTAACTGACAGTGATATTAGAGAATTGTGTGCGAAGGCAGCAATAACGACGCAGCAATCCCTCTCCCCTGGCAGCGTCCGCGTCCGCGTCTGCGTCGCCGTACTCGTAGCCTACTCGTATATTGGCCTTTGTTTGAAAGCGCGTTACTTTTATGGCAATTGGGCGCGGGATCTGGACGCGTTCGGCCATTCGTCTACTTCGCTCCAGATGGCGATATTGCCATGTCGTGGCGCTAGTGACAGTGCTCCGGCTAGCTTTTTAACTGCCTTATTGTGTTCCGCTGGAAACGTATTTTTCCCAACGCACACGCACGCACGACCAGAAGCGGCGCAGCCTTTATTTTTCCCTTTTATAGCCCTGTCGTTTTTTTCCTGTTTGCACTTCAGTTATAAATCGGTAAAAACAGTTATTGGTGTCAGAACGGCTCTTTAAAGAGGTGATTTATCAGGGAAAGACGGCACGATATCGCCGCGGAACACACGGTGTTAATAGCCCCTGACCTTGTCACAGATATGATTTATTATTATTTTGGCAGGACTGGAAATGATGAACTGCAGCACGCTTGTCAGCAGAACCTAAACAAGAACTCGTTCGTGCTTGGGCTACTTCTCTGAATTCTGTACTATTTGCAGAACAATGTCTAGAATTTTACTATTAATTTAAACTTAGTTCAAGAGCAGTGTTTGATTTGACTAACGGCACTGTTAATCATGTAGCTGCTACACAGTGTTATTTCATATTATATGGAAACTATTTGTCAGCCAGGATAGTAATACATAATTACATGAAAATCTAATCAAGAAATTACTCTAACAATAATTTTATATTTTAACAACCTTTGGTCGATTTAGTATCAATAATGATATATTTATAATAATAATTAATTTAATAAATAATTTAAATATTAAATAGATGAAAAATTAGTTATTTCTTCTAATTATTTTATTTTCAATGTAGAAACCATGGTTTTAGTAAAATAAAAATAAATTTATTTCAGGATTTTTATAAGAAAATCGTGGTTTTAGATCAACAAAACAAAGAAATCTGTTTCATAGAAATGGAGTGAAAGAACATTTAGGGGTTTTCACTATTCAAATCTAGAGGAATACTTTTTGGTGATCTCTATTTCAGGATAATACGAGGCGGTTTCGTCTACGTCCTTGTTTGTCACGTCTCCGAGGTGCTTATTTTAGAGTGCATCAAAAGCTATGGAATCCAATCATTTAGTGCCTATATAATTTATGGAAAATTAGAAAAAAATTATGTGTATAATTAGGTATGGTTCCAGATATTCTTTTATTTTTTATTGAAGCTTGACTGCTAAACTATAATCTCACATGACACATGTGATCCTTTTTCAAGTGGCTCGTTCTTAGCAAAGTGGATTTTGCATACATTTTATCTTGACAATGTTGAACACATATCCATGCCCATGTCGGGATTCGAGCTCTGTGATGGAAGGCGGTCTTACTTCTTGTCCACCTCCTGCCACCCTTGGTGTGCTCCTATCGTAAGTAGTTTAACTAATCAAAGTAGAGGCGAAATGACTCTTCAGACACTGGCCGGCGCCACTATTGTTGGCGTGCCATAGGGCTTTGGCGGGGTCTAGCCAGTGAAGTTGCTTTGACCTGCTCTTGGCTTCCCGGTAGGTCAGAACATCCTTCATTTCTAATACCAACCATTGATGGGACCTTTGCTTGACAGTTAAAGGCAAATTCGGCATCTTCCTCGGAAAATTACAAAAGAGGTACCAGATCCGATCATAAAATCTCTCACAGGTTCTATACGAATTAGTCCTAATCAACTGAACAAAGTCAAAAAAGTAATAATATTTAATAATTTTAACTTAAATATACTTATCGTTTTTCGTTTCAATGATTTTGGTACATTATTCCATTATTGCAATGTAACTTTGCCCATGCCGGCCTCTGTGGTCTAGTTACTACTAGCGTCGCTACCACGTACCACAAAGGTCCCGGGTTCGATTCCTGGTATAGGACTGTGTGTTTATGTGCGTCTTTGTGTTCTCAAATAGAATAAACCTTACTAGGAAGACAAGGTCCAGTAAATGGTAAAGTGGTCGCTAATAACTTTAGCTGTTGGTGCGTCTTATAATAGATAATAACTTTGCCATATCCTTAATATGAATTTTACCACTGACTATTATAATTTGCTACCTTCTGCAACTGAAAACATATTGACTATTGTTACAAAGAAAGCGTAAATGTAACGGGACACTTGTCTACGAGATGACGGAAACATTGTGCTTTCACAAAACTTTTAACAGCTGCATGAACCTAGAATAATTCATTAAATCGATACTCACCGATAGTCTGTATTTATTAATATATTAATTAATGGCATTGTCTTTGTCCAGTAAAAGGCTAAGAAATATCGTACGAAAGTTCTTTCAATTTTATAATTTTTAAATTTGAAGATTATAACATGGTTAAAAATTGTTCTCGCTATTTCCGTTTAAAATACTTGACTTTGTGGTATATTCCTTTCGCCTTATCGTTTATTGAGATGGGTTGACATTTTTCTATTTCAAATCATATTGCTTATGAAACGGTTGTTGCAGTTGATGTGGATATAATAGCTGACAGGAATTTTGTTTACTTTTAAAAATTATACTTATTTTTAAAGTTTACAGATATAATGCACTAACGACATCGGATAATCAGAAGACTTATATTGGAAAAAATAATTTAAATTAACTTTGAGTTTCTAATACTTTGAGTAAATGCCTTACTATTTATCATACATTCTACAGTAATTATAATAATAATAATTTTTAATTGTTATATAAAACCTGCAGAATTTTCACAGAATGCAGAGTTGATTCACTTTTGGAGAAACAAACGAATGATCTTACGGAAAATTACATTGAAGGTTTCCAGTATTCATCGTCACCATGAAATTATAATTTTTAGTAGTGTAGTTAATGTTCTCATAAGTGGTTCATGGTGATTTTTAATTACTATTTAGGACAGCAAATTAATGTCGCATATTATAATTTTCCGCTCCTTCCACAAACTTCCTGAACGCAAAATTGACGTCTCTTACAATTATAATCTATATTAAGTTCATTAGCATAAGAATACGAGTACCAAAGGCTGAATTTCGGTTGAAATCTTTTGTATGGCAACGAGAGAGGAAATCAACCGTCTTACATTTCCAATTAATTTATTTAGGTTCGTAATTCCTTCGGCTAAGACGTAATGCTCGAATCAGCGTACGATGCCACAAGAGGTAATGGCGCGAAATCTACCCCTTCCTTGTGGCGCCCGACGCCTCGAGATCCTTAATTAAGGTTGCTGCAGCCAAGTGCAAGTGCCTTTGTGCTGTCATACCAAAGCTGGGTCGTAATATGAGGTTGGCGTACAAAGCTCGGCGCCGCGTGGTCGCAGATGCGGCGGACAACTCGCCGCTCTACTATTTCCTTTTAAAAATTCTCTTTGTTTCGTTTTAATTTCGAAAGCGTTTCAAATGATATTACAGAATTAAAAATTTGAAGCGGTGGTTACATTATGTTTCAACGGTTTCGTGCAGGTATAGAAGAATCTCGGTTTCATTCTCCGAACCACGTTTTAAGTCCAATTAAAAGTGCATTATTTCATTACTTATATACAAGTAGAAGTAGATCGACAGTTAGCGTCTCGTCAGGAAAACGAAATGGTCTCCTAGTGGTACCATTAGTATCATATTTTGGGTATGTAGAACTTCCGTTCCTAACTGCATGCACATTAGAGGTGGACGATCTGATTGAGATCTGATTCAAAGAGCGATGTGAGTGATCATTGACTCTGAAGAAAAGAGCGGTAGCTTTTTCGATTCACTCCACCCCTGTGATCCGAGAGCTACCTCCTGTTTGAGTCACTCGTGAATCAGATCACGAGGACCAATATTCCAAAACTGCCTGCTCTGAATCACTCACTCATGAATAAGATCACGCGGACCGAGATCAAAGAGTTACCTTCTCTGAATCATTCACTCATGGATCAGAATTTATTTCATCCTGGATAAGTTATCGTGAAGCGATTGATTTTTCAAAAAGTGTAATATGCACAAAAATTTTTAAACGAACGTTAATCTTATTTTCTGTTATCTAACTGGCTACAATATTTATTGTACAAGACCCTTCTGTAGTCCATCGGTCCACGTATTGTCGCTAAACGTTATCCTTTACTTTTCACTTCAACCTCTCAAGATCGCTTCACTCTATACTACACTTATATCAACATTACTAATTCACTACACTTTCTTATATTTTTACATAATATTATAACAAATTACGTATGTAGAAGATCGCTACAAAACATTATCGAGAGATCATAATAATACTGCTTAATACAGCCAAAAAAATTATATACGGAAGCTTAAGACTCATGACGCAGTCCACAACATTCTTATTTTATAACGGTTACGCATTACGCTACTTTTTATTGCGTGAAAAGCTACATGAAGTTTATCCACTTAACCTTTACTCCCCTTTAATAACATAGGAAGGATTTAAACGGCGGATGCGGAAGGCAGTGCAATTAACAAATATAATATAAGTGTATGTGGGAATATTTTCAGTAATTATGTTCATCTTTAAAATGAAATCCGAATCAATTTGAGAATTCCGTATGCCTCAATAATAAAAATAAAGTACCTAAGTCATTTATTGTATTTTTGTAATTACTTATTTCTTAATGAATACAAAAAATGTATACAATTTTTGTTATTAAATGATTTATATAGGAAATAGCTAGCTACTGATAGTGATTACAAACCGATCTTCAAAAGGAAGGGATCTCTAACACACATTAATTACTGGTTAATATATTTTCTTCTCAGTTATAGTTTCATTTTGCTGAAAATATGGCTTTAACCACTTAGAGCTTGTATACTAGAAAAAATGGCCACAAAATAAAGAATGATAATGGAATAATGTGAAAGTAAAAAACGTTTGATGCGTAATTGAGTTTTTAATAATATTATTCATATTAATTAATGAATAAAATTCAATTCAATTTGGGTTTCCTTTTTTTCAAAGAAGAGTGTTTTTTTGTGACAGCTACATAAATTAATTGACCCCATTTATTTTGCTTCGTTCAGAGCTTACACGTAGGTTCTTCTTCTGGATTCCCGCAGCTCCCGGAAAATCGGGCACGTTTTGTTGTCCCTTACGAACAGAATCTGCATTTCAGACTGTATTATTTACTTCTGTTCTATCCGCTCCCCATGTTGTGAGAGGTTTGACCAGGCCTTCACCTCTAGAGTGAAGGTCCACGTTTGTTAACATACTTGACCCCAATTTTTTGCTGCGCGGTCTAGCTGGTCGTACCACAGGTGGAACATTAAAATCTGGTAAAATTAGTCTGACAGATTCAATCATTACCATGCTAAGACATTATTATGAATTTGTCATAAGAGAAAATAGCTAACATGTGTAAAACAATATGATAGGGTAATATGGTTTCATACCAATGCACAAAGTAATAAAATTTAATTTAGATATATATCTTAAACATGAGGTAAATATATCTGTAATGTAATGTACTTGTTTACAGAATTTGTATGATACAAACCTTTTGACAATGCGTATTTATTGTCACATACAAAAAGAGTCATTTTATGCTATTAAAGTTGCATCCTATAACAAATTTGTTTGGCAATAATTATTTTAGTTAGCTTCACTGGCTTAATAAAATACTGGGAAGGTTTAGTATCACACCCGGAAAAGATGTTAAATGTAAAAAAATGAAGATTAGACATGAATAAGATCTGTTAAGAAATGGTGCTTATTAGGCAACAAAAGAATTAATACTAAGGGTGAAAAGACTTTCATTACAAAATAGGGATAGAAGTGATGCATAATAAACATATCCCTTTACTTCTGGTGAATATTATGGTACATTTTAGCAGAGGGATATATAATGTTGATAAAATTTTCTGAAAACATACATTATATAATTTATTTCAATTATAACTTTTTTCTAAGACATAGATTTTCTCAATATTTTTATATTATTATTTCAGACATCAGAAGCTAGTGATCCTAAAATTGTTATCACTATTACAGTTTGTAATAAGTATATATTTAAAATAATATTATTCAAAAAGTAAAACAACTAACTTCTGATCGTGAATGTATAGGTTCAATTCTTATTTTTAACCTGCTTCAAAACATGTGTCCTGAAAATATATGATAAATACAGCTACCCACCTCTGTAGCTGGATGTAGGTAATCATTAGCAATTTTGATACTACACAGAATTCGATATGGCTACGTGAATCGAAATCCGATATACATCCTGGTATAAATTTTGTGCCTCGACGCACTGGAGTCTTGCTCACATCCAATAATTGGTTTCTTTTTCTGGAGTATTGTTTATGTTAGGAAATCTTTTCTCAATAATCACATTTAATTTATTTTCTTCTATATTCGTAATTTTATTTTTACATTTGTAACTAACCTAAATTTTAAATGCCTCGTTATTCTAAGAAAAAGTTGTAATGTAATACAATTAGTTGGTTTTGAGCACATACGCGTCGAAGCCAATACAACTGTTTATGTCATCTCATTTGATAAAATTATGTACATTGTAATAGTTCTAGGTGATAAACCTTCAGGTCGAAAATATTATATATTACCTATGCCCGCGACTTCGTTCGCGTGGAGATAACTCTTTTTATTTTGTCCTAAAAACGAAACAACAGGTATAAAATTTTGATAAAATTGAAATAATTGAATATTAAAAAGTACGCTAATATTTATTTATGATCGCTTCAGGGAAAACCTTATAACTCACAGTTGGTTTTGAACAGGGCTGGCTTTCACACGTATCGGAGCCAATTCGATACAAGCTTTCAGACAGTAAAAGAGATCAATTACTAAATATTAAATTTTACCTGACGCGACAAATGAAACTTATACATCGTATCGACAATCGAAAGGAGTTTATTATTTCTCTGGGAATTAGCTCTCTGCCAACATTAGGTTAATTGCAACAATAGATGAAATGAAATACTCGCCCTCCCTCTCTCAGGAATAACACAGCATGTGGGTTGATGGTTTAGAATCGCCCACTCGTAGTTGATTTTCACGCCGGCTTTCGCGCAGCAATTCAATGGTTTTATAAATATTTACATTAATATCTTATGAACTCTGAAAGATATATAAATGAAACATAGGTGAAAATTTAAGTTAAAAGTCCTGTTTCAATCCCTAGAATTTTATTGAAATCCTTTAAACTGTTTCGGACCATAAACAGATCAAGGGTATAGGCAACCCTCATTTGCATTTGAGATTTTAACACCCGATTGAAAAATAAACATTTTCCGTATAATGTTTAATATTAATATTATATTAATATCTTTTGCAGTATACGAAATGAAACTTGCTCGAATATTTAAGTTAAATTTCCTGTTTATAGACCCTCAAATTTTCATTGAAATCTGTTGAGCCGTTTCGGGGCTTATTCAAGACAAACATACGGGCAGTAATTCAGATTTAGATTTAGATTTATTGTTGTTTCCATTAATCCTCGATTGAGGAAATAGGATACGTCATACATTAAAAATTAAAAATGAACAAAATAAAGTAAATAATTAAAGACAAATAAACTTAAAATAAATTAGTAAAAGAAAGTGTATATAGACAAAAGTCAATATAAACACAACACAGACACACACTGGGAAACACAAACAAGCACACACTGAGGAAGACGGAATGGAGTTTCTAACTACTTGGAGCTCTGCGACCAGGAAACTGTCCTTCCGTCGTGGCTCCAGGCAATACATGAAACAAACAAACAAAAGAGCAGAAAAAACTGAATAGAAATTTTAAGATATGTGATGTGCTATTTTATAAGCCAGCTAATTCAACACTTTTTGCAGGAACCTTGATTTAAATACTATAAGGACGATTAAAAAAATCCTGTACCAAAAACGCGCCATTTAAAAGAATAGTTTTACTCTGCTTCACGAACCTTTGGTAGGTACTATTTTTAACCTCTGGCGGAAGGCTGTTGTATAAAATTATCCCGGTATTGTGAATATTTTTCTGGTGTAGAGCAAGGTGATGCTTGTCCGACCTTAGAGCTGAACGATTTGTAGTCGCGTATTCATGAAACTCGCCATTTGTTTGAAACAAATTAATGTTTCGCTTTACATACTTTAATATTTCATAAATATATACGCTTGGTAAAGTAAGTATTTGCAAACTTTTGAAGAAATGTTTGCAACTCGATCTAGACAGACAGACACTTCAATTTTATTAATTGTTATAGATTAGACATATGTTTGAACTTTATCAAAAAAAATTACAGCATATAGTGATCTTTCCGATTGAAGCACATAATGCCAATCAAGATTAATTTTAACAAAAATATAACAATTTTAAAAGGGTATATCACTTTGACTGGAATTAAATTCTTATTTGAGGAGCAAGGAACAATGGTCAATGCATTCTGGAGTCGTTTATACGTGAGTGAAATTTAAAATCAGAAAGTATGATAAACGAGTAGTATTTAAGACTCTGATTTTATATCTGTTCGTTTCCATGACCTACGGTTTGTCGTAGACTCTCTCGACAGACCTCAGTTAATGTTTGACCATCCTTTCCCATTCTGCTATCGTACGGTTGGACGGATGTCGTCCTCTCTCGTAGTCAGCCAGAGCCCAGTTTCTTGTCACAGGAACCAGGATGCTTGTCGTAAATACGTTATTAAGGAAAAGCGACACCAGACTCCGCTTTCCTATTGCTCACAGGAAACTGACTTTAGTATTAAGTACTAAACATAAACTGTTCAAAAGTTCAAAGAATTTTGGGGAACATAGAATTCTGTAGCGACACTGGCACATCACTTTACAGGAAATAAGTGTCCTTACTTATGCTTTCTTCTCGGAAGCTTCCGAAACTAACCAACGCCATTGCATCAAAGACATCGAAACACATCAACAATAAGAAGAGAGGACGAACTGGTCTTGACTCTCATTCCAACAATTGAGATTGGCAAGATAACCTAAATAATACTGTGCGGTTGGACTATAATGAGTTTAAATCGTTACAATTTGAAAGATATTTAAAATGTAATTAAATTTATTTGGGTAAGAATAAAAAAGACAGATAATTTCATAGATAAATAATGATCTATTTGCTCTTTACAATTTGTAATATCATTTTCTTGACTTACCACCGCCTATGTTTAAATCTGAAATAAGAAACGTATTCCTATATACTTTATATTTCATATATTCATATCTCTATTGTATATGTCCTGCCGTATTTCATAAAGTAATGAAAAACTTGTGCACGGGTTTCTACGTTTGTCAAGCTTTTGTCACTAACATTTTTCTGAGCTGTGTACTATTTGTAGAATAGGAGTTATCAACTAAATATTGTTTCATTACGAAGGTTTTTAATTAATACTACTTAATCCTCCCCGACTTTTTATAAAATCCGCTACTCGTTTTCTCTACATTCAAGATTTTTTCACCTAGGTTTATTTCCTCTTAAAAATGAATAGACTAAATTTTAAGGATCAACTTTTATAAAAGCTGTATGATATTTTAAGACTGCCCTAAGCTATTTCCAGCTCGAAAGTAAAACCGTTCCTCCGTCGTTCTGTAAAGCGGATAAAATCCCTGTAAAATGAATTTAGAATCGGGTTTAGCAACGTTCGTTAATTCTTGTCGATGTTAATTTTTTAACAAAAAACGTTTCACAAATATGTCAGGCTATTTTCTTATTTAATTAATATATTATAATTAATGGTAATTACAAAATAAATTATTTTACTTATATGGGATATTATGCTTTAAAATTCTAGTTTATAAGTGATTAAAATGAAAAGGGTACCATTTTAGCTGCATGAGATATTATGCACTTGAATCGCCATGAGCAAAGTAATCCCTGCGTACGAGTAATTATGATGTTATTTGCAGAGCACAAGAATATTCACGTAATAATTGCTCATATCTCGAAATGGAACCATGTGTTTACATCCATTTATAGGATGAACGTGACTTTGCTTTGGATTATGGAGTAGCTTGTTACTCGATGCCTTTTTCGATATTAGTTTTGTTATTAGATTGGCCGAGTTAGGTATTATACGTCAGCACATTTCGGCAATAACGGCGAGTGGTTCTTTAGCTCAAAGTTATGGCGTCATGGTGTACTCAGGGAAATTGATCCCCGTTGAACCAAATGACCTTTCTCATCATGGCCTGAGTAAATGACTATCCGTCCTGTGACGAATAGTTTCTGTAAGAATATATAAAGAAATCTTTCTCGGCTCATAACCATACACGTTCCTCGAGACAGATTAAGAGCTACTGTGAAATTATAATATGGTAGCGACACTTCATATTTTGGTGGGAACTTTTAAACTCATAACCTGAGGATAAATTGAAATTTTTGTGTATCTTATTTCATCATACTACATCGTTTGCACTATTTCCATTTTATTTTACAGTTTTCCGTCAAGAAAGCTTTAATCAACAAGGTTAATATTATGTTTTTATATATAATAAGTGGTAAAAATAAATCAAACATACTGACTCTTGTTGGTAAACTTGAGCAAACTCAGCTATCATCGTAAAAAGTATGAGAAGGATAAATATTCAGATTGTGTAAAATGCGTCAATACTTGTTTAGAGTATATCTGTACCTCTGTGGCTTCACATATTTTACATAATGTTTTAACTACATATATTTATATTAAACGCTGTATAATTGAACTAATGGGATTATGTTAGATGTGACAGAAAATATTAAATTAAAACCGTTTCTTATTAGACTGTGGGCAGCAATATATATCCTAGCCCCATTGTTTCCTGAATTCCTCTTACACTACCAACTTGCCTCAACAAAACTTCGAGGTATACAGAGCTCAGGACTACCCCCACCACAATATCGGGGAAGTTGTCTGCTGCGCATTTGTTGGCACACGACTAGCTAAGTCTCCCGAACAATACATAAAATTATGTTCTACAAATTATCGTCATCCTACACAGGACGCCATTTAACCATGAAATAATATTGTTCAACTAAGACAAACTAACTGTACAGCTACAATAATATCCTATTCACTATACTCCTTCATATGTATAATGAATTCATATTTTGTATATCAATGTATTTTAACTACAAAATATTTAAAAATAAACTATAGACTTACCTAGAATAGGGAAGTTAGCCCTAAAAATCAATAAGAAAGAAGAGAAAATAAGAGATCAATCTTGTAGGATAAAGCATCCAAACCTTTCATCACAGATGATTCTACTAAAATATCATTTAACGTTAACTGAACTGGGATATTAATGGAAGGCCTCGAAGTTTGAAAACTGTGTTGTTACATTCTGGACATGGCGACACCGTAGCACCAACTTACTCTAGCTGACAGGCGGCAAGTTAAATGAAACTCGTCTTCCCAAACAAGTTCGAAATTCATTCCAGGACAAATACGCGACGCGGCTATTCAGACGTCACGCTAATTAAACGGCGTATTTTTCTTCAGAATAATTCCCTCTACTGTTACGCGAGTTCAGCCCTCCGAATCGTTGTAAAAGCACAGAATAGTTCAATTCATTATTGTTTTCAAACGATAGCAGTTTTGTTGTTGAATGTTTAATTTAAATTAACGTGAATTGAAGAAAAAAAAGAAGAACACTTTCTCAGAATTTAATTTTACACCTCAATGCCTTCTGAGATGATATAAAAATTTTAGCTTCAACGATATACGTCCTATTATTACCAAACCAAAGTTGTTTATAGATATATTGTAATAATTAATTTTAACCTTGATTTATTTTAAATATTAATTATGGACGGAGTTATACTGTTACATATTAATCAGGATATAAATTATGCGGCTTTACCGAACCATGATATTCGTCTCTAGGTTGTTGGTGGATTGAAAATTATTATTACTGGAAAGACTGATAGTGGCAGTACGTGAATGTTCCCCTATATTTAACTATCTTGGTGCCCGGTGATGGATGGGAATTTATTTAAATGATTCCGCTACAGTATTTAATTTTACCGTAATCTATTTATCAAAGCGTGAGTAAAACAACAGTGAGACCCAAAAACTTTTCAAAATTTGTATTCACGCTCACTGCTTTAGGAGAACTGAATTTGTTCATAACTGCCGCGATGGCCTGTACCTAAATCGAGTCTATTAATAGTTTACTACCTTAAACAACGACATACATAAAATTAATTGAAAGCATCATTACTAAAATAAATGTCATGTTGTAAGTTCTGCATGCGTTTACGACCTCTTTTGGTCTGAAAAGGGGAAAGAAAAGAAGTTGACCGCTACAATACTCGAAATAAGCACAGCAACTTAAAAATAGTTGAAAAAATTTTTAAATTCCGAGGGAGACGCTATAAATGTCACTTATGACCAGAAACTAATTGAAATGCTAATATCTGTCCCTAGGAATATCGGAAGGTGAACGGCCCCTCAGCCAAAAGCAAGTATACCGTTAAAACCCCGCAGTCAGGTATATTTCCCAGTCGCCAGCCTAGCGCCGGGAACATAATCCTTTTTCCTGGTCAGCGAGTTGTTCTTATGAAATTTACCTAATTTTAAATTCCATAAATTGGAATTAATATTGAGGAGGATTCTACTGCGTTACAGTGTATTAAAGTATATTTGTGGTTAGGTAAAAAGGAGAAGTTGAGTTTGTAACTCTTATTTTTAGGATTGTCTGCATATAAGGACGTCAGCTGTGTTACTGATTTTAAGAAAAGTTAATTGTGTGGTAAAGACAATAATGCCATTAACCGTTTCCTTATTTCGTGATTATAGAAAAAATTAGTGGCATACCGCTCCTGGCAGCTAGTTTTTTCTTTAGGTGGTACAAAATTTGTTGGCAGAACTCTTTCTGTAGATGTAAAGCAATGATTGAACTATACTAATTATGAAAGGGCCACACAGGGGGAGAGCCAGGTCGTGTGCGGTTCGTGGCTTTACCCCGCACCCATAAATCGTCATTTTGGCTTTCCTCGGTTTCTGTTAATCGCAGGATACAAAAACCAGCCAGAGTCCTCACTGGCGTATTCTAACCAGATGATCGTCGAATTCATCACAAGTTCCTAGCGTATTACCCCGAGAGTACATCAGATTAATACGAACTTATTGTCATTATTTTTTTCCTATTTTTTGCAGTGCCGATTGCAGGTCTCAGCTTCATAACTAATTCCTTACTTTCTTCCGTAACAATCGTAGTCGTGAACTTTTCTTTCAGTAACAGGAACATTTAAAATATTCATACAAAAATTGTGAAATGTGTGAAAAAATATAAATTTAAATCGTCTCATATTGTTTATATATACGTTATAGGATAAATATTTTTTAAGGCTAACAACTCGTGTGCGTTAAAATCGTGTTCATAAATATGTTTTATGAAACTGAATGCCCCCTTCATTATTTACTACTTTAATCTGCGCTGATTAGTTGAAATAATTTATAAATATTTACTGGACTTGGGGAAAAATAATTATTGAATTTTTAAATATCTTGAAGTGCATTCCAACACACTAACTGATAACTATATTTCTTGCACGCTCCCCTTGTTCGTAAACAATACTTTGAATGTTTAGTGGGAAGCTGGGACACAGGAAATAAACAGTAACTGGTCAACGCCGATGATGACGTCACGGTTGCCATGGAAACCCGGGAGGAGCACACAGGAGACATTCATTTTGTTGTCGGCGTCGACTTTTGACTAAAGCATGTAATAGTGAGCACAGACAATGACGAATTCTGTCTGTTAATATGCAGATTCCGCATAAACAAATCCGTTACATCGCGGAGCACAATTTATAGTTGCGGCATAGAAGAGTTAAAAGGCAACTCTCGGAAGGAGCCTGAGTAAAAATTTATTAATATATATCAAGACTATATTTATGTGTATTTATATTTAACAAATATTTTAACATATCCAACCACTGATTCGTATATCGAACTAAATTTCGTTCCTCTGAATGTTTAAATCGGTTTCCTGAAGAAGTTAAAATTTTTAAGACAATACGTCTCTTCTTGTTTGATTCTTCCATTTTTACTATATCAGCTGTTTTCTGAGACGTCTCAAGTTATCTCATACAAGAACGAAATGAGCTACGTAAATGATTAATTATAATTATCTCAATAATGTATTCTTCATATTTAAACGTGAACAACAAATTTTTGCAGCGTTTCAATAAACAAATACGAGGTCATTATTGCATTAAAATTATATATTCGGATACTATGTATACATGCAATTAAAAATGGAGTCCAAGAAAACTTTATAAAAATATAATATAAAAATTCTATTTTTAAAAATATAAATTCAGGACTAAACCGAAACCCATGAACAATAAACACATTTTCTTGTATTAAAACTCCTACAGTATTTACAGCAGGATTTGATACACCTAGCTTGTGCCATAGAATGTATCATTTTATTCCTCGATATTTTTTGCATATAAGTAGTGATATGGGTTTCTTAATACACAAAATGTGAGCAAATATGGACTTGTAGCTCTGACTGGAAATTCATCCCTGTTCTATTCCGAAAAAATTTAAATTTTTAGTTGATATGCAAGAGAAGTAACGTGAAGTTTTAATGCAGTAAACTCTTGAAGTTATGATTAAATATACAGGTTAACGGAATGTTCTACGCAAATGAAGTACATATTCACTACTCACGTTGTGCAATATTATAAATAAATTCCAAATATTGTCAGATTTTGCTACTGAGAAAATAAATTTACAGTAATAACCTGATAATATTTTTAAAAAGGTTTATAAGTTACTGCTTCTAATTTTGATTCCTCTATTTTTGCAATATCAGCTGTTCTCTGCTGTCTCATACTAGAACTACTTAAATTATTAATTTTAAATATATAAATAATGAATTATTTATATTTACACTTAAAAAAACAGCAAATTCTCAAGTTATTAATTTCTTATTGCTTCCTCTAAAGTTCAAGTAGACTGTCGCAATTTCTACGGTCGTACAGTTGGTGTCATCCATTAATACTTCCAGTTCATTCAGAACATGTTTTGACTCCCCTTCAGCTCACAGGAGTCTCAGTTATCGTCATATAATTTATAAAATTCTAATGTGGACGTATTTAGTGCATTATTGCCTTACCAAACACCAGAAACCAGATAAAATGTCCGGAATTATAATCGTTGTTTGGCTGCGCGAAATTGGCTTCTTCAGATCCAACAGTCTAATCTCTTTTTTTTCAGTAGGTTTCAACCAGCCTGCTTATGCTCCACTGAACAAAATAAAATTATCTCTTGTTTTTTCGGGGACATAAAATTAAGCCAATGAGAATTGAAGACTGTGTATACGGAGCCCCGCTTTTATAACAGTCAGAATCTCGTTATTAATTTTAATGACCAATAACAACGTTTTAATTGTTTTCCTCTTTCAATTTCTATATTACTTTTTAATAAAAACCCAATTATTTATTATATTGTTTTCATTCGTGGCACTTCATTAGATTAACTCAAAAATCAGGATGTTGCTTGTTAAACATATATATCTCCGAATTTCAGAGCCAGCAGTTTTATTTTTGTGATTCCACGTAAATGCTCTTTTGCTTTTGTTGTTTCTTTTGTAGTACAAATAATTGTCTTCATTTAGGTTTTCTGCATTTCTTTATATATATTTTCTTTTGAGCTAGAAAATTAAAAATGACAAGCTGAAAGAGAGATACGCAGGTCTTCGGGGAAAGTGACGTCTCATAATTTTTTGTTAGATTCCCTTATAGTCCCAAAATAAAGAAACCCATTTTTATAATCTATTTTTTACGCGAAATAAATGTATTTGGTTAACAGACGTTCGTACTGAACGCTTCAAGTAACTCAAACGAATCCCTTCTAAGACAAAGCTTTGAAAATGTATAAAAGAATGTTAAAATACACAAGATTACTGGTAATACATTTGAATCTCATGCTGAATACTTTGTAGATATTATAATATCCTTTTCGTGAGAAAGGGCTCCCGTTTTTCACAAGTGAATCACCCTCTTCGGGCCACATCAATATTTCCTCTCAATATGCCAACTTGACTCGTTATAAATTTATTCATTTTTCTCCAATTTTTCTTCACGCATTTCATTGGACCGCTTCCCACAGCGCCGTTCCGCGAGTATTTTATAAATTATCTCTGAAAGGAGCTGGTGTTGGCATGACATTTATGCCGTTTAAATTTCCATCCGGAAGGCCGTTATCTCACTGAGCGAAACCAATTCGGAACGCCCTGCTCTGTTAAATCAGGGATCTGTGTTAAACGTTCTCTTTGTTCCCTCTCTTTGCCCATATGACAATGAGCCCGTATGTGTGTGCATTCAGTTCACACAACCGTAAGGCTCGTATCACGTATAATTCTTTGTTGACGGTATCAATCTGTAAATTAAGCAAAATAGTCTTGGTTCTCCTTTCTTTGCTGGACGTAATTTCTCGTTAGAAATATCTAGAAGTTAAATTATAGTAAAATAGTTACACATTTAAGTACAGTATTTAGAAGATACGTTTCATGATCTTTAGCTGACCATCAATTGCAAACAACTATTCTGTCTTTGTATTTCATTTATTACCTAATTATACTTTCTGAATTACGAACATATATGTCTAATCTGAACCTAAAGCAATGTATTATACTCATTATACTCTACAGTAGCATAATATTCAAAGTTACTGAAATTTAAATTAATTCAACTTACTCTTTTTTTGAAGAAAACCCTCTTCTCTATCAGAAAACATAAAATTCATTACCTTCGAGACTTATCTTGATGTATAAATCGTGTTTATTTAAATAAAATTCATATGGAAAATGTGCGCTATGTAATTAATTTTTATTATCAATTAACATTATTCTACCTCCTAATAGATGAAATATCAAAGTCAACAAATACTTATACACTGTATTTGTCACTCTATAACGAATAAATACTGTTTGAAACAATTATGTTTAGTTTCTACTTTGTGTATCGATACATAATTTACATGCGCGTCAATCTTTATTATTATTATTAACGAATATGCATATATTGAGGAGATACCAAACTTGGTAAGAAAAAGAAACGCTGTGGGTTTAAAACACTTGCCACTAAAAATTATTGCGAAAATGAGCTATATTGGTGTCGAACGGTTATTTTTCGAGATTGCTAAGATTAATGCATTAATAGTCTAAATCAATTTGTATTTAATATTTTTTAGCCTTTGAAAATTATTGACAGTTGTGGGTTGCCAGTTCAAAGCTGAAATTCACCATCCCGGCCGATGTTTAAACTCGTGGAAGATGAGAAAGGGGTTGAGAAGGGAAATGTCGTTTGTATCCCTAGTTAATGTGCAAACAATTGTTTGAATTTCTCTGTGCTCAACAATGGCACTCAACATGACAGTTACATAATAGTTCTGTCCCTTCAACATGAGGTGGTTATCGATACGGGCTACTTACAAAATGATTCAATTGTGTCGAATCTAGGGTTTTCTCACTTAGATAGTGACATTCATCTTGTCGGCTAAGTTGAAGTTCAGCCCCCATCGGATAGGTCGGAGATGAAGCGAGAAAGTTACATGATGTATATTAAAAAAATTATCAGTTTAATTTTTTACGCTTTACACAATGCATAAAATGAAATACATCTCTTATTAGAACGTTCTGTTCTATAAAATAACTTGGAAGTATGCAGCCATATAATGCAAAATATTGAGAATGTTTCGTTACAAAACCTGAGGATAAATCTTCGGTCATTTAAATGCTCGTCACGGAATCCATATTCTAATTTTGCTCGTTAATTTCATCAGTTCAGATCTGGATCGATCACACCTGTTCCCGCGCCACCGACTCGCCCAATTACCACTGCCATCACTTTGAAGACTTAACGAAATGCTTTTTTTTTCAAATAATTTTCATAGAAAAAGAGTTGAAGACAGATGGTTGTCAGGAAAGCCCACAGTGTGGAGCCTATGACAGTTCTCATTCGTCATCATTACCCCCAGCTGTTGCGCATGCTCCTCCGTAGTCCGCTCTCTGCCCGTCGATAGCGACACACAGTTGCGTTTGCGTTGCGTTTCCGGTCTTCTCACTCTGGCACACAATCTGGAGATACTCAGCAGAATCACGCACTGCTTTCTCCCATGTTTCGCAAAGCAAAATAAATTAAAAATATGGCAATGTTTTATAATAAAAATTTATTTTTATACATACTATAACAAAAGTGCACGACATTTAAGGAGAGATACAGAGAAATTATGCAAATATGTTTCCCTCTTAACATTTTTATCAAAGACACATCGCTACTGCGCAATTTTAAAAAAGGGAAATGGAAAATTAAATTTAAAAAGCGCGCCTCCTGCCTCACGGCTGCCACCAGACAAATACATTAATGTATTTTGGAAATAAAAATACACATATTTTAAAAAACGACGCAGAGTTTAATCACCGAATTGTGGCTGTAGGGAAAGAAATTCGTGATATGCCAGGAACCTTCAACAGAGTCAAGCAATCAATTATTCGTCGTTGTAAAATTTGTGTAGAGGTATATTCAGGTTATTTTGAGCAATTACGCTGATAAATTAAAAAATTAGTTCGTTTCGATTTCCACTTGTCGGCTTTCTTTTCTCAGAGAGTCTCTGTTTTTATTGACGTCCTTTAAGCTTGTACACTTAATTCTGTCACACCTGTATAGCTCCTTATTCGTATTTTCATCTATCATTGCAAAATGTCCATACTTTATTTAAATATTTTTTCTATTAATCAAAAATTATGTTTTCACCAAGAACTATATATATTAAAGAATAACAACAAATACTCTACTTGATTTTCGTTTCAGCTATTCCCAACATACGATACGTCAGATCTCAGTAGTTAGGGGATTCGCGTTCTCAGTTGATCCACATTTTTTCTAGAGACAGCCTTTGATTTCTTTCCCAAATCTGGTTTATCACCGAAAACTACGTTCTTTATTCAGGGTAGAAAATCTGAGGAATCTGATAAAATATGTATAATACACAAAATAACTACTTGACTACTACATGATTACCAACAATTACAATAGAATTATCAACCTAAAAGTTTAGGAATCATATTTGTGGGATGTAATGTCAAATAATTATTGTAGTCAAAGTTGTACTGTCGACTCTTAAGGTGAAATTATAATTCAAGATTGCAACCACGGAATTTAAGGATATTGAACACGAATTAATAATTAATTTATATAGTAATGCTCCGTAAATTAGTTACTTTATGGTGATCAGACTAGGCGTTTCATACTTTTACCTTTTTTTCTGAATAGATTCACAGAGACGTTTTGCTGTTACTGGAAGAAATCCTTCCAAAGTTACATTTTTTCTCGTTCTGTTTCACATTCATGTTCAATTCTCAAATCGTTCTGTGCTTTAGAATACGGTTATAATTTTCCCTCCTGACTGGTAGAACTAGAATGTTTTCGTGGTCCTTGTAGGTGCCAGAAAGAAAGCCAGCTCCCTAACCACAAATGCCTCCACCATAACTCATACAAGCAAAGGTAAGAGGCGGAAGGCGGAGACGCGGAGAAATATAGCGCTCTCCGATAGCTAAACTTTAGTCGTAAAACTTGAACAGTAATAGGCGCCATTCATACGTATGATTTGTACATGACCATAAAAATGAAATCTTTCGACCATGCTGATTTAATTCACGATTTTGATTTTAAATCTTTTAGTCACAAGTTGCAATGCCAGAATCGGAAAGGCGTTATTTCATATAAATGGGTTACATGTATTGCGTTTGTATAGCACAGTGAACCAATCCACTGCACTCGATTCCAATTAACCACAAAGCCTTCTATGAAAGAATTCAGGGTATTCTAATAGTGAATATTTGAAGAAAATTATAACACGGTTATTATTTTACTTCCAAATTTGTGGAACATCTGTATGGAATTGGATCTAACTGGATTAAATTTTCATGTATTTACCATTCGCTCTACAGCTGCCATTAAAATGAGGGAGACTACCGATTAAACTGTTTGCACACTTGCTAACTCACCATTCTGCAAAGTTAATGACATTCCAAACTTTTATGTAATTCCAGCAGATTCTAGAATAAACATACGGGACATAATTAAACTACCAAATTAAAGCATTGTTGTATCTGTATGACGCAAAAAGGAAGCCTCATCTCTGTCAGTAAAATGTACCATTTTAAGGTTGTAGATAGCTCTGGAACGAATAATTTTTTGTTGTTAAAGATTTTGACTTTCATTATATACTACAAATTAACATAATATTTTAATTATTCATATTTTTATCTTTCATCCTGCCTGTACATAAATTGATACTTGACAGGCACAAAATAACTCACCCCATTAAAAAACATTAATAGTTTCTATTAAAGAATGCATACCCAATATCAGTCTTCGTTTATAGACATAATGTTATACAATTTAATGTCAGTCGTATATTTATCTCAGGACCTTTCGGCTCAATAAGCCACATTCATCTGAGGGGTTATCTCCAACGTTATTACATCTAAAACATATCTTAATTCGTCACACTGTTAGTCCTCTGGCTTACGATCAATCATATTGTAAAGTGAGCCAGAGGACTGACAGTGTGATGAATTAAGATAATATGTTTTAAATATAATAACGTGGGGGAGAAACCCTCAGATGAATATGGCTTATTGAGCCGAAAGCTCCTGACAGAAATATATGACTGACATTGAATTCTATAACATTATGTCAATAAACGGAGACTGATATTGGTTATCCATTCTATAAAATCAATTTTTAAATTAACAGTCGTTTACAACATCAGTACTTATTAATAGTTCCTTTTAGAAAGTCATATCCTGTTTGTTCCTTAGGTTTTTAGCAAAATTTAAGCGATTGTTATTTTTTCTTTCATAGGATTTATTACCTATTTTAATAACAATGGTACTTTTATGCAAGTATATTATCAAAAAATCGGATTGATAAACATGCTTAAATTAGAAAATTAAAGATAATGTGCACATTTATTGGCAATTGATTGCCAAATATGTTGGTTTTAAGAGCAATAATATTTTACAACAATAATTGCAACGTATTTGACTTTTCAAAAGCTTACAAAGACATATGTCGTATGAGATATCCCTAAGGAAGTGTGACCCTGTATTTTAATTGCTAAATTGTCACTGAAATATATATATATAGGTGGTGGGGCAGATTCCTCTCCAATCCTAATTGTCCACGTAGTGTATCTGGACGGTGCATTCACTGGACCTAATGGGACTTTCTCGTCGATTGTTTGCTGTTACATTATTGCCGAATTCCAACTCCTCATTGTTCCCGTCCTGGCGTAAAAATGATAAGAGTTTTATTGCCCTAGCAGAAAACCCTTTCAATTATGCTCAAGCTGTTATGTTGCTTACGCACTGCCAAATTACAAGACTCACTAAAATTGACATTTTTTTCATATTAAAATATATGATTTTATTCCAAACAATAATAATTTATTTGTTCCTTTCGGTTCAAGAACTCATAGGCCCTTTAGCTTAGCCATTATATCACTGGGCTTATATAATTAATTTACAACGGTATGATGGGCTTTTATAAATTTGCATAAAATATGTTTCCATGTAGAAATAATAAAAATTGTGATATTGATTAAAAAATTGAAAGAATTGTTTTTGACTTACGTATAATAATATCGTTAGGCGTATAAACCACATTTCTCGATTTTATATACCAAAGTAGAATAATGTACCTTGATACAGACGTAGTTACATATTTAGTCAAGTTAATATTTTTTTTAAAAAAATATCAGAATGAAACTCTATGGGCATTTTATATATTTTTAAATTAGGGATATACTATTTTAATATATTTAATAGTTTTTTCCGCATTAATGTGTTTTTATTAAAATATTCATCTTGAATATAATACTGTATTTTTAATCGTTATAAACATGATGTTAATAGAAAGACGCAAGTCGTATAAAAATACTGAGTATATCTGCTTAAATACGTATAAATAATTCCGTTGATTGTAATCGTCCTTTGTTGTACAGATTTTTTAAGCTAATGTTGGGGAGCAACGTAACGTTTAAGATGGTTGTATCTTGCGAATTTTAAAAGCTAGCAGCAATATACTCATTTTAGCTGTAAGCGGATAAGGATTTCACAGCGGCATTTACATAATCTCTTTAATCTGTAGCTTAAAAACTCATACGACTGCAATATTTAGTGATGAAAAGAGTTCACTTACTTCTCGTTTCATACACGGTCCATTCATTATTAAATTTGTTCATAATTATAATTATACCTTCTGGTAGTTATTTCTGCCTAATAAAGCTCTGTACAAATAATTTTATAACTAAAAAAAAAGAATACACCGTACCAATTTTTTTTTATTCTCTGCTTATGCCTTTAACTTTGGGACAATAGTGTAAAGCCTGAAACAGAACCTTGGTTTACAGAAACATTTATTTTTCAATTGTTAGTCACCAAGTTTTGTATATTACATGGGAACTATTAAGATGTAGACTTTTACAAATTAACATAAGACCTAATTTAGGCTCCTTAAAAGCCACATCAAATGTATAATATTAGCTAATATTTACGTTACAGTTCTAACAATTCAGGTCAAAAATAAATCAGATTATAATATTGAAAAATAAAGCTTTATATTTACAACATGATTCCTAAAAATCTATATCTTAAATGTTTCCATGAAATATACATGACTTTTATTATCAAACTACGATAGTTTTACGAGTTTTGATGGCCATTTAGATGTCAACTACAACGGGGAACGATACTAGATCCCGATTTCTTCTTTGTTCATGATCATGGCAATGATCATGTCATTTAAGTTTAATTTCAGTCTCCGTTAACAATTATCTAGTGTGATTGTTTGATGAGGAAAAAGTTTTTGTGTCCAAAATTTATATACAATTTTAAGACTGGGCAAGATGTTTTGTCAAGTATTCCTGAGATTTTGGGGTGAAAATAACAGGGCTAGACTGAGATGAATTTTTGACAACCATAGTCTAAGGGGGCTGGCAGTGGATAGAAAAACGAGTTTATAAAACAGAAAGTTCGGATTGTCTCTGTTTGAATGGCCATAAATTTAAAATAAAATGTAAAACTTCACTGCGGATCTCCTTGGTAATCTTAAGGAGGTTCGAAACACTATCTTTCCAATATTAAACTAATGATTTTTAGGTACCTTCCTAGGAAAAGTGTAATAGATTCAGAAATAACATTTTTACAGATTATTTTTAACCATATGGAATGTATGTAGAAACAGAATGAATAATTTGAGTTATTATTTGTGGATAAAAATCTTTTAAAATATTCCTGGAAGTAATTCTTAGTGCTTAAATTTATAATCGGCTTCCACAAACATAAAATAATGTTAAAAATAATCTCTTTAAATTTCAGTATAACGGTTTCCGAGTAAAGGATTAGTATTTCTGAGAAATTAAATTGCTAATTTTTACATAGAATAATAAAGAATTCCGACTTCCCATAATACGACGAAACAAGAAGAATGTGACGGGTTATATGTGAAGTTATTTATAGAGACGGGTTACAATAACAGAATTTAGGGAAAGTAATTTTGAGAAGAGAGAAATTGTTTTTATGCCAACGAACTGTATTTTGCTCTTATACATCCCCACTTCAGGGAAGTTGACCCTCAGAGAAAAGTCCAAGCTACGTTTTCTTTACTTTTAAAATTGTACCACAGCATCACCTAAATTTGTATGATTTTGTATTTCATTTATTATGTTACATATTTTAAGTAAATTACTTTTTTTGCATGAGGGTGATCCTGAAGAAAGCAACTCGACATATAATTAGTCTTTACTATAACTTTACCCAAATCAGATGCCACAGAGAAATTAAATTCAACGCGAAAACAATTTTTACCATGGTTTTCTAAGATAATGCTACTAAATTCTATCGAGTTCGTGTTTACATTTTCGATAATGATCGGTCAGGAAACCCAAAAACTACTCTTATTGAGGATTAAATCGTAAAGGTTCATAGCGTAGTATTGAAAGGTCACGTATTCAAGATACTCGAACTTGCAGTAAATTGTAAAGGTTGTGTCCGTGGAACGGGAAAGTTTTGTAATGAAAAATCTGTCGGAATGATGGCTGCCGCGTTTGTTAACTATTGACCGAAGACTCACTTTAATAAACAATTATCGTCAGTGTTTGGAAATTAGAGGAAGAATAGTATTTAAACGGATACTCCGTACAAAACTGAAAAACAAATTTGTGAGCTAATGTTTCCTTTTCTCAGGCCAAGAAATGGCCGAATTACCTCGTATGACAAGAGAAACATTTGCACAAGCTTACACTTGTAAACAAGTAATTCTGTTCATGTTGTATTGGCCTTGTTTATCGGGCTGTTTGCTATGCCTAGAAATTAGCCAATAACATTGTGATACACGTCGGATACACACGCATAATAGTTCGCGTGTACAAATCGTTCGATAAGGCACGTTTCGTAGTGGCAAATCGCGTTATTCTGGTTCACGTACGAATATTTCCGCGTAAACAAAGAGAGTGGGAAACAAAGTAACGAGCGCGGGTCACGTTCACGCGAAACGCCACAAACTACCGTTCTCAACGAGGAGAGAGCTGCGAATTGCGACAGGTCGTTAACAAACAAGAGGTTTTTTTTATGCGATATACGCCTCTGTGAATTCCTATTCTATATTCAGTACAGTCACAGGCACTCTCAAAGTCATGAAATTAACACTATGTTTAGTTTGTTTTGTTTACAGTGCCTTCGTTTGTTTCTTTCAAGCTGTGTTCTGCTGTAGTCAATTTTTGTTATTTTACTTTATTAATTTCCTTATGCAGATAAAACAGTTACAACTCTTAAACCAGAGAAATATTATACTTTTTACAACTCCGTTACTCATCGACTTAAATTATTTGGCGAAATTGATAAACTGCCACATCAGTTAATAAAAATAATTTTTTTCCTGAAATGTAATTATTTTATACTTAAAACTTAGGCATATCAACACTTATAGTTCAGTATTTTCATTTAAGACAGACAAGAGTGCCTCTGTTTAAAATACGTTGTGGTCCAGGTTTCATAGAATTTCAGTACGACGTTCTTTTACTTTATTTTCTACTACGGGTGGATATTAGAATTTTATTTACTGTAATTATGTTTTTTGTTATATCAGACAAGCTAGATGGATACAATACAAGGATTAAATAAAGTAGTCACAAGAAAACCAAGTCTTGATGCTTACCATGAGGCTAACTGATGGCCGTAACACTTGATGTAACATCTAGGCAGAGAGCACAGAGAGTTTTCGTACAAACTTGTGCGTCCCCAGTAAACTACTCTGATTGGGTAAGTTTTTAACGTGGCAGTGATTGCCTTTCTTTTATGGGGTTGGTCCACTAGTCATGGAGGTCCTTTAAAATAACCACTAGCGGGAAGTGTGTGGGGTAAATACAGAAGACGGAGACCAAAGATGAAATACGCTGAAGTCATTAGGGAAGACGTGGGATGTGGTAGTTATGTGGAAATGTAAATGTTTGGACAGTATATGTTAGCATCGAGTGTTCCATCAAACAAGTCTACTAAAACATCAAATGGTATCTAAAATTAATTCCAAAGATAAAGGTAAGAAGTAACGAAAATTATTCTGTTTTAAAAGGTTGATATTGGGTCAAAACGTTGTATGAAACACTTTATGCTTAAAATATTAAACTTTCAAGCGTAGATGAAAACACAAATTTATCGTTAAGAACTGTGTGCATTTCCGATTTAATGACTGTGGTTCAGGTAATGATTATTATAATAATTACCTGTTATAAAACAATTTAAAAATAGCGCTACCCAAATGCCAAAATAATTATACTTAGTTGTGTATTAAATTGTAAAAATTATTAGTAAATTGTATATAGTCACAACGTGTATTAATTTACATATGGCAACCTGTGATATTTTTACCCTATGTTTAGAAATAACGGGCTGATTAAATTTTTTAATTTGCGTCTTTTTGTTTCACTGTAGAGTATGGCAGTCGTATTTACTATCTTATATTATAAACAAGCCACAATTTAAGGTTTCATCTGTGGCGTTCAGAGCGTTTCTTTATGAGAAAAGACACTCGGGAATTTAGATGGCATTGTTTTCGACTCCGTAATGCATGAAACGTAAGCATATGCTGATTCTTCACAATGGACAGACAAAAGTAACAAATAATTTAAGTGCATAACTTTAAAATACGTCACAGTTCTTTCTTCCCTATTGGAATGGATCGTTGAGGTAATCTGTCATTGCGAAGGTACGATTCATGGAGTGGCGTCTGCTGAGGCCTGGTTCAAATTTTCATGAGGTGTCAGAAGTTTGAGCACAGTTAGGTGTCCTCTGGGAAATCTTGGAAGCTGCACCGCGGGACTGGTTGTTAAAACTCAAACGCGGCATGTTAACACGCCTGCCTGCCTGTCTGTCTGTCTTATACGAAATGACAGGAGCTGACACCTCGTCTCTCCGGGAAGAATGGCCAGCCAGTAGCCACAAGTCCCGAAAATCAACACCAACTGGGAAGAATAGCCAACAAATTTCGACCGAAATTTTAACTCAAATATTTATTTGTTTAAATATACGTAAATATAAAGCGGGGTACGATCTCACTGGACATTGAAATGTGTTACAAAAAAGTACACTTTACGTGTACGTTACATATATTTCAGCCCAATTCTGAACTTAATACCATACGAATGAAATACGTCTCATTAATACTTTTCTATGCTCATCACTTGCTCTGTTTTCTGTTTCCAACGCGTCGTCTTGTGTGTTTACTCTATAGCTGAAATAATGTCCCACATGTAAACATTAATACAAAATGTATATCAGAACATAAAATATCAAGTGATTCCTTACTTGTGTGATGAGAATCAAACTTATATATTTAAAAGGGTTCCAGCTACTATATTGGATGCCGTAAATATCACCCTTGAAATACTATATCACTAGGTAACCAAAACTGGAATTAAAATAACAGCAGGATCGGTTTCTTTTCTCCCAGGCATAAAACTTAGTATACCATCGATCAACTAGCCAAATTAACCTCTACAGGACACCTAATTTTTCCATGATGTCTGGAATCGAATTAAAGAGAAAATGAAAAAAAAATGCAATGAAAAAGTGGAGTATTTTCAAATTGGATTCATACATCAAAGCATGGCAATTTTTTTACAAAATAATTACAACAGTTTAATAACTTTAAATTTCATTAATTTTTACAAAATAATTATGAAACGAAATCGTATATTCTTAAAAGTAACAAGACAAAAAAGTGCAATTTATGAAAATCACAGGCTGTTATAAAACAAATTAAAAGTAGCGCTACCCTAATGCCAAATTAATTATACTTAATAGTGTATTGACGGGAGTTAATGCTACTTTAACTATAAATATTAAAATATGCTGTCAAAATAACTCTAGATATTACTTTCGAGTTCTGAGAAAGGAGGAGGACGTTTCGATAAGTAATACTCAAACCGTAACGAGAGAGGGATTTTTGAGAAGTAGCTTTAATGATGAAGATGCTTTAAAAGGAGACGTGAACCAAGAAAGTCGTGGCATATTTTAATTTATAAGTAATTGTTGAAATCGGATAATTATTAATAGTATTTAGTAGTTGTATTTTTTTATAAGCTGAAAGTGGGAGACGCTAACAGTTCACCACATTACGGATTTTTTAAAACTTACCATTTAATTTTTCAGAATAGCTGATTATGGCCTGAAGTATGAAAAGTTTCTGCCACAGCTAAAATATGATCAACTTCTCGGATAACTGTGGTTAAAATATTCATAACTGTACTAACGAAAACTTTATAATCTGGAAATTGGTGCCCATCATTTATTATAATTTTAAAGTAGTTGACAATGACTGAATATTTAAAAATTGAAACAAATTTATTTACTTCAATTATAAGAATCAAATTTTCCTCTATAATAAACTAAGACAATTAGGAGAGTCGTTGTCAAAGAAGCTGTTACAGTGTAAAGTGTTTAGTGTTCTCGGGTAGTGGAAATGAGCATGGTTTTGTTTTCGTGGGCCGCTAGGGACATGCGAGTGTGAGACATAACCGTTGCGTTTATGAATTACCAAGCAAGTTAGTTGTGTGGAGGAAACGCTCAGACAAAGACGGTAACAAATGCTCACACGCTGTTTGTGGAGCACCATAAACTATCTGGCCTGTGAGCTACAGCGAACAGCGTACAGCGTGTGTCATTTCCGGTCAGACGGGCTTCCGGGTCGCCTTCCCTTCCCTTTTGGAAGGGTCAGAGCTGGCGACATTTCAACTAAATTGTTCCCATTCCACTACCACTACTACTGTTAAACCAGAAATCGTCCAATTCCGCAATAATTACGCTTGTGTTACATAATTTCCCAACATTTCCTTATGTTACCGAAGAAACGGCATTCAGTTGCCATTCCTTGCCATGCAAAAGGCGTACATAAAATATATCAACTGAGAATATCAACCTTTTACTACTTGTTGAATTTAAAATATGATTATGTGGCAATGTTCCGAATACAGTTGCAGTCTCGTTAATCGCAGTATCGATAAACTGACTGGAATGTGAAATTGTCGGAGAGTGAAACATTGAGACGTTTAAGGAACGGAATTAGAACTTGTATATCATAAACTTATGTTATGGTATAAAACTAATGCAATAGAAATAAACTAGATACCATTAACTTTCTGTCGTCGATGAACCAAGTAGGTCCATGGGTGTTAATTCTCTGAATGTAGCATCATGAAATGTTCAAATGTCGAGTTAACTTATTTCTCGTTCTCCAGTGTTATTCCTTGATTTATATTTCCAGCTTCCATCTCTCTTCTTGGCACAGTTTGTATGTGAGTGAGACTATTTATAACTACAGTACATACAAATATCAAAATTCGTAAACCTCAAAACTGCGGATTCTACAGTGATGTAAAATTAGGTATAATAAAATATAATATTCTAAGTAATATAATTGAAGCGTTTGTAAGAAAGATTTATGTGGCTATCATAAAGAAAATATAAAGTCATATAACCAAAAATGTAACTTGTTAATGGAAAACACTTTTGTGTTATAAAATATAATAAAAATTTATAAAAAAAATGTCACATGAATGTAGATATCTGAAAAAATGACTGTCTAGCAGAATGATATTAAAATGGAGGATCTAAATGGTTGATTGGGTAATAAAAAATTCTACAACTATTGTAAACTAAAACTCTTGCTAAGTAGGATGAGTAAGAAAATATAATTCAAAAGATATGAGTAAAACATGTACAACAAATGTTTTTATAAATTAAAAAGAAAGTCTGTGTAGGTATAGAAAATTAATAGAAATAATAAGATGTGGAATGCATAATGTTTCTTGTAAGGTAATAATATTTATGTGTAAGTATAAAACCGAGATATTACTCTATCCACCCATCTGATTTTCAGCGTTCTCCTATAGGACCACATTTCCAAGGCTTCTATTCCTTTTTGCATTTCCTATCGTCCACGTTTTGCATCCATATAACGATACACTCTATACGAACATTTTTAGAAATGATTTTTTAATATTCACACTTAATTACTCGTGAGTAAATTCCTTCTTTTTTTACGAAAGTCTTCCTTGCCTGTGGTATCCTACTCTTTGTGTCTACTATACTTCTACCATCCGTAGTTATTATGCTTCCACGTAGCAAAATTCCTTAACCTGCTTCAAAATATCCCTTCCCAATCAAACACCTCGTTATATTCCACTGTTTCCCATAATACACTCCATTACCTTAGTATTCCCCATATTAATCTTCATGTTGTACTCTCCCTCCAGGACTACGCTCATTCATCCATATTGTCATTAATTATTGTTAAATTTAATATAATATTCCTTATTTTTATAATAATTATTCATTTTAAATTAGTTTAACTATTTCAGTCTGAGAATTTTAAAGATGTGTTTAATATATTTTTCTTTCATTACTCCAGTTATGCACTTCGTGAATATACAAATCTGCTTTAATAACATGCAAGGGTTTTCGATAACTTGCATTATAGCCATCATGAGCTTGTATGTCCACCCTTTCTCTGCATTGTGCTGAGCGTCCCACTACCTTCCTTTCTTCAGTGACCGGTAATATTCGTCAAAGGACCTCGTTATAAGTTTCTAGTGAACCATTTCAAATGTGCCCGTAATAGAGGCTACTCTTTCCAGCTGCGGATGTAAAATTAAAGCTCCGTCCTAGGGGGTGCTGTGTACAATGAAACCCAAATCAAGTTGGACATGAAATGAAAATTAGTCTGGATATAGATATAGATATATATATATTAGGACTATGCAAAATATTTTTTCATGTTTGCATATGTCACGGAATTGTGATTAACAAACACAAAAAATAGATCAAAGAAAATTTCATAACATGCTTTTTGATTAGTCAGGCCACTAGTTTAAAGTATCAAACAGGACACAGAAAAATATAAAATAATTTTGATTTTAAGACAGAAAGGAATGAACAATCTCAAGCACAAACAACACACATGAACATATTTAAGTTTAGTATATGCCTACGTCTAATGTATGCCGTACATATGTGACAATTGTAAACATAGTAAAGATTAAGACATCAACAGTAGTTAACTCAGAGTTAAAGATAATGACACGAATCTAATGAAATTAAATTGATCTGCTGAAACATCCAGTTATAAGGATAGCGTTGCTAATAATGTTCGCATTGTGTGTGGCGTTATATGGGTGCGAAAAGTGGACGGTAGGAATTGCGGAAAAGAATAGAACTACAACAACGAGGATAGCGATAAGATTTCTGATTAAAAATAAAAGTAATCCGGCGACTATTTCTTTTTAACCACAAACATGAGTCAAGTCAGTGTAATGTATGTACAGAATTAATTTATACGAAAATTATATTTTCCAGACTTCTCGAGTTAACGGCCATTTTTATTAATTCCTTTTTACCTTGTGTTTCTCGTTACAAACTGCGATGAGTATACTTAAACTCTAAGAGACATGTGAGATGCATAAAGGTTACCTATTAATTTGTCGTTGAGGTTTGTAAATATTATGCGAATGACTAAACTAAATTATCGGTAATCTCAAAGCACAACTTTTCGCAACTTTTACTCAAAAACATAGGAGTATACGATATAAATTGTTAGTCTCCCATTGTTCACAGACAAACAATAGCAGTGGACTTCCACCTGACGAATAGTATTTATTTGGATATGTATAGTTTAATCTATCGATCTTCGTATGGTCAAAAAAAAAGTTTAGTAATGTTGGGTTCTATTCACCCCGCCACTGAAACGCCTTCTAAATTCAACGAGTCCATAATGAATAACTGTGCGACACGTAAATAGGACGAGGAAAATCTACGAAGAACAACTCTTCACTGGGGAATCACAAGTAACACGGGCATTTTATGTTCGGTTGCAAGTTCTATGTATTTCTTTATCTGAAAGTGGGGAGGGAATGAAGGAATCCAAATTTTAATGATCAATTGAAACCTTCCCTAGGGTAAGCACTACAGTGCACCAAAATTTCATAGCATTCGGATAAATGGTATAGGAACGCATAAGGGAAAACGTAGTGTTACCTCGGCAGATGGTTTTGCAGTCCGTTGATGGCCACTCCTCTGTCTTTGATGTTGTCCCAGCCAAAGAGTATCGTAAATAGATACTCTTTGAACCCAGCTGTCCCAAGCTGCTGGAGTTAGCAGATATTTTCCCATGGGCAATCTCCGAGTCATATAACAGACGTAGACTACAAAATGCTAGTGACCGAACGAGTATTTGGAGAGATCTAATTTCTTTGACTTTGGACGCAGACTGACTTTCCACCAACACAGCATTTCCTCGCACCTATCAACACGTATAATTTTGAAAGCTAAACTCCCTAAATGACCACAAATTTAATAACTTTCAACCATTTCGTCCCTTATTGGGGAAAAAATATATATACGGGAGCACGCTTGTCCAGAATTCGGGGGATTTTCACTCACATTTGTGCACGACGAATTCACAGTTACCTTGCGAAACGCAGACACTTTCCCTAATCCGGATTCAAGTAAAAAAATCCCCAAAATCTCAAGTTTCTTACCCGCCCGGCGGAAATTACAACTACAAACGTACCTTTCCATGTGATCGGAAAGATACAAAAGTAAATCTAACACTATTCTTGAATTGCATAAACTTATGCTACTTAATTCTACTTAATGTCTAACGCATGAGTTTTATTATATCATCATCAGTTTCGGTGCAGTTTAATGAGAAACTGTTTACGAAACTTATGTCACAAACCTACATTCTCTTTTATTTACATAGATTACTCAGTTTCTACTGTTGACTGTAAAATTTAACTATAGAGGTATCCTTCATTCTTCACCAAAAAATAATGAGAAGACTCCGGAGCTACACAAATATTGTAGCGGATCTGGAGGAAAGGTAATGAGCAGGGCAGAGCAAACATTTACAAGGCTCGGCACGGATTGGGCAATACGCGGGGGAAATACGCTGTGAATCTCGCCGCCTAACGGCTCCTGCGAGACCCACGCTGCCATCTTAACTATGCCAATTTATGACCGCGGACAACTTGTGATCGCGGGGTTTTCCATACGTCGCAATTGTTCCAGAGTTCTTGACCACTAGTGTGGGATGAGTTTGAGGGATGGATGGTCTTCATTCAGATCTGGAAAACACGTTATAGGCGACAGAAATAGTAATATTTATATGTCGGACGAGGAGAGAAATGTTTGATTTATGATCATGTGGAATACTCACCTTTTGTTTTTGAAAAATAAAATATTAATTATATAAGAAAATAGCCTATTAAAAAATGAAATTAAGTGAAACATTAATACCAAGCAACGTTTTTCCGATACTTGTTTCTTTCGTCAGCTGTCTCATATTACAAGAGCAGCGAAAACGACTCGGTACACAGAAGCTGAAACGAACTCAGAAAAAAAATATTAATATAAAAGAAAAAATGTTATCCTAAAAATAAGTGATCATAGCTACTGTTATACCACATATTGCATTATTTTGAACGTTAACTGCACTGACGTTATATTTCAGAAATAGTTCTGGAATGGTATTTTGCGTCAAAAAATCTTAGTATTTTTCAATTAAAACGGTAGTACGTTTTGAGACAACAGATTTGTTGCTAATAAACAGATTTATAATATGATATTTGATGTGGATGTTTAGTGAACCTCTAGCTTCACTTTCGTAGCAGTAAGTACGATTCAGATATTTTGTTAACTATGTAATGTTTGTTACGTGGTCTGATGTTAGTAAAGATAATGTGTTGTGTGATATTTCTTTTAATTAAATTAAGATTATTTCTTTTAACAAATGTTCTTATAAATAAATTTGTGTTTGCCCTATGGCAGGTCCTCTCAGTTTTTCCCATGCTGAAATTGTACTTTTTTCAGAATATGGTTGTTTTTCCAAGCTCAACTTCATTATTGTCGTTATGTTGATGACATTCCCAAAAAATTTATTACATCTTGAAACCTTAGTAATTATCCTCCTTCTTTTAAATACACCAATTAAACAGAAATAAATATTTTATTCTAATTTATTCAGATGTTTCCGTTTCCCATGCTACTAAACATTTTTTGACAGAATTTTGAACTTTCATTCTGAACATCATACCAAAGCTATGTTAGTTATCTACTTACTGATAAAGTCATATTAATATCTCCTAACTAATAACAGTCATTACAAACACCAAAAAAATTCAGCAACTGATTCCCACCAACAAATATTCATAAACAGGCTTATTAGATTTCTCAAACACAAAGGCCACGTATAAAACAAATACTACCAAAATCCTAACACACAACATTAATATGTCATTCCGCCAACCTTAACACAATTCTTTAAAACAATCATTCAAAACAATGAAGTGGATTTTAAATTTTTACAAAATTTATTTAACCCTATATACTCCAATAATTCATTCAATATTAGAAAAAATAGATATTTTTTTCATTATTTTAAGAACCTTTATAATTATAGCGTTTCAACGGTGTGGTTTGGAAGACTTTAATCTACCTGCCGTGCTTCTGCTATTGAAGCCAGGTGTCAGTCTGCACCGGATCTCTCTTAGGAATAAGAAAACCGCTAGTGTATCATTCCGTTTCTTCCCTCTGGCCTGCCCGTAAAGCTAACAAAAATTGTCTTCTCTCTGTGAGTTAATAAAAGCCATAAATCTATCCCTTCTCTTGATTAAAGTCCTCCAAATTGTTTTCTCGTCTCCTATTTTGCTTAAAACTTCCTCGTATCCACCCATCTAATTTTCAGCATTGTCCTATTATACTACATTTCGAAAGCTTCTATTCTTTTCCTGTCTGCAACATCTATCGTCCGAGTTTCATATTATCGTATTCAAATTAAATTTTTGAAAGCTCTCTGAATGAAGGTGTTGAAGAAACCTCGAAAATTTCATATGTAATTTTAAAATCATTTTAATGAATCAAAGAAGAATGAAAAAAATGTTTCCCACATTTTTAAAGACTATCTATTAGTTTGGAATTTATCCAGAGATTTTAGCCATAAATTTAACGGTTAACCTGATTATTAATGAATTCCATATAAAAGATAACGACAATTACAAATGTAATGGTTTAATACATGAAATCTCCATTAGATATCTGAATCAATCACAGAAAAAAATGAAGCTGATCACTTTGTCCGAGACTCGTAGGGTAACACGTTAGTAATAAATACAAACTAAGAATAATATATTTAAATCGAAAGGTGCTTGTAAATTTCATTTCAACGAACCAGTGTCAAGCACGTCATTATTTTATTATAGCAGTGACTGTTGGCGTTTTGTCTGTTATGTTAGTTAAGATATTAATTTACAGACAGAAATAATGGGATTTTGTATATGGTTAATGCGTCACCCGAAGAGGACATGTAGAGTAACTTTTTAACTTTAAAAATGACATATTTTATTATCTCTAATAAACTTTGTGACCTTTATTAAAACTTTTAGCTTCAGAAATAAATAGAACATTCCGGGTAACGTTGAGCCTTTTTATGATGTTTTGCGTTTCAATATTCGAGTTTTAGCCTCTATGGTTTCATTGTTTTATGAATATTTAATGTCAAGTAACAAACTTTTTGTACGGAAATTAAGATTTCCTTTTCAGCTAATCATACTTTTAAAATATAATGTTTAAGCTATATGTTTTACCCATACTTTTTCAGAGATATTTTAATCATTCATTGTTTAAGTGTAATCCTCGGTAGATGACTACCTGCATTTTTTTAGCTTGAATACATCCTGTGTGGAGGTAGGAATGCGTCGCTTACGGTTTTCCCAGAAGCCTGCTAAATAGGGAAATGGCGTCGGTTCTTCGGAGCTGCTGTTTGCTGAACAAGCGTCGATGTTGTCCGTCGGCGCTCTTTTCAGTGTGTGGCATGTATTATTTATACGACCCGCTGGACCAACAACGTCCTGCTGCAACAGAGAGGAACATGCACGGTGTGATATTTACATACGAACGACCGCGTCCCAAGAATACGGCCTAGTAGCTCACACACAAAAAAAAAATCCGTCCATTTGAAATTTTAAACAACCTTTATTTTACTTGAAATAATTAAATACTTAAATAGGTTAATATTCTGTACATAGAATTAGTGCAAATTCATTCCTAAATATAAAATAGTGTCATGATAATAATAATTAACAGTAGATAAAGAAGCAACCTATAAACAGAAAGGACTGTCAGAGGTGGGGAACCTTTTTACCATTTAATGCAAGCAGAATTAAAGACGGCCGCATAAGTTGATACACCTATAAATACTAATTTTGTAAAGATATTACAGTTTTATCAATGTATTGCATTGTATAGATATAATACAAGAAACATTAAGTAATTTATCTTTATTTAACATACAAAGTTTCAATATAATTTTTTTTGTAATCTCAAAAGGGTAATAACTTTTTATAACATTTATCATTAATTATTTGTTTGACAAAATCTACATTTTAAATAAAAATAAAGAAAAAGCTTTTTTAAATCATAAAGAACTATATTAGAAAAGTAATATTAATGAGAAGCAATAATCATATTAGTAGAAGAAATTTAAAGAAATTTGTAACATTAAAATAAATATTATAATAATAACAGGAACAATACGTAAAAATGTTTCAATCCAATGGGACATTTAAGTATGTGTGATATTAGAATTTGTTTCTCGAAAGTAATTAAATGTTTGGATCAACTTTCATAACGCGCAGTCTTAATTGATCCAATAAATGAGCATATAAAATTCGAGTCCTTCAACTAGTTTTAATTTTTGTCACGAGGGACACGCAGCAGTTTGTACTTCCAAAGCAGACAAGTAAACGTTGTGCATTTTTTATAGGTATGGGTAATAAACAGCATTTTTTCAGATATCTATAATATATGACGGGCTCCAAGCATAATCTGTTCAAACACGCTATGAGTTATAAGGTTTGGCCTTGTGTGTTAATAAACCATTCGTTCCATTACCGTTAAAATTCTTGTGTTTATTGCTGTTCACCCCTAAATGGATCCTTTTGATCTTTTGAAGACTTAGGACCACCCTTTCCCCTTCAAGCCTCAAAAGTCTCAAGTCAATTTCTGCTTTAAGACTTATTTTGTTCCTTACGATTTCCTACCCTAAAGACATACAGAACTTACAACGGGATAAATTATGCCCTCTCGAATCCTGCCAAGCGATATGTTTATTCGCTACGTGAAGCGGTTTCGGCGACGACGTTCGTGAAAAACAACTGCAAAGTATCATAACTTAAATAAAATATCACGTACATTTAATCACTGATTCACGCCGGGGTACTCACATATTTTCAAGCTTATCAGACCAAAGGGAATGTATCTGACAAGCGTGATATAATACATTTAACGAATATTTTTTTAAAGTAATGGTACTTAGCTGATAAATATTAAAATATTTTATAAGTCACAGGGCAGACGATTGGTGTACAATTTTAAAGACCAAGGTCGTACACACCCAATTAAATTCTTTTAAGGTATATATGTATGGATACATATTATTTCAGGCTAATCAGACCGAAGAGAATAACTCAAGTATCATTTCCTTATAAATATAATTGACTGTTTCTATGTATATTTCTGTATGTATGTGCTTATTTAAGGTTTCGATCGTTTTTTTGACTCGATAAATATTTTGAGTTTTCGTGAAAAGTTGAATTTTCAAAAATGACACTCTTACTGTGATTTAATTGTGTGTTCACAAAAAGATTTCTGTCACATTAAATTACTGTAGTGGGCAAATGGAAATGAATTCTCAGCTATTAGTTAGCAAAGTGCAATGACAAATTTATTATTTTATCAAAAATTGAATACGTTTCTTCTTGCCTAAAATTATGTTAATGCTCAATATTTTATTAAATTATTTGACTCTGTCTCTCAGAATTATCACGGACTGACTTGTAAATTCACCACCAAAACACAAATGAAATAATCGCTTACCCTGGCGTGGTTTGTAGACTGTAGACATTCGACGCTCGAGGTGATGGCGTCGTGACGGCTGTCTGTCGCTAGAAAGTCTGATCTGCATACGTTGGTAACAAGATCTAGATCTGGATGATTTACACTTTAGGCCAGAAAATGCCTGCACACAGACACACCTTTAAGCGACTCTTCCAAGATTGATACTCTTAGCTGTCCTAACAGCCAACTGAGGAGCCACCTGTACTCCAATCCCCCTATTTCTGTCAAAAATAAATCACCAATTTCGCGGTGATTTTCTGTTCTCCAGCGTCCAATGGAAGACACGTCTGAGGTTTCGCCAGTTTTAGTAACATTTACAAACCACGCCATGGTCAACGAAATTATTTAAATCACTCACTACAATATCACAATGGACCGACTGCAGTTCTGGATGATGTTTGAATCTCAAAATCACAGAATTTTCTCCTAGGAATTTGACCATTACTTCAGGGTGGAATCGTTTCCTTGCCTAAACATGACTTCTATTATACTACGGAACTATTAATAATATCAGTAACTGTTATATAAAATTAATTTCAACAAAAAATTCACTAACAAACGTTTCGCTCTCACAATTGAGACTTCGTCAGGTAAACTTCTTCAGGCTTTTAATTTTTTATTATGTAGTTAAAAATTAATTTAGGCCTAATATAGATGTCAAAGTATATCAAATATTTCATCTAATTATTAATATAGCCTCCCATTGTAATATAGCGGTCAGCGTCACATCACAGAGATCCTGTATTCGAATACCGACATGAGCATTAATGTTAATGGTGGTCATAGTAACGAGTATTGGGTTCAGTTTGAAGGAGAATCACTAGGATGACAAGGTGACAAAAAAAAACAAATGTGGCATGAAATCTTATTGTCCGGTACTCGCTCTGGTCTGTCTAAACTATTAACACGGCTGCAGTGACCCTAAAATCATCACCAAAACCACAAGACTACCACCACCATAGCGCATCGTAAACACCGCCTAGCAAGTCGTTGCTCTTAAAGTTACTTCTTTATCTAGATCATGTAATAGTAACATACAGAAAGATAATGAACGATAGAGACATATGATGACAAAAATCTGACTCCAGGTTTTAAATTGTTAGCAAATATTAATAACACTAACGATCCAGTTTCAGTGACTTGAGTAATTCCCGACGTTACGTCTTGAATGGGAAATATCAAAACTGTTGTGCCATAACAACCATTCACAGTGTCCTGGGGTGTCCGGGATTACACTTGACAGAACCTAGAATCCAGTCGTCCAGGTACGAGTAGTAACGACTATGTCAGTTTTCAAATAGATAATACTCATTATGCAAATTGCAGGCGTCGTAGAAACGAGCAGAGGCACTGCCGTGAACATCCTTGATAACCGGACTTAATCAGCCGAGTGCTCGGACACAGAAGACTAAGCGAATTCCGCATTTATTAATTTATATTTGCGACTCGGAAGGGCGCTACATTGCGCAGGCCGCTATGAAATATGAGTTTATTAACGCTACCGCACTGAAGCACCAGCCAGGCTCATCTCGCTAAGATCTGCCTCATACTCACTACGCTCCCGGCCCAGCCCGGGATAAGTTTTATGTGCAAAGTTACGTTGTTTTGGGAGGGTGCTGCGGTCAACAAAAGCTGTGCTACTATAATGCCCGTCCTACAATTGCCCTAACTCGTGCCACGCTTTTCAGCTTAAAACTTTTGCTAAAAGATTTCATTAATTTATGTAAAAAAGGGAGTGCCCAGGTTGAAGTTAAGCCTGGCGCACGTAACAAAACTGTTTTAAGCAGCGTACAGATTATCAGTGTTAAAATGGCGACCACTTTAGAAATAGCTTACTTTAAAATAAGTACCCGATCCTGAAAAATAAAGATGTTCTACATTCAAAAGAAAGTGTTTACGGTCGTTTGTAATTCGTGTTGTGTGTATGTATTGAATGAAATCGGTCACATCACAAACAAGGACAAGGACACAACTCACTGGAAAATGAATTTCTTGATTTTCGGTTATAGACCTGTAGTGTACATAAGTTTAATAAATAAATGTATAGGGGGATTTGCTTAATATTTTTAATTATATAAAATTTCTGAAATAAAATCTTCCTAGCTCTGGAACTTGTGAGGTCATTGCACTTCAGGTAAGGGGGGCTGATATAACAAATATCTATTCAAGCGGCTCTGTGAGTAATTAAGAAATGCCGTAATGACCCAGCTAAATCCGTCGGGAGGATAAGCTAGGACGCCACAATATATGGCACATGAAGAGCTTTCACACGGGAAGTGGGAATATCTTTGTGCGTGAGGTTTCGCGGTTAACCCCGTACTGGTAACAGCGGCGTTGAAGATGGCTTGTTATTTTCGATATGGGTGGGAGATAGATGGGAAAAGTTGAGAAGTAAGTTATTTATTGAGGGAAAGTGAAACGGGAATGGTGGACGAGATTTAAGTTCAATTTTTAAGAAAATTAATTGAGTTGTTGAGGGGACGTGAATGAGGGAAGCCTGGTGGACAGAGATCAAAAGCGGCGGCCATCCAGTAACAGAAGCTTGGCATCGATTCTTCTTCAAGGAGTACAAAGGTTACAGAGTGTCGGTGATCAATTTTTTTGAGCGTGTTCCTGAGTGTCGTTGGTAACGCAGTAATGAAACTATATATCCATCCAAGCCGTCAGCTAAATGCCACAGTGGTCATCGCCAACAATTACAGTTTGAAATATATAGACAGGCTAATGTATTTGAGCCCACCATTACCTAAGGAAAGGAATCATTTTCCTTTTAATTATTTTATAAATCGTAAAAATTAACATATATTTTATTTTTGAGAGAGCTGAGAGATAATACTTTATTTGCATTTGTTAAATAAATTATAAAATTTTAAACAGACTTCTCGTTTATTCACCCATTTCTATTTATTAAAGAAGATTTAAATTTCCCCTTATTAAAACATTGTGGCAGAAGATGCTGAACTTATACAGTATTTGTTTGTGTTATAAACGGCACAATATAGCTTAGTATAAGAAGAAGAAAAATTACGGACCTCGCGGCGTACACATCCAATAAATTCTGTAAATTATTGCTGAGAGTAGAAAAATATTGTTTGTTCAATGTTATTACGAAATTGATGTTAGGACACTTTTATAAACAAGCTAATACCATTTGGGACAAATAAATTCATCGGGATCAATGCAGAAGTGATATCTATCCGAATTGTGCTTAAAAGCAGAGTAGAGCGTTTTCTTATTTATGTCAGTACTCCAAGAAGTGTTTATACTCATTGCTAAATAATTGACGAGCTGACGTTGATACGAGGAATACCATAATCCATTTAAGACCTTGAGATTTTATATTACGCTAACGATTTACGAACAAGGTTACTGCCACGTAAGTTAATTTTCCCTTATTACCACAGGGCCTGGGAGGAAAAAGTGTTCATGCATCTGAAACTTATTTCTAAATTGCTAACGCCCACCTTAATTGTGAAGAACAAACTTATATTTGACTAAATTATTTCAAGATAATGTTTGGATGTTGTGTTTAACTGCACCCAAAATCCCGACCAGAAAACTTTTATAAAAACTGTTCCCATTTCATAACTTTCAGCGATATTTCCAGTATGATACAGTTTCAGTATCATGCATTTATAACTAACTTTGAGCATTCCATGTGGAACCTCCATCACGTGTCTATGTTTATTTTATAAAAGGCGGGAAATGTACACACGGCCTGAAACGTGGCACAAAGTGACAGCGAAACGTTAGATTCAGCGCGACCAACGAGGGAAAATAAGTTACACATAGTGATTACGAATTGTTAAAAATAGGACTGAATCTTTGAGGAAAAGGTCCGAAGGTTCTGTTCAGACTTTTTTGCACCGATGGTGAATAAAAAGAATATTTCCTCTTTACTACGCCAATAAAATTAATGCGCACTATTTCTCAGCCGGGTCTTTCCATTTTCCTGTGTATAATTAAGTTTTAGTACCCACTATGAACACAATTATTATATTTAGAATTCTTCTTGATTATCCATAGCAGCAATGGACACTATTATCAAAATTATATGTACAATGAATCATTATCTTGCACTTTTTAATATCAGTTTATGAAACACACAGCCGATATTACTAGTACCTAAAATATGTATTTAATCACATTGTTCCACCTAGGTAACGCATAGGTGTTTAATTTGCAGTCTTAATGTTCACTGGAGAGTGTTCATCGGCACGGATGTTGAGGAACTAAATCATAGTCCAAAAAGAGCCATATTTGTGCGGAACACATAGTGTTTGGTGTTATAAAAATTAATATTTACACTTCTGATGGCGGTTAAGTCACACGTTAACTATTTGTATTGAGTTTCAAATTAATTCTTTTTCCTGTCTAACATAAAATAAATAAATTATTCAACAACGTCATTTAATCAGTTAGTTTAAATAAAACAAAGCTCAGTATCAGTATAGTTCAGTGAAACCGTCAACGATAGGGAAAAACACATTAATAAAGCTACAAAACTGTAGAATGGAAACCTTAAAGCGCACACGAAGTGAAAGTAAATTTGCAGTGCTAATTTCTTTAAATAAAACGTTATTAATTTACAATAGAATTGCAACTGTGAGTGAAACAGAAGACTGTTAAATTTATTATTTAGTTCTTAATTTCTATTTGTAAACCTTTGAGAAATATTGAAAGGAAATATTAAATTTTCTACAATCATTTATTGTTAACTCATATTAAACATGAGTAATATGAATGATTTTTTATTTTGTGGATACCATTAAATTCGTTTTTAAATGTAATTACTATTATGAAATGTGAGCAAGCAAGTTATCAAAATATGCGAGTGATAAAATGAATTGCACACTTATAAAACGTATTTAAACATTTATTGAGATGTATTAGTATTATAATCAATTTGTTCTTACTTGCTTATATTGCATTTGCTTTTTTAACTGTTGTCGAACGTTTCGGAGGCCGAATTCGCCTTTGGCATCAAATAGGTAGGGATGCAAACCTAAAATTAAGTTACACGAGATAAGCGGTAGACCATTATTCGGCGATGATAATAGCTTAGGATCAGTGTGCACGAAAGTTTAGTAAGGAACAAAAGTAGGTCACTGATCATAAGGGTCGTGCCAATTACGGACCTCACAACGGACAACTTATACGTGTTCAATAAATTAACTCAATTATGTAGCGTTTGAAATGGCGGCCTCCATTATTCGCACAGAATTCACTATTGAACACAAGAAGGCAATTTTTGTGAGGCCACTTTTCCGACAGCCACCGCCAGGCGTAATGAAATTTGCGATGCCATTCACCAGCAACGAGTTAAACTCGCGGCCGAGCTTTCAAAAAGTCTTTGGTCCGTTGATAATTCAATTTGACACATCTCCTTGCATTTGCGTGTGTAGGGCCACGCAAAAGCTCTTTGCAGCCAATAATTCCGGGCTTTTGTGGAGTTCGCTATTGTGAAACTTTCATCTGGATTTTCCTTCCGCCAAAGGTTCCGATCAATTGCTATCATTTTCTATTCTACTTTTAGTATGATTTCCTTAATAATCCAATAAAATAGCATCGAGAATATTTTATTCCTGGATGAACATTCTGTAGAATAAAACGTAAATGAAAAACTTGAACAATTTGCTTAATTACATAATAGCATCATAATAAATTTATTTTAGTCACTAGAGCTACTGAAAAAAGTATTAATGTGAAATATTTAACTTTAAAGCACACATCGGCTTCCATAACCCTAAAGTAGATACCGATATCGGTTATTTTAGTGTTATTTTTATGCTCCTCCAACCTCAGCCACTTGAAATCATTAAATGTTGTTCACAATTTCAGGCAACCTCCACATCCCTCTAAGGGAATGACGAGAAAAGATAAAAGGAAACAAAAAAATTAAGAATATGATTAATTAAATACTAATCACTGGCATGAAAGTGTTTCGACTTTTATTTGTATTTAAGTTTACACATTGAAATTTATATAGCTTCCATAATAAATTTCATTCCACCATAGGCCTGAACATACTTTACTGTTAACTAACAACTAATAAATCTAACTTGTTACAGAATTGTCCATATACTCGAAAACAATCAATTACTAATCACAGGATTTTTATTTACTTCAGGTAGCAAACGAATTCAGACAAATGTGTATTATCTAGTGAATTAATAAACCTTGACAAACCGTCAGGACGTTTCAACGATTTTTTTTAGTATCAAGTGTCCTATGTAACCTCTGAGTCGCGACATTTTTAAGTTATAACTCAGTCTTCTTTGTCAAGTTTTAACTATCCACTTTGTAATTTTTATTTATCAGCATTTGTTTGCCATTTAAGAAAGAACAAAATAACGTTTAATATAAATAAATTTCAGATTTTCAAGCCTTAAGAAACTACCAAACTCCCGAGTTTTCTAACTTTTATACACTGTTGTCAAATGTCATAAAAGTCCACACATATTAAAAAAGTGTGGAAGTTTGTATAGTATTTTTATAAGTATAAAAATGCGGAGCAATGAGAACAAACAATTGTTACACTTATAATTAAAACCCGGGGGAAAACACTTATGGGATAGGGAGGGTGGAGTGAAAAATCCCTAGCACAATATGTTAACGTGTCAGCGTGCGTAATTCTGTGGGGACAAATATAGACAGAAATACGGTGATATGGCATTACTATTTGCTTATATTCTGCTACTCTCAAATTTAATAAATCATATCCTGCAATACGAACAGCAGGCACTCATGAAAGGATGATAAAATATAAAACGATAGATTTCTTAAAAACTCGTAAGTTTGTATTCCCCGTTTAACTTGGAATCGCCTTTTAACGTGACATATTTTATGTTAGCACGGTCCATGATAATGGTTTCCAACTAACTCTTGTTATTATGTATACTATTCTATACAAAAAAACATAAAAAGATGATAATTTAATAGAATTGTTGTCATTATATGAACTGGCGAAATAATTTCAAATGCGAATTTTTTAAAATACTAAGTTATATACATCTTTTGAATTTTCTGTACTTAATAATATATTACTAAAACCCTGTATCACGTCCCCTACATAAAAACTACTCTCTGATTTGTTGCATAATTTGTCACCTCGGTTATCATAATGCTTCCCTCGAGATCTAAAAGTTCTCGACGCATTTGGCCAATAAAATTGATTCCCTACGCCCACAGCTTTCTATACGTAGCAACAATTCTTCCAAAAACCCCACGTTCATAATATTCTCACTTTGTGTGGAATATACTCATGCCTGCCAATATTGTGGAATCAGAGATTTACACCCTGAATAAATTTTTGATCCTTTGGGCTTGGTCGTAGGCAACGTTAATCCCATACAGAACGCCGATGAATGAGGTTTTTTTGCCATGGCCTCTCATAACTGGTGACCAATGATACCATATTTTTGTTCCACTAAATTATTTGAATTAAAATAAAATGAAATAAACCCTATATCATTTATTATGAGATCCATACTTGTTATAGAGGTATTTTTATTTTTTTAATGTAATATTATTTTATTATCGTAATATTATATTCTAACGTAGGTAATAAAATATTTACGAGTGTGTCAGTTTCTATTTATGTTGAAAATGCTTAAAAGTAAGACTTCGATTCCACTTCTGGTGTTATTATTGGAAATTCCGCAGTTACATTTGTATTTTATTTTTCAACTGGCGAGCACATAACAAACTCCAATTATGTAAAATGAGTTATTCGTTAATGATAAGTTACAACTACGACGTCATAAATTAATAAAGTGTAATTCTCCTTAATTCTATTTGATACAGTCTTCTTTTAAGAGCTTGTTTTGTAATTACAGATTGGTGTGATTTTATATTTTTCAACTAACTCGCCGTAGAAACAAAATATCCCATGAGAGTTGCAAAGAGCGTTGAGTAGGATTAGTCGGTTGTCTTGCTGTGCAGTGGAGAAAGGATTAGCAATAATCATGGCGGTTGATTACTTTTTTAACCACGTTGTCCCGCCTGGTAACTCTCCATTAGCAAAATTACCTCCCAGTCCCTTCCCCTGTCCCTGCCCCTGCTCCAGCCCCAGCTATAGCCCTAGCTCCAGCTCCAGGCGAGGGCGTGAGCGTCCGCAGGTAGAGAGGCTTCCTTCCCACAGAGGCCGAGAGGACATTTTATTCATTTTCCAGTGCCACGGTTTCCGTTGTTGCAGCTGCCTAAGAAAAAAGGATTGTGACTGTGGTAATATTTTTACTTAATGGACTACCCGAGAAAATCTGTTTTCATGAGCAATATTGTTCGCCAGTTCCCTGAGAGAACGCGAGAGAGGGCGGCCAAATGTCTTAAACATTTCGTAATGTGGTTTTTACGACAGCAGAAAAATAATGGTTGCTTGGATCTGAGTAAAACAGACACATTAATGATAATCTTGGAGAAAATGCAACAAGATATAATGTTTTTTCTCAACACCGATTTGAATTAACAGTTGAAATCAAGGAATGTTAAATATAATGCTTTAAAAAGTATATAAAATTCTTAAAATGATAACGTTTTAATTTTGTGGCTTGTCTATTAAGAATTGAATATCGACACCGCATTTCTAGTAAACGTGACTTTTGTGACAATGGTTACATAAAATTGCAAACCTAAAAGTGATTTACACACAGTTTGGTTTAGTGAATAGAATTAAATATTTATGTGTATGTTATCGAGAAAAAATTTTGTTTACCCTGTAAATAAAAATAAATTATACACCTCAGTTTTCAGCCATATTTTTACTATAAGAAACAAAAATAATCGACTGGCATTTCAACGCATTTTTTCGTTTTATCTAGTAGAGATCTAAAACCACAGGTGAACACAGAAAAAATAAAAATAAATAAAAAATAAGATATAATATATTTTAATACAAATACGTGTCCCAATTATGGCCCTTGGTGTTGCGGAGGCAGCACAAAATATTTTGTATATGGTTTTCAATTGTATTGATTTTTAATTTAGTTTCTATTTCTGGGTTTTGGTTAGTTTAATGATTTTTGTCATTATAATTATTCCAGTTTATCATTATCATTGTATTTTATTTATAAGGTCGAATAAAATTGTTGATATTTTCAGTATCAAATTTAATATAGTCAGTATTTGGGTAATTTTTGTTATAGAACATTATGTGGCTTAGTACCTGGCCAATGCAACATTTTCCGGGTCTGAAGCTTTCCGAATGGGATATTAGGTGATTTTTATTTTTGGTCCAATATAAAGCGTTCATGAGTTTGAACAGAGAGCATCACAACGACTCTTTCAGCAACTTCGCGCGGTACCCTAGTTTATTTACGGCTAGTACACTTTTTTCGCCACAGTTCTGGTATAGCGTTGTTGGTCCATAAGAGTTGTACTTATGAAGGAGCCAGTTCAGGACTAATGGGCCAAAGTTTATCGAGAATCCGTACACGATGCCATCTGGAAATGGGGCCTTCCCAATCTTCAAAGTGGTGGGGAAATGAGAATTTCTATTCTGTGGATTTGTATATTGAATATATCGTAATGTTTCCAAGATTGATCGTGATCAGCTTCATGCGGTTAAGTGCGGTGGCTACCGAACTTCCGTAATGGTCATGGGGACATTCCTTCATTAAAGCCATTCATGTGATGTTTGGACGGCGTCGTGTTGGTCCTCTGGAGGCAAAGAAAGTCAAATGAATTCTTTTTCCATAACTTGAAGATTAAGTCTTGTTTTTTATTTAAGGCGCCTTGCACATTGAGTGATATAATTGTCAAGCATTGCTCTAAAAATTAATCCTTTTTCCACAATTCCGTGAAGCCGCTTATCAGTGTAGCTCAGTTTTTGGAAATATTTTTCGGTACTCGTGTACCGATACCCAGGAAACGCCTCAATGTACTAATTTTTCCTTCACAGACGAAGCATGTCTCACGTCTTGCATGATAACATGGGATTAGAAAATTTGTAGAGCTGAAAGCGCATTTGTCATTCCAGACATGAATCTACTGCATGTTTCCAAAACAACAACCCTCAGACATCAAGCTCAGGAAAGTTCCGTTTCCTTCTGTTTTCCTATTGAAGTTCCTAAGTTTGAACTGTTAAAATTACAGGAAGATAATTTCTTCAAGGAATTTATTTAAAAAAATTGTTTAAAGACTGATAATTTACTATGATGATAATTTTTCCCTAATTTATATCAGTCACTTCATAAAACCAAATATATTTCAATTTTGATTTTCTGGAATCACATACTAATCCATGAAGAAATTTAGAAATTTTATATGCTTTCGAAATACATGAAGGTATGTATAATATTTTAAACATTTTATCACATAACCGTAACTCTAAACAAGGTTCCATATTTACGTACATATGTAATTTTAAAAATTGTAATGTTTCATATATTGTAATTTATTTTGTAGATGAATATGGAAATTGCTGAAAGCTCCTTCAGAATAAAATCAAAATTGAAATATATTTGGTTTTATGAAGCGGCATATAAATTAGGGAAAAATTATCATCATAATTAGAGGAAGATATGATGTCATGATCGTCTGATAATTGGTGCCGTTTGTTCTTTGTTGCTTGTAGTGATTCCTTCCGAATTATCACCTAGATCTATGAAATATTTTTCGGGGAATAACCATGTGAATGCGAGAATATTTGCTTTTCATGATTGCTCACGCTATTCAAATACTGACTCAAAATCAGTGCAAAGTAATCCCCATCACATCGTCTATCGATGAATAAAACGCGCAGTAATACAAATATAAGGAAGAATTTAATTAACACATTTGGACTCTTAGAATTAGTGCCGCAGTATTGAATTTCAAATTGAGACACGGCACTCCAATTTTTATGGAATTGATAGCCGAGCCTACGAATAGAATAACATCAAAAGTTACATTTTTTCTTGAATGTTCCTAGCGTATTTAGAGGACGGGGTTATAGTTTTTAGTAGACGCTCCCTTGATGTTGGGCACAGAGCTGGGTCCATGATGTACGCACATGGCTTACAGGAGATTGCACACAACAACCTGTACTTGAATCCACTCTCGCGAGGCTAAATGCTATTTATGCCCACATTGTTGCAGCCGCGGGCGCATTTCCGCCGCTCGGTGAAACACACGGCCTACGTATTTATCATTCAAAGTTTCCAACGAATATGACCGTCTTCTCTACAAACTTATATAAACACTGTTACACTCCTGAATAGAAATGCTAATTAAGAAATGTTCTTCAGGACCTAACTTAATTTAAAGAAATTACAAATGAGCTACTCAGTTTCAACTTCCCTGTGACATGTCTAGTCACGCGGAACGATTCTGTAGCTGTTTCTTTCGCGACAGACGAGGACGTGCAACTAATTTTACACGGAATACAAAATGTAGTACGGAAAAGCATCCACCGCAAATATTATATTAATATTAAAAAGAAAGTAGCTTTTGTTTCCTTATGTTAGTAAATGTTAAAAAAATTTAATTAACTTGCAACTAATTTTACATGGAATACGAAATGTATTATGGAAAAGCATCTACTGCAAATATTATATTAATATTAAAAAGAAAGTAGCTTTTTTTCCTTATGTTAGAAAAATTTTAAAAAATTTAATAAAAAATAAATTGGTACTTTTAAGTACGTTACTAGATATATTTACATTTGTAAGTTACTAGCGTGTCCTTAAAAGTGAAAGGAGATAGACTACTTCAATTATAACAAAAATACAAGAGTTTATTGAAAAATAATTCTTAAGACTGTAGTAGAAATGAGATTAGGAATCCTTGTCGTTGACGTTCTTACCCTTTTCTCTAGATAAAGAACTAATGGGAATTGACGTATCGATAATTTTTCTTATTTTTCTTTTGCACGTAGCTTGACTGGTGGCAGTGTTAACTATTTTTAAGAAAGTGTCCCTTGCCCGTGTTTGTAGTGGTGGCATCTGTTGTATGGAGATCTGGATTAAGTAGTTTGCACGACAAGAGCAGAGACCAGCTGCTACCCTGTGTCCCCAACGTTCTGTCACCGATATTGCATTCCATTTGCAACTTTAAAACTAGACTCCATCAACATTTACATTAAAGTTATATTCTACTAAATTCATATAATTGTTAACAATTTCAGTGATGCATAGTTCCGCGTCGAAACACATTAATTAGTTCCTAGATCGTTCAGCGAATGGGTTGACTCCTTCATGAAAGCGTAAATGACGACGGAAATTAAAAACAAATCTAAAAAAAGAAAGTACGTATTTGATGCATCATTAATTCAATATTTCATAATTTTTGTAAAATTACTACTACAATAATTTTTCTTTAGGAATATTTTAAATATATTATTTTAGTTATGCGGTAGGCCAACCTCCTGTGGCGTAGTGATTAGCGTCGCTGCCTCACACCACATTGGTCCAGGGTTCGAATCCTGGCATGGGCTTGGATGTTTGTACCGTCATGATCACGTAAACTGGGCTTAAGACTGCTGGAGAATCAATACACTGACCAAGTGTCACTCAAAATTCGGAATGCGTCATGTAAGATGACAAACAGCAGTCAATCATGCCCGGAATGGGCTGTAGAAGAAAAAGAAGAAGAGTTATGTGGTGGATATTATTCTATTTACGAGTCTTGGTATTTTATACTTTATCGTGTATAGACACATATTTCAGGCACAAATTTTTGTCTAAATATTTGTATTAATTATATTTTGAAAATTGCTATTGGTATCTCGTTACTTTTCTTCTTATAGATAGAATTTTACTCGGAAGAAAACTCACAAACCCATAATTTGACACTTTTAACATTAAAAGAAACTTAGTATCTAATTTGAAATTAAACGACTACTTTCTTCTCGTTCACTGACGTAGAAATTATTAGAAATGGATGAAGTAAAATATTACTGATCCTGGTGAAATAGAATAGTAATCTGAAACAGTAATGGCTACTTTAAACTGTAGTACATATATTACAAGGTACTTGCCAGAGAAATTGACGAAGTTACCATAAAATCTTGTTTCCACAGTTTAGTTACTCCTAGTTAGTTCTGAATATTAAAATGGGAATAGAATTAAATTGAACTGAGTTCAGAAGTAATCCCTTTTCACATTCAAAAGCAAACTGCAAAGTAGTTATTAAACTTCTCTTCATAGTAACGATTGCTTCCCCCAGGTTAGTTATTAGGAGCCATTTCATCAAGTAATATTGTAACGAATTTACGCAGCCACAAAGCACTGTGGCCTGAAGTAGTGCACTTGATAAGCTTTAATAAAAAGAGAAAACCTCATTGGAGGAAGAGTCACACAAACGAAGGTAAGTGAAAATTTCCGAGACATTATTATCACTATCACAGTGCTTGCTAGAAGAATAGCTGTAATGGAGAGTTGGCAGAAGTGAGTTAGCGGGTAAATTTGGTGCCCTTTGATGTCTATATGAGAGGTAACCTCGTTTACAGTAATGTCGATCGCACGGCTGTCTAGACACGGGCCGAGCGTTTTAATGGACCTTTGCGAGTTTCTCGATGAGCCGTTTCTAATCTCCGCTGAACATTTGTAATAGATCAGAAATTAACTTTCACTGAGGATTTGAAGGACATTTCAGGAAATAAAGGAAGTATTCACTGTTTTGCTTTTTCACGAATTGTACGACAGTCCAGAGAGCGAAAACTATAGAAATTTGTGTTAATTTGTAGTTTACAGAAGAAAGTAATTCTTTGAGACATACAACCATAAATCCAATTATTATTAAGAGTTTATTGCAAAAATATTAAAAAAATTAATAACTTGGGTCATCCAAAATTCGATCTTCCATTCAAAGGACAAGAATATAGTAATTATTTAAAACTAAGTAATACATTTACACTACCTTTTTAGTACAATTAACACAAATATAAAATTTGAAGAACCAGTATATTAAGTCTGCACAGTCTTGTAAAAAACCTTGTTTCACTCTGTCGTTACTTAAGTACAAAAATTAATGAGATTCTATTTCTGAACTAGGTATTGAAATGTGAAAAATCTTAAATTGAGTAAATTATTTCGGTGGGAGATTGCGAATTGTGTAAGAGAAAGACTTTATTTAGGACGTACTATGTGACACTCAAAATAAGGACAGAAGTCAGTGGCATTAGAGAAGTGAAACCAAATGGACGTTTGTCTATAGAAATAGTTGTCCATAGAAATAGTTGTTGTTGTGGTAATCATTTCTAAGACTGGTCTGATAGAAGCCTCCTTGCTAACCTACCCTGCGCAAGCCTTACTATTTCTTCATAGCTACCACATTCTCCCTAATCTTCTTAGCGAATTCCATCCTTTGCCTCTCTCTTCTGTTCTTGCCCCACACACTTCCCTGTAATATTAATTTTACAAAACCCTCAGGCCTCAAAACATGGCTTCTCTTGGTCGACGTACTCCTTATTGTTCGCTCTTCTCCTATTCTGCTTATAACTTCCTCGTTAGTGATTCTATCCACACATCTGATTTTGAATATTCTCCTATAGCACCTATAGCTGCTATTCTGTTACTTTTTGCAACTCCTACCGTCCACGTTTCACATCCATATAACGCCACACTCCATATGAACATTTTTAATGATTTATTAATATTCGTACTTACTTTATCCGAAAGTAAATTCCTTTTTTTTTTGCGAAATCCTTCTTTTGCCTCCTGTGCTATCCTACTCTTTATGTGTACTATACCCTAGTTATTACGCTGCCCAAGTAGCATAATTCCTTAGCTTTCTTGAAAATATCCCTTCTCAATCTAACACCCTTTGTTATTCTTCTATTTTCCATACTACACTACACCATCTTGATTTTTCCTCTATTAATCCTCACGCTGCACTCTTACTCCAGGATCACGTTCATCCCATTTATTATGTTTTTCAAGTTTTCTTCTGAATCTCCTAATACCACAATATCATCAGCGAACCTTACGGTTTTTATTTCTTCTTCTTGCAGTTTGATTCTCTTTACATGTTCAATTTTAACTTTCTTCGTCGCCTGTTCTGTATATAAGTTAAGGAGCATGGGCGACATACTGCATCCTTATCTTACTCCTTTCTTGATTTAAGCTTTCTTTTCTTGTCTATCATTTAAAATTACTGCTGACTACCATCTGTAGAATAATACAGAAAAGTTGAAAATCTTGAAAGAGGGTGTATTACTGTCAGTCGCGAGGTAGGAGATACCTGTTGATTATCCTGCAACTCGAAGTGTTGCCGAATATCCTGCAACGTACTCGGTGAGTCATAAAAAATATTTCGGCCCGAAGAAATGTGTGTACCAATATAAAATAGTCTGATGTAAATCAGGACAATGTTTTAATGTCAGATGACCTAAGTATCCAATGATATAAGGTTCCAAATTGAATAATCTTAGTTTAGATGGCAACTTAGTAAATAAGATAATATTAAATTATTTCTGTATTATGATGCGATAAATGTATGGAGGCGAAGAGTGTTTTGCCATATCAGCAATTATTCGTGAGTTGTTAATAATATTTAGAGTCTGATATGTATTTTTATTCACAGCCGTAACCCCAAAATAATTATGGTGTTGTTATTACCGAAACGGAAGTAGCAAGATACTGTAAATAATTTAGCAAAATGAAGGTATTTGACAGCAGTAAATATTATTTTTGGCAAGTCTTACAGTTTTTCATAAGTTTTCATCACTTCAGTGGCACAGCGCTGGCCTCTTTACAGCAATTGGGTGCAGAGAGGGAATTTCTCTGTACGATGTTACAGAAGAACTCGTAGCACGAACTTTTAAGACAGCGAAGTAAAGCTGTTTCCTCTGAGAACAGTCGTGCAGACGTTCTCGTGGGCATTGCTCTATCTCATGATACAGCAGAACTCACGTAGAAACTCCTCCAATGTTCAACGTATGACATTGATAACTTTTTCAATAATTTATACGTCCAAAACGTCTAAAGAAAACCAACGATAGTCCGTTTAAGTAAGAAGTGAACAAGCAATTCCCATGTGTAGAGAGGCGCTGTTGCCACGTAACAAAGTAATATTATACTAATTCCAAGGTCACATCCCTTACAGTACACATTTTCGGCAACTCTGCCTCGTCCGCCATTTAATTCAAGCTGTGTTATTCATCGATTCCAGTTCACACCCTCGCGGTAGCTAACCACCATCGGCCTTCTAATTTGCGTCATGTAAAACAGCTAACGATAAAAACTATTTCTGTTACTATGGCTGCTGTTACTGCTTCACTTCTAGGCGACGGTTTGAGAATAAAAGCGTAGCTTCGTCGTCCAGTTCATCCGGTCAACTTCTCTCAGAACATAATTTGATGCGCTCTGTTTCCTGGCTCCTGAAAAATTACACAATTACAGTTTTCTTTATAATACGTCAGTAATTTTTGTAATCATAATTTCCGTTTCGGGGAACGCAAGGATTTGACATTGGCACCGAACCATCATTGTAAAAGAAAGACATTGCTTACCTACTTTTTAGCTGTTCTTCTTCTTCTTCCCTGGCTTACCGGGTCGACTATGGACTGTCATCTTCCGAGTACAAATCTATCTATAAGAGAAAAGCAAAAGTAACCAGATAACCACAAGAAAACTCGAATAGCGATTTTTAATATAAAAACTAATGCAAATATTTAGACAAAAAGTTGTGTCTGATACATGTCGCTTTACACGATAAAGTATAAAATACCAAGACTCTTAAATAGAATAATATCAACCGCAAACTCTTCTTCTTCCTTGGCTCTACAGCCCATTCAGGGCCTGGTTGACTGCGGTTTGTCATCTTACATGACACGTTTTGAATTTAGAGTGATACGTGGCCAGAGTATCGATTCTCCAGCAGTCTTAATCCCAGTTTCCGTGGCCGTGACGGCCAAAACATCCAAGCCCAAAACTTCTGTCGGTATGTCTTGATCGTGAAACACGTGCTATATATTTTTGCAAAACAGAAACATTCCAGTCACACTTCCTAGTAATTGTAACATGTATAGGACAATAGCGACCTTCGAATGTATTGTCTAACTTAATAGGGATGGCATTTTTATTTTGTGCCGAAAATTTTAATAACATGCATTGTCCTATTGATATTCGCGAAATTGTTCCCTGAAAGGGACGGAATATACTTCACACATTGGCTTTAATTTCACTTGACAAAGGCATCACTGTGCTCGGACACACGTAACCATCACGGTTTCCAGAAATTGAAATAAGAGCCGGATTCAGATACAGGCGGTAATATGACGATCAGATTCTTTTGTAGTTAAACAATACGAGTAAAGGTAATCCAATTTTGAAACAGCTTATTAAAAATTTTAGAAGTTCTGGAAAACGTTAAAAAATTGTACCCGTTTTAATTTAACTCACTTTCTATATTTACGTTAGTAATAATCATGAAGTTATATATTGTAGAGATGGCCACACACACCAACACGTGGAATTAGCGACCCTTTCGCTGTTAATATAAGACTACTCCTCTGTCTTTCTGTAATTCAGTCATAGACATGTGGAAGTATTAAGTGTGTAGCGTCCTACTGGATTCGTCTTTATTGGGCACCGGATCCGTAAACCTAACGGCCATTTTTATCAATTTTAGCTGCCCCGGAAAACAGTTATATGGGCCGAAGATAAAATAATTCACCTACATATTATATATATAATTATTTATTTTAATCTTATATGACCGTACTTAAAATTAATACATTATTTCCCTGTGACTAGCCAGAGATGAAATCTTTGTCTCATAACCAACTGGTAAGAGACGAAGTAAAATCAGCCCTAATTGCACCCCGAAAATCTATCTTAAAGAAATTAAAGTGGATTATTTATTTACACAATAACTAACTACTTTCAAGTGTGTAATGAACAAATATTAATTTATATGGAAGATGAACAGTGAGCATTTTTTAAAATTAATATTGCGAGTTGGATACGAAGATATACCAATATATTTCTCAACGAAAAGACAAAAATATTTCATATTTTATCCGCAAATGTTGGACGAGAATATTCATTGTTTTTTCTAGGATCAAAATTTTGAAAATCACATTTTCTGTATTCTTGGACCGATGAAGTTTAAATATGAAACACTGTCACTTTACATTACTTAAATGCCATCTGTTTTAATTCACGATACATTTGAATATATATTATTAAAAGTTTTGATAGAAAGTTAATTTCAAACACTCCAATTACCAAAATATGAATTTTTAATCTTCCGACACGAATATTTTGTTTAAAAATGACTGTATAGTATCATTTAAAATGTCATTAAACTTCATAGGAAATACTAACTATTTAAACCAATTTTCAGAGTGGCAAAAACTTCGCACCTGAAAGCTTAAATGAAGATTATAGTTACATATTTTGATTCTATAACTGCGTTAATTTCATAATAATCTCATTTTCTAAAACTTCATCTTCTATTTTACAAGCTTTTTACATCAATAATTTTCAGGAAAAATATATTTGCAGGAGTTTACTCGGAAAAAGGACGCTCATACGAAGCGATGAATAATGGCAAATTTAAGGAAAACTATGAAATTTTGAGACTGGTCAGAACTCCATTGGGTTAAAGGTTTTCTGTGCTGTTGTTGGTTTTAAGTTAAAGCAGTTTTATAAAAGTGATAATTGTGAAATTAACGCAATTATAGAGTCAAAATATGTAATCATATGCTTCATTTAACGTTTCGGTACGAATTTGTGGTCATCCTCAAAATTTGATTAAATCGTTACTCAGTAATTTTTATGAAAGTAGTCAAAGACTCGGCATTCTCAAAACACAAAATTTGATTAAAGTATTTCTCAATCAATAATTCGTGTCGAAAGCATAAAATTATAATATTTAGGGTATTTAGAACATGTTTAAGTAACGTATTCACATTTTTTATCGTGAATTAAAAACGATTACACTTAAATAACTTAATGAGATAGTGTTTAATCATTAAACTCCATTCGGCCCAAGTATACAGAAAATATCTGACTTTCACAATTTAGATCCAAGGATAAACAATGTTTATTCTCGTCCAACGTTTGCGGATAAAAAGATAAATGTTTTAAAATTTCTATGAGAAATATTTTGGAATTATTTCGTATCTCACAATATTATTTTGAAGCATGGTCACTCCCGTACAAATTTTATATTTTTACATTGCACACTTGAAAATAGTTATTGGGTAAATAAATAAACCTTTTTAATTTCTATTCTGTTTCTTAAAGTTATATTTTACGGGACTGAAATAGTTAGGTTTTTACATTGCCTCTTATGAAGGAAAGGTGCGTTAGGTGAGAAGTTGTCAACGGGCCTATTACTAGCATCAGCACTAAACTGAACTAGCTTAGTCTTATCTAGGTTGAGGGATAATTTATTCACGTTAAACCAAATATTTACCATTCAGAGCGTTGTCTACTTTCTTAATCAGATTATCGAAGTTTTTATCTGCAATAACTATATTTGTGTCATACGCGGCACTGTTTCTGGGGCGTCCGTCTCATGGACCGACGACTCAATGATCTGCGAACGACTGTTTACTTCTCCCACCTTTCATGCCCTTATAAGATTTTTGGGGCAGTCGTAATTCTTTGGGAAATAAATCACGTCGTCAGCCTTCTGCCGATGGCTCTGCTCCAGGTTGGGACACATGTACCCTTTTTTTGTATAATAGAGGGTCTGCTCTCAGCGTCGTGCCAGGCCCCATGGACCACCAGTCTTGGTCGATATATATTACGGTGTCATTTACGTAGTTATAATGACGACATTTGTAACATTCTCAATATGGTCACCTTGATAGACCCCGCGTTTTGCATCTGATTACTCACGCAAGTGAGGCACCGACGAAAGTCTCAATTTTTAATAATTACTCTTATTCTTAGTATAATAACAGGACCTTCGTAAACAGTGAAATCTGTTTCTCAACCACTAACAAACAACACCCAAATCTCTTTGTATATCTTAAGTACACTAGTCAACTCATTTTTCTCTTTATATGATAAAATCTCATGAGTTGTATGTTTGAGAGAATACTGAAAAAGACTAATTCCAACGCCCTATGCAGCTATAGTTGCGCTAAATCCAGCAGCAAAGAGAATCAGTGGAGATTTTCTGAATCGATGTAACGACGTGGTAGATTAACATCCACATGAATGGCCATTACCGTCCCGGTCACGCGAAACACAGTCCTTGGTTTCCAGTGGTGCGTGAAACTGTGGGAATTTACAAATCTGCGACGGTTCCCTTTTCTTTTTTCTCCATATATTTTCAGTTGGTGGCGCATTCGGAAAGTCGTTAAGAAGATAATTCCTTGAAAGCGGATTCGCATTTTCCGGCGGCGTGGTTTTGGACATGCGTCGGTTTGATAGAGATTTAGCTGCCTGTTTGCAACTATAACTTTTAGCCTTTGAAGTCTGCGGTTCTTTGTGGGCAGTTTACTCTGCCGAGTGGCGGAAATAATCTTTGAGGGTTTATAATTTATATAGACTGATTCTTTTTCAGAAAAAAATGCGTCCACATAAAATTCAACTCTGCATAACATTCCAGAAGTTTGCCTGCAAGAAGGTTTATCACTAGCAATTACGTATTTATTCAAAGTATTGTCGAGTACGCTTGTAACAGCAAAGTTTTTATATTTATAGAAATTTATCTATACCAATAAATAAAATTGAAGTTATATCTCTCTGTGTGTTTATCCTAAATAGACTCCGATACGGCTCAACAAATTTCGACGAAAATTTCAAAACAGATTTAACTTAAATATTCGTGCATATTTCATTTGGATATATTGCAGAAGATATTAATATAATATTTTAATTCTACGGGAAAGTTTCTTGTCATATGAACGGGTTGCCTATACTCTTGATCTGTTCATGCGTCTAAACGTCTTAACGGATTTCAATGAAAATTTCAGGGATATAAGCAGAAGTTTTACTTAAATTTTGTGTGTCTTTCATCTCAATATATCACAGAGTTTGTAAGATATATATGTAAATATTTATGAATCCATTGAATTGCCGCACGTAAGGTAGCGTGAAAACTAATTGCGAGTTGTAAGTCCTATTAGGCGCTCCTTTTTTTGGGTTAACAGGCTACATGAGGGATTCATCCCATTTACTGTGTTATTATAAGCGCCATTTTGGCAGCATGTGTGAGTGAGTGAGAGAGAGAGAAAGACAGGGCGAGTATTCTCATTCCGTCTTTTGTCGCGCCGTAATTGACCTATTGTTGGCAGAGGGCTAACTCCCTGAGAAATAATAAACTTTTTTGGATGGTCGATACGATGTATACGTAAATTGGTTAGTATGTAATTCTAGATTTAATTATAAGTTAAGTTCCCCTAGCGAATGCAGTCTTGGACTTTTTGATATAAGCAAGATTCGAACCCGGGACGTCTGTGTTGTGAGGCAGCGACATTAGCCTCTAGACCACAGGAAGACCAATTATAATGTTGCCGTAAATAATTTATAATTTAAAATTGACAGGTACGTTACATACATCGACTCACTTGCCCTTCACACGTTTATTAACCCTCAACAACACTACCATGTTTAAAATATTGCCACATTTGTCATCCATCAAGCTGCCGACGCTGTGGTCCAGTGGTCAAGACGCTGACCTGCCACCCTTTGGTCCAGGGTTCGAGTCCCGCTAACATTATCATTCACTTTTAATAACTCCATTTATTTACTTCATCTCAGATGAAATTGTGAGCGTGCATCTGTGTTTAATCAATAAAAATAAAATTGTTCTACGTTAATTGATTCTAGCTATCATGATTCCAACTTTCCGATTCCTACGTAGCAATATTAAAGGTAAATATGATACAATTTATTGTTGAAATATCCAGAAGTTTATAATATGAGAAATATTGTTTGTAATAGAATGAATAGGAGTCAGATGATTCATAATGTGCTAAAGTCATTTATTTGTATAAATTCATCCTACATCTTTACTTTTAGTATTTTTACATTTAACAAAATAAAATCATTCTGAAACTGCTCTTCAGATTTATAATTGTTTACATTAAATGTCTGCTACTATTAAAAAAATGTAAATCAATATTTCAAATCAAATTTGACCCACAACCTCTTAAAACAATCTTTCAAATTGTGTTTGTTGGCTCACGCCCAGTTGTTATTTAGCCGGAATCAGATCGTCGATTGGGCCTGGGCTGATTTGGTGTTACGACCCTAAATAATGGGGCTTAGTGAATAATCACCAGTGCTGCAATGTGGCAACTCTGTAGGCGCCGGAAGACAGCTTTAATTAAGTCGGGCTTCGTCTTAGGAACGCCATGCAAATGAGCGTGCGTGGTGAATGCGACAAGTAATTCCTGCCTTGAGCATGCGCCCGACGCCTGCGACTCTGTACTCACATTCAGTCGGTTACTCGATTTTCTAAATTAGACCCGCTCTTATATTCTGGCCCCTATTCTGCCTTGCAATATAGATGTATGTAAATTGCATAGCTATTGTTATTACGAGTTGTATTTTAACAACAATAGATTTGCATCAAGAACGCCACTGGAGCGGTGATACATAATTGTAAGACTGAACAAATAAATTATTATTCAATTAAAGTTACTGCAAGTTTAAGATCGACTATTATGAAAGTTGTTAGGATAGAATTGTCATTCTATTCCGATTCCGGAACATTGTACTTCCTAATTTCAGTCCCGACAACTTTTTTTTTTCGAAGGGAAAAGTTTCATTCTCATTTTGACAACGAGGCTACCAGATGTAACAGTCCCATCAAAGAGTTTTTTAATCAATTGTAGAGTTTCAATTTACATCTATAGTGGAATTTCCATAATGTACTAAACGAGTAACATCCGTTAATCTTTCCCCCTATACTTTTACTATTTTCGGAAGCGTTTCGGCCATACCTGTTGCTGTCGTCGGGTTTAGGTCCATTTACGAGTTTATTTTTATGGTCAGTGATTTTTTTGGTATAATTACCAGATATTCGTTTAATTTCCTCTCTGAGATCCTCGTGTAGGGTATGGTTACTGATGTACCATGGAGCACCTGCGATTCACCTTAGTACTTTGGACTGGAACCTTTGTAGTATTTTCATAGACGATTGTTTTGTACAGTTGGAGCCTATAGGTCCGTATACGTTTTAAGATCTTTTTTAGTAAAGTATTTTGTTTCTCAGGGGTAGTTTTTATCTCGAATTAATTTTTATTGTAGCATTTCACCCTAACTAAAATTATAGAGAATCTACATTTCTATTTTCCAGTATTTTTTTGTATAAATTCATAAGAGATTCATTCTTCGTCTCTGTCGTTGAGTTGTTAATTAGAAGCTAAGCAATTACAGAAGTGTTCTTTCTTGGTCTGGTGTTCGTCGTTAAGTTACAAGTTTTACAAATTATCTTAATTTTCTTATCCTTTCCGATCGCGTAACAAGTAGATCTGGGACTTCTTTAAGTGAATTTGTTTTTTGTTTTGAAAATTCATTAGTCTCTCCAAATGTGTTAACCAAAACAATAACAAGGGAAAGTATTTTTTGTGTTAATTCCTCTTGCACTCAGAGACAGTAATTTACATTTGACTTTGTAATTCAGTATTGTCCAAGGCTTTCAAATTCGGTAATTGGGTTTTAGTTAAAACTTACCGGCGTCTTTTACTGCCTTAACATTTATCAACATAATTCGCAAGTTTCATGTTCTATAATCTAATAGAGTAATTTTTTTTAATAATCAGCATAAATTCTGCTTCTTAAGTAATGTGCTTCTACATACGCGTCCTGGAGATCTGAGTAATACTGATAATAATTTACTATTAACTCAACCAAGTCATATGATATTATATAGAACACTAATCTGGTCAGATTCGTTTTTTGCAGAAATATTTTAACGTGATAATTTTTTATTAATTTCCAAACTAAATACAGCGTACTTTCTCGGGCTTTCCCCTTTATCGCCAGTGATGTAAAATATACTTCATAAATGCAAATTACACAAATGTGCTGCGTTAAATTGCATTCTTCATTTATTTATGCTGTTTGAAAAGTGTTTCCAAACAAATAGCCACTGTATCAGAGTTAATATTGGACAGTTATTTTCACCTAAACATATTGTAATAGTTTTACTGCACCGAGTGTGTGTTAACGCCATATTTAACAGCTGCAATGTCAATTATACTTAATGGATGGTGTGTAATTTGGACGCTCGTGCGAGATGATGGTTTCGGTGTCACAACGAAGTAGTACCACAACAGTTGTAAATTGAGTTGTTTACATGTTTACATGAATAGTTGAAAACTATGTACCCCAACTCTTAATAAATTAAGAAAACGAACAGTCCAACACTGACGTACTTAAAATATATTTTATTCAGTGAAGCGAAATGTTTCGATTCTGATTTAGAAGCCTTATCAAGAATATAAATACAAATGCACAGATATTAATTTAAAATTGTAAAAAAATAATGAACATAAATTAGAAATAATTTTGTTTAATTTGGTGGTTATTATTTCTGGGTTACAAAGTTGTAAATATTGTTCAACGAGGATCTGTCAGTTTTAACATTACTTACTGAACATATATGTAGCAATTGAGAACAAAAATTTGAATTATACTATTATCTTTATCCAAATTTGTCTGAATTTGTCTCAATTGATTATGTGGTGAGTGTCCGAAATATGTTTTTAAATATCAAATGATCCACCTTACGGAACCTTCATATTGTATATATTTCTTCATATATGTTCGTAGTTGAACGATTATTGCATTTCCATTGGTAACTTGTAATTTTTTTTCTATGAACTTTCAAATTTTGTACCATTGTATATAGATTATTACTATATTTAGTAACCAGCCGAATGCTCTGAGATCTGAAATAACTTCTCAAAGGGTTGTGTAATGTTTAACGGAATGGCATTATTTTAGTTGGATTTGTAGATCATTCATGTATGTATTTGTCCGTAGTATACATTTGTGATTTTAATATCGTTAGATCATTGTTGTTTAAGTTCATAAACACGGCATCTAATCTACTCTAGATGATTTTTTAATTATTTCAAAACACTATCCACGCAATTTCCCAAAATTGTAGATAAAGTTAGCAATTTTACTCAAGAGTTTACGCATCAAACTTTATGTATATTCTCTTTAGTTAAAACCGAAACGGATTCGTAAAGCTATACAATAAGCCATATATAGGATTCATAACCAAAAATTTCGAAATTTATTTCTTAAATTTTATTGCCTAATTGATTTTGTTATTTATTTTCTTAAAGTAAATTATAACACTCTCTTAAAAAATAAATATTCTGTTATATTCTTTAACACATATTTCGGGCACCATTAAGTTTCATACTCAAACAATATATTTAATTTATCTTAAATTAATTAGGGTACTTTTTCAGTTTAGGTTCAAGTGACTGTAATTATAAAAGGAAATATTCAAAATTACTAACGATCTAATAACACAAGATTCTTAAATACGAAACACATTTTTATTAATTAAATTTTACACTATTTATTAAATTTTTAATTGTATACGATTACATAACTCAAAATTTAAAATGCTTCGGATCTATGAAAACTCTTAATCCTTCGTCCTTTAAACGTATTTCAGATTAAGTGTGGATTTAATTTAACATTCTTTTAAATAACCTTTACGTAGACATATAATTGAAAATTTAATTGTACGAAGCTTTTTAGTAAAAGTGTGGATTAGTTTACAAGTAATTGTCTAAAATATTACGTGCCTAAAATAAATGTTGAGCAATTGTTTTTAAGTCCAATTCCATTTGAAAATTTTTAATAATTTAAAATATAATAATTATCTTTTATTTCCACTCTTAATGACTATTGTGTGATATTTTACACAAAATAAGTGTACTTTCACAGCTTTTGTCTAACTGAATTTGCCGGGCCCTATTACTCTTATTGCATAGCCGGTCTGTTATCAAGAGATGCTGAATCTTTTGCCTGTAGATGAAGGAAGCGCGCGGAAGGACAGAACTTGTCCGCTCCGATGTTTACAAACTCCTCGAGAATCCACAACATAATCCAGCAAATATTACCAGAACTCTGGAACGTCCGTTTTCCTCAACAGTTGTCCAACATTGTAACAACACATAACACCGACGATAAATTACTGTACTTTACATTTTCTGGAGAATTTCTCCAACAAATAGCTCCAGAACCCTGCAGCATCCATTCTCCTCAAGCCCATCTCCAACTGCCTTAAAATTTCGTCATCTCCCCTCCCTCTCTCACCACTAGGTAGGTCGGTGAAAGTTATAAGTACGCCTTTAGCTTCTAGTGGGAAGCTATGTTTCTTGTTTCTCCTCGCCGACAAAGATTCGTATGCTGATAAAAAATTAAATTTCTATTTCTATTTATTAAGTGGCTGTTGTGTATTTAAAAATTTAAAAGTTTGTTTTTCCACCTATATATTTAATTTTATTTCGGTTCTCATTGTTTCCTAGGCCTTGAAGCACACATAGATTAACTATTACAGTTGACTGTCAAGTTATGATCCTTCAACAATGATGATTATTATAAAATTTACCTACAATCTACGGTAAATATTTTTGATATCACTGTTCTGTTAAATCTAAAAGTCTGCTTCTTTTTATTTATCGGGATAAAGTCGGAAAAATATGAACAAGAACCAAAAAATGTTGCTTCATTTAATGAATTATTTTTTAAATACTGTCACCTTTCGGCTGTTCATTAATTTAATTAAAACTATACAGAGGTAAATAAGTAGCTGTTCTGATTATTATTCTCAATAAAATTACATCTATGCGGGAAAAAATAACAAAACTACTTGGCGTTTCGTTGTACTCATTTTCTCCTTTTAAAATTATGAGTTTGATGTTTAGTGTATAGTGGCTAATACTGCTTCTATCTTTTAAAAGCTGAAATTTCAGATTATGTTCAAATGGAAGGTTTTTGTGAGGATTTCTGCAATCTAGTTCGTTTAATGATAACTTTCACACCGACTTCACCAGACCAAATCTCCTAAAGACCTCCTCGTTCGTCATTGTCTTTCCCCTTAACTTCTTCCATCCTTCTACAGCAACACACTTAAAGTCTCTACAGTTATTTTCTTCCTTTACTTCAAGCCTTGTAGAGATATAGGTAAAGGAGAAAATGTACTTTCTGTTAGAAACATAAGTCTTCCTCTCATTGAATCAGTCTCCTCATTTACCTACTTCTAATTTCTCTCTTCTTCATTGTGTTTTCGTCTTAAGATGAAACAAAAGGCAATGAAGCAGGTTCGTTCAACATCTGTTCACTAAGAAACAAACGTTAATGAAACACCTTCTATATTCAAAGGCTACTTAATAAAATATCATCTCAAAGTCAGGAAATCTCCTTCCTTCTTAGTCAATTTATGTTGACAATGTAAATTTTACTAACTGATAGGTAGTTATTTATAAATAGTTTTGGTTACTTTAAATTGAATTAAATAAATTTTAATAAATGTTAATTCATTTTCCAATTCACCACCATAAAAAATTTCTTCAAAGAATTTTTTTAATATTAAATGACTGGTTTTAGATTTTACTGTAATTTTTATTAAATATTTTGTTACGAGCTTCCGGCATTTACCACTGTCCTCTATAATTTAAAAAAAAATAATTGAAACATTACAAAACAAAGTATATGAAATATATTTTTCCAGATGAATGTGAAAATGTAACCAATATTGCTTTTATATTGTATTATTTTTATACATTAATTTTTTTAATGTTTCAATTAATTTTTTGTTGTTTTGAATAGTAGATATTTTGATTTAATTTTATTACTGATTTGAACCCAAGGTTTTTTTCATTATCATCCAAAATAATTTCTTGGAAAGTAGTAGCACTGATGAAATTATTAAATTTCTTAATTATAACGTTGTGTATGCATATTATTATGTTTACCCCGTAGTAACGTTTGAAACAAAATTCCAAGCAATTATTAACACACTTTATTTCTTGAAATTGTTTGGTACATTAGCTCTTAAATTTAGGCGATAATAAAAATCTATAAATTAACGGCTATATACATAAGGTTAAACTTGATTCTTAATATATGCGTAGCCAACATATTTATTGGATTGTTTGATTTGTGAGCTTCTGTGTGTCATTGTGATGCATTTAAATCAGCGTGCAAATTTTTAAAAGTTGCTCACAATAAAATAGGAAATCATATGAAAGGGAACATAAAAAAGCATCACATTGGTAAAACGGAGATGTTTTATAAACCTTCCTATAATTCCTGTAAAGTCTGATCATTTTAAAAAGAAAACTTTTAATGAACGAATAATAAAAACACTCTTCTAAAATAACTTACTTTCAAAGGAAATTAAGTGGTGATTCCTCGCGCTTTGACGCATGCGGGGCAGATTGTTAGTCCTTGCCACTTAAATGAAATTTACAATGAATCAAAATGCATCGAATATTTCCCTGAGCCTTCGTACGTTCCGGAATAATACAATGTTTCAAAACACTTATTCCTGTTTCAATTATGCAAACCGAGGTAAATACTTGACAAAGTCGTCTCGCTGCTTGAAACATTGCTGCAATTGATAAGAAGTCAGTTGTTTCAGCAGCTATTTCATGTTGAAATAAATAGTTAATTACATTTTCGCTCTTAAATATCTGATTAAGAATTTGCAAAACATGTGAACTGCAGATAAAACGCAGAGTTTCATTTCTCCTTTAAAGGGATACCAACTGGTTAATTACGTGATGGCCAGGCGAGCTAACATAAGCACAGCTTTTACCCAGGGGCTTCTACCATCTCCGTAATGGAACACGATCATTCAAAATGACTTACAGTGATCGTATTAATTTCACTTTAATGAGCCGCATAGCATTAATTATGCCATTTTCGCTGTTGTAATATCCATTCAATCAGTACTCTGGTATTAGATTTGCCTCCTTTACTGAAAATGGGTTGAGTAATCGCTGATTTAGCCATAAACGAAAACCGCATTACCCTAATGATAATATTATATGTAGATATACTGCAGACGGAAATATAATGCTTCGATTTTAGCAGGAGTTAACCTAAACGATAAATGTGTCGCTGTGTTACATTAGTAAAATTTCATCTATTATAAACTAGTGAAAAAACATCTCTATAATAAAAGTGTCTGTGTATGTGTGTGTGTATGTTCCACATAAAAATCTAAACGAGTGGGCTAATTACCAACCAGTTTGGTACATGTGATCTTCGCAACCCGGAAATCAGCACTGTCCGGGTAAGACTCGGCTATCAACCCTAGGGGTGACGGCTTGAGGGGGTGGAAAATTTTAAATAAGTAAAAACGCGGCCAATATTTCCATCATACATTCCTGGATCAGTTAGCTTGATAGTGTATAATTTCAACCTCGTCCATAACCGAATGGGAGTATTGATAGGTTCGGGATTGGAGGTGCATCACATAAAAATAGCCATAAAATATCTAGAATAGGCTCTAAACCGGTATTATATGAGCCACTAAGATTAATTGTGACCACAAAATGCAATTTTAGATATAGTTCATCCGCTAATAGGGGTTTGTGGTGGTAAAAGAGACGCATACTATTATTGCCGGATGAAATATTTGACTAAATTTTGAACATGTGTTCTTGGTGACCCGGAAATAAACAGTGTTGTGGTAATACACGGCTACCACTATCTCGGCGGGGGATAGAGGGTGTGGAAATTTTTTAATATACATAAAAACCGTTATTTCATTCTAATATATATTTCTCTGGGACGATTAATTTGATAGCGTTTTCACAATATTTGTTTGCGTGTAATTTCAACATCATTCAGCGTTGAAGTGGAGTATTCGTAAAGGGAGGGGGTGTAGGGGATGTCATATGAAAATAAAAATAAAACGTCAAGGTTGGTATGGAAATCGGTACTATGTGAGGTTTTAGGTTTTATTTAGACATTTAGCTTGCGATTTAAATTGTAGTTTATCCCTTAACAGGGAGACGGACAACCTAAAACACATGTCTGCGGAAGATCAATTTTTGTAATTATGATGGGTGTAAATTAAGTTCTGTTTCTATTGCAGCTATTTCAATCCAACTTAGTTTATACGTCACTTAGGACCAGTTTAAACACTTTATGGGTAAAATAACCCCTAGATCCTTCAGGGGTGTGGGACAGACGCATCTCTTACTGTCTTTCGGTACCGAAGCTAATTATTACCATCATAAAATACCAGACGTAATTTTTCGTTTATTACGAAACAGTGAGTGTTTCTTACTCTATTCGGTTTCCGGAAATACTTTGGATACTCTTAGATTATTAGTGGTAATTTTTATTTCTTTAATGTACCCGATACTTGTCTCTATAGTTGGAAACAAACGTTTGTATTGTTCATTTTATAATTTTTTTACTATAATTATTACATTTGACAGTCCAGAAAAGACTGATGCAAGTCATTACAGATTAGAATAAGGCCGTAAACAGACAAAAAATTAGTGAAACATAACAAACTATAATATCAAATCAACTACAGGTTAATATTTATAGACTTCTTATAAATTAATTGGTAACTGTTGATAACCACGACTTGCTCACTACACAGTTCCATGTTCACAGCGAAGAAAGAAATGACGAAACATCATTCACAGACGATAAATATGTTCGTATTGCGCAATATATATCAACCTCTTTTGGATTGGCTCAATATATTACGTAATTCATTCAATATTATTTTGCAATATATTGTACGTCTTACAATGTGGTTGCTAATCACCAAGTAGCCGATACGAGGTATGGAAATGAAAACAAAAAAGGAATTAAGTGACGAATTAAAATCCACACAACGCATCTACGATCCTTCCTACTATTCACGAGTGCAAAAAAAACCGTAAAACCGACACTTGGTACATACCAGGTGAAAAGCTAAAAGCCAACAACAAGATAAAGTTTCACCTAACTAGTTCTAACATCTTCCTGTGAAAGGGAAAAATATTAAGATTATTGAATGTCCTCCAATGTATCTCAAGATGGCGCATGTATTTTAATGTATACTCATGCTTCTACAGAATAAAATAAAAAGTTTAATAGGAATCGGTATGATAGTTTCCTAGTGAAACAAATAAATTTTTATTTTGCCCTAAACTGAACGATATGGATGTTGTCGACATGTAGTTCCAGCAGGATGGCGCTACGTGTCACACAGCGGACGCCATGATTGGCATTCTGGATGAACGATATGAGGGTGTGGTTAGCTGTTGCAGAGGTGACGTTAACTGACCACCAATATAGTGTGATTTCACCCCGATGCCCTTAAAGTCAACATAACCTAGGCCATCGCACAAATTCAGCCGGATCTATGAAGCAATCATTGAAAATTGGACCACTCGGATCGGTGCCACCGTGAGACATATACAAAAATTTCTTTTATTTATACAGGTACCTTTAATAATTTCAACATCACAAAATAATTTCCGTTAAATAAAATTTTCAGAAGTATGGAGTTCTATGTAACACAATCTCTTTACGTACTTCATTCGCTTCATATAATTACACCCGAGTTATTCTTTTCCTCACAGCAGTATATTTGTGCCCGTTCTTGTGGCTTCATCAGAGATAAGCGAGAATGATGAAAGCGATAATGGTAATATGTTTCCCGGAGCAGATATTTTATTTTTATTCGCGTTGCGAGTCCTTTTGACGGAGTGTGCGTGGGCGTGGTGGAGACGATAAGTCAAGACAGCGAGGCGCTGCCTGGCGGAGAGAGCAGTGGTCCATGTAGTGCAGAGGTATGCAAAGAAGTAGCACCGGCTACGTTTGAATTTATCGCTCGCCATAAATATTCCGGCATTTCGCTGCGTTATCGCGGCCGTATTCTCTTTTAGTTCGCACGAATCTTTCAGGAACGGCAATATCAATGACCCGCTTCTGTTTTACACTCGTTTATTCTTAATTACCTATCTTCCCTCTCTTTGATTTATGACCGCCCGCCGAAGACAAACACACTCCAGTTTTTCCTGCACTCCTTTAATAATTTTGTATTTCCCTCGTGTCACATCGGACAATAATTCACTGCAGCGTCAAGAGAACAATGGATTCGCACAAGTCTTACTACCTTACTTTAATCATGCTAACTTTTCCCCCGAGAATCTGCTACACCGTACTTTCTTTAATTTTATTCTTTGCGCGCCTTCTGTAATTAGTTTATTATCGAGTTTCGGTAAAATTCAACATTAATTAAATTTACAGTTGGCTTCCGATTTTAGTTGTTAAATGCTGCTTTTGTACAGTTTCACAGTGGACCGAAACCATAAATGCTTGCGATAAAAATCAAAATATTAATCGAAAGTATTGTATCACAGAGCACTTTATTACCTGGAGCTTTCAACATTAACTGGAAACAATCATCAAACATACCTAGATGATGTATGTAATTATTTTCTGACTACTTACTCGTTTTTAATTCATTTTTACAATATTTTAGGTTAAGTTTTATAAAATATATGCCTTCAAAACACATTTCTTCAGTCTTATCATAAAGTTCACCTGCTATCGAAAACATATGATTAAAACTGATAGTTATAATGTTTGCATAGTTCCCGATTATTCGCGACATATGGAATGATAACGATAACAGTGAAAAATAAAATATACTAAATAATACTAAATTGAATGGATAAATATTTTATTAATGTTTAGTAAGGAATTTGTAGCTTAAATTTAATTGATTATTAGAGGGATGTGTGTGGGGTAAGAACAGAAGATGGAGGTAAAGGATGGAATACGCTAAGCAGATTAGGGAGGCTGTGGGTTGTGCCAATTACAAGGAAGTGAAAAGGCTTGCGGAGGATAGGTTAGCATGGAGGGTTGCATCAGAAATGTGACTTAGCATATGTTATATCACATTTCTGTAGTAACCTTCAGTGGACGCAGTCCAATAAGCAAAATTTTCTCTTTTTGGGCCTTTCTTTTTTCATTAATGTTTTTTTACCTCTTCAAAATTTAACTTCAGAATGAATTTTATTACATATGCTTTTATCATTTGTTCCTCTAACTCTAAACTTAAATTTAACACCATTGTTTCACCGTCACTACACTGTTTTTCTATTACCTCCGACTAATTAGATGCATAATACTGTATAAACAACCCTATCCGTTCGAAGCGCGATGCTTTCAAACTTCGCTTCTCTCTGCAGAATTTAGAAAGTTTTGTAGGAAACGACGACCGTTTCCGATTCTGAATCCCAGGACACTTCCATTGAAATAGATTGTGGAATTCAATGGCACATGCCAAAAGAATTCCAGCTATATTTCAGAACGGAAAAACAACATATTTTAGACACCCATTGTCTGAAAAATAACGTCTTATAATCGAGATAAACGTTTGTCCCTAAATACTACTTTAACGTTTTAAAGAGATTTTCATTTACTTTAAGTGAACAGGTAGAATAAATAATAAGAATGTTTACAATTTTAAAATTATATTTAACACAAGAGATAAACAGATGAATGAAATAAAAACTCAAATCCCTGCTCTTTTAAACACATTCACACACAATTAAAATTCAAAGGAAATTGATTCAGTCCCTCAGAGGACGATGATCTTAAATACCTGGTCTTTATGTTCTAAACACTACTTGACAGTGGCAATTGCTACTGTGAAATTTCAGGAGAAGGTATTGATGGATTTATGGTTCATTTGTACTTTACCAACTACGTAGGTAGATCTGGCCGGAACCTTTGGAACTTGAACACATTGAAGTTATAGCTTGTGAAATAGGTGGTACCATCGCCCTTTGATGTTTCTTACACTCGTCCCTGTGACTCCCCGGGTGTTTCCGTTCGCTCAATAAGAACGTCCCAACCCTCTGTTCAACGACCGCTCTACCACTCCACCACTTCTCAACTAACTTCAACTTCTCCACGACTACTTAATACTTATTCTTATTCCCTCGGTCCTTCGCACCTATCTCGAATCCTCTGATTTCTCCTTCCCGACTCAAATTTTGGCCAATAGGAAGCCTTCTTACATTTTCGAGTTCGAAAATCCGCGGTTCACATGTCTGCCCTGAAGTCAAGGACCAGAGATTACTGATCGTTCTGTGGGACGTGAGGAAATATTGAGACCTGGGATTATTTCATCCGACACATTTATGACATTGCTGGCCAACAGCTTCTTAATGCCTCAAGTGCTACTTCAATAGATGTTATATAGGTATTCGGGCATGAACCCTCGAGTTCCGTTCTCATAAAGTTTAGTTTAACAAAATTTTATTTAATAAAGTGAACTAAAATGATCCCTTAATAATTTAGTAAGTAAGAAAAAACTACTCAACAATATATGGAAAAATTACAAAGAAATATCTATACACGAGATTGCCAACTATAAATTTATATTTATTAACTGCATTTATTTGCAGAAAATAATTTCATATATTTGTATTTTCATATAGTTTCAAGTTTTAAAAATAAATATCTATGCTCACGGAATTTTTATCAGAGGAACTTTGAACTTAATCAGATATAATTCTGAAATAACTAAGTATAAACACATATTACTGTTTTATTTTATTTTCCGTCACCGTTAAAATATCTTAAATTTCGAGAAACGAATTTCATAATTTAGACTTAATCGTCTCATTAGCCCTTCTCTACTGAGGAAATAGGACAAGTAAAAGTCTACGTAAGAAGCACAACAGTGCAGTACACAAGACGGAAATACATAATTGAGATACAAAACATCAAACACACAGCAAATAAAAATAACGCATATAAACATAAAACTGAATAAATATATGTAGGAAAATGCTATATAATAAAGAATAAGAGCTTTTAAAGTGAGAAAAATTCAAATATATGTGTTAAAGTAGAAAGGCTTCCACAAAAATGAGAAGGGAAAATGTCAAAATTAATGTAGATAAATGGACTTCGTATTTAATAGAACAAACGCAAAAGTTATGAATTGTCGAACGTCTTATAATTAATAAGTCACAATAGTAAACTGATTGACGTTCTCATTCTGTTCAAAATAGCGACCGGCGAGGAAACAATTGATTATGAATGTGTTCTTGGAAGTGAGGCTATTGATCTATTCTTAGAATGAGGACAACCATAAAGCCTTTGATACGCTATGCAGAATAGTGTTTGTTAGCACATACAGTAGTTTGCGGATACGGCAGCGTCCACCAATATAGCTTCGATCAAAGCGGCGGCAGCTGAGCTCAGTTCTCTCCTAATGCAATAACACGTCACAGAGCCATTACAAAGTAAGGCTTCTATCACGATGGCGGCCAGAAATTCCAAAAGGGCTTCCGGTTTGCCTAAGTTTGAATTTATTTTTTACTTCAACCACATCTGAAGCTTGTAACCTTACGTCTTAATACCAGACAAGGGAACACCAAAAACCAGACAATCCTAACTAAAATATTGTATAAATGTTGATAGGTTGCTGGAGAAAACGTGAAAACAATCACAACAAAAGCAAAGAAATTAATTTCTACGTGTGGAGCGTACCTGTTAAATTCAATTACAATTTAAATGGAAAAGTTACACCGCGGGGAAATTGCTGGAATAATATAGGGATTCATTTAAACAGCAATATTTCATGGGAAACGAATACCGTATGCTACACTTGCAGCGAAATAAAATAAAAAGCCAACTGGACTGCATTTCAACTTTTGAGTGCGACTCACTTCTTCGTGCAATAAACGCACCGGAAATTCTACTCAGTAACAAAATATGAGCGAAGCATAACCCAGTCTACAGTAACTAAAATTTATCTCACTCTTTAGTGAGCGTGAGGGGATTTGAAAATTTTGAAATTGGAATAGCCAGAAGAGAGAGTAAGATAGTCAAGGCCCAAGCAGGGCTATGGGCTAATAAGTTAAGGATTCTACCCATCTAAGCCTCCTAAGGGCAAACCGTGGTAAACCTTCATCAGATAAGGCGGGTTCTTGTTACTGACCCCAAGTCATTCCGATTGCTGGAGTGGAGTTTGATGTAGGCACACGGCATTTCCATGTTACGGCCACTTTAGGAGTCAGATTCCCGACTGTTCCGATAGCAACATTTGAAAACTCTTACCATATGCCCAAGCTCTATGACCTCTAAGCATGCAGACCAAGGTATATCAGATTATGGGAAAATTAATTCCAAACCAGTGAGAGAAGAAGGCATCCCTCTAAAGGTAACCCCCTCCATTGCTACAGGTGGGTTTGACCTGTGAGAGCTAAGACCATCCCCCTGAGGTTGTCCACAGATAGTCTCCTCCTACATTCCTATACGGTTCCAACAGCGGGAGTCTGACATAGCTGCTCCCATATGAGAGTTTCCCTCTATGTCTTTTATTTCAAAAAAAGAGTGACAGGCCGCATGATGGTCATCCATGTGATTATTTCTCACGTTTAAAACAAGAAAGTGATTTGTAAATGGAGGTAGGGTCTAAATTGAGTAGGGGAACGTTAGGAAGATTAAAAACATGAAAAGAAAGGGGACAAAACAACGTCACTCAGAAAAGGCAATCGATTAAGTATGCAAAATTAAAAGCTACAGTCAAAAGATGTACTGATGTACTAAAATAAATCTGATTTAAGTAGGGTAATGTACCCAAAATTTTGGGGGCATTGGCAGTGAGTCAGAACCTGCGACGTTTTTCTTGAGTTGCAACATAATTTTTGGTAAAAATTAAATAATCTATTTAATAGTACTGCTGAATTTCGTGTCATTTTAGGCAATCTGTAAAAAATTAGGGTTTTGGTAAAGTTATGTTTTTCAGCGACCCACAGGAATTGTATGAGAGAATCAAATTGATTTGCTTTTTAATTTCATTCAGTAAAAAAGTTTTAGTTGAATTTCCTTGTTATTTGCTATTCAACAAGAATAATTATTTGATATTAAATTAAATTAAATATACATGATTTGTTATCAATTTAAACAAAACCCGCTCGTAATAAGAAAATTATTACACTAGCTGACATGTAACGTAAAATAAATTTACTGCAGGTGACTTCTCCACGTTTTCTACAATAAGTAAAACTTTATTCACATTTGAACACAAAATTAAAGTTACAAAAAAATTTATTAGTAAGAGTGGCATTATATTCCACTTGCACACTCTCTACTTCCCCTCTTTCTTTCGTCTCTTCTCGTATTTTTGTCACTTTTAGAATAGTTACTTATTTTATAACTGTCAATTTGACTGCGTCGTGGTTTATGTTTTTCATTGACGGTTTCATAATTAACAATGCCTTCTAGTTTACGGTACACATTTGTGCCCACAATTAACAGACATATTAGTCTCTGTTCATCTCTCCAACCCCACTCCTTCCCCATCTCTATTTTTATTTATCTACTTATTTGCTATGTACAAATATTTTATTTTATCATTTCATTATTGTGGTTCTGAAATGATTTAGGCAGCTTCAGAAAGCAAATCACTCATTTCTTGCATCAGCTACCGTCGCGGCTGAAACTTCATTTTCTTGGATAACATAATACATATCCCGAAGAAAACAACTCCCCTTTAATAGAATATAAAGGAAACTGAAAAACGGGATGTGGAAGGTAGAGAAAAGTAGCCAAGGATTGACTAGGGCCCCGGGCTGTAATTTAAGGATCCTACTCGGTGTTTCACCTAAAGAGGTGCTGGGAAAACCCTAGAAATATTCTCCTTTCAGTATGATTACTATAGTTTTATATGAAAGGAAATACAACGAATATCTGACAACTATAACAAAAAAATAGTCTTCATAAAAATAATCTCGTAGAGTGGGTTTTATCGAACTGGTCCTAACCCCGATAACTCCAACGCGTACGGCCGAAAGACGTTCCAAAAGACTAAAATTGATAATGCTCTTAATTTGTTCATTACAGAAAAAATTACTTATTACTCTGTATATAGACGCTAATTGCAAACTCTAGTCTATATTTGAATAAAAAAATTGAATATTTGTTGTAAAGGTTTCTGCCTGTGTTAACGATCGTCGTATATTTCAGACTACCGTGTATATAGTTGTTAAAAAGCAGATTATTGTTTTCCGTTGCCCCTGTATCTAGCATTCACTCCTCACGGACACACCTCCTTGTTGGCGGGAAACAATCTCCACCTCCCGCCAACGGCATTTGGGAGGGGCTACGGGGGGAAAATGGCGAACTAGAACCAGATGTTATTACTTGTAATTTACTACTTAACCCTAGTGGTGTCACAAATTACGTGTTTTGTCAGCTTAGGACTGCAAGAACGATTCCACTACTAACGTGTATTCACCTACCATCACACCATCTGACCAATGTGAATGGTCCATTGCAATTTTCTAATGGGATGCGTCGTACCTTCCATAACTGTAAATGTCAGTTTACAATGATTAAAAGTTCAATCGAGGCATGTATCTTTTATAATTATTTGACTCATTCTTCAAAGGTTTATTTTGCAGTTTTATTATTAAATTTCATTACGAATTAAATGACCACTAACATTTACTGTTCAATTACAAAAAAAAGTAATATTAATAATAAATTATTCTCATACATCAAATTTAAAGATTTCGTTCGCCATATTTAGGTTGTGCGGGATGAAAGATTCCAGTGTTCGAATGCAATCAATACTTTAACAACAGTAAATTTCCAGCTCGGTTGAAAACAAGTCCTTTGGTAATTGGATATGGCAGAAGTTATGGATCCATTACTCCGTTCTACTCTTTATTAATTCGGGAAATTTAAGGATAGGAAAACGTATAACTTCAAACTTTATTTCCTACTGATCGAACATATCAAATAAGTCAAACTAATTAAGATGCTATATTTTGATTTATCTTCGTCAAATTCATGATAACATGATAGAACGGTTTTACATAGTCAGAGATTTGTTAATTGTCATTACAATCGCTTCTGAATTATTGCATTTTAGAGGTTTATTTTGGTCGATCTGATGTATTGAGGTCAGCGTCATTCTCAGTCGTTCTTCAGCTGCTGAAGTCCTTGGTAATAAAAACTATCAATTTCCTCAAATTAATATTTGATTTCATAGAGAAAATATAAATGCTTAAAAATTTGGACCTATTTCTGAGATAATTTTATAAACGTAAACTTTTTATTTTCATAAAATGAACGTCCTTCCTGATCATTGTGAACCTTCATCAGATATTTCATTAATATTGATAATAATCTCCTCGAGCGCTTCGCTGTTAATAAATAAAGGTGAACTTTCAGCACCATTCAACAGTACTTAGTCGCTGAATAGTGCACACCGATTAAATTATGTCACGTTATCGAAATCATTTATTATTTATAATGATATATCATACATTATAAAATATTATAAGTTCTTGCTTGAATTAGTTTTCATTAATGTTCCCGTTACCAATTCTCTCAGCTATAAAAGATTTATCCTATGAGGAATATAACATTAATTTTTTGTGGTAAACTACTGTAGCTGACATTTTCTTACCTCCTATTAGTTTCATGAAATATTTTCACAGCAACGTTGTTTGACTAGCTCCTTTATTTAGAAGACTGTGATTGGTTGATTCAAGGTCCCTTTCAACATATCGGCCATATTTTAAACAGACCATAATATAATATTCAAAAGCTATCAAATTTAATATTTATTAATTTTCTATCACAATGGAACTCGAAGGGATTTTCAATGATACTCTGAATCATTTTAATGGATTGATTCAGTCTAATGATGTAAAATTTTCGTGACGGCCCGAGGTGTCGCGACGCATAGTTTGGGAATCACTTCTGTACCCAATACATCCAAGTTACTGCTTCCATGGTTGTAGTTGTTATGCGGTTCCACAGCTCGACCATTGTTACTGGTAGTGGAAGAATATAATGTAAGTCTTTCATAAACCCCCAAAAGAAGAAGAAATCGCATGTCCGGTGACCGTGAAGGCTAGCGAAGTGAAGTTGAATCTTTTTCGTCTCCGTCGAGGCAGACTATCACGTGAAACTCAAAGTTTCATCTTTATAACGGACATTGTTCAAACACACAGTGTTCAAAGTTGAATTGTTATGAATTTTTGTAAAGATCCCTTTTGAAGAGAATATACAGCACATTTTCACGTTAAAATACTAATGTAAATACTACTATATTTTACAAAAACATCTTTAACTGAGACAAATTTTATGATACGCGATACACTATAAAATTTGTTCTGGATTTGGTTACAAGGAAAGCAGGAGTTCCTGGGTTCGAGTCTTGGGCCTGGTCGGCATTTTTTTATTATTGTCATTCTTCTAAATTAGGGTATACAATTATGTATAATTATTAGACCCATATATGTTTGCTAGTATTCATGGAGTCTCCTGCAGGAGTCAGAGTAACGTTTTTTTCGCATATTCCAGTGATGAGTTAGAGTAGTTTCTCCAGCTTGTAATTCACATACTCAATACCATATTATCCGGAGTTTTAGTTGCATTTATTTTAATAAAGGAAAAACGTAAAATGCACTCAATTTGAATGCAATATTTCATAAAAATTTAATAAATAGTCTCTTAATGAAAGGAGTGGTTAAGATTCATACCTACGCAGTATGAGAAAAACCAGGCTTCTTCTATATTAAACCGCAAACACGTTATATAGCAGCAAACTTAAGATGATGGATGATTATGGCTTCTATTACTTAAAGGAAAGGGCCTCCCACCCAAGTGTCGATAATCCGTTATTCAATCCAAAGCCATTTGCTCCGTCTTTCTTGGAAATAGATTAAGCAAAACAAGTCCATTAAGTCAGCAGAGGCTTCAAACGGACAGCAGTAAGATTAAATTGTGTGTATTTTACTAGTCCTGATTAAACAATACACTTCTCTGCTCAATACATGTGTTAAATAATTACTGATTTATTACAATATGATGCTACAATGTTAACAAAAATCAATGACTCGAAAATATAATGAGAAGGATAAATTATCTTCGTACTTATATTTATAGTATTAATTATTTAGTACTAGCTGGGAATTAGTTTACATTAGCCTGCAACAGTATTTAATTCGACAGATATCTTTTTGTCAGCGATTAAACCATCAGCGATACAGTCACATTTTTGAAAATTTAACTTTACACACCCCCTAATTTATAGCGTCAAAACCACCACGATGAATCAGCATCTTAATCGAGTCAAGAAATCTACTGATGCCAACAATAATCACGTACATACAGAAAAAAACACAGAAACAAACACTTATATTTATAAGGAAAAGATACGTTAACAGTCTCTTCGGTCTGATTAGCGTCAAATAAAGTGCATATACACATCTTTATAAAATAAAATTGGATGTGTACGGCCCTGGTCTTTATATAACGTGCTCTGTGCCTTATAATCCATTTTGCATATTTATTAAGTAATTAAAGGTATTATTTCTAAAATAACCTGTTGTCTTAATTTAAATACTATATCACGCTTGAGTGATATATTCTCTTCTGTTTGATTAGCTTGAAATAATGTTTTTATCGTGACGTACCCTGTTAAGTTTCACTATTTTTGATTATATAGCGTAAAATAACATTTTATTGAAGTAATGATACTTTTTGACTTGAATAATTCAATTAATAATGAGAAAAATAATGAACAAACACAAATGAAGAATTATACTCGTCAGGTTTCATTTAAAATTTGTTATTAACTGACACTAAAATGCTAATAATCTTCTGAAGAATCTTCGTAAAAAAATCAGAATGGTAATATTGTCCGTTAAATATATTGAAAATATCTTTTTATTATTTTCTGGGCTGTTATAAAGAATTTTCTTTGCAAAACCATTTTGAGTATTTATTTACAGTTGATATATTCCACCTTTGAGGTCAAAATGATTTTTGAGTCGCAATGCAAATCATTCATAATTGCGACTCTACCACCCTTGACTGGTTTTCTGTTACTAAAACTCGAATTGTTTATCCGACACTGAAGAAATTTTGTATTATTTTTTAACTAATTAAAACTGTCAGCACTTGAGTATATATCAGTAGGGTAAGACCTTCCTTGGCTTTCAAACGGGAAAAGAAGGAACTTAAATATTCAAAAGATCTTTTCCTTCTTTTCTAGGCTGTTATAAAGAATGTTCTTTGCAAAAACGTTATGATTATTTATTTACAGTTGAACTCGACTCGTAATTACTTTCTTGCATTTTTCTTCAGACGCCAACAACGTGGAACATGTTTGTCTGATTAATTATTTTATCCTCGAATCAAATTGGCAATTGTAAATTTGGATAATTGCCATTTAAGTTCCTTCCTTTATCATTATTATCAATTATGCAAGCAGTTATTATGCTTCCTAAGTAGCAGAATTCCTTAACTTCCTTCAAATTATCCCTTTGATATTCCACTATCTCCCATACTACATTCCATCACTTTGGTTTTCCATCACGGTGTACTCTTCCTCCAGCTTCTCGTTCATGCCAATTATTGCCGATATTCTTAAGAGATATTCCAAATATTGATCGAATGTAGTCCAATATTCTTATAACTTAAGATAGTTTAAAGGTAAATCAAATTATCATTTTATGTTATTTTCATTAATTTTTCACTAAAATGACGTGTCTAGAAATTTGGGACGTCTGGTAAGAGAGAAACAAATGATTTCATTTTTTAAATTTTTAAATATATACAACTATACATATTTGGTGTTAATAGTAGAGGTCCAATTATAAAATTCAGTGTAATTAAGTGCATCCTTTGACTAACATATCTGAAATATGATTTAAGTTATTTTTATATAATTGTAAAAACGTGTAAAAATATAATTAAAAATATTATTCAAACTAGACTGGAATTAAGTGCCACTGGTATCAAATTTAATTCTCAATAAATTTACAATGTTTTTAGAAAATAACTGTTATTAGCAAGTGACTTACGGAGAAATCAGCTTTTCATATTAAAGCACTTTAGCAGAATACATATTTATTTCCATCCGTAGGAAACAGCTTTAGAATAAATTTTTATTGCCTATGTGTTTAACCTGAAAAAGTACCAAAATGATGGACGAAACGTTGTTGAACGTAATGTGTTAAAGAATATAAAACACAGAATCATGGGCTGTTTGATGTTTACTTTATATATGTCGGATTAATTTAAATATGAATTCTTACATGAAATGTTTTGATTTGATGTCAATTTTTATAATTGGAAATATTTACACAATTTAAATTGAACCTCATGCCTTAAATATAAGTACGAAATCGTCATCTGAACATTTAGTTATCGTTCTCTTGAAACAATTTGTTCTTAATGGCCTAAAACGACACATGAAGGTAAGTTTATTAAGATTATTATGATTAATATATTAATTGATACGAGGAATGACCTCAGTGTTTATTGTCCTAAGTGGACGAAATAAAATAGATGAAAACGAGTAATAATTTTGAAGGTTTATTACATGTTAAGAGTTCACGGTCTCGACGGGTCTCTGGGTCACATAATGGGTTTTGGAGTGAATTTTCCACGAGAGGTAACTGATCATTAGTGATTCAATTGCCAGGTGTAGAACCGACTACAGAGACGAGAGCAATGGGGCACCACGCGTTCTCTCAATCACTCTTCGCCTACAGGCTCTCACCACGATTACAAATATAAAATATTCATACAAATGGATATTGCTTGTCGTTGTGGATTTACTTAGGAGAGAATTCTCTACAACGGCGATAGCTTTCAACGAAAAACGACGAGCTCGCTAATGGTTGTTTCCGCAAAAATATTCGATAGCAATGGTATAAAATTTCACAATAGGCAATTTTCCTGATATCTCGCTCGGATTATCGACTTAGAACCGACATATAGGGATTATTATTTCTCTGGAATGTGTCTTTCCGTCGTCAATTACGAGAGAATTTGATGGTCTGCGTTGGGCAACGGTGGGGTTTATATCGATTCTCGGCGAAGAGTCGGAGCTCCGTTTGCAATTAGTCGCATAGCATAACACCGGGTCGCAGTTTGTGAATGAGCCCCTGCATTTAGGGCCAATTATCTGCAGCTATCGAGCTGTTTGGTGCAGATCGCTCCACCAGACCCGCATTCAGAACACTCGAGGGCTGCTCGCGCTTTCCACGCTGCCAGGCTTTCTCTGGAGTTAATGACTTTTATTAACCTAAAAGGGAGTTCCTTCATCTTTTCAAGAGGCTGCTGCATTCGTCGACCGAGGGCTCGGAATTCTCGAGCATCGCGAACTTCCTATTAACTACCAGAGGAACAAGTATCAGCCGGAGCCAATTCGAGTGGAAAATGAATTCTGGAAACCGTACTAAGTCGTTAAATTACAAATTTCGAGTAACTTTAAAATGTGTCTCAGTAACTTACAAGCTTGGAACATGAAACGGGAACAAAACATTATTATGTATACGTACGAAATAGCAACAGCAGCAAAAACAAATCACTGTGTTGAATCAGAAAGATGTTGAACGAGGAAACAAGCGAAAGTTCTTATAATTCTAAAAACAAAAGTCATATCGTTGCATGTGAATATTATCTGATAAGGAGAAACCTTCTAAATGCATAATCCTTTCATAAATATTTTATAATTTAATAGTAATAATTTTTATATACTTTTGAGGATTTCCCCTTTATACGTGAAAGATTAATTTACCTAAAACTCAAAGTCCTTGCACAATTATTTTCAATTTTTTAACTAACAATAGTCCCATATTTATGTATTATAGTGTGACAGGTTAACATATCACTCATTGGTGAGTTTTTATGTGACGGTTAATATTTCGCCGCACGCCGCGTTTTAATGGGAATATTTTATAATGAATCTTTTATTCTTTAAACAGGGTTGTACAACATAAAATTTCAACTGTTTATGAGGTAATTTTACGGTTTTATGTGATCCAAAAAGTTATTCGATTAACATTATTCAACATTAATTTCCAAATTTATCTTCTGAAATACCACAAATAATTTCAATACTTATTCAGTCTTTTATATTAATAAGTGTTCTTAATCCAAAGGCTTTCAGTGCAAAGAAAATTGGAAATTCAGCAGTGGCTCCTGTAAGAGGTATTTCGTAGCTTATCTGTCTCTTATTGGCACTGTTGATGGTGATCAGGAACCGCAGCCTTGTCAGCAGCATTTATGGATGCACTGAAATTGATTTATTTAATTTATACTGTTATGACTTTTGCACTAAGTACTTCACTTTCCTTTCAGTACACTTTTCCACTACGATTCCTGCATCTCGCGATTCATACTTCTGATTATCATTCTTGAGACTCTGAATTTAATAGAATTAAGCTTGTATAGTAAATCTTACAAATAATGAATATTAACTGAACATGCTTCAACTTCTAACATATTCCCAATTATTATCAACAAGTGCCAAGTTTTACGTGCGACGTACATGGACTGACGGAAACGTCTGACATACTGCAAACCCGCGTCCTGATCCAACTCTCTCGGTGATGACCAATTATTAGCTGTTTCAAATTTACAATGCATTAAATTTTTATCTTTTATACATTCCACCATTCAACTATAATTATACATTGTAAATTAAAATATTACTTGGGATTAGAACTTCCCATGTCTCTATAAATAACTACCAATAGTCTATGTTCAAAAGTACAGCGTTATAGATATAAAAAAAATGGGTTTTAAGAATTAAGTTCTCGTACAAATCGCACGATGTTAAATTAAGAACCAAAAACTCGTCGCATTCAAATTAATAACAAAATAGAAAAAAATATATATTTATTACGATATAACAACAAACTAGATTTAATTAATCATATCAGAGGTTTTATCTTCTCGTCCAGCACGGAAAATAAAAATATAATTTCTGTCATGTTCACAAGACTTTTACCTGATAGCATTTCTCAGCTGTAAAATATTGGCGGTTAGAGTTAAACAATAAGAAATAAACGTGCATGCTGTCAGAAACAAGGAACTCTCGCTTCAAGAGAACCGAGTAATAGACGTTGGAATGTCTAAGCACCGACCACATGTTACGCTGAATCGGGAAAAATCCTTGTTTTCATCATTGGTCAAATAAGGTGTCTTATTTTAATAGCAGGTCTGATAAGTTTGCCTCAGACTTTTTGGATTAGCCCAGCTCATGGATACATGGCATTAAGTTTTCAAAGCAGTTATGACGTAAATTATTATATTTCATTTTTAAACTCTTGCTTTCTGGGTTTTCTATCCCCATATTGCTGTAATTTTAGCGTTAGAGATAATTTACATGATAACAGAAGAGGTTTGAGAAATAAAATAATGGATAATATCTACAATTCATTTTAATTCATATAACTGGACCCCAAACCGTTTTAAAAAGGTCTTGTTTCGTTATTTAATTTCCTGCTATCCAGTTTCAGATGCGTAGAGTGAGAATTTAGCATCGCCAGCCGTTGTTAATAGATATCAAATGTCAGTTCCCGACAGACGTACAAACATTGTGCAATTATTCGTGCCAGCTATATGTTATTGTGTAACGTTTGTTTCTAGCTTTTTTATATAAATGCAGATTGATATGAATCGTCAATTTTTTAACCGTCGATATGAACTTTGTTTTTATCATACCTATTCTGGAATTATAGTGTAAACAATAGTAAAAGCGATTAATTGTAGTCTGCATGTAAAATGGTTCTTTTTTCATTCTTCATTCTTCTGGTTTAGTGTCGTACACTTGTTATATATTCCAATGATACAATACAGGAGGTGCGAAAAATGGCGATGCATGTCAAGTCGAGAGCAGTACTAAATGCTAAGACATGCGAAGAGTACAGATTATGTATTGTCTGCCACAAGATGGCGAGATGATAAGATTTATTATCTTTTTTTTCCAGACATTCAGGAGTTCTACGAGCTGACGCTGCTTGATGACACCAAGTCCATCCAGCAGAAAACTGCAGAGACGATCAGGATAGCGAACAAATGGGAAGCGAGCGACGGTCCCATCACGCCCACATACGGCAACAATGATGTGAGTACCTTCAACCACTTTTGAATCTAAAATACTATACAGCTTCTTTTTCCGAGCAACAAATCCGGTTATTCTTTTTTCCAAAAAGACGGACCCATATGATTTGTAAATTTTATCAACTGTAGCACGTAATTTGCAAGAGATTATGCATGTGCAACCCAAACATTTCATAATTATATTAGTTACATCTTAAAATATATACTTACAGGAAATTATTACATTCATGAGGATCTTGTTGCACGTGTTACTGGAGATTGTCAGATTTTATAAAGTACATTAATTATTAGAAGAGGTTTGTTGGCTTAACTTTAAAGTGTCCTCGAAAAACTCTAAAATAATATGAATACACAGTTTACATAGTTGAAGTATTAATACGTATTAATACTGTGTCGGAATTGTACACGTCTTGGTTTACATAAACAGAAATAGATGAATACAAGCTTAATTTGTTTCAAAGTTGTGTTCCAGTCTCCCGGTCTATTCATAAAATAACTGATTCGTGATGTAGTATTATCTTTATTGAAATGGTGATAATAACAGCACAAAACCGAGAACATGTCATTTTAATGATCAACACTGGTTTTACTCTCCTAGCACAAAGTACTCGTTCTGAATGTATGTAGTCAGTCTAGATGAATCATATTATAACCATTTGTGTAATTGTCAAATAAAACTGCCATATTAATATAATTTCTAAAAATATAATTTTGTGTACCATTTTAAATTCAGTACAATTATTTCACAATGACAACTTAATTATTCAGTAAACAAATAAAGTTTTTAGTTGAATGTGAGAGTTTTTAGTTGGATTAGGTAGGTGCTCCGGTGTGACCACTGAATCAGTTCATTTGCTAATTAGAATGTAAGTCCGCTTCCCTCTCTGGGACGGCGGCTACCAATAAATCAGACCCTCAAACATCTTCATTTAATGAGATTATCCAGTTCCCTTACTTTCTCGCCCCCCTCATCTGAATCACCATACAGGACTATGGATCAAAATTTATGCGAAGAGTTCTCTCAGCAGTTTTATGACCTTCGCTAGAAAACAGATTCGAATTAGGAGGAAGTAATTACTTTTCGTGGATTCACTTTAAATGGGAGACGAATTATATTGAACGATTGATGTCATATTAATTGAAATGCCAATATCACAGCACTACTTCTCTCTTTTTTCAGATATAGCAAATTTTAAAGTATTATTTCATCGTTTTGTCATCAGTTCTTAAGTTTGAGAAGAAGGTTGATACTAATGCACTTAAATCAACTCATCCACCGATGAGAAATATAGTTACGTTATAAAAATTAATTAAACATATAAAAATTGCTTCCAATTGAAAATCAGCGAGGAAAACTTTGAAACAGAATTTATAAAATCAGAATGGTCTTTATTTTTTATTCTGATTTTCTTAGTTATTACATTACTAGGCACTGCATTGTCTATTGACCATGAAGTTTTAACGGTTTGGGTGTCCTCATCCTTTTCTTCCGGATTCAGATTATTAATACATGTTATGCGGGTCGATAATTTTAAGAACAATTACTCTGATACTTCAATTCTTTTAAACATTTAAATTATTATATATAATCACGTATTCTGTATTCTGCCTCATCGGTGTATATTTCGGACTGATGGTTAAGCACGCTTAGCCGCAGTAGGCTGAAGGTCAGCCACGGAAGGAGATAAGGATTAATTATCGCCGGCATGCAGCTCTACACAACGCCGCGCTAGGATCTCGTCGTCTGGCCTCCCACCCCCAACCCGCCCCCCACCCACGCATCTCTGGGCCGGATATTACGCCCTCAAGCATACCTTCAACTTTTACGTGCGAAATTCTCTGTAAACGTGATACAGTTTACGTAACTATAGCCGTTAAAAATAAGTAGATTTAATATGCTTACACTCTCTGAAAGGGAATCTTCTTATATTTACTAAAATAAGAAAAAATAGAAAACTAATTAGGAAAACATTCGCTGGTCCATATTTATTCAGTGTTATATTTCAGTTTAAATAGACCATGTCCTGTAGTTATTCTCTCAAGGAACCGGCCGTGGTTTCTAAATTACAAATTTAATGACGCAGAGACATATTATTATTTTCTTCTGTAAGGTTTGTTAAGAAAAATATTACCCGAGTGTAATATAAAAAGTAATGCACTGGGGTACTCTCGTAGTATATTTTCATATTGTTCCACAACGCTTGTAATCCGTAATAGCTTTCGTTCTGATTTGTTCTCTGAAATATGGTGATATACGTAGTGTGTACTTCATCATGGTATAAGGAAAAAAATAAATATATTTAAACAGCATGGCTTTAATTCAAATAATGTTGAAAACATCTTTATGGATATTATAAATGCAGAGCACTCTCCTAAAATTTGTAAGCAAGATCACAAGTGCTGTCACTTTGCTTCAATTACGATATTCCTTTTCCATTTTTGTAGAAAAACAAGTCCGAGAGTTATCGTCAGTTTACTGAAGAAAATTCTCAATCTGTAAGAAACCTATTTCAACAAATTCCTGAATGCTTATAATGTGTCGTTCTTTCATTCTTAACACCTTCGAGTGTGTTAATAAAATATTGCAAACCAAAAATAAAAGGAAAACCATATTTTACTAAATATATATAAAACATTATTTACAATTTATTTCCTGCGAAACAGATGGTCAATTTTTTGAATGTGTTCGATGCACGAACATTGCGGCGTAAATGATTATTAAAAACGTAGAGCTGTTATCCTATTGTTAATTTTAGTGGAAATATTGTTACATGTAATTAAAAAAAATTACATTTTGTTAAATAAAATAAGTTATGTAAAAATGTATAATAAAATAATAAAAATGTAAAAATATGCGTAATTTTATAAAATAATTTAATTGAAAGATAAAATTGACTAGCGTAATTAATTAATTACACTGTAATTTGACTTTTCACAGGATTCCTAAAGTTATAATTACGTACACTCGCGAACGGTTATTGTTTTTACGAATGGCAAATAAGTTGGTATGAAGATTTTATGTTATTGACGGAATTGATTAGTCGTAAAAAGCAGGTAAATCCTTTCAAAATATTTGTAAAATGAATGTGAAAAGTATTGATCATAACAATGATGTTTCAAGGATGAATATGGCAAATGCTGAAAGATTCTGACTGAATTAATAAACAAATAATAAACACCGAAACTGGTTTTATTTAAATTAATACTATAAAAAATAAGTGTTTATTGATATCGATTCAAAAAGTCATAATAATAAGGAATCCAAAATTTTTTGTTTGGCCGTTTAATGTTGATAATGGAGAGATAATAAATAATCTTTTAATGTCACAGTTATTTTTTAAAAAATCAATTTATTACAACGGTTTCTTTCCGCAGATAAAACTGCCATATTCATTCTATTATATTAAAAACAATTCTACTTTAACAATATTATCAGAACAGCGTACTTCGTAAAATTGTTCTCAACACGTCGTGTGGTCAGTTTACGACGTGTTAAGAACACACAAATTTCTGCGAGATAGTTATGTATCTTAGAAATATATAATAATTTATTTAGGTATAGATAATTTTTAATTGCTTCTCGCGGCCGTCGACGCAGCCGTTGCACGCACGCAGCAGATAAAGAGTTGATTAAGTGTGCGTGCAGCGGCGGCGACGACGACGTTCTAAAGTAAAAAAGACAGTTAAGAAATATCGTTACATAAATAAAGTGTTGGTTATATTTAAGCATTATTTTACTCATTACTACGTTACATTTTTTGGAACCAATCAGACCGAAGAACTGGTTCAAGTATTACCTATTTACAAATATAATTGGTTCCTTCTGTGCCCTTTTCGGTATGTATTTAAATATTTACTGGCTCATTTAAGGTACTGAGTCATCGTGGTGATTGTTAACAAAGACGGGGGCATGTAAAAGGTCATTTAAAAAAATAGTAATTGTCGATATGATGGTATAATCACTTGTTGACAGAGGGTTTACTTTAGAATTAAATACTGCAGCAGGCTGATAACTTATAAATTAGTTCCCGGGCAACGCCGGGCTACCAGATAATTTTTAAATGAATTGTAATTTATAAGATATTTCTGTTTTTAAAATTTTCATATAACTGTATTATATATTTCATGTCAGAATATTGTTAAGTTGTAATGAAACGATGGAGAGATATCTATTTTTCCTAATGTTTAAAGCTGATGTTAAATACTGATTGATAAAAAATGTCGTATTGCTGTATAAGACCCTAGGGCATTGTTTATAATTAAATTATCGTCTCTTGTGGTGTTTTATCAGTCGAGTGGACCGAAAAAGTTAGTAACTATTAAGCATTTCGCCCCGAATTTCCCAAAGTGTTGTCGCACGAGGAGCTGTTCAGGGCATATAACTTAGTTCCATAACTTTCTTCGTGCTAATAACTTAGTGCGGAGATAACTGCATTGCTCGCTTGCTCTAGTAATATCGCCGGAAGCTGGACGGGGGCGAAGTCGTGTACTCGGTCGCAGCATCTGCGGAGATCTCACGCTTCCTTGTTTCTCTGAGCCTTCCTTGCAATACGCGACTCGACGCGGCGATGCATCCCGGAATTATACTACCTCGCCTCGTTTCGTCTGAGTCTCACCTTTCGCTTGCAGACGTCACGATACAACGGCCAAACAACGAAAACCTTGTTTTGCTCTAGTCGGATTCACTGCCTCGCCCTTATGTCCACCACAAAATTGTGGCCGTTGGTGTGGAGGAAATTTTGGTATTATGGAATAGCCGGGAAATAAGGAATACTGAGATTTCTCTTCGTTTAAAAGCTGATTAAAGGCGGTGATACAACAAACCACTTAAGAACGGTCAAAGACTGAGGCTGGTATCAAAGAGTGTTCAATAAATGCATATTAGTCTAAGGAAGTGGAAATATTTATATGAAGCTCAGTAATGCATATAGATAATTTTTGAAGGAGAAGACATGAATGGAAAAATGTCAACTGCACCAGGGACTCGAACCCAGGACCACCCGATATCCAGCCGGGCGCTGTATCAACTATAGATATTCCGAGTCGTCGAAATGAAAAGTCTTGCGCACAATAGGTTAGGATGGAGTGTTGCATCATAACAGGTCTAGCCCCCTTGGAAATACTCTAACATACAGTGAAATGTGTAAGGGGGAATTAAAATTAATTTTTCTTGGCTTAAAAATCGCTTAACTAAATCTTCATTTCAACATTATTACTTGGACAAAATTAAGCAGTTCGAAGGTCTTGGTTCGCAGGATTCCTTTTGGTCCCCCAGGGAACTCCTCTGAAACTGATGCGAGAAAGATAAACCCTTCTGTCTTCCATTCAGTGATTTCTTCCTGCCGGGACGAAGGGCTGAATATGAAAGGGGCCTTTGTGATAACGCAACTTTCTATCCTCCTGACAGTTTTGTGGCGATTACGTATATTACATACATATGGAAACCAGTTTCGGAACCCTCCTCCTCTCAAGGGACAACGGAATCAACCTTGCGTAACTTTCTTTTTGTTTAACACCACTTATACGTGAAGACGTTTAATGGGTTTCCTCATGTTTCTAATATTTTTAGCATGTGGAAAAGATACCAAGCTGTTACAATTTTAAGGCTTGTCTGTAAAATTAAAGTTACGTCTATTGTTGTTAGTTCCACAAAAGTTAATCTTATATTAACTTTGATAATATTTTCCCTTATTTTTATCAGTTACTTCAATAAACCAAAAGTATATTTCAATTTTGATTTCCAAACTTTATTCACAAGAAGCTTTCGGCAATTGCCATATTCATCTACAATTTAAAAAATATATAAATATGAAAATTTGTTTAAAACTACGATCTAAAACATTTGGGGTTTTCAATGATATAATGTTAAAAATATTACACATACCTTCATGTAAGCAAGTAAATTTTCTCATTTTCTTCAGTGGATTAGTATGTGATTCCAGACTGCTGGCTTACGCAGAGCATTTTTCGAAGTTCCAGAAGTTCATGCTCATGTGCTCACCAAGCACAAACGGCAACATACATCCATGAATTATCGAAAAAATTTAGCCACGTCAAAATTTAAATGACAAAGTGTCGATAATGATCGTAATATTCAAATCGACTTATCGAATCTTGTAGAACGAGATTCGATAAGTGCAAGTCTAAATCACCTAATTTTTACATTTTAACTAAAATTCTGATTTTACTCTAAAACTTTGGCGTAATGTTTGGATATTTCTTCTCTTTCCTTTCTGGAATTCTTACCATTATTGTTTTCAAAAATATAAATGGATTCTAAAATCTTCCGTTTAATTATATTACTTTCTTTATGTATAATTTTTACATTATCATAATCTACTTTGTTTTAAGTTTAAATGGTGTACAGACAATGCTGTATTTGTTTTGGTATTGCTCTTAGCAAATAATCATCATGGTCTTAATTTTGTATCAATCATAATTCTCCGTCCTCTATGTTCTAAAATCAATTTTTCTTGGGGTTTCAGTGCATGTCGCCTCCTTATTTTGTCGTTTCCATCGGTGGCGGGCCGGATACTCTACAATAAAAATTACTATCTGTCCTTTCTGGGAGGAGCCATTTGCCCGAATCCACCGACGTTTTGAGGAAAATCACTATCTTCGCTCACCACCCGACGCCGCTAAATCTCAAAGACGTAGGAAAATACCGAAGCCGCACCATTATGTCAGTTTTTTACTACCCCTGTCTGTAACCTTTAACTTAAATCTCACCGCTTGCCTTTCATTACGTTCCAACAAGTTCCACATGTAATTGTACTTTACCATTACAGTGTGTTTCAGAGTAAAGGTAAATGGAGTTATTTACATAACGTCAATTGTGAGTAAAAGAGTAGTTGAGGCGAACTAACCTTTCCGAAACTAATATACTTCATTTATGAATTCGACTGTGGAACATGTGTTTTAATATCTCAAAGCGAAGCACTCTGTAGAGGATTAATAGAGAAAAGTAATAATGGCCAGAACTTCCCTAAAAAAACTAAAAAATCGCGCTCTTTAGAAAATACAAAATTCAAGAAGGCTTAAGAGGACACCAACGTTAAAATAGTGATTATAAACACCTTTCTCTCGGAAATTGTTGCAGATACAGCACTTAAATTTTCTCAGATTAATTTTAACCTTATTGTATTTGTGTGAAAATAGAAAAAAAATTAAATTATTAATATTGCATAAAAAACTTCTTATTGTCCACAAAATTTCTTAAATTTTCCGTAAAAAACTGAACTAAATAAATTAATTGCAAATTTTATTATAATAAATAATTTATTCTACTTCCACAGACGTACATCATAAGCCGTTAAAGTTTCCGTGTTATGTCTATAGCTTTTTTCGAAATAATGTACCTAAAACCACTTTCTGGCCATTGGAAAGATAAGGCCTTCCGACTCCTCATAAACTAAAATGAGCTAGATATCTACGGTATATTTAAGGAGAAGATATTACGTCAAATAATAATTATCTGGATCTTAGACCACCTCATCAGCTTGTAGAAATGTATTGTTATATTTTGATTACTTATTCAAAGAGTAAAATACGGAAATGTGGCTTCTTCCAATATACAGAGTTGAACATTTTAATCTGAATCTTTTTCCTAAACTAACTGTTGTATATAGACTTTACTAAAAATTAATATTATAATAAAGAAATTCTACGAGACATAATTTGATTTATTTTCATTTACCATTGTCTTAGCTTTTTCAAAAGAATTTAACGCTTCAGGTAAAGTCTTCAGGTGAGCTGTAGGCAAACTGTTCCAGGTTTCTATAGTTCTTTTTACAAAATAAAATTTGTCCACATCTGTTCTTTGCCACTGATGTAGTAATTTTTCCCCATGTAGGTCGGGCCAAGTATCCCCGCGTTTATTTCTGCCCATCTTAAGTGCCTTGAAAATGGCGCATAGTCTCGCCTGTTACCTCCGAGACTTTAATGGCTCCCATTTTGCCCTCTTACCTTCAGCGTTTCCCCTCGTTACGTATTTTGTCGCTACATTTTGTACTCTCTCGAGAGAATTTACTTGCTCAGAACGATAAGGATGCCAACAAACCGAAAAGAATTCATAAATGGTCGAACGAGGTCAATTCATGTGAAGAACTATTAGTTCCCTGTATTATCATCACAAAAATGCTTTGCTTTCCAGTATATATACAGCCCAAAAATATTTATTTCCCGCTTTTAGTTGATGGTTGAAGAAAATTTCTACGTATTAATAATTTTTCTTCCTATAATGTACGACATGGGATTCTTTTTCCGTGCGCGTGTAATACTACAGTTACTCAGAATTCTAGGAAAGGATTCGTCAATTATTGTTAAAATACAGGATTCCACTAATGAGTTGAAAATTCTGTCTGCCCCAGTTCATGTAATATTCCTGGAACTGGGCTGCAAAATGCTCAGTTATACAGCGACGTTGATTTTAGTTATACCTGTAATTATTTTATTAGTAGTAAGTAAAATATTTTCTTTATGTAATAGAACTTTTTCCCCCTGTTATGTTAATGTCTGCAAGTAATTAGTGTTCTTCGTGTATGTATTATAAACATTGCCTCCCGGACTCGCTCAATGCAATAGAATATACCTGTCTGAGATAATACATGAGGCAAAGCATAAATTCGACTGTGTAGGTCCGACCTATGATGCACTGGCGTGACTTTGAAACAGGAAGCGACTCTATGTGAGAAGGCCCAGGTTCGTGTAATCCCATCGCAACTCTGTATCGATTACAACCTCGGCGCCGACGCCAGTTTCCCGAGCTATCTCATTTACCTTGCTGAATGAAATGTGTGAAGGAACACTTCCTTGTGCTTTCACTGCAGATACTTTCGCCAGAAGAGTGAATAACCGACGTCTCCCGGTTTCCTTTTTTTCTTATAGACTTACATATTCATGAATGGATTCGGTTAAAATCATCTGTTGAAATATATTGTCAACTTGTTATTGATTACAAAATGAAAAGTTTATATTCGTATGAATGTATAAATTACTAGAAGGAACCAAAATTACATTTAGATTCACCGTTGATTACTGCCATCTAATAAAACCCTGCGCAAGCAGCTAATTTGAATATCTATTCATGAATCACGGTTCACGCTATAAAACAAAGTTTTAAAAATAATGAAGTCCACCAAACTTTTAATGAGAACATATTCATTATGTGTAGTGTCATTAATTGTTTTGAATTCTCACTTGAAATTATTCTGTCAGACTTTGCAACTGACAATCTATTATGATTAAAATTTGTTACCTATTGTTTTTATCACTCTTTAATATTTCATTAAGTTTTGTATTGCAGAAATAATTTTGTCAAAGGTCGAGTTGTCGTGGTTTCCTTGAAAAATGTTAAAGTGTACTATTTTTTCATTTTAATAAAATAAATTTTATCTAATTATTTCCAAGCAGCGAATAGTCGAGGTTCCTTGACTTTTTCAGGTATCCAGCCGGGCCTCACAACATCGAAACATCCATTGAAAATAAGGCCATTAAGGGATTAAGAAACTAATGCCTAGAAATGTCATAAATATTTGTGCGGGGTAATAACCTTCGGTCTCAATATTTTCTTACGTCTCAAGCTTGCCCACAGAAAGTTCAGTAACCTCTGGTCTTTGACTATTAGAGACTTTAATGCAGACGCGTGAACCAAAATTTGAATCTGGAAGAGGAAATCCTCGGTTTCGTGGTTGGTAATATATTGAGGAATGAGTTAGTTGGGAAGTGATTGAGTGGTAGAGAGGTCATTAAATTGGAGTTGGAGAGTGACTGTATAACAAACGAGTCACAGGGACGAGGCGTTCAGCAGACTTAACAGGGCAGCGGTAGCAACCAATTTTATAAGCTGCTACTTCAATATCTACAATGGCTCCAAAGGCTCCGGCCAGAAATACCTACGTGGTTTGGCGTCGGTAACTTACTAAATCAACCATAAACCTATGAATGTCATCTACTGAAACCCACAGTATTAATTTCCACCCTCGACTAGTGTTTGGAATATAAAAAACGGGTATTTAAACCCACCATCTCCTGAGAGACCGAATTCATTTGCTTTTCAATTTAATTTATAAACTAAATTCATTTAATAAAATGTAGAAGAGTAGGGAAATAAATTTTTGTTTTATGCAATATCTTTTTTGTGTTAATTAAAATTTTAAAATTGTTAACTCTATTATTATCTATTCTACCTGCTTGCTTAGTTTAAAATAAAATCAAACCCCATCAAAACGTAACAATGTCATAAGAGGTGGCTGTAAAAAAACGGAAACATACCAACTTATGCTTTTAAAAAGTATTTTGAAGTGTTTTCTACCACTTTCCGAGTTTTTTTGGTTGTTTCCATTGCAGGATATATTTGAGAAAATCTGAAAGTAGCAGGATGTCAACAAATTACTCGCAATTAATTGAGGAATATGTACTTGTATTCTGCCCCTGTGATGTCACAGATACTCATTCCGATAATTTATCAACCTTTTGTAGCTATAATTCCTTCAACTATTGTTCTATAAATGTCTCTCCGTGTTTTTCTACGGAATTTTAAAAGTATGGGTTCCATTTTTTGTAATTGCTCTACGCATTTAAATATTATTTTAAAGAATGTACCATTAAGCATACCAACGTACGAAAAACATACATATTTTTTATTATATAGAAACCAGTTAAGTAGGAGGATGAAAATTTATGAAATTGTTTGTAGTACTTCACATATATGACTGGCAGATTCGACTGAATTGCACGTCTAGTAAAAATAATAAACGTGGGAAACGAAGCATTGCGCAGTATCAGATTATAAGAATTTCTAGATAGCTCTGGCAGCTAAAATACAAGTTCATGCACGGATCGATGCGATTGTCAACAAAACCCCGATGACGTCAGAACACGTCACACATACAGAATAAATTTTACATTCTTTCTAACAGCGTTACAAAATCGTCGCCTGAAATCAAATAAAATTTAATCTACAAAGGTTTAATGTACACACACCTTTGAGATAGAATATTGAAATAATAATTTGAACTTAATACATGAACTCAATAGTTTATTTACGTTGGTATTCTTCATTTAAGTCAATTCGACATTCACTTCTCTCTCCTGAAATATCAACGTCCTTTAAAATGTAATAAACTGCATCAATTTTAGGTTTTAATAATAATTGCAGCTCCAAACGAATAAGACGGTCGCCAGCCCACGATAATCTCCCAAACGATGATAATTTTCTTGTCTCTGCCTCGTACTAGGCATAAATGTATTTATTATATTTTTATTGGTAATTTTTGTAGTCATACTTCAAAATAGACAGAGAAACAGAAAATCTTAAGTACATTGTGCTGAAATTTCAGGGGAGCTAAGAAGCTTTAGATTCAGACCGATTTATGCATACATCAACCGCATAATAAGCGCCATCAATGAGATTATTTTTACAATTATTTACAAGTAGGTTGCACCTACTAATATTGATAATGGTTAAATGATAGCTATTTAATGGTTTAATTTCTGTATTGTGCATACTTTTACGTCCCCGTATTACACGAAAATAGTAGCAACCTAAATAATGGACTTTTCTATAGGAGTTGAAGGTAACGTAAGTTGGAAATTCCAGGGAAACAAACCTCTGAGACAGAAGGCAAAAAAAATATTTGAAAACTGGTTATCATTTAAACATAAATACACGGAGAAAGCAGAATAGTAAAAAATAATCTCATTCAAAATTTCGTATGAGAGGGTTCTCCATTTCTTGTGACTGCTCGACTAAGCGCCGTTTTTATCTGACTTTGTTGTCCTTAAACAAAGCGTGTGTAAACGAGCATTCAGTGGCATGTTTGGGGCTCATAAATTTTTGGCTCTTGCCCACAGTTCCGCCACAATTGCAATTGACGTGGATAAATCTTCCCTGCCTTGTGCTAGTAATTGGCCTTCTTGCTCATTAGCGTCGTCTATCTCCGTTCACTGCTTCCGTGCCTGTGCTGCTAAGACGAATTTGTAAATTAAATCGAAATTCAAAGTTAACTAACACCCTGAGGAAATGTCACACCGTCTTTTAGTAGAAGTGAGAAATTATCTCGTTATGTAACTGCGTCATCACGAATTTTCTCGAATAACTTCGTTGAATTTTAATGCCGTTGCCTAAAGGGACCAAGTCGCCTTACTCCAAACAGATGTTGCCAAACTTCTCAGATTCATTTGATTATAAGCGTTAGTGCACATAGTTTGTGAGGCAACTTAGGTAACTAAATTATGCGTCCATCTGCAATTTGTTTCAGAACTATATCAATAAACTGGATAATAAATTCTCTTAATTTCTATTTGTACGTTTGCAAAATTAAATTACAATTAAGGAACAACGCGAGGAAAATAAATTTTTAAAAAAGTTTTAAAAATAGACAAGAAAACTGACTTACCAACTTTAAGCCATTGATTGTTTAAGTAACAAGTTGGAATACTTTCACTGCTGCCCTAATATTACAATTTTCGTGTTTAATAATAAATAATAATATTCCTGATAATGGCAATGACTTACAGTTTATTATACATCAATGTCAATTAAGTAAAGGGCAATGATGTGAAAGTGATCGAAGTTTTATTTCCTCTACTAAATTATTAAAGTTGTTTCTTACAAGCTTTATTTACAAATATTTTCTACAAAACTATAAAAGTCAAAATAGATTACTACTATTAAGGTAGTAAAGTTTTTCGAGATTTATCATTGGGTCAACGTCATGGGTAAGTTTCTTAATTCCATTAGTTCTAGGATGAACAAATTGGATAAGTTCTTAATAAAATTATATGCTAACTTAGAACATAAATTATTTTCATAATTTAAATATGAAATGTTGCGACGTTTCGTCTCTCATTTGAGACTTCTTCACGTAAAAAATAAGCTGTACATGGAATCTCACTCCATGAATATTTCCACCGATAAATTAAATAATTATTCGGACGATTAAGTATAAAAAATGATTTAATTTGCCTCGTTGTCAGTATTTTTATAATTTAAATATGAAATATTTTGACTTTCGTCTCTTATTTGAGACTTCCTTAGTTAAAAATTTAGCTGTACATGGAACCTCACTCCATTTTACCTGATGTCTCAAATGAGAGACGAGACGTCTTAATATTTCATATTTTACTTATAAAATTACTGAAAAAGAGGCTAATTAAATTATTAATATATTTAATTGTCGGGAATAATTATTTAATCATAAATTACTTCGTACAGTATAATCAAGATTAGCATAGAAAAGTTAATTAACAGCCAATTTAACAAACGGAACGTAAAATCGAAGTTGACATTACTAAGAGTACAATTTAAGGTTTGCTTCATTCGCATGAATACGAACTTAATTCTTGATTCTTTCAAGTAATTCTATTATTTTTTGTTGCAATATAATTTTATGCCTACTCTAAGATTCTCTTCTATTCATTCTTTGTACGTGGGTATATTGGACAGCCCCTATTTCAAGTTATGGTGCAAATAAGACGCAATAAATCCACGTGGTCGTAAAAGTTAATCGTTTGACAGGTTATGTCCCACTAAAATTTGCATATCTCCTGAATAATTCTCGAGAGATAAAACATCAAAACGAGAGCCGTTTAGGCTATAGGTCTTTATGGTTCGCTGCCTTGGATTTGATGAGCTCTAAAGAAACGGCGTGGCGGAATTTTAAGATGACGGCGACTCGTAACACGTCTTGAACTGTTACGCAAGACAGATGGCACGTCAATAATATTCTCGTCTATCAACACGGCTAGGAAACTATTATTTACATGATATCTGCAAGGCGTTATAAATTTTAGTATGGTGTATGTATTATGGTGTAACAGAGTCAGGATGATAGTCAATCGAATGTTAAAATTTTGTTCTAGGTCGAGTATTAGAAGTATATTTTCCCTGGAATATGATCGATTCAAAGATTATTATAAATATATTGTATAACAAGACAATGATTCTTGTTTCTACAGAAAAAGTGGATGTAAATTGCTGTAAGGTCTGATAAAGTCTTTCAATTTTTTTAATTTGCTGAATACGCTCATTGACTTATGAACTGATTTATTGAAGATAGTTTATAAAAAGTCTCCATTTTTGAAGAGTCGATTTTTGTGCATCCTTCAATGTAAGAAAGTCCATTGGCATCGTTTGGTTTAATAGACGTGAACAACAAAATTAAGGAGAATAAAATTAATGATTGTTTAGGTAACGCGTGTTTAACAGGAGAAGACGAAACCGTTAAAAGAGCATATAATTAGATGTTAAAAATGCGTAGAGTGAAGACTAGATAAACAAATTGCGTAATTGAAAATTTATAACCGCAGAATGAGTAAATAATTATCAAAACTTATATAATTTGTATTCTCTGCATTTCCTAGATTTATGAACAATAGAATCAAGTTTTCGCGGCAACAATGATACCCTACTAGCAAAAGGTCGGGTGTTTTATTTGTTTTATTTTTATATACTGTTGCTATTTGTGCAAACGAGTTTTTACCAATTCTAAACACACAGGGAAAAGTTTGGTATTGTAAAAAACCACAAAACTTTGAAGCATTTTCAGTATTACGCTAACAACCGAAGCAATAATAAATTGTAAAATTAAAAATTCTGAACCGATTATATATACTTGATCATGAAATTCTTTGGAATAAATTGGAGGAAATCATTCGTCAAATGTTGTTATATTATAGACATTGTTTTCAATACAATGCTTCATGGGAAATGCAGAAAATAGCTGCAAATTGGCGTGGTTTTAGATCAAAGAAACCGTTCCCGGAACTTCAAACTGGAATTACTTTTATCACTACTGGCAATATTATACACAAGCAGATTAAAAACATAAAATACCCGACCTTTGTTTGAGAGGCCATTTTTTTGTACAACTGGTTTAATGATATTTCGGAATGCTTTTACTGAATTTGAACACAAGTTCTTCAGAATTTGTTGGTAATTTATCTTTGTTATTGGTGTGTCGGGACTAAATTACGGAATATTAGAAAATGTTTCAGATTTCCAGTGCAATATTACGTTTATCGTTTTCCGTTATATTCCACCCGTTGAGTACGATGACCATTAGCAAGTATGTTCAGATACAAATAAATTTGTACACAGTAGTCTATGGAAGACCTTCTAAATAAATGTAGGTGAAATAAGAGCCACGAGCAAGCAATCGGGTACAAAGAATAATTACTTTCGTGAATGGAACTTTGAAGGTAAAGAAAGATGGAGCATGGGTATAGTAAACTTACTTGAGACAAACTATAGGAAATATTGTCTGCTCATATTTAGATAGACGATGTAGAAATAATCACAGGACCAATGTAGCTCAAAAATATATGTATAAGAAAGAAGCGTGCTTTGTTGACGGAACATCATAATTGAAACTTCTTTTAATTTGATATTGTCAGTGATTACTATATGAATAATGTTAATCGTCTTACGCCGCATTAATAATTTGTCTCGTTTTTTAATTTTATGAAGATAAAATTTGGTCAAAAACGTCAATTAAGCTATTTTGAGACTCAAATTCAATGTTGGTAAATATTTGTACCACTGTATTTTGTCCATAAAAGCTCTTTTTGTCAATCGAAATATAAATAATAAAACTAATTAATAGAAGTTTAGCTTTTGGCAAACATTGCCGCATTCATCTGTACACAGAACAAAACATGAAATTGATAACTTGATTAAACAAATTAATTAATATGACGGTAAAAGCATTAAGTACTACTTTTATCCAACTGGAATATTAGAGAATGCTTCCAGTACAATTATTAAATCTGTCTCTTTCCGTTATTTTAGGCCCTTTGAGAAAGATAACGATTAACACTTAGGTTCAGATAAAAATAAAATAGCAAACAATAGTCTACAGAAGGAAAATAAGATATACACGTACATAAAGAATGAAAAAACTGGACCGTTGTTGGAGAAGCCATATCTATAATTTGTCACCTGAAATAAATTTAAAAAGAACGGGAGAGTAAAATTAAACCGGTTTAAAAACTAGACTGATAGTTTAATAAAAGATAATAACCCAGTAGACGACCAAGCCTACGTTATTTATAAAATTGAAGGTAAGAATTGTAAAAGAACCAATATAAGAACATTGAAGCAAATCTACACCCATTTCAAAATTGATAATGGAATAGATTGCGGCAACGTAAAAGTAACCTCAAACAGAAAACGGTAAAAGTCTCTATCTCGGCATAAAGCAAAATTTTAGAGCATTGGTAAATGTTTAATAGTACCCAAATTTTAAACAGAAATCACTTTAAACCTGAATACGTATTGAAGTTTGAAGTTGACACACATAAAATTTGGGTACACATAGCTACAAGTTCCGATAATGGAACATTTCATATCAAACAATAACAAACAAAAATATGATTTTTTCGTATGATACTAATAAATTTTAAATTATGGAAGGTTTCTAGATTTAAAAATAAAATATGCCATTTAGATAGTAGAATACTGATTCCAAATACCTATTTATATACGGGATTATTATGGAATTGTAAATGTGTTTTTTACAATTTATTTAGAGATTTTTGTACAGGTAAATGACAAATTATTTCATAAAAATATATTTCTTACTACTTAAAAAGATTTGCGGATATAACAAAAAATTATTAAATATCATATCAGTTTTATGAAATTTAAAATTATTTGCAACTACAAAAGTCAAAAACTGATTATTTTGATTTCTTTTATTTTGTGAAGTCTATACTGTATTTAATTTTAATATATTCATGTTTTCATAGAAGTGTGAATTAACATACAAGATTTAAATGTTTTGTCGACCATCGTTTCTATTCTGCTCTGAAATACTAAAATAAGATTCTGCATAATTTTATTCCGTAAATTTTAAGTTAGACTGTGTTCAAGTCTACACAACATGTAGAGAAAGCTAGTATATGACCACGCTAGCTCAGTGGTAAGAGTACCACGTACTGACCGGACGTCATGAGTTGGATTTTCAGTCATATTTTTATGCCAGTGTGGTAATTATTCTGTAAGTCGTAATAAAACTTGAAACAAAATATAAGTAGACTGGAAAATATGAAACGGTATGATTCATTGTGTTCTTGTGGCAGAGAAGGGATATACCGTAAAGGTACAAAAATTTCACGCAGTAATAGGGCAAGAGATTGAAAAACGATACGAGCAACGATTAGAATACATGATTTATTATCTGTGGATACTGTCGTATTTATTGCAAATGTTTTATATTTAAACGTTGTACAACACGCAACTTCTTTTATGAATGTAGTCCTGTTTTGAATAATGTATGTTGGTTGTATTATTCACGGAAAAATTAACAAGAGGCGTCGGTGTTGTTTTGTAACAGATCCGCTGGTTTACTATTCTAGGGCGGAGACAGTCGGACTGTGTATCTCCCTCACTCACGCTTTAATTTGACATTTGTTTTTCAGTGTCATAACACGGTGACGCATTAACCAGGTTGCTGTTTAAGTTTCCAGCCTGCGTAAAAGAATTTCACTCCGAACAGCTAATTTTATGGTGCATAAAATTATTCATTAATTGAGAGTAGTAAATTCTCTTTCAAGTTCGTGGAATACTTTCGAGCCTGGTTGTTCTGCGCTAATGAGCAAGAATGAAAGCTGTATTTCAAGGGTGGATTGTAAAGTTTGCGATCTGAACGCGTTGGTTTCCAATAAGGTGTGCCAGGCCATGCCAGACCAGACCACAGGGAAAATGCGAGGAAAGGGAAGACTTCGTAATCTGCTGCGGCTGGGCGGGCTTAAATTGTTGCCGCATCTGAGATTTGTGGAAAGAGAAGCTTGCCAACGTCCGGCGGAGGCATTCATTCCAGCATAATATACAGAGAGTTTCCAAAGTAAGTAGACTGCAATAATAGTAGAACTTGGGGAACTCGAAAGATTCAAAGCTCGTCCTTTTCAACTTCAATTCCGTGTAGCTGTCTCAGTTCAGACTGTATCTTGTTAACAGTTTCATAACTTTCTTCCGACACTTTCACAAACTTTCTGGCACAAAGCTTTAGGAGTCTCCGTTGCACGTCTGACATGCAGAAAAGAAACGGAGAGAACCTTTAGAAATAAATCATACGTACTGAATTACGCTATGTCTACGCGATTATTCAATACTACTTTATGCCCTCGACTTCGTTCGAGCGGAAATAGTTCTCTTTTGCCCTTAAAACGAAACAACATGTACAGAATTTTATTACAGTTGAATGAATTGCATATATAAAAATTACGGTATCACTTATAACCTTATAACTCGCAGTTGGTTTTTAACGTTTTTGAGCCAATAAAAATGAGCAATTGAAAATATTAATGAAAAGAGGCGCTGCGGGAGTTTCTCATAGACGCTTCAGCCCAGAGTGACTGCGGGGCTTACCTGATCATGTCGGGGATGCCTCGCACTCTCTCTGGGTATTTTTTATCAAAGTTCTCATATGCCGAGACACCTTCACCTATTTTAGAAGGTATATGTACTGGGGTCAAAGACCTTGGGCATATGGCAAGAGTTGTCCGCTGATCCCATTGGATCAGTCGGCCAATTGCCTCCTGAAATTGGTGGAGACACGGAGAAGGGAATGCTGCGTCCCCACAGCAAACTCGTCTCCCGTCATTCGGAAGGGCGTGAGAATAGTACCCAATGCCCGACCTACATGATGCAGGTTTTCTAGGGTTTTCCCTGCATCTCTTTAGGTGAAACACCGGGTAGAATCCTTAAACCATAGCCCGGGGGCCCTAGTTAACCCTTGGCTACCTTGCTCTACCTTCCGCATCCCCCCTTTTCAATTCCCATCCTATGCTATTAAAGGGGAGTTGCCTGTTTCAGGATCACCCTCATGTAGCCTGTTACCCCCCCCCAAAAAAAATGAAAATATTTAAATTTACGTAATGTGACAAATCAAACCGATTTACGTATACATCGTATCGACAATCCAAATAAGTTTATTATATGTCAGGGAGTTAGCTCCTTGCCAAAAATAGGTTAATTATGGCGTGAATCCTATTGTAACAATAGATGGAGTGCGAATATTCACCCCGCCCCCTCTTTCAGTCTCTATATATCTGTCTCTCTCTCCCATGCTGCAAAAATTACACATTAAGTGGAACGAATGGTATATATAACACCTAATAGGATTTACAACTCGCAGTTGGTTTTCTCGTCACCTTCTCGCAGAAGTTCAATGGGTTTATAAATATTTACATTAATATCGTCTAAATGCTGTAAGATATCGAAATTAAACATTAACGAACATGTAAGTTAAAATTTCTGTTCCAATCCGTGAAATTTTCCTTGAAAATCGTTAAGCTGCTTTGGAGAACAAACCGATCAAGAGAATAGTAACTCCCATTTACTTTTTGGAGACTTGAATACACGTACGGGGAAAAAATTATATTATATATATAAATATAGTAATATCTTACTAAATATATTCAAATTAAATTTTCATGTCTTCTGTTTTAAAACACTCAGATTTTCATTGAAATCCGTTAAGCCGTTTCGGATTAAACATACGGATAAACAGTCACAGACACACTTTAATTTTATTTAATGGTATAGATTTTATTAAATGCGTAATGTACTGACGCACGTTCCAAATCCAATCGAGCTAAAGCTGCTAGATTTCTCCACGAGAACGCGGTGTTCTCAATACTGAAAAAGTTACAATAATTCATTTTGAAAGACCAACGGTCGCAAAATTTAATACTCATATTTTCCATTAGGTATATAGACTAATTTCTCTAATATTTTTTCAGAATTATTTACAATTATTTGCATTTTAATTCAACAATCTAATGCGTATATAAGATTCTGTGAGTAAATAATTCATGTTTTCACGATAATATCTAAAGAAAATTCATTTTCAGTAGAGAACTAATAACAGCTCTCCAGTAACTTCAATTATTTTCTATTTTATAAAGCATATGCTGAAATGCTATGGAGAACACTAAATCTGTGGATTTTAGGCCGAATACCGGGAAACAATGACGTCGATGACTTATGCATAAGAGGTTAAATCAGTACTGTATCTGTCGTATTTAGTGGTGGATTATAGAGGGTGCCCATAAAAATATATCCCAGTTTTGAAAGTTAGTAGAATGAATTCTACACGTCGCATTCGCGAGTGACAAAAATAATTTTTTTGTTATTTATCTCACCGTCGACGTTTGGAAAGGAATAGTCAATATCGCTAGGTGAGATCTACATTCAAGGCGTTAAAACTCTGACATCAAAGATAGTTTCCCATAACTACAACTTTCATTGCCATTTTTCCCCGTTGTAGATTTATAAAAGTTAGTGTTTCGATCAACAGTCCTCGATTTTTCACCTTCTCACCTCTCAGCCAAACTCCTCTTTTCCCTTTCACTACAGAAAACCACCACCCCACATTACGTGTCTTCACCAATCTTCATCATTCCATAAGCGCGGGATTTAGCACTTACCAAGGAAAGGGTGTCCTTCGGAATATTTCAGTGGTTATTGTGAATGGCACGTAAAAAACTTTCGATCACTCTTCACTGCTGGCACATTTCTATACAACACCTTGGCACCTCCTTAATCCAGGGATTCCCTCTCTTGCCTGCCTGTCTCTGAATATTCTTACTGAATTTGGATCGTTGAAAATATAAAATGTGAATAAAATTTGGGTTTTCATATTACATTTTATTATTGATACTTTACGGCGGCGCTCAGGAAGTTTTGGAGTGATTGTCACCAGGTAGAGTTAGTAGAGACTGAATCCACGAATGTTAAGTTTCTACTGATAATGGCAGCATAGACGGCGGTGTTCTTTAGAAGTTTGTGTCGTGTGGATTCTCAACTCCTCTTCAAGGAATCCGTTCCATTCCTGATATGCTACATAATTTAATCGCCTGCAACACTACTGTCTCGCGTCCCATACATAACCACCATTTCTCACTTTTTTCTACCATTTCGTCACCTCTCTAAGCACTTTGACTGAAGAGAAGACATTTCCTCCACCCACAGCTTTTAATACAGGGCAACACTTCTTCTTTCAGTCGCGTTCTACAATATTCTCACTTCCTGTGGAACATAGTCGTACGTGCTAATATTGTGTTAACAGAGGTGTACTACTTGAAAATATTTATAGCCCTAGGGCTTGGTTAGCGGCGGCGTTAATCCGTCACAGGACGCCGATTAACGGGGATTTGTTAGTCATGGTCTCTCGATACCTGATCGACAGTGGCCTCAAAGTTCCGGCGTTCACATTTTTGGAATTAAAATAAAATTAAACAACCCATCCAATTAAATTATTTGGTTTCTTTATACTACACTGCACAATATACTGTTCTTTAAATATAGCAGATCTGCAGACCAGAATCTCTTTATTTTTCCCTTGTAGCTTTTCTGAAAGACATTATGTCAGAGTAAGCGTGATCAGCTTCCTGGAAACAAAGAAAACAGGCTCCTCTTGCCTTGAACAGAAAAAGGAGAATTATTACGGCGCAGAGAGTCGTGTGTCACATTTCCAGGCCACTTGTATAGCATTGCATTGGACACTCCAGATTTCCATGCAGTTTTTAGTGCCATGTCCTTTATTCATAATTTACGTGTATTGTTTCAACTCGTGCAGTTGGACAAATGTTCCGGAAGTTTTTACCGTTGTTGTTTGGTCATTTAGAAGGTTTCGTTCTCATTCTGCGTGTTTCACCAGTGCTGCAGTAGTAATGTTAGTTATTGATATTATTGCGTGTTTATCAGTGGCCGGCACGTGCGTAGCCCACTCTAGGGAGCTGGCTCGTGTCCTCTAGGGCACGCATCTGTGTGATGGTTCCCAGCCTCGCCGCTTACTGCCGCAGTCTTGAATTTTTCATCACGCCCACCCCACAGCGTCCTCCCAGAGATGAATGTTAACCGCACAGGTACTGCAACCAACGGCTAATCTTAATTAAAAACGCAATTACTCTGAAAAGGTTTTAAATAATTCAGGACATTTGCCGAACGACACACTTCTTGGGTATTTAAAATTGAAACCATATTCTATTTATGACTCATAAAATATGTAAAATTGACGACTTGAATAAATGCAGTATGAATGTGTAAGGTTAGCCAAGTTACGTAATCTTCCTCACGATATAATCAAGTCTTCAGGATGAAAATCTCTATCATGAACGGCCATAGAAAAGTCATCCTTTCCACCAAGCTATTGATCGCTGTAGACGTGTTGGTTATCGCTACTAATATTCTCATTACTGATACAAGATAAAGGGATACTGAATAAAAGCTTTCAATGAACTGAAAAATACATTTCATAGAAAATAATGACCGAAAACTACTTAACAGTTATTTTTTATTGAGAAATATATTTATACAATCGCTGGTTACCCGGTGTGGCCCTGGGACTTATTTTCATTTTCACTCTACAGTATTTAAATCTCAGCTAACGTGAGAATTAACAGGAATCGAGTTGTCATGTTTTGAAACATTTATTCCTTCACCTATACAATCCTGACGGAATTATTATTCCATAACCTGCATGATATTTTAACCGAGTCAATAAATCTCCTGGTATATTAAATAAGCACTCTACTTTATATGAGTCTAAAACATCCCGGAGCGAAAATATTCCCGGTAGACTAAGCGAGTCAAGAAAATACGACATGAAAAATACGCCCTCTGTCTTAAGAAATTAATAAATTCTCCCGGTATCTGCAGATCCACGAATTTTCATCTCTAGTTACACGTAATTTGACCATCTTTGATCGCAGGTAGCAACTATGAATGTCAGAGATAATTGTGGACAGAGTGTTCCAGAAAAGACCCCTCAGCTTTGAAATGACCTAACTGGGAATCAATGAGGCATAGGAAGGTGAAACAAGTGACATGTTGGGTAGAGAGATCTGGAATTATTTATGGACTAATTTTCAGAAATAAGTCCAATATTGGACATCAGTGGGCACTGCAGTTCCTTTTAAAAACTGTCTGAGAATAAGATTCCTGCAAAGAGTTTAAATCATATTTCAGTGATTTCCTTATGTCTAGTGGTCATATCAGTAACAATGTCACTCGTTGCAATGTCCTTTTCTGCCTCTCACTATCTTCGCTTAGCGGCTAACAATTTAATTTCCAACCACTCTTTCTGGCCTATCAACATGTTCTGCTCATCTACTCTCCCCGATCTCTCAACATGTTCTGCTCATCTACTCTCTCCGACCCCTCAACATGTTCTGCTCATCTACTCTCTCCGGCCATGCATTCTCCGGTTCATTCTCTGCAGGTTAAAATGTGGCAACAAATTCCTGTAATATATAAATTTTTTCTTTACTGGTCAGTCCAGACCAAGCTGTAACTTTTCCAGAATGCAGTGGTTTTACAACAAACAGATTTATTTCAGGGCACCAAATTCGTCAGTTTTTTTTAAAATAAATGTATTAGCCAATATTGGATCTTTTTCAGGAAGGCAGTGTGTTATAAATTCCAGACCTGTCTGTCCAACTACTTTTTAACCTTTCTGTGTCTCACTGTTTTGCAGTTGTCATTTCAAAGTTGAGAATTTTTTTCTGAAACAGCCCGTATACCTACAGTTCAGAAATTTAGAATATAAATAGGGTTTACACGAATTTTACTGTGTCAAATTCACTGATCTTGAAGCTGAGTTAGTGCTTTTGAAGAAATGTAGGTCAACCAAAATTTAATCGTTTTGTACAAATAGCAAAACGCATTTATTTCCTACTGAAATTTGGTCGATTCATATTGTACATCAATGGATACATCGAGAGATACTGCATTTTGAGCGTTTATATTTCTATAGAAATTTCTAGGATGAAGCGTTGTTTTTGCGGTCGACGCGTCGCTGAGATGGAAAGTGCTTTCGGAAGTCTGCGAGATGGCGGCACTGGACGCCGCTCCGCGAAGGAACGCCTTCTGCCCCATTTGGGCTTCGCCCTTGTATAAGAAATGTGCAGCCATTTTTCAGCCCACGGTGTGCCTGTGTATCTGCGCCACAGGCGATAGCCGTCCCGCAAATTGCATCCCCCTCGGGACCAGGGATAATCTCCCGTGCGGAATAAATTGAGACTCGTATTTCATAACAGCGGACGATGAATACCGTGTGCAGGCCGGAAGCAAGGTTAGTCTGGTCTTCACAGTGCACATTGTCGGCAAGCATCATGATAGGTCATCTTCCTCTATTATTCTTCCGAGATCAAGTCAATATATACCAAATCTCAAGTGCGACCGAAAGCGACCAAATGATCACTCTGTTATTTCTTCGGTTAACGCATAATTCAATGAAAGTCCTTGACTTAGTTAAAATCCTACTGGGATCTTCTAAATTCCTCCTTCTGATACTGCTCAAACCCTTTCTTTATTTATTAGTAAAATTGGTAAAACCATGTGGTGTTGAGGAGAATTGGTACCTTTTTGATATAAATCAAGGATTTCTTCTAGAGGAAATTAATCTCAAAGATTTTGTGACTTACGCACACCATCCTGAGATAATAATTGAGGAAGACTCGCTCCTATATATTTCCCAGAAATTGTAGATTAAATTCTAGCGGTTGGTGTGAAATGGAGTGGGAGGGTAATAAAAAAATTAAATCTAAAAAAAGAAACAGTTCAACTTATTTTAAAATTGGGCCGCCTACTTCTCAAGTCAAAGGAATGCAAGAATTCTTATCTAGGGTATGTAGTTGCCATCGAATTTCAAGCAACACTCGGGTAGCCAGGGGGCGAGGAACGGGAATTATTGTGTATATCGGTTCAGCTTGTACATCTCCAGGCTCCAATTTGTTGGTGCACTCGTGGAAACTCACGTCAGCTGTAAATTTTCTGGGAGGAATGGTGGGGTGGTTTTGAAAGTGTGCCCCATCCAGCAATGGAAGCGTCCGCTTAATGCGTCGATACATTCCGGACAATATAATATCCCAGAATCGTAGAGCATGAAACGGATGGCTTTCTCCGTACGTGCAGTAGCGGTTACAACCAACTGGAGGTCTTGCCTCTTCTTCTATCGGTCTATCCTCGTGGAATTATACCTATAACACATTGACTAAATTGTCATTACTAAAATGTCATAGGTTTGATTACATATTCGTACATAACATGTATACAATCGACATAGAGGCTACCAAAGAAATTAAATAAATAATCACATTCTCGTACGTGCAGAACTCATTCTTTATATTTCGCATGCAAGTTTTAAACTTCGGCATTTTACAGGTAACCCATGCATATCCTGCTCTTTTCCTTCAATATATTTCGTTAAAACGCTGGTCCTCTTCAATTTTGTCTTACAGGGCATATATTTTTCCATAGTTTAAACTTCGTATTTAGAAGTACCAGACACAGACTGAAAAATGTCTTTGTTTGTGTTATTCAGGCCCTCAAAAATGCTGTGCTTCATTATGCTTCTCAAAAATCCTTGAACCAATGGTATTTTTCTAAAAAATACCCCCTTTTTGTCTGGCTATGTACTGTATTTTAATTGGAATTAAAAATGGACCAATCGCGCTCTGCCTTTGGCTTAGAAGGTATTCCTCGCCGGATACATACATATTTACTAAAAAATTAAATAATAACACAATAAATATTTTGTGTTTGGGATGATTGTCTTTTCTTTTAGTTGTGGGTGCAAGTTCAATCGGGATCCTCGCAAGAAACTCCGCAGAGGTTTTATTCGAGACCGCTGAGCTATACTGGAGATATGCACTCTAGAAGCATATCATTCTGAATTGGATGTACGCCAGGTCGTTCAGTCGCAGTATTTATTTCTAAGGGCATTGGAATATCTCAAACTGCCAATCGTATCCAAAAATCATGGTAACGAAGTGACAAAAAAATCCGAGCGGGAGTATTGACCCCCTTTATCCCTTTAAGTTTGCGAACTTCTATTAGAACTTGTTTATTCTTACAAACACTTATACAGTAATAGTCGTGTCATTGAATGAAAATTACTGCACCAATTTACAATTTACTTAAAGACCCGAGATAATAACAATATAAAATGTATTATTAATTATGAAAAGAGTATATAGCTTTTTATGATTGAAGAGTGAAGTGATTGATCTTGAGAGACTGAAGTGGAAGGTTACTTTTGCTAAAATATGTGAAATCGTCAAAATGTTACAATCAGTGTAATTACCCTTTATTCTCAGCTTGTGTAGGAACTTGTCAATTGACTCATTCGAACTTCCGCGTGAACATTGACGATACCTTCCTGCCCCGCACTGAGCACGTCTTCCTCCCGTTCTTTAAATGTCTACATCCAGGACAAACTCCAATTTATTACTGTCCTCTCGTACAGCTTCATCATCAAATTCAAATTTAAAAATCCATTTAAAAGTCCATTCCTATCTCCACTCAATCATGATCTTTCTTAACGCCCTACCTCAATGTTTCTAAGTACACAATTTTTCCCGGGTTTTAATATGTTGCCTCACTTCATTATTTTGTTTCCGTCGGTGGCGGGGCCCGATCCTGTCCAATGAAAATATTGTCCTCTCTGGCAGGAGCCGTTTACCCCACCCCACCGACGTTTTTGGAAAAAAAATCCCCTAACACCACGATTCTCAAAGGCTTGAGAAAAACTTCAAGCCACGCCAACTCCCATGGTTTTTATTAACCCTGCTTTTAACCTTTAACTTCCCTCACGTTGCATGCCTTTGTTTCCGTACCGCCAAATTCCGCTTATAGTTGTTTTCCATTACACCGTGATAGGTACAAGGTTAGAATGTATAAGTTGAAACTTTTTCCAAATCTTTTTGCCATATACTTACAGAAAAGGTGAAACAATACGATTTATATGCGAAATTTATCGAAGCCCAGCAGTAATAGTTTGCTTTCTTCTATGATAGCAATATTATTTTGAACTTCTTTGAGGGGAAAAAACTATTTTTACTATACATTCTGTATTTACGGAGAGGGTATCGGAATAATTAAGCGTATAATTTTATTGAAGTAACGGGAATATTTTTTAGTCTTTCAGAGCACCGGGAATTTTTGGACTTTAAAGGTTCTATGCTTATTTAATTAATTAAACAGATCAGTCCTGGACTCTGTTAAGGACAGTCAACATCCTAGTTAATGCTTAAACGGCATAGGTCGTAATTGAAAGTTTATCCCAATTAAATCAGGCCTTGAAGATATTAATGTCAAATTAATTCATTTTCCGGGCAACTTTAAATAAGTACCGTGTCTACGACGGACAAAAGTGCTTTTTAAATTCTGTGTTAATGGTCGCACTAAAATCAAAGGTCAGAGATAGGTATTTGTACGAGCGTAAATTTAAAATATTTACTAGATCAAAAATAGATGAGATGCAAATACAGAGAGAAAGTAATTGGTAAAATGAACACAACACTACAGGGCTGAAACTAGGGCGTGGCGAAGGAGGTAAATGCCAGAGGCGAACCAGACTTCCTCACTCCCTGCGGCCCTTCCTGCACAGTCATATTATCCAATGATTTAGTACTTCACCAGACTCTGAAAATTAAGCAAACTATAACACCGAGAGACGAATCCGAAGATGATGCATTCCTCTGAATACCTACATGTATCATTACACTACCACAAAATGCGATGAAATAAACTTTTATATTAAATTTGATTGTTAGAATTGTAAAATTATTTTGACTACATTCCTTCAGTTTTATCTAATTAAATGAAATATTATTGAATCTAGTGAATAAAAAATTAATGTTATTTCCCAAAATCACCGTAGTAATATATTTTGCTCCTAAAGTATTTCAGATCTTTTGAAATAACCAGTAATTCAATATTGAACGAAGTGTAATATAACTGGCCATTAATATAACGACAGATTTTAACACTTTGATATTTTTGATAGTCCAGAAGGGTATAAAACGGAGGGGAGCAATTGTTTGACGTTTAATACTCGTCGTTATCGGCCTTTCACCAGTTGTTTCAAAACGAACATCAGGCTTTTATACCTTCTCTCGCAATTACAGTTTCATAACGTACTTTATATGTTTTATTAGAACCTCAATAAGAAAGTTATTCTGCTTAATTTTCACAATTTTTCGGTATAATTTCACTAGATTAGTAGAAAATATGCGTTTCGTATGAATAACTAGAAATCCTTCACAAATCTAGATTCACATTTGTCAATTATGTTAACATACTACTGACAGTTATACTATTAACTTTTTTATTGAAAATTGACAAATTCGATATCCGCTATAGAACTGACAAAAAACAGGACTCTTCGAAATACATTTCTTTGAAGTAATTAATATGAATGATAATAAACAACCGTGCATAAGTTACAACTCAAATGACAATCTACTCATCATCGGACCGGACTCTTGTATCCAAGAAACCTGATGAGTATAAACACCAAAAAATAGACTATAGCAATAGTAATATTAATAAAACAATTATCTTGAATACATAACTCTGCTGATACAAATTATGCAAAACCAGTATTATTAAAAATAAAATAAACATTTGTAAACAGTGGCAATAATAATAAAAGCATAATTAATTAGAAGGAGACTATAAAGACTATAAAACTCGGTATAATTTTCGACTCTACAATTACTCATGGAGATCCAGAATCGGATTTGTTCAACAATGTATAAAAGTGGAAAGGCAGGAAGCAGGGAATGTATTTAGGACGGTTTTGGCTCCCAAAATTCGCAAGAAGGGTGAAGAGAAAAGGAAATAAATCAATCGCTCCACGAAAATAATAATAAAAATTAGTAAAACAGATAATCCTACACAATATGAACATATCACTAAAGTATGTCACATGTTAAAACGATTTTTAAATCTACATATTTTATTATCATAACGATGATAGTACACATTTATTTAAAAAATTTATATGTATCAACAAAAGAAAAACATCGTTATAAACGGCCTTTTATTGAATATAGAAAACAGTTCAACTATGCTATTATCAGTAAAAAATAAAAAAAGTTACATTATTAACTATACAAAGTAATAAATTATAAATCTTACGTGGTTGATTGTTTGATCAAGATTTCATTTACACAGACCTACCGTGTTTTGTATGGAATTAGCCTCACTATTTATAGATCAAATTTGAAATAGTGTTGCTATATTAAAAGTTATAACAGTAAAAAGTATTTACAATTATTGATGCCGTCGTTATTTTTAATTTTCTGTTCTGTGACCTTGCAGCTAGGCTTGAATTTAAAATTAAAATTCCTACATCTTCTACGGTCTGCACAAGCTATTAAAATCCTTGTGGGGTTTTAATCCACAGTTTTCTAGTAAATGAGTTTCCGATTGGCTGTGATATGGAGATACTGCTCGTTCTTTTTCCACCCCCATGTTAAGTCTGTAGCTTCGTGGAAACTCTAATTGGATCCGTAACTCAATTTACTGGGACGCGCCTACTCTAAAACTCCTTGCACTTTTTACAGTTTATGTTGCATCTACTGTATAATAAATTCACTTACTACTTTTAAACTAGTAGTAGTAGTATTTCTCAAATAGTGGAATCATATTCATTCAATATTACCATTGATTACTTTTTCCATTTGTACTTATAAATAAAATGCAAATATAAGGCCACAAAATGAAGAAAACGAAAGGTAGCAAACAAGAATTCAGAGTGTCTCAAATATTCTTTTCTTATAGTTTATATTCAACAATATATGGGGACCCAGCGTTACCCGGTTATTTATTTATATTATCCCGGTACAATATTTAATTCTTGGTCAACACACAACTAAACCGACATCGAAAACGTCACAACATGAACCTCAAACATAATTCCAGAATCTCGAGAGAGCCCAAAATAACCCTGGTACAATAGCAGGAATAAATATATTTTCAGTATACTGACAGAAGAAAAATTTTCTCCCACTTAATGATTAAAATTTTACTTAAATCTTAAATCAAAGGTCATAATGCAACAGAATTACACCGGTTTCGACACCAAACTCAGTAGTTTCCTTCACATTTTCATATTAGCAATTACTTAATTTTAAAATGTACCTGAAGCGAGAAATAAAACCAATTTATTAATTTATGTATACATCGTATCGACGATTTAATAGTAACAATTGATATTAAGTGGGATGAATGATATAGGAACGCGTAATAGGGTTTATTACTCGCAGTCGGTTTTCACGCGGCAATTTCAAGAAATCTTCCCCTAGAATAAATATTTTTATTTATACTCCATATATTATGCAATATATCGAAATTATATATGCTCAAATATTTGAATTAAATAATTTTTTTAAACCCTCAAATGTTCATTGAAATCCTTTGAGCCGTTTTGGAGCACATTCGACATGCGGACAAACAGTCAGAAACTTCAATTTTATTTATTAGTATAGATTATAATTAAGCCTACAATTATTGATCTTAAGCAAGACTTTGCGTATTTTTAAATCTAATTATCATTTAGAATGTCTTCATTAATAAATGAAATTTATTGTTATCAGTAAATAAAATGTAATATTTATCATACATTTATTAAAAATCTATATAAGAGAAACAGATATACGTGCAACGTAGACCCATTATTCTACACACATTCCTTTCGAGACGGAAAGATCACTGAGTATAAGACAGATAAATTTTAAATAATGAAAACCTACAGATATTTGCGTAGAAATAATATTTTTCGGGACCAATTAGACTGTTACTCCCGATATTTTTGTCTATAATTTAAACTCATTTCAGCATGTAAATAAAATGTTCTTAGAGCATGAGACCGAGTGACATTAATTTTATGTCATTCGGTCTCGTGCCCTAAGGACATTTTACTTCCATGCTGAAAGGAGTTTAAATTATAGACAAAAACATCGGGAGTAACACAGTCTAATTGAGACCGAATGACATAAAATTAATGCAAGAAAGATCTTGCTGTAGTACCTGGAATTATAGAACTTGCTGAATTTAATTATGATACTAAACATGTCGGTTATGACATGAAGTTCCTGTAGGAGGAAATAAAATACAACACCGGGTACAATCTGGAAGATAAACTATTACAAAATGTTGTACTTATGGTACTTACGACAAGGAAGTAAGTGAAACAATCCTAGCACCTATAAGATTGGGGTATACGTTTACCGTTCATTATAAGAGGATCCAGAGGAGCTCTCGGACGTCCGCCTGGGCAGACTCCCTCTGTTACCCACCAAACTCTTACAGTCCGTTTTATTTTTAAGAATGAGATTATCCGATGAAGTTCTTAAGACTGGATAAAACCTTGTATTTGTAATAAGTATTAAAATATCCAATATTATTTATATTAATAGGAAAAGAATGTAAACACATTTGATTTGCTATTGATATAATCGTCTGAATTCACTAACAAATATGTTTGGCAACTACGGTAATAGCTGCCGAATGAAAGCAACTATAATTTCAACAAAAAATTTCTATTTTCATGCATTGAAGGAGTAAAATATCTGGTAAATGTTAAATATTTTTCATATTTAAATGGAAATGAAGTATTCTTTGCAGTTTGAATCTATACGTGAAACTATGTGTATATATAGTACTTCGGCGAGTTAAAGTTTGTAAGAAATCTAAGAATGAGATCCTTGTGTTTATGTGAGCAGTTAAAAGATGATGCCTTACCCTCACAAAGAAATGCTGCCGTTTTCTTTTGTTTTGAGCGCTGTCAACCGTGAAGAGATAACTCCGCTTATACTCTGTATAAAGTTGGAAAGAAACAGATCAAGAATCTTTAGTCTTCAACGTTCCTCAATACTTTATTATCACCGTCTGATACAGTTCACAGATTCTGTTACTCAATATATTTCCCAGGAAAAGGTATTACTATATCTTTATTATACGTGTGTATGAAACTTAACAGTCCAATTAAGGACACGTATAACAATCGGTTACAAAAATCGGAGTCCGTATTGATAATGATTACAAGTTATAATCTAAACTTCCACTCTCTTCTAAATTTTTGTATTAATGAATTTAGACTGTTATATGAATCGTGAATTTTTATTTATTGTATCATTTATAAATTAGGTACATTCATAAAATATGCATTTACAAATCTTATTAAATTTTAAAGTCATTTATAAACTTAACTAAGATCAAATTCAATATTACAATCGTATTTATAGACATACAGCTCTTACACGTTATCGCCTATTTCTTATAACAACTAGATGGGTGCGCAGTTATAACCGGAAATTAATTTATCTCACTACAGTGTTTAATTCGAAGGCAACTTCTTTGTCAACAGAAGATTAAACCTTCAGTGAGAGCGTCATATTTGTTTTAATTGATTTTTTCACTGTCCTTCTTTATGAGAGCTGAATTTATCATAACCACCACGATGACTTGGTGCAGAAATCTACTAGTACCTTGAATAAGAACATATATAGAGAAAAATACACAAACAGTAAATTATATTTATAAGAAGGCGATACTGGAACCATCTCTTCAGTCTGATTAGCGTTAAATAATATATATAACATAACTAAAATTGGGTCTGTGCTGCTCTGGGCTTCATATAATCCATCTGTACTGCGACTTATATTTATAACTAACTAAAAATTATCATTAATTACGATAATATAGCGTAAAATAACATTTTATGTAAATAATGATATTTTCATTTTTATTTCACAAATGTCGCATCGAATAAGTCACTTTTAGTTGCAGAAAAATCCGTCTCGGGCGCCAGAGTCGTAATTCTGAATCATTTTCACTACGATTTATCTTTAATTAATTATATCAACTATATTAAAAGTATCATAACTTAAATCAAATGTTGCTTAAATTTAACCATTATTGAACCCAAAATAGGAAATTTATTTTCTTGTGTCTTTAGGGTAGGAACGTTTCTGGGCTGAAAAGAGGGAAGGAACGACCATAAATGTTTAAAACATCGTCAGAATCATTCTCTGGATAGAACTATACAATACGCTAAAATTACATTGCAGTAGGGGAAACATGCGACTAACATGAAGTCTCAGAGCAAATGGGTGCCGTAGGAACTATTATGACCTGAAAGTGGGGAATAAAGCAACCCAAATATTTAAAAGATCGACACAAAAATTCCTTGGGATGATAAACCTAAACACGGGAAAATTCACGCGAATCCGAAGAATGATATAGGACCTCTTAACGGCAAACCTTATAACTTGCGGTGTGTTTGAACAGGTCCGGTTTAATAACTTAAAGCGGGCTGCTTACAAAGCCTTTTATTTTTTATCTGTAACGAAGTTAATCACAATGCGGAACTAATGTTTCGTAATTATTTTAATATCCAGCTGGTTATTTTCAAAATTTACTAGCAGACTCTTAGATTCATAATAAAACTAATTTTATTTATATATGCTGTGAAAAGAAAATATATTACGGTTTATCGACTGTAACATTGAAATGGCCACAAAAACGATGATTTGAACAAACTGATCATTTTACTCTTTATAGAGAAAACTGGAAATGAAAAGCTAACAGTTGGCTGTGACGTTTACCAATAGTTTTCTGATAATAGAACAAAGACCATCGAAAATTAGAGACTAATTTATTTTCTAAATATAAAATCAAGTGCAATGTTTCGGTTCTCATAGAATTAGCGTTCACAATGGAGTCTATTAATAATGATGTGCGTACTAATATCAGGCATCAATGCTACCAATTAGAAGCAGAACTAATTACATGTTAGATTTCCATTACCCGCGTTTCAATAATTCACTACCAAATGGATGAGAGCCTCGGTACATCACGGAAGATCTGGACGGAAGTCCCTGCAGAAATCATACTCATAACTTGGTAAATATTTTAGCAAAATAATAAGAAACGTGACTATTAATTGCTCGCTCTGTCTAAGGCTTCGAGATTATCAGCTTTTCTAAGCTAAGCTTACCTCAAAAGCAATCTCACAGAAGGGTTACGTGATTCACAGCTTACTACACTATTATGTAAATCATAGTTTGTAATTAATTATAGAATGGTTAAATGTCACGTCAATATCTCACGATTCATTCATTAAAAAATAATGCTGAATTTATTTCTCAATTAAAAATTATGTGAGTCAGTATTTTTCGTTTTCAAATTATAAATTATTTAAAATGATTAGTCCAGCAGAATAACTGTGTTATTTCTAAACAAATTCAAGTTAAATAAGATGGTATCATTTTCGAGAGAACAAATGAAAACATTTCTCAGTTGTATCATGTTAACAGATTGTTGTTACAGTTTTTCGCTATTACCTTATTTCCTTTCGAAGTCTGCGTTTTTCCAGAGCTGTCAATAAAATTGTATAGAGTTTTGGACCGGGAAAATGTTGAGGCGTATCTGTTTAAACATTTTTCAAAATAGTCTCAGCTCACCTACATTGGCAAACCAACTTCACTCCAAGACGCAATCTGTCACTTTCGAATTAGATTCTAATGCTTGTATTGTTACACCAGTTAGTTTAAAGAAACGCCACGGACACTCTATAGTTATAGTCGCAGGTCAATAAGACTTTAGTTGACTGTGACAGACTTCACCTCGGTAATATTCAACTGCCGATTTTTTTCACGTCTTAGATTCAAGCATTACACTACTGATCCTTCACCCACTAATTATGTAATCTCTTATTGCCGGGGCATAGGGAAACTAGATAATTAAAATCAAATAGATAAATAAATCACAGCAATTTTATGAATGTGTAATAGGGAAAGTGAATTTCAAAGTTAGTTAAGGTCTTAAGAGCCGGACAGCAGACGCTGAGTAGCGGAACATGAGAACCGTGGCCACCAGCTTCTTGGCTGTTACCCACGAGAAGCGCTAAGTCAGCAATCCCCTCTCTGGAGGCACCTAGACGCTACATTCATGGCAGTCTGAAATCTTCCTTCGTACTGTTAACACTTCTGTTCTCCAAATTGCTGTATTTGGGAATAAATTCTTTCCTATTTAGACTTGGCGTTGTTTATTGAGCGACACCCATAATCAAGTTATCCACTGGTCAACTCCAGTGTTGACCCTTTCCCAAGACTACCGAAGATCTTCCTTTCCTATCGTCGTTCCTATCAAGAGAGATCGTTTCCTATTTCCTGTGATACTCGTCAGAGCCACGTGACGGGTGTTACAAATGTAAAGGGAAGTCGAGCCGGAACGGGACACTTAATGAAAAAGAATTTTTGTAAAACAGTATAAAAAGAAAAACGGCTTCATAAAAATATTTAGCATTAGTTTATTCTATTAGCTTTTTGATCTAATATCAGTATAACTCAAAACAGCGAATATAGATTTTATATGAATTTTTAAATAGAAATTTCCCGTTCTGCTCCAACCTACCGGGGCTGACCGAGCAGGATGTTTTATAATTGCAATTAATACAACAAAATTTAATATAAGAAAAGTTTTAACAACTTTTATGATCATTTAGCGTATGTTCATCACTTTACGATTTATTCACTAAGAGATTTTCTTGCAACTGCACCACCTTTGCTAACTTTCCTTCCCTTTTTTCCGTTCCTTTTCTTTCTTAATATATTCTTTTTGGGCGCTAATTCTTATAAGGTGAATCGGTCAGTTTTTCCTGAATTTAATTTAGAGGAACACAATATTTTTCCTTATACAGTATTTAGTTTAAGGTTTTATACATGGCATGGGCTTGGATATTTGTGTTGTTTGAGCAACTTTACTAAGATATCGTTACATGAATATAAATTTCACCTAATGGTTTAGTCTCTAATGACCTTGTAGTTGAAGCAACTATAAACAAAACTTAAAAATAATAGCATTTATTAGAAGTTTACCTCTTTCACTCTTACAATTTCAAGAATTGCAATCATAAAAGAAAAAAATGATTAATTTATACCTAATACAATATGCGGTTGTTGGAATATATTATTAACCCATTACTATTTAAAAATATGGAGTGTTGTAAATAATATATTGTCAATCCTTTAGAGTGATATTTGGGTTACCTAATACTTTATTTATTCAGATCATTGTATTTCAGCTTCCATGAAATTGCACAGCTTTCCTTGGTTCTGAATCGCACGAAAATTTGAATATATATCAGTTCGTAGGTTTCTGTCCCTTTCGTAACGTTGAGAATCGCTCGTCGCGTCGGCGGCCGCTATAATAGCACGACTTTGGAAATGCATGTCTTTTCTCCGACGAAGCTGTTAAAGGTTGAGATTGGCAGTGACTAGAGAGGCAAGTTGACAGGCCTGGGGCCACGAGACCTGCAGGTAATGGCTCACTCACTCACGGTAAACCGACGCCCGATGCCCTGATGACGTCATCCGTTGTATGGCTGACGCGCAATCTACCTCACGGTGCGGCGCAGTCTACTACCTCTGGAATAATCCTACCTCTCCTACGCTCTCACAGAGTAATGGCCATATGATAAAAAAAAAGAATTATAAAATGTTAAAATTAATTCTTATTTTCATGTGCTTCATATCCATTTTTTTAATATTATGACAACGGAGAGATAAATTTGTCAAGTGTCTTAATTTAGATGTGAACATTTAGTCACTAGTGACTTTATGAACGGCCAAAGGTGCCAAGCGTAAACGGCCAATGACCCGACAGTAAGCTAGAATAATTTTGCATACTAAAGGCCAAAAATAATTGACTGACATAGTAATATTTCAGTTGAAAACTATATGAACGCCTACACATGATAAGGGTCCACACATGTAATGAAACATAATGGAAAATTAAATTTATAAAATAATATTTAATAATATTTCCTGTTTATTGTCTTCTGGAGTTACAAAAGCTAATTTGAACAACTACGAAATTAGAGACAACCATTTTGTTTTTGATTCTTTACATGATACACTAAATTAAAGGCAACTGCAACTGACGAACACGATTTTTTATATAAAGTCATTCTATATATATATACGTATATATAGATGTATGTATATATATATATATACATATATTCAAACTATTGTGAAAACATGACCATATATATATATATAAATTATAAAGTTAGAAATAAGGTAATGTCGTTTTTTTAGTTTAAAATAAAACTCCATTTTTTCTACACAAGAAATGAACATTAATCAGTCAAATATTTTTAATCGGTCAAATATTTTTAATCGGTCAAATATTTTTAATCGGTCAAATATTTTTAATCGGTCAAATATTTTTAATCAGTCAAATATCTTTAATTATGCTCGGCGACCGTTTGCGACTCATAATCGTTGACATATTTTGAATAAATTTATAACACTTCAAATAAATACAATATAGAATATTAACACAGCAATAACTCAAATATTTGACATTTTTAGTTCCTTGTGCGCCTTACATTTATATGTACTAAATATGGTTTAAATATTAGTTCCTTGCGATTGTGTACTCCTCAAAATCTGAAAATCTTTCAATATAATCTTATATTCAACAAACCAACACATCTACAGATTCATGGAATAATGTACTTTCATATTTCAACTCCAACATTTTTCAAACTGTGTGGGAGGTGTTCTGCAGATATTTCCGAGCGAGATAGAAAGGTTTTATAAAATGTGAATTGTTTATATCGCTTGGACATTTATCTTTATTTTTTCGTTTTAAATTGCTGGCAATTATTTCAGTTGTTTGATTTGGCCATTTTAATAATAAAAATGTAATAAATGCAAAATGCTCCATCTGATGGATGTCATAGTTTCTTTTGTTCTAGGTAATAGTTTAATTTTTTTTGGTGAAAATTTGAAAGTCTTATCATAACCTGACCTGTTAACATCCAGATAACCTATCATTAGCACAGTAGATCAACAAAGTACTTTTTCTCGGTTGAAGTTTGCATCGACTGAAACTCTCAATGACGCATTGCATTTGCCTGAATATGGTTGACAATCGCATTAGGTTTATCCAGAGTGTCTTCTTAAACGGTAATTTTACACAAAGATGTTGCTCAAGCAGCATGCAATGATACATCAATTTTTTCAATTTAGTTTTTTTCTACTTTTCCAGTGTACCCAGAGCATTACCTCGCGGATTATTGACGAAAGCCGAGGTTTCAGTGTTCTATAGTTTATGAAGGTCGTATAACTCATGTACGCCGCACGTTGCCCAACCGTGGACTATAAAATCTCTAAAGATAGAAAGTCTAACATAGACAAAAAATAACTACACAAAAATTACGCAATCCACTGGTGAAACCGTAATTACTTCCCTGACAACCTCTTATACAAATAAGCTGATAAATAATCTACGCCAATATATGAAATGTAAATGGCTGTGATTTTAAAGTAAATGTCAAAATGTAAGTACCATGCCTCATCATAAGACGAGACGCGATTTTGCAACCGAACTACGGATTATCCTTTAGACGGACTAGCTAACTTCTTTTGGAAATACTACGTTACTGTAAAAAGATACGGTGTACTGTATGTAGACAGTAGCTGTTTTTATATCTCATAATATTGTTTATTTATCACCTTTCCAGTAAACGGGTATTTGCCACGAAACCCGTTAATTTTTGTTTTATTCTTGTAAAATTTTAACCCATCCACCTTGTTTTATAATAATAACCGTCACAAAGGTGAATTGCGTGGGGCGCTTTTAAGAATGTTTTTGGATAATTTTTCTGCATTTCCTTTTTATTAACCTTATAATGGGCTTAATCACCCTGAATGAACGTGAATGTAGTGTTTACATATTTGATGAATCATATATAGAATTGTATGTAAATCATCTTAATGTTTTTTTTACATTCACTTAAATATATCCACAGAGTGATAAATTCATTTTCAAACATTAAAGTGAATGATGACACGCGCTCTATCTTGATGTTTACTGGCCATAAAAGAGAAACATGCTACGAATTTAGAGGAAAAACGTTTCCGAGACGCTTTCGTTTCTGTGATGCGATGTATCTACGTAATCCCTGGCCACTATTACTGCAGTTTCGGTGTTGTAGAGGGTGTTAGTCTGCCTTGCAGTCCAGGGATTAAGCAGCTATTTACTTTGACTAAGTAGATATTCAAATTAACTTAAAAGCCAGAGAGTACTTACGGCTCTAAATCAACATCTGGAGAGCTTCTAAATCATTCGGTAAGGATTCGAAAAGATTAAAAAAACTGGGCTTAAACGTGTCAACAGTGTTCTTAAATTTAGGAAATATAAATTTTTAATCTATAGTAAATCTTAAAGTACTTAAATAATCGTTGTAGCTGATCTGTAAACAAGGGCAGGATAAGATTAAAATTACCCAACCAAACACGACCAAAAACGACTGAATGTCGGACGTATTACGAGTTCGAAGACGTTCAAAGGAGAAAGATTGTATTAAGAATCAACCGTACAGCAGTTTCCCTGCAGAAAATAATACTAATTAAAATAACAGTGATGCATATTCTTCTATTAAGTACATTAACAAAAGTGTCAGTATTTAAATGATATCAAATATCTATTTGAAATTAATTGTAGACTTTTGTATCTCTCTAGCATAATCTACCCTTAAAGTTCTGGAATATAGGCCTATATTTTCTTTCTCGCTTAAGTAGTTGATACTTCTAGATCCACTTACACCGAAATATGCAGTATTTATTTTTCAAGTAAATTCTATGAAAAATATTTTAGGATACCGGAAATAGAACTAGAGTCGTCATATCGGAGAGTCGTCATATCGGTGTCCCCGGCAGTCATAAATCATATTACACGATATCATAATTTTCTATGTCCTTAATTATCTGCTAGTCAGATAATTTATCACAAATGCAATTGCATAATTAAAATAGACAACTTTCGCCAGGTTTAATTTTTATCGTAGCTGTTTACATATTCTACACATTAGCGAAGCATTTCTTTATAAGCAGAATCTTTCGACGACAAAGTCATATTCACTTTGCACCTAAGGCAAAAAGACGTTAAGACAAATTGTTCAGTACAATGTTAACTTGTTGTAGTTCTGCGTGTCACATTAACAAGCACTGTCATCTTAAAACGGCGTGATGTCGACAGGACGAAAACGAAAATCGGTGTGTAAACAACTGTCGTTAGTGTAAAGTAATTTGTTTTTAGGCTCGTTGGTATTTATGGGCATTCACGATGAAGTCCAATTTTATCCCTAATTGTAACATTCGAGATTAGTGTCAGTTCACACATTTTGGGGGTCGCCGAAACTAAAAATTATTTTAACCATGCAATTTAAGCTACCTATTGGGAAAATAGTTGGAGTAGATGTGCGGAAAATTAAAATTTTAAAAATTTATTGATTAGTAGTTTTAGTTTCACTATTCTAAATTTAAAATTCTAATATTAATTACCATTATGATGAGTTTTCAGTCCTCGTTAGCCTGAGGCGGAATAAAACGGTGTCTAATAAAATATATAAAGTAACTGAGATTAGTATGGAATCACTAAAATGATTGGTGGCACAAGGTGTAGAACAAAGGTGGGGAACGTGAGGGCCTTGGGGCCGCAGTAATCACGGTGAATTTATTGTGCGGTCTTCATTAAAGCTAGGACAGTGAAACCTCGGTTATCGTCAATAATACGTCCAAACGCGATCGGAGAAATCCTAAACACAGGCAATTATTTTCATATGAAGCAATGTATGTCCAATTAATTTTCTCTCGTTACTCAATAAAAAGACATGTTTTAGAGAAAATACGCAGTTTATTAATAAAATTTTATTAATATAAGAGGTGTTACTTAAATATGTAGTTGTTTATTAAAAATTTGTTAAAATTTGAATACGAAAATAGTCTATATTGAATAGTTTTATGTTAAATAATTAATAAATCACTTAAATTCATTTTGTTTTTTGTGCATACAATGCAAAAACTATAACAGTTTCATCAAAAGTCGCGTTTGTAGGTGTAAAATTATGGAGCCACCTTTATTCCTGCCTAATTTAAATGAAGCCTCTATTCCTAGATTCTCCACCTCTGATGTAGGACGTTCTAGAAGGCAGTCGGTAAATTTGATTTTTTTGTATAAAAAAGAAACGGTAGGAGTAAAACAGCACTCATTGTGATGGATGTTTCTATTAGTTTGAATTATCCATCTCAATTTACGTTAAACAGCCGCAGTCTTTTAAATATGTATGAGTGGAAAACTGTGTTTGCTCAAATATGCGTTTATAACAAAATTAATTTATTTACTCAATACATCAATAATATGGCAATTAAGTATAAATAAATAAAAATTACAGCCATGATTTCATTATTTATTTAATGTACCTCACTACGTTTCGTACATATTTGTGGACTTCAACAGATGGACCTAGTTCACAACACAAAATTACCGCTTTTACAAATACGTTATTTATTTGAAATTTACCTGATGCAGTCTACAAATATTGACAAACCGTCGTAAATATATAAAATAATTATTTATTTTTTCTTGGCAAGTTGGCTGTAATTTATATTTATTTATCCATTCCCTTGTAATTGACGGTAGAAAACGAACCAAATTATATAGTCTAGATTTGTTTCTCTCCCTTCTATTGTGAAATGGGGGTACACAAAAGCAGGAAAAACAATGGGAAATTAACTAGTGTACTATTTTTTATGTAATATTTTATATTTTTTCGTGATTCTGAGTATTTCTTCTGTTCCATACCACTGTGACGCTTTGTTTGAGACTAAAATAGCTTATTAATCAAAGTTTTAAAAATTAAAAGGCTTTGTTTTGGAACTGTTGAACTCAACGAATTAGAATGGTTCAGACGAGTCTCTGACGATAAATAATAATAAAACAACATAAAATTTTAGTATTCATATTTTATCGGATATAAATAAGTTTAGCTTGAACTACTATAATTTGCATGTGAGTAATTTGGAAAGTGAACAACTATTTCATATAAATTAGTTCAAGCAGCCTTTTCTTAATATCTGTATAATTCTAAATAATTTCGACTTTGAATTCAAAATAATGTAAAATATCCCTGTCACTACATGCATTGTAGAAAAAAAATTCAGTTTCTTTATACGGGGAAAACGTCACTAAGAAGCGGCAAAGTGCATCTGAGGAAAGAAAACAATAGTTTTCTCCGAATTCTTTGCTGCATTAACTCCGTTAAGAATTTTATTCCACTGTGTGTTTTCTGAGAAATGGAGGCTCGTGTGTCACCGTTTGCAAATCAGGTCTCCGGAGTAATCCACTCACAAGCGAACTGCCTCGGATCGTGTTTATTATTCAGAGTCTTGACTAAACAGCCAGCCGTTCCCTCTTGTTTCTTTTTCTTAAACTTCTCAAACGCTATGGGAGTTACGTAATGCTGTTATAATGTAGAACTTCTCGGGCCACATTTTGCCATGCTGCTACTGTTTAAGGATTTTCTTCGCAGAATACAAACCACCGCAAGAGTTAGCGCTGGAAAAAGACTGCTAAATTTTGTATCTAAGAGAGCTCAGCCATTTAATAAAAAGTCGATTAGGCAAACTACAGTTTACACAGATTTGTATTTACGAATTTATCGCTAGTATACATAAACACGTAATTTCTTATGTTTGGATTATAAACAGAAATCACCTTAAGAGCTTGGCATATTGAAACGGCCGCTCTACCCTGAGTTAGGCTCTGGAAAACTTGATATGCTCCTTACTCATATGGCGTGGCAAAGCCAACGTTCAATTCAAAAGAAGTCAGCCTCTACTTCCTGTCTATATTAATCAATTAATTTGAAGGAACAATGTAAAATCGCCAAAAGTAATTAAATAATCAAAGATATACTTTTATAATCAGATAATTCAATTAATTTGTTTTTGAGTAAAGAAAAATAGACTATTTAATATTAATTTTTATCTGATTCTGATTGATTACGTAAAACTTATGTTATCTAATTATGTAAACTTCAGTTTTGAAAAGTTTGGAACTAATTAATTTTACTATATTAAATAGGTTTTTTTAAGTGCACAATGAACGATGAATTATTTAGAACCAAATACGTGATAATATTTTCCAAAGAATTATGTGATTTTATTTAAAACTAGATGGGTACCTGGCGTAGCAAGGGTATTTATTTATATTAACCCGATACATTATTTAATTCTTGGTCAACACATTCCCAGTATCTCGAAAGAGTCACGAATACTGCGGGTAAAATAGCAGGGCAAAAAATATTTTTAGTACTCTAACAGAATAATTAAGTCTATCGCACTAAGGGGATGATTTTATTTACTTAAATAACATTTTAAAGGTTTAGACATCAAACTCGACAGTTTCCTTGTTATTTTCATATGAACCATTTACACCCCCTGACTCCATGCCTCCAAGCCTGAAGGGGTTATACACGAAAATATATAAGTAATTGACCTCTGATTTTTTTCCCCGACTCAAATATGAGCCTTCATACATTCAAAAATCCCGCTAATTCCACCTTCTCCCTCTAGGGGTGGTAGCGGTGTCTCATCTGCAAAGTGTTTGGTCTTGGGTCGCGAGGAATATGGAAACAAAATTTTATCTAAATTGTTGTCTTTTAATGTATTATACAGAAGTTTTTTACCCCATCCCATCATCCTGTTAGAGGACTGAAAAAGTGGATGTGGTAGATGTAAAATGATTAAATGGCTGCGCGTTAATACCAAGTGCGGCGAGAGTTTAGTGAGGGCGAACGTGATGTATCTTAATTTAACCCAGGCTGGTTGTAATTTTTACCAATCATGTGGAAGTCCACAAAATTTGAACTCGGATTCAGGCATCTGATTGGTTCCTGAAATTCAAAATTTATGTACAGCCCCCAATTAAACTGAGGGACCAAAACTTTTTTAAATATGTGATTCTGATAGATATTTTAACTTTAATTTAAAATATAAACTGATTTTGCCGAAATATAAGCATTTAAAATATCACCATGCTCATCACTCACTGCGTCAATGTTATACCGGGAGAAATTTACGCGCGACACATTTCTGCCCAAACCTTTATAAGATGTTTTACGATCTTCCGACAATATTAGGGTAATTTTTTTACTCTCGACTTCCCAGAAAACTCTAACTGCTTTGGTTCCTAAAATTCTAACGGATTGTTTTTTATCCACCCAATGAGATACTACACAGGCAATCGTAACCTAGAATGTTTTAATATTCAGTAATTACGAATATAGAAAATACCACAGTATTTGAAATATTAAATATCAGTATCACGGAAACGTGTCGTTACGGATAAAAGCCGACATTACATCTGAATCACGAGAAATAATACTATCAGAATTACACTTTTTCTCTGAGACAAGAGTTTATATTTTGTTCCTGAGCACAAAGGACGAAGTAACGTTTATTTTAACAAATTTAAATTATATTTTAAATAAACTGCAAGTGTTGGAGAAATTACGAAAACAAACAACTGCAACAAGTACAACAATTAGTACTCGCGAGAACGTGTATTTAAAATGTAATATTCCGGGTTTCCATACACCTACATATAGGTACTACTACATTGAGAAATTCATTGCTATAACTCAGAGACTTCATTCTACAATTTTTTTTCACGGTATGTAATCTTTAATTTAGAGGAATCTGCGTGAGATTTTTTACTGTTAATTTCAAGTATAGGAACACGAAGACATTCCCGATATTATATTTCTCTGCCTTATTCAAAAATCAACTTAAATAATACGGTTGTACTCGTTACATTTTAAATAAAATATATTTTTCATATGTACAGTATTGTACATGGCCACATGCCTAAATCAGGACGCTGAGTTGTATAAAATTATGAATGTCATTTTTATTTATTTATGATTATATTACTAGTGTATGTGCTGTTTGCTAGTATTAAATTTTCAATTTTCTTACTATTGGAGGTATGCTATTTGTACAGTATTTTCTGTGATCTGAAGTAATTGATGACCATGCCAGCTTGTTAATACTATTTTGTGATTATTTCGCAATCACTCTATATATAAATATAGGTTGGGCATTTCGTGAAGCGTGACTAAGCTGTGTCGCAATGACTTTATTGGCTTGTTGGAAACGAGTGAACAGATAATTGGACGATTATAGGCAATAATTGAGTTGCGAGTATTAATTAGCCGTTCACGAATTATACAGTCCGGTAATTCAAAAGTAGAGCTGTTGGTCAAGTGAGTAATTTAAGCTTAGTCTGCACACATTTGTATTAGGTTTGCTTGACGTTAAAGGGTTTCCTGCCAAACTCATAAATTACAAGGAACTAAGCGCTGCTTCAAACTAGTTCATTTCTCAAAGGACCAACATGTTAATTGAAAAGAAGCTACTTAGCCTGCTAAATAGAGACTTAGCTAATAGTGGAGATAGTCGAAATTCAGAGGAATCAATATCGGATGAGTGGTTCTGAATAGTGGCTCGTGATTAACATGGTGGATGTTGGATTCGACTGCGCATAAACTGCCATAGATTTGGCAGATAACTCAATAAATATATTAATGACTTACATATATTTACATTTGAGAAAGAGTTTTATATTTCAGACAGTTGTACTAAATATCTGTCGACCGCTAAAAGCTAAACCACTTGAATACTACCACGCTGCAATGTTATATTTTTGCCACTGTAAATTAAAATTTATCGTATCGAAGAGTAGCTGACGGGAAATCAATCAATAGAACCAGATCAGGTTTAAATAATTTATTTCACATTTTATTATTAAATAAATCAAACTAATTATTATCATTATCACAGACATATTCCCGCTTTTGGCACTTCACCAGGTGATTGATTAATAGAATTATATAATATGTTATTGACAAATCTGAATTATTTACCTTCGAATAAGAGAAATATACAGTACGTAGAAAAACTGAAAAATATTTTACTGTAATTAGTACCTTCGTTGATATTATGTGGGTTTGTTCTACAATTATTCCTGAAAACATTCCAAACTTTCACCCCCTTATTTAATCACACAAAATATTTTTCAATGACATATTTCAGGAGGTTCTTCGATGTTCATGCTCATTGTTTTAGAATGGTTATTAAATAATATATATATCAATTTATTGTGCTTATAAATACTAAATTTTTCCCGGTAGCAGAAGAATGAAATTTCACATGTGGACAGTTTTAATTATAAAAGTGTATAAAGAATTTTATTAACCGAAGATCTATTTTAGTAATCGAGATTAGATAAGCCTATCAGTATAAAAAATATATTGTTCTGACCTTAAAATAAAACTGTAGTGAAAATAGAGATTAACAGAAGCTATCACATCAGTTTATATTGTTTCTGGATAGTGAATATGATTTATTACGCATTACTACACTAATCTATATTCACTTGGCGGAGTTGCGATTGAGTCTTTCTATCTCCGTTAGAGGACTTGTTCCAAACGATATTACAGGCAAAAATTGTTCCAGTCATTTATTGACTCATCTAGGAATAAGTATTTGCTAACATCCATATTTTTGCAGCCTAGCATAAAATTTGGACATTCAAAAACTTTGAGACTTATAGCTAATAAACGTAGACTTTCCCGGTGAACGATTCGGATGAAATCTTCACGGTTGGTTAATCGTGAAGATTTCATCAGAAAACTAGTAGCTTTCTCCCTTTTTCCTGAAGCATTTACTACCTTAGCGTCCCCATTATCATAACGAATTTCGCCGAAATTTTCTGCACCGTTTCTATGGATTGTATCTGACTTCTCTTATACGGATACCTGCAGGATGGTTACTAATTATTAGGGTCTTTATATGCCTTTTTTTGGACTTTTCATTATTATTCTTGATAGCTCTAACGAAAGAGTTCTTTCTTGTAGCATAATTAATGTACCTCTCTTACCCCAGCTTCCTATTTATATCTTTTGTTCCTTCCTTCTCCATGGAGCTGCAAATCCATTTATGGCTTGGCCGACTGCCAGAGTGTCCATGACACATTCTTGATTTTATGTAGTGGCAGCACGTGTTTAACATAGCGATTCTCCTTCAGTATTAACCTCAGTTTCCCTGACCATGTCGAGCATAAACATCCAGGACCATGCCGGGAACTGAACACAGGACCTCTGTGATAAGAGGGATAAAAACTAGGAGTTAATTACGTTTACAGGTAATAAATATTGATCATAGATCACCGATAAATCTGAATTATATAATAAAGTATAATATACTGGTTTGAAACTGTTCATGAACAATTTACTGTGGGTATAAACCTAAATCTAAGACGATTATAATGTAAATATTTATGATTCTTTAAGACGAATCATTAAACTGGTTCTGATTTGAAATACTTGATTTATTATTAATTTTTTTTAATTTATAGGGTCTAGGTATGTAAATTTTATTTCGGCGGCCAAGCAAACATCTCTTTGACCGTAACGTTAGTCTGCTCCAAGGGTGAACTCCCTACGCTGGATTACGGGAGCAAAACACGTTTCAACGTAGCGTTAATATTAAACACGCCCTGAATAATGAAGCATTCGTTTAGTGCTCGGTGTTGAGCCATTATCAAAAACTAAGCGTAGCGCGCCTCCACTCGGCTCCTTCAATGAGATGAGTGCGTGCGACTCCAAGATTTAACAGCAGAGGCAGCTGCAGCTGCCACGACTTCTTAATTAAGCATCTGCTACACTTAAATTTCACCGATTGGCTTTACTGAGCCATAACTGAGAACATTTATCCGGTTGGGTAATAATTTCGCAACAATCGGAAAATTTCAGGCGAAAGATCACCGAAGTCAGCATTTTATTGTTAAACATTGGCAAATACAACACCTGGGTATTACGGGTCAGGTAATAGCACTGGGATGTACATCAACGAAAAACCTGAACGTAGTGGTCTATTATAAACATATGATGGAGCTACTCTAATTGTTTTCCAGATAATAATTTACATTACCGTTAATTTTTGTAAATTATTACTTCAGTACGAATGCTGTATCTTAATTGGAATTTTTAAAATTACCATTTCAAAAATAGATCCCAGGGAACATATTCTTTCCAATATCTGTTTTTTCCTTGGCTTTGCAGCTTATTCAGGGACTTGGCCTACCAAGTCGACAGAGGGCCATTACCTTACATTACGTATTCCAAATTTGGAGTGGCACGTAGTCAGCGTATCGATTCTCCAACAGTCTTAATCCCAGTCTCCTCTTTTCTATTTCTACATTAACCTAACTTTGGGAAAGATAGGAGCTCCGGAAAGGAAAAGAATAAAAGCCTTTAAAATTTGGTGCTATAGGCGAATGCTGAAAATCAGTTGGGTGGAAGGAATAACTAACGAGGAAGATGTAAAAAGAATAGGGGAAAAGCGAACAATATGGAGGACGTTGACCAAGAGAAGGGATAGATTAATAGGCCACGTTTTAAAGCACGGGGGTCTTGCAAATTAGCATTAGAGGGAAGTGTGTGTGGCGTAAGAACAGAAGAGGGAGGCCAAGAGTAGAATACGCTAAGCCGATTAGAGAGGACGTGGGTTGTCCTAGTTATGAGAAAATGAAAAGGCTTGCACAAGATAGGTCTTCAAAGTCGTTTTACGACGCCCTGCACTTATCATCCCTTAACATTTACGGATAAGATTTTTTACAGGCAACATACACTGAACTGAACACGATATATTTCATTACGTCAATGTTTTCTGAACAGTTTTTACACTATGAAGTTGTTGGAATAAAATTATGTATTTTATTTTAGCTGGCATTTATGCGCACTACAAATTCACGGGAGTAAACCACTGCGTATTGTTTTCACATAACTAGCTATTTCCCTCCAGTTATAAATAAATAAATATGATGTATAAATAAATATATCTCCAACGTGGATAATACTATTACCATTGTGATCTTTTATGTTTAGATTCCATTAACATTGCACTTATTAACTACGCTTTTATAAATTCCTAAAGGTAGAAAAGAAATATTATCATTATTGTAGTAACGTAATTTAGATCAAGATTATAATTAAATATCCCTTAATTGAAGTTGCACTCAACTGTATTAATAACAGTATATAATGCCATTATTTTGCCATTTATAAGACTTGTTTATCAGAGGATGTATTTCGAAGGCAATTAACCTAAATGTAGTACACGAGTCGTGCCGAAAGTCATTAACGCGGTCAGCGGGTTGTGATGTTGTTTCGCAGCATCATGTCGAATCTTCATTCATTACCTGGCCCTGTCTTTCAAAGGGAAGAAAATAATTGCTCCCGTCGTTTCTTTCGCACACTTCTTCTTATTCCAATCCCCACCATCAGTGGCACTTTCTTTCAGCATTTTCTTTTCTCACTCGCTGCTAACAATATTTTGTCATTGTCATCCAGTTAAGGGGGAAGGATGGGGGAGAGAGTGGCTATAGAACTGAAAGAGAAAGAAACTTGGTCGGGGGGGAAAGTGAAACTGTTGTCGGAAATAAAGAGGCATAAGGTCAGAGAGGAGCGAGTTGGTCGGGTGTGTTAGGGGTTCTAGTTGAGAGGGGGTGGAAAGGGGAGGAGGTGGAGATATTACCTGCCCCACGCCGATATTAATGGACTTGGCCCGGCAAAAAGAAATTGCCTGCTGCCTGGTGCGCCAGAGTGAGAATAAATGCACGCAAAGTTTCTTCTGCAAAGAGCTCCGAATGGAGAGGGATTATTCTTCCAACAGAGCTTTGGCGACATCTTGAAAATTAATATTTGAATACTGGCGAGGCAAGGGCGGGGTAGACACTCCGCAAAGTGCACGGCTAAAGGAAATTGAGGTAAACAACGCTTTCCTCTTTGATGACACGCGTTCCAAAGCTCAGGCGCTTCGGACTTGTTTGGCTCAGATGTTCTTATAATTTAAGCAGTCGTCGGCGGATAAATTAAATTTTCGTGACGACGACTGCTTATAATTTAACAAAGGGGAAAATACCTAATACGTTTGATATCAAATATTCTATATCCGATTAGTTTCTGTTTAAGAATTCCGTGTGAAAGTCCTATTAGGCTATTGGATGTGTACAGATTATATGTACATACAAGAAAAAATTCTAATTATGTACTTAATATTTAAATTTATTTACCTACGCTTAACTATGTCGATATTAATGTAATGTAGCGGTTCTAATCAAGCCATTGACATGGATTCTTTTACTCGTCATGATCAAGGAAACTATGCCCGAAGGAAAAAGCTATGTAGCGTACGTTGACCTCGTACCACTCCAAAAAATTCTAAATGTTTCCAAAAAAGTCTGGTAGGGTCATTGCCCCAATCGTTCCCAGAAATACCTTTGAGGCGCAATAATAGCCTGATTCCTACCATAACGTTCAGAAGTAAACCACTGGAAACGACTCAATTCTTTTCCGACCATATAGTCCAGTAAAATGACATGTAAATTATTTTCACCGTCAATAGCACAAATTATAAACCACTATGTAATTACATGCATGCTACATTAATATGATGATTATCATTATTAAGTGTGCCAAATTAAGAAAGAAACTCCGCAGTTCCTATTTCCAAGTTTTCGGATTTATTTATCAATTTTTATCTCGTTTGTAAGTGAATAATTCTTCCAACTAAAATAAATCACAATTTAAATAAGCAGTCCATGGCCTGTTTCAGACAGTTTATTTGACTAAAATTCCTGAAGAAGGTACAAATACAAACCAAAACGTTGTTCTTTTAAATAATAAAATAAACTGTGTGAAACTAGTCATAAACAGCATCATAAATAAAATTTGAATAATTCGTATAGTTTAAATTGTATGCTGTCTAAAATTGGAAAAAAAGAAATGATAAAATTTTTCGAAGTTCTTGTTTTTGTAACTATTTTAGAAGATGATTTGGCCGAGATTATAGAAAAATATATGTACTTGTTCAAAGGTTTTATAAGAGGGAGAGTGGAGTATTTGGATTGAGTTAGAGGGGGATCTTTGGTTACTGTGTTACGACAAAATCTTATCTGATAATTGTGAAAAAGTATTATCCACATTTAATGGTACGTTAAATATTATTATTTATTAAGAGTTGATGAACTGAATGTTGAAATATTGAATACAATTAGATTAATGAAATAAAAACCGTATCAACCGTGAGTATAACATGGTTATGATTTGTTTTAAAGTTCAAATATTTTAGAAGACCTGTTTTGTTAATGAATAAATATAATACAAGAGAAAGTAAATGTTCCGAAATTTAAGAAAAGTAAAGCATTTGATGATAAATTGCTGCATTATAATTATCAGGTTTACCAGGTTAGCCTGATTAAACAAGGAACGAGAATCAACAAGCTATTACTGCTCTGTTTGTAGCTTAAATATTAATATTGAAGTAACCCAAAATATATGTGGTGAAGAAATATCTGACAATAAGCCAAATTTATTTCATGAGGGATTTGAAAGACAACTACATTGTATTTATAGTTGGAACGACTCATGATTAGTGTCAAGCTTGTCTGACTTTCCCAGTGGCATGTAAAGGAGTAACCGAAGTCATCCTCGAAACGCTAAATTTGTACAAATAGTGTTAGCATAACATTCTGAGCTATATAGTGTCGCATGATGATTAGTAAATGATAGAAAATTATAGCACGGCACAGTTGACTGTTAGTTAATTAAAGGTGACGATTACAGATTTGATTTTGTTAAGTGTTGCTTGAAAACAGAATATGGGATTAAAAAATTTAAAGTTCAATGTAGGGTTTTGGGAATATTGTTTACATATTTATATACCTGAAAATCTGCCCCCTGACAGTCGACCCAGTATGAAAAGGCCAGAAATGGACTCTACAGCCAACAAGAATGAATGAGCGATTAACTCATTAAGTTGAGTAGTTTTGAACCTGTATATTCTTAAAATATACACACTTTTATAAAACACACAATTTTGCTAATGGACTTGGTCAAGTTACACCTGATGAGTTCATCAAATGTCGGAACGGCTCGTACTTAAACTTATCAATGTAAACGTTACTCGGGAACCATGAATTATTATATTATTTTTAAATGGTTAGATAACTTTCAATCGTATAATTATAATTTGTTTCAGTTATGGGGTGCAATAATTACATGCCGTTTATTATCATTTCCTCATTTAGTGATTTTTTACTCCGAGACTGAACTGTTTTTAAGATGAAATTTGTACATTTTCAAAAACATTCTTTAAAATGCAGGTCTTCTGTCTCAAATTACTTTCAAATTCATGACGTCAATGACCATAATTTAAAGTGAGAATGTACATCACAGAACCCCACCATAATATTTTCTATATTATTACAAATAATCAACTGGTTCATGAGCTGGCCGAAAATGGTAGCCACAGAATTGAAGACAATATGGCGTTATGAGGCATTACCACCACCTAGATCTTTGAAACGCCAATGGCGACCGAATTTCGTATCTGCTCCGCCCCCTGAAGAGACACGTGGTTCTATTGTGCCTGTGAACTTACCGGGTCTGTTACCCTCAGAGACGTATCTGCCGCTGTATGTTGTGATGCAGCGACGTAATAAAACGGCCGTCCGCAGATATAAACTTTAAAACAGGACAGATAAATACTTAAAAGGGCCTATTTTCAGTATCTTAATACAACAATTTAGCCAATTTTTCGTTCTCTTAATAAATCTTTTAAAAAATATATATTTCGGCATCCACGCTAGTCCAAATTATGTCTGCATAGTTCTCGTACAGTTTTAAACGATCGTTGTTCACAAAATAAGAAAATTAAACAACTATTTGCCAAAACCATGACGGTCGTCATGAAAAATGCTGGCAATCTTTCCTAGGAAATTAAACCAGTCGGACTAAATATATACGTTTCAGTGACGTCACCCAATATGACATTATGGTTGTTATCTAGCGGCTTCGCTTTCTTAACTGATGTGGTAGGGTTTGAATTTATTTTAATTTAAATTATAGAAAGAAGAATAAATAAATAATAACAATTTACAATTTTAAAAGAATATTTAACACAAGAAGACAACAAGTGAAATATCCCCCTGCTTGTTGAAAGGAATTATACATTTTGGGAAATAAATTTACTATATCTATTAAAATTAAAAGCAAATTGATTCTTTCTCTCAGGGTACGGTGAGTTTAAATATGTGGTCAAACACTAATTGATGGTGGCAATCACTTCTGTGACTTTCAGTAAACGGATTTATAGTTGGTTTAGTACGTTACCGACACTGGAACTCGTAGGTAGATATGGCCTGAACCTTTAGAACCATTGAAGACATTGAAGTGGCAGCTTCTGGAAATGGCTGCTACCACTGCCCTAAATGCCATACCCTTGCGAGTCCCATGTGTTTCCGTCCGTTCAACAGTCACTCTCCAACTTCCATTCAATAACCGCTCTCTCAACTCCATCACTAAACTCCCTTATTAATCTCTTACCAACCACGAAATCTGTGATTTCACCTTTTCGATTAAAATTTTGGCAAAATAGAAAACATTCTTACATTTTGGAGTTCTCAGGTACGGGGATCACACGTCAGACTAAAAAGTCGTGAAATGACACGCACCGGAGTGTGGGAACTTCTGAAACCTAAGATGTTCCATCGAACACATTTATGAATTTTTTTGACTTCTAAATCCCCGAAAGGACTTCTCTTCAGTATATGATTTGATGTTGTGAGGCCCAACCGGATACCTGAGAAAGTCAAGGACCCCGAATATAAGTAGCTCGGAAAAAATTAGGCCAAAATGAAAATAACTTCTTTAGTAATAATAATAATGAAGCAAATATACCGATAATGAATACGTAAACATGAGACCAGTGTTTCCTAACCACTAAATTTTTGTGACGTCCCCTTAAAACCTTTTAATGTTGGAAAATTTTCGAAATGAAACCTAATTACGTGCTCAACATTGCAACTTCAAGCAACAATTTCTTCTTAATAAACACTTTTCAAAGAATATAATAATTAAATCAGAGAAAAAGGCAATTTATATTAAATATTTTTTATAATTTTTAACAACTTAATAATTTCAATACTTTTAGATTATTGAGACCATTGTGATTGATGTAGGGAGATTGTATTAATCAGCTTTAGTCTCAATATCCGTACTATTATTTCACTGTTCATAGTAGTAAACCACTAAACGAAATAGTGTAAATGAATAGAATTATTTTACTCTCTTGCTATTGACGTCTTTTTCATTTTCAGTTTAATAATCTGTGTGTAGTACGTAGTTTTTGTGTCCTTCAGGGTTGTTCGTTAAGGACCTCGTCGATGCACAGCAGTTCCATGGGAGAAGTTAGCTAGCTCGGTTTGGCAGTCTTGCTAGGCATCCGTGGAATTTCAATAACGATAAGGGCCTTTGCAGTGCCAACCCTGTCTTTCGGCTCAGTCTTTTGAACGGGCGCTCAATTTAATTTTACAGTGCGCTCAGCATTTTCAAAGAAATATATACGTATCCTTTTGTATTTTCTCTTACAACGTTAAACCACGAGTTATTATCTATGAATGGCTGCAAAATCAAAAAATAAAGTTGTATTGAAGCTCACTCACTCTTTACACACGCTCTCATATATCGATTGGTTGTCGACGAAGCGGAAAGGGAAAGATAGGAAAGATTTTGGAACAGTGATTACCTTGATAATCAGAGACGGGTGTTATTATTTATAACGAAACATTCGGAAGTTAAAGCTATTAGAATATAGTTTGGAATAGACCAGGACAATCAAAGTAAGGCTGCTTTGCAACTTTACAAATATTACAATGTCACAAGATTTCTACGTGTACCTTGTTACCGGAACCTACAAATATATGCTTAAGGAGTAACATGACTTTTTATGCGTGAATCTTCAATGAATCATCTAATATTATCTTTTCATGTTTCATCTCTCCTAATTAATCCAGATATAATTAAAAAACTGAAGAAGTAATTACAATAACCATAAAATTTATTGAAAAAAGCGATGGCAGTAAATTCAGTGATAATGCGGAGATTACTCAGTGACGTTTTTTCCCATTCTAAAATTTAGGAGGGGATGAAAATATTCGTTTTCTATAACTATGGGACTGGTAAATCAATCAACTACAGCATTGAGTAAATAATAATAGCTGCACCACGAAATACAAATTTTTAACTTGCGAGCAATCGTCACCCTCGACAAGTAATTGTAGATATTTATTATAAAGCCACGTTTCACCTTCAACTTACCCCATATGAATTATTTTCAACAGCTCATAATAATGCAAAATCTCATTTTCAGAATTCTTACCAGCCATGACATCCCTGGATGTGTTTTTTCTACATGACGAATTGCTAGTTATGAAGTGTTCCAAATACTTGTCCTTGCTGGAATAAACAAAAAAACTGACACCTGGCATTTTGTGGAATTTTTAAAACATTTTGTAAGGCAGAATGTGTGCCACAGGCAGACAGCTCCAGGAGAATTACCGGAAATTCAGTTTTGCACGACCTATGTTTAAATTTGAAGGTTTTGTCGCCTGTGATATAATATGCAGAACTATTTAATCCACGAAAGTGTGTTTTATACTGTCTGGGTTTTAACAGCTCCCACTCCAGATCTCTTAACTGTTCATCACCTGTAACAAATTTTGCTGTTTTCGCTTGAATTCTCTCGCGGCATTCTGTTTGTGGTTTTCTGAATGGATCTCGTTGTAATTGATCTATATATTGAACTTTGTACGTTACAGTCCGATTTAATTAGGAGTCCACTGGCGTGGAAGATGGAATGGTTTCCATTTATCAAAGCAACGTTATTCTGCTTCCAAGGTCTCGTAATACCAATTTTTGGCAACGCTGCTTATCCCTCTCTATTTCAAAGTCACAACTCTCGCGGACACTAACGGCAATCGGTTTTCCAATATAAAACGGGTTGTCGTTGCCTAATCCTAGAGTTATCCTTTTTTATCACAAAGTATAGAGTTTCCCACACCTTAAATATCAATTGCTGTACCTGTAGGTCAATTAATAATACATCCTACACGAAGTCGTTGAGGTGGGTCTTAACGATTATGATTCATGTACACAAAGATAAACAGGAAAATATAGGTCGTAATAAAGTCATATTAGGTGTTCAGTAGGAGAAGATGAAGGGATGAACTGTCGCTCGGTGCGAAGCTGGAGTAAGCAGAAATTCTTTAAAAAAATTTTTATATATATTAACGGAGTATACAGACAGCACTAACGTATTTTTACAACACCCTGTACATAAACGTCTCTTTCCTTTTACATACCCTGAACTGAGCAAAATATGTTTAGTTGCTTCAGTATTTTCAAAACATTTTTTTTCTCGCTACCAAGTTTCCGTAATAAAGTTTCATGTTAAAGTGAGCTCTCTCTCTCTCTCTCTCTCTCTCTCTCTCTCTCTCTCTCTCTCTCTCTCTCTCTCTCTCTCTCTCTCTCTCTCTCTCTTGTAACGTTTAAAATGTTTTTGATTGATTTTAATTTAAAAAATAGTAAGGAGAATAAATAATTAGAAAGTTTACAATTTTAAGTTTAATACAAAACCACGAAAACAACAAAGGAAGTAACAAATTATACATTTTGGAAAATGTATTGAAAAGAAATTGAGTCTGTCTCTCGGGTAATTATAGGCTTAAATACCTGATCAAACACTCATTGATGTTTAAATGGCTTCTGTGGCTTTCAATAGGCGACATTGATGGATTTATGGTTGGTTTAGTACGTTACGGAACCTTCTGGATTTGGTTGTTGCCGCAGGCCTTTGAAGTCTGTTGACCGCCTCGTCCATGCGAATCCCCACGTGTTTCCGACTGATAAACAACTAATCTCCGTTCTAAGACCTCTCAACCATCCCATCAATTCCCACCTAACTCCCTCTGCAATTTTATACCAACCATGATATTATAAGTTCCCCTTCCCGATTCAAATTTTGGCCAATAGGTAACATTATTACATTTTTGAGTTCCCATGTACAGGGTTCACACGTCTGCCTGAAAATTACAAAATGACACGCTCCAGAGATTACTGAACCTTCATCGGTAATCTCTGAAACGTGACAAAAATTGAGACCTAAGATTATTCCACCCAACACATTTATGACATCGCTGGCCATTGTCTTCTTAATCCCTCAAAGGCCTTCTCTTCAATAGATATTTTGAGGCCTGGCCGGATACCTGCGACAGTCGAGGGAAAAATTCAGTTAAAATTCATTTCATAAAAATGAAAGAAACCCCTTTAATAATTTAGAAACCACGTGTACACTATACTCTCTTCTTCGTACCTCACTTCAGGTTAGTTGAAAAATGATCATCATATTTGGAGGCAACTAGCCATTTCTCTCCAGTTATTATACATGCTAAAAAGGATATAAACAATATTATTCAGGTCTCAGATACAAAAATAGCCGTGCTATAGGTGAACTTAATATTTAAAATTTCAAGAGTATAGTTGTAGTCAATGAACTTAGTGGCAAGAGAAATCCCTTTTGGTAGCGACATATATTATCGCATAGTCTACCAACACGTATTTTAAACATCTTTATTCCTATTACTCTGTGAGAAACTCAAATCTAGATATATAAATAGATAGATCATTAATTTGTTATTTATCATGTAAGTGATGTTTCACGTTACCAAGGGTATAATTTAATGTTTACAATATGAATACACATTAAAACGCATTAAATAAAGTAATAATTTAGAAAACTAAATATCACATGACTGCATTCATAAGTATGATGTCAATTTATTAAAACGTGTATTCATGATTAGGACTAGAAACTGTAATTTCAAAGCAACAGTGTGTAAGTATAACCTCCGTCAATTTCATTATTCTGGTTTGATGACTGCGAGTCGGGAATCTTACATGAATTCAGCCGTTTTCCAACTTACTTCGTTTGAACGCGACTGTCTTCCTAGGAAATGAAGTCTGAAGTTTAAAGCTGAAAATGAATATGAATATGCCTTCGTCGCAGTTTAAGGATTGGTGATTCGTCCTATGTTGAAAGTAATTTGCAGTTAACAGCACTGATAAATTTATGTGAGGCAGTAATATCTTTGCTTTACCATTTTCTTATCTGCCGCTCCACCTAGAGAGTTTCTTTAACAGCAGATAACAAGTTTATGCATGTCTTCGTAATTTGTAAACTTGAAGGATTCCTCCCGGGTAATTTTCTTTCTGCTGTTGTCTCTTCTTGCTCGGGTGATGAGAGAGAGTAGTGAAGAAAAAGAAAAATGTACACATTAATTATGCGTCTGTGAAGGCTAGCAAGCGATTGTTCGCTTTTGCTGCCCTCCTCCGGGACGCTTCGGAGACAGCGTCGCCAACAGCGCTGCGCGCGCCGACGCCCGCAACTATCCGCATCTGCTACCGACGTTTCCCATTAGCCGCATATATAGAAAATACAAATTCAGTTTTATATCACCTTCACAATTCGCTCATGAACAATAATGAGAAAATAAATATTGTTAACCGTGTGAAAAAAAATTATATTAGCATTTTTCAATTGGCAGCGTTGAAAAGTATAATAATTTATGTATCATTGTTATTTATTCTACACAACTGTGCTAGGAATTTTCTTGTAGGAGTTTACTGTATTTAGGTAACCAATAGAATAAATGTTATGCACAATTTCCCAAAACGTAGAAAACTATTTTTATATCCTTGTACAGAGAAATTTCTAGTTTTTAAATTTATTTATTTTAAGTAGCACTTATCTTGCTGTCATTAGCCTATGATGGCATTTGTAATTATAAAATACATTTTACAGCGTATTATCAGAAGACAAAAGTTTTCATCTGATTTGTTCATCGAATTGAGGACTAGGTTACCTCATTAGATAAAATTGCAAAATACTTTTTTAAACTGCAATTAATATCAATTATAAGTTGAAGTGTACATACCTAAAAAAAGAAACAGACATTTACGTGTCTAAATTTCTAAAAATACAACGTAATATTAACAACAAAATCTATTAAATAAATTAACCACTTAAAGACTATTTAATTTGGTAAAATAGATGTTAAGTAATTTTCTATTTATTCACGTACACATAATAATAGGTCAAATACAAATTTAAATAGTGTATAAAATAATGAAATTATTTTGAAAGAGACATTTAAATGAGCCCTGATGTCGTTCCAAGATTTTTTAATATTTTAATTGTGGACTGATTGATTTAGAATTCAGGTTTTGCAATAACGTTCAAACTTAAAAAGTTTGTGAATTACGCTGGAATTTCCACCACAATTCTCGGAGATACTTTATGCTTCAGTATAAATTTGTAAATAAATCTATGTGCAATTTTTGGATTATTTTTCTGTAAGTACATCTTATGTATTTTTATGTAGGCATATTTAATTAATTTATTTTATCTCATTTACTTCAATTGTAATTATTTCTGTAGATTGTTTTCACACCCGAGGAGGTTCCAAACAATGGAACGAAACGTCGTGATATAATTTAATAAATAAATAATTTTAAATCTGACTAATTTTTCGCCTTCTCTTTAATATAGTTCATTTTATCACTTATTTGATGTTTGTTCCTGCCCCATATTAATTTCCGTAATGCGTAGTTGCCTCATGTAACTTTATAAATCACGCTTGTTAAAACTGATACGTAGTGACAATGAATCAAAGGTAATTAGAGTCGGAACTGGGCAGATTGCGTTCCAATTCCTGGATTGGTTCACGAATAAGTATCTAACAAACTCCATCGTGAGAAAATACGAGTTTTCAATTTAGTTGTTTCACAAATTAATCATTTTTATATAAATACCGTTACAAAATACTCGGAAGAGTGAAATGAAGAATGAAAAACCAAACCCAAAATTATTCATGCGCACATACTTTATTCCTGTGAAAATAATTGCAAGTGTAATGTGTGTACGCAGTTGTCGAAATGAATACGCGAGTCGATGAGTATTCGCCAACATTAATTGGAAACGATGCGCCGGTAATCAGCGGCTCGTAATTATTTGGAGGAATGCATAATTCATGAGTGTTTGTGGCGCGCTGAGGCCCGTCGTAAACGAGTATTTAGTTACAATCGCAATCGCTCCCCTGCAGATTAGCGTTATGCGCGGATTACATTCTATGGCGAGTGGCCCTGAATAGCGAGATTGTGACCCGTCATTACATTTACGACAGAGCCGTTAACAATCATCAACTCGTCTAAAAAAACATAATAAATCTCTGTAACGTAGCTTCCTTCCCGACGCATGTGGTTTACCTGTAACAGAAGGAAGAGATTAGTATTTTGACAGTCTGTATTTTAACTAGAATTTACCTTAGGATTTTCTGTACTATTGATATGACATAATAAAAAATAAAGGTTTTCATATCACCATTCAGCGAGAATATTACAGAGAAAACAGAAGGTTTGTCAAAAGGATTTGCTTTTATTATGTATGAAAACGTAGTCATTTGTTGCCGTAGTTTGTGACGGTTACTTTTTTTTCTATTTGGAGAATATACTTTTTCCGACTCGAAGCATTCCAAACACGTGAGTTAATTGACACACAATAACCGCAGAGAACTCCCGAATCGTTAACAATCATATAACTGAATATCAACCAATTAGCAATATTTTAAAAATAAATCCGTTCTGGCGTCAGTGAATTAGATCTCTAAAATTACAGTGATGATATACATATGGAAAAATTAAATATTTTAGTAGATTAACAAAATTTTGCGACAGCAATTTTATCAATTTTTTTTATTTGTAATTACTCAGAATGTAAAAATGAAAACTACCTTTGTCCTACTCTTCACAAACTTTGTCTTCTTAAAACCACTTCATTGTCTCCCAAAAAAAAATATTTTCAGTTTTAGCTAAAATTAATGATCCACTGCTCTTTATTCGCACTAATATTCTCGTTACCTCAAATAACAAGACAATAATAAATGATTACAGACAGTAATACCTGAAGAATTGTAAATAAAGAAACAAGCCATTTTGCAGCAAAAATAATTGAAATTTGTCCAACTTCACAACGTTCCAAGTTAACTTGATTAAGCCCACAAAGATGGACGAAACATAAAAGAAGTCAATTAAAAACCAATATTTAAATAATCGGCTGTATTTATTATTTATAATTGATATATTGATATAATTGATATATTGAATATGTGAAAAAGTCGCAAGACATATAATGAACAGCTCCAAGGACAAATCGACTTGCATTTGAAAATGTAGTGTTAAACTTAATGTCGGTAAAATGTTTGAATCGGAACTATGTTAATGTATTATGTTTCATAGTGCATTTTTACGACGGTCAGTGCAGACCCACGAATAACAAAGAAAATTAAATAAAATTGCTGTTGCAAAATTTTGTTCATCTACCACAAAATTTGATGTTGCCATATGTATATCCGCACTGTAATTCACCATGAGTAAATAGGTTCATGCGTTGTTGTTTTTAACTTTTATTTTAAATTTGAAGAAGAAAAAATAATTTGTTCATGTATCACATTTATTTATTGTAAAAGTAAAAAAGTATGGCGTTTAAGTTATTAGAATCTGTATCAGAAGTCTATGTCAAAATAACTTACGGGAATACCATAATAACTGATGACGTCAGTATTAAAGGAACAAATATTTGGAATAATTACCAAAATTCTCCAAAGAATATTTAATATTAATTAATTTGCAAGAGAATAATAAAAAGTTTTATTTATATAATTAACACATTAAAATAATTTGGAGAAAGATAAGAATGTGGTTAGAAAATTTTTCGTTGTACAGAAGAAAAGCTACTTTAAGGTTTAAGTCACTAGGATCGGACATCATACATAAATATGGCGGAAGTTACCCGCCTCGGTAAACTTGCGTAGTGTGGACGGCTTTGGTCGGGAGTCGGTCAATTCACGCGTTTAATTCGTGGTTCTCAAGGGGAAGTTGAATTTGTTAACTGGGGGCATCGTAAACGTAGCAGAAAATAATTCTTACTACTGAGGGAATTGACGTCTGAATTATCTGATTTTATGCTCGAAAGCTGAATCTACAACCTCTGATCACTAACGCTTGTCGTGTAAACATGTTTTCCATGTTAATAAAGGGGTCCTTTTTATTTTAATTAAATTAATTTTTTCTTAACTTTATCGAGTAGCGAATAGTCAGGATCCTTTACTTTCGCAGGTATCCGGCCGGGTATCACAACATCAAAACATTTATTGAAGAAAAGGCATTTTGAGCGATTAAGAAGCCGCTAGCCAGAAATGTAATAAAAGTGTCGGATGGAATAATCTTAGTTCTGAATCTTTTATCACGTTACCATAGCAAGTTCAGTAGCCTCTAGTGCGTGTCATTTTGTGACTTTTAGGGAGACGTGTGAACCCCGTATCTAGGAACTAGAAAATGTGTTTACATTTGGCCGAAATTTGAATCGAGAAGGAAAAATCAGTTCGGTTTTTCATAGATTGAGGAGGGTGTTTAGTGGGAAATGATGGAGTAGTTGAGCGGTCTTTGAACGAAATGGAGAGTGGCTGTTGATCAGACGGAAAACCCAAGAGAGTTTCCGGGAAGAGGCGATCAGCAGCCAATTCCAGAAGCTGCTACTTCAATTTCCTTAATGGTTCCAAAGGTTCCGACCAGAATTACCTAAATCGTTGTTAACGTACTAAGCCGACCATCAATCCCTGAATTCCGTGTAGTGAAAGCCACAGAGGCCATTGCCACCATCAATTAGTGTTCGACTAGGTATTTAAACCCACCATTTTTCACCTGAGAGACAGAAGCAATTTGCTTTCAATTTTAATTTATGAATTAAAATCATTTTCCAAAATGTGCAACTACTTTTAAAAGAGCAGGGAGGTTAGGTTTTATTTTACTTCATTCATTGTTTTCTTGTGTTAAATATAATTTTTTAACTGTAAACTTTCGTATTATTTTTTGTTGTCATTTAATTTAAAATAAATGATACCCTTTAAACGTTGCACATTCATCACTTCAACGCATTACTACTGTATTTTCTTAGGAAGAGTAATTGCTTTTTAAAACTCTTCTATCCTTTCCAAAGGTTATGACCGATTATTGCACACGATTAGGTAAATGCGATACTCATTATATATATAATACTCTCGGGCGACGGAAAATCATTTCACTTCCTCGTTTGCAAATTTGCGAACTTCATTTAGATTATTATTCTGGAAGGTTAACGTCGTTTATAATTTCGATAGTAATTGTTTAAAAAGACTGATAAATTATAATAATCATTCATAGCTTGCGCACAAGTTGAATGAATACCCCTATCGACTGGATAGTAGCTAGTGTAAATACCTTTTGAGCCAGAGTTAGTTGACAAATTGAACTGTCCATGCGTTGCAACCTTTATTTGCACAAAATTGCTGGCCCGTCGTTGCCGGTGGCAGGTAGGGAGGAAAAAGATCAATGGCTACCTGGTATTCATGGCTACCGCGAGAATTACCTATGTACACATAATGAGCATAGTTATGGCGGAGCGCTACAGATGTTACATTAATAATGGAGCCGGTTGTAGTCCGTAGCACGAAAACAAACACGCCCCTATTCTGCTTCCATTGTGCACAGTTCAGTGATACCGCGATAGATCAGCGCTAGTTCACCATGCATATTTTGTGTTAAATATCTCATGTCAACTTGGAAATTCTCATTAATCAGTTAAATATCTAACTAGATAATTATATTCTATGCGGAATATAAAATTCGCCTGTAATGAAAAATTATAAAATCTCCCGCGGAATGTTTTATATAGCAAAATAAGTTATTGGTCAAATAGTTCATACCACGCGATAATTTCTATGGAAACAATATCTATAAATTAAGTCGCACAAGTAATATTACAATCAATATGCAACTTCATAGAAAAAATATTATTTTAAAAATGAATGATTTTAATTTTGATGAAATGATTAAACCATTGGTGTTAATCAGCCACACAATTTAATAAAATACAAATTATAAATTTATTTTCAGGTTAGTTTTTATTAAATGTTTTGTGAGAAGATTTTGGCATATCCACAATTAAAAAAAAATTGTTTGAAGGATTACAAAACCTAATATAAATGAAATTCATAGAATATGAAGTCAAATCTACTGAACGTGCCTTCATTTGTCAATTTAATAATTTTGAAAATATATTGAGCAATAGTTTCCAAGTTTTTTGTGGAATTTCACGATTCCAAAATGTGCTGGGCTACACAGGGCGTTTATCGAACTTCAGAGTTTCTAAAGTGTAATTTTATTTGCCCCTGTGCTAACCATACACTTTCGGCAGCATAATTCCACGGGTCGTCGAAAATTTTATTTCAATCAGTCCCGAAATTGAAACTCAGCCACGTCGAAATTTTTAAATCGTCAAAAGTGTCTATGTTTATCATTAAGATAAGAATCTACTTATCGATTCTCGCAGATTCGCAGAGTCAAAACAGAAATGGTCAATTTTAACTCTTAAATTTTGAATTACTCTAAAACTTTATTTTCTGGAATTATAAAATTTTTCTTTTAATTGTACTATTTCTCTTCGTACTATTTTTATATTATCATAATCAATTTTAAGTTTAAAATTTAAATGATGCACTGACAAGGCTGTATTTGTTTTAGTATTATTATTTAATGATTTATATTCTGGTATCAAGATTAGTCCCTGTATGTCCAATTTAATTTTTATCATACTACATAATTTAGTTCTTTCACAGTAATTTTATCTTTTATTTTAGTTAAATAATTTTTTATTATATGATTTTAATCCAAAATTTACTTTATTAATAATATTATTTTTAATAACTTTGACTAATTTAGGTGTTAATTTTACAATGTATGTTAAAGAACACTACTTTATATTATGATTTCTTGTCCAACTGTTATTTCAGTATCATCAATATTATTAAATTCATCTGTTTCATTATTCATACATAATGGTTTAAAATAATGTGATGGTATCTTTTTATAGTTTTAAGGTTATTAGTGCATTTATTTAGTTGATAACTATTATGAATTTTCTTATTCATATTATTATTAGTTTTATTTACATATTATATAATACCATTTATTAAATATGCACAATGTAATCACTAAATGAAAGTCATATATAGTTATTGATTTCATTTAAGTAACAACTTATTCCTCATTTACCTGTCAAATTAATTTTTTGGGGAATATCTTAAAATAAGAGGGACTAGTAATTATTTCTAATATTTCAAAAATTCCAAATTTCTTGTCCTACATTCGGTTATATGTTGGATAAGTCCCCAGTTGCTTGAAAGAAAGTATTTAATATTTTAATGAGGCATTAAAATTACATCTCACAATGAGAAAAAATAAATTGATTTCAACATTTAATAATTAATAAAATATTATAATTTATAATACCAGCGTCTTTATTTTATATTTCATTTTTCATAAAAAACGAAAGCCTCTTTAATTAAATGTAAATTCTATAATTGGGTTTTATTGAATAATGAACACAGCTTTTTACTAAATAAATTGTACAATTTTTTTGGTACTTGTAAATATTGGTTATAAAGTATTTAATTATTTCACATTTCCCAGGAATTTCAATTAGTTTCAAAGTATTTATTAAATCCATTTCCCATGTTGTCTAAAGTCTGTTACGCTATGCCTATTATTAAAGAATGGTGATAAATATTTTAAATTAAGACCGTTCGCTATGATTCCTCTATTAAATATCACTGAGCTTACTAGCATTGCATACAAAGTTGTTCCCCCGAAATACTTGAAGGTCTGTCTTTAATTGTGCAAATTGCCGCAACTAGGCGCCATCAGGCAGCTCAGTCGTCGAATTCCTCTCGTTAGGAAGGGTATTCCATGCTGCGTGGCATGCAGAGAAATTCCGCTCCTCGTTGCAAAAGGGCGGTATTCCTGTAATGGTGCCACTGTCACAGAATTGCGAGGGTGGGACAGATTGTTCTATAAACACGGCTATCAACAAGCGCCTCGAGCAAGCCCACCAAACAACATCTACACTTATTACCCTTCATATTTCATTTCGATCTGTTTTACAAACTAAAATTTATTTCCCGTGTTACCGCTAAATTATATCAAGCAATTTCCGAGTTTCTAATATTATTCTCGCACTCAAATGAATGTAGACGAAATTTTTAGAGACATGGGGATGCAATGTAATGTAGGATAGAGTGACTGCGGGGCTTATCTGATCATGTCGGGGATGCCTCGCACTCTCTCTGGGTATTTTTTTATCAAAGTTCTCATATGCCGAGACACCTTCACCTATTTTAGGAGGTATATGTACTGGGGTCAAAGACCTTGGGCATATGGCAAGAGCTGTCCGCTGATCCCATTGGATCAGTCGGCCAACTGCCTCCTGAAACTGGTGGAGACACGGAGAAGGGAATACTGCGTCCCCACAGCAGACTCGTCTCCCGTCATTCGGAAGGGCGTGAGAATAGTACCCAATGCCCGACCTACCTGATGCAGGTTTTCTAGGGTTTTCCCTGCATCTCTTTAGGTGAAACACTGGGTAGGATCCTTAAATCATAGCCCGGGGGCCCTAGTTAACCCTTGGCTACCTTGCTCTACCTTCCGCATCCCCCCTTTTCAATTCCCTTCTTATGCTATTAAAGGGGAGTTGCCTGTTTCAGGATCACCCTCAAGTAGCCTGTTAACCAAAAAAAAAACCAATGTAATGTAGCAACTTGGGATTCCATGATGAAGCAAAATAATGGATACATTACTCCAAGTTTCTCAATTAAGCGCTTTGCTTGCTTTTACAATTTACTTACGTATGAGTCCTCTCAAAATTCTTCCGTCGAAGTTCCCTTTTTATTCTAAAATTCTCCTTTTGAGAGTAAAGAATTTGTCTATCGCTTTCCCTTGTACACTGTTGCCTTTCAAGTGACAGTTTTGTGTATTTGTCTCGATTTGAGTAAATGGACCGAACTTTGAAGTCACTCGTTTCATGCCCAAAAAAGTCAGAATTTTTTTTTTCATAGCCATATGATATTCGGACGTCATCAGCAACCTCTCTGATAGTGATTCGATGATTTTCCAGAATCATTTTCTTCACTTGTTTGACGTTGTTGTCAGTTGTTGATATGTTAGGGAGTCCATGGTGCTCATCCTCAACAAAGTATTCTCGGCCCTTTTTTGAAACGTCTGTACCACTCGAAAACTCTTACCTTACGCATAGTAGATTCGCCAAAAGTTAGAGACTAACATTTTGAATACAGTGATGCATTTCATTTATTTCATTTTCCAGAATTAAACAAACGTTTAATCCATTTTTAGAAAGCATAAAACACCGAGCAGTCGAAAACACGCTTAACCTTTTTGAATGTAAACAATAATTTAAACTTTGAAAATGGCTTCTGTACCAACAAATTGAAAAATACATATATTTTATAAAACTCGCAATTTAGAAAAGTTCCCGTACATCCAATTGAAGTCGTTTATTAAAATTATTAGAAAATTTTTGTACTTACTGCTACATAAAATTATTCAACGATTTTCTCACATTCCTGTATACAAAGTATGTACCAAAAGAAAATAATTTAAACAGGAACATAAATTTCAATACAACAGGAATTAATGTATCGAACACTACAGTACAATTACCGTATTCTATATTACGTGTCATTTTATTAATTTCAATAGCAAAAGATAGATATTCAACTTCATTAAATGTTTTTGAAAGAATGAAGAGGTATTCAAACCCTTTCAGTGTATTGTCCTGAGGTAAGGTAAGTCCCCTCAAATTAATTGCAGTCCGCTAGAGCATAACTTGAATGCCCTACAACACGTTCATGGAAACGAGTCTAGTTTTCGTTCTACTGAGAAATTGACCAATCATGTAATTTATTTTTATGGTGAGATAAATCTTTTCACACTAAAATTGCTAGTTCTGCCGAGAAAAGGACGCGCCGTCCATTTCCCAAATAATACCCAAAAGAAGACGTGGAAACCATAATAAATGGCATTAATGACGAAAGTGTACAACATTAGGATTAATAGAGGGAAACCTAAGGTAATGGAATGTAGTATGAAAACGGTGTAATAATAAATTTGAGATAGTTTGAAGGAAGTTAAGGAATTCTGCTACTTGGGAAGAATAATAACTACGAATAGTAGAAGTAAAGGAGACATAAATAGTAGGATACCACAGGCAAGGAAGGCTTTCGCAAAAAAAAAAAGAATTTACTTACGGGTAATAAAAGTGTGAATATTAGGAAATCATTGCTAAAAATGTTCGTATGGAGTGTGGCGTTATATGGGTGCGAAACGTGGACGATAGAAGATTCGGAAAGGAAGAAAATAGAAGCCTTTGCAACGTGGTGCTATAAAGTATTCTGAAAATCAGATGGGTGCATAGTATCAGTAACGAGGACGCTATAAGCAGAATAAAGGACGAGCGAACAATATGAAGGAAATTGACCAAGTAAAATGATAGATCAATAGGCCATTTTTTAAGACATGAGGGTGTAGTAAAATTAGCATTAGAGGGAAGTGTGTGGGGTGAAAACAGAAGAGGGAGACAAGGATGGAATACACTAAGCAGGTTAGGGAGTATGTGGGATGTGGTTGTTATGCGGAAATTAAAAGGCTTGCGCTAAATAGGTTAGCATGGAGGTTTGCATCACATCAATCTTAGGACTACATAGCGCAAGAACAACAAAAAATATTATTAATAGTGCAGTTTTTAATAGACACCCAATAATAGTAGTTTATCTATTATTACTATGTTGAAATAAACGAACAAATTTACTTCAAATTCGCTATAATATTGATAACAAGAGATTAATTAGTATAAACTGGGCTATCTAAGTAATTGTTTAACTTTCTCGTCTGCTCGGGCCACGTGTTTGACATTTCTGCTTTGAATAAATAGATTTGTATCACGAATCACGTGATTTGTATCATGCTTCACGTGATAATATACCAAAATACGATGACCTGACTGGTATTTTTATTCAAGACAGTATGTGAGAATACTTGCGAATATGCTTGAGTGGAGTTTGCTGTGCAGATGCTTCGAAGATATTAAGTATGTGATTGGCTGTGGGACGCCGACGGTACTTAAATATTCATTGGGCGTAAGTTAGTTTATGAAGTAGGAGAGCGGTGAAGACTCCGTGGAGGGTGTTCTGCCCCCGGGGAAGACGCTCCCAGAATAGTCTCATCGTCGCGAAACGGCGCCATGTTTGCGGACTCGGGCGCTTATTGAGTCAACAATTGCCTCGAACTCCAGATCTACAATGCCCGCTGCTAATTAGCTGGCCGGCAAACACATCCCAATAACTCAGCACGACCAAATATTGAAATACACATACGTTGAGAGATAATATCAGCCATTCTACAGTCAACTACATTTTCAAATTTAATTATTTCAGATCTGTCATTCAAGCCTCTAACTTATATGTATTAGTTTCATTACTAAGAAGATAAGCTGTCGGTTTATTCTGAGATATAGAACTGTAAAATTGTAAATGTATATTTATATTTCGACTTGCTGAGATCTGTTAATCTACACTGGAGCTGAGAGAGAACAGTTCAGTTTGAATTTCGTCAGAGAAACAATGCCGACATTTCTGTACAGGGGTAAACGCCGTTTCTAATTCATTTTATTATTTCTTCAACAATTCTTTTTCCTCAAACAGAAAAATATTTGATAATTGTGTTTCTATTCAATCACCAACTCATTTATCAGCCTCAAGAAACTTTAATTTCTTGACGAAAAGTCTCAATATATACTAATTATATGTTGAGATGAAATTTCAATCCGTTCATAAATAAGTCGGTTATTTAGTTAAGGACTGATTCCGGTACGTATGAAACCGAGGTAAATTGAAATAATATGTACAGGGTGTTACAGAAATAAGTTCTGAAACTTAAAGGAAGTATATAGGGGAACAGTACTATGAAAAAAATTGTAAGCTTAACCAATTTTCTTCTGTCCACAAATTATTTATATCCAGAGCAAGATTCTCTCATGAAACAGTTTCTTTCAGATTAACCCACCAATGAATCCGGGTATATTGGCTCACTCAAAAGTTTTACAAATTTTTCACTAAATAAGTCACTCATTTCTACAAAGGATAAAAATAATGCATTTAACCAATCAGTTCACAAATTATTTGCAATGCCTATCATGATATTCAACAAATTTTATGTTTGATAGTTTACTGTTAAAATAATTTGTTTTAGAGATTATAATGGCTGGGACCAGCCTAAAGCTACTGTATTTAGGTAATTGACGAAAGGAACATGCTCGGTAAATTAATTGGTGGACTGAAGAAAATTGGGCAAACTTGTAGTAATCATTTACAGCAATTAAAGTCTTATGTAGTGAAAATTTTGTAAATATTTTCTTTCATTTTGTTATTTTTATTTATATTTAAAAACTATTATCTTACAGATTATCAGTTAGGTAAATATCGATACAGTATATACAATATAAAAAAATCATGAAAATAAGATATGGTATATTATTAACATGGTTGCGTGAGGGTAGGTTAATCCGTTTGATTATCCTACTTTAGCCGAACAGGTTAGGTTTAATTGTATCTGAGGGGCATACGACGTGGGTGTGTGAGGATTGACAAGCAGTGAACTGATTTTTGGAGGTTTAATGAGGATGTGGTTTACGGGCATGATGGTAGAGTGGGTTAGGGTGTGCCTGAATGATCAGGGGGAAGGATGAGGTCAATTGGGAGTTTTCTTTTGAGGCGACGGGATTTCATTTGTTATATTTGTCAGAGGCGCTTCATAACTGAGGAATATGTGAAAATAAAGCTGATAAATAGAATTGGAAATCCTCAGATCATCCTCGTCTAATACAATTCTTCCAATAGTTTCTCCAGTAACAACCTGAAATTCGGAGCTTGATTGTTTTCCTGAACAGAACTCATTTTTAGGCGAAGTGCTGTTCAATAATCACAAACAGCCCCTCAAGGCTGATGAAAACCGGCGTGTCACATACACACACAACTTGAAAGAGACATTTTCTGTTAACGTGTGGTTTGGTAGCGTCAGAATTTTTAGCTGTAACTTACCTCTTGCCATACATGTAATTATATATTTGTCTGTTAGCAGCGGTGAGACGGGAAGCGCGCTTTACTAATTTTCTCAGTTTTCTTTTCTCAAAATGCGTATTAAAGACGCGCCTCGAACAAATGTGACAGGGGGAAAAATGTTTCCATTATCTTTATTGCCCGTTTTTAAATTTGTGCACTTCTGTAAATTATTTTTATAATGCAGCCTTATTTTAAGTTAACAATATACTCATTGTACAACGTTTGCATAAATTAAATTACTTATAAACTAACATTCAGAAAAATGACATCATCCCTCGGGTCATAATTAAGGACATTCTCAGATGTAGATTTAAAAACAAAAACTCTACTCGGTATTGTCAGCACAATGAAATCTGGCAAAAGGTTTCAAACAGAGTAATTGCCGTCTAATGCCTTGTCTGAAACTCGCCACTGGTCCTCAGATCTCGTGCCGGTCCCAACCGATTCATTTCAACTTCTGCGTTTGAATGAATACCTTGCTCATTTAATCTTCTTATCCGCAGGCACGATCAAAAACCTTTCACCCTGGATCATCCAATTCACTACTACTTAAAGGGTTGAAATAGTCTCTTATTACTGCTCTTACCTCTCTCTCTCTCGAACCATTTTGTGTTCCTTTTTAATAATTTTTTCCCACTCCATTATTTAATTTCCTTCGGTGTCGGTAACAAAACACACTCCAAACAAAGGTATTTACCTTTAGAATTTGGGAGGAGCTAACCACCCCACTTACCGCCGATGTCACAGCCAGGTGTCACGCAGTCTCAACGTTTTTAGAAATCCCGGACCGGCGCCAAACTGTCCAGGTCTTTTTACCCATCGTGCAACCTTCTGTAATTTCTCTCAAGCCAAATTCCATAATTAGTTGTTTTAACGATACAGTCATAAGATACGAATTACCGAATCAGAGCAGTTGAACTATAATTTTTTATTTCGTGCATCTGCATAAGTGAAAGTATAGTTTATTACTTTTTTATACCGTTTAGGAACATGGTTTATTACTAATTTTTGTTTTAGAGGTTCTATGTATGTCCATAAACTTTGGGAATTCTATGAATCAATATGTATTATTTGCTAATTAATTTAGATCTATGTTTCGATGCCAATGAGTTCCCACATTAATCAACCGTACGAATCTACGTCATTAAAGGTTACTGTTTTTGTTCTCTACAATGACTGGTGAGCTTCGTCACTGAAATATCGTAACTAAACGAATAAAATGTTCTGTTGCGTTCAGCCGCGGAACACAACCTTTCCATGGCTGTCCTAGCGACGACGTGACCTGGCTCCAAGCCCCAGGGGGATTTTATTCCTATGCTACATCGACAAATTCTACGCTGTGTAATCGTGATATAAATCCATTCTTTCCCGGCTAGAAACCTGAGAACATTTATTACACTCTATTATATTATTTTATTATTATTATATTATATTGTTCCTGTGTTTACGACCGGGTTCGTCAAGCGTCTGATTTTGTTTAGATAGCCCCTGTAACTTCAGGTATTTCCAATTCTTCTCCTTTGGAGCTGTTCAAAATTATTCAAACATTATTTGTTTGGGTGGAAATATTCAAATTGCAATAATATTTAGTTTTCTTAACAGTTAAGAATATTTTGATAATTACAAACATCAATAAACATATTAAACTTTTCACTAAGACAGGAATTAACATTAATGAATAGCAAAAATTTTCTGTTCCTGAATAAGACTACTAACGATTACCCTTTTAGGTCGTTTTTTTGCAATCGTTGCTTCACTCTGATCTGCGTAAATCAATAACACTGAAAATTACGCTGCTTAATTCAATACATGCTTCTGGGTCTGTGCATGTACTGTTGCAAATCAACATGACTGGAGCTTTGAAAACGAAAACAGCCGGCGGCGTCTATGTTCCGTTGAATCACACGAGGTTTGTGGGTGACTAGGTAGTTTATTTTCTCTGGAAATAAATTCAGCCATAACTGCAAAAACCGAAATCGTGTAGCAGCAGTTCACTGTATTTAATTAATTCCTCTTTGAATCACAAGTAAATTTATTTTCCTCCTGAAAGATTTTTTTAGATATATCAATGTTAGTGAACCTGATGTAGCAATGTTTTAACTGAATTATCTTTTAATTCTGCTTCCACCAGTTTATCCACATAATATTTTCTGTTACGAAACTAGAAAGGTAATTAAACTAATTTTTCCATTGTAAGTTTAGGTTTTCTAAAATCAAATTATTGTAAAGGTAACATTCAAATTTCAATGGAATAAAATCGTTATATTAGTCTTCTTTATTTCCAGGGGAGGAAAATCGTTCTTGTAAAAAAAAATATTTTGCTCACATGAGATACTAAACCAGTACATACACCTCTGCATGTGAGAACCTTAAAGCCAGAGAGAGAAGTAGGCTCTTTTTTTGGTTAACAGGCTAAATGAAGGTGATCCTGAAATAGGCAACTCGTCTTTAATAGCATAGGCAAAGGAAATTAAAACAGGGGGGATGTGGAAGGTAGAGCAAGGTAGCCAAAGGGTTGACTAGGGCCCCAGACTATTGCTTAAGTATCCTACCCATTATTTCACATAAAGAGGTACAGGGAAACACTTAGAAAATCTGCATCAGGTAGGTCGGGCATCCACTAAGGTAAGCCCATCCTCCCTATCTGAAGAAATTTCTGCGAGGGAAATCTGCCACAAGTATCCTCCGCTATGTGCGCCATTTTTCTACGTTCTGTTACCGCATATATACTACGGTAGTTTCCTCCGCGACAGTTATATTTGAGTTTATGCCTTCATTAATTTAGGAATTTTGAGATAGCTAAAACAGTTTGAAGCACAGTGTACATAAATATATTAATTGGTATTTGAATATACTATAAGAATAATTCATATCAGTTATTTAGTTTTAAAATGTTTTGTATTTCACATTCATTTGTTGACAAATATTTCAGTTGCCTCATATGATTTAGTCTGATTGAACGCGAGTACAGAGATTGTATCACAATATACTGCAGCTGCAGGCGTTCATGTCCATCAAGCTCCGATTAAAATTACAAACATTTACTGGGAAAGAAGATAAATCTTTTCAAATAATACTGGCAAAATTCCAACTTTCAGCTAAAAAAAACGGGATTCGCCGACCAGTCAGAGTATTACAGCCGTTTAGCCTGCCTGTTTCAAAATAAAAGTGATACATATCATCAAGTAATGTTGCCAGTGAGAATAAATTTAAATGCGGATTATGGGAACGTGTCTGTGCCCACACAACGCGAAGTGGTACACGTGCGTTTCCCCACGCACTGATTACATTAACATCACGCAAACATTACTTCACAAATACGGGTACAGGCTACGTGCGTATCCTCCTTCCTCTCCTAAATTATAATCACAGTATCAGTCCTTGAATACACTCGGTTATGTGCTACGCGGTACGTGGCTGCCAGCGCCTTGATAAGCAGTCCGCGTAGCTCAGTGATGATACGCATTCTTTAAATCTTACAATGGTAATATTTAACACATTCTTATCATGTCTGCTTTAGATTTTCATGGTCCTGGAAAGTTATCAAGGACCATAGATAATTAAAATCCTAACTCATTTGAAGAGTATAACAGCTTCTTTCTCGCACCAGCTTGTCCAAACGAACAGGATGTGTTACACAATTGATATCCATCTAAATTATGAACATTGAGAAAATTGAAGTATATTTAACGGGCCGTAATACAACTCAAACATGATACGTATTGGCTCGACAGTGGCTCTGAAATAACAACCCCGCCGGCGCCAATCAGTCCAGTCTCAACAATGGGACTTGGCACGAGGAAATAAACATTTTCAGTTAAACACATGCAAATATTTGCTTAAATTTAATTACCTTATGATCTTTTAAAAATTTAATAACTTTTCACTTTTACATAAATTGTTTATAAATTTCTCACTTCTATTTATATTTTGAAGCACATCAGAAACTAGCAGATGGTTTTAGTTTCATTTTAAACTTTTTGTTATTTTAATTTATATTCCTTCTTATTTCGGAGAAATGGAAGTTTATGAAGTCATAATAGCTGCTAGGCTTATGTAGGTTACTTACTTTTTTTCTTATTTATTTATATTAATTTTTGTTGGGAAATTTATGCTTCAGCTATACAGAAGTGGAGGTTTTATGATTTTCTGTTTATGATTACATATAAGTGAATCATGGAATATTAAAAGGTTACGAACTTTTAAATGTCCTCCAAGTATTTTGGCTGTGTTAACATGAATGGTAAACCTTGAAATAGAATCCAAAATCTGTGAGGAAGACCCTGGCGCTCTCCGGCTGGGACGGTCTTAATGGAAATACCTCCTGCCCCGGAGTATCACTTAAGTGACCACTGCGACCAGCCTCTGGTCTTTGTTTGTCCTGCCCTTCGATAACTTCCCCTCACCACTTCTGCAACCGAAAACTTCTTCTGTGTTTGCGCGCTCCCTATTTTACCGCCGTGCAATCAAAGTTGTTCAAAGGGAAAATGCCTGCTGGACTCTTGAACTCGTCCCGAGGTTTGTGAGGGGGGAGTGGCCGAATTCTAACAAGGTTTACCCCGGCACGGGAGACAGCGGCGCTCCTGAGTATCGACGTCTTCGTCGGCGTCCTTACATAAGCACTTCTGTCACGTCAGCACCAATCAGAGAAACGGCCATACACGAGCTCTGCAAATTACGGAAAAGTGAACTGGATTGCCAAATTCAAACCTCGCAATTCGTGTAATCTCGTCAGTTGTTCATTACATCCCTACATACAACCTATTTATAAACATATTTTTGTATGTTAATTATTTGCATTTATAATTATATCCGCAGAAGGGATAGCCTAAACTTCAGTTTTATAGGACAATTATTATGAGACTCAATGACTTTCAATCTTAAAGTCAACGTGATGAACTAATTTTTTATACTATATGTGACTGGGGGGAGGTTTAATAAAGATTTAAATAAGGACAATTTTTATGTAAATATAAAGCAAATTAATTTATTAAAACAAATATATGAAACAAAAATTTGGCGTCCATCAATATGCCACAAATAGGTTGACATGAGACGCAATATAATACAGGGTCATGAATGTGGGGATTTTCACAGTAGAAATATAGTTATTACACATTTTGATGCATTCATTGGCAGTGACACACTTGATTTACGAACTTCCGTGTTTGTGAGGCGGCTGCTTCCTTTGTTGGGTCCGGCTCGGTTTCTAGCCTGGCTACCGGAGATCACGTCCAAGTGGCACTTCCTTTCCAGAATTATGGTTCCGCGATTACGTTGACAGGTGAAGCTACATTGCCGCACCCTGCCGTCAGTCTTCTTTCTTTTCTTACGCCAGCAAGATTACTAGTTGCCGTGCCTCTTTAACTACCGAAAAATTCACTTGCCGGGACTCATCTCCTCTGACTTCCTCAATTCCAAATGCAACTCCCGACTCTAATTATCAATATTTCGCTTTTTCTTTACCTTACTTCTTCAAACTTCCATTCCAACTGCGATTTGCACTCTCATCCGCTGTGACTTTCTCCTTCTTCCAAATTTCTTTTCCCACGGACTTTTTCCTTCTTAGAATATTCTTTCATAACTGCCTCATTTTCCATCACGTTCTTTCACGCTCACCATGAGGGTGTATGTCCAGATTGGCCCGCGGTTTTCTCCATATTTCGTGAAAGAATCGGCCTTCAAAATTCCAGACGTGTCGGTGCACCGGGCCAGGCAAACTTCCCTTAATGTGCGAAATTCAGGATTTCACACGCTTGGGGTCTCTCCTTTTCGCTAAATAGGTGCCCGCTACATGTGTTTTCGTCTGACTTAGTTGTTATTGCTGCCTGATTGTTGGCACTTGAAAATTATCAACCATAGTGAGTGAGTATAGTGGCTGATGGAATAAAATGACAATCGCCACCTTAATTCATTACAATATAATATTCTCAAAAATCTTTGTTTTCTCATTCGAGTCTATTTTCATCATAGCCGCTTCGTTGTTGCTGAAGTTATTTTGGACTGTGGATCCTTGTATTGCTGCATTAACTCTTTCGGGACGCACCTTGCACTCGTCTTCTTGTATATGAGATCCTTACTGAACAGTTTCAACAACACTTACTGCAACTTTTTTCTATATCCACAAGAGTAATCTGTCGACCTTCATGAAGATTGTCGTTAACGCGGAGTTGAAGAAGAAGAGTTGGTACTTTAACTGGCCAGGACTTTGCACGTCATTCACTGAAGTTCGACAGGTTTTGAACTGTTCTATCTAGTTATAAAAATTTCGTGATTCATACAACTTTCACCATAGTATAAAATCGTTCAAGAAAATATTTTAACAGGCTTTTTGCCTTCAGGTAGGAATATTGTTGACCTGAAATGTATACACGCATTGTGAAATACAACTTTGAGCTTATAATCAAAAATTTTTTTGTCAGGTTTTATACGCTCACGTAGTCATGAAACTACTAAACAACTTCTACAAAACTTTCTCAGTGCATCTATTTGCCGATTACATTACTGAATGTCAGTCGTATACATAGCGGATTCGGTAAGAGGTAATATCCATTGTAGAGTAGATAAAAAGTATGTTCGTTGTCATTTATATTATATTATATGAGATTATAACCCGGTCAGTATAAGAAATGCGGAGAATTCTATCATGTGAAACAGGGTCTAATTCAGTTATACAAATCTTCTCGTTGGTATTGAAACGTTTTCACTTTCATGGCGTGTAGCAAATTTAATATTCAGATAACGGATTCGCCCCGGATAATATTCATTTTGGCTCACCGGACTATTTTACAGGCGCATTTGTATTCCGTCTGCAGTGCAGTCGAAAATTTTCGGCTTGTGCACGCAAAACTAAGGACACCATATCTGTTTGAGGCATTGAAAATATTCCTTCTGTCTACACTCGAGCATGAATAAACTAAGTGTCAATTTGCCGCCAACGCGTGTAGAAGTCTATATAGAGCGAGCGAAGCATACAATATGCATGACGCGAAGTCTATCGCCCAGGGAACGTTCCACAATACGCCTGGCCCGAGTAATGTGATAAATTTGCTGTTTGCTGTGATACCGCTTTTCTTCTTGCTTTGCGCGGCTTTCTACGTGAGACGCATCGACTACCGCTATCTTCAAAGCAACGCAATGAACTTTGCATAAAGGAGCGACAAATCAACGTTTATTGTTCTTTCTCGTCTGCTTATGTTTATCCTATAAACTGTCTTATAAGACAATGCACGGATATAACATCAGAATTTCCCATAAAGGAAAATGTAAACGTTACTAACAGTAATCAATACTCTTCAGTTCACACTTGGTTTGTTCATTTCTGTATATCACATGGACCATATAAGCAAAATATCAACTGTTAACGAAGTTCCAGCGAGTTCACCATTTGTCTGAAAGTGATTCTGAATAACTGTTTACCGCTTATTATTAGTCCAGCATTTCGTTACATATTCTGGCTACGCGTTCTCTATATTTCATTTGTGCTTTTCTGCGCGTTTTCGCAACCCTTCTTGCCTCTGGCGGATATTTTCGGGAAATTAAGTCATGATTTATCGTGGACTTAGTAAAAGCGACTGTCCCGCAGCAAGAATTACGACTATTTCTGGTTGCGCTTCTTTTGAGTCTGCAAGTTCGTGGTCTACTTTTTCAGGTTTCACTTGAGAAAGCCACTTGTTTACACACGCAAGGAGACTCCCGGTGTGTGTTTGTCTGATGAACGTATAAATCTTCCAGCGGAGAAAAAAGTAATTGTTTTGTAATCTATAAAAACGGCAAACAAGATAAATTTAAATTTCTTAATTTTATTCAGTCACATCAACTGCTAATGGTCATAAACAGCTTTCAACAATTCGGGGAAATCCTCTCTTTGTAGGTATAGAAACTTACACAACATCCATGAACCTGTGGTGAGGTTTTGTAAACATAAATATTAATAAAAAATTGATATTTAATATAAAAGGAAAACAATTTTTTTAAATAAAGTTTAAACAGTTGCAGATTAAAAATTGAATAAAAGGTAATGCATTAAATTTTATGAATAGTCAAAGTTTTTAAATTTGGGCCGGTTACTTACCTAACTTTTCTCCAAGTATCTGGTGGGGGGGTTTAAATAAAACTTGATATCGAAAATCTAAAAACGCTCAAAGTAGCCAGGAGGAGAAACGTGAATTTTGTACATCCCCATGGCTTGCAAATCATTTGGCTCTGGATAACGATGCACCTCGTGGTCGTCGCTAGCTGCGGTCAACTTCTGCTTGTACGTCCACATCTGCTATTTGTAGATGAAGAGAATCCTCCTGGTAATTTTTCCGAATACTCCGCAATGCTGCAGACTCGTGTTCACCAAATAATTAAAATATAATGCATGATGCAATGAACTGCCGAATAACGAATACTGTTTAAATTATAATTATTTACTAACGTAGTCATAAAATTTATCATCTGAAAAAACAAAGACAAATAATTTTGCAGCGTTATTATTTATCTCCAAGTATTATGAAGTACTGTTAAGAATTTTTTCCACGGTTTATTCACATGTCCGCATGATTATAATAGTAAATTGACAGATTCGTCGCTGAGTGGGATACGATGCTGAGACTAATTGAGGTGATTACCGAAGTTTTCTATCGCAGTATTCTCAATCGTTTCAAGTGATGAAGCCATTATTCTCTCAAGTCACGCGGCTTTTTCAACTAACGAGTGAGCCAGTGAAATGGACGTGCTTGTGTTCCGACAGCATCGATTCTCTCTCTCTCTATCTGTCTGCTTTTCTAATCACAAAGATTGGCTGATCAAAGTGGATGTCGATGAGGCGTTGTCGGGAGATTAGCTTCGCATAATTTATAGCTAGCTCTTTCGCGATCACGTTGTACGCCTGTTGATGGAACACAATCTGTTCTTTCACCACTCCTGTCACAAACCTTTACACTACAATTAGTCACAACAGTAACTTTGGTGTCTGTGAAATACGAGTATTGACTGCACTTGCTACAAAACTCGCTTAATTGGAAATAAATTTTACTAGACGATTTGTCTAAATGATGTAGTTTTACGTTGTAATTATTTATTGATCCAATAAATTAATTTCAAAATTTTGTATTTACGTGAAAATTTTCTGAAACAAAATCACTGCAGAAAACGGAGTTATTCTAACAGTGTTGGGTAATACAATATTTTGCTATTCGATATTTAATTATTACATCGCATTCTTATACATATCTAACATTAATTGAAGAAACAAGCAAATATCTTTTAAAATTTATTTATTTATCTGCGGTAAATTCCGTTTCTCTTATTTATTTATTTAACACCTCTTTGTGAGAAATTCTTTCTCTATATTGATACATAATATGTAAAGTTAAAATTAGGAATTTAATTTCCAAATAAACCAAGAGGAAGTCAAATTACTCTGACACGTGAAAATGAAATCCAAAATGTTGTTATAAATTAAAAGTAATAGTTGTAGTTGAAAATTAACAAGTTAAGAATAAATAAATAACTATAACCTGATTAATGAGTAAGATAACAAATATTCATCGATGAAATAGTTGATCAGAGTGAAATTTTGTACGCTCGGTGTAGATCGCAGGTAAAATTTGGTTTTAGTAAAATAATATTGGAGGCTTTTTCCTAACTTGGACGATATTCAGTTAATCCCATTAAATTCAGAACCTCAAGGGCGAGGAAAAACGTACCATAGGTAGGAATCATCGTGGGAAAAGAAAGTGATGTGGTAAAGGGAAAGCATGGAACAGCGTAAATTAAATGAATGAGTTTAAGTGAATCTATATGTGCTACCGGAAGGTGGGGAAGAACGGAGGCTGTGGCTTCCTAGCCAGAGCCACGACGTCAAGCAAACAATATACTTTTTAATAATTAAATTTCACAATTTAACTAATTTATGTAATTATTTAACTATTAAAATAATTATTCTTCCAACTTGAAATACGTAAAAACTTTTACTAATTAAGCTGACTTAAAAATTTTAGTCTCAAATGTTACAAGTATTTATAACACATTATTAATTAATATTTTGGCAATGTTAATGATGTATTTCTTTTGTTCCAAATAAAGTATTGAATTACCTCATAAAAACATTTATAAAGTGGAAAAAAGAATAAAACATTTCCAATTTTAGCGAGGAGAGAGGAGAGGAAAGAAAACACAACTTTAACTCATGCATGCAGTATGGACAGCTATAAAAGAATAAATGGAGAATTATCATGGTTCACAAGTTGCATACTATCAAAAAATTAACCTAAATTAGGAGCCATTAAAAAGTAATTACCGAAACAGTCCTTCAGCGCACTTTACACATTTGTCATGGCTTTCGGAAATGCAATAGGCTACTGAGCAAAATTAACTCTCGTTACTAAAACCTTGCAAATCGTTTGCATTTAGGATACATTGAAAGAACTTTCAAGTTGGGGATTAAAATCTGCATAGGCGTATATATGGGCGGACTACATTACACGTAAATTTACAGATACATTTATTAATCAATTAATATATTCATCAGAAATTTACGATATTACTTCTAAAAATAGCAACTTTGCTTATCAAGGCAACCTTTTAACAGGCGTAATTTTGAACTATTTCTGAAACATTGTAAATAATGAAAACGTTTGCAAAATATTGATGGAGGGAAACAGTGATTGGAGTATTTCAAAAAGTAAACTCCGGATGAAATTTAATAAAATAGAATATTTGTAGAAGAAGAATGTGTTGGCGTATATAAATCTGATAATGGATTCGAACATTTAAGCTTTCTTAGACTTCGTGTTTGAGTTTAGTCAAATAAAAAATCTGAAATTATGACGTTAGTGACACCGGCTTAAAAGATCGATTTCAGAGGTTTCATATAGTAAGAGAGGTCATTTATGTGTAATATGAATAGTATTAAACCTAAAATTGAACCCTGGGGTACTCCACAGGTTATATTCTGAACAACCAACAAGTGAGTCCTTCCACGTTTATTTTCTAACGAAACTTGTTGTTTACTATTATAGAATACGTTTATAGTTAAGACATAACATTTCGTCTAATAGAATAGTATTCGAGTTTACACGGCAAAATATTGGTATCATATACATCAAAGGCTTTCGAAAGGTCCGCAAAAATTCTAGTTCATACAGAAAACTTTGAATGGATTGTTAGAATCGTACATTTCAGTATTCCAAGAATTTTAATTGAGAAAACCATTTTTGTGCATATATGAGGCTATATTAATTTATGAAACCTACTCTTTGGATATTAATTGCTATTCGAGTATTTTTGAAAATATAGGAAGAAGAAAAAATGGTCGACAGGATTTTTCAAAAATCGAGCCTTTTGACTTCCGATATCGCACGTTAAAACGTTAAAAAGTATTATTTTACATAATTTTAGTTTAAAACTAAAATAATATATTCAACTTATTGACACCATTTAAAAATTTACATGGGAATTATTGATGAAAACCAACTTTTATATATTGTAGCCACTACGAGTATTGATTCACACATTTCCGCATACTAGGTCAAATTAATTTTCTTCTTCCTTTATTATTGTTGGCAATCAGTTAATTTGCAGTGGCTCGCTGGCTTTCTCTAAAGTGCTGCTAGAATTGCGTCATTGTCTCAAAATTGGTATAAATGGCTTCCGCTAAATACTTTTCTGAGAACAATTTTATTTTCTGCGTGGTGCGCCGTGAATTTCAATGTCTCTTCTAATAAATCTTCGGCAGAATGTCTTGGCTCTCTAACAAAGCTGCTACTGCTAACGAGGGGGTAGGAAATCTTGTTCCCCCTCTGTTATTACCGCCATACTGTCGCGTCACACAAATCTGGCTCACGTTAATATATCATCACGCAATTCCCATGATCAACGTCTTCATTTCATTCTTCCTAAACGGGAAAAGTCATTCATATTGTTCTCCCTTCTCATTTTCTCCCTGGTTAATAATTCTATCCACCCATCTGATTTTCAGCATTATTCTATAGCACCACTTTTCAAAAGCTTCTATTCTTTTCCTCCTACAGTCTTACGTTTCGTACGCATATACGCCAAACACTATACGAACATTTATAATAATGCAGTAAGTAAATTTCTCTTTTTTGCGAAAGCCTTTCTTGCCTGTACTATCCTACTTCTTATGTCTACTCTGCTTCTAACATCCCTAGTTCTTATGCAGCTCATCAAAATATCCCCCTTCAATCTAGAAACCTTCGCATACTACACTCCATCGCCTTGGTTTTCTCTCTATTAATCCTCATATTGTAATCCTCCTCATACCATTTATTATGTTTGCCAAGTCTTCTTCTGACTTCCTTAATACTACAATATCATCGGCAAATCGTAGTGTTTTTTATTTCTTCTCCTTGCAGTATGATTCATTTTCCATATTTACTTTTAACTTTCTTCGACACCTTCTATATTTAAGTTAAAGATCATGGGCGACACACTGCATCCTAGTATAACTCCTTTCTTGATTTCTGCTTTCTTTTATTGCACTTCAATTCCAATTACTGCTGTCTTCTATAGTGGTTACTTTCTCGATATTTTTTTTGTGTCCTCTTCAAAGTCCTTAGTAGTGTGTTCCAGTTTACAGAATCAAGGGCTTTTCTAAATCTAAAAATGTCTTGAACGGGGATCTGTTTGTTTTTGTATTTTTTTAGACGCAAAGTCAATAATGGTAATGGAGTGTAGTAAGGGAAAAAGTGGAATAACAAAGGGTGTTAGGTTGGGAAGGGATGATTGAAGGAAGTTGAGGAATTTTTCTATTTGGTAAGTATAATAACTAGAAACTAGAAAATAAGATGGATGGATTGAATCAGTAACGAGGAAGTTCTAAGCAGAATAGGGGAAGAGCGGACAAGAGAGGCCAAGGATAGAATAAACTAAGGAAATTAGGGAATATGTGAGATGTGGTAGTTACGAGGAAATTAAAAAGCTTGCGCAAAATAGATCAGCATTTAGTGTTGCATTAGACCACTCTTAGGACTGAATATCACAGCAACAACAACAATACAGACCATGGAAGACACATTATAGCCGATATGACTTATTTACGGAAAGCTGTTAAACTTGCTGTTTATATTTAAATTTAAGAACTAAATTTTGTTTTCATTCAATGAAAGGAATAATCTACAGTAACAAAAAATTAATAATCATATTTTAAATATTATTCTCATTATTCATATTAATAATCTAATTGTTCACCTAATGAGTAACAGTTTCATAAACAATTTTTACAATATATGACTGTATTGAAATGATTGTGTTATCAGCCGTTCTGTAAGAAAAACTTTTTATAAATGTTTAATACAAAGTCGTGAGACTATATTGTGTTCATTCAGATCTTATCAGATGTATATTTAATTTTACTCCGGTGAGGTTTCAAATTGAAGGAACGGAACGAAATATTATACTTCGTATTAAAATTAATTTTCCAAATTTCTTCCTGATGAATGAGGAAATCATAGTAAGTATTTAATTTTGAATTAAATTTGTTCTTCATCCAAAAATTTATATTTTCCGAATTAAATGATGGTAATTAAGGAAAAAATGAGTGGCACATCTGAATGACTTGGAAGAGTTTGTATGTTCATTAACTAGAGTTTATAAAGAGTGTTTAGTTTGCCCAATATAACACCTTTAGCAATAATACGGGTAATTTCGTAACTATGACAGGTTGCTTGAAATAATAATACTTAAACGTAGCATGTACACCGTAATTATCAAGCAAGTCAAGTAATTATATATTGTATTTTTTTCAGAAAAAGTTAAAAATATAAAAAGTGAACTTATTATTAGGCTTCAATTTCGTACTTAATGATAATCAGACTAATTTTGATATATTTGTAGGTGAAATGCAAGGAATAAAATTACTGGAAATAAAAGGTGTAAATGTTGTTTTTCAATACTAACAAAATTTAAAAAATTGTATGCATTCGCTTAAACATTCTAATGGTTATTAGTCTTGTCCTCAGAATGTTGTTTCAAAAATTTAATGCATGGCTACCGTAAAACGGAACAAACTAAAACTGTTTATTTTTCACAGCGGTACGAGATGTTAAGAGGTGTAGTAGTAGTAACACTGAAAATAACTCAGAAATTTTATATTTAAGCAAGATTTAATTAATAAGATAAATTAACTCATTTTTGAAATCGCAAGCATTCGTGCGTATGTGAATAATTTTTATTTTTGACCTGAATATTGTCTTCTGAAAAGCCTTTATAAGAGATAGCCAAAGTATTAAAAATTAATTCAAGCTCAAAATTTATGATTTAGTTTCAGTGCTTTCCGGCTATTAAACACACCTGTCCGATAAGCGTTTGCTACGTGGAAAATTTGAAGTCCATTTGTTAAACCTTAGCACATTTCCCAGAACACGAAGGGAACATTCTGTTTTTACCTTGTACGGGGAAAGTGGCTTATAACTCTTAAGTTCAGCGTCACGTAGCCTGTAGAAATCTCTTTAAGTGTCCTTTCTCCCGAGGTTTCGGGACTCTTAATGGCCCACAGAAAATATGTTTAGAGTTTTGTAGCATACATTCATGAGTGTGAGGGACACGTATTGCTGAAGGCGGCCTTCAGGAGCAATTTATGTACGCGTGTTTGGTTTTGAGAGTCATATCTACGCACGTGCGAGTTCTTTGGAGAATTCGTAACAACGGTATGACGTTGCATAACAGCAGGGCACAACTCTTGTCTACACTAAAACTAATTAGCGATTTTTCTCTTAAAATAGAAGTTTTAAGCGTTTAATTCGAAAGAAATAAGTTGGATTTTGACTTAAGTGAATCAATCTCAATATAAAGGACATCATAACTGTTCAGTATACAGTTCATAGTTTAACACACTGTATTTTAATAGTTTCTCCCTAGCTCCTATAGTGGTGAGGTAACGAGTAATTTTTACTCTCTTAGAATATAGGAACAATTTATAACTTCATTGGGGTGTCAGGAGTATTTTCTTATCTCTTCAATTAACTGATTATTAAATGTGCCAATATTTTTAGATTCACTATACTTATTTAAAGTGTATTTTTTGTCTGAGTGAGAATTCATTCTGGTTATAGTGCTATTAGCATTCTGTCGGCATTGGTACGTTCTTGATGACGGTGAAGTCACGTGTTGCCCAAGACATCCTTGCTATTACTGAAAACATCATTTAGATAAAAAATTTCATAGTTAGAAGCCTTTGGCTCAGCTTCAATTGAAACAATTCTTTTCTATTTGAATTGGGTATCACATATAAATATATATATACATTTTATACCTATTTTATGCACATAATTGAGTGTAACGTACCTTCCGTTTCCTTTCATATGGTATACAAATACAATTTGAGGCGTTGAGTGAGGACTCGAACCACAGTCTACATTTCTGCAGTCCAGCCCTCAACCCCTGAGCTATGACTGCAGGCTCTCAAATGTGGAAATATATATTGTATCCAAAGTCGGATAGTTGTAAATAACATTGCAGCTGAGACTATGGGCACAGTATAATTTACGACGGATGAACTATAGTATTAACATACTTTTATTTATTGATATGTTTGTAAATGACGAGGAAATGTGCACCGCGTAAAAGAAAATGGAAGTTATGTTATATCGAATGCAATAATAAACAGAAAATAGGTATAGAATATGCATATGTATATATAATAAAAATATGAAAGCATACATAAATTTGAAGTTTTCATAAAAATAGGATGAATGTCAGTAGTTGTCGAAAGATTCCGAATAAAAGATCAAATGAAATAAAACTATACTGAAACTACTCGCAATTCAATTTTACTTTTGGGAGTCAATATTACGAATGCATAGAGGAGGTTTAATAATAAAACGGGCAGGATCAAAGCAAGGAATTCGATACAGAGGATAATTTAATAAGTTATGACTTTCACTTTTGTAACATCATCTCAGAAACACCAAATTCCGTATGGTTTGGGATTTTAAACCTCACGCAATATACAAAACTAATTCGGAATAAATACTTGACAAATCGTTAAATATCGCAATAAAACCAATTTTGTCCTGTAGGAAAGTTTTAACAACACTCATCTGTTAAAGATGAAATATAATATAGTTATTTTAATTTAAACTAGAGTAAATCATAATTTAGCATACATTGGAAATACATAAATTTGCAAAAAATAATTTCACGAAGCGAAGATAAATATTGCAATAAAGAACGGAAACTCGTTAAATGGTTATAAAAGAGTGTAATACGAGTATAACTTTTATTTATTAAGGTTATAAATTTTACCAACGACGAAACATCCGGTTAATTCAGCTTAGTATTTGCAATTATACAGCACATTACCCAGGGAATGTACAATGGAAACGTTCGACCTGTTCCGAACAGCGAAACTCTGCAAATCCTTGGCAAGAACTGTCTATGATGCTCAATTATATTTTATAATTAATTATAGTTTAGTATAACGCCGGATAATCGTATAGTTAATTCAATTTCCGCTATTAATATTGAAATACATACTGAATTATATGTAGAATTATTATTTGATAACATTAATTCATTTTTAATTGATCATATAGTTCAATCAAAAATTTCTCAATTAAGTCACGGTAACAAATACTACTATATCAATAAAGGCTCTAACTATTTTTAAGTCAGTTAGAAACACTTCATTCTTATTTCTAATAATTTATATCTTGATTCAGATTTTTGCGTTATTGCCTTGTTAAATATTTCAACAATTTCGTCTCACTTTAGCTTATTATTTAGTAAACGCCAAAGTCGTTGAGATATTACTTTCAATTAACGTTTTTGTAGAAAGTAATTGATATTAATAAAACTAGTTGACGAAAAACTTGGTTCCGGCCAAATGATGATCAGATTTTTGGAAGCGAAACCTGATAAATTGATAAATTCCTCATTTAATTTCTACACATTTGCCCTTGGCATCTGTTGAGCCCTTGAATTTTATAAATTTTGCTCCGGCATGTGAATTCCTTTGTCAGGGTAATTACATGCTCGTCACGTATGTGTGATTGAATTTCTGAACTCTTCACTCGCTGATAAATTTCGTAAATGTTCAGCCTTTGGCAAACGGTAGAACGAAAAATTTTGACTTGAAAAAAATTTAGAAAAATAATCAATGAAACTTTGTTTTTCTATTGAATAAGAAAGAAATTATATTAACTTTGAAATTTTGTATTCGTATTTCATAATGTCAGCTCCATGTATAATTTCAATTAAACAGTGTATAATTACTTTGAGTGAGATATACGTGAACAGTTGCGTATTTATAATTATATTTTAATTTTGTTTAAAGGAATGGCATTGAATTCTTATCTTCAAACATATTGCATAATATATCTATATGAAATTAAACTTAACATTATATAACAATGAGATTCGAATGGGCAATATTATTAAAATTCAACTTGACTATTTGTGCACAGAGCGTCTCGTCTTGCGTCCTTGTTCTATAATTTTATTACTAATGGAATAATGATTTCCTTCAGTAGCAGTACCCAACACTTCAAGCAAAAATTTGGGCCTAACTTTCAATAAAACGACTGAGCTTTCGATCTAAATACTCTGCAACACCCTAACATTTTACGTTATATAATAAAAGTTACACTTCTGTTTTGAATGTATTTCATGTTTACAAATGGGAACAAAGTTCAATGAACACGTTTCTCTCTAGCGGAACATACACTAATTGTAGGAAATCCACATATAAAACCTAAAAGTTTGTAAACGCACGGAGGGGAACATCAATGAAAGTAAGCTTTTGCTTTCCAAACTCTACTCTGAAATAAAACAATTTTAAAATTATTTTTCACGGTTGAAATTAGTTTTAGATGAGAATTATTACGTCTGCCAATAACGTTTTTTTCGTTTATTTTTTGTTGAGATTATAGTCGCGTCAACAGGAGACGTTCTAGACGGCTACAAAAATATTTACAATATGAAACAAAAGTACATATAAATTACGAATAACACAGAGCAAGGAGTGTGAGAAGACTAACACTCTTAGAACAGTGAGAAAAAGGTTTTAGATATCTTCCAGGAGACCACATTCTACAATGAAATTCAGAAGACTGTGAACCACCACCGAGTAAGAACATAGTTCCCGTCTTCAATGGACCTTTCATTGTGTCATAGCGAGGGACAGTGAAAAAGAATGTGCGGCTCCGTCAGGGTGATGTTACTCGAAGCAGGCATGTAGAGGAGACCTAGAAAAAAGAAACGAACGTGTAAAGCGGGAGTAGAAAGATCTGAGTCTTGCAACAACGATCAGCTGTCTTCTCGGTGGATCGGTTCTCACTTTGTAGGGCTCCATTTCTTTAAAGAGTATTCCTATGTATTTTCCTCTTCAGTCAGGAGGTTGATGGACCCCATTATTAAGTCTTTCCTTGAACAGTTAGGAATATCTAAGCGGTTCATTTTCAAGGACAAATCCAGCGTACCGGTCTTGTCGGCAAGCTCTTTTCCAAGATGCCCGCATGAGCCAGGATCTAACAAATGGTGATTTGTTGGTTCTTTCTTTTTATCATCCAAAGAAGGTCTCTAATTTCATTAAAGCAACCACTTCTACATCGGTGATTGGAGAGTGAGTTGATCGGTAAAAATCAACGTGAAATTAGATGGATGGTCTTTGCAATATTGTAAAGACAATAGTATCGGATATTTTGCAGCCGTTGTGACTGAAGATTTCTTCTTAATTGCTATTAGATCACTAAATTTAACTGAGATAACTGAGCATCCTTCCTCATCATTAGAATTTGAACCGTCTGTGATTATATTTCTCACGAAGATACTTAATCTTATCCTCCCAGAAGCAGTCACCCTTGTCCTTAAATTAAGATTGCTTAGGGATGTATCAATAGGAAGAAGTGATAAGTTCCTTGTATCGATTAAGGAACTGTTGCCCATCACGTCGTTTCTAATTAAACTAATAATCCGTCAGCATAGGTAGGGTAAGAGCTAAGATAAGTTACTGTCTCAGTGCCGGAAACATCAGTTTTTAACCAACAGACAAATGTCAAATTAATTAATTTACTGGGATATAGTATAAAGAGAAGTGCGTAATAGAAAATTTGTTATAGCACATTTGGAACCTATCAGTTATCTACCATTTGGTTATCGTCCATTTTAAGGATATTGATTTGAAGCATTGTTAAATTTATGTGATATTATACCAGGGAAAACTTCAATCTATCGTATAAACGTCATTATCTTCGAAGTTGAGCGTATATTGACTCATATTCGTTCTCAGCAGGATTACAAGCTATAAACGTTTATGCAATTGTGTCTTGGTGCGATAAAATATGACTCCTTACTGTGTTACAAATAAATATATACTCAACCCGAGACTCAAATACAATCGGGGATTTTTCCAAAATCACAAAGCGAGGCTAAAACGTTTTCAATACCCAGTTGTGTAATTAAGTAGAATTAAGAACGTTTCGTTCAGCGCTTTAGTCTGGGTAATAATTAAAGATATAATGTTAGAATATATAACATTACAATTTGTGTGTTATTTTGTATCCGTGCTTACTTTTACATACACAATTCCTTCAGGATTATCTAATTTCAACCATTCAGCATCGACCCGCCCTTATTAAAAAATATTATTCAATAATTATTAAAACATACGGTCATCAATTTCTCTATAATACTGATCCAATATCTTCCACAGTAAATATCAGATTATTAAAGCATAATCTTTTGATTACTAAACGTAATATTCGGTTATTTTGCTTGTTACGTTCGTAAATACTTTATTAGAAAAAAATATAATGGCATAGTTCCTAGGTAGAGCCAAATATTGAGCAGTCAGCGACGTTTCCAAACTTGGCCAGTAGGTGGCAGGCCCTTTAACGTCGTCTCTTCTTAGTTCGAGAAATGCTCTACAGGTGCTGCTAGAGTCTATCATTTCCCCAAATATAGAACAGAATAGATTCATTTCCCAGAATTGCTCATGAAGCAAAGAATGAAGGTTGTGGAAAGAGTCGTACATTTTACATTATCATTGGATTTATTGACAGTTTATTGTTGACTGTTCATAATTAAATACAAAAACCTTTTGACGGTAAACCAGTTTAACTAAGAATTATTTTATTATGTTGATAGTTCTCGGCTGTTAAACTTCCTTAAACATCCTATTATATTAAAAATTTTAGTAATAAAATGACAACGTAATCCGTACTATGTACTTCGTAAGAGTTTTAACAATCTTGTGTTCTGTAAAGCGTCGTCTGATCAATTGATTCGACGTGATGTTTAGCAGCATAATGAAATAATTTTTAGTAAAACTGATCAAAACATTTTAATTTAATTAACAACATTATAACTCTAATAACCTATTTACCATCAGAACTTCGTATTTAAGTATAATATATTAAGAACTTTATATCGAATGACAGTATAAAACGATATAAAATAAATGCACTTATTATTTGCACTCTAAAATATTTTAAAAATCAAAGACTACTTATAGTACCGTTACTTTTGAAAAACAAAATTCATATTTGAGTGCAATTATTTGCAAAATACATTCATTTATAGAGTAGAATTGGAGGAGTAGGAATCTTTTAACCCCAGCTTATTATACAATAAAGTAGAAAATTAATTCAGTATCTCTCTGTAAGGACAAGATCTCATCTCTCATTATCATAATTACACGCGTATTTCATAGAAACACTTCACCTTTACGTGTGAATTTACACCAAAATATAATTGTATACGACTTTAAGGAATGTAAAAACTAGCTTTACAGTTTTTTATCTCTGTAATTTGATATAACTCTGACTGCATATGTTCCTTATATACTGACTCATTGTTTCCGTTTAAGTTTATTCACTATGAAAGAACAGAAATTTTTTTTACATTCCACAGCATATGATTTATTACAGTTGGAAGTCAATATAATTACAGACAGCTAATTTTTTAAAGTATTTATAGCAATATTGACAACCTTTTCCAGAGTATATATAAACTTGTAACATCAGTAAATGAATGGAATTAGAAATTAATTTTGTCAAGCCCTTTACATATTTTATAAATAATAGTGTACTCAGTCTAAACTAAATGTTGGTCCATTTGTGTTCTTGAATTTTTATGCATTTATTTGTGTCTTATAAATAATAAAAAATCAGGAACATGACAGTTTTGTAATGATTGTATTTTATTATCTTTATCGATATATTTGCGTCCCACAATTCATTATAAATAAAGAAAACTAGTTTAGTTTGCGTATGTGTGTAAACAGAAATGCGCAATCTACAAATAGATTGATGTTATTATAAGTCATAACTATTTCCGAATTACTTATCTATTATACAAAATTGTTTTTCCACCTAATAAATGTTAATTCAGTTTTTTTCAGTATGGAATAAATAAAGCTTATGTACTTCATTGACTTCAATAATTTTCGTTTACGTAAGATTTGTTAAACGTACGAGTATTCCGCTTTATCTATCTAAAAATATTTTTCCACATCTATGTTAATCAATTGCGACATCAAATTGCTTCGTTTCACTGACAAAATGACGTCATTTTCATTGCAGTTTTTCAAATTTAATTAAATATTATTTGTTTTTTAAGTGTCACAAATCTTTCTGGAATGCATATTATTAAAATTTCATGAATAATTAGTACTCTAAATTCATTTAATTGCCTCTACGTTAAAATAAATGAAGATGAATATGCTCTGTAAACTTGTAAAAAGAAAAACAGAAGGTAGATCGAATTTTATTTCAAAAGAATAATCTGTGAATGTAATATTAAAAGATATATTTTTACCAAACAGACTACAATATTTTAACTTTATTTATTATCGTTGATAATTAAACTCAGTTTCAAATGGGAATTGTGCTCTCAATTGACTGAATACGATTTAAAGTGTTTCTATGTGCTTTACGGTAGTAATCCAGCTGACTCTTGTCTTTAGAAGTAGGTAGACCGTGGTGGTTCATTCCCTATGCAGATAGGAAAGTAATATTAAGTTATCTCTCGCTGCTCAACGTTAACTCTATCACCTTACGTGAGCAGTCAATGAAACATCTACAATAGCGCTCTAACTTAATTACTTAACTAAATTTCAACTGTTAGTCTACTTATTCTGACTACCGTCTTTCACTAGATTCCCTCCCGGACTACAGGGGATTTTTAAAACCGGTCTCCCCTAGGAAACGCTGCGAGTTCAACGTCCCTTGTCAACTTGCCAAAGTTACTACCGAGACAATTTCGCTAGCCGGAAATGACCATTTTCCGGTCAATACATCTGTTGCTTTTATTAGCTGCTATCTGTTGTGACTTCCCAGACCAATATCGCGCATTTTGGCTATTGCATTTATCTCAATACAAACTTTCATTAATTTTAATTAATTTGAAAAATTTTGTTTTCGTAGGGCTGCATAAAGAATACAGGTATATTACTAAATATATTTTACGGAAAATAAACTTAAAGATTAATTTTTATATTATATTTAAGCAATCAATTATATCGTTAATATTAATGAGTATGGCATAAAAAGTTCTTTATAATTAAAGGAAAAGTTATATATTACGTAGAAATACACTATGTGTATTTAAGGTGTTGAAACTTTATTCTTGAATACCCATATAAATTTAGCAAAGAAGTAATTATAGAAAAAATGGACGATGTAAGAAATGGATACTGTGAATGGAATCGGTACATTGTAGGATAATGGTTACTTTAAATATAAGTGGGTTTTTATATTGCGTAATAGACTGTTTATATTGCAATAAAGCATGTATTTTATTGACGACGAATCATATTAAAACTAGGATGTACCATCATAAATCGGATACAAAACGTAAAACTAAAAATCAACATCTCATTATCAGCACATTGAAAAATTTAATACATTAATTTCAATTATGATGAGATTACCATTTAGTATTAAAACAATTACAGAATAAAAATGAGAACTTCTGAGTGTATTCACATAAACTTGAATAGGTAGAACATCATAAAATGTAGAAATTGAGGCTTTGCAATACTGTCAAAATATGCTGAAATTATAAATTAAATTAATAGTTTTAGACCATCAAATATTAATATTTTATTTATAATACGGATATCATACAGATTTTGTATTATTTTAGTGATGTTTTATATTTTTAAAATATTAAGTGACGATAGATGTGAGGTTGAGTATGTTGCTAATATATTTGAGATCACGTCTAAGACGTAGAATCGGACTATGGAATTTTAACGTATAACGTGTGTAGATAATACGTTTCATTAACATCAGTGCCATTGCTAAATATTTAAGTGGTATGTACAACATTATATTGTAACCATTAATTTTAATGTTTTTAATTAAAAATTGTTTATGATTGTACACATTTAAGGCTGAGAACAAGATTGTCGAAAGTTCCTGGAATTAAAAAAATATATTTTTTATGACGAGGATGTACACGGTTCTTACTAACGCATATTTATCAACTTTATTAATTTTCTGCATTTTCTATGCCAAATTAATATAGTGATTAATTGGAGGTGACACACATTCTGTCTCACATAAGAAATGTCTGGTCAATACTACGACGTCTCTCAGTATTCTTTGAACTATTTCAACTTCAGAATCTTATAACGTTCATTATACCTTAAATTTTGAATTAGACAGTTATGTTTTCCATTCCTTGTATTATATTGGATTGTTCTTAGAGTTATTTTTTTGTTTGGCATGCGCTGTAGAAGGTTGAGTAGGGTATGCGAGTAGTAGAGTAGTACTCGTAGTAGGAGAGGGTGCTGCGGGATGGCGGCTTGCCCCTGCAGTGACTGTGTTGTGTTGCAGGGTCGTCTTCACGGGTCGCTGCTGCCCTTAAGCCACGCTCTCATGACTCTGCACGACCGTCGCTCACACAGCCCCGACGAGAAACGGGGCTTCCCCCAGGTAAAACACAGTCTCTCAGATTCCCTTTATAGTGTCACAATTTGGAAACTCGGAGGTTAACGAAGATTTTCAAGTGACACGATATAGGAAAATGTTATTAATAATTCCACTTTATATTCGACAACAGAATGACAAGTAACAGTAATCATACTTTGGTGAATGAACGTTCCTGATGTATATAATGAGTAAAATTTTCTCGAGTTGCCAACAAGCAGCCATCGGACATACGCAAAGTATTTTGACGTCTACCTCCTTTACAGTCATGTCTAAATTTTTTACTGTTCGCCCGGCTAGTATCTAGGGTATAATTTATTCTCTTTTAACTAGTATGAAGCATTCCAGCCTTTTAGAATCTCTCTCTCTCTCGTAATGTGACTATTCCTAATCAAATTGACTAATCTATGGACAGACTCGTCTCACCTTCACCTATTTTAGGACGTATATGTACTGGGGTCAAAGACCTTGGGCATATGGCAAGAGTTGTCCGCTGATCCCATTGGATCAGTCGGCCAATTGCCTCCTGAAATTGGTGGAGACACGGAGAAGGGAATGCTGCGTCCCCACAGCAAACTCGTCTCCTGTCATTCGGAAGGGCGTGAGAATAGTACCCAATGCCCGACCTACCTGATGCAGGTTTTCTAGGGTTTTCCCTGCATCTCTTTAGGTGAAACACCGGGTAGAATCCTTAAACCATAGCCCGGGGGCCTTAGTTAACCCTTGGCTACCTTGCTCAACCTTCCGCATCCCCCTTTTCAATTCCCTTCCTATGCTATTAAAGGGGAGTTGCCTGTTTCAGGATCACCCTCATGTAGCCTGTTAACCAAAAAAAACATGTCGTCCATCAAACTATTTTCTACTTGCACAATTGACCATCATTTAAGAAATTTATGTTTGTTCAAATTGATGTGCATTTTTAATTATAAAGTTTTAAATATTGCGGAGCCCCACCCACTTTATTTTATTATTCATAATTGTATTTAATATTACGTTTGATTTTTAAGTAACATTAAATAAAACTACGGCCAATAAGTAAGCACATAAATTTTACCACTATTTATTCAAAAGCGACGTTTCGTTTCCTTTTAGAGACTTCCTCAGGCGTAAAATTTAGCAATTCATCATATTTACTCATTGAATCCCTCAGCCAAAAAGATTATTGAATGCACATGTGAAGAGTTACATTAGTTACATGTGATTTTTAATTAGTTCATCTCAACATTAATGGTGTAGGCGCTTAACGATATATAAATAGTTAATAAAGATTAAATGAATTGTGAAAGCCTCTCTGTGAGTTTTTAATTTATTAAATAAAAATATATACGTTTTGTCTCTCAATTGAGACTTTGTCAGGTATAAAAATTTAACTATTGATGGACCTCACTCTGGGACTCTTTCAGCCGAAAAATAGTATAGTTTATTACTTATTAAAGTAAAAACTCACAAAGAGTCTATTTCAACTCATTTCATGTTAACGAAATATATTTGAATTAATGAATTACATGGGTTTAATAATTAAACACTTTGTCCGAAATAACTGTTTATAAAAACTTACACATGTGTCATTCAAAAGTAACAGGTTGACTGTGGGCGTTGAAAATTTCACGAAAATATACGCGAAGGAATGGCAGGAAATGTCATGCCGTTAAATTTTGAACCAAGTTCAAGACCATAAAGCGGTCATTTTCATTACCACCGAATTTTCAGGTAATTCGAGAGCCCCGAAAATATCACATCACACAAGAACCCTGGATAATTACGATTTCTGGTATATTACCGAGCGATGCTGCCTGTGTTTCTTGCAGTGTTTCTAGGTATTGAAGTCAGGACTGTTGAGGTGTACGCCGCGTCTCGTGACTCGCACTCAACTATGGTACCAAGGAGCAATTTTCACGTTAGTCAGCCACCACAGGAAATAGAAGTTAGCCCATAGTAATATTCCGTGTAAATCACCACAACGGATATTATGACTGTACTCTATGAATGCCCTCAGAGACTAATAAATAATCCCTCTTTATTTTCGATGAAAGTAGGACTCCAACCATCATCAGTGTTTTGTAATTAAACACGACCCCCGTTGTCCAGTTGCAGGGACTGCTCAGTAGCAATATAATATTTTACAGATGATAAAGCAAAACAAATTTGGTTCATTTCCTTTTTAAAAAATATAATAAATTATTTACAGTATCATATTGTAGCTGTCCCAGGTTGAAAGCTTTCTGATATGTACGTTAGCCCTGTTACGCCTTTCCGCTTTACGGTGAGAGGAAAATTAGTGTCAGGGGTCAGCTCTGAGCGTCTTGTGCTGAGAGGGAAGCAAGCGTCGCCCTCATGCAGCTGGCTGCAGCGGAACCCAATAACACGCTGCTTCCTTTCGGAAGATCTAACTGCCTCCTGCCTCCTGTCGATTGTCGCTCAGCTCTCGTATCGTGACTAAGACCTAAGAGTCTGCTCGGCTTCAATGTCTTGGCAAAAGAACACACTTATAAATTAAAATTAAATTTCTTAGATTAAAAGTTCCACAACTTCTTATACAACTGTATTATAAACATAAGGTTTTAATGTATTGTTTTCTTCCAATTTTAAATTAATAAAAACTGAGTCGGGTCCATTATTTGCTGCTTATATTAAAATGTTCTAATTTTTTCTACTTTATTGAAAGTCATAACTGACGAATTTGGCTGTTGTATTCATTTAATTTCATTGAGGTTTATATCCAAACTTCTGTAGCTTATTGTACTGTGATAGGCTTGTATTTCACAATCTACGAAGTGTAAATGCCGTTGTTGTGGTATTCCGTCCTAAGATGGCCTGATTTAACCCTCCATGCTAACCTATCTTACGGAAGCCCTTTTATTTCATTATAACCAGCACAACCCACATCCTCCCTAATCTTCTTGGCGTATTCCGTCCTTTTCCTCCAACTTCTGTTCTTACACCACGCACTTCCCTCTAATGCTAATTTTACAAGACCCACGTCTCTTAAAACGTGGCCTATTAATCCATCCCTTCTCTTAGTCAACGTCCTGCATATTGTTCTCTTTTCCCCTATTCTGTTAAGAACTTCCTCGTTTATGATTCTATCAACCCATCTGATTTTCAGCATTCTTCTATAGGGTCACATTTCCAAGGATTCTATTCGTTTCTGCATTTCGTACCTTCCACATTTTGCATCCATATAACCATACACTCCATTCGAACATTTTTAGTAATGATTTCCTAATATTCCCACATATTACTCGTGAGTAAATTTCTTTTTTACGAAAGCCATCCTTGCCTGTGCTATCCTATTCTTTATTTAAACTATACATCCCTAGTTATTATGATTCCCAAGTAGCAGAATTCCATAACTCCCCCGTCAAAATATCCCTTCCCAGTGTAACATCCATTGTTATTTCACTGTTCCCCAAACTACATGCCGTTACCTTGGTTTTCCCTTTATTAATCCTCATATTGAACTCTTTATGCCGGATTCTGTTCATGCCATTTATTATGGTTTCCAAATATTCTTCTGATTCCCCTAATACTACAATATCGTCGACAAAGCATAAGGTTTTTAATTTTTCTCCTTGCAGTATGATTCCTTTCCCATATTCCGTTTCATCACTTGTATAAATAAGTTAAAGAGCATGGGCGACAAACTGCATTCTTGTCTTACTCCTTTCTTGATTACGCCTTTCTTTTCTTCATCTTCTATTCTAATTACTGCTGCCTGTCTTCTGTACAGGTTATGTTCAAGCCATATGTAGATGCCGTAAATACTGTAAATATTATCGTTACTCTAATATTGTAGTATTCTTGACATTTTTTATTAATAATTAACATTAAAGTGTGATGGTGATTGAAAAATACCTGGAAAACGACATTTGTTATTCTATTTAGGAATTTGGCCGATTTATTTTGCTATTTAAAATACTAATTACGACCAAGTGATCACTTCAATCGTAACGGTTTGAGATATTCGTCACGTCAAAAGGTAAGTGAAGGTGTGAAGCGTCAACTGTTGCAAATATGCGCCAGGAAGAAGTCATTATTCCGCACAGTCGAGTGACTGTAATGTGACGTTTTAGACGTGAAGACGGTGGTTGTAATTCGCCACGCCACAAGGTGTCACCCGCGGAGACGAAAGAACGGTATTTACACTGTGTACTGGGGGTATAATGAAGGAATTTGGATGGAGTGTTGTTTTTGTGGCGTGGGAGGGGCGCTGTCGGTGTTTGAGGAGACGGCGTCGGTGAGACTGTCGCCGTTGCTCGTTCAGCGTCGTGTTATCGATTGCCCGGGCCGGCGGCGCCTGCGTCCTCGCAACCACAATCGATACTACCCGTCGAAAACACATGCTCCCGTCTTATAGCGTTACAACTTTGATCACCAGGTCATTGCTGCCAGTAGCTAGCGTCTAAACGTGTGAGATGAATTTCTATACGACAAGTATCAGATCCGCATCATCAATATCGACCTTTGAATGGCAGAAACCAGACAGTCCTGCTTACGAATACGCCAACGGGCATAATATTGAATTTATTTGAATTTAAGATAATTTCTATATACTTGTGTTTCTAATATAACTTTTTCATGATTAGGTACATGTTTATCTTATATCATTGCAACTGTTCATATGAAAAGTCGACATAAAAAAATACATAATAAATTTAAGATTTGAGTTCAGTTATTGCCCTCATCATTATAGATTTTCAAAACCTCAATTATTGAATTACAAAAGACTACACAATGTTCGTTTTCTCTGAGTACAATTTATTAGTTACTTTTTTCTCATAAAATGATAATTTCATAATTGTTTCCATTTTTTCTATTGTAACCCCATACGTTTTTAATTAGCCTCAATAAAGTATTTAAAACTGCAGTAATTATTCCCCCCCTTACGTACGCCATATTTGTGCTCGTACTAGCGGCTGGATCGACTTTAACGCAAAATGTTCTAGTTCTATTCTGTCATATTTTTAAGTTTTATGTGAACCGTCAAGCTCACATATTTCTATGTTTTAATAAACTGTATATTAATTGAGGAATTGTTTTAGCGGTCGTTTACGAAGACTTTTATCCCGCTAACCTTATATAATTTGATACAATTAACTAAAACGAAGTGTTATTCATAGTCTGGTGAATAATTTTGATTTACTAATTTTAATTATAATGTGTAAATTTTTAAAATTAAAATAATGTACGGTGTAAATTTTTAAAATTACAATAATGTACGGTGTAAATTGTTAAAATTAAAATAATATACGGAAACAAATTAAGTCTACGATAAGTACGCTGAGTGTAATTATATACGTATAATTTATTGTCATTTAAAATATCTTTACTGTATTTCATAAGTAACCTTTCGGAGATTAATATAACCTGATAATTAATTTCAGTATGAATTAAAATTAGTCCATAATGTAATAGGTGTCAATGAAGTTCTTTTATATTTGCCAACGCAATGGCTATTATTATTTTAAAAATTAACTCTGTGCACTGCGCAAAGGATGATAGATTCCCTATAATCTTCCATATCTGACATATTTTGTAGATTAATCTCAAGTCATATATCCTAAAGAAATGTACTGCAGAGGGATAAAGAAATGATATTATTCGATAAAGGAGTTGTTTCTGTTGTAGTTCAAATGAGATCTCAGTTGTAGAAGGCTAATCTTAGTATATATAGTAATAAAAACTTGTAAATAATCTATAATTATTACTGTATAAATATTTAGCATCGGAAATTAAATATATATATATATAAATAATAGGGGAGTAATATGGCATGTTGTAAAAAATTTTCTCTGTCTATTAAGTTATAAGTAATGAAAATATAGGTGAACATAAAAGCCTTCCTAATTACAATTAGATATTGGCTGGACGAGAAACAATCCTGATGAATTTTCTTTACTTTATTGAATTTTCTGAATGAGTATATTTCATTTGTCTTAACATTCTGCTTTGTTTCCCTTTCTCATCATTGATAGACAAATTCTAAAAGGAACAAACCCATTGAAATCATGTTTACGAAATATCGAACTGCCTTCCCGACATTAATGCCAGTATCTTTATTTAAATAGTATTATATAATAGTCCACTCTACTCTGAATATAAATCCAATTCGCTGCCAATGTCAACATTCGTATGTTATAAACTGACTTGAGGGAGCGTAATCCAAAAAGAATAAAATTTATTGATGCATGGCAAATGAAGTTATCAGCTATTTGCTGTGTCGGCATTCCTGTTTAGGAGCTCGCCACCAGGAGTTCATATTTAGCTTGGAAGGAGAAACTGGGCAACAGTTAACAGAAATAGCAACGGCGGCGATCAGGGCTGGCTTAGCGCGGAGCCTGGGCTTTGTTCAATCCGATCCACTTGTTGCATCCTTCACGTGATAAAGCTTCGCTCAATCCGGCCTTGCATACGCTCAATTACCGAATTCCACGTTTGCGACAGTGTGGCTTTCATGCTACATCGCTGAATGTCATCTACTCCAATATATATACAAATTTACAGGACTAATCAAGACTAATTTCATGGTAATTAGTCAATTATAATATTAATTGACATTACGCTTCCACTGCAAGACATAATTTTTTTGCTGCTTAGTATGAATATGTTTACGACAGTCAAGTAATGATGTCTTGCAGTGAGAGCGTAACGTCGATTAATGTTATATATATATATATCATACACCATATACATCATATACCATACACAGTTCGTAATTTGCCTAAAAAGTAAGTTTTCCATTGTTAAAAAAACTCTTGATAAGTTAAGAAAGTTAAGTGTAAGAAAATGAAGTGGTATTGACTTTTGAATACCTGATGACCATTTTGTTCATTGCGTTTTTACTTCCGACACACTCAACTTGTATCAATAATAAAATTTAACAACAATGTTAGTGATAGCATAATTTACAACAATGTACTAAAACCTTACTTTAACACCTTATCTCTCTAATCCGGAAAAAGAATCTTGTACTTCTGCGTTAATTAAAAACAAAATCATCAAAAGTAAAAGAATTAATATTTTGTTATATGTTAACCTTTATGGGTAATTAAGAGACAACTGATGGGAAAATGTTTGATTATATTGTTCTTGGTATAATGCAATGTTAGAAACGAATGGGCTATGGAAATCTCCAGCACATGAGACATTCAAACCAGTTTCAATTTTCAACACAATTCCAAGTATTGATCATAATATCCTGTATCAATTACGATACTCAACTGAAGTTTATGGTTAGCAAAATTGGGAGAACAATTCACATCGTTTCATTAGGGCCACAAATAATGATGTCGTTACGCTCTCGTCGCTGAGCATGAAAATGTGACAACTCATTAAGTGTAGAATCCGTGTCACCATTAGGAAACAAATTTACAGAACTTATCAAGACTAATTTCCTGGTAATTGGTCAATTATAATATTAATCGACGTTACGCTTCCACTGCAAGACATCATTTATTTGCTCCTTAGTATGAATATGTTCACGACAGTCGAGTAAGAATGTGTAACCTTTTTTTAGCGATATTTCTATAAATGTGGAATTTAGGAATATATAGCACTGACTATTAACCATTCGCTAATCTGAGCTTATCATTCCAGAGTATGGGTAATGTACTTATCACTTTCAATAACTTTTGGCATTCATATATTTATATATAAATGAGCCAATATTTCAGCAAAACACTATTCAAGTTTAATTTTTGTTGTTGTTGAAACATTGACCTTCAGAGTATCCAGATCGACGTTATTTAAGTGATAACGAATTAAGTTACATTTTCCACATTTCATGAGAAATTCAACTTGTCATCACGATATTTCTAATTTGTAGGTGATAGTTAACATTTGATTGTAAATTTATGAATGTCGTATAATTGAATTATTAATTTTTAATGGCGGTTCTGAGAATTTCAGACCTTAAATTTAAATTTGATATTTGGCACTACGTTTTTAATGTTAAATATCTTTAAATTTTAAGAAGGTTGTGGGGTACATAAAACAAGTCTCGGCTAATTTTCGGTTACAAACAAGTAAATTTCTCATGAACTTTAGAAAATGTAACTTAATTCCTAATAATTTAAATCAGTAAATATAAATAAATATTTTCAAAACATGTATATAGTTTCTTTCTGATAACTTAGCTATTTTTGTTTTTCCTCTATTTAAATTGTAAATAGGTTGCAGCGCAGGAACGTTTAATTATATTATGATTATTATTAATTTCCATATACTGTAAGATGAATTTATGTATAATATAGATACATGAATTTAATACAAGAACAGCTATTAAACTAAATGAAGGGGTAAGTAAAGGAAAATTTGGTCCTGACCAGGAACCCAACTGAGGAGCTCCTCAGATTTTCTGGATTTGATTGATATTTTTCTATACTAATTTATTTATTTATGTAATTTAATTAAATTTATTAAAGCTTTATCATATACACTTTATTAATTTTTCTCAGCGATCGCACAAAAAAAATCTTTAATTTACTGTTCCAAATTGTTTTATGTACATGACATAATTAGTATTATTAAAATATAATAAATTATGTACTGCAGAAATAATTGTAAATTATACTTATTATGAAAATAGCTGTGGAGAAATTGTTGCCAAGCTACTTCATTGTATTAGCCGTTTAATCTGTTTCATTTAACGCTAATTGCTTCATCAACGCGTGATGTAACCGGTGTAGTGTGTATCTATTTTTTGAAAATTTTCTTTTGAAGCCTATCTATCCCAACGGAATATTTATTTCATCATAACTGACATGATGATTCAGTACTTTAATAGACACTTGAAATCTTTTGCAACATTGCACGCTTCGCTCCCATATAACGCAACACTCCACACACAATTTTTTACTGATTTCCTAATATTCATACCTATATTATCCGTAAGCTAATTCCTCTTCTTTTAGAAAGCCTTCCATGCCTGTGTTATTCTACTCTTTATGTCTACTTTACTTCTACCATCCCTAGTTATAATGCTTCCAAAGTAGAAGATTTCCTTAACTTCCTTCAGAATATTCCTAACCAATCTAACACACTTTGTTATTACACTATTTTCTTGCCTCACGTCACATATGTCCGGGGTTCGAATCAGGTGTGGGTTCGTGTCGTCATAGCCACGGAGACTGGGATTAAGACTGCTGGAGAATCGATAATCTCATCACGTATCGCTACAAATTGGGAATATGTCATGTAAGATGAAAGTCCGCAGTCGATCCGGTAGGCCAAGGCCCTGAATTGGCTGCAGAGTCATGGAAAGAGAAGCGTTGCCTTATTTAATTTACAGTTGAAATGTGTGCTATGATCCTATTCTGAATCAACAGGTTGACCGGAATTTAAAAGTATCAAACTTGTTCATTTAAATTCTTATATTGAGAAACAAGTCAAATTTCGTTTTAAAATTCTCTCTTCTAATTTTTTCATATTTATTTGTTAACGATTTTATAAGTATATTGCATTTATTTGTATCATAAATTTTCAATTTCAATATTTCTTGATTAAGTGAGAATGTCAAGAACAAATGATAAATATTAACAGCGTGGTTAATTGTTTTCTGAACTTGAAGCAATGCCCTTGCACATATAAGGAAAAATTAGGCAGTGAAAGTGTTTCAGGTGTTACTGACGGTAAATAATTGTTTTTTGATTTTTGCTTTTCGTTGTTGAAACTATTGTCGGTTTGGCTTAACGTGCAAAAATGTGCGTTTATTACGTTATTTATCAAGTATTAACAATATAATGCAGATATTTATTCATAATGAAACAATCTTAAATGGGCTATGAAAACATATAAATGGAAAAAGACGATATTTTACGACACTTAAACGCAAATCGTAAATCCATTCTAGGACGAGAGTATCATTATCGGAAACACGACCTTTCAACGTCAGCTCCATTGTGCTGAATTGTTCCCTCTTGATCGCTCTTTTTGTGGAAGACTGATAAGTTTGGAACGTCTGGCGCATGTCGTCTTCTCTGTAACTCAACACACCTCTGAAATTTAATCAGACTGATGGTTTTCCGCTTGCATTCCTTTCGTCAGCACGAACGTTTCGGTAGGTTGAGGCGGAGAGGAACTACATTTCAGTGAAATACGTAAATTTTCACTTTAATATCGAAGTATAGATTCTGTATCACCACTTCGATACCAAACTTTACAGTTTTCTTTTAATTTTCATGTGACGCCCCCTACACCACCTATATGAATGCTCCACTTCGATGCTGAAAGGGGTTGGAATTATATGTAAACAAATTAAGCAAAAGCGCTATCAAATTAATTATATATAAGAAAATAAAGTTTTTTTTAGATTTATTAAAAATTTCTAATACGTGTTCAAAATTTAGTGGAAATTACCGCATACTATTTTTAACGAATCGAATAGTCTATTTTACCCCCTTCCAACCACTCTTAGGGGATAAATTTGAGCTGCACGTTTAGGTCAGAATTAAACTCAGTGGCTCACATTACACCGGTTTAGATCCCAATCTCTATTATTTTGTGGTTATTTTTACAATTTCACTCGTCATCCTCACCCCTAATAATAATCCCCTTCGATTATAGATGGGATTGAAATTATACGCACTAACAAATTAATTGATCCAAGAACCCATTTAAATGACAAAAATATTGGCCGCTTTTACTTATTTAAAATTTTCCATCTGCTCCACTCTTACCCTTAGGGATCCGAGAGTGCCAATTACCGAGTCGCAAAGAAAACGTGTACCAAATTTGGTCTTAATTGATCCACTCGTTTAGACTTGTATGCGGAACATGCATACATACATACACACATGTATATAAAGATAATGGCAAATGTCGTAAATGCGAAGAAATTTAGTGATTGAACGTTCCATGCCTATTATAAAAAATTACATGTATTTATAATGTCACATACTTTGGATCTAGTAGTAGTTGATTGTATTTATTGAATTTATTACAATGGAAATAGTTCTAAAATCAAGAAGAAATTTCCATAACCTACAGACTTACTAGGTTAGGTTCAATTTTATTTTAAATGTACGATGTATCACGTGATTAAGCCCCAAACTATATTTTTCTTACATACTTTCACTGTAAATGACATACCTATTTATTAAATTCCTACCTCTTTTACTTAAGGTCAATGTATTCGTTTTAAAATATATATTTTGTAGACACAAAAAATGATTAGTTTTATAAACAGTTTTCGCTGGGAAAGTTTTTTGAGGTTCTTAGTGTATGAGTAAATTTGTTGCAGAGAGGTACGGCGCAGCGCCGCATTGTATAGTTCGGCAGAGTCTGTCAACTATTGTGCGAAGTTGGCGCGAGTTACCTCTGGGTAGATTGTAGCTTACTCAGGGGACAATACAAACTGTGTCTGTCAGAGGTAGCTTACAAACTTTGCTCTCTTGCACCCCTGTTTCACAGTCTAATAATAATAGTGCCAATGTTATGGCAAATTTTACCCTGAAGTTAATAATTAATTTCTAAACGAATATTAACTAACAATCAAATACATGCATGCTGATTACACACGAGAGAGAATACCAAATCACATAGGGTGGGGCAGAAATTTTACAAACTCAGTCAATTTTTATTTGAAAATTTTTGAAACCAGAAAATTTACTTTATAGCGTGCTCACAAGATTAGTTGAAAATAATTTACTTGATGTCCATATTTTGCTGACTCAAAATTGGAATCGTTGTCGAATATTTCTCTTCACTCTCTCCAATAAGTATTTTCCAGCCTATTTTCTCGCTGATTAAATATTTAGCGCTTACAGTGTCCGACGTTTTATTTCACACCCAACCCCTTTTACGGATACATTAAAAAAATGTCCTTCTTGTCTGCCCCACTCTGTAATAATTGATAATTTACGTAGATATCGCAATATTTAGTTACAGTAAAAGCTATTTCTAAATCAGAGGAAAATTCAGTACAGGAATTACATGTGAAAAAATTATTTAAAACAGAAATTAATAATTAATAAAATGTACGACGTTTAAAGAGAATCTTTCGAATGAGAAGCATGCATAAATCAATAACTCTGAACGCTTCGACGAGGATTAAAGAGTGTTCGTATAACGGCGAAAACGCATGCAGTAGAAATTAAAGCAACGACGTGAAACCACAGTGTAATGTCTTTAAAAGAGAAGTTTAATTTTACTTGAATAAATAGATCACGGTAAATTAAACAATAAGTCTCTTTAAAATTTTATAACATATTTAACAAAAAATAAATCTTATTTTTCTGATCTGTCGAAAAAAATATGTATTGAATCTTACAACTTATAAAATTAAATTCAAATTAATTCTTTTTTTAGGGAATGGTGGGTTCAAATAAATTGGTCTTTGTGTTAACAAACACTGATTTTTAGTGTGGTGATAGTGGCATTTCATTGTAGGCTTAGATGGGTTTATGGGAACTCTACCACCGGTAGTCATTAAGCTTCTGGAACAGGAAGGCCGGACCATGTCTTTGATATCTGACTGTCCACGTCTCGTCTATAAATGCCTGTCAAAATCTCGGCTACCACTTCTTTCCCACAAGTGCCATGTCTGAAATTTCGTCCACAGTAAACATTTTCATATTTTTCCGTCTATCTCAAAAACCCCGTTAAGCAATATTTTCCCTTCCAGATACAAAAATTAGCCAATGTCAAGCCATAACCTATCCCCACAAGTTCCCAAAACGAGAAACCTTTCAAGGATATTACCCTCAGGGGGGAAATTAGTGTTTGTTAATACTTTGACCTTCTAGCTTATCACCCGAAGGATTTACAAGCTTGACGTCCTTACAAAATATTTTAACAAAATCTCACTGGAGGCCGCTTAAATGGATATTTGTTCTGCCACGTCATTTGATACCTGATTAGAAACGACGGCACCAGTTTTGGAGATCGAAAAATTTGGTTTTACAAAATTATTTATTTAAAATGTAATGAAGTAAATCGCCCACTAATTTATAAAGCGTATTTACACTATAACAGTTAAATTCAGGAAATAAGTGAAGAACTTAAAATAAGAATGCATAAAACTTGAAAATATTTTCAGATTAATGCTTAATAGGTGAAATAATATTTGTTTACTTGTTATTACAGTATTAGATACCAAACAATATACCTTAATCGATCGTGGAATTATTTATTAATTTCAATACATTTGACAATTCATCATAATGTCGTATAAACCGTACATATATTTAGAAATCTTTTTATGAGGTTACGTCAAAGAGAAGTTTTCAAAATATTTCAAAAACACATTATTATTTGTTGATTTATTTGATTTGGCCATCATATTCTCCTTTAGGCTGGTGTACATCTATATATAAACCTGTTTAAAATGTAAGTTATTGGAAGGAATTCAAAATAGGCCTTTGTTTTGGCTATGTTCGACGTATATTTTTTCTAGTGAGCTGGTTATATAAATAAAGTCGCAAGATGCAAACAACCGGTCCAAATTCATTCCAAAATTTTCGGCATCGAAACTGCGTACATATACCAGTTCATTGTCCTGATTTAAGGTTATTTTCTTCTTGGTCTAATGTTGACTTCTCTCTTTATTACTTGGCTCAACTAGCCGAATAACAAGGCTTAACAGACTCAACTTATTTTTCGTCCTCGTTACACATAGTATATTTCTTGAATAAACCTGTGCCATCTGCTTTCTGGCAGATTTCATTGCCTTCACCCTGGTTCCGCCAGTATTTGTTTATTTTGTCTCTGGAGTGTTTGCGGACTAACTCAAGTTAATTAATCCTCTTATACATTTTATTTTTACTCTTTGTACCCAATGATAATAAGGAATCGCATAGTATTTTCTAATTGACAATCTATTGTCTATAAGGTCTATAGTGTTCGTAAAATCATTGCATATTTTTGATTCCCGTAATCCTGGAATGGAACAAAATATTTACATTTATAGCGTTGCTTTCAATATTCGTTCCTTAAATCCCCTACAATCCGAAAGAATTCACTTGTCGGTTAATAATACCTTTATTGGCATTGATCGTAAAGTGTTTATACTCGCACCTAACTGGACTGGGGCGCTCTTAGACAAGCGGATGATTAAAGAAGCGTTCACGTGAAGGCAGGACGAGTTTGGTGGACACGAGTTATTTTTATCTCTTTTGTACAACAGAAACTTAGTATAAAAGCAGCCTGCCCCAGATCTCATAAAAATAGCAGGCTTCACAGCACGTTTACTACGTACGTCACCCTTTTACAGATTCAGGAGATTCGTGTGTATAAAGGCTTTGTAGCATTTATGTCTTTCAAAGATCCACAATTTACGAACAATTTCGTTCATTTCAATCATAAGTATCAGAAAAAAAGTTTAATACGCTAAATATCGAAACAAATTATTTTCAAAATTTTTAAGGAATATTATGCTACTTTCATGTCTATTAAAATCTACAGATAATAGTTTGTAAATGCATACAGATATTTATTTACTGTAACAGATGAATTTCACTAACACAGTTTGCATACGAAACGAGTGCTAATCAACACAGTTGGTACTTCTTGCGAGAGTCACTAACTACCAATTAACAGAACGTGTTGAAATTAATATGAAGGAATATGTTATTTAAAAATAAAGAATTAGTATGATGTGTAAAATATTAAACATTTATTAATGGCAATACACACTAATTGGATAAATTTGCATTTACATCGGCCTTTTTCTAACGATTAACACTATATTTATATACAATAGGTATCTTATAAACTACAGACATGTGTTCTATTCGAAGGGTCGTCTAAAAGGAGCTTGCCATTGAATCCTACGTGGAATTAGCAATAGGAGGAAATATAAAAAGGTTGCAGAAAGATTAATTACCATTTCTTCTTCGCTTAAGCCTGAACTTTTCGCTCGAGTCGGAAACGTTGTACCATTCCTGCAGCTCGGGCCCACCAGACTTCGTCGTTGCCGTAATGAGCACCTTCCTTGGTGCCACTGACTCGATAAGTTCCTCCAGGTATTGAAATGTGCATAGCCCGTACAATCTCCAATTTCTTACTGCCTGACTGACCATATCTTAATGCTCACTCTCCATATTAATATTCAATCTTCATCTCAAGTCCATATCCGACCTTGATGTCCAATCTTTGTTCCCATCAATACATTTTCCTGGGTTTTTAACTCCGTGTCCCCATCAAATTACTTCATTTACACCGGTGGCAGGGCCCGATGCTGTACAATAAAAGTTACGTACCTATCGTCTCTGGGAGGAGTCATTCACCCTACTCCACCAACGTTTTGGGGAAAACATCATGTTCCCTAACAATCCGATGCCACCGAATCTCAAAGACTTGAGAAAAACACAAGATCCTTCAACTTGTCGGGGTTTTATTACCCCAATCTTTTACCTTCAACTTCCCTCACGCCGCTTGACTTCGACTCGGTACCATCACAAGCCCGCATGTAGTTATGTTTTACCATTACAGTGTGATTAATTTTCTTTCCAAATCCAAGAAGTACAAAAATGAAATCGACATTATTACTCTTCTAATTTATTAAAAATTACCTGAAGGTAATTGGAAGAGGAGTACTTGGAAATGAAAGAGAATTCATCGTACATTCTGTTAATTGGTAGACTTTAGTAGCTATTTCTTTCACGAACATTATTACTAAGCGGAAATATCAAATTTTCTCGGAAGATATTATTCTAAGCCTGTAGTGCCTTTGGGATACAATGTTTAATTTGTTCATTCTCCCCAGCAAATTAACCAGTATTTAATATTAAACGAGTTCCGCTCCTTAATTAACTTGTATTCTAACCAAGGAATATAAAACGTTTTGTAATCAATTTCAATTTTATGTTGCATATCGGTGTTTAATTGGTTTCCCTGTTTGAAACGATTCCAGGTAAATAAATTTCCTTCAGTTTTACAGCAAATTTATCAATAGTAAATAAATGCGATTATTATAAGTAGATATTTCAATGCGATATTTATAAACAGATATTTCAATGCGATATTTATAAGTAGATATTTCAATGCGAGAACGCTCATATAAATTTTAACACGCATATTTTTAAAATAAGAAGTTCTTAAAATTTAATGAAAAATATAGAACTAATAGAATGAAAAATTTGTAATCATCATATATTCTCATCATGAGAAACAATTAGGGACGTTAAGTACGCAATGCAACGAGAAGAGAATCTCTTTTTGGCAGGTTCAACCATCGGCGATCGAAATTCGCAGAACTCACATACCGAGACGTTAGAGGTAAAATATTATAAGGAATTGGCAGTATGCCCGCCGTCTAAGACGTACAGAATTTGTGCGTGACTTCAACAATAACAAAGTTCACTGTCCGAGGGAGGAATAACCCACAGCTAAGCAATTTATTCCAACACAAATTTCGTCGCCATTTGTTTGATACCTATAAAACGGGAATATAGGTTACAATACGATGTTGCCAAATGATAATTACAGAAGGCATGGTAATAGCTGTGATCGGAGGAGGAAAAATGAAATGAATGTATTTTTCAAATACTGCGGAGAAGAAAGACGCAGGTGTCTGGATTTAAAATGGGATGGTGAAATGAAAAATTCAGTTTTGATGTTGGAAGTGAAGTTTTAGTCTAATTTTGAAGAGAATGTATGAAAATAATTCATAATTTATGTTTTTTTTGTCTCAAGGGATTGTATCCGGGGAAGTGGATTGCTAAATTTGCGCCTGCCAGCTTCGACATAGCAAACCTATAGAGAGAGTCTACGACGATGCCAAACTAATACCTGCTTCTATTATAGTCAAGGATTCAAAAAAAATAGCTCCCGATGCGGATGAGATTTTAAATCGTGACCACTTTCTTTAATCGGTCATTAATAATTAAATTTGTTTCAATTCACAAATATTACTCATAAAATTAGTTGATGTCTACTGTTAATAGTTTAAATTTTGTCGTTTGTGAGCCATGGAACCACTTAAATGGCAAAATGATATTTATCGAAAACTTGGTACGAGAAAGTATACCAATTAACGTCACCGTTTCAGTAGCTCGACTGAACCTTTGCAGTAGAAATTAGTTAATTAGCAGGCGTTTAGTCGGCGCGGCGGGGAGCAGACTCGAGTTTATACAGCTCTAACTGGAGTGGTCTTTCTTTGTTCCTTGAGTGCATTGTTCTGTCTCGACACGTGTGCTTTACGTCCGCAGGTTGGTTCTGTGCTGCAGGCGACAACCACAGATAATATAATCACGCTGAAGACTGCGCGCGGTCAGGAAGACCGGCAAGACCAAATTAATTCCGCCAAGGCTGTTCACTTGACAAGGCCGTTTATCTTCAAAGGAGTCGTCTCTAACATTTTAAACTCGCATACAAAGTAAACCTTCGACTGAATGAATAAATTACTTACAGAAGACAAAAATGACATCACTCAACTCCGATCACTTAATTTGGAAAATACAAAAGTATTTTAATAGAAACGCAAACGATGCTTATATATAAAATCGTGTGATACTTTTCGACATATACGTATTTTTAATTGCTCGTGCAAATGTTATCTCGCTTCTACACCACGGACGTAAGCATACATTCTAGTGAAATGTGCTCTTCACCCATATTGCTCTTTCGTTTTCTTCAAATATTACAATTAAATTAGATGATACGTACCGATAAATAAATTCTCTGCCCTTAAATCAGAAAACTTTTAATAATTAGGAAGCAAGCCGTGCCTTTGTAATTCCTCAAATTTATTTAAAATAATAATAAAAAATTGTAAAACTTTAATATAAGAACTTGACAGTGTATATAAATAATTTAAAATTCACTGAAGAAATGCTTGCTTTTATGGTAATGAAGAAATTTTTATACATTTATTATTTAAATAAAAATTAATACACACCTCATGAATTCCCAATTTAGGAACGAAATGTCGTGATAGCAATTGTCGTTTATTACTTTCTCCTGTATCGATGTTGAAATCTTTTTTGGGATGGGGGGCGACAGGCTACACAATTGTGATCCCGCGAAACAGGCAACTCCCCTTTAAGAGCATGGGAAATGAATTGAAAAGGGGGGATGTGGAAGGTAGTGCAACGTAACTAAGTGCTCCCGAGTTGTTGTTTAAGGATCCTTCTTTCTGACTGACCCAAAATACCTATAAAAACACTAGAAAACCTGCATCAGTAAGTTCAGACTCCCCCTTCCTTTCCTAATGACGGGAGAGTTATGGGGTCTCAGCATTCCTTTCTCCTTGCCTCAACTAGTTTTAGGAGGCATCTGACGGACAACTCTTACCGTATGTCCAAGGTCTTAAACTCCATTACATACACCACCGAAAATAATATAAAGGTGTTGAAACGTGATAGCCTTAAGGCCAGAGAGAGAACAAGACATCCCCGAAGATAACCCACAGTCATTTCTGCATCTAATCTATCACAGTTCCTCCTTTCAGTATGTCTCTAAATTTTTGGTTTTACGTTTTTCTTGTATTTTACATTACATATGTATTAACGTATATCAATAGTACACATTTGCATGTCACATGAGAGGGAAACTGTTAATCAGCAGGCCACAAATATGTTGTTACTCAGGTAATATTTTAACAATGGTAATTACATAATAATTATTACATTTAATGACTATATGTATATCAAGCAATCACACAGTTTAAATAGACTGTTGGGCGTTTGCGTTTTAGTCTTAATTTGGATTTTTATTTTGGTACATTCATTGCTGTTTCAAGAACGATATTTTAATGTTAACTATTGTTCGAAATTTCAACGATAGTAAATGACTCGCTTCATTCTTATGATTACTTTTGTCGTTTGTCCTCAACTCGTACCAGAAATCCATTTGTTTACTTGTCTTTCGAAAGCAAATTGTTATCAGAAGTTAAAATATTGTTTAATTCAAGTCCACTGGCCTGAAAACATCATTAATATAATCTGTGATTATGAATCAATTGAGCAGAGAAACTGAAGAAGGTTCGTTTAAAATTTTAAGGTCGAATTTTTGGGGTACAACAAACAAGAATCATGGCGCCAGCCACATCGATCTCAGGATCGAACATTAATAAGCTGGCGTTGCGGCTGCTCCCAAAACAAGCTTTATTCACCGGTTGCTAATTTTTCAATTGTCATCCAGATGCCCACCTTTTCAATTGACGAATTTCTCCATTTCTTGGGAAGTAATGGGGAAAATTTTGTCGGGGATATATCTTCGCAACAATTACGTTTCTTTCGATATATTTCGACAAAAATCAGCGGGACATATTGTTCAAAATTTTGAATAATCGTAATACCTTTCATTTTTTCTTTACAGAATTATGGTCATGTAGTTACAATGGTACTGCACTTTTAATGTTGTATAGCACCACGTTCGGCCCCAAAATGTAGATGAAATTTTATAATACTATTTTAAATTTTATGTTAAAGCATAAATATAAACAAAATTTATTCGGTATGATGTATATATATGAAAAAAATGTGAAAGAAAAAAATCATTTTAAGTTCCAAATAACAAAACTGTATTATGAATTATAGATTTAATTTATAAAGGGCTCCGATTATTTCAAACTCAGTTTCTCTCCATCTCTCGCTCTCCCTCCCCCTCTCCCCCTCTCCACCTCTCTCAAAATCTACATATATATGTAGACTTAGCAATGATATGATACTATTGAAAAATAAAACGATTTTCCTCCCGTGAAATTTACGTACGAACAGTGTACGTCCAAAAGTTTTCATCAATCTATGTTGTTCTCAGAATGGTGTAGTGGGACAATAGAACAGAGATTTTCTCGCTGCTAGTAGTGCCGATGCTTTTGGCAAAATCTATATCGACAACCTATAGCGCTCGAATAACTTTTGTGACTAAAAGTCTAACACAGCTCCTCAAACCAGTGTCTTTGACAGAGTTCCAAAACCAACTGCCCTCGCAAATTCCATGGTTTTACTCACTAAACCTCTTCATTCCCTCCCATAAATTCCCCAATTTGTCTCCTAGTTTGAGGTAATCGAGAGGGTCCTAGACACGCTTTCTCAAATTTATATTTGTTTACTGATGTGGCGAACATCCTGGAAGACGCTATCCCGGCGAACAGGCTGACGCTTGACCACTAAATAAATACACTTCTAGATGAGGCTATTGTTCACAGACTACTATCCTCATCTTATTTTCCCTGCTGCGCGCACAGCTAGAAAACATCTTGTACTAAGGATTTGAAATAGGTTCCATTACACTGTGTTTCTTATAAAAGTGTTCATACTACCACAGAAACGTTTTAATACACACACAAACTGAAGAGCTACAGACCAACCCATGTAGGGTATTTATGTTCCATTTGGTGTGAGCATTGTGTAATTAAAATTTTTTAACCTGATATTTAAGGATAGTTTCATTGGTCTTCTATACTAATCGTCCCTGTTTACGTGTAATTATAACTAATATAATGTATTCTGAAAATCGGGAAGGTATTAAATAAAACTGTGGGACTGGTAGCAGATATATAAACTAGTTTATTATGAAGAAAACCAATAATATATTACTCATGTAATATTTTTAATTATCAAATTACTATAACGATTTATTTAAATAAAATTCAGTATAATACCAGTTACGCGAACGATAAGAAAATTAATACCCTGACTTCGATACGCTCTCTTGTACCAATAGCTTAGCCAAATTGAAGGAAAAATTGACTTTCAACTAAAGAAGAAGAAGATTTTTCAATAATTTAGTTATATAAACATAATTTGTATTAATGAATACCAACCGTTCTGTTATCACGATTACGTTATTTTTCATTCAAATGAATCTCACTAATTAAAGAACTTGGAAGTCAATGAAATTAAATATCTCAAAAGTTTAATATCACCTAATAAATTTTAATTAAAAAGATTGTGTTATTAGTTATAATTTTCAGGGAGCATGGACCTGCTGTATGATTTTCAAATTAAAAATTGAAATATTCTGGATCGCTGTTAAATTCATAAACTAACATAATAGTATATTGGACGGATATTTGTTCGGCATCAAAATTTAGGGAAAGAAAACTTACGCTTTCCAAAGTAAATACCTTAAATTATTATGGTATCACTCTAATATTTAAAAAAACCTTTCACATTGCAGAAACACAGTACGTATTTATCAGTATATACGAAACTGTTTCTACGTTTATAAACTTTTGGTGACAAAAATGTTCTTTTAATTAGTTTCACCCTCATTAATTATAAGAAATACTTAGACGATTAAATTGAAACTCTTTATTGAAACGAAGTGTTAATTACTCTTCTTCGTAAATCAAAATTAAGACAAGTCTTCATATTACTGCTTTAAGTATTCATATGTTCGTAACAGCAGAGATTCATGTTTTGAATCGAAGCACATGAAATTAATTTTGTCTGTTTTCCAACTCTTGGCGAAGATTCCCCTGCAACGTTATAAATTGCATTCGGTCCATCATCTTCAAGCCGGCGGAAGGCAACGCGAAATCTCTGCTTTAACAAATTTCGCAGCAATAAGGAAATGTTCCCAATATTTAGGAAAGGAATAAACTTTTTAAGTAAAACTCGTTGGAGGACAGTGAAGGATTTGCCGTGAAATGCTTAAAGGAGAAAAAATTTAAGTCTGACGAACGGGAAATAATATATACACCCGTTTCCATTTTCTGATCAGCAAATGCGTGAATTTTCGACAGCTTACTTAATTCAGAGATCTTTTTTTTTCCTTCTTGATAATTTGGGAATTTTTTCTTATTATAAAACACTGAATAAGTAAGTTTCACATTAAATGTCATTAAACAATTTCGTATTCAACATTAAAATGAGGAAAAATGGCAACTAAATCCCGTTTCACTTTAAGCAAATTTATTTGAATATAAGTTGAATGAAAGTTACTTTTGTACAGTGTGATGATTGTTACATTTACCGAGCGAAATGATTGCTTTAGTAGACAATAGTGGTATATCACACGAACTTCCGCTAAGGCTTTGTGGTTACACATCACAGACCGTGAACACAGCAGAATTGTAAAGCTCTCAACCAATGATAACGAAGTTTACAATTCAATCGTAAAATATATCGAATAAATCTTCTGCATGCCGAAAAACGTTTTGATTGCATATTGCAGAACAAATTATGCCGTCTATGTTCAGTAATGAAACCGAACTTGTTTGGGGGTGATTGAAAATAGTAATTTTACAGCACGAGTGAAACCGGAATCGTTTCGTGAAATAGAGGGCGTTGACGAGAATAAATGTTTTCAGATGATGATAAAGTATCTTTTAGTAGATAAACTAATTTTTATTGTTATTCGCATGCTAATTTAAATTAGTCATAACAGAAATTATATTTTAATACAGAAGTAAAGATTATCGCGAGATGAGTAATGAGTGAATTTGAATACTTTTAATTTTAGACTAGCTGATTGTCGGGAGTTGCCGTATATATTTGTATAAGACTAGACAAAAAGTTAAATTCACAATTATCTCTAAAATTAACATCCGTTTCTATCCTAATCCTGTGTTGAACTTTTTCGCGTATAATTTGGCGGTGAGTGAGTAAATGGATCAGCTTGACTGAAATAGAAAGTAATTTATTAATGGGCAATGAAAATAAGATATTTAGTCCTTTCAAAAGAAATTTGAGACGCTGTATTTCGTCAACAACTTGGTGGTTAAAAATGACCCCAGGTACATTACGTGGTTAGTTTGGATTGGAGAGGAATATAACCCCGCCATCGATGTATATAATGTACTCTAGTGGGGACGAATTATTAAAACGGCATGTTTTTGAGAAGCGCAGAGAGACTCCGGTGTGCAAGAGTAGTCAATATGAGGATATTTAAATGATAAAAGTCGTCACGTACTGAAAATTCTGAGATAGTGTTATAATTCTGTTTTATGAGAATTAACTCAATAAGTGCAACCATGGGAATGACGTCATACGATTATACAACTAAATAATAGCTCATAGCCTTTTCCGGTATTGTAGTGGTATTCAGTCCTAAGATGGTCTGATGCAACCTTCCATGCTAACCTATCTTGCGCAAGCCTTTACGTTTCCTCATAACTAGCACATTCCACATCCTCCCTAATATGCTTAGCGTATTCTATCCTTGCCATCCCTCTTCTGTTCTTACCTCACACACTTCCCTGTAATGCTAATTTTACAAGACCGTCATGTCTTAAAACGTGGCCTATCATTCTATCCCTTATCATCGTCAATGGCTTCCATATTGTTCGCTCTTCCCCTAATCTGTTTAGAACTTCCTTGTTAGTGATTTTATCCATCCATCTGATTTTCAGAATTCTCCTATAGCACCATATTTTAAAGGCTTCTATTATTTTCCTTTCCGCAACTCCTATCGTCCACGTTTCTCGCCCATATAACGCCACGCTCCATACGAACATATTTAGCAATGATTTCCTAATATTCATACTTATGTTACTCGTAAGTAAATTTCTCATCTTCGTGAAAGCCTTCCTTGGCTGTGCTGTCCTTCTCTTTATGTCTACTATACTTTTACTATCCGTAGTTATGCTTCCCAACAGGCAGAATTCTTCAAATTCCGTCCAATCTAACACCCAAGTGTTCCCACTGTTTCCCATTACTTTGGTTTTCCCTCTATTAATCTTCATATTGTACTCTCTCTATCCCCAGGACCCTATTCATGCCATTTATTATGTTTTCAAAGTCTTCTTCTGACTCCCCTAATAGTACAATATCATCGGTAAAGCGTAGGGTTTTTATTTGTTCTTCTTGGATTATGATTCATTTCCCATATTTCATTTTAACTTTCTTCATCGCCTGTTCTATATATACGTTAAACAGCATGGGTGACAGACTGTATCCTTGTCTTATTCCTTTCTTGATTACGGCTTTCTTTTCATCTTCTATTCAAATTATTGCTGCCTGTCTTCTGTAGAGGTTATGCATTAGCCTCCTTTCTCGATATTTTATTCCAGTGCTCTTCAAAATCCTTAATAGTGTGTTCGAGTTCACATTATCAAACAATTTTTCTAAATCTACAAATGCCAAAGTAGGACTATTTTTTATCCTTAAATTAGTCGAAAATTTAATATTGCATCTCTTGTCCCTAAAACAAAATTTATCTTCTCCTAACTCGCATTCTATTTGACGTTCCATCCTCCTCATATACTATTTTTGTTAATATTTTGCATGCGTTGGATACAAAAATAATTGTCCTGTGCTTTTCGAACAAGATAGACGTCACAAATGACAAATGAGTGATTATTTCGGCATAAATTAAAGTCGTGGGGACAGCAATTGGATTGACTCGGGGTGGTGGTGGGGGGGACTTTTCATTCCCGGGACAGTGATTTCGCGTGTAGCAGCATGTTTTCGGAGCGGCTAGTGGCGCCAGGCCGAAGATGCGGTTGCCATGGCGACAGGCGCCGGTCGAGATGCCGGTCCGGGCCCCAAACAGCTGGCCGCCAGTCAGTCTGTGCCAGCTCCAGTGTCGTGTCGTGTCGTGTCTTGTCTTGTGTTGTGTTGTGACGCCTGTGCTCTGATCCATAGTTCCTTCCGTCTAAGGTAACGTCACTCAGCGCGACTAATCTCATGTGTTGCGCGAGTCGAATATTTCAAAAATTGTGAGAGATACGAGCCACACGTGTTTACCTACAGTGCGTACATTTCTCTAAGAAGAGATAAACAAATATCAAGAGAGTATTATCGAGATGTTTTGTACCGCTTCCTACAATTAAAAGCTTGACTTAAAAATACCTCTTCCGCATTGTTTACATATTTGTAATAAAGGTAAACATCATCCATTAAAATTTAATATTAAAAAAAGGATTTTATAACTTCAAACTAAAGTAAAAATTCACATATTTTATCAGGTTTTGAAATATTCTGCTACATAAAACAGTCCCTGCTATATTACTTAAATATTGTCGAGTTTTTTTTACGTGCAATCCATGCCCAGAAAATACTCAACCTCTAATTTTGAGAATCTTATAAAATACTGGTTTACGTGTGAACTATTGGCGTATATTTGAATACATAATTTACTCTCATTAACAGAGTTATAAAGTGACGTTCATATGAGAAAAGAATTTAAATATTTTTAAAAAAGTACTAACTACTGATTTAGACACAATTGTAAAACGAAATTGTTTCCTAGCGTGTGAGGTGCAATAATAGCGCTTGTTATTAGTAAACAGCACAAAATTGTGTCTGAAAATACTCGCGATAAGTATTGTTTCAAAGCACGTGATGTGATTACAAAATCTGAGGACGTTTAATTCTCTTCCTCTGGGAAATTATACAATGTGGAGTTAAAACAATCTTCTAATATTTAAATATATATATCTATATATTTGTTATGCGGGATTACATCCAGCTGTGTCCAGGTCATTCATATTAATTCCACCTAGAAGAAACAAAAATCAATTTCCCCATAGATAAAAATAGCCAAGGACTTCCTTAAAAATTATTTATGAATTCGTAATTGGCATTTTGACTTATTAATTTTCAGTATTAGTTATAATAATTTATATCCAATATTTTTTACTGCTATTATTTACAAATTATTGTATAAAAGAGACAATTATGCAATTCGCTGTCCCCGGAAAGGTTTTTAAACTCAATTTCTGCAACAATATAGCGCTGAAACGTGTAAATATGCATTCTACTCATTGAAGTTTGCTCGCTGCAAAATTAAACTTCCAGGAAAATGCGACGTTACTCTGAAAGTTGGCCGTTCTCTAAAATGCAATATTAAAGCAGGATATAACGTCCCAACATATACTGAATTTGAAGGTTTGACAATCGACACCTGATTAATTTAGAAACCTGCGTGAAGTATACTAATTAATTATATTGACCAGGATTTTATTATTCCATTTTTAATTATTTGTATTTGAATATGTCCGAAATCGGGATGCTTTGAAAGCTACGACAATGGAACGATGATTATGAATTGGAGCCAATTTCCTAATAAATATCCAATTAATGTAGGGCTATGAAATCGGTAATTGTGTTCCGTTCTACGGGAAATTAATGCAACAATTGAGGGTACAGTGTTCACAAGAGTGCTATTTAAGTGTAATTAATTTACAAAAATCTTGATCAACATAGTACGAATTGACTGTATGAATATATTATTTCGCGTGTGTAAAGAATAACCCTTTACAGTAAAAATTGTATTTATTTTCAATCTTTTCGACATATATCCAGGTTAGATTCATCGGGATATGTCTGGAGTTTTTACTATTGTTTTTCTGTTAATTTCGTCCTTGTGTATATGAGTACGTTTACAGATGTATCCTGATGAATGTAGCTTGATTATAAGTTGACCTTTATTGTATGTATTGAAAATAAATGTGATTATGACTTTAATGCTATTTTTTTATAATACCGTTGAGCCTGAACGGCAGTTACATCAATTATAATATTACGTATTCTGTGTATTATAGTCATAACCTTCGTTAAAAATGTCTCCCTTTAATCCTTTCCAATAGATTCAATTCGAATACATATTTTAATATTAGTAGAACTTTTGTATCTAAATGAAATAGTTTACAATTACTTAATTTGCTAAAAGATGTTTTTGAAAATTATTCCTGCGCCCCCAGGCGTTGCTTGGTAATAAATGTAGCTGTTCTGACAGAATAAAATCTCGGTCGTGACACTTGGGGTGCGGATATCTTCACCCGACTGACGTCAGCGGCGAGACGTGCTCTACAGGTTGTGCAAAATAAGGCTCTTCTTTAGATTCACGCACAGAGGGAGGGAGAAGGGGGCTATAATATCTCGCTAAGTACCTACCCTATAAAAATTTGACAATGAAATATGTTGAGGGAGAGATGAAATGAAATATTGAAGTGGGATTGCCAATTTTTAATTCACGCATTGTTCTTGCAGGAAAACAATCATTGTTTTTACCATATTGTTGATGTAATTTACTTCACAAGGTTGCGCTCAATTCTAAACGTTAATGTTAACGTTACCCAGGAAGAACGACGTTGACGTAGTTATTTAACGTCCTTGCCTCTCACAAAATGGGGGTGCTTCTTTAAAGTGAGTACCGTTGCCTCCGACAAAATGAGATGTTTCTTTCATATGAACGCAGTACAAGGGGAGACAGCTGTACCAGCGGAAAAAATTATTTCCAATTTTCTTATTCAATACATTTTTTTATAAAACAAAATTTGAATATACTACAGATATCTATAATCCTTTGGCCATAAGTTAGTATTTTTTTATATTTCTTTAAAAACAATAATACTGTGAAAATAATTTATTTATTCAAACCTTGCAATGTGTCCGGTGGTATAACGTCCTCTACCTAAGCAACTACATCCTTTTTTGCATTTTTATGAATAAATATTAAAAAAAAGCACAAAAATTACAGTAGACATTCATACAAAATTAAATAACACACTCAAATTTATATATGCACATTAAACCAAAACACAGTAAAGTGTAAAAACATTGTAATTTTTTTTAACATTTTAAAACAAAAACTAACTCATGTTATAGCAAGTGAATAAATAAATAAAGCTTGCCTGGAAGACCTGACCTCACTACAGAGAGGTGGTAGTTTTAATTTAATGGCATTAATTCTTATTTCATACTCGTCTTCTTGCATTACAAGTTTCATCTTTTCACCACCAATTACCTTTCCAAGAATATAACAGTTAACAATCCCGGTCTTTAACTTTTCTCAAATAGTGCCATATAATGAGCAACTGATATTTGAAATTATATTCCTTTTTGTTGTTGTAATTATCTGCGCCATTTCAGATTTAGAAGCGCCTAATTCCTCTTTCCAAAATATCTAACGCTGCTTCTTCAAATGCAGTCGCTAGCCTTGCTTCTTGGTATTTATCGGCGTCTTCTAAACGAATATGAAGTACAAATAAAGTGGTGTCCCCAGGTACATTACATCGCCATTTTCAAATAAATTTAATTTTCCTCTCAGTTATAAAAAGATTTGTTATTATTATATATGCAAAGTTCATAACATATACTTTACGCCACAATAATTATCTTTTAGTTGGAAATGTTTAACTGACGCTGATGCACTTTTGCGTTAAGAAAAAAACTCTCCTCGTTCTGAACTAAGAATCGCATGATAAATGCCGCTTTGTTACCTATTAACAGTTACAGATTTACCAACCAAATAGCTGAAAACTTAACTAGTATATTCACTGAAAATAATTCGCTGTCCTTGGTACACCAGTCTCCACTATACCTGATGCTATACTGGAACTTTCCCGCGGTTTTTTACCAACTTTGATTCATGTAGATTACAGCGCTTCTTTTTTTGTAAACGAAACGACTACAAGTGTAGCTAAGATAGTTTTAACTGTTAAAAAGTTTATAACAGCAATAAAAATTCAATTTTTATGCACATTACTCCCCCTCTTCAACCTTGAGGTTGGTAGCATTGGATGTCCCCTAATGTGTTGAATAGTTATCAGTACCCAAATGTTTGAGTACTTTTCGAAATTTTTTAAATTTCTCCAGGGTAAGGAATATTCACATATAATTTATAATGTGGCCCCACAACTGACAGAAAAGTTGTGTAACAAAAATTATAATTTAGTAAATATTCGTTCCTGAATATGACTATTAATAACTGGAATAGCCTGCCTACAGCAGCGTTTTAAAATTCTCACCTGAGATCCAGCTTTCGACAAAACGTTAATAAGTTACTGTAATGAAGTTTATAGTTCACCCTGCCTTCTTTTTCAGTTCTTCTTTATTCTATTCTATCCATTTCACTCTCAACCCACCCTCATTCATCATACTGTTAATTGGAGTTTTTATCATAATTTTGTCCTTTGTTTCTTTAATCAATTACAGTGAAGTGTACAGTTAGTTAAATTTAATTTCATCTAGATGCCCCTTATATTTATTTTCTCATAGAAATAAGTGTACATTACGTTTTAATTAGTAGTATCTTATTAAAAAATTACCTTTATACTATTGATACTACTGTATTTATATATTTCATGTAATTTTCACCTGGCTATACCTAATTTCAATTTGGAAATACATAATATGATCAAAGTATCTACGTTTATGTCATCTAAATGCACCCGGCTGTTATCTGGATGCAGGGCTGCCATAATAACTTATTGAGATTTAATTATGTAACATCAAACACACATTAAAGCATACACAGTCTTTACTGCAAACATTACAAGCTGAGGAAATATTTTTTAATCAAAAAACTTATGCCAACTGAAATAAATTGAAAAAGTGGGAGTATATATCGCTTTAAAATAGTTTTATTTTACGTTAATGAACAAGAAATAGTTATTAGGATTTCGTGAATGAGTGAAATCAAAATCAGAAGGTTTGTTAGCTATGTATTTTTAAAATAATGTGTGTGCTTTACACGGGAAATGGAACGGGTTTTATGTAGCTTACAGCTGGTTGTCTTGAAAATACAGCACCTCGTAGCCTGGGCGTGGAACCCGGGACTCTGCTGTGCGTTGTAGCCGTTGTACCACACAGACAGCTCAAGGGTATTTCCTTTGTCATTTGTCAGCCTGCGTCGCGTCTCCAGCCGCTGGAACCTGGTTCATTCTCAAACATCCTTAACACACGGAAAGCGTCTCCATAATCCTCAAAGTAAACTTTTCTTTTACACTGACCTGTTCAAAATGTTTACGAGAATTAACTTGCACGCGAAATTTAGAAGCGTCCCTCACACATCGTTGTCTAGTGGAAAAGTTTCAAAGTCCATGTGGATTTTATCCCTTAACAGTCTCAGTTATACAAACGATGTTACTCTGTCAGCCTCCCACCGCGATCTGATCTTTCTTCCGTGTCCATTCGACGTCCATCAGGGCATTTACACAACAGTGGCTTAAAAAATAGCATGGGTGTTTCATATAGTATCTAAAAATTGGCGGCAGCAGTCTAATAACAGTTACAGTCGACTTCCTTTGGCATTTGCATCAGGGCGTCGCATTACAGAGGACCTCATTTCATATCTTGCCAAGGGCATTAAAAATGTGTGATTTCATACTGTTAAACTCTTACATTTAAGAGGAGAAAATGGCTAATTATAATGCGTTGGATTTCCAAGAACATGCGAATAATAATTAAAAATGTAACATTGATGAGAATAATAACTTTAAATGCGATACTCGCTCATGACTTCCGATATATATTGCCTACCCTGTATTTCATCAATCGGCGGAGAGCAAACGGCTTACTAAAGAAAATTAATAAGTCAATATAAAAGTAGAAGCTTTCTATATTTACAGCTGTTTAATGTGAAAAATGAAGTGCAGTTCACGACCAATTTCAGACAGAATATTTAATTTTACATTTCTTAAACCTCGAAAAGTACAACTGGTTTGGTATGACACAGCCTTATTATTTATACACGTTTCAATTCTTTCCGTCTTCTCTGTACTTACCATGGCATTTTTTATTTAGATCTTCACTAAATTTTATAACTTTAAATTTGTTTTACGTCATAATGTAACTGATGACAGTTAATCTAGAATTTTGGATCCCAATTTCACTTAATTCACGGAAATATTTTCCGACATGACTGAACTAGGTTACAAAATCCTGCATTTTAATTTAGAATCTATAAATTTTCAGTAAATAATTGAAATAATTACTGCATTCACTTTTCTCGAACTTTCTACAAATTTAGATCACAATGTCAATTAATTTTACGGTTATGTATGTCGATCATTGGGTAGAAATACTTCATCTGATTTTAGGATAAATGAATTATCCACAAATCATTGAATTTTCTTTCTCTAGTGACTTTGTAATTACTACTTTTAAAGTTAGATTGTAGAACCTCAAACAGTTAACAATTCAGTCAACGGAACTAAACAGGGATAGTTCTACTAACAGTATAAATTGTTATTAGCAGAATGTTACAGACGCAACCAGAACTTTAGCTCAACAAAGTTCAAAATTGAGAATGAAATTAAAAAAAGAAATTTCTATAATTCTAGGAATTCATTGTCTCAACTGTTTTATTATTATCGTTACTGTTAGTGAAGATTACTGACTGCAATGAATAAGTAATTGTATAAAGAAATCTATATATTTACAGGGAATGAAAAACCGCACTTCATCTTTCTCAAGAGCATTCACTGACACTGGAATAACTCAAAATCATTAAGGATTTGTTAAATTATGTTTTTATAATTTTAGGAAATAGAACTAGACTCGAGGCTTACATAGTAGAAACTGAAATAATAAATCAAGGAAGGAAAAAAATACAACCAGGCGGGGAATCGGGCCCGTGTAACCGTGTAGAGAAGGGCTTGTATAGAATAGTTTCACGATCCCTGCCACATAACACAAGTTTTGAATGGCTGAATTTGATACAACTCAACCAAGATATCGCTTAATTTATTATAGTATAAACCTCTTCCATTTTGTATTTATTTCGTACTATAATATTTAAATATATTTATTGCTAATTTCGTTATAAAAGTGGAGTATTTCTTTGATTCCGTTGGGTTCATAATGTTTTGACAACAGAATTTATTATAAACGTCGTTTATTATTTTCGGCACCAAAGTATAAAGTACCCACCCGGGTCGTCGTAAAAGAGCAATATAATTGAGATCTGTGACATAAAGCTGTCTGGAGATGTTTATTAGTTGAGGGTACCAGCATCACATTCGCCCAGAGCTTCTTTGCCTTGCACAAAGAGAACAACGAACAAGTAGAGGATCAAAGCCGCCACTTAAAAAAAATGCTTTTCTGGCAAATGGAGCAGTTCAGCTTGCCAAGTCCTGCTCCGGGAATCGAAAATCGTCTCAGAAAATCCTTACACGAATGAATTAAAATACGTGCATCCGTGTAATTGATAAATGACATTATAATATGTTTATATCTACGAATATATTCAACGTCTATAGAATTTTTTCTTTATATATATATATATAACGACAGCTTCCAAAATTTCTCACTATTACAATTTTCAATAAAAATTTAATTTATTTTTCACATAAACGCCTTCTTAGCATTACGGAAATTGGTATATTAGTCAGTGAGGGATGGGGTTCAGAGACTATATGAGGATGATTCTAAAACAAGCACCTGCCTTTAATGGGATAGGAATAGGGAGATGCGGAAGGTAGAGCAAGGTAGCCAAGGGTTGACTAAGGCCCCGGGCTGTGATTAAAGGATCCCACCCTATGATTTTAAATAAATTAAGGACATAATAAACGTAAACAATACAATAAAGAATTATCCTGATCTTCAATTTTTTATAGATCTGAATGACAGAGTTCAGTTTCTTTGGGCATGTGGGTGGAGTGCCAGAACTGAGAAAAAAAGTTGCGAAAATGTCACTTATCAGTCTCGAATCCACAGTTTTCTGATTCCGGGTAATTAACGTGTTCAGTTCTCTTTGGTATCCGGCGGTAAGGGCTTAATTGGAAAATAATAAAAACTATATAGAATTCTGAGAGTTAATTCCTTACGCTCTCTAATTAAAATCGGTGAAATAAATGCTCTGTGGCAATCCAGTAGTATTCTTAATAAATTTCACCAAATCAAGATTACAGTTTTTAAATTATTAGCCTTTCAAATGTATTAACGTTTCAAATATCGCGAAGTAAAACATACTTCCCGTCAATGCGTTTCATTCGCCGTATTAAATAATATAATTTCATAAATGTTTCTTTCTGCCAGATATATTTTCAAATGAACCAGTATTCATCTGGATAGTGAAATTATGTTCTTTGTATAATTATTGCAAGCCTCTTCAAAAAACATGAAATTATTGGAGAGTATAACTTTGTGAATAAGACTCATGTAAATATGAAAACCTAATTCGTCTAGTCGATAAAGACCAGATTCGTGCTGGAGCCGAACACGGTTTGTCCATCAATAACTACTTGACTCGACAGCGCCTGGAGCACTCGCTAACTACAATTTGCATAGAACACTAAATCCGATTCTATCGCTTCATCTTAGCTCTGAAGAGCACCGTAAGCATTCTAGAATGTGTCTTAAGACTTGAAAACACAAAAATTACGTTATAATATTTTTAGTAGTTAGAGTAAGATTTAAAACAATTTAAAACTCTTCCATAAGTAAAGCGTTAGACAGCCTTTTATTTTATTCACGTATAGTTTGTAGCCTTGTAGTAAATACGGTTACATGCGAATGTATTGACCTAATAAAGGGCACGTTGACTGGAGAAAACAGTAAACACGTGGAAAGACTGCTACTGTGGGATCATGCCAGACAAACTGCCAATTTCCTGACAACGATGTTGGCTTAGAGCGCTGTAAAAATTTGTAGCGGCGACAAAATTAAATTAGCTGGAGTGAAGTCACAGGGTTGGAAAATCCCAGCTTCGCTTTATTCATTCAGGTGAAGGTTTGTGAAACAAATTGCCTTAGAATGCATTAAATGTTGCAAAATTTTATTCGAAGTTTTAAACTGATTCGCATAAAAATTACTCAAGTAAATAGTAAATTATGCCTACGTAAAATTGATGTATGGGTTTAATAAAAAAGGAAATATTATACTATATAGGTTAATACCAACAGAAAAGATGAATTAGGGATATTTAGAGTAATCAGTAAGGAGGCATTATTTTAATATTATCATCTATCAAACATAGATGTGTTACTTCAATAAACCTGCATTAAAATGTAGCACGCTTACATAAAACATTATAGCGTATGTATTATTTTGCAAACATTTATAGATTTAGATTTGTTATATACTATATGCCCCAGTATTTAATTATGAGCCCGGGACAGTCATCTAAGCAAACGGAATGTGAATTTTCTTAATAATCGTATTTCAATAGAACGACAGCACAATAACTAAAAGTAAATCTAGAAACAGGTACGTTTAATTTTCCGAAAAGGTGAAAATATCTCCGATATCCTCAGACACTCTTTGGGTTCGACAATAATCTTGGTTGCTTTCGTATTATAATTATTTATCGTTTTCTATTCTATCCCGACACCCCGATTGTCATCGTCGTATTTTAATTCACCAACTTCCATTACATCATTAAGAGTCAATTTTGTACAATTTATACGAAAAGCCTTTGCGTCCCCGCCCCGACGGGTATTTCCTTTCCCTAACGTTAGATGTTGAAATTAGGAACTGACAGGTTCGTAAAAGACTGTCAAACTGAGCGATCCCGAAAAATTTATAAGTAATGTGGGTGTTTTACCGAAACATAGTTTTTCGATCGTAAGCAACATGTGTACAATGTTTAGTAGAAAATACTCCACGCATTTAAGTCAATGCAGAGAGCCCCCTTTCGCCCCATGCTTACTGGCTGAACGAATACTTAACCGACATGTTCAATGTCATAATTAAATTCTGCGGCTTACGAAACACAGCATCCGACCCCAATCTGGGTTGTTTTTGCGTTAATTGTATGTAACGTTACTCCATCTTTCCCATCCACCAAACGGTTCACCCATCCCGTGACGAATGAAGTTTAAATTATACACAAACATTATCAGGAGAAACCCTATGCATCTCGTTTAACCCGAAAAATATTATTTCGGCGCAAATATTGGCCATTTATGCATGTTCCCATCCCCAGAGACATTCCTTATTCCTACAGTGATTCTTTCCGGGTTGCAATGAACACGTGTAATTTGGTTCAAATTATTCTTCGCGCTAAAGATTGTAAGACGAACTTTGTTTTACCCTCTTTCAATTCTCTCTTATAGACTGAACTGAAACGTGCAAGTTAAATGTCAGAAATAAATTCACATAAAATATTTATTTTTGTATACACAAGACAGTTAACGAATGAAACATAATATTATTAATATATTATTAATATTTACTAACACCCAAATGAGTCATAGATTTGGTTAAGTAAAAATATTTCAGCTCATTTTAGCTTTGACTTTAGATTTATATTTATTGTTCTTTCCATTAGTCCTCTATTGAGGATTTTCCTTAAGTATTTAATAGTAATTAATAGTTTGTAAAAATCCTACTTACTGAACTCGATTTGATGGGGCTAATACAGAGTTAAGGTTCTTATGTAAAGTTATTTATTATTTCGTGTAAAATACTATTGTACATCTAAGTTGGTACTAAATTTATAATTATCAACTGTCTTCTATATAATAAAAAAACGCATGGACAAATTACAAACAAACTTTTCTTAAAATCCCGACGAAAAACAGCGAGAGGGGAACCGTTTTTCATAAATTTAGTCAATTAATGTGTGACGTGTCAGCATAACGTCATCGAAGATTGATAGAGACATATTACAAGAAATTTTGCCATATTTAATTGTGTCCAATATGGTGACTATTTATTAACATTTTACTTTGCCTTATTGAAGAGATTATTTTCAGTTTTCGCTAATTATATCTTGCAATACGAACTACAGGATACATGAGTGATAAAAAGTACAATATGGATTGAGGGTGTTAAGTAATATAAGTTTTTACTAATTATTAATAATTTGTTTTATATCTCAAGCGACTTATGCCTACGGAGATTTTTGGTATTACTTTTCTTATAATGAATGTATAACCTGCTCATATTTTAGACAGATTGTTTCCTTATTAGTTTTATGTGATTGCATTAATTTTAAATGTGTTAATGTTAAGAAAAATGATATAAAACCCATGTTTTTATTTTTTTATTCTCACATTAATTTAAAATAAATTTGAATATAGCAATGCGAGTAATAAATATAGAGCATTTCATGCTTTTATATATGGGTATTACAAATATTTTTTGACAGTGATTCCAAATATTCAACAGATTAAAACGGTTTAATTAATGCGCTATTGAATGTATGTTTGTACAGAAACGGATGCATGGTGTTTCAAAAGTGTTTGAAGTAAAAGTGATGTAAATTTAGGTTCTAGACTTTTAAATAATATATGTGTTACCCAGTTTTTGGAATCCAGATTTTGAGATTAGGTTAACAATCAAGTTGGGTCTAACTGATAATGAATTATCGCCTTTAGGTTCTAAATTTGGGAAAATGATTTTAAATAGTGGATGCCGTACCGAGAAAAGATATTACTCAATTAAAGGACCGCGATATTTTAGACTCTCATATGGTACCTTGCTTATTTAGTGTTCCATGAGGATTCTTGTCTTGGGTTGTCATATTACCGGTTAATTTCAAGCGAACCCCCCAATCGGACAATCGTCAGTTTAATGGTAAAAAAATGTGACAATATAGATTGCATTTAAATCGTGTGATGAACTGCAGATTACTGTCGAATTAACTCAATTTCCAAGTTAATATATATAAACGAATTGAAGTGACATTAGGTAAGTAATATATCATATTATTATTTATACACGGTTTAGAACTGAAGAATAAAAGACAGAATCAAATAGATTACAGTAAACAAAAGCCTTTAAAAAAATTCTGATCTGTGAGTGTTTCTTGAGAAGAAAATTAGTTTCGTTATTTATACAATAACAATTCCTTCTGACAAACAATCACGCAAATGAGATCTTCCACTTTCTGAACACATTAGCCAGATGAGAAAACGGTTTTAATTTAGAAAGACGACGCGCCACCGGGACTGGAGTCATAATAAATGCTGTTGCTACGAGGGAAACTGTCTCCCAAATTGTTTCTTGACAATGAGCTGGCGGTTGAGCAACGTTCAACACTGGCGAAGTTATTGCCGTCGCGACGCCATGGTGTGACTATCGACCCGGCGCCTCCTTCTGCATACTCTCGTGTCTTAAAGTGGCACTTCGTGCTACTTTTCAAATATCTTTGAACACGCCGTTCATGGCCTTGCAGCATGGAATTCAGCACTCATAACAATTTTTCAAATAAGTAAATGAAAAGAATTGCGAGTACAATACCAACTCAAAAACTGCTATAGTCATGTGAGGAGAAAATAGAAGCAATGAGTCCAGAAAAAATTACAGAATTACATTATAATGCACCTCCCCCTCAGATTGATCGTCGCCGCGAGGTTTCTGAAGAGGGAGAGTTAAAAATCAGAAACACAAAATTGGTCAGCTATAATTATATGGGGGTATTTAAATTAGAACAAAAGGAGAAAAAATTAGTGGTGAGTGTAGAGCAAGGTGAAATAAGGACTCAACAAGCCAAAAACTAATTTATGAGACGGGCAGGGACATGACACAGGAAGCTTACATGCGAAAATGTAAATGACGAGTTGCAAGTGTGTATAATCAGTAAAAGAAAACAAAGGATCTCCAACGCGAAAATTCTATAATTCATTGAACATACATATGAAGAAATATAAATTTCGAATAGCTTTAGTGTGGGTTATATTTAGCTTTACATTACTCTTGAATGAAACCTAGAGTACTGATAAATATTACAACAAACTTTTCTGACTTTAAAATTTACAATAAATAAGAAGTCGGCCAAAAATTCAGCATTAATTACACCACTATTATTCACAAAAGCGACGCTTCATCTCTATTTTGAGATTAATTAAAAAAGATTATTGAATTTACATGTGAAGAATTTGGTGCCGCGCTGGACCATCTCCAGCGACGGTTACGGCCGAAATGATTTTTTTCATCACGACCAGATACAAATATTTCAACAAAAATTAAAGTATACCGAAGAACACTAGCACTGATAGATGCGAACAGCAGAGGTGAATTACTTTAGTATCCTATCTTCTAAATTAGCTGTACAGTGAGTTTTAATTAAAGCATTCCACTTCCTTTAACTTGTTCTCCAAGAGATGTTCTAAAGCAAAGTATCAAGGCAAATATTTTTTATAAAGATAATAGCTCTAATTGTTATATTTTATTTTTAAATTATACGTAGATTATGCCTTTATATCCGATTTTATATATTTATTTCAAATAACAATTGATTTAACTATTTAGCTGACAATTAATAGTATAGAAGCCGTTTCGGTCATCCAAACTCGACAATGCTTATGATGAATTCATCTTTTTTGCTTTCACTGTATTAAACGTTGTTTGGGATGTTTCACATTACTATTGCTATATGAAATATTGGAACTTGAAACTTCAAATTTAGTTCCTTTGCGGCAAGAAGTTTCAGACTAAAAAGCTTAACAGATGAAGACCTCCAAATATTTCGAAGTAGTTTGAAACATCAACCATTTATGAAATATATAATCTTGCCACAACATTTAAATTGAAATCTTGGACATTTATTTTGGCAATAATCTCCTTTTATTTATTGTGTGTTCTTTTAGGCCTCTGTGTGTCAGCTTATTTATTAATTATAAAAAAAATGACTGAAGCCTGTACATGCCAGTGTTTGAGGAACCCTTAGCTGTGACTCATTGCATTTCTGGTTCACGATGTGAAGTAATGGAATAACGAATAGAAAAACTAATTGATTATTGTTGAGGGAGGGTACGGAACAGTGATATTGTTTATAGATGGTCGTTTACGCCGCACGTAAAACTTGGTTTTTGTGAGACGATAATTGGAGAATTTCCTTCACGTTCTATGAATAAGTATTATTTGTATGTTTCAAGAATTAAGCGCATCGAGAGTGAAAATTGAACTCGTTAATTGCGTTTGATAGTTATCGTCACGACAGTGTGTGGTGAACGGAAGAAAAGTAGTTAGGGTAAAATCCAGAGAACAGTGTCAATAATTATCTTAAGTGCGTTCAGATGTGCTGCGGTCAAGGAATTGGAAGATTTAAGTCCGCTGTTCCAAGGCTTGGCCAATGAGAGAGAGAGATAATCAATAAATAAATCTTTCTGAAAATAAATTTCACATATAGGAGCCACTTTTGATAATTAATCTTCTTATTTAGACCACGAAAGCCTGGGAATAAGTTCTCTGCTTACAATAAAAGGATTTCATTGAAAGTATTCCCACATTCTGGTGTACATTGGAATGAAACATTCTCATTACAACGCGGCAAAGTGTGACGTGTCATTCTACTTGTATCTCTCACAATATAAGACCAGCAAATTGTACATTTTCTACTTTACTAATATTTAAGGGAGACGCGGACTGAAATTTCGGCCAAAATCTGAAATAAATCGATTTTCTAATTTATTCAGATTAATATGGATATGAATTCAGTAAACTGAAAAAAGAATCTGCCAAACAAAAAAGGAAGGTGTCAAATTTGATGGACAATTTTAATTTATACATTCTAAATTAATAAATTATTACAATTTTTTTCAGAAAAATGTGTTTTTCTCAGCTTCATTATTTATTGTACCAAAAAGCTGCTAAGGGTCACAAATATTAAGATATTGTCTTCATTCTTTTTTTTACGTAATTTAAAAGCTAATACGTTCAAATAATAGTATTAGTTTTCGAATTGTTCAAGTAGTTTAGGTGAAAAAAATTTTCAAAGTGACCGTAGTCAAGCTTATTTGCTCCCCACAATTTTAATCAATGGTCATCCCTATATATTAATGTAAAAATTCTAAAATATATTAAAGTACGTAACGCGAGGAACATTTTCAAAACAGCCAAATTTTGAAAATAACTCAGCAGAGACTGGTTTACATAAACAAAATTTTGTACATTGCTACAAATGTCTGTTATTAACACTCGGTTAAAATTTTAGCTCAGTAGCAATTGATTTACAGGAATTTGAAATTTCAGTCCCCGTGTCCCTTAATGATTGGTGCGATAAATAATTTGAATGAAATGTGACTAATAGTTGAAATTAGTACAATTACCGAAGTGTTAGGGGGGGAGGAGAATTAATGTGGAAGAGTATTTATGAGAAGGTTCATTTACTTTCAGTGAAGGTGCTCTGTCTTATCCTCACCACTGGCGATGTCGTAAAGAAGGCGAGGGGTGGATCTGCTTACTGTTGCCGAGGTAAACACGCCAGAGTAAACGTCGCGGCTCAACTATTTCTGTGCTTCCTCCCATGTACGTGTACGAGTACAATCAATGCAGCCAAGCTCTAAACTCTCATTACCACTGCATTAGCGGCCTTTAACATATTAAACCTCTTAAAATATACCCCTATGAGAATTGTAGACCTGCGAACGCTGCTGTTATACTTTCTTCTACTAATCTACATCCTAGTAGTTTACGTTGTATTTTAAGCCCAAACCCACGCATTGACCATGAAAACGGTAAAATACTAACACGCAGTTCTTATTTATGTCCACAACACTCTCCTTTAAATTTAGAAATATTGTGTTTTAATCTTTATTATTATTTTACGATACCGACCCTGAAATACAATTTAGGCTCTGAATCCGTACGGTGACGTTCTACACACATGTTTATAATAAATTAAAATATGGTAATAAGTCATATATCCTACAATTTCTGACAACGGGCATTATAGAAATGAAATGCGTTTACTGGAAAAGACTGATTACAACTACAATAAAGTTAATTAATCTCATAACAAATCAGACGTATTGTAACAACTATCTGATACTGCAACATAGTTTTCTGACTTTAAATTTACAATAAGTAAAAAAGGCTAAGAAGTCAGCATAATTTTGTTACTGTTTAATTAAATAAGGCGTTTCGTCTCCTTTTTGAGACTTCTTCAGGGATACACTTTAGCAATTCATGTGATTTAATCCTTGACACTCTCAAGGGAAAAGATTATTAATTGTATTCAAGTATTTACATTTGAAGAATGATCATTTACTCACTTATATTGTTTCCTTGGCGCACTTTTCATGAAGAAAAGTTTGTTGTGTGTTTTACCTTTTCAATTAAAATTTATACAAAATTAATTCATCACATTTTTGTTTATTTTAGATCTTATAGTTGTAATATTGTCATGAAATGAATAGGGGGACGTTATTAATTATTTTACTATAATATTAATATATTAATAAAAGCATTTATAATAAAAAAGAAAAAATTACTTTATCCTAAACTAATTTACATCAATATTACAAATTTTAAAACTTTAGGCCGGCAATTCTTTTGGGAAACTCCCTTTTAATAGCATAGGAAGGGAATTAAAAAGGGAGATGCGAAAGGTAAGCAAGGTAGCAAAGGGTTGACTACAGGTCCTCCGGTGTTTCACCTAGAGATGCAGGAAAACCTTCATCGTGTAGGTCGGCCCATCCGAATGACGGGAGATGAGGCTCCTTTTTTGGGTTAACAGGCTACATGAGGGTGATCCTTAAACAGGCAACTCCCGTTTAATAGCATAGGAAGGGAATTGAAAAGGGGGGATGGGAAATGTAGGTTTTCTACTCTAATATGGTGATGGTTTAATCTTTAACCGCGGGAGCTACTAAAAGGCCATAATGGATGTATTGCATGTTCTGTGTGTGTCTTGTTAATTACTTCACCCCCGCTTCTCAGGACGGTGTTTGTCTTCTCTCCATCGCTTTCTATATTTAATTGGCTCCTTGACGTCGGCTGTCGGAGCTTTTACAGTGCACACGTGTCTCTACTTCAAATAACCTCTCTTAATTTAACGGTAAATAGGAGGTTCACTGCATGAGATCATTTTGAATTCGTGGATATTGTAAACGACCAACATGTTCAAACTTAAATATTCCGTCAACGAAAGTATATCAGGATAGAACCCAGATAAGATTCCACTGATTCCTCTAGTGAATACATACTGTAACAATAAATTCTATCTCCCATAAGAGTACTAAAAACTATTACAACGGACTAGTAAGGTCCTACATGGGGCTATTACTCCAATGGAAAAGAAGTGATAATTACAAAGTAATACATCCAGTAATACTGATCATTAATTCAACAAATCAAAAATTGATATTTTTTCTTTATATTTGATCGACAATTCGATAGGTTTCGAGAAAAGCACTCTTAAATAATCTGAGTCTTTATATTGACTTATGCGATATTAATGTGTGCTGCTTTACCTACTTCAATGATAAATTGAAAACTATTTATTTATCCGAAAAAGCATCAAATTATTCAGATATAAATTCAATAATCTTATCGACTGAGGGAGTCAAGGGTTAAATAGGATGTATTGCTAAATTTTAAGCCTGAAGAAGTCTTGAAATGGAGATGAAACGTCGCTTTTGACTTTTTGGCCGTCTTTTTATTTTATATCAATTATATTCACGTTAATAAATCATGATTCAGTTATACTGCGAAATGTGATGTATTTTAAAAATTCAAACTATTTTTCTTACTATGTTCCTGTAAGGCGAAAGTAACTTTTGATTTAGGGTTTTAACGTACTTTGAGACGGAAAATTCGTAATGTTTGTAATATTGTATCCAATAGTTTTATAACAATTGAGGCAATTAATATTAGTCTAGATACAATGTTCTTTCACTTATTCCATTTATTGTATCATACGATTTAATAGGTTTCAGTAAAAGTTTAATAATGTTTGTTATTTATCATAAAAATTACTAAATTTAGATTGTTGTCCATTCGTTTGCCATTCAGGCTCTGAGCGTATAACTACGATTATTAAAGTGACACGAACCTTGAAATATATTTAGTACTTCGGGAAGTTAAAGTAAACATATTGAGATTGCTTAGCAGAAATTTAGTTGTATTTAATGGCGCTCTTCCGTAACTGGCCGTCGAGTGCTTATTAAGGACTTCTTTTCTCGTCGTCGTCCTCTCCACAGGCGTTGCGCCGCCCACGTACCAAGGACAGGGATTTAGTGGCGAGGGTGTTTTCTTCTCGAGAACCCTCCACAAACTCCAGTGCGTGTTGTTTGAAAAGAGTTTTCCGCGGAGCTCTTCAAACTATCGAGGCTTTTTTTCCTGACAACCTTGTGAATTTTTGCATTATGTCACAGATTGCTCACTTCGGGCTTAACATGTATAGTGCAAAGTATATTACTTATTATGGGCTATATGACCTTGTCTTAATTTAGGTTATTTGATTGTCAGGCAATTTATCTGTTATATTTAAACTAATTTTCTTTTCAATGTGTCCGTAGCTGTCGTGTAACATCCTTCCTATTCTCCCCTTATATTCTTACATGTCTTCTGTTACACTAAGCAGATTTCTCGGAACTATCGATAATCATGTTTTGGTTACTACTTCTTCCTCGGGATTGTTTTCCCATTGACGATCAGGTCTCATTTCAGTATCATGCTATTTATTGTATAATTATCTGGATGCCTGGCATTGCCAGAGTACTTATTTGTATTACCGCAGCACAGTCTTTAATTCGACACAAATGTAAATTCAAATTGCAAAATGCGCGTCTATTTTTGAACACTTACTCGTACCTATTGCATGGTTCTAAGGGCACTATTTTCCAATTTACAGAGATATATGCTATTCAACTTCGTAAATGAGCGGCAAGTCTCACCGTCAACCCGAAATTAATTCTTTATCTCCAGTTGTAATATACTTATGATGATGATTGCCTTAGAAAAAGAATTATTCAATTTCTAAGGAGATATTTGCAAGTAAAGTTTGTTACAGTAAATTATAGAAATTCAATGAAGGATAGATAATGTGCATGGAATTAAAGTCAAAGAGAATATAAATGCTTCAATTAAAGCTCACATAAGGAGCGTAAAGCTGAATTTAAAAGAAAGACAAGAATGGAAAAATATTGTCCGGACCCAGGACTTGAACCCAGAACTTCTCATTTTCCGGACTACCTCAGTGGTAGTGACTCATTCTGAAAGCGGGAGGTCCTGGGTTCCAGTCCTGAGTCCGGCCGACATTGTCTCTCTTATAATTTTAGATTTATGCTCTTTACCTGAACTTCAATTGAAGCATTTCTACTGCTTTGACTTTTATTTTAATAATTTTCTATTTGTAAAATGTTAAACTTCAACTAATTAAATTATTTTTCCTGTATTGTATACCCTTCAAAGTATTACTTTCGTTATGCAACAAAATGCCATTTGTAGCGTTATTGTGGTTTTAAAGTAAATCAGATGAATCAAATACTTTTCGTTGACTGTAATAAGGAGAGTTGGATCTTTATGTTGTACTTACATACTTAAAGAAAATTAGAAATTAACTATATTTTTCCATAATACGTGGAATACATGGCCGATGTAAAATTTATTCGTTTTTAAAAGTGGTAGTTTTCAGGGAGTTGTTTACTGTAACGTTTACCCGCTCCCTTGGATACGTTTACTCGAACGTCCGTCCGCCCGGGCGCACTGCATACGCAAAATTAATGTATAAATGATGATAAAAAAATCTACAGTTGGGTACTGCGTGAACTCTGAGGGCTATGGTTCTTGAACCCAGCATGAGGCTCTCAGGGGTATTGACTTTAATTAACTAATGGCAAGTTTAACGAATAATCAAATAAAGGACAAATTTTCAACAATTTAATTTAGAACCAACAGATAATTTTATATATAATGCCAAGCTCGGTCCGTCGGTTCCGAAGTCATTGAAGGTTGCTGTTATACACTCACGTTCATCTTTATACACACTTAAAGCTAAAATATTCTAAGCAAATCTAAAATATTTAAAGTTTTTGAAATTTTTATTTAACATTACAATGCTCAGTGCCATGTCATTTCCTTGCTTTTTTGATTGGGAAACAAACAGTAGCGTTATGTAACTGCAGTGAAACATTTATTGGAAATTGTCAGTAACTACAATTTCAGTTCTTCGAGTCCTTGTCATTTATTGATTTTAAATTTCGTTTTTCTTTTTGTAGTTGTCAAAAGCTGCGTCTGCAAATAATAACATGGCTTCTTAAATGACAATTCATTAGATAAATCCATACAATGCTACGGATTGTTTTCGTGGCCATATTTATATCAGTATTATATGACGCTCGATAGCGCCGAGCATTTTCAAGGCAAGACCAAAGCAGTCTAATGTTAATGGTAATGTTTATTTTCAAAAATGGAGTAGATAAAATCAAAGAACCGAAAAAACCTTACCGATTCTCATTTTAACCAATGTCTGAAGAACTGGGAACTCGATTAATTTGTCAAATTGCTATTAGTTAGCTGAAATTTTGCAATGTCAAACGTTGGTGTGTAGTAAATTTAAGACAAGTTAGTATATGTGTTATTACTTGTAGTTAATTTTCATATTAAAAATTGTCTTTCAAACAGGATTTTGGTGGTTCCCGCTGAGCTTTCATGTTTCATATTCATATCTGAATACTAAAAATGGTTGGCGATCCCTGAACTAGACTCTGGTACTTGCTTCTTTAGTTCTAACAGATTGTGAGACGTTAATTCTTGTTTCGACCTCTCGTATTAATCAACCCAATTTGGTAGTTATTAAACTAACCGTATTAACTACGCAATCCTGTTTGTATTCTGTTTTCCTGATACCGTAAGAAACCGCTTCTATGTACTAATGTACTAATTATTTGTGGCCTGTTCAATTCATTTCAGCTTCATTTTTTATTGTGCCATTGATAGGAATTATTATTGGTGGTATCACTTATGTTTTCTGATATAACAATATTGTCTCTTCTAGTAAGAATACATTATTGCTTCCATAAGTTGTCTCTACATCAGACTTTTAATTGCCAATCTTAAACAAAATAAAATTTAATGTGAACGGCCCGACACGTCCCCTTTTATGGCTCAGTGTGTGCACCGCACAGAGAGAAATTTTTTTGTTATTTTCCAAATACTTTAAAATATTTTGTTACTAATATAAAACGTTCATTAAATTTACAAGCTATTACGCGCAAAAAACAGGGGAGTATTCATAGAGGTGGAGTTGTAGGGGACGTTATATGTACATAAAAATAAGTCACATTTGGTATCAAAATCAGTGCATGTCGGTCTTTGAGTTTGATTCTGACGTTTATAATGCGAATTAAATTTCAGGGGAATTGGATGGGGTAAATCACTTCTGCGTAATACATTTAAAGGACAGAAAAATTATGATAAAATTTCTTTTTCATATTCCTCGCGACCCAAAGCCAAACCCTTTGGAGATAAGACACGGTTACCACTCCTTGGGGGAGGGGGTGGAATTAGCGTAATTTCTATATGTATTAAATGCTCATATATGAGTCTAAAAATAATTCTTGAGATCAATTACGTTTATAGTGTTTCCCCGACATTATTTTTGTCCAATTTCAACCCCTTCCAGAATGTGAGGAGTGCGCGTGGAAATGTGAAGATAACATGGAAACTATCGAGTTTGGTGTTGAAACCGATGTAATGCGAGGCGCTGTATTACATTATGCCTTTAATATGCGATTTAAATAAAACTTTATCCCTTAAGTGGGGGACACTTAAATTCAGTTAGAGCACTAAAAATATTGCAATTGTATCAGGAGTATTTTTGACTCTCGAGATACTGGAAGTATATTTTAGGTTCATACTGTGATGATTTCGATGCCGGTTTAATCATGTGTTGACCAAGAATTAAATATGTATCGGGATAATATAAATAAAATACCCGGGTTACTCCGGGTCCCTTGCTAGTTCTTAATAAATGCAAAAGGGAAACTCTCTTACAAATCCAGACTTAATTTATTAATATTAACGGTATTTTTTGGATCAAAATTAAATAAATATGTTCGTATTTTTATTAATACACGTAAACTATTTAATCCATTAATAAAAGCATAATTGTTACGTATTACGGAAGTGACGAGCAGATACTGCAATATTTTATCGTTCTTTCATACGCATCTTTTAATAGTTTTCGTACGTGTCTGAAAATGATTCATCCGACTCTATTAACTTGATTCAACGGTGCGTCAGAGTTTGCCGACAGCGGATCGTTTAACACAGAAAATAAATAGCTTGTAGTGTAAACCATGACGCTCGTTGATCGTCGAAGACATTCCGGGCCACAACATTGCTGACAGTTTAAGGGCGACGGCGAAAGTCTCCTCTGTTCGCCTGCCACCGGTTTCTTTTGTGTCAGCCTCTCTTAACTAAATATACAACCTACGAATACACAACGGTTCCACCAACGTCTTCAAATATCTAACACAAGCATTTCCTTACAGCTCCTGAAAATATTGCGCCGAGATCGAGGAAGACTTATTTCTAAGAAAGCAAATTGTTTGGGTTTACTTTACTAATTTTGCTCGTTCTTTCTTCGTACTAAAATCGCAAAAGCGTTGTGACATCGTTTCTCTTAATTCAATAATCCTAATGTCATGATTTCAAAGAAAGTCATGGATAGTATATAAATTAATGTCTTGTATCCACAATAATTAAATATAATAACGTAACGACTAAATTACAGTCAATGAAGTGTTCAATAAACTCATCAGACGTTCCGTCGCCATATTTGGAAATTGATCAGATGATTTTTTTAAATTTTACCTTGAAAATTGTAAAAAAGGAAAATAATACATTTAAAATTAGGGCATATTTTAATAATTAATTTTTTATTTAATTATTTTCAAAACTTGCGTACAATTTTTATAATAAACTAAAGAAACCAACATCTGTAACATTGGTATTGTATTTTATTTATAAAATGTATTGATTAGCCAATTAAAAGAATTACTACTGTTACAGATGTTGGTTTCTTTAGTTTATTATAAAATATTTATTACTGCACAATTTCTAAGTAAATGCGGAGACGGTAAAACATATTTTAGCATATATCTCAGTTATTTTTTGCTCAGCAATGAATCTCTTTCTGGGGTGGTTTAATTAACTTACTTTCAGCTGTCTCAAAAATTTTATTGATGGATTCCAATATCTCTTCTACGTCAATGATTTTTACTATTTTCTTTTCTCTACTTATAGTTTTCCTTCCTCACAAAAGGCCTACATTTTATGGGTTCTCCAGGTTTCTTCATATTTAAAATTATTAATCATGCAACAAATTTAACAGTATTTTCCAGTAAACCTATGGTTATAAATGAATTTAAGACCAATTTTAAGATAAACACGCAAGCCAAGATTTATCTCAAAGGTGCGTTTATATGTATTTGGTCCTGAGATGTTTTCAATCAATCAAAGTATATGTATTAAAAACTACTTAATATTTAAAATAGGAAACAGGACCCTTCGCTGAATGTTGCCACATTCATCTACAATAATATTTTAAAGAAACAGAATTTCAGTTTCCCAAGAATCCTATATTATATTTGTTAAGATTAATATTTATTATCATAAGGAGCGACTTATTTTTTAACTAACCGAACCTTCAATTTGTTTTCTCAGTGTATCGGTTTGAAGACGGACGCAATTTTCCATTTGATAATTAAATAGTATTTCATATTAATATTGTATGTAGGTTAATTGTGAAAATATAAAAGTATTTTCCAATGAACTAGAATTTTTATTTTTGTGTATATCATCATCGTCAATTCCTGTAGTTCCTCATGGAACATAGGTCATCTCCATCTGGTCCCTCTCTTCCTTTTACCCCTCGGGTTCGAGTCCAGAGCCTCTCTCTCTCTGTCTCAATGGCTTCATTTCCCTTCCTCAGTGTATATCCGATCCATTTCCATTTTCGCCGATTTATCTGTATGTCCATCTCGGTTTCTCCCGTCCTTCTCCATAGTTCGTGATCGGAAATTCCTCCGGCCAATAGATATTCAGAATATTTCATAAATAGCGATTAACAAAGGTCTGTAATTTCTTTAGTCACTTTTCAAGTCTCGGACCCTTATAGTTTAACAGACTTGACATTAATTCGTAAGCTGCGGAGTTTTCAAACCTTTTAAAAAATTATCAAATAGTTTTCAATTATTTTATTGCGTCTGATAATAAAGCCAATTTGAGACAAAATACTAAAACGTCTAACTTAATTATAATGAGATTAAATTAGGAAATTAATGGAAGCTACTTGAGTATTAATACCCTTCGGTATTGCGTCAGAACACACTGTTACCCGATCCTGAAGCAGCATCATTTTAGAAAGGAATAGTATTCAGTCACTGCTGGAACTTTATGAGCATTTGCGTCGAAACTTGAAAATTTAAAAGGAATATAGCTGCATTGCGATTCGAGTTGATCCGCCCGGAACGAGGATTTCCATATGGCATCTCGCGTTAGCAATTTCAAAGTAGGTCATTAATCATTCAAACACATGCAGGAGTAATGTTTCCCTGCCCCGAACTTAAAATAGAAAAGACGCTCTTATTTTATTGAATGCATTCGAGGGATGTTTCGTACATTTCACGAGAAATTGAGTGCTAAAGCTTTATCGCTCACCAAATCCTAGTTATTTATTCGCTCCTTATCTGGCGCCGTCTCTCCTGAGAATCCTCGTATTGGGTCGTTTTCTGGATCGTGTAGACTGCCGCCGCTATGTGCGTTATAGGCTATGTATTGATATGCGCGTTAACGACTCCACACTGAAATCGTAATTGAAGTTGAAGCGAGGAGAGAAGCGCTTTTAATGCCCGGCCCAAAGCTCTGCCGTGCAGTTATTGTTCTCAAATAAATTACGGGCAATCTCTGTCATCGAATCGATACACTCCTTTCGGTGTGTTATGGATGCCACTGTTTGCCTATGGAAGGATCGAACGGCACAAAACTGAAAACCCTGCGAGCTGTACAACGTACTCAGATAATTCACACTAAAAAAACCTCCTGGTTGCAAAATTCACATTTAATTTTAAATTTAAGTCTGAAGAAATAGACATGGAAAATAAACATATTTAAATAGACTTTAATTATAAAACAATTCGTCTGGGACTCTCGTCACGCATAAAATTACAAGACTATTAATTTATAATACGAACAATATTAATCATTAACTTATATATTATAATAATTTGAAATTGGGAAAAGATTTAAATTCTTGATTTTTAACAATTTTTTTACAAGAGGAACTCATCTGAAACAATACACATTAAAACCCCTAAGAACACGCTCAATTCACAAAATGACACGAATAATTTAAGTTATACTTATAACAGGTTATTCTCTTAGTTTTTTATTTTTATATCTTTTTTATTTTATGGTTTTAGTTTAAATGGGTTCATTTACTACTACTAGTGTCATCTATAATTCCTTTCCCTCCTGTTACTTAAATATTAGAGATCTGACGCTTCCCGTTACTCTCTGTCACTCCAATGCCACTGGCAGGGATTCCTGGCCAACATTCAGTCTGGTAATAATTACGTGTGGAAAAGGAGTTGAAGTGTTTACTTGTTGCCTCGGATCTCTACCATATTGTTGGACTTCTGATTAAATTTTTGTTATGTTCTGACATTGTTGTGGTAAGTTTTTGTTTCCATGTATGTGTTAAAAAATCTGTTTCAATTTCACCGCCCCCAAGGTTAATTTTCTGTGCATTTTCCTCTACAAGGAGGGAAAAATCTTAAGAAGGCATAAAAACATGCCGAAACGTTGTTAGAAGTAAATTTGTGTAATAGTCTGTACAAGGTCATTAATTTGTTTAATGTGATACTTTGATTTGAAATTAATTAAATGGCAATAGCAAACCATTTACATCGAAATATTTTTTGAAAAATTGTAGTTTATTCAAACTGAATTAGAGGATTGTAAATATTTAATAATAAATTTGTATTTGTTCATTGGATATGCTTCATTTTTCATGTGAACCTTTTAGGAATCTAATCTGGCCTTATAATTACTATTTTTATCGAACGTAGGGAAACTTCAAATTGATTGTTTGTTATCTAAAGTATCTTTAAATTGACTGAAAATTAGTTGTGATGAAGCTTAATATTTATTTTTTCCTTAATTTTGATTATAATGGTTCTTATAATTCGCCTATGTACGCAGGTTAACAAGATCTTTTAAAATTTTGGAGAGTGAGGGGGAATGATTTAGTTACTAGATGAATGTTATGAGATTCAAATAACATTATGAAGTATTGTCTAAGGATTATAGAAAACGGCGTAGGAATGGTGTTCATGTTTTAATCAAATCTGTATTGACTTTACATTTGAATTTCTGAAAATATGCGTATAAGAATTTGACGATATAATACGTTCAATTGTTTTAATACTGCTATCGTGGGGTGAAGTTAAACTACGGCACTATTGATTTAAATCAATACTATTCTACAATCTTTAAATGAAAATATAATTTGCTCCTTAAGAAGAAAATAAATGTGTAGATATGAAGGTAATACGTACTTTTATGCCTACAGTGGCATTTTACATTTCTCAATTGTTGAGCAACATTCTTCCACGTTGCCTTTGTTTCGTTAGACGAAGTAATTAATTACTTATTACGATTACAATTGCTTGCTCTTTCGGATTTGCGTGATCTGCCAGTTGGCGAACCTCTCGCCCTATTCTTTTGTGATGCTCCTCTGCTTTAATAGCAAACCAAGGAAAGCAAAAAATCCTTCTATGCTTGGTAGAGAGAATTCCATTTCTTCCGTTTATTCTTTGGCAGAGTGAAACCAACTAAACCAATTGAATCTATCACAATCAATTCAGTATTTAGTCTTTCATGAAGCATACGGTTTATAATGTTGTACGACGGCACCTGGAAACTCCGGACCGACCAAAAATTCAGCGCCCGGGAAAATGTGAGAGAACTCACTCACTTTCTCTCTGTCGTCTACATCAATCTCCCGAGAGAACTCCTCCGCCGATCGATTCTTGCCGCTAGCTGTCCTCTCTTTTCCTGTCCACCAAACATACTACTTCTTGTTTAAATCTGGGACACCAAATCATCTTCAATAATTTTTAAATCAACACGCCACCAATTGGACACGAATTTAAGAATTTTCCGCCATTTTGTTACTTGACGACGTGAAGTAATGTATGACGGGACTATGGTCTTGCAGGCCAACAAAACGTTGCCTTCCAACAACCAGGTCTCAATTCCTTGGCCTACAAACTTTGGTCAGTGCTTCAGAACCTCGCCTTCAATAAACCATGCCTCTCATTTGACAGTTTAAATCGTTCTTTGATGGCAGCAGTGGCGGATTTCCCTATTCTGGAACACGTTTAGTGTGAAATGTTGCCAATGTATGTAACTATAACATACTGAAGGTACATTAAATTATCTTCAACCATAACTGAATTTTTTCATTTTGGAAGTTGTAACAGAAGTTATGGCAAGACTAGGTACATACATACGATTACCCGTGGTGAAAGGATTCCAAAATGAGCGCTTTGAGAGATTGGGAAGACTCGGGGTGTAATCACGCAGCCACAACAAGCATGTCTGATGGTAAGACTAGGTACATACATATTATTACCCAGGGTGAAAGGATTCGAAAATGAGCGCTGAAGTCTCCTAGAGACTCGGGGTGAAATCGCGCAGTCACAACAAAGATGTCTAATGACAATATTGTTTTCTGAGTTATATACGTTTCATATTCTAATAATGACTATAGTTTATGGTTCAACTTTGTGGAATTAGTAGCTTATTTTAATTAATTTTTCGTATCAGATTTATTGATACACGAGATAGAATTAACACTATAATAAGAGATTTGAGATACTCCAGCGTCCAGCGGTAATTTTGTCAATGCGAGTGAATCAATTTCTCCGCCTTCAGAGTGTTAAAATTCCTTATTTAGTGAAAATCAATAAATATAGAGACGCATAGATAAAATAACTGCAACAATTGCTGCAATTAACAGGGGAACTTTGATTGTTAATTTTTTTTTTGGAGTGTGGGGCGAGGTGTGGAGTGTTATTCCGGCGGTCAGCTGTGGGCATTCTCCCAGCCATGACAGAAATACCACCACAGTCCCTGACGGCATTCCTCCGTTACCTGGTCCATTCCCCTCTCCTTATTGTACACTCGTTGCACTCGCAACAGAGCATTTATGACTGCGGCTGTCAACGCTCTATCGTGAATAACGTTCATATGAAAAGCCGCAGCAACTGAAGCGTAGACCTGGATCGTGAGCTGCACGTTTGACCCCATTTCCACAGCACGAGCTTGACGCCTGGCTCTAATAATTGCGTCGATAAATTCAATTCTAGCCTCGCACGATTCTGGTCAAATGACTACCACAATCATCTCTTATACCTTACTGCATGTACTACAGTACTTACTGTTAGTGTTTAGAAGATGTCAGGAAAGTATTGCAGGCTACTTTATTCATGAAAAAGGACTCGGAAAATTTACAAACTAAATAAAATTAACTGTTTGCGTATTTTCTTTAACTGCTGCACTTGAAAGTTAAATGTAATTTCTTTCCCCAAATTACCATAAATATAAACATAATTAACACCGTTAATAATTCGCGTAAAATTTTGAGTAAGGCATGGATTTATTGTAAATCTATGGAATGATTTAAAATATATTTAAATGTTTTCTACGCTGAAATTAAAACCTTTCAGTGTCAAAGGAGAATAGAATATTGATTTAGGCGCTTTCGATCAGCTGGTACCAGAAATGGGATTATTATGGCCAAAATAGACCGAAATAGATAAAATTTCATACACTTGTGGTCGTATGAGATTCGTTAATTTCAACATTTCTTTACAAAAGGTCAGAAAATTTCTCTTTTTTAATGGCGATAGTCTTGTTTATTTCCTAGCGACCAAGTACATTGTATCTTTCAATATTGAAATTCGAGTATAATTTCTATAGTAAAATAAATTAGAAGAAAATAAACCTAATATCCTATTTTTATTTTCATAAAAGATTCACAATAGTTCATAGTAGCCATCAGAATCTCAATGTTATCTTAATCAACTAAAACATAATTTACTAGACGACAGAAACAGTTTTTAATTAATCCTCATTTAATTTTATAAGTTAAAACTCGTACTATTAAAAATTCAGTCAAATAAAAATTAGTTATTTAATTTGTTATAATCATTTACTTTGAGAAAAATTTTAAATAAAAACGTTTTGACAACAATCTTCGCAATCGTCGTCAGGTTCACAGTACGTTGGGCGACGATGAAAAATGGAAACCACGGATACCAGCAACAAGCAATAAATTTCTTTGAAGTCTGCCGCCTAATTCTGTCGCTAACAATAGGAATTACTGTTTCTCAATTTACAAATATGAACTAGTTCAGTTGTAACATTAGTTAAAGCTAAATTTCTTTTGTGTGTGTGTGTGTCTAACAGTTCCACATTCTATAGCTTTCCGAGAGAGTAAGTTCATTTTCATAAGGGGCAACTTCCATCACAGATAACTTGAAACTCAGTTGCCAATTTGCTGGAGAGCTCCGGAAAGTCCAGCTGTCCCAGAGGTAAAGCTCATGGGACACGATTATTGCCATCCAAAGGAGACGTTTTAGAGTTTCCTTGCTGTTCACCTCACACCAACTAGTAGTTATTGTTTCCCTCCGAAGGTAGACGTTCACGTACAAATGCTGATAATGTAATGAAATATATTGATATAAACCTCTTAATGCATAGTGAGTGATGTAATATTAATGAAGCTGTGTATTAAGATATAGATATAAATTTTGTAGCTACAATACTATACTTGTTTTAAAACCCATCATCCTATTTCAAAATTTCATAACTATTCAGGTTTCTACCCGACGTGTACTATTGGAGAGAAGAAGCTCTCGAGTTTCGTTTGTTTTTAAACAATATTGGATTTTATTTACTTTTAGTTGAGTATGTAGAATAAATAATAAAGTTTACAATTTTGAAATTATTTTAACACAAGAAAACAAATAAAATAATAAAAGCTTACCTTCCTTGCTTTTTAAAAAATATATGTAATTTGGAAAATGATTTCACAATTAGATTTCAATAATAAAAGCAAACTGGTTATTTTTATCAAGGGATGGTGGGCTCAAATACCTGGTCTTTATGTTCTGAACTCTACTTGATGCTGGCCATTGTTCCTGTGGCTTTCAGTAGACGGCATTGATGGATTTGTGGTTTATTTAGTACTTTTCCGACACACAAACTCGTAGGTAGATCTGACCTTAACCTTTGGAACCCTTGAAGAGGCAACTTCTGGAATAATCCAATTATTAGACTCGGCTGCTACCGCTGGCTGAACACCTCCTTCGAACTTCTCAACAAACCCTTCTCGACCATTCCTCCAACTAATTGAACTTGCCCGCTCAACAACCACTCTACAACTCTCTCATCTTCATCTTTCCGCAGCAAACTTCCACAACTTCTCTCTCTCAGCAGCCAACTTCAAAAACTAACTCTCCACGACGACTCGTCAACTAGCTGTTCGTCCTTCCATCACCACGACAAATCAACAACTAGCTACTCATCCCTCCATCTCCACGGCAACTCAACAACTAGCTACTCATCCCTCCATCTCCACGGCAATTCAACAAATAACTCCTCCTCAATCTTTTACCAAACGTGAAGCTTCCGTTTTTCCATCCCTCGGCTAATATCCACGACTTTGCCCAATAGGACTTCGTCTTACATTTTCTAGTTCTCTAATCTGGAGTTCACACGTCTACCGGAAAAACCCACGTACCAGAGGTTACTGAACATTATGTGGGAAAGTCTCAGACGTGATCAAATGTAAAGGCCGAAGCTTCCTCAAATATTTATGACTCTATGGACAGTGCTTTCTTAATTCCTCCAATGTATGTGTTGACGACAGGTCTACATTAACATTTGCAGCTTTTAAAAAATATAATTTAAAATTATTGAATTTACATAAACTAAAATAACCCCTTTTAATAATTTGTAAAACATGTATACACTACAAATACCTCGACGATGGATCGGCCATACTGGACAAAATGATTCAGCTTTACACCACTGCCCTACAAGGTTAACAGATCTCACTGCAAGTTTTTATCTTATTTAGGGGGGAGGGGAAGACAGTGATTATGTGCCTTCAGTTTCAGCAACAACTACGGAACCGCATTAAAAAGGAGCCGTGTAATCAGTAACAAAAAGCATTCCCTGCTTCGGAGTTTCACGAATTTTAATTCCGTACATCTCAAGAGGTGGGGAGTATAGAGTATACAACTTTCAGTTGTTAGGTAAAAGAGTTTATGTATTTTCCTTTTCAAACAAGTTTAACAGTTAATATGTTCAATTTCCAAAATATTTTAATGTTAATTCAGATGATTCTTTTTGAAGCACCCTGTAGAAAGGGAGTCACATTGGCGTACTGGCGCGTGCCCTTTCACGAGCACTGGGTCGTTGCCCTGCGATTTACGATTAGTGTCCTCCTCTTTGTTAATTCACACTCGCCCCAGCTCCGTGTCAACAATGAGGGTGCCGACAACACTCACATACGCAAATTGCCACCGCAATTAGCATCACACGTTATCCCCGCCTGCCTCGTAGTCACAACACTGCTAAGATTATTTATTCAGAAAGAGACTACATGGGTAAGAATTAATTTCAAGCCTCCGAGCCACAGTAGAATATTGAAATATTAACGTGTGCCAAAAAAAATTATTTTTATTATTGCGTTTACGTCTCTACAGTGTTTTAACAAAACTATAATAACATATAATAAAAATTTCATTTTTTACATATAATTTAATATTTATAATTATTTATCTAACAATGATACACAATTTATTTAATTATAATGATAAAAAATCTTTCATATTGTCTATTGCAGTAAAATGTAATAAATCATCGAAGGCCTTTTTATGGAATTGAATGGCATATTCTGTGGTTGGTTTTTAAAAACTGGCTACTACGAGTATTTCCCATTTTTGAATCAAAATTTTATTGGTACGATGATTTTGCTTCTTGATCGTCAGATGTTTCCAAAATATATCGGACCTCACACCTAAATCCGTTGAAAGTCTTCACTGGTGTCTGTGATTGATCATGGATTGTGGCTGACACACGACTCTGGCAGAGCTCAATCTCAAAGCTGATCTCCCAAACATCCAGTCACCTCAATGTATAAGTAACTTTCAAATTTTATTTTTATTGTAATCTATGTTGTAGGCCCTCCTTGTGTGCGTTTTGCAGGATACAATTTTGTTTCCAACTTAAAAAGTTTCAGACTTTGTAGAAACTTGCGTATTTCTTCAGGTAAAAAATCGTTTAATCTACACAGTTTCACCAGCCGTAAAAAATGTCCATTCGTGTACAAAATCGTTGTAACAGTGTATTAATTAATCAAGTATGTTCACATTTTTCTGGCTAGATATCCAAACTTTTCTCAACGATGTTATTACAACTTTAATTTTTGAATCTTTTCTCTTTCTTTTTGATATTATTTATGTTTTAACTACCAACTTTAGTATAAAACCCCCACGTTAAAAATCAAACAAATATAATATGCTTAAAGTTTTGACTGAGGATTTCAGATCCTTAACTTGGAAGATTTCGTAAGTCTGACAGATAATTGCAAATTTAACAAAAAAATAATTAGAACACAACACTATAGTTAAATTGAAACAATATTAACCTTTAAATAATGTGTTAAGCTCTGAATAGGCATAAATACAGCAGAATGTCAACAAAACTCATTAGCTTAATGAATGAAACTTAACTTCAGGGTCACACGGCTGGTAGTTTTCAATTTTCATGGATCTTCATATTTATATCAAGAATTATTCCAAAGCAAAAACAAAATTTACTCAAGATGAAATGAATCAATCATAAAATTATTTAAACAAAAAATTAATTGTATTCCAAATTTAACTGTGTAGCAACTGTATTTAAAGAAAACAGAATTGGTTTATAATTATTAAGTGACCAATTAAATTAAATTTGAAATAGGAAACATTTAGAATGACCAAAGTCTTTTTCTCCGGTCATCATATGACCTTATCCAAAATAGATTAATGTACGGTACCAATTTGTTTTACTGGACCACTGCCACCTTGACCAATTTGTGTTCGCGCTCGCAACCTTGTGATGTTAGAACTGTCAGTGCCCAACCACCCCATTCAGATTATCATTAAGTTACTTAGTTCCTGGTTAATTCCTCCGGTATTCCCTTCATAAGTCATCCAATCAGCTTTTGGTGTTGCATTTCATAGCCATCACCAAAATAAAATCAGTCATGCTCCAATATACCATTCGTTGATAAATGTTTAACATTCAATTTCCCATATTATGTGTAGAATTTGCAGCTTTCCTACCATGTGATTAGTCCACGGTTTTACTGTAAACTGCAAAAAAAATGTCCCTCTATGCTTCTCGCGGGAACAAAATTATATTCTCAAATCATATTTCTCAACCTTCAGACTTGTGTATCATGAGTCAAACCTTCTGGATGATGGACGTTCTCCTTTCACTCTTTACAACCTCTGATTATCCAAGAAGACGTCAGACGTAATTTAGAACCGCGAGAGTCTCTGATAATCATTTGAGTATTTGTGGGGAAAAAGAAACGGTATTTGACAAAAATCCTAGCACCAATTTTAGGTTGGATAACCGAAACTGTCGCTTTGGGTTAGAACTGGTAAGGGAAAAGGTCAAGCAGTTCAAGCCGTAATACGCCTATTATGTTACAATTTTTTCTGCAAATATGGCCATTTTCCTGCAAGTTCTCCTTTGTCAAAGAATATTTCTGGTTTTTCCTTCGTAAAGGAATAAACAATCGCTGTCCCAGTCAATAAAATAGTGTTTACTATTTTTTCGAACCTATTCCATTATCCAATCCACTGTTTTGAAAGTATTTTTGTTTCTCAGCATAATGGTGTATCCACGTTCCAACTACATTAATTAATCGATGCCAAAACTCTGATTTATTGCGCCTAAACTGCGCCGTTGGAAATGTTTCACTTGACACGTTTTGGGTTTAACGTGACAAAACTCGGCGTTTAACATACGGACAACTTTCTCATACCTAGTTATTGATTCAATATGTAATAACAGGTTCTTTGGACGTATTTATAGACTTTAATTTGACGGTTTGGTAAACTTTTCGATGCTATCATCAATGATTGCAGGTTTTGAACGTGCCGGACATTCATCGTCTCATGTTTAAAGTCAGCTGTCCAAATTTCACTTCGATAAATGGAGAGTCCCCTCGCGTGGGTGTATTGTCGTTCAAAACCACGTATTTAAGTTGATACTGGATTTTTTTCCCTTATCGTAAAAACATTCACTTAGATTGTCAAACAACAAAGGCGCGCCGGATTGCTTGAAAGTTTAGTTATTAACTTTCAAACATACAAAAACACATCCCCTAGCTTTTTAGGACGAGTTCTATCATCCTCATTTTGAGGTTCTAAACTTTTCCACCACCCTCCCATTAAATTCATGTGGGGATATCCTCAGAACTGTTTTCAGAGATTTCGTTCCTCGGAACCGGAAAACATACATTACCCTTCCCCTGCATGATGCCATTTTGTTTTGTAAAATCGAGCAAATTGAATGTCGTGGGCAAAAATTGGAACAAATCAATTTCCTTGAACTAATGATTGTATCGATATGCTATTTTCTATAACAGCTCCTCGTAAAATCACGTTCCAATTAAATTATCTTATGAGATGAATAAATTATGGACATCTGTATATGTAACCAATTGCAAAGTACTTTATAAAAAAAGAACGTGACTTTAAAATATACAGGATATAACAGAAGTAAGGGAGAAAAGGGGAGTTAATACAAACACTTTCCTTCTGTTCAAGGACACTTCGTTATTGCGCAATTTGAGAAAAGGTAACGAAGAAATATAATTCGAAAAGCGCCTCTCGCCTCATCGATCACATGAGACCAATACATTTTTTAATGTATTGTCTGTCGCTGATGATTCTACGCTGACGTGGTTGGAAACTGCCACCAAGAAATGGTGTAAAGATGACCGCTTGCTACTGTCAAAAAGAAAAATACTCTACGTGATCTTAAATTGTTACTCATGTCTGTTTAAGCTATCATAAATTTTATTACTACACGTAGATATATGTTCTCTTGAATTGTTAGAAATTGAGGAAAGGTACAAAATAGCTGTACTACTTCTTTTGTATTCCTAGCTTTAGTCTGTATTAACATATAATACTCAATCACCATCTTAGGTTTCAGTTTTTCAGACCACGGATCACACCAAGCATGTATCTCTTGACTCGATTTATAGTTTGAGTGTTAGTTGTTTTGCTCAATGAAGTAAGAGATTAAATCACAGCGACTTGACGAGTGAGGCATCTTCCAAGAACGTGTTTTTTTCCCTATAGCGCGGGAGTGTGCGGCGTTTAATTAACCAGGCTTCACGCAGAGAAGATAGTGAACTGTCAGCGATCGCGTCTTCAAAGGTTGTAAATCTTGTCTGTTGGAGTAATGAAGTACGCGGGGCCACGCTTACCTCCAGCTCTAGACACAATTAGCTCCATAGCAGCGACGGGAATCAATAGCGCCGTGCCGATGGAAATAGACGCTCTTCCTCCCCAAAAGAACGACGCTAACCTAGTCCCAGAGTCATCAGCACGTCGGACCTGCCCTTGATGGGCCGCCCTGGTCAAACGCTCGAGCCGGAATTGTATCGCTAATCCTGCGTCCAATCCTTTCTGCTGACAAAGCTTGGCTATTACCTAGTCAGGTTCCTATGGGGAGAGAGACGGGAAATTTCGCTTCCTAGTCATTACGCGGGAGTTTACAAATATCCGCGAAATACTAATAAGTGGTATTAACGGTCATGAGCTATTTTCCGATTGTACGCCAATTCGACCAAACGCGCCGTATTTCAGTCATTTTGTTCAGAAAGTGTTAAAAGAGCACCATTAACTACAACTTTATGTATAATTTTTTAATTAGAAAAATTGGTGCAGCCCCATATGGATTTTATAATATATTAACAGAAAAACACATCGTTTTCTGTTTCCGGCTTAGTATTACTGGTGAAGTTTAATTATGTGATTTTTTTTTCAAGTGTAGTTATAGTCTTACACCAACAAATATCTGGAATTGATTAAATAAAAAATTGAGCTAAATTTCAATATAAAAAATTTAATTATGTTAATAATTTCGGAATACGATTTTTATTCGAAATTATTTATTTAAACCAGGACACAAAATTTAACTCAAATTAAATTTTTAATCAATAAATCGTTTAACGAGTTTAGATTAAATTGACCTAGCTCGATAAAGCAGAAATAATCTCTTTGCAACTTCTTAGTGACTGCTCTCGGGAACGCGGGTGGAATTTAAATTATTGAAACAAAATAAACGCGCTTCAAATGAGATTGTTTTTCCAAGTCTACGTCGGAGAAAAATTGTTAGTAGCTTGTTGACCTTCGGAGACGACCAGATGATGTTGCTGGTGCAATAGTTGAATTTGTACGGAGCAAATCTACTGGATTAGTGTTGTTAGGGAATGTTTTGCATCTCACGCCTGTCATGTGCAGGTCGCCAAAATCTCTGTTCTCTCAGGCCTATGCTGCATTAAGCCACTTCTTTTTCAATATGCAGAACCATTTTTTCATTATAGGTTTTTCATTCAGCTATTACTCTTTGACCACGAAAGAATTTCAGCCCAAACTTGACTGTAACTACACAGTAAGGCAACATCACTCCAAGCGTGGCCTTGACCATGGTGGAAGATGATCTTTCACCATGGCCTTGACGACCATTCTCGTTTAACCCTCCTCGGCAAACTATGAAACTAAATTATTTTTGCTTTACTCATATTTACTTTACATGTATTATTCTTATTAGATTAAATTTGAGGGGAGCGAGTCACCACTCAGAAGTATGCCTGGGTATTTAACTTCATTGGACAGACAACAGTTTAACATTTACTGAGACATTTGGACAGCCAGTTATCCTTGTCGCGAAGTTTACTTCTACTGGTTTGAAACACGAATATCTAAAAGAAGTTCCCCATTCCATAACTATCTTCCGATTTCTGGAAAAGAATTGTAACAACTTTATCACAGCAATGGCGCTTTCAAAATAAAATTGTAACTGTACTAGACGTAGGTTATATACGCTAACAACGTTTTGGAAGCTTCAGTTATATTGAAATTATTATAGTAAACTAATTATTCGCGATTCTTTTAAACTGAATGCGATCAAATTAATTGAGCATATTCTGGAAATAACTGGAATTTGCATGTGCTTTGAATTGAGGCTATGATTTCATAATAAATTTACAGGTTTAAGCACCTTAAAATTAAAGCCAAGCGAATTATTGTTTTTTTTTGAAAATAAATTTGGAATATTATCAACTGATCAATGTGAAGAAAAATGTATGTATGAAAGAACAAATCTTTTCTTTTGTCCCTTTATGTGACGTACAACAACAAAACATTAATCGGACCAACATGAAACTTTGCGTAGTTGCCACTTTTCAAGAACAAAGGTCAGAAAAATTGGCTATGAAAAATGAAATTGGAAAATTCTAGACAGAACACACATTTAACAACGCTCAGCCTTAAACGCTATGAAATTTAGTTAAAGTATCAACTTCTAAAAATTTCTTACTTTCTTCATCAAGTAAGCTACGTGCAAGCCACTGTTGTTCACATAGTTACAGTAGTCTCTAATAACGACGTTGTACATTTGGCCAGCTGCCTCCTAAACTGACCGGTGCATAGAGAACAGAATGCTGCGTCCCCGCAGCAAATTCTTGCTTCAGACATTGGAAGGGCGTGGTAAAATTACCAATATCAGATGCACGTTTTCTATGGTCATTTAGACGAATGCCACGTAGCATCCTTAAACATGGTCGGGAGGCCGAGTTAACTATTGTGCGCTGCTTTTGTAATAATAAATACTAAATTCTGTTTTAACTATGAATTTATTAACAAAGTTGGTGTTAACAATTTTTAATACAAATTATTTACTTTTCTACCTGCAAACTAGGAACACTGCATCTCTAGTTTCCCTATTTATTATGAAATAGTTGTTGTTGTAAGAAAGCTGCTCAAAACAATTGAACTCCAATTGGTAAAAACGAAAGGACTATGGCGTGTTGTCTTACGTTGGTCAGTGCTTTCCGCCTCGTAGTCTGTAGCTCCCTGAAGTTCGGGCACATTTTTCTGTTTCCCTAATTTGCACTCTCGACAAACATAAATGTAAACAAACTTTGGCTTCATTTTGGGCTCTGGTGTGTGCATTCTGTGCCGTCCGCTCGACGAGTGACCAGGGCCTGTTCACCCTTCACAGCTGTCTCGAACAATTGTCGCATCGTGACTCAAAACGTAAGTGATAACGAACGGTCGTACAACACTCCTCCTTTGTTCAAATTGTGTTATGAATACTATTTCAAAAACTCCAAGAAAATCGTTGGTAGAGTAACTACGAATTATAGAAAGAAATTCCGAACCTTTTCTTGTTTGTTTCTGTTGCCTTTCTAATTATTCAATATTTTCAAGTATGTTTTTACTATTCAGAGAATGTTAATGTTATTTTATTAAAGTATTCGTTCAACTATAAATATTTATTAATTTAGGTTGAATCGGGGACATTTGATTAAGTTAGCGTTTTGAGCTCGCTACTTGCCTTCCCAGTGACACGGGAATCGAGGTATATTTTCCACTCGCACCAATGAGTGATGCTGCAATTTGACAGGAACTTCGATGTTAATTTTCTTTACTTGCTCGTAAACGAAATATAAATAGTTTGAGTCATTAATGGAGCAGCATAAACAGCACTTTGAAGCGAACGTTTCCAGCTTGTTCTGTTTGATGATGGCAGAACCCGGACGGCGTTTACTTAGGGTGTCAACTTAAAAGTCGTTGATTATGCGAAGTCTTCCATGGCGTGTCGTGAGTTAGAGCTGAACGCCAGCTGTCGGACAGATAGAGCACGCCTCGAATATTCATGACGAACACACAAAGTGGACCAACGCACGCACCTACGAGCAGATCCCATCTGCTCTAGTGGTCGCAATGAAAAATATATACTATACACCCAGTTAAGTACATTTTTATTAGTTACTGACGGCTTCGTCGTGAATTACCAGGGAGAAACGTTTCAAACTAGGCAATCGTTTGAATAAAATACGTTTCGGCTCCTGGCTCACCACAATCATCACGTATAAAACGGCATATGAAAGTCACTACCGTATAATAACAAACTAATATAATGCCCAATACGTAAGAGCGAGTTTGATATTTAATTTATTTAAATCAGAATGACGTTTGGCAGTTCTTCTCTCTTTGTATTCAATTTATGTAATCTATTTGTCATTTAAGTCAGACAGGGCATATAAATTCTATTCAATTTTTTCCACTATATTAAATATTTTTGCGACGTGCTAATTCAAAATCTTGACACTTAATTCAATTAATAAAGTTCGTGTTCTCCAGGGTTCTTCTGAAAATTATTTGTATTTAGTGCTAAAGTAACCATTGATATGAACATTGAATGTTAAACGTGTTCTGGCGTATTGATCAATATATTTCTTTTATTTAAACCTCGTTATTACCTAAGGAGTACGCCTCTTGCACGCTTCGCTTCACCGATTATTTTTGTTTTTGACAACATTGGATACTCGAGTCCACTATATTTGGCAATCTGTTAACTATTATTTTTCCCAAAATTAATTATTGCTACAGATCATCGGTCTCAAATATAGTATGGCAACGTTTGTTGACTTTTGAGCAAATCGATATGTGGTTGACCTTGCTCTAATATATTCTCTGCTAGTTTGTTGACCTAGCTTTATCCTTTGTTCTCTGAGAGTCCAAGTATTATTTAACTATATTCTCATACGAAACAAATTTTGTTGTCACCTCTTTCTTCCTTCTCTGAGCTCAACGAATTTAAAATTCGGATTTTTTTTTCATTTTGCAGAACAAACCTTCATTAACGAAACTCAATAAAATGTATGTTCACAATGTGCTCCAATTAGTACCATCAAATACGCGATTACAAACACCGGATTATTCCTTAACTACACACAACAAAAACTCAACGCAAACAGAATAGCATATAACGATCCGATTCCACAACGGTGTAATTAAAAAAAACGATATTCAAACGTTATGGCACTATGTTCTTAAACAACTCTGACAAGTTGCTTATACGCAATATATTGTACACACAAAAAATATGATTTACACAAACATCGTGCCGGAAAATTGTACAGAAAATGGAGATATTTAACCGTGTCATATAAGAAAAACTGGTACATTTGTATTTAGCTACTGATAAATATGAGGAATAAAAGTCAATTCATTAAAACTGCTGAACGTATAGCCTATAATTCCCAAAATATTACATTTAATGTTGCAATTTTGACATCTTTAACTTTCGATTCAAACTTAGTGCGTGTGTTAATTGTTACGTGTAATGAATTATAATTCCTAAATTTAGCATGGCATGATGTTATTTCAGTTATAACATGTATAATATTTTACAATGGTAAATTAAACGTAATCGGATCCTTGAATGTAACGCCACTGGCTGCAAGTTTTGTTACTGAGTTATCTACATGCAACATTTATCTATTTTCCGTGTAGAAAGTGTTTATTTAACAGACCCAGAATAATAGTCTGACTATTTAATCTCAATTTTTTAATCGAGATATATAAATGTAGTTTAATGTCTTCTTCACTCTACCTTCCAGGGAAACAGTAATATCAAAATAAAATTTTTATAGATTCTTGCCCGAGGATGATTCATTTACATGTAATGGTAAAATAACATTTAAAAAGCAGTAGCCAAATTACGAACAAAAATAAGTGATAAAAATTTGCAGTTCTAATTTCATATGACGTAAAATGTATAAAAAAATTATTACTTGAAGATATTAACATTACATATACATATTTACATTACATATGAATGACTTCCTTTCCAAAGCTGCACATTACGTATCTGTAGCCTAAATGAAATAGTAGTCCTCGATAGTTAGGTCATCGAAATTTTAGAAAGTTGACTGTCGAAATTCTACAGTACGAAACACCAGAGGTTGAAGAATAAGAGCTTCATCGGGCAATCTGATAAATCTAACCAGAAGTCAATAGAATTTCCTTTTCAATTCTGTTTTCATTATATCAATATATGTATATATATAGTCCTTGAAGACTGAGCCAAGTGGCAGACTATCAACATGATTGACATTTGAACGCATTGTCTTCAGTCATATCCTTGAAATTATTGAGCATATGTAACACAAATAGACGAAAGCGGCTCTGTCCTCGTACTAGGGTTCTACCACAATAATTTAGTGGCCATTGGGAGTTGCTGAAAGGATACCAATTCATTTAGTCTCGGAGCTAATCGTTTTTGTTCGAAATATCTCGAACACGTGTTACAAACAGTCGAAGGAAAATTCATGGTGTCACTAAAAATATCGCTATACGTATCAAAGACTGAAGTTTGTTCATTGAATTGAATGTTGTTGAGCTCAATCATCGCCAACGTCTCTCGTGAACACCGAACTTCCGGGAACTCATATCTTGTGTTCATAACACCGCCATGAACCGAAATAGGTGGCCATTATAATCAATATTTTCAGGGAGGTTTGTTTCTTTGTCAACGGAAAGAGATATTAGACATAATACTAACATTTCAGAACTTGAATGATCTTACGCACAAAATGAGTTGATTGCGTTGAAGAAGGCGCCAGGCCGGTTGAAGCGAGAATGCACCATTCGCTCAATGTAATTATTGACTGACATTATGAAGTGTCATGAAGTCATTGTTAGAAATTATTCTGTATTTTACAGGGAAAGTTCATTTTGAGATAAGAATGTAGCGAGGACGCGGACAGTAGCCATGAGCATAAAATGAGCAGAGACCTTGGACTGAAACTTTTGTGATGAGTGGTACAGTTGGGGAAGAGGGAGGGAGGTAATCTACGTGGGTCACCCAGCTCAAGTAATTATAAAACGAGCTCAGAGAAACTGTCTGAAAGTTGGCTTTAGGGTGGTTAGCGCCAGACGTGACAAACGTCGGGATTACTGAGCTTCATTTTATCTTTGTAATTATATGAAAAAATTATTTTGTAAGCCATATGTGGGAAACAGAAATAAGAAATTTGGCGTAAAGTAATTGGAACCTGCATGTATAAAGGTTGAGGTTATTCATTAAGAATGAATGTTGATGAGAAAGAGGCCAAGCTTGTGGCGGCAAGTGAGGGGAGGAGTGGGAGGTTGGCTGAGGGATCTTAGGGCAGCAGGAAGTAATTAATGAAGTACAACAAATTGAGCGCGGAGCTAGAGACGGCAGTGATAAGAGCGGCTATTGTTTGCGCTAAGCCAGGCGACTGTGCGGCGAAGGGCGAAGACATTGATACGGGGAACTTGGAAAGCCAAAGCCACTCAGTCCGAATGACCGGCAGACAATGGCGTCGCGACGGTGGGCATGCGCGGCGCCGGCACCGGCGCCAAGAGTGGGGAACAACACCAAGTCACCGACTCTCGCCGAATTAGATTTGTTCTCCGCGCTAGAGAGCCAACACGTGTACTACACGTGCCGACAGTCGCGACGATGCGCACTGGTGCGAAATAGCTGCTCGATATCATTCCAAAGTTTTACTACCGTGTGCAAGTTTATAATCCGATCTTTAAAAGTTTAAAAACTAGTGTTACGTCGCCGTACACGTGTAATTAGAAAACGTAACGCTACACTGTCAAAGTTGAAATGTGCTTAAATCTGGCGGAGGTGTATTCTTGGGCATGGATTTGCAGCACCCGCCCTCCTTCGCGGCCAAAGTGAAGCCCTCCTAATTCGTGTGTTTGTGTGTTGTGTGTGTGTGAATTACCGCAGGATCCGAAAGAGATGTTCGTGTGAGCACGATGATTGACTGGGTGTCCATAGTGCGCCATTCCAGGCGACGCTTCTCCAACTACATGTACGCCGTCCCCAGCAAGGTGCGCAAACGACGGCGCCACAAGCGTCCCGGCGCCAGCAACGGCGCCGACGCCCCTCAGCAGTTCACCTGCGGATGCTGCTGGGCCGACAAAGTAAGACTAATCACACCATTGTCATTGCCAACGAGACCAAAATACTTTTCTGTTAATAGTATTTGCAGCGATGACCAAGGAAAACGTAAACACTACCCTGGTAAATGGAAAATGCCCCTTTATAAAGTCAGTCCGCACATTCCATTTCATTACGTTTACGAGAATACCCCAGAAACATAAATGTAATTTTTGACATACCGTAGAAGATGTGAAATATTTTCCCTTGCTTTTTAACATCAAATAAAGATAGCACAAAATAAGCGGCCAAGTGTCAAAAATTGAACCTGTTAATCTTTCATACGAGTATAGGGTTAATATGAAAACATAGGAAGCTAGTTCCAGCAAGTACCAATAAGTACTCTGAAACTTTTGTAAAGTATTACGCAGAATTAAGAGTCCATTCTCTTTTGTGCAGAGGAGATGTGACAATATTTCTGGGCTTCAAACCATATTTTTCAGTGTGTCCAACGTTACCTACAACCGCACTCTGCCAATTACAATATTTTTCTCCTATTCCATGATAACTAGAAACGACTCTTTAAAATGAGTTGGCAGCCCCTGTCTTGTCACTATTACAATAGTAATTTTTAGCTATATATAAGAACCTGAAATTTTGAAAACTTACTTTTAACCGAGGCATGTGTGTGGAAACAGAATAAACGTTTTTAATTATTAGTTTCGGATAGAAAAACTTCTGAAGTATTCCATAAAAGAGATAATAAGCTAGTAATTAAAGTTATAATTATAATAACTGCTTCCACAGACATACCACGTGGTTAAAAATAAACTGTGATCATTTCAGTGCTGTATCTATGATCGTTTCCGAGAAGAAGGTACATAAAATCACTATTTTAACACTGGCAGCGTGGCACATTGCGCCTCCCCTTTACTCGAAGTTGCCATTTTCTGAAGATGCTTCTGACTTGTCACAGCCGTAGTATATGATTTGTTTACTTGAAAAGCTGAAAACTTTATTTTGGCAAGCAATATGTGATGTCTTATTTCACTGAATAAAATGTTAAAAGTATTAAACGAAAACGGAATTTACAAAGGAAATAAAAGTATTGGTCGCAGGATTACTAGGGCTTCATTTTAAACTAAAAAAGGAATTAAATTTCAGTAATTTTTTTGAACTTATTATAAAGGTGTTTGGAAAAATTGTGAACACGTTAAATGAAATTCCCAGCCGCCATCTCTTCCTTCGAAAAATTAGCTGGAGACGTAAAACAATGAGAAAATTTTGTATAAGAACAACATAAATGAAAAAATAGCATTCATCGGGTTTAATTTCTGAACTTAACAAAATAGACTCGAGTCTGAAAAGGCGGCGATTTTACTTTTTATTAAATATGATGTATCAAATTTTAACTTTCGTTACTGAATGTTTTTTGTTGTTGTAGTATTCAGTCCTAAGGGTCTGATTCAGCCCTCTACGTTCACCTATATTGTGCAAGCCTCTTCATTTCCGCTTAGCTACCACATCCAACATCCTCCTTAAACTGCTTAGCGTATTCCATCCTTTCCTCCCTTTACCCCACACACTTCCCTCAAATTCTAATTTTACATGACCCTCCTGTCTCAAAACATGGACTATTAATCTAATCCTTTATTCCTACTCTTGGTCAACGTCCTCCATTTTGTTCGCGCTTTCCCTATTCTCCTTAAGTGATTCTTCCCACCCATCTGTTTTTCACCATTCTCCTATACCACCACATTTCAATGGCTTCTATTCTTTTCCTTTCTGTAACACCTACCGTCTACGTTTCGCACCCATACAACGCCTTGCTCCATATGGACACTTCTAGCAATGATTTCCTAATATTCACACTTATATTACACGTCAGTAAATTTCTCTTCTTGCCTTTACTATCCTACACTTTGTCACTATACTTCTACCATCCCTAGTTATTATGCTTCCCAAGTAGCATAATTTCTTCAAAATATCTCTTCACAATCTAATACCCTTTGTTATTCCACCATTTCCCATACTTCACTCCATCACCTTTTTCCCTCTAATAATCCTTTCTCGAGGACCACGTTCATGCCATTTATTATGTTTTCCAAGTCTCCTTCTGACTCCCCTAATACTACAATATCATCGGAAAACCGCAAGGTTTTTATTTATACTCCTTTCAGTATGATTCTTTTTCCATATTCAGTTTTAACTTTCTTCATCGCTCGTTCTACCTATAAGTTAAAGAGCGTGGGCTACAGAATGAACACTTGTCTAACTTCTTTCTTGATATCTGCTTTCTTTTATTGATCTTCAATTCTAATTATTGCTGACTTTCTTTTGTAGAGATTATGCATAAGATTTTCTTTCTCTTCAAAATCCTTAATAATGTGTTCCAGTTCAAGTTACCAAAATCTTTTTCTAAATCTACAAATGCCATGAACGTAGGCCTGTTTTTTCTTATCCTGTCTTCTAAACTTAGACGCAAAGTAAATATTGTTTCACTTGTCTCAACATTCGTTCTAAAACCAAACTGATCCTCACTAACACGCATTCTATTTTTTAGGGGGTTAGCAGGCTACATGAGGGTGATCCTGAAACAGGCAACTTCCCCTTTAATAGCATAGGAAGGGAATTGAAAAGGAGGGATTCCTGCTCAAGTCTGTCAATGTCCTGTCAAACTCTGACCTTAAAATTTTGTCGCCCACGTCTTATTCTTCTTCTATTACCGACTGATCTAGATTTCCACAGTGATACATCTCTAACAAATTATTTGATAAAAATATTTTCATTTTATTTATGCAAACCATACGAAGTTTCTTTAACAAAATCTTATTTTCCACATTCCAATCCGCTGATGTGAGCTTTCGAAAATCCGCATCCGCAACATCTCTATTTAATAGTATTTCTGCTGCATTATTGTGCGCTTAACGAGGCTAAATACACCTGTACATCACTATTCCGTTCTGATTCGGCCTATGCGAAACACCTGCTAGGAAAGTAATGGAGATATTTTCACCTTTCAGCTCCGTTGCCATGAGTTGTCCCCTTCATCTAAGTCCTCTCCGGTTTCCTTTTGTCAATATACCACAAACTACGGTATTTCATAGCATCGAACAGATTGCAAGACCGAAAAATGTTTAACGTTTGTCTATCAAAGAAATGCATTTTGTATGATATTATTTACTATATTTAGTTAATAGTACAAATAAAAATTTTAAAATTGATTATAAACAATTTATAACAATGTTATAAAACAATAATATAATAAATTTAGGCCATCTATATAATACATTTTGCCCTGTATACATATCCTGAATAGTCAATAACTCTACAAGTAAAATATAATGACAATATTCCACAACAAGGTGGATATTAAGGCTAAAACTAACAAATTTTATTAGGTATTATTGTCTGTATGTGTGGATTTCTTGGAATTGCCGAGTTTTCTCGCGTCAGGTTAATTTTAAAATTTAGTAATTGATAATTTGAAAATAGAAAGGAAACTGGAATTTGGTGTCGAAACCGGTGTAGTGCGAGTCGCTGACATAGGAATTAGTTGTCCAATTCCATTAATGTTACGTGATTGAGGACCACTCCAGTGAGTGGACCACAAGTCAATGATATAAAATCGCTGTAGATCTCCTCCCTCAGCCATCTGCTGTCTTCAGGTTGATTGGCCAACGTTTTTTTGACCTTTTACTTGTTCTATTCTCCAGGAGTGGCTGCAGCAGAGAGTTCTTATGGTGTTCCAGTTTGGTGTGGTGCTTACTCTTGGAAATTTATGTATTAATAATTACGTCATCATGAATGAGTGAAATTTTATACATATTAAATTTAAATTTGCTTGATTGCAAAAGCATATTGAGCTGTACCCATAACTATAACTGAAAGATGTGTTGACGAATCGGGTGGAAGGTGAGAACCGGTTCGCATAATCAGTCCCGCCCACCTGGACAGGTTTCCAAGAGCCCCGTGATTGGATCAACACTGAACATGGCGGGATTTGGCCTTAACACAAATCTTATAAAGTTATAAATAGTGTTTCGTCAGTAGGATTAGCTTCGATTTGTTTTACTCAGCTACCGTTCACCTTCTACTGTCCGTAAATAAATGGTGGCTTTTGCTACCAATTATGAAAATTATGCATTTAAAACTAATAATCATAACGTTTCATTTCGTACTTAGTTCAGATATCATCTTAAAAAAAATCCCTGATAACTTTGTCACTAACCGTTGGCGTCCATTAAGTATGATGCATAAAAATTGTGCCAAATAAAATTTCTGAAATTAAATCATCAGCTCCTATATCTAAAATATATTACTTATTCTAAGAGATTTTCCAGTACAGATAAAACTAATAGTTTCCATTGCTTATTATTCATAAACCATTGTTTCCTAACATTAACAGATAATAGGTACCTGCTTAAAGTTAAATAGGTGAGAATTGCAATAGTTGCATATTTATTAAAATAACTTATTACAAAATTTGTAATTTATTTATCGATATCGTCAATAAATTAACTACCACAATATGGGTTCCTCTCAATGTTAATGTTTAATTTAATACAAAAATATTTTATTTTTCATTTAATCCTCATCTGCCAGTAATAGCAATAAATTGTTAGTTGGAACTGACTGAACGAATTACATGATTTTTATAATTCAAAGCATACGTAAAATATTCTGTGTATTTTAAGATTTGTATTTTATATCACAAAACAGTGTAGTGACAGGAATGTAATTTTGTAATTTTAATTCAATTTATGCGTTTCGTGGTTGATTTTTTATGTTCGCAAACAAACTTTATTGTTTCAGTAAGATTAATAGCAATTTTGAAGATATTAATTTTTCATGAGTATTTAGACGGATCATATGCATATGTAATTCTGTAATTACCGCAAAATAATATCTAGGCCAAGAGCTATACAAACAGATAGGGAAACTATGAACAGGTATCATATGTTTTTGTAGAAAAATTTTTAAAGCTGAAGAACACATGTTATGGAAAAAAATAACCAGCACAAATTTAGATCTCAAAAAGATAAGTCAGAGTACGAATGCAATTAAAAATTACAAGATGAAAGGACTGTTTCTTAATGACAAAAATAACACCATATTTTTTCATTATTAAATATATAATTAAGGTAATCTTGTGATTATTGGTTGTAGAGGTAATTTTGAAGTCTTTGAGTAAAGAATTATTGACAACAGAGGAGCGGAAACTTCGGATGAAGCTGGTTCTACAGAAAATTAAATTGCTTTTCAGAGAACGACGAGAGCCAGAGGGAAGATTTCTGTCAAACTTTTCACCCTTACATGCCATTGTAGAATTCGCGGAATCTTAAAATTACTAAATAGCATTTTAATAGAAAGAAAAGTTAGAACTTCTGATTATAAAATTTCTTATTTCTCTCTGCAGTTACAGAACATGAACCAATTTCAATTCATTTTTGTCAACAGTCCTTACCCTATAATTTATTGTAATTCCAAAGATACATGGTAAATTTATAAAATGATGATCGTGTGTTTTTTATTAATGTATTATATTTTATAAGTTGTAAGAAATACCAATTTCATTACTTCATTATGTTAGTTTTGTCATAACGTAACGTTATAAATATTCTGTTATGGACCTCACAAAACTGCTAAATGGTTATAATCTCAATCAAGGCTACTGTACTTTATAAAAAGACTCAGTTTGTCGCAAATTCAAATAATTTAGAAACCTTATACTACACTGTGACGATTGTGGAATAATATTTACTATTTTGTTCAGAGAAATTTAATATCAACGTTCTTATAATGAGAACATCTTGAATTAAATTCTTAGTTAATTAATTTATTAATTACCAGATTAACGGAAACGGAATTTAATGTAGTAAAATTGCGCATTTTTTGTGTGCGCGTGTGGACAGCGTTTACACTCTTCCTTCCGACAATGCAAACGGACCTTCCTCAGACAATTGAGACCCATCTTCCTTCACAATAGCGGTTTTACGAACAATGGGTTTCATTCCGTCCCTAATATGTGAAGGATTTGCTCCTGTTAAACAGGATGCAACGCGTAGCTAATTAGAAACGGCTACTAGGCACGAAACTACTACAAAACATATGTGACACTGGTCCATATCTGCAGCTAAGAGTTGTCATCTTTTTTAAATTGTGTAAATACCAGCCAATGGTTGTCATTTGAAATTGCAGCTGATTGGCTACTGAAAATGAGAAGGAGAATTTTGGGGCATCTGCGAGGTGACGAGGAAAGAGGTTTTGAGGCAGAGTGATCACAAAATTGCGAGCCACTGGCAAGAGATCATTAAATTGAGTGCCACTGTTGAGATCCGAGTGTAGCTCTTGAGACCTCGGTAGTTAGGAGTCTCCGCTATTTTAGCTAGGAGTCTCCACTATTTTAGCTAGGAGTCTCCACTATTTTAGCTAGGAGTCTCCACTATTTTAGCTAGGAGTCTCCACTATTTTAGCTAGGAGTCTCCACTATTTTAGCTAGGAGTCTCCACTATTTTAGCTAGGAGTCTCCACTATTTTAGCTAGGAGTCTCCACTATTTTAGCTAGGAGTCTCCACTATTTTAGCTAGGAGTCTCCACTATTTTAGCTAGGAGTCTCCACTATTTTAGCTAGGAGTCTCCACTATTTTAGCTAGGAGTCTCCACTATTTTAGCTAGGAGTCTCCACTATTTTAGCTAGGAGTCTCCACTATTTTAGCTAGGAGTCTCCACTATTTTAGCTAGGAGTCTCCACTATTTTAGCTAGGAGTCTCCACTATTTTAGCTAGGAGTCTCCACTATTTTAGCTAGGAGTCTCCACTATTTTAGCTAGGAGTCTCCACTATTTTAGCTAGGAGTCTCCACTATTTTAGCCCAAAGTTACCTGCGTTCATTTGCAACCCGGTAGGAAACCCGAGAGAAATTTATTCATGGAATTCACCGGAAAAGACCTTCAATCGCGATCCAATTTTTCGTTCTTTTTGGCGATTACTTCAGTGAGTTTGTCGGAGTTTTCCGGGAACACTGTGGTGACTGACACTGCTTGAACTACTCGTCATATGATTTTGTTGTTTGGTTGTAATTCTTCTTGTTACCGCATGTACGAGATTCGTCAGCCAGTGCAGGTGAATGTCATGAATGTTTCTTCTTTCCTTTACACATTTTACACGGACGCCAACTGACATTTTGTGATTTTATTTCTTCTGAAAGACACGATCATACAGATCGCGTGTTAGAGCTTCTCAGATTTTAGTATCCTCATAACGAAACGTAATGGTTTCCACGTTATTTGAGATACCGTCGCTCGATCCTAAAGTAAAGAACGCCTCGACGAAATTCAATTTACCTTTGAATATTACGAATCTATCCGCTCGAAATCTGCGCAAATGGCTTCTAGAATAGTTCGCGGAGGTGACGGCAATGGTCTGTGGAGAGAATAATTTCCGGTTGCAGTTGTGGGGAAAGTATTGGATCGGCACTCCTAATTATAACCGCGTCTGTTGGATGGATACCAGACTCGGCTCCGCGACGCTCCGCACCGCTCCGCACCGCACCGCGACGCTCCTGGCCATGCAATTAACGAGCGCTTTGTGAACTGGCGAACTGTGTTTGGCTTGCCCAGGGCACCTCGGACAATTGTTGTCCTTCATATGAAAGCCAACACGCCTTCCGGGTCAAACACGAATCGCCTAACGTTCAATGAAAATATCCTACATGATCAAACTTCATGTTCTCTCTTATGAATAAAATTCTCGTAAATATCAAGGTGTGAAACGTTATTTTTTGTTAGTTTGCTAGAGCTGGGGGGTTTATTTGCGCGATTAGACATATGCTTCATAATTGCATATTGATTTAAACGTATTTTTTGCCGTGAAATCTAGCTAATTACAAGAAACAATAAATATAATAAATAAACGTACTACAAAATTCACTACATTGCTCTTTTATATGAATAACATTCTGTAGGCCAATAAAGTATAATTAAATATTAATCTTGCACATAAGAACAATTTAACAAGTTTTCAGAATAACAAAATGTTGTAATCATCATTAGTTTTCTGCCCTCTGGCTGGTTTGCACATGGTCTCATTCCATTTTCTTCTGTTCTGTCATCCATATAATTTCCTTTCACGCCATCTATTATTTTGTATCACCTTCTTTTTCTCGATATCATCCACAAACTATTCTTTACGTAGCTTCTGTTAAAATACAGTCCTATCCAATTAATTCTCTTACAATTTTCAGTAACGTTTTCCTCACACCAACTCTTTCCAGTGTTCATTTGTCACCCTTTTCATCTAACTTATCCTTTCCATCCTCCCCCACATCTCGAAAATTTCCATCTTTTTCTCGTCATCTTTTATTAATTTCCACGTCTCTGCTCGTGTAGTGTTACATTTCAGACAAATGACGTTCCTAATATTTTCCTCAATCCTTTATCCAAATAGCTTCCTTTTTCTGTTAAATGATTCCTTCGCTGTGGCAATTCATGTTTTTTATATTATTATATTATATATAATATAAACGTTTATTCATTAATTACATCTGTCAACTTTCATTGAAATACTTTCATCAAATAAAAATTTGCGTCAGTGTGTCTACTTGACAAATTAAATGTGCTTAAAAGACACAGGCGTTCGTGGTGATAAAATACTAGGGCCAATACATTCTACCACAAAGATAAAATGGAACTGACTATCGTCAATTTATTGCCTATTTTGTTGGAAGTTTTACTGAGAGAAAATACTACAGATACGCACCTCCTATATCCGGTGTCATGAATGCTCGTAGGTTAAACTCTCCTTTGAACAAGTGTACAGTTCGGGAGATTTAGCTAGTCGTGTGACAACACGATGCGCAGTAGACAACTCCTCCCTATTGTAGTGGGGGTAGATAGGAGCTCACCTTAACTCAGCTCCAATTTTGTAAACGAAACTTGGTAGTGTAGAAGCAATTCTGAAAACATCGGCGCTGGTAAATACATTGCTGTCAGTTCAGGATATGTTTTACGTCAAGAAACTGATACGTAAATTGTAATAGATAATAATAATTAATAATTATATCTTGTTCGTAATATCATTAATGTTTTTAACAATGGTAGTAGCGACCGCCCAGTCTGCTTGGAAGGGGAAGTTCTTCCTCAAACGACAATACTCCTCTCTCCTTTCACTACTACACATCACATCTAAACATGCCACTTAGAATCTCACAACTGTACATACCACGGAAAGTATGTGCTTCTGAACCCATGTTTCTTAGACTTTTATTTTATTTGGTTACTACCAGTTCTCAAAATATTCGGCACTCATATGAAAATAATATGGAATTATAAATGTTTTATTTTTTCTATACATACGTTTGCATTATTTGCCGAAATCTTAGACTATTACTATTATTTTTAATTAAGTTTTTTATTATTTAAATTGCGACTGATAAAAAACCTAAATTCAAAAACATTTTCATTACACTAATGTGGTATTTCTCCGCAAAATTAATTTATTCTTATTCCAATTGATAGTTCATGCCATAACTAAGTGAATTTCATTCCATTAATGGACTGTATTAATGAAATACCGCTTCTCCCGCAGCGCCCTTTTTATCCTTTGACCACAAAAAGGGCGCTGCGGGACCCTCATGTAGCCTGTTAACCAAAAAAAAAAGTTTTCTCGCAGGCGCTTCAGCCCAGAGTGACTGCGGGCCTCACCTGATCATGTCGGGAATGCCTCGCACTCTCTCTGGGTACTTTTTATCAAAGTTCTCATATGCCGAGACACCTTCACCTATTTTAGGAGGTATATGTACTGGGGTCAAAGACATTGGGCATATGGCAAGAGCTGTCCGCTGATCCCATTGGATCAGTCGGCCAACTGCCTCCTGAAACTGGTGGAGACATGGAGAAGGGAATGCTGCGTCCCCATAGCAAACTCGTCTCCCGTCATTCGGAAGGGCGTGAGAATAGTACCCAATGCCCGACCTACCTGATGCAGGTTTTCTAGGGTTTTCCCTGCATCTCTTTAGGTGAAACACCGGGTAGGATCCTTAAACCATAGCCCGGGGGCCCTAGTCAACCCTTGGCTACCTTGCTCTACCTTTTCAATTCCCTTCCTATGCTATTAAAGGGGAGTTGCCTGTTTCAGGATCACCCTCGTGTAGCCTGTTAACCAATAAAAAATGTAGCTTGTTATCCAAAAAAAAATATTTACATTCACTTTTAAAAGTTGTCATTACATTATATGCTGTAAAAACCTACTTTTTGTTGCTTTTTATCTATAGTGAATTAAATACCATGAAAAAGTGGTTTCCATAGTTTGAATAAAAAATTAACTTGTAAACAGGGGTCACGTTTCTTGGTAAAGTCTCGTTGACTTGCTATTAAACGATTCAAAAGCCCTGGGTTTTCCCACGCGATTCCTTCTTTGTATGCTTCACAGTCACAACTATTTTCGTTATGCATTCATTTACTGTACACATTTACAACGCACATAAAAGCCTTCAGTGCAAAAAAATTTGTATACCGTGTAAAATATATCACAATAAATATTTAGTTCAACGTTTGTATGCGTAAAAGCATGCAATTAAGTTTAGAGCGCTACAGTGTTATATTTCCTATTAAAACTATTTTTACCAGTTAAAACATAAGTGTAGTTTCAAAATGTATGTATAATTAAAGTAGATGTAACACACTTTGAGAAGTAGGATAGGAAAGGAAGACTGTTCGGGTGAATTCTAAGAGTGAAGCGAACGAGAGCCTGCGGCAAAAACAGTACGTAATCGACTTCGCGACTATTGTTCGCCAATATGAAAAGCTATTAGAGCATAAGCTAAAGCATTCCACTTTCTTTCACAGTGTTTTATTATTAACTGAAAACGTTACTGTCTAGCCCAAATAATAATTTCCGGATTTGAAATTGTGCAAGTAATGTAATTATTTTAACATACTTGTGGCGATTATCTTCACCTTCTTAGCCAATGCTACTGTTTTTGGGCACGTTTAAGCTTTTTTCCCCTCTTTATGTTAACAGTGCCATGGAATCATAACAAAAGAGAAAGTCGGAAGTCCTCTGCCAGCGCAGCTCGCTCTGTTTGAAAGTCAGTACTCTTTATCAAAACAGATAGCGGATGTTTGCCAAAGTTAAGCTGCATAGTTTGCTTATTTCTTACTGTTACTCTAGAGGGTGAAATGAATACTATGGGGGATAACTAATTATTTTATTCTATATTAATATATTAAAAAATGAGCTTTTAAAATAAAAAAGGAAAACAATAATTAACTTGATCCAAAAACATATTTACATTAATAATTACAATTTTGATATTTTGTATCTTTGTCGGTAGTTTTCTCAATTAAAACTACAAATATATTTACAAAAATATTATACAAATAAAATTCTTAAAACTAACAATTTTGTAACTACAGTCAGGGTCGTATATTATTGGTCTTCTAATAGAACAAAATATTTTACGCAAAACTACTTGGACCTGAGAGTACAGAAAATCACCAAAATGGGTTACAGGTGTAATTTAGCGTGTCAGCTTAGTGAATATTCCAGCTCTTTCCTCGTAGCAATATCCTCCTCAGTGTCGCCGCCACTATTTGTTCCTGGTTCAGAACAATTTCTTTTTATCCTCCTCTTAAACTGCCAAATCTCTCAGTCTCCGTCTCTCCGCTCTCCAAAAATGTGTGCCCAACATCTCCCTCTAAAATCTCTCTGCACGCCATTTTAAAATCTCCCCACTTCTTTAATTTATATCACCAAGGTGGAAGGGATGGATATTCACCAATAAGATTTATGGTTACCCTTGGGGGAAATACATCACCCGATGCCACCAATTCTCACCAAAATTGGGAAACGCCCCAGGCGCGACGTAAAGTTGGAGTTTTATTGCCCCCCCTGTCTCAGTTGATGTCTCCTTTCTTTTGACTCCATACTGCTAAAAGTGCGAGCAGATTTTTGACCATTACAAGGGATAAATATTGGATAGAAGAATAGTTGCGTCCACGAATCTGAAAAATTATATATCCATACAGAGTTCTTCTGTGTTATTTAAAAAATAGAAGAAATAGTTTCAGATTTCGTCAATTTGTTTTGTAGTTATCCTAAAGTATTTTACAGTCGTTTCATTAATGAAAAAATAAGTAAAGCGCATATTATGTGTTTTTTATTAAAGCATACCTTATGGTTGTAACGGGTATAATTACAATACAAAATTTCGTACTGTTTGGTTTTATACTTTAACGTTTCGGATGCGTCTTTAAATTAACAACAGCAGAATCAACGGAACTTAATTCAATGTTCATTGCTTTGCTTCTTTAATATTACGGTACATTAAAATAAGGTACATTATTTAACCCAATTTTTGAACGCTTCAATGTTTTAGATTTATTTTTACAGGATACTTTCGCTTATAAATGTAAATCTAAACTTTCGGTTTCACTCGTGATAGACTGAAAGTACTAAAGGCGGAAACGATGGAGCTCCTAATGGAATTAAAGCTATTCAACAGCAGAAGAAACGAATTTCTTTACTTCTTGTACTACAGTTGTGAAAATGCAGGTGGTAGTTATAATTAAACATATAGCATCAGAAAAACACCTTCACATAAACAAGTATAGCCACTGAGTGGAGTCAAAATTGCTCATATCAGGCACATGTCCTAAGTTCGCTACGATGATCTGCAGATTCTATAATTTTTAAATATCTCCAACAGAAATGGATTTAAATAAAAAAGGATGCAGAATTATATCAGGTTTTAAACTGAAGAGAACAGTAACTGCTAATCTTTCTGAACACTGCAGGAACAATGAAACATTTGGCAGTTAATTTTGGCAAAATAACGATCTCTATTATGGGGCCTCGAGCACAAGGCTAGCCAAGTCCGCCGAGTTTTGATCACCCTTAAGCTATTTATACAGTTTTCAGTTCTTTGCAGTGATTTCTTTTATTTAGTGTTACTTAAGACAAATTTAACTTTCCACAAAGTTCGTCTTGCTAATTGTGTTCAGAGCAAGTCTCTATCTATCCCGAGAGTCACATCCGCTTGGTCGTTTGCTTTCCGATTTCCGCCGGTAATGGAGCACACTTCTATTTCCTATTCGATTGTACTGTTCAAACATTCGTTTCGGGTAGCTGCTAACGAAATAGAAGTGTACGTCAGCTGCTCAGCAAATGTAATTTGCTAAGCACAACTGTGAAATTATAAATTATTGGACGTCACATTTATAAAATGCTCTGCAACATAACTTGCTGCAATTTAGACGTCTTTAAATCTTCTGAATCTTGAATGTGTTACCTCAAAATTATGACACTTGTTATGACACACGTAATTTCCTTTCATTTATTAGTAAATGATTTTAATTACAATACTTATATATATATATATATATATATATATATATATTCCTCATAACATTTCAAATGTAATGAATGCATTTGAGGGAAAATATTTTTAATTCGATATGCTGCTGCGTTGATATTATCTATAAAGCTTTTGCTTGATTCAAGAGAATAATTTGTATTTCAGGAGTTAACATGACATACAAAGTTAAATAAAATGTAAAGTTAGAAGATAAGCCTTGAATAATCCCAACGGGACTAGAGAATCGAACCCGGGAACTCGCGCTTACTGTATGGTGCCCCTAATCACTGAGATAGTCAGAGTCGACGCCAGGACCCTATGCTAACTAGATACTTCCACATTTAGATACTTAAAAATCTGACTCACGTATAATTTACTAAGAACAATCTTCACAACTGTAGGAAATCAGTGTAACGTTTGATTTTTTTTAATTTAAACTATAGCAAGGAGAATTAATATTAAGAAAATATTAAGAAAATTATATTTATCACAAAACAAAAAATTAATTAAAATAAATTTTTTTTCCTGCTCCTTTAAAAGAAAATATACATTTTATAAGACAAATTTACTCTATGAATTCAAATAGAAAGCAAACTGATTCTGTCTCTCAGGGGATGGTGGGATTAAATACCCAAGTCTTTCTGTCCAACAGGTTCATCATTTACAATATTCACACCTCTCTGACACATTGAAAATCAGTCCATTCAACAGAATATCCAACTGTCACGCAAACATCAAACAGCACTCGACTAATCACGCTCACAATGTCGCAGATAATTACAATATAACTAATAATGATAAAAATAGTATGAAATAAATACGAAATTATTTATATCGGCGCAAGCTATTCATTAAAATGTAAGAATAGGCTATAATTTTTAAAGGAAAATGTAACGTATTAGAGATAAATTAATCAATCTCAATGTATAAAAATTAATTCAAATAGTTCGAATCCTGATCATAGGAAACTCACTGGTTTCAGAGTCAGTGTATAATAAAACTGAAGAATACTATTATACTTATTGAAGTGACTTCAATTAGATAAAATTAAGTAATGCAAACATATATCGTGCAGTTTTCAAACCCCTTGCTCAGGCTGTAATTTCTGCTACATAGGGAAAGCTAAAAGCTCACTAAATACTCAAATCTGAAAACATTTCTTAGTATCAAACTCGGACGGGAGTGGTAAGAATGACCAGCCCCGGACAGCACTTTTTGGGGGCGGCAAAAATTTAGAAAAAGTATAGTGACTTATAAACTGAACTTAAAACTTGAACCCTGTAAAATTAAAAATAACAAATTTATTTTTTCCAATACGTTCTGTAAATTTATTAACTTTTTGGATTTAAATTCCAAAATAAACGGACAAATAACTTGATTTACGTCCCCAGAGTCAGAGACCCATCCTAGTCCTTCGATCAAACTCCATATTGGCAAACAATTAGTAATCTATAAACATATCAATTAAAACATTCTTTTTGTTAGAAAAATACTAAGGTTTTAGATGTTTACATCTGGCACCATTCCAGAATTCTGTCCGAAATGCAGTATATTAAATCAAACATCAACGCATCAATACAGACAGATGTTATGAAATTCAGCAATAAGTGCGACACTTTACTGCTAGGCTAAGTTCTCTGGTTTATATAAATATTTATTTTTATAACCCATCAGCTGATTTGAGCATTTATAAGGTTGTGTGGTATTAATTTTGTCTGTTATGTCTTTCTTTACCTACATAGTCTTCGTCTTCTACACACGTTTTATATTTTCTTGACTTCAAACTGGGTGTTTTTCTGTCGCTGATTATTGTGAAAAGTTTTTTCTAGCTGCAACGTTTTTTTTTTGTACAGAAGGAAATCAGGTCGGCATCCTCATCGATTCCAGAACAAGTTCAAAGCTGCCTTCCGGTATACCGCCCACGCCTAAAAGAACTCCTAGCAGTAATTGTAGCCGCAGCTTTATGCGGGATTACTTTTTCACTTAGCTCAAGCCTCTTCTTCCTTTCTTTAGCTCTTATTGTGCTTCTTAGAATTCCCGACGTCTTCCTATCTGTTATTCTTTTCCTTTCTACGCTTCCTTCGCCTTTATACTATTGACTGAGCTAGTACAGCCTTTATGCAAATACAGGTTTCAACATCGTGTACAGAGTTCACTATCGAAGCTAATTTAGGAAAGCTGTAATCCGTCTAATTGATGTAACAATACTTTATCAACTACGTTGTATCCTATGCCTCTTTGTCTTAATGTCATGACATTTATGTATAACAGTAGTCTATATTTCTTAAATCTATTTCCTATTATCTGTGATGTTCCAAAAAGTTTCCGATGACGGTAACGCAACGTCTTGATATACTAAATTTTTATAATCAACTTTTATTTTATTTCAGAGGCAGTTAACTTTTATATTTTATTACATAAACTAACTGGGTACCCGGCGATTCCCGGGTATTTATTTATATTATTCCGGTACATTATTTCATTCTTTATTAAACGGGCATCGAAATCGTCTCAAATAAACACCCAGTATCTCGAGTGTGTCAAAAACATGACCCGCACATAGCAGGGATAACAATAATTTCATTAATAACTGAATAAAAATTCTCATAACACATTAAAGTAGCACAAATACACCCGGTACATTAAATAAATAAAAATTACCATCAGTATTCTACGAGAGTCGAAAATGTTTCCAATAACCGAATATATTAAGAAACATTCATTGTTGATTGAAATGATATGGTAGCATTGTAGGACAACACACTATCAAATCAATTTGTCGAAAAATGTATTTATATGATGGAAATATTGGCTGTTTTTTATTTAAAAATTTCCTCCCCCACCATTCCTCCTTCTCGGTTTGGTATGAGTCTTATTCCGAGATTGCTGATTTTCGTGTACCAAATTTGGTCGAAATTGATCCACTCGTTCAGATTTGTATGAGGAACATGCATACAGACAATTTTACTATAGAGAAGATAATATAGAGCACTATATATGAAAACTAAAAATACCAAAAAATGGTATGCCAAAATAATCAAAGTTAACTCAAGACGACGATGAAGAGAGAAGATCCGGTAAATGAAAATATTAAATAAATTTCAACCTTAATAAAACACTATTTAACTGTCTGTACATAATGGAATAATTTCGAATTGTCTTTTCCATCTCACTTCACTGAATCCCATTACACTGGCTCCATGTTTTTCCATTTCTACTTCCAAATATTTAATTTTCCTTGCCCTATTCAATCTTCTCTACCCGCCCGGAAATCCTCCTTGAGAAGAACAATCAGTTTTTGCTTAGAACTTCTTGCTTAGTTACCCTGTCCAACCATCTGATTTTCAGCATTCTCCTATAACACCACACTTTGAAAGCTTCCATTATTCTTTCTGTCTGCAACTCCTATCGTCCACGTTTCGCACCCATATAACGCCACACCCCATACTAACTTTTCTAATAATGATTTCCCAATTTTCATACTTATTCTGTCCTTCTTGCCTTTGATATCCTACTCTTTTTCTATTCTTCTACCATCCCTAGTTTTATGCTCCCAAATTATCAGAATTCCTTAACTTCCTTCAAATTATCCCTTCCCAATCTAAAACCATTCTATACTCCATTACCTTTTTTTTATATTAATCCTCCTGTTGTACTCTCCCTCTAGGATCACGTTCATGTCATTTATTTTGGTTTACAAATCTTCTTCTGACGCCCCTAATACCACAATATCATCAGTAAACCTTAGGGTTTTCATTTATTCTCCTTGCAGTTTGATTCCCTTTCCATATTCACTTCGAACTTTCTTCATCGCCTGTTCTAAATATATGGGCTACAGACTGCATCCTTTTCTTACTTCTTACTTGATTTTTGCTTTCTTCTCTTCCCTTCAGTTCTAATTACTGCCGACTCATCTGAAAATCATAGTTTTCTAGTCTTCCCATTTCTTGTACTTGAGTAATCTGTTTCATCCATCAGGTTGCACTACGAAAAACAAACTCAAAAATCAGTTGTTATATGCATCCTGTCGCTTTTCATTCCATTGATGCCCGACATTAGTTTTACAACAACTTGAGCTCGCGTTCTTAAACTGTATGCATCAGAAACATGGACATTTTGACAACGGGGGAGGACGAACCTACAAACTTTTGAATCATGATATTGAAAAATTAAAGTGGACAGTTAGTGTAAGGTTCTAAGTAGAGTACAAGGGGATGGAACCCACTTTGACTGGAAATTTTAACAGAAAGACAAACTTGATCAGTCAAATTCCCAAGTACATATTATTTTCTGGATGATGTCAGCGAATGATACGTAGATGGAGTTCCACGTTGTCGAAAAAAAGGAATGCAGGTGCCAGACGACTTTGCGGCTGGAGAAAAAGATGTAGGGTGATGAATTAAGAAACCTAGGATAGGGAAAAGCAGAGAAGTACATTTCAGACCGCGACCAAGGGCATGCCAGTGGGCAGAATAATAAATGTATTTATTCTTTGTATTTTTTACCAATAAAAGGCTATAGTTATTAAAATAAAAGGAACGCGCCTGTCACAACATAGTAAACCAACTGTTTATTCTAACTTGATATTAGTCAGTCCTTTAATATGACGGCCTGTAAGAGAACCTAAGTTAAAATCCTTCATGAAGATTAAGACACAGAAGGCCTACTTGACAGTAGGCGTATGCATGGTCGTCACCTTCAGCTCCAATATACTTGTCAATTGATCTTGACACGAAGTCAATAAGATTTAACACATCCAATGCTGCCTCAACTGCGTCGCTCTGTTGCTCAACATCAACCAGCCTGCATATAATGTTCTTGAAATATCTAATATCCAGGAGCTTTTCGGACATTGCTAGTATTTGATGGACCTAAGTCACTCCTCTTAACGTGAATTACCTTTGTTCGTGATTATTCCTACATATGTATTTAACTTTTTCTTAGTTCTTCCATAAACGATAATGCACTCATTTGTCCACACATTTCTCTTCACCATATTTTCCGTTTAGGCTTCAACCTGTCTGTGCAGTTTATCAGTACTTCTCATGGATGACGATCATCCCAATTGGTTGAGATTCAACGTATCAACTAGCTTCATTGATATTCAGGTGTTGGTGCTATAGAACTTGAAGATCCTATCTCTGGTCTCAAGAAAAGAACTTGTCAAGTTTGTGGATGTTGTTTTCCATACAACACACAGTGTCATCCATAGAAATAAAGTCGTACTTTGGTCCGTAAATTTCTTAAAATTTAGTGATTTTTATAGATCTTTACGTTTCATGCATCAGAAGATCTGTACCTGAAGTCATTTGAATTCTTTTCTGTTGCGCTGAAAATAATCGAACCGAAGTCGATTAATTTTTAAATTGGAGAACTCTCCATTTTTATAAAATTATTCCGAATATTAATTTATTAGCATTTCCTAATAACATGGCCGAAACAACTTAAGAACAGGATTAGTCGAGAAACTATTGACAAGTTAACAATCGAAAAGTAACAACAAATTTTAAATCAAAACGCAAAACCAAATAACGTCAGAATAATAATGATTAGCGAAACGAATCAGTTGCGTATTAAGCAATGGTTCCCTGTTTCATTTCCGGTTATGTCTAGTATTTTCCATCTCCCTTCATAAAAATTGTTAATTAAACTATATTCTTCTTTTCTACCTAATTTGTTTGGCACATCAAAACGCGTCCTCCTCTGCATAATTCGTAATTGACATTTGAATTAATATATTTTGTGTATTTAATTATTACACAGCCAGATGAACCTCTTTAGCATTACAACACTCACAACAAACACACAAACTTACAAATTCATAAGATCATAGTTCTTAAATTATGTAAGTTATGTTTTTCTTATAAAATTTGGATTTATAATTTATTTTAGAATGTTTATTTTGAAGTATGTGAAATTAAGTGAAGGAATGAGGACAATGTGAATTCGTAATCGGTGAAAATTTTCAAGCGAATAGGTTAGTCCTAAAGTATTTTTAACATAATTAATGTTATGAGATGATGGCTTTGTCGACCAAATTTAAAACAATCGCATGGTTTTGGGTAGAAGGATAATCGGCTAAATTATTCAGACCCCTGCTTGAAAGAGTTGGCTTTTAATAACAATTGAAAATGTTAATATTAAAAATCAACGTAACGCTGTGAATTTTAAGCTGTACACTGATAACCTTGCATAGGTTATACGACGTTCTTTGGCCCTATACCATTTCATCTCTGATCTTTTTATCAGGTAAAAACTACAGTCTTTGGTTATAACAGTTACTGAGAGACGCACGACTTGTTTAGATTATTTCAGTATAGTTGTCTTTTCAATCTGTTAATTTACTTTTCTTGATTTATCAGGAAAACTTATCACAGTTCTTCTTTATGTCCAACCCTGCTCTACTAAATATATTTAACAGTTAAAAGTAAATGGAACTTGGGATTTTTCCCTGTGGTGTAAGACGCTGATGACAAATTACCCCGTAATTGCATAGGGACTTCGTATACAGCCCGCTGAAAACGATAGACTTTGCTGGGAATGTTCGCCAACGATGCTTGTCCCGTCCTTCAGTTCAAGCTCACTGACAGGTGGATTCAAGGTCACATCACACCGCTCGTGGTTTTAACTGAAGAAAAAATTGTACCAAGTATTGTGATTACAAGATCCCTCTCTGTATATTATCCCATAACATTACTCCGTACATCAAAGTATCTGTTTACGTAATTTTCAATAAACAACAGAAGGCATGTTTCCAGAAGTAAACGTCTTGCGAAGCTGGAGCCCACTGTAATATTTATTGATGTTGAGACTTGTTTTGTTTACATACGCGGTGTGTACGTGTTCAGAGGAGTATTATGGAGGGAGACCTTGCAAGACAGCGCGCTGGGAGGCTGCCAATCAACCGGCAACAGCGCAACGCTGCAACAACACTTTAACTTGTCAATTAGTATTTTTAATTTCAGCAGCTTTCGGCCATGGCCATTTTCAACTCTATATTTTAATTATCCCACGTAAAGATTTCACCAAACAGTACCAGAGTGGTACACGTCTACATACAATTCAAACTGAAATTAAAAATACAGAATTGACAACTTAAAATGGTTTTATATTTATTTAATTATCATTGTTAAATTTATAGAATGTCGTAGGTTTTCCCAGAGAATCTTCTGAGTAAATAATTCTTGAGCTTCCACCCGGTATTTTGCCACGACGTTTCGATGATTACGATCTCTTCCATCTTTGAAAATCACTTGACAAAGATGGAAGAGGTCTTAACCATCGAAACGTCGTGGAAAAATACAAACCTGACCCGGGTGGAAGCCCAAGAATTATTTACTCATTGCGTAAAGTTGTTTGAATTGAATTCAAAATTAAATTTTTGCAGTACGGAACAAAAATATAATTCTTTACGTAATTTTATCAAATTTCAATACGATAAAATATAATATTACCTCTTTATTAAAATTCTACATTATAGAAGCTACAATTAGTTACATCGCACGTTAAAGACACTGATTTCTTTCTACATAATTATATTTTTTAAGTCTGCCAATGACTGTTAACGAAGCCATTCTAATTGTTGTAATACGTATTAAATATAATACAATATTCAAATTAAGTTCACAATCTTCAGTATATGTAAGCAATTTTTAATAGAGGAATTTTATTAATTGGTTTCGAAGGGTTTCAGAGTAGTGATAGCTCGTGTCCATGTAAGTTAATATCCGCCTTAGTCGTGGCTATTTGTAAAACACAGATCCCCAGCCGTTTTGATCTCATGCATGGGAGTTAAAGCCCCTGCTGTAACCACAGAAAGATATATGGGGCCCTCCGTATTCATGAATACATCAGCTCTGACCATGCAAATTTACGGCTCTCAAGTTATCGGTTCCGTAGCACAACACTCGCTGGCCTGAGGGAATTACAGCCCTGGTCCATCCATTTCGCTCCCAATTTCTTATTTAGTATTTTCTGCAAGAAGCTAGGCCGTCCGTCGAATCTCCAAGATATCTCATCACAGACTCGAGGAAAAAAACTTACAAACTCTTATCATGCAAATGCTGGAGCATACACTTCAATGAAGAAAATAAAAGGATTGCCAATACGTTTAATACGAAATACACCTCAGTGACGGCAATGCAATTAAAATGAACACAAATATAAATAAACTATCATCATGTTACATATATTGTTCGTAAACAAAATGTATTTCTTAATTTAATGTAGTCATTGAAGATTTTCCGGTATTATACGTTTTCTAACTGATTGGTCAATATATTAATTTATGTTGTTGTTACTATTGAAAGTTAGATAAAATAAAATTTTATAATTCAAATTAATCATTAAGACTTGACCCGACACACCCTTTGCATTAATATGCTCCAATCAAATATAAGAAAGGAAAATTAATTAATTCTTCGTGCTGTGTAAAATAGAAGTTAATTTATTTTCATATATTTAAAAAGTAAATTTGCTTATAAACAATAATTTTAGCTACAACCTACGAACCAAAAATAAATAATTTCTTCACTGAACTAAATACCTTTTTCCATGGGAGAAGAATGGTCATTGCATATACACTCTATTGCATTACGAATTGCCCTGTGTTCCTTGATATGGGAATGGATTGTTTCAAGAGCTCAACTATAGACACCTTTTAGTTTTTTGTCAATTCAGTCTCTACAATTACCGTGCCCTGCAAATTGTTTTCAGGCAGCTATCTAAAATTTTCTACGTTCTTCAATGTGACTAAAATTGGGGTTAAAGATATTCGAGACTGTCTGAAACTAGTTTAGCGACCACCAAAGATATTTAATCGTCACCCAATTATGGTTAGTTGCGATATTTTATTTCCTACACCTTTTCACTTCTATATTAATTTTTTAATGAGGGTTTGCATTATTTAAAAGAAACTGTGTAGTTTCGGAGATATTCTAGTGAGTCAGTGATATTTCAATTTTGTATTGACATATTAAGTCTTACCCTTCTATTTATTTATTTTAATATCCCATTACAACGTATCTTTAAACGTCGAACAAATATTTAAATGAAAAACTTACCTAGTTTGTGAAAATTTCACTTATCTTGGATTTACATGGCTACTTATGATGTAGAAACAAATTATTACTACTGTCAAAACCAACGCTAAGACCTGTATTTCAGTCGTCGAATGCTTCTTTTCTGGAGCGATAAATAATTGACTGGCTGACCGCAGTTCTGCAACACAGCTTCCAGGAAGGAGATGCTGATTAGGGGTTGTTATGGTTTATGGATAAGTATCGTTATTCGGCTGTAGTATCTTTGCTGTTAATAGACGCTTCTTCATTTCGGTGAAGAACTTCCGTTTGGACTCTTCACAAATCGTCTTTTCGCGTGAGTGAGATCAGTAGCTGCGCAACATTGATTATACCAGGTCTGAAAAAAAAATCTTCGAAAGCCTAAGGTTACTAGCTAGCGGTATTCGTTGCCGTTTGGTGCAATTGTGTATTTAAGCTATGGAATTTCTTTTTTGCAGCCGAAATCTCACTTCGACCCCTGATGCTTAGTACTTCGCCAGGTGCTAGAAGACATCTCATGGACCTTTCAGATATAATAAAATTTTGTCGTCCATATAAACGTGGAGTGATAACTTAAGGTGGCCATGGGATTCTCCTTAAGAAACTGGGAGGTATACGGGGCTTTGCGGGATCGAAACAACATTAAATGACGAAAGCCGTGATCAATCCAGTCATATTTGTCAGAAGACGAATGGTTTTAATGTATGTTGGTATTCAGGGTTACTGAAGTGAACTTCCATTCAAATATGATCTAGTACCACTCGTATTTCTGTAATATATAATCTTTTAACTAATAGAGGTAAGTTACCTGTCCTAAATTCTTAATTGGATATTTCAGTTGGGAGACGCATTTCGTTCAAGCTTAAGGAATATTATTGTAAAGAAGGTGTAATTATTTTGTCATGGGTATGAGTGTTTGAGATTTGTAAAGCTTCGTCCACGTCAAGGATGCACGACAAAACATCCGTTTCTAAATGTTTCCATGCGTTTTCAAATACATGCTATTGCAAAATTTGTTGTAGCATGTTCTTCATACATTTTTCCATGAATCGCGATCCTGTTTTATTTTGATCTGCGGCTTTTTCAATTTATATTAAAGCTTTTAAAGACTATTAGCTGCACAGTGCAGTTTAATTGCTGAAATTTGTGATGAATCCAGACCGGAAACCATGCTGTTCGAGCATTTTGCGTCCGTTGCCAGGTATTTTATGTCAATCCTGGGAAGTAGGATCTTGATGATCACATTGAGCTGTTTATAGCGGCTCCACCTTTGCGCCACTCGCAGTAAAATTCTACGATCAGTCGATTGGTCAGTATAGTAAGTATCTAGTGTTTTGACAACTGCCGGAGACTTTGAGAAACTCGTTCCAGAAGTGTTATAGCAGACGTGCGATTTATTTGGTATTCAATTTGGGGACTCGATCCAGTCTGTTGTCCAAACACCTCGAAGTGTTAGTCGGGTACGATAATGATAATATCCCGCTGGCCTCCTATAAGTTGGGATCATTTTTCAGCGTTACGTTGTATGTTACAAATTATAGTTGTGTACACAATCACCCATGATGTCTCCTAATTAAGACGCTGCCTGTTTCCAAAGTTTGTGACGTCGTCGGTAAAGCCGCATTGGAGGAGATACAGACAAAAGGCTTATGGTTCTGAGGGTTGGAGATATTCATCATATTGTTTAAAAGATATTAATGCATCTTTATTTTTTATAGTGAGATAATTGTTACTATTCCTTGCAGCAAGTAGTTAAGTGGTAATACAAAATATTATTCAGCTTAGTTGTAACGTTCTAATCTTTCATCCCCCAAAATTCAATCAGCATTTCATCAGAGTGTCTTTTATCTGAAATATATCTAATAAAGTCGATTTGTGGGAACGTTTTCTAATTTACCGCGTGCAGCAACATGCGCGACGCTCTCGGCGCCCTTCGCAAACTGAGTCGCTAGTTGCGGCGTCCGCGACCAGAGGGTGCTCCTGGCGTCTCTCACTTGTGGCGCTTCGCTCAGCAAAGGCACGGCAACGTCAGCACGAACCAATCTCACCTGAAGCCCCACGTCTTTTTTGCTGATACTACGATATTGCAATGTGCTTGTACACGATTCACTACGTCATTCGCGCATTGATCTTTGGTTCTCCACGGAAGCTCTGGGCTTCATTAAACATTTATTAATAATTCCATAAAGATAACCTGATTATTCAACAGCCACGCCTACTGGTAAATTTAACACTTCTTGCTAAATTGTTTAAACACAGTACTTAACATATTACTTCCACAAACTAATCATTGTAAATTAAATTCTCACGAAATCGTACAATTTTAAATTAGAAACATTTATTTTCAGATACTACACAGGCCTTCGATCAATAATATAGACAACATTTCTTTCAATGCTTAAATGATATAAAGTTTGCTATTGTTACATAATAATACAGTATTTGATACTATGGAAGAATCTCTAAGTGTGAACGTTCGTTTACAATAACGTACAATAGACTTTAGATAATATTAGATTACATATATTAGTTCCACTAACCCTCTTCTCAGGAAACTCGACATGTAAATACACATGAATAAATAGATATTTGGGACTGTTAATCAGTAGAAAAGTAATGAAGTGGAAGAATAGATATTAAAAATACCTCAAACAGGATTATTGAGAAAATATTGTTACTTATATATGAACACTACTAAACTCAATAAGTGAGGATATGTTAGTATTTCAAATAAGAAAAACTGCAAAAGTAAGAAAGCTCATCTGAAAAGAAAGGATAAAAATCATTAGTTCTAATATAAACTTAAATTCACAGGCAACACTAAATTTTGCAAATTCACTGCACAAATGACGCTACACTTCCATCAATTGAAGTTGTTATAACTTAGAATTTCAAAATGTAGTCGTATCGTGAATAATTCATATTATAGCTTTTCTCAGCAGATGGAAATCACGTGCAATTGACTTAAAATGTACTATTACGAAGGAAACAATGACCACTTAAATTTTGTAGATGGGTGACGCTGAATTAATGAAACGTGATTTTTTTTCTACGATGTATATGAAAATTGTAAACTTAATAAATGTTAGGTAAGAAGAAGAGATTCCATGAGTAATTGATAGGTTTAATTTTTAATCGTATCAACTATCCATAAAAGCATAATCAAAGTCAAATTTGGCCAGCTGACGTTATATCTGAAAATTCAAAATTAGGTGTCTTCCGAATAATTTATACTTTTAGATGAAATCCGTCAAATACACTGTATTCTGTAATTTCAATGAATGTACGTTTAATTCTGTAAGTATTCCTGTATTTTGGCACTTCCTGACAACTAATATTTAAGAAATTAATTCTTCCTTAACAAACAGTGTTTCTTTTATCTCTGGCATTATTTTCCACGCACAGACATAGCAAAAATTTAGCGCATTAATTGCAAACCTACCAAAGGTATAATTGCTGAATGAAATTTATCTTAAATATCGTTGTTTATATTTGAGAAAACATCTATTATTTTTCTTCAGTTTCAAGAAAATTCGAATTATCCTTTAGAATTGATATTGTTTTTAGTGGAACTTTTTTGCGTCAGAATAAGGCAAAAAGTAACATTCTTACAGTATTCGTTTAATTTCGTTGTCAGTTTTCACAGTGTACAGAGTGGAAGTTTTATATATGTGTCATCTGTGTCCGGTATTAGTAAGTTGCTGACTAACTATTTAACGAACGTGAGGAGTTCATAAACAATTATAAATAGCTTATATCCGTCTCTGTCGATAAGAGTTAAACCTCAAAGAAATACGGGTGCCATATATTCGAAAACGGGCCAAACATAGCTCCTTGCACAAACTGTCTGAGATTAATGGTGACATCAGGGCCATACATCACTTACTCATGGAAATACAGCACCGACGTTTACAAATTGTCCTTCACGGCGGTCTTCGCGGTTACTTCAATTTGAGTAATGATATTTTGATACACGAAACGGCTTATAATATTGATATTCGCTTTCACGTTAAGAATTTTGTTTCATCTCTCACGTTACAATAACATGTTCGAAGTGAACTCGACATTTTTGTATTTTAAAAGATTGTTTATGGCACTTTCAATGTTTGCTTCCATCTTCCAGCAGTGCATTAATAATAAATGAATATATGTATGCGTATTACGTTTCCTTACAATTGCACTGACTTTTTAATAAGAAAAATTCCAAATACAGTGTATATCCTATTTTATTTTTAACTTTAAATGATTAATATTTTACATGAAAAATGTGGAATTAGAAAATAAAAAATTCACAATGTAAACTAACAGTGATATTCATCACTATAGTACCAAAACATTTACAATAATAGTCAAATTTTAAGTTCAAACTATTTTACGATAAAAAGTAAAATTTAAATAATTTTTTATCTATGTAATGTCACTATTTATTTGTACATGAATGTGTTATTGAACATTCGTGACTATTTGCATACTTTTATATATTGTGATGTGAGAGGTAATATTTATTAATTATTTAATATAATATTCCCCACGTTGGTGGAAGCCAATTTGTAATAATTATACTGCAGGTTGGGGATTTTATTAATTAATTACATTAATTATTATTGATTATTGAGTTTCACAGTTGGGTGACAATTTAATTCATAAGTCATAAAAGGATAAATTTATGAAGGGTTCGAAAGAGAAAAGAAATAATTAATTTAATAACAATAAAATTTAAAAAGCAAGAGGATTGAAATAAATAGTACTCAAATGAAAACTGTATCAATGATAAATTGCGAAACCTAATAATCGCATTGTGTTCGAACGACGCCCGATAAATAAAACCTGGAGCGCACAACATGTATTGTCTTTTATGACAGATGAATGTCATAGTAAATATTAAATTTCATGGCCTCCAAAATCGCAAAGAACATTTCTGAACGTTTCACATTTGTTTCATAGTTCGTAAGAGTAACATCCATTGTGGGAGTACTATCAACTACAATGAAACTATTTTTCTTCTTTTTTTGTTGCAGAAGACGCGGTATGCCGGAGACGAGGAGCTGCCCCCGCCGCCCTCGCCGCCCCAGCTGAAGGAGCTGTCCTCTCTGGACGGAGTTCCTCGGCCCGTGTCTTCGGACCGTCTTCTCTCCGGAGAAGTCATCCTCCGCGACGGCGGACTGCACCAGGTACTACATTCTCTTCCTCACCTGCAGAGGCTTTTCACAACACTATTTCCATTTTATTTTCCTCGTAGGAGATTATTTTGACATTATGTCCCAGGTTCATTAAAAAATGCCTGAAATGCGTAGTACAGAAATGTAACCTCGTAAAGCGTCTACATATATTTATTCCATTGCATTCGGCAAATACCGGTCGCCATGTTCACAACACATCAAATAAACGTACAAAAGTTATATACAACATGAAAAAGAACATCTCTAACTATTGAAAGCTTCCTACTCTTCTCTGTACTTTTTAAAACATGACATTAGTTTCCATATTATTTCACTCAAATTTATTGAACTATTATTATTCAATTAATCCCTATCATACGAAGTTAAACATTTTAAATTTATTTACGCCTTTACTAACGAAGTCTACTAAATTCGTTCCTTTTATATTATAATTCACCACACCAAAACTTATGGCTCTCAAATTGTGGTTTCACTGCTTGGATTAGATATTAATCTTGGTTGGACAGATAAGCTATCGTTACTGGAATGCACAAGGATAGTATTACATATAAAACTGTTCTCGTCGTTTACTCTGTCTCATTTATTTACTATTTTGTGTGTTCCCTATTCACGCTGGCCATCTGTAGACCATACGTCAACACTCGTTGCACCGGCCCGAAGATTTAAGCATACAGGGCTTGCTTAATTCCCTCCTACGGTATCTTCCGTCTTGCTCTCTCGGTATTGCTGCACTTGCTCACTTCTTCACCTAGTGATCTGTTGTGTAATGATTGTCCTACACAATCTGCCCAGGGTGTTCGCACTACTGTCACTATGCGCGATAACCCTTACTGCTCAACCTCTAGGCGCGTTCTGCCTGGAGCGTTTTTCTGCTCTGCTCTGTTCGCCGTCCCGAATCAACTGAAAAAACCCACCATTCACTCTTCACCCATCTTACTGCAATCATTTGGTTAATTCTTTGTACTTGTACTTCTACAATCTTGTGGAAACAATTCCACGTTATTTCCACACCACGATCACGTGAAAAAGCGCAACGCGCGGCCGCTTCGACAAACTGTAAACGCACATCGCCGCCGAGGACCAATATATTTCGCCTGCTGACGGAATAACTATGTAAAAGACTTGCATTTGCACGTTAAAATTAAATTAGTGTCCTTTTCTACACCCTGTATTACAATAAAATGTTTACCATTTAGATCACAATTAGAATTCTTATATGGAGCATGGTTTTTAAGGCAGTGAAATCACTAATTAAATTAGGAATATCAAACTGTATATTATAATATATAATAGAAGAAAATGTAACCTACCTGATGCAGGTTTTCTAGGGTTTTCCTTACATCTCTTTAGGTGAAACACCGAGTAGGATCCTTAAACTATAGCCCGGGGCCCTAGTTAACCCTTGGCTACCTTGCTCTACCTTCCGCATCCCCCCTTTTCAATTCCCTGCCTATGCTATTAAAGGGGAGTTGCCTGTTTCAGGATCGCTCTCATGTAGCCTGTTAACCCCCCAAAAATCTATAAACTTTGATTCAACGAACATACGTTAACCTACATTGAGTTTTTAATCTTTCTGCTGAGATTAAAGCGAATTAAAAATGCCGGTGCTCATTTAGAACCCCAGACGATTGTAAGGAACGTCTACTTTCATTCCTCCGAAAAATGTTCATAGCGTGTTGCGTGTGGATTTCCGATCCAAGTAATGTTTTTAATTTTATTATCTGTTCTGGAACTGACAAGGTATATTTGGATGGCTGCCGAACAAACACAAGAATAACATTCTGTGACTGACTTTTAACAAATGACTTTTACTATCCGTGTGATTCTAACATTATCAATCTCTTTAGTCCTGGATGTCAACTTTTGACTGCTTCCCACAAACATCCGGTGACTCGAAATTTTCATATCTGTAAAATGAGGAAATTAGTTCGATCCTTTTGTTAGGTCACAACAGAAACAATCGATGTAAAAAAAATTGAAAAAGTTCTATTAATCCTCGATCCTCTGGAAAAAGATCTGAATAGATAATTAATATAAACGACTAATTGCGTGCCCGGGGTTGACCGGATATATATTTATATTTGCCAGGTGAAATATTAAATCCTGTGATTTGAAGTATTCTAAATCTCATTGCCCTCCCACCTACCGCTATTCGAGCACCCACTACCATGTCTAGGCATTTCCAAAGTAACTAACCCAGACAAATATTTATAGCTCCAAAATATCGGTCGTTTGGTAAAAAAATTAATTCCCAGCCGCTCCACCCCCGCCGGGGCGCAAATATCACGAGTATGATTGAAAATTTTCTTACACCATTCCATTCCCCTCTTAGAGCCTAAAATAAAAGTTATCCAGCTTTATGAACGTCACAGTTAATCTCGGCAACCCCCATAATATCTACTGTTTAACAAATAATTTTATGTTACGTATATTTTGTTAAACCGTAGTTTTCCATTACCAAATTATTTCTAGATTCAGTTCGTTTTCTCCATTTCTGAAAAACAGATTTTAATTAAATAAAAAAATTAAGCTTTTAAAATTCCATACACTGGCTTTAATTGTCAAAATGATAGATTGCTAACCTGCCCGTATTCACAGTTTGAGTTATTTCTGTAAGTAAGAGAGATTCGCCTCGGTGTCAAGAGGTTCCTATTGACCGGACCTGAAGATTCTGGATAATGCATGTAGATAGCAGCACGTCCGACGGTTGCTAGAGGCACCATACGGCGCATCCCAAAACTACGGGCTTATGGTTACACCCACGACTGTCAGTTTTTTGTTGCTAAATATTTCTTAGTAAACAACAATTCGTTTTTGTCCTAGCTCAGTGATTTCAAAAAGACACATTATTTTTCCTCGTGTAGTTTATGGAATCTACAGTTTCTTTCAGGCATTCCAAATAGGATGAACACATAAGTGAATGAATACTTTGTATTCCGGTTCTCAGACTTTTGCTTACAAAATTAAATTATTCGTCTAAATTGGATTTTATTTCTAATGACTTTGGTATATAGGTAATTTCTAACGAATAAAATGAATGTCAGCATCGTTTGGAAGATTCAGTATAAGTAAATTTATTAAATTGCAAGTATACAAAATACCCAGTGAATTAAAAAAGTAAATAAACACCGGATTAAAGAACTTTATTACCACAAAATATATAAAAACATTAAAATAAATTGTAAATTTAATGAAATCTAATTTAATATTAAAAATAAAATCCAAATAAAGGCGAAAGTCGGAAATAGAATATCTTCGAACTTAAAATACGACGTTTCGTCCCAAACTTTCGGGACGTCTTCAGTTCTTTCTACAAAAAATTTAATACAACTATTTCATATTCGAATTCAAACAAATAAATAAACTTAGTATGATATGGTTACGTACAATTAAAACCTGAACAGAAAGTTTGTGTTACTTTCACAAAATTCATAATAAGTTTTTACTAATTAATTTCATAATTCCCTCCCCCTGCAAAAGAGCTATGGTTTTTAACTTGGTAGACAAAGCTGTTAAATTATCTCATCACACAGTCCACAGGAAGAATTTGGAAAGCAATTTAGTATTAGAAGAAAGACAATAATGGAAAAATGTCAACTGAACCAGGGACTAAAACCCAGGTCCCCTACCAACTGAACTAGTCGGAGTCGACGTCCAAGTACAGATCCAACAGATACTAAGCTAAGTCTCGCCTACTAATCCAGTAATCACACACTTCACATCCTAATTACAGTAAATACGTGAATAATGGACTTTGCGTAATTTGATCACAGACGCATTTAATTCTAGTCTAAGTAAAGCATTCTTGTCTTTCTTCTAAAATTTACTACATGCTTTACCGAGCTTCAATTGAAGTATTTCCACTTCCTTAGACTATAATTTAATATTGTATTTTAAATATTGGCACCACCGACCGTAGTTGCATATACTCATACGATTATGTAACAAGTGACGGAAGTCCCATGTCTATGATTAAATTTAAAATAATTGAAGAAAAAGTAACGGTAGATTGCCGAAGTTCAACCGAAACCTAACAACACTGTGTGAAAAACACACAATCATTAGAATTAACTGACTCAGCCTAGTATTTGACAGCCTGGTCATTAGCTAATCCTTCAATTCAAATTAAATTAATTTCTTGAAGGAAAATACATGTAACTTGTCTAAAGTTAGTTTTAAATTAATTTATTCGTTATGTAGACAAGTATGTAAAATTGAAGTGTCTATGAATTCAAAATAAATGCCAAAATTTAAGTGTGTTTCAAACTTTTGCCTGTCTGAAAGTAAGTCTGGAATGGGCACCGAAACAGATAAATGGATATCTATAAAAATTTGAGTGATCAAAACATGACTTCAAATTTTCTTTTGTGTTCCATGTCGATATCTTGCAAGGTTCAAAAGATATTAATATAAATATCTCACTGTCTTCTAACCGGGTATCATTACAAAGATGCGACGCCAAAGTCGGCTGGAGTAGAAAATCCTCAATGACTGACAGCTTTCTTACTTTCACCTGTTTTGTATAAAATTTCATAATGTGAGGTTTTTCTTATAAAATTCTCAACTTAATTTTCTTATAAAAAAGGTTATTTATTTATTTATTTCTACTGAATTATGTCTATTACTTATGGTTCATTGAAGCGTTGATTTTAGAAATGGTGAATTATAGGTAAGGAAATCCAAATAAATGTTTTAGACATGCCTAACATAAAAATGGAGTATTTCTTATCAATTACTGTGAGTGCAAAGAAAAAATGATCAACGAGAAAATTAGTCTGATCAAGAAAGAGACCATCGGTTATTTTGTCAGATTCCCGCACGAACATAATCGTGGTAAAACTAGTAGAATAATATAAAACTCTATTATGCAAATTTTAAATATATTTAGTAGTTGGAAAATTTCCATTTAGTATGTGATCATGGCTTTCTAATTAAATTGAGGTCAAAATGAATGCAGCGTAACTTGTTGTATATTGAAATATTTTAACGCCCCGTCTTTTAGAGTACCCAAGGTAACTAAATTCAAGTAGGAAAATGTATTCTTGAGTAAGAGAAATATATAGCACGCAGCCAGCCTTAGGCCAGAGAACGTTCCTAACCTGAGTATTGATGCACGAGTCTCTGGAGGCCATCTGCTCTGGCTGGAGATCCAGCTAACTCCTGGTAATTTAGTTACAGGGGTTTTCCCTTGTTACTGCTGCATAATTATTGGACCTCTAAATGCGTTACCACTTACTCTTATCTCAAGAGAATATTGCTTGTGTGAGACTCCGGCACCAAACAAAAAAAGCATGGACACTTTAAATGAATACATATTAAACAACTGTGTATAAAAGTATTTATGTTATGTGTGGGGTACAGGTATTTGTTAATTAGAGCATATATAACGGTTAATTGGAGTCTCAACGGGGAAGGGGAATGTCTGTTATTGTCTAGAGTGTTTCATTGAAATATATTATAGTGAAGGATAGCACAGGTAGTTATAGGTATATGGACGTAAAAACATTCTGGGGCATCCTTTAAGTGTTTATTATTCCTTAATAAGCAACGCGAGAGTTTTAACCGCAAACAGTTTCTCTTAATTACACAGACATTATTTCATGCATATTACGTCTAATAAATAGAAACTACTCAATATGAGTTCCTTTATGGTATATACCTGCGCTCATCCTTCTCGTTATCTTTACAAATATAGGTTTTTAAAGAGCAAACATCGTTTTTATTAATTACCTAGTCATTATTTCATATATAGGAAAACAGTCAATTTAATATATAACAACTAAAATTATTACTCGTCATAGTATATTCCTGTGCATTCGTCGACTTACCTTTATAGTTAATAGATGTTAAGTATTGCTAATTAGATAATTATTATGTACCATATCATAGTCCCTCGTCAGTTTTACTGTACCACTCTCGTGATCTATTGCTTTAGCTGATACTTTGTTACCCTTGAGTAAAATTAACACCATTCCGCATCCATCGTTGCAGCCTTCGTTACCTTTACTACTATTACTAACATCTATTATTTCATTTAGGAATAACCACATTAAACAAACTATTAAACACATAATTTAATTGTTTTAAAACCACCTAATTAAATTACTCCCCTCATAAATTACTAATTTCATCTCCTAAATTCATATAATAGGTCCCACATCTTCTTTATCTAATCTTTTATTCCATACATTGGATCATTAGTCTATCCGATAATTTTATTTTAATAATCCTTCCTCTCACTGTAATTATTACGTTCTCATAATCTACATTAGGTTTATTGTATTCAAACGATTTGATGGAACAGAGTAGAAACCTTTGTTAGTTTTCCCTCGCAGGTATTTCTCCCCAGATTGATTGCGGGTCTTACCTTCGGAAATACTTCGTACTCTGATTCTATCGAGGGGCATATTAATCTATCTTATGAGTTGTTTGTACTGGGGTCGAAGACCTTCGGCATATTAATCTATCTTATGAGTTGTTTGTACTGGGGTCGAAGACCTTCGGCATATGGTAAGAACTGTCCGCCGATCCCATTGGATGAGTCTGCCCACTGCCTCCTAAAACCGGCGAAGACATGGAGAAGGGAATCCTGCGACCCCACAGAAAACCCATATCCCGTCATTCAAAAGGGGGTAAGAATAGTATCATAGCCCGGAAACCCTAATCAGCCCTTTGCTACCTTGCTCTACCTTCCACATCCCTCCTTATTAATTCCCTTCCTATGCTATTGTAGGGGAGTTGCCTGTTTCGGGATCACCCTCATGTCACCTGTTAACCAAAACAAAATCAAATGAATTGATATAGCAGTATTGATTTTTGAACGTTTCTTCAAATTTCTTAATGTATGACCAATGTAAATTTTATTATCATTCTAACACACCACATGATACACTTTCTCTTTACTTGATATAAATCATATTTCTTATTAATGTCTCCTTTATTAATCGGCCAATACATTATTTTAATTTCATAAATTCAATAAGTAAAAACTCTTAATATCCTGTTCCATCACTTTTATATATTTAACACTCCTACAGTTAATTTTCTCTGTAATCAATAATTCTTCATTTCCTAACCCCTTATCATTTTTATTTATTTTCTCCAGATTTTTTCTATAAACAATCCATTTTTCTGATTTAGTATCCTTATTTTTCAGCTACTATAAAAGTTCTATTACGAGTGTCAAATTAGCGTTATTCCTTTAATAACATTTACCTCATAATGCTTTTATTATTTTTCGAGGATACCAATGTTTTTTAATATGCGAAAAAAATTATTTAACGGATTTCATGTTCTTAAATTAATCCTTCCATCCAAACTAATAATAAACAAGAGTAATAATTTCATTAATGTGACCACCATAACGATGCAGCATTACAATTTTATTTTTAAACCACCCTTTTTATTTTCTCTGTGGCTGGCTTCCCGTTTTCGTTATCAAAGTACTTAAATTACTGTTGCACCAATTTTTAATCCACAACCTAAATATTTTGCCCTAATACAAAAGAAATTTGATTTCTAGTTTTAGTTTTATTTCGTGCAAGATAGGAATATTACATTTTATGTATAACATATTGCGTTCTGTTTGATGCTGGACTGTCAAACGTGCAGTGTTGCATTTATTCAATATTTTACCGGCTCATTTTAGACTAGGCAAAGGTTTTATGGTCACCAAATTTGAAATTGCAATATTTGACGAGGCGGCTTCTTTGTCGTCACGGAGAGGTTCTGGAATGAGTTCGCCTGGACTTGATTAGCCTTGTCGGCGATTGCTTCCACTTGGCCCTGATGCCCTGATGCAGGCAGGCCTTGGCTCTGACTCTGACTCTGGGTCTGGGTCTGAGGTGTCTTGTGACAAACGGCCCTTGGCACACACAACTTAAAGCCGAAGCTCTGGTCCGCGCCGCGAGTCGATAACGTGATTTGTGGTTTCACTCTGCCAACGACTCTGCATATCTTTCTGTCCATTAAACCGCGACTCACCTTTCAACATTTACTTCATACGTGATTCTACGACCAATTCATTGCTCGTGGGTAATAAAAAAAATTTAGTTGCAGAAAATATTACTTTATGAAAATAAAACTAACTTATAATAGTCTAACGATCTTGTACTAATTTTTTCTTGCCGAAATTAAAATTTTTACCTATATTTTGTTTACAAGCATTTCATTGAAATCGACTCGTGTAGTTCCCGTCGTTGTTCGGATATTTATTTATATATCCACCTAAAAGGAATTAATTTGAAATAAATATGTGGGGTTATATTGGTTTAAAATAAATATATGATAATAGAAATAAATTAACTTTACATTTTCTAATTGATATAATTAACCTATTTTTATGGATTAACAATATACTCTTACATTTGCAACATTAAGACTTGCTAACTAACCTTCATAAAAAAATTAGATTTATTCTCAGGTCGTATTTAAGGGACTTCTCATAGAAGCCGATCGGAAGTAGTACTACATGGAAATCGGAAGAAAGACTACAAATGGATTAATTAGCGTCTTCCTTGCCTGAAACTCGCCGCTCGTCCACAGATCTCGTGCCGGTCCCAATAGATTTCTTCAAACTTGCGTGTTAGAAAATGAGCACCATGCTCATTTAAGCTTCTTATCTGCTGACACAATCAAGAAAATTCCTCCTTGGATCATCCAATTCACGATCACTCAACAGTTTTAAAAAGTCTCTTAGTTAACAAATACTCGCCACACCCCAATCACCATAATCATAATTCCCGTTACTAATTGCCAATTTTCCAGCTGCAAAAATTCCCGAAAAACAATTTACGTCAGTTTTTAATAACTTTTCCCCAATCCCTTATTTAATGTTTTTAGGTGGAAGGACTACAGTCTTGTCAAATCAAAAGTATTTACCTTAAGACTTTGGAAGTAAAAATTCGCCCCACTAACCACGGATAGTTGGGGATAATACCAGGTCTCGCCACAGCCATGTCTCACGGAGTCCTAACGATTTTAGAAAAACCAGACCGGCGCCAATCTGACTTTTATTTCCTTGTTTGCAGCGTTCTACAATTTCTCTCAAGCGGACTGCCTTTGTCTTTGTACCACCAAATTCCGTATTGAGTTGTTTCACCATTACAAATTCATTAATGATTTATTGGCCAATAATAAAACGTAGCAGGATGCCATTTGATAAATTGGAATTTTAAACACTTTTTAACAGTTAGCAAAATAGCCACTGTTATTTGAAGCTTAAAGTTCGAAACTTAAAGTGATGTATAAAACAAGGCGAAAATATATATTGTCCAACTAAATACATAGGAAAAATTTTAAATTTTTTGTAATGTCTTTTTTTGTTTAATATCACATCAACCGACGTTATTATTAGTCGCCACGTTCACTTTATAATTGCTCCTACATTTTTGTATATTATTTATTTAAAAGGGGTTGTGACGCTTAGATTACAATATGATTTACGTAATACAGGATCAACAATTCTCCCTGGAAATCATTACTTCAGTTTGTGCACGCCTTGAAACAAATCTATTAAATACAGAAAACTCAAAATATACACAACCTTAACAGGCGATAATTTTCACTTGGAATAATTTCGTCAGTTAAAGTTCGAAACGGTGATGAATGTATAAAATAAGGGCAAAATATATGATTATAAAATATCTCCGCCGTTTTCAGGCAATTGACAGTTGAAAAACGGAGAAGTGGAGTTTATATCGAAAGTCTTAGCGTATCAAAAATCAAATCAGAAATATATTGATTTTTATCATCCTTCCAGGTTTGCTAGAGTTCGTGTTGAAGTATACGGGTGTCCATAGAAGAATGTCAAAGTTTTAAAAATTAATAGTAAAAATTTTAAATGCGTTAGTGTTTCAAGTCACGTTGAAAGAGTAACGCTTATACATACACATGCCCAAGTGATAAAAATATACGGACATTTATTATATTCGCTGAATATTTATACTGACTTTATTGATTTTCTCTTAATAATGTGTTGAGTTTTATCGTATTTCCTGCAGTATTTACAGTTTATATCGAGTTCTCTTAAGACGACATGGAATTCTAATATACTTTTTAATTGTTTACTGGTTCATTTTTATATTTCCTTATTTTATTTTTATTTTATCATATTTCGTACAATATTAACCGACTTATTCAGTCCTTCTTTAAACTTATTGAATAGTACAACAGTTTTTTCGTATTTACCGGTTTAATTTAATTTTTTTGTTATTTATTGCACCGTGGACTTTTAGAGAGAAGTAAGTACTATATTCACGGTGTTAAATTGTTCCGCCACTCCGTAATCATTGTTCAGAGTTCAGACATAGAATTGAATTAACCACAGTGTGGGAAGAATTGAATATTAGAATGTATGTGACCTATATTTGCAAATGTGTGCAAATATTTGTGGTAAATAGCCTAAATTAAATTTTATTATTTACCTGAGACTCGTTTTTTTTTGTGAACACCCTTCAGGCAAAAATTTGGTAACCACCATGGACCGTGGTTCTGTGAAAGAAGTCATGTCACGCATTTAGTAGTCGGTTCTAAGTAAAACGGAAACAAGGGTGGCATGTTTTAATCAAATTACATTGCCTTCAATTTATTTAAAATTCATAAGGCTCCTATCACTTTAGTTAAAAGGCGAACCTGAAGCAAAATCAGCTTCTTCAACTGATTCGCCTACGGATAGTAAAATCTTTCGTTTGGTTTCCTATCATCATTTTATATTCCCTCGATAAATGCCTGCTTTCATAATATAGGAGTCTATTGGTGGGTCTATTGGCTGTATAAGCTGTATATGGGTCTCGCGGATGTCCTCGTCGTCCGGACCTCATTTTGTACGGTAGGCTCTGCGTTGGACACTTCATTTTGATCGACCTTGTTGTATACACCCAGCTTCAAATATGTGCTCTGATCCGCAGATATTGGCATTACACCATAAGCAAAGACTGGCTCTGTCAACATTGCTGGTAGCAATTTTCTAGGCTTATGATTTGCTGCCTTGCAGCAGCACGGAAAGTAAATCATGCCATACTCTGGGTGAATATTATGCTATTACAGACTATAAATTTACAGCTATTATATTCATCTACATTATTATAATATATAGTTCTTTTCGGAAAATGATAAAAAAAGTTATTTAGGAATTTGCATCCATTTTACCGAAAGTATGCTGCTCATTTATGAACATTAATTTTTCTATTAATATTTTAAAATGACTGAAATTTATTATCTTTTTAATTAAGTGAATTATGTTACATACACCTGTAAGAAGATTAAATTAAGAAATAAACGTGTAGGCCACTTAATTTTATTTAAGTAAATGTCTGTTTCCTGAATAAATGTTGTTCAATTTTTTAAAATTATTGGTATACCAAAACATTTTTTATATTAAGCTAGAATACACACCACAGACACACCATACGTCACGCTACTATCCTGCTAGCGCCTTCTGATTACGCAAGCACCTAATCACGCGTCACCTCGCAAACTATTCTCTGAATACATTTTTTTTTCAATGCATTATACACCACATCGTCTCGTCAACTTTCCCGCATAATATCAGTTATAAACGCCTGGATCTGCCACACACCTATACAGTGCAACTCAATCACACCACACAACGACTTAACCCACTCTTATATCTAGACGCCCGCACCCACGTGAGAGCCCCCGAAGTGCTCCGTTTCCTCTCGCCCTTATAACAGGCTCTCAACTATCACACCGATACATAATTGGAAAAGGCACAATAACCGAACACTCGCGTCCAGTGATAAACACACTCAGCCACGACCAAAGAGAATAAATACAATACACACATAACCCTCTAGTTTGGGTTGACACACACACACACACACCTATGCATGTAACATAGACATCACTCTCACCACTACAGGACTCACGAGACACACTCTCTCTCTCTCCTATATAGTAACCCAGACAAGTAACTCCTTGGTAATATTACAACAACTCAACTGTTCACACACACAATGCGTTCAGTCACATGCGATTATCGGAGACATGCCAGAGAGCAAGCACTGCGGGATGCTGCTTACACTCACGAGAGACATCTTCCCTGTGTGCGCTAGTCTCGACTCACGGATAATCCTATGAGGACTATTACCTCAATGACATCTCTAGTCATACCGCACAGAGACACACTCTCTGGAAGGACGACTCTCACGTAGTATGGGGTTGGGGAGGTGTTGTGGGGGTTGTGTTTTTGGAGTATTGAGGTATTAGTTGTGTGGTAGTAGGTGGTTTGTAGGTTGGATTGAATTTGAGGGTTGGTTGTGATGTGGGGTTTAAGTGGGTGGGTGTTAGGGTTGTTGAGTTTTGTGATGGGTTTATTTATGTGTGTGAGTATGTTTTTTGTTTCGTAGTTTTTTTTATGTTTAAGATGTTTGTATAAGAGATATATATGTGATGGAGTTGAGATATGATTAAAGGATGTTGATGATGATTTTTAATAGGAAAAGATTGTTTGGTTGGTTTGTGATTGTTTGTGTATTGATTATTTGGTGTAAATATTGGGAATATCAATTTATTTTATGGGTAAATGAGTGGAAGGGAGAGTAAGATAGCCAAGAATTAATTAGTGTCCCTGGTTGAGCCTAAACGTGATGCAGGTCTAGAAAACCGGCATCTTGTAGGTCGGGCTCTTCGTACTAGTTCCTCGCCCTTACAATGGCTGTAGTGTAAGGAACCCCTCCGAGGTTAGGAGGCAGCTGGATAACTGTTCCAATAGTAATAGAAGACCGCTGTTACGATACTCCAAAGCTCTCATCTCAAAGCATATACCTCTCCAAACTCGCCCAGATGTCTCCATGTACAAAGTTACAGAGCTGAAGGGGACAACTGTTATGGCACTTCAAAGGTCTCATCCGAAAGCATGTACACTGAGTGACCAAAATATTACGACCCCTCCCTCCAATGCATTTTTGGGCCACCTTTTGCTCTTAATACTGTTGAATTCTTCTGGGAATGAATTCTATGAGAATTTGGTAGGTGGTAGGAGACCATATCTGGTGAACTGCATTTTCCAATTATGTAAGATTTGTGGTACTGAACCCAGCTGCCTGATGGCCCGGTCTCTCTAAGTCCATAAATTCTCCATTGGATTGAGTTCTGGTGGTTGTGCTTGCCAACAAAGCAAGGTAAAGTCTCCTCATGCTTTTTGAACCATCTGAAAACTATGCTTGCTTTATGGCAAGGACCACTGTCCTGGTAGAAGTATCCATCACTGGCAGAGTACACCATTAATATAACAAGATGTACTTGATCTGCGATATTACTTAAATACCCTTGGGCATTCAGACGTTGTTTCGCCGGAACTATTCCATGCAAATAAAATATCCCCCAAACAATATTGCCGCACCAACATGAAGTGTTGTGGGAATGCTGTTGGGGTCCATGCTTTTGTGTTGTTTTCTCGATATTCGAATCCTGCCATCTGCATGGTGCATTTGAGATCGCAATTCATCAGACCACATGACCTTTTTCCAGTCAACTACAGTCCAGTCTCTACGAACTCATGACGTCTGCTCTTGTTCAAGGCAGACAGAGGCTTTTGAACAAGTCGTCGGTGTGATGTGCGGTGAACAGTTCGTTGAGACATTCACAGTCCTTGATTAAGATTCTCCGCTATTTCATGCCTTGTTGCTCTTCTGTTACACTGGTTTACTCTTTCCAGCTCGATTATTGAGTAGCCTGTGACGACCACAACCCTGACACGTTTTTTCTTGATAGTCCACTCTCTGCAAACATTAATAACTACGGTCTCGAACAATTCAAAAGTGCAGCCGTTTTTCTGATACTGGTTTCGGCTCTTCGAGCACGATGATCCCACGTTCAAACCCGGTCTTCGCAAACAACAGTAAATTGATGATTCACTTATCCTGGATTCTCATTTTATAGTTTCATCGTGGCCTCTAGCGGCAGAACTGTGACGCTGTCAGGTTGTCAGTGACCTCTCAAAACACACCCAGATGTCTCGATGTGATCACAGAGATTACCGAAGAAAGTTACTGAGCTGCCACAATTCTATTAGATGATTTCCATAATTCTAGTATTACATTGTAGTATTTATATGTTACAAAAGTTTTGAGAAGGAAGATATTTTAAGAAGATAAATGCCATAGAAAATTAGGATTTTCATGTGGTTCTTCCAAGATGATGTACGACGATGTCACTACCATTGCGGACAGGGAATTAATAGCAAATTAAAGCTAACAGTGGTGCAAAACCTGAGTAAAAAATGAGTAAGAGGCAGAAAAGAGTTCTAATAAGAACCTATGAGAGATGTATCACAATCAGTGTGTAGCCAGTAATTAAATCGGTGAATATAAACGTAGAAGTGTAATTATAGCTATATGAATTACTGTGGACCGGTAACGTATTTTGGGACTGACTAAGTGAGTGCGTAGAGATGAGGCAGAGCGTGTGGAAGTCTTGGACCATTGCCATGCACACCCACAATATCGTCTCCGTCTACCTCAATTAGTCGGGAACTAATTTAACTTTCTTCTCCATTTGACATCCATTCAATTTTTATTAATTAGTCACTATTTGTCTGAAATTGTCAAGTGAGACAAACTATTTTGTTGGAACGGGTCCAATAAAGTTGCCAATGAAGACCTCCCCTTAAATCACGATGAAATGTAGTCTTCCAAGGAAATGGTTTAAATTAAAGCTGTTTTTTGATAGTATTTGATATCAAATCTGTTACAAATATTGAAACTGTGTTATAGGAGTATATTTTAAAATCATTGAAGGTCTGTGTAACTTACTACTACTAATTTGGACGAAAACAAAACAAATATTTTCCTATTGAGGGGGTGTCCTTAATTTTTCTGAATAAATATTTTTCAATGGTAACGTTCGGGTTGCGCATAAGGTGCTATAATACAGGAAGTCTATAAAAACTGTCTAACTTTTATGATATATTATAATAATTTAATTTCGGCTATTTACAATGTTTCATACTTCTAATTAAAGGTAAACTAACCACGTTTTGAGTTACAAATGCTCAGTATGTACGCTATTAGTTAAACGGCACACCTCAAACCTAAACTGTGGAAACCATAACCTCTTCAATGCAGTGTTTCAACCCTTACAAATCATTAGGTTTAGCATGTTGTGATCTTCCGTGAAAGCGACCATTACGACCAATAACCCAACGGCCAGGACGTCCTTCGTTCAACCACAATCCGTACAAAATTAAGTTTTAAGATTCACCTTCTAAGTGGAGGCAGAGCCATGCATGAATAAATGTTGTAATAATAAATGCCACCATTAACAGAGAAACACTGATAGAAGAACATTACTGAAATAATTTGTTCAGGTCGATCCGTGCTTAGATATTACTTAGCAAACCAAACAGCAGTTTCAGTCAATCATACGTTCATTTAACTTTTGATATATTATCCTTAAATTGACTGGCTAAAATATTTGTTAATCAAATATCACGTCACTCTGTATATATTAAAAATGCAGCCCACTGAAGTACAGTTTCTGTAATACGAGGTTGAAAGTAACTCTGACTGTTTTGCTTTCTATAATGTAACGAATGTCACAATAAATTTTGTTACAAATTGAATAGATAACTACGACCTTTCATCCTACTCCCAACAACTCATTTTCGTGATAAAGATGTGAAAATATCAATTTTTAACCATTTTAATTTTCAATGTGTGTATTACAGCTTAACTATCATTACTATTTGTAATTAGAATGCACTCCCCATTGTATAAATGCTCTCACCATATTTGTAGTAATCGTTTTGAACTCAAAGTTTCACACTTAAATGTCACAAGATGGACCTGTGTGATACAAACGATTATAAGACACATGATTATATTGATGTCTCACAATTAACTTTGTCAGAATGTTACATTTACATGTAATTCATAATGTTTTGAATGACTAATTTCTTCTTTCTCATTCGTTTCAGGTAAGTGTCGTTAAATGATTCACTCTTGTGGTAAGTAAACTCTTCTAGAGATGTGAATTTTAAAGTCAACAACGATGAGAGGAGGTCTGTAGAAATAAGAGTATCTAAAGTCATTTAAATGGTGAGTATATATAATATATTTAAATATTTTCTTACAAAAAATAAAATGTTTCTGGTATTGCATCAGAATATTTAAATCTGATGTAAGCCACATTCGCTATGTGAAGGACATATAATTCCATTAAATTTGTACCTTTACTAGTTTTATAATTTCAATACTATGATAAAAATAGTATTAAAGGAGGACTGATTTGCCCAAGATAGTCATATAAAAATAATTTTATATTGATTATACGACATTCATATAGACACCCTTTAAACTGAGAAACAATGGCACCGAAATTTAGAACTGCCGGACGTTTTAAGCGTTTTCTTGTAATGTATATACATTAGTATTTATCAATTCCATTTATATTTTCACGTGAAAATGTTGACCCTTGCGTCTTTTGTTTGAATACTTTACCAATATCATATTGAAGTTTTCTCATGAAAACGTTGTCTATCATATTTGTTTGATAGGTTATAAATTTTATCCAAATTTTCTCGTTACCATTTCATAGAGAAATCATTATCGCCCGACAGTTCCAAACTTCATCGTAATTTATCCTCCACTTTAAGGTCGTATTTCTGATATTAATTCACAGGCCTTAATATCTATGTTAGTTTGAGACCTTCGGAAATTCTAGCTCATTTTATCCACGCGTTTGTAGTAAGTAACTATATGAAATATTTAAACTTTAAAAAATATAAAAATGAAATACAAAATTAAAATTTTTACTTATACAATATTTTAAAACAATAATCTGGCAAGGACCATTGCTCTCTGGAAAAATTAACGTGTGGAGATATTTATTCCAAAATTTTATTTTGTTTATTTCATCAAAATTTAGTAACAGAAAGTTTACCAATTTTATTATCAGCGGTTGTCCGGAATATATTGTTGCTTGTAAACGTTAACTACGCATGGTAAATCTTAGGGCTGAAAGATTGTTTATAGTTTTCACTTTAATTTCTTAACATCACTACTTACTTTTATTTGCCATTCCACCCTACCACTACTATTTTGAGACTTATATTTATCATTCTTCAACTCAGGACCGGTACTCAGCAGGTACTACCTTTAAAATACCTGTCCACATCCCTCTCAGTCGACAATAATAGTTCTCAATCCACCCGCAGTCATCCTGCACAGCCCGTCTTAAATGATTTATCAATCATACATCTTAAAAAATTTGGGATTCAAAATTACATGTTAGATTTTCTGAACAGAGGATTTTTTTTGCAGAAATGATGTCTCATTATGATGCTCTACTTGGGTTATGATATTCTTGAGAATCATTATGAATGGTATATTTGAAATTATCTCGATATGTGACAAATCGCTCATTTAAGAAGAGAAGGGTCATATAAGAAACATGTGATTTAAGCTGGGAGTCATACCGGAAACTTTATAGTGCTCTCAATCATTGTTGAAGTTTTTAGCTTATGAATATAATACAAATAACTTTCAAAAGTGGGAATGGGTTGTAACATAATAATTAGGGAAGCGAACGCTAAATTCGGTTAGTATGCAAAATGTAATGGAATATTTTAATATAGCCTCTCTTGCAAGTATTTGTTTGAAAGAGTCGACGCACGCAGCAGTAAAAATCTGGCGTTTGAGTAGAAGCTGTTGAAAACGGATCCGTCCTCCATTCCCCAGAGGAACTCGAGAGTTTCCTGCGAAAGTGCAGATGAGATTAGACGGCCCAGGCCCAGGTGTGTGAACTGAGATCCCTGCTGAGACAGCACGAACAAATACCTAATCCTCGTGCCGGGTTTGACTTTGCAATTCACTCCGCCTCCATTCCTCCACTGAACACCAAGCAAGTATTTGTCACCTCAAAATATCACGTAACTCGTCTAAATTACGTTATGCAGCTGAAAAGTATTCAGTGAATTAATGTGAACATTGTTTCTTAAGTTTATTATTATTGAATTGATATGCTTTTAAGTTGGTTACGATCGCGTTGTACTATTTACATATTTTGGACAAGATTACCGCTACAATGTTGCAAGTTTTTATATGTTAGCATTTTTGTCACGAATTTTACAATAGCTATAAATTTTAATCACACCAATAGTACGGTACGGTAGTTTGTTGTGGTTTACATTTTTGACGTCAACCGCGACTCATATTATATTCTGTTATATAAGGTCAGTAACAGTTTTAAATACATAACCTACTAAAGGATAGTCGCAAAAATACCCAAAATAAGCTGGTCAACAAAATATTTTATATCCCTATTGATCAAATTTACATTAATATTACTTTTGTTATAAAATGGTTGATCGGTTACGAAATTCAGTAATGTTTCAACAACATACGACTACTTCTTACAATGTGTACTAAACACTAAGCTTTTCTCATAATCATTATGTTCTCAAAGGAAATTTTACTAGTTTGCTCTTTCACATTTATAAGTATTAAAGTCTTCCCAGTTCAGTTTCATTTTAATCGAGAAGCAGTCCATTGTTTTTAAGTCTTATTCAGCATTACGCGCACTGTTTTAAATTAGTAATGTAATCATTCAGAGAGAATAAATTATTTTTTAAGAATGCATGTAACTTAAATTAATTACCAGAACCTTGCAACTGAAAGAAAGAGGTTTAAGAAATGTACTAAGACACAATGACCAAAATAATTCTTTGGGCTATAATATAACGCTAACATTAAGTACAGTATTAATGACGGAGCCCACATATTGATTAATACAGGAATTTGACATAACAAAATACATTTTAAATATTGGATGGAGCGGATTAATTTTAATAGAAAGAAGAGATGGTGGACTGTATTGGTTATATTCTTTAGAATTATCCCCGTGCCATATGGATAATGTTCGAGACTCCCCAGTTTTAGTGAAGCTCTTTTCTCCAGTTTCACAGCTAGTTTCTGGTGTGCTCTGTATGAGTTCTCTAGCTCGGAACTGAGGAGGCTGGATGTGGTACAAATAGGTCTGTGTAGACGTGGATGCGGGTGCGGCTATAGATTTACTAACACACTGAAGCAACACCAACTCGCCGATGCGTCCAAGAACTAGTTAAAGCACTTAGCAAAGTCTCAGACATTATATATCACCAAAGATACAGCGGCTGCAGTGTAATATTGCATCGCTGGATCGTATGTGTGTAATCAGTCCGCTTGAGGTAAAGAAATAGAGATTTTAGAAAAGAATCTTAGAACACAAAATGGCGCGACCATACATTGTTATGGCAGTTATCACATTGACTGTTACGACACTTCACATTTATTTGGCTCCTTCAGATAAATACTTTCTTTACAACTTAGATTGTGTAATATCGTAAGGAGAACAATGGTCGCCAATTATGGTTAGTTAACAATTTATGGATGGAACTGTCGAAACTGTGAACACGCTCAACTTGCAGTTCCTTTGTTGAAGCATTATAAAATGGTATTTTATTTACGCAGTCTGAAGTGTATGAATATGTCTAATTAACGTAACATGGAGTAAACAAATTAACTAATATTACGTAAAAGGTTTTATACATGAGAAATTATTTTTGGCCAACGAAAAATACGCTAACGCCACTGATACCAGGGGTCAATCAATCATCCTCTCGCTTCCCAATAGCGAATAAGGCATTATAAACACATTAGTGGCGTATCGCCTCCCACAGGTTTCTTGTACACTTCCCCTCTTGTGCTCTTCCTCTTGCCCCATGCTCATGTTTGAAGTGCAAGATCACCTGTTCTTCAGCGCCATCTGTTTGCTGATAAAATCGGTATGTATTTGTTCCAGAGGGATGGGAAAATCAGGGACTTTGACCCTTGTTTGGCGGACCTTTCCCAATAATGCACATTCAAAAAATCACTCAGCCAAAATACGAATGCTTCAAAGTTAGTTTCTCCTTCATAATTAATTTCGAGAAAACCCTCTCTTCTCCTAACATTATCAATCGTTGTTCCTTTTCGTGAACTATTTATTCGTAAATTGGCGCAGAGAAATTTTCATAGTTCGAAGAACACCACCACCAACCATTATTATTATTATTATTATTAAGTGGTACAGACCTGGCCACGAGTTAAATAATTTAAAGTAGCGTTTCAAGATTAGGTAAAAAAAATTAAAATAAATATATTCCAAGAAAATGTTCGAAGTAAGATCACGCTGTAGCGTTATGGGGAACAAATATTACGAATTTAATTGAATAAATTACTGTGCTGTGTAAATTGGGTGCTACATTTTAACTCGAAGACAGAAAATTGCTGTATGTCGTCTTGAAAAAGTGAATTATCAATAATTGTTTTGGACTGATAAATAAGGTTTTTTAACTTCCCTACTGATCATCAATTTCATATCAGTCAAATTCATCACAAACAATTTATTAAATACAATCTGACACATTGGCTGTTTTGGATACTTGTAAGTTCATTATACATAAGCATGCCTTGTACTTAGTTCAATAAAATCTCATTTACTACTTATCTTTTGTTTATAAAATTTCCCGTGACTAATGTAAAGAAATGAATGAAATTCTTTGAATATTCGTATTTATTGAATCCAATAGATGTATGTAATACTACTACTGGACAGCGTAGAACCAGAGATATTAGTACGTCATTAGACCACCAATTGTTTGTTTCTTAATTGCAGCCTGATCCCAATTGTTGTGAATCGAAACCTATTTTTATATAAACCACAAAACAAATTTGAGCAACAGGAAAACATCATCTACTAACACATCGCAATTTTATGCTTCACAAAGAGAGGTGGTCTATAAATATTTCATGACGAAGGGAAATAGTAATTGGAGATTTAAAAACGCGATAAAAATATTTTCCACCATAGTTGTATAAAATTATGAACAGTTTATTGGTATAATACAAAAAATAATTACTCCTGTTTTTCTAAATGTTAAAATATCGGAAAATTAAATTCAGCTGCAATACAATCCATTTCTTTTTTAATATTGAGCTCATAAAATAAATAGATAATAACACTGTAATTACATTAATTGGTGCGCATGTTTCAAATTTCAAACGTTACAACGGCGTTATGGGTCTTCGATATTTCTGGCAACGATTGACTTGTATAAAGTCATACATAATAGTGAAGTCTTCGCTCCATAGTCTTAAATCTAAAAGTTTCCCGTCGCCCTACTTCCTCTGATATATTGCGACTTTGCTTCTGTGCTTGTTCTTTCAATTTATCTCTCATTCTTTCTCGTTCTATTTACCCTGTTTGAAATAAATATCCCCTTGTACCAAATACAGTACGCTCTCCAGTAGCCGACAGATTGTTTATGGTAGTTTATTTGACTGCAGTTCGGAATAGAAGATTATTGGTCTCGATGTAACTGAACCGTGGATTCAGCAGAGATGGGAGTTATGTGAGGACCCTAAGCAGGAGATCGTTGCTGGACCGGGACAGGGACAGGGACCTTGGCATCCTTCCAGTATCCGTTTCGCTCCTGACTGTAATTGTGTAAGAAGAATTGTGACCAAGTTTCTCGCCAAAAATTCGAAATGATGATGTTCTCCAAATGTAATTAAAAGCAGGCATGCCCAAAGCCCGACATGACCGAACAACAATTTATTTGAACACTTTTAATGTAATCTACGACATTTTGTCTAGGTGCATAAGTAATCAATTTCCAAAAGATTTTAACTACAGACAAACACTAAATAAACAAAACTAAATTTCTATAGATAAAAAATTCATTAATTATAAAATATACAGTTTGCTTTGAATTATAAAAATTTAATATTGACTTATATGGATATAAATAAACAAGAAGAGAATATTGCATCCTGGACTGCGCTGTGAGACGATTACAACCGAAATGTGATTTAACAATATGTTAGTAGACCGTTGTAGACCGTTAAATTTCAATAAAGAAAAATAAGAGAAATAATGAAATTTTAAAAATATAAACCACTGTAACAAGTCGGTATAGCAAATTTTGTTAGTTATTCTGAGGAACAAGTAAAGCGAATGTGTAGCATCTCACTCATCAATTGGGAAAAATATCCCATTTTTCATCCAAAATTGTAATAGTGTTCCCATCAAATTTGCGATTATGGAGGTACTGAGAAATATTTACTATTCGGTTAAAAACCATACTAACCATGCCTATTCTTATCGTTTTCTTTGTTTGGCCTATAAAAGAGGCATTGTTATCCGTACAATTAATTTTGTAAACAACATTGTTTTCCTAGATTATTAATCTTATCTTTCATATTGTTACCTAAACTTATATTGTTAAATGACTAACAGATCTATCAATTTTTGTTAAATATTGGGGAAAGAAAGTTAAAGAATGTAAATAATTTCTTTATTGCTATGATTTGTAACGGGAACATTATTTATTTTATACAAATATTAACCAAATTGATTCTGGTGTATTTGTAAACAAAATATGTGAGAGAAGAATTAATTTATAAATTTCTTAATGATACTTTGATGTGATAATTTGATGACCTCGTCTGCAAGATTGAAAACCGTTGCTATTTTGTGGGAAACAGGATGTTTGTATAATTAATTATGGGCAAGAAAGCGAGTTCGCCTACCGTAGTGGTTAATAACCATAGTAGCTGAAGCGACTCTAAATAAAGAAGAAAAGTAAATAAATATATAGAATTCCCTCTGAGCTCTGGGTAATGAGTTCACATAAACCATGTTTTATTCATATAAAATAACCTCCGTTAATATTTTAAGAACAGAGTAAGTTTAAAGAACGCTAAATAAATTAATACACAGGAGAGACCGTAGTAATTATTTTCCCAAACTGAAACTAAATTACACTATTTAACTGCAATTGGACAATGGAATGAGAAACCATCCAATTGGAACATTACTTACGGTAGTCTCCTCAACTGATGAAGTCACATATTCTCTGATAATGATTTCCTAAAATTTGTAATTTATTCTGGGTGTATTGTCATGCACCCTGCTTACAGTGAGAGACAATTTTATGAATTTATTTATTCTGCATGCCGATACGACATCCAGAACGTTGAATGGTTGAGGAAGATGACCAACTTGCCGATCCACCATATTTGGAAGTGTAATGGTTATTATTAATATCTAACCTAAAATTTTATTGATATGTTTTCTAAATCCAAATTAAAATTTACGATAGGAAAATTGAACCGCAACCACGATAACGTATTTCCAATCCTCTAATTCAGCAATAAAGCCACACATTATGAAGTATTAGTAATAATTTATTATTTAAATCTCGCATGACAGGGGCTTTAATGCATTTCCTTAAACATTGTCCATTGAAATAAAGTTCTATTATTAAAACAGTACATTCATATTATTTAGGAATATATACAGTATTTGTCGAATACCATTTATGATGCGTATGGTCATTCATAACATATTTTATTTCAGTGTAGCATATTATTAATGCCGTATCAGTCAGTTTTGTTTATAACAAACAGTAACACATTTACCATTCCTTAGTCTTGTGCGAATTAGTGTCGCAGAAATTTTCGTCGAATCAGGGGTTATGGGAGTCAGTCAGTTTAATCATTACATTCCAGCAGAGTTAAGTTTAAGTACTGTCCCTAGGAGTGGGGACGGAATCCCCACAAATCTTCATCCATCATTACGCCTCTAGGAGTGGGAACGATATTACACAGTCACCATTTGGGGTCAATCCATGCCAAGTGGTTTGGCACTGGTTGTCGCAAAATCTCAGAAAAAAATATTTTGTTGGCTTATTCCTTCATGTTTTGGCAGTTCAAAACTAATTGTTTCATTTACATTGTGTCCGGTTCAAAAATGGCACTTTGCCGACTTTTTCAAATAAACTGCATATTGTTCAGTATATTTAAACATCCATTTACTTACCTAAGATTATTTTTCGTGTTACATGTAGTTGTCCATTTAATTTTAGTAGCCTTATTTTTTAAAATAGAAACAGTTAGAGAACATCAATATTTTTTGTGTTTTTACATATAATAGTGTAGTTACTTCATTTAAATTATCAGTGATAAATGACGAACCCTTTACAAATTAAAACATTTTTCAATTTTTCCCTATGTTTGAGTTGCAATATCTCTGTTGGCCATGCAGATAAAAATCTAAACGTTAACTATGTAATAGGGCTGTGTAGAATAAAACTACAGTTTAAATTTCAATTATGCGATTTAACTCTAAAGTGGTCTAATAAATTGTTAAATGTGGCAATAAATGCTTTATTTTAACATGTAAGATAAATTAGTGTATCAATGTAGTACTTCAATTATTTAGACACATCAAACTAAGGACACTATTTGATAGAAACACACAATTTTATGACTATTTGTGACAAGAATATATATATATATATATACATCGTTTCATAATATTTACGTCTTCCGATGTTGATAAATTTTTTTCTATTCCTCTTTCTCGGATTTCTTCATTTCTGCCACTAATCCAGCTCTTTCTGGGTCTGCCTTGTTTCCTTCTTCCTTCCGGCTTCCATTGTAAAATTTGTTTCGGTAGTCTTGTTTCTGGCATCCTTTTTACGTGTCCAAACCAGATCAGTTGTTTGTCTCTTATTTCATTAATTCTATATTATTACATTTTGTAATGTAAACTTTGAAAATCGTATCGAAGTACAAAAATATCTCAGTTAAATTGACCTCATAAAAATGCACACCTTATCTTCAGGATGATTTATTTTTTTGTGCCAGCCTGCGTATATGCTTTCGCGCATTTAGTTCTAAACATTACATTCAGATAGAAGACTATCTTGGAAAGAGCAGAACAGACACTGGAAATTTATTTGATAATCTCTTCTTACAACTGCAATCTGTGACGCGGAGGAGGGACAAATTAAACCATTCCGATCTTAATCCGTCTGTTTAACGCATATATTTCAGCAGCGACAAACACTTTGGCTGACTAAATTGCTCAGTAATGACGGCATTTCTGCGTGACGAGCAGACTATTAAACCCTTACAGCCATAAAGCCACACCAGGCTGTGCCAACTGCGCGCTCCAGCGTTTGAAAGCTCGCCAAAACTATGCAAACGACAGATATAATTTTTATATAACCAAGCTACAAAGTGTCAAATTTATTACAGATAAAGCTGGGGGTCATCGCCTCATCGCTTCCTTGCACGGTGAAGAATATTTAAGCATTGCACAATATAATAATATACACGAACAAGATAATCTATCAGAGAATTCGTTCAGGTTGACACGAGAACGTCGCTGGAGATATGATTTTGGTTATAATACAGCTATTACTGCAAAAAAGTTTCTTTGTAACGATAAAATTATATTTTAAACAGTTATTTGGAAAAATAGGTTTGTGAAATCCTTATAAAGACAATGCAATAAGATCAAATATAAACAGTACACCTGTGATACCGAGATTTTTAACAGATCTCTTAATCTAGATGATTCACTATGACTATTAGACGTAAATGGAGATTTATTTTTTACGAGTAAAGCGCATTCCGTCTATATTTAAAGCATTACTAACAATATTTTTTTGGAAGTTGGGAAACTGCTGAAAAAATTCAAAGGTGCAATCTCACTCTCATAGTGGGAACTTATGAGATGTATTTTGGCTGTTATGTTGAAGCACAGGGTCTGTACTTCAGTTTGGAGAAATGCTGTGAGGCTCACTTTCACTTCCAATGGATGGACGTGAAGATGTTAAATCACTGGCTGTCTTTCCATTTTGGCTACTGGAAACGATTTCTCTTCATAAACGACAATGAGGATCGCAACCTACTCCGAGCCATCCGACCAGCTTTTCGTCATCGTTTCCTACAAAGCGATTAGAGCTGTGGTGAAGATATTGTAACTGAGGTACAATTACACTCAGTCTATCTAATTGTCTTGCAAATCTATAAAAAAGCCAAAATATTTTGTAACAATTTGTAGAATTTCTTATCAACACTTAGAAAGGAGTTAATGATTTTTCTCGGGGCAGCCATAGCCTTAGCCATAGTCTTCGTGATTAAAAAGATGGAATTTATTTAATTACAGTGTGATCTTACACAAATATTAAATTCATCATGTGTGTTCAAATAATCTTGATTTAATTGGAGTCCCGGGTCTTCTTCCCAACCCAGAATGGGACAAGATCTACCAAACTAAAACCTACAATTACTAAAAGGTATCTCTCATTGGGTCGTTATTCAGTTCACAAGAAGCCACTTTAAAATTTTATCAACTTACTTTTGTATTTTATATTTTAACATTTATTTCGATAAGAATTGAATGTTTAGAATAGCAGCTTCACCTCAAATTGTACAGTCAAGCAAAATGCGCGTTTCCAATGAACCGTCATTCAATAAAAATTGTCATGGCGAAGCTATTTGTGAAACAACTGAACTGAGAATTTCCATCCCTTACAAAACTGAAGGTGAAGTATTTATTCCATAATTGGTTGAGCCATTGGCTCACTGAAACGTAATGTTATTCAAGAATTCGATTTTTCATACTGAAAGAAGTTACTAGGATTGTTTGGCAACGTATTCACTACTTTCATCGTAACTCTTAAGTAAAAGAGAATAGGTTTAGTGGAAGGTAAATTCGTAGTTTTCAGTTTTAAATCTTCATGTTATGCCTCAGAGTTTCGAACAGAGAAACGATAGGTTTGGTAGCTGAACATTTCCACTAGACCAGTAATCGTCAATCTGGGTTTCCGAAAGTCAAAATAAAACTTAGAAAACAACATATTAAAGTACATTGACACTAGTTTATTACTGTTCATAAGCTAAAAAATTAATTGAATACCAATTTTTCTGCAAGAACAAAAATTACTATCAAAAATAAAAGTCAGCATTAAATATATCACTATTTTGTTTTTCACGCTTTTGTGAATAAATAGTGATGTTAATAGTCTACCTGACGATGATGGCGGAGCTTGCCGTCGAAACTTTGTGGGTTGAAACCCGAGAATTGTATTTTAATATCACTATTTATTCACAAAAGCGTGAAAAACAAAATAGTGAAATATTTAATGATGACTTTTAGCCGTCTTGTTATTCATTGTAAATTTTGAAGTCGCAAAAGTATGTAGTAGTACTATAAAAGTTGAGTAGAAAGCAATTGAATGATTTTTTCATAGAAAAATAATTATCTTTCGAAATCAGATATTGCCATATTAACCTCAAAAAAAATAGTTTTATTATTTCATTAGTATGAGGATGGGATGGTGTCATAATTGGAATTGTTCCGTAAGTCGACAACATTTGAAGATCCCTGGACTATATCAGTTTAGTGAATATGAGGTGTTACTGCATTACTTTAATTTATTAATAAGACAATAAATATTATAATTATTTAACAAAACCTAACATTTTCTGAATTATAATTATAATTTTATGTCTATATTGATCACATTTTTAATTCAAGGGAACGTCTGTTTGTTATATTAACGAAAAACGTTAATAATTTCATTCTGAAAATATTTATTTCTTGAAAATAAAATGTGGTGAATCAATTTTATTTAAAGATCTGCCTTATTTAATTAAATAGACTTTAAAATTTATTATTATGGATCTTAGATTTCCCCGGAGTGGTGATATATGTACATTTATGGGTATTCCGTTCCCATTCCTAGGGAGAGTATTTAACTCAACTCAGCGACTCACATATTCCCTGATTAGACGTCAATCTGTGCCGCGTTTGCATTTTAGGTGTCAGCCAATTCCAACCCCGCCATATTATGGTATTCTCTTATTAGAGACAATATTTCGATGGCCGCCATCACCACCTCCTTCAGGTCAGGCAGATGATTATAACACACATTAAAACGGTGCGACAAACAAACGTTGTTTCCTGTTTGGAATCCCGATATCTCTGCATCCAAATTTTATCACGTTAAGCGTTACTACACAAAATTTTTAAAATTACAAATATAGTTCAAACTACCTATAACATTTGTAGAATTTTTAATGGGCCAATAGGTAGTATTAAGAAACCATTTAATATATGAGAGCAAATATTACATGCATCTCATTTGTTAAATTTAAACGTTTGGTAACTACGTTGTGAGCAAAAAGAATTTCTATTTCCAAAATTTTAAGATACTTGCAAAGTTTTCTATGGCGTCAACCAAGGGATAAGCTTTAATTAAATATTTTAAATTGGGTACCAAATTACAAAAAAAAAGTGTTTTAATAAACCAAAGTTTCGTCACTGTTTGATACTTCCTCACGTAATTACTTCAAATGTTAAATTTTGATGAACATGTCAAAATGTAAACTGAAGTGCCTACACGGGCAACTTAAAACGAAATATTTTGTTGAAACATTCGTTTTTTATTTGAGAGGGCATACATTTACCATTTAAATAAAAAATAATAATTTCGTTAATACCTCACACACAGCTTTTTTTATTCCATTGCAACACTGACCCGCCATTAGTGAAAACCCCTATATTTAATTTAAATAATGTTCAAAGTAATTTATGAAAATATTACCAATTCAGGATTTATATATAGGTCTTTATGTGCCAAATTCAATTTATGTTTCTTTAAATGGTTTTGAAACTGAAATATTGCACGAGTCGATGATATTGCCATAAAAATCAAAGATGTTTGTAAGTAACAAAATGAGCTGTAAAGATTCTTGAAGTATTTGTTGAATAGACATCCTTTTAGACGAAATCGGCAATGTCCTTAAAGTTAAACTACACAAAAAAACCATTTAAACTGCGTATTGATTTACAACGAGGAATGGGAGCTTAGTAGCTAATTAATTAACTAGCTAGTTACAAACTTAGTGCAAACATCGCTCAACAATGTATTTTGGGAGAAGTTGGTGCATAGTTTCAGAGCTACGAAGTTAAATGCATTCCTTCAAGTATGGTGATTGTATCTCCTACAGTTCAGTGGCAGTTACATTTATTAATTAAAAGAACTTAGTTTGTAATGTTCACGAAACTTTCATAACTGTCGATGATCATAGCAAATTAAAATAAGACTTGATATGGAGTCCGATCTGGTAGTTTTGTTTATTTAACGTTTACTTTAAATTTTATAAAGAGGGGTAATTGTTTTATTAAAATAAAGCAGTGATCGATAACAGCCAATATATAATGATATACAATGCCTTAAGAAATTTGAACAAATCAAAATGACAAATAACCAAGAACCGACTAGTTTAAATCCAATTTTTTATTAAAATTCATAGTTTTAATAGGCGAGCTTTAATTGAAAAAATTCTATTCTTGAATTCAGCAGACTAAAATAATTTAATAAATTATTGAAAGCGAGAATAATTGCTTCCAATTAAAGGTCAGTGAAAATGCTAAATTTCGAAGATCAAAATGGAAAAATCTTTGCCGTGGGTAATTGGAAACGGCTAATGCAAAACATATGAGCAATGGCACTTGTTTCCATCCTGCAGCTAATTTTTTCTTATTGCCTGAAATTGTGTAAATACCAACCAATGGGTGCCATTTGAAATTGCAACCAATTGGTTGAAGGGAAGAGGAAAATTCTGGGCCATACGAGGCGAAAAAGAGAGAATTTTGATGAGAGAGGTCATTAAATTGTTAGCCGCTGGCGAGCTCTAGAGACCTCAGCAGATGAAGTTATTGGTAGAATTTTCCACTACTTTAGCCCAAGGTGCCATACATGTAGTCAGATCGTCTGTTTCAGTCAACGTTATTGACTTCATGCGCCTCCGAAGCAGACAGAAGTAAACTTTCACCAGAGAATGCAGCTGCAGTCTACTGCGGTATCGTTTATATTGAATTTAATGATTTCACATTGTCAGACCTATTTTCCATTAGAAACTTTGCTTTGTTTGGTTTACCCCACAGGTGACCTGATATTAAAGAGTCTCATTATAAAATCATGAATGCTACCGTTTTCATGTGAATTAGTTCTGAGTTTTACGAGTTTCATTAGTTTTTATTCTACTTCTTTGTTTTTAAATTCATTTCTTTTATTATTTATAGTTTTCTTCAAATTATAATTTTCCCAATAATTAAATATGATAACTTTAATTAATAATAATAAAAACCTATCTCCTTTTTATTACAACAGTCACCCAACTGTGGAGCTATATATATTAAATAATTACTCATAGAAATCTCCTTCCCTTCTATTTATTTGTACAACACGTTCCGAATTTGGAGTAATACGTGGTCAGGGCTTCGATTTTTCAGCAGTATTAATACCATTCTCCGTGACCATGACGGCACAACCACCCATGTTTATGTCAGGATTCGAAACCAGGACTTCTGTTTTGTGAGGCAGCGACGCTAGCCACTAGGGCACAGGAGGTCGGCTATAGGTTTATTTACTACTTATTAATACGAAAATAAGTCAGATAATCCAACTAATCAAGATAAAATTCCAGATACGAGCAGTCAAAAGTGCAGTCTAGCTCACCGACGAATGTAACTTCTAAATGTAATTGCAATAATTATTTATTCAACCAATAGTTAATTGATGATAGATAAGGCAAAATTAATTCAGCGTAATATACGTCTACTCCAATTTTTTATTTCATTGTGTAACTGATAATTTATTTTTGTTTCTTGTATGAACTGAATTAATAGCCAGGTTGGTAATAAATTTATCAGAATTATGTATTAAAACTATCATGGAGTAAGTGAATTGACCTGGTGAGTGAGTATGCCCAATGTATTGAACTATGTTTTCTGTGCTGGAAGAATCTCTCTCTCATACTCTGACGCGATCACATTAAAGCCTGTTGGCAGTTTATGGGCCTCTCGCAACTTTATCTCAAAAATTGGCCGACATTATCCGGCGAACAGGGTTTTATAAAGACGGACACTCGGCGAGTTTCCCCAGAGCGCTGCTAACTTACACAAATTAATCAAACGCTGCTCTGCGTTAAGCGGGACGGCGAGAGATCCGCTCCATCACTCACAAGACATTGTGAGGGATTATTTTCCCGGCTTGGAACACACTCATTTATATTCTCCTACTATCAGTCGCACTCTCTAATCTGAAGTATTAAATAGTCATAAATATCTGTGGTACTGGCTCTCTTTCTGTTCACCCGGGTAAAATGTTGACACAGGCTATTCCAATGTTCGTTTTTTGTTTGCGCTGGGGCTGCGTTTATGGAATATCGAATGACTGGGTAACCAAGAGGCCTGGGTAAATCAGGGAAATTGAGGAAATCATTGAGGGTCAAAAGGACAAAACGTATCTATTCGTCAGTCCTATCAATAAAAATCCTATATGCGATAGAACTATGACAATTTTGGTCACATAGCGTATTGCAGTGAACAAATAGAGAAAAGACATTAAATATATGACGAATAATGGATTGATATGTTAGCCTCCGTAATAGGTTGAAATTTGATTTTTCTGGTGAAGTTTTCATGTAAACACCATTGTCCTCGCAGTGCAAGCGCATATTGGCAAATAAAGAAGCATAAACCTTATTTAGATTCGTAACAAAACTGGACATTTTCTATCAAAAAAAAATCGAAGTTTTTTTTGTGTTGTGGCTTGGTTATTGCGAAATATGTGACGATTTATATCCATGTGTGAATAATAGGTTTGTCACTTCACACCGGAGACGAAGTAACATTAATACAATGGACCGAAGGAAAACATCGACTCCAAGGACGGCGGAGAAAATTCCATCTTCATTGTTTTGGGATACGTGAAACTATTTTCATTGATTATCCTCAAAACGGAGAAACAACCAGCGGCAATTAACATTCGTTTAAATCAAGAAATAGCCGCCGCATTTGGCAAAACAATTCACGACAACGCACCAGTTCACACATTTATTATCTCGATAACCAAAATCAAGAGTTAAAGTTAGCATCGTCAAACTTAGATCCCGGGGATTATTTTCTCTTTACAAGATTGATTAGAAATGACTCGCTGGTAAAAGAACTGCCAACAAGGAAGAAGTGGTATCTGCGGTTGATGACTATTTTGGTGAAGTTGGAGTCTTTTCACTTCAAACCCGGTATTGAAGATCACTGGGATAAGTTCATCGGTCTAGTAGGGACTACAATGAGAAATAAAAAAATGTTTGAACAGTTTTGTACTGTTTTATTCATTAGGACGGGAATTTCTGTGACTACCATCGTAATAAAATTATGGTACGCATATTTGTTGGACTATGAGCTAATTTTATGGTATTAAATAGCATGATCGGGAATCCATCCAACGATGTTATCCCGCATCGTCAAGTTCATGTCCTGTTAAGTCACTCGGTCATTTCTTTTTTAAAAGCCTTTTAAGAAGATGTTCATGTTATAGGGCAGACACTAGTTCATTTGGATGAGCATGTTGTCGCCAGGAGTGTCTGGTGCTTCTCTTTTTGCATTTCTCACGAATAGATGGAATTTTTATATTCGTATGGAGAGGCAAGTTAATAACATACCATGGCGCATCAATAATTAGTCTGAGGGTCTTGGACTGTAAGTGCAGTATTATATTTACATTGGATTTACTGGAGCAGCCCAAGAGTTCAATTTTTTATGATCGCTTTGTATATAAGTAGTTTATTCTCTACGGACAATATTTTCTCTGGTATCCAGTACATTCCAGTATGCTACATTCCCTTCACTATGTGTTGTTTCCAAGTAGTTTCTGATCCAATCTTCGCTTTGTTTTCCAATTTATGGTCACTGCTGGGCTCTCCGTGGAGGCTGCTTGTGTATCAGTGTCATGTGATCGGAGGAAGAGATGTAGAGGTCCTTCATGAGTACAGTTTTTTATCAAAAGCCAAACGAGGTCAGAGACATACTTAGGAGAAATTATTTACTGCACTACACAATATAAAGACCCGGGGATTGAGTTCCAGGTCTTGGAAGAAGAAGATTGCAGTTTCAAGACTACTTTAAGAGAGAAACAAGAACGAAACTGAGGTTAGAGGTGGGAACAGGACTTTTCCGATCATGTTCAAGAACCTGCCACATGGACAGAACGCAAAATAATAATTAGGAAATAATCACATCCCTGAAAATAACTGCAGGTAACTATACCAAATTCTGCAGAATATACGCCATTTGTTAGGTATTTTGAAGACATCAACCTGGAAAGAAATATCACAACGTCCTGGACAAGGTGTGATGACCACTAACTGGTCCATGTATGTTGTGTCTGGGATTTCCAACGCAACGCACGGGTTTATTTAGTCTGCAGGAATAGTTTCCGTAGGGGACGCCACGTGCGCCTCACGTGCAGCTCGCACGTTTTATTGCTGTGCCGATCGTCCGAGTCGTAAAACCCGACGCGACGTCACAAACGCACAGCTTTTCCCCATTTATTCCGCGTCGACGGAATGGCGCAGTGCGTTATCAACGCGTTCTGCAATTGAGATCCAAGGCTTTCATGTCGCCACACATAAAAACTGATTATACCAAATACTGGTTCCACGCGGCTGGAATACAGAAATATGTCCAGGAGAATAAGTTTATTGTCGCTCTTTTCATCCAATAATGTCTCATAAAATGAATAATTTGTTACGTTTAAAAAATTCCTGGTTGATTCTGTACACCAACCAGTTTTTTTAAAATAAGCGCTGTCACTAGTTTATAAAAGTACAAAGTCGGTTTCCAATTTTTGTTTTAATTTTAAATCAACATCACCACATGATTGCAAAATGTAGTGTAAAAATTCAATTTATTTATGTCAAAATTAAATTTTGTGGTATGTGAACAAAATTTTATTCGACGAGGGTTATGTTTTTCTAGAATGTCTTCTCAATGGCACTCCATCGCCCCCTCCCCTCCGTACCCATCCACAAAAAAATATAATTGCACCACTCATATATATTTTGGAATGATGTGGTGATGTTGTTTTAAAATTTAAAAAAATATTGGATACCAACCTTGTACTTTTATAAACTAGTGGACAGCGCTGCTATTTTTAAAAAAACTGGTTGGTGTACAGAATCAACCAGGAATTTTTTAAACGTAACGAATTACTCATTTTATGACATTATTGGATGAAAAGAGCGTATATATATATATATATATATAGCACTTCAGGTATATTTTTATTCAGTCGTTTATCTCTTGAAGGATCTCCGCAAGCAACTTGCCATTTATTTTCAAATTTCGTCTGCTCACCACGGATTCTCCTAATCTACTACCCTAAAATTATCCACACAGCTCTCTAAATAGTACCTTGATAACTTTCCACACTAACTCTGGACAATAGTACTCTCTTGGTCCCTCTTAAAATCGACAACATAAACAAATGTAGATCCTAAAAATTTTAATTCAGTATTTCTTCAATATTTTTTGTAAAAATAATTTTTAAATACTAGTTGAAATACAAATTTCAAAAAGTTTATTGAATCCTAAAAATTTATTTATTTGCCAATTCAGGTAATATATTTTCTGTTATTTGTAATATGTTTCCTGAGCTATGAATCATTCTTAAACTACGCGATAAGTTATTTACATTGTAGCCGAATTCCCCATAGTTCTAACGTTTCCATTAACAATTTGATGACTCTTTTAAGTATCACTTATTCTACTGTTCGTTCGCTATTATTCGAACAAAAAAATTTCTGCCCAGCACACGACTGAAGTAGGACGCGCCTCTTGTTGTGAAGGTGACGATCATTTGTATACATTAACATAAATTAAATGGGCATGTAACGAGAAGCATCCTATATTTAATTTTCATAAGAGCAGGAGGCAGGGAAACTGTAATTAAGCTGCCTGCGTTTCTGCCTTTGAAGTAGTACTCGCAAGACGTCGATATTGAACTCTCTGAACAAAAAACAAAGTTTCTTCAAATTAACCTTTCATACAACGCAGCTGGCGAAATGATCAGAGGCAAAATGATGCAGATATTTGATAATAATAATATGATGATGAATAAATTAATGAAACTGATAATAATAATAATAATAATATTTGAATCCAGAAGACTGAAAATAGCGAAAGGAAATGGAAATATTGGATGCCACGGAGTAGTTTAAATTTTGATGCAAATCACTGCTGAATGTAACAATATAAAGCTCATTCTTTTATAAAAGCTACTCCTCATTAAATAAAAAGCAGTTTACTACCATATAAGCTATACTTAGAACAATTATTTATGTTTAATGAAACCGAAATTTCCACTGTATCATAGCGTCGTATCATTAAATTAAATGACAGATAACACCAACATTGTAACGGTATATTTAAATGTAAAAATACAGGTAGATTTTATTCGTTTTCATTAGCAATTATACCTGAAGAGATATAGCTAGTCGTGTAAAAATACTGTGTGACATATCTCACTTAGCCACCAACTTGTGGAAGGATAACTTGGTATTGTAAGAACTATTCATTGACGCACAGAAACATTCACTTGAGTTAAAATACGTGGAACGTCAAAAAACTCATTTGTCAAATTTAAAGGATTATAAGTACCGATCATTCACGCTCTCTTTATATTCAGTTATTAAGGTCCTCAATTAATTTTCTAAAATGATAGTTGGTCCTCTCCCCGAGGACAAAACTCCCCTCTATCTTCTACTGAGGACCTCACACGCCATGCTACTTCTCGTGATCTATACTTCTGATGTTTTTTTTGACAAGAAGGTACTAGAATGCTCGTGTTTGGTGTTTACATGTTTAGCACTCCCTTGACACATTTCGCAGATCATAAATGCTAAAACATTAAAATATCACAAATAATTAATTACTTGTTACAAATGTCAGTTTTGCTACCTTGTAAATATCCTAATCCTAATTGGGGCTGTTTTTAAATTCGCCTTTTTTTCTGCGAGAGTTCAAAGAGCAAGGTTTATACCTTAAAAGAAGAGTTCCACCATAAAATTTTTTCTCTCATCTGAGGCAGAAACTTTAGCAGTTTCTCTATGAATTCAGAATTTTATAATTTTAGTTATCTCGAAGTATCCGCAGAATAATTGTTTCTTCAATGATCAACCTTTAAACGTCGTATTTAAATTTATTTCAGAGTATATTATCTTATATGTAACGATTTATTTTTTCTATGTTCTAAGGAGTCAAAATTACTTGCTAATATTAAAGTTTCTAATGTTTTGTTACATTTATTTGTTTTATACAAATTATTTTTTCATGTACTTTGTGTAAGTAATTAATCGATTACAATTTATCGACTGTTAAAATTCCGTTTCGATGCTAATTCATCCACGAAGTAACATTTTGGAAGTCTCAATCTTTTCTGTGCTTTCCCTATGTGTTGTAGTTGCATTATAATAACTATCAGCTGGAACGTAAATTACAATCACTTAAACATTGAGTTCATATATCTCTGTTGGGGGATGATATAAAAAATTAACAGCACATTGCTGTAATACAAAATATTACAGTGATACACCCACGTATCTACGCTCTATTACAAAGGTTTTGTAGCAACTTTGAGTTATGTATATGTTTATCTCGTCCCCCTAACAGAGATATTTGAAAATTTTCGAAATATAAATGGCCTTAACTTGTAAAGGGTGTGCTCGTTCCCATTAATAGTTTAAATAATGTAACTACAATCTTACATGTAAAAGCACAGAAACGTTTGAGTTTCACAAACTGTTCCTCCTTGAAGGAATTATCATAAAAAATGAGTAATCTTTATTTTCAATTGATAGCTTTTTCCTACACACAATACTATTAAATACAGTTGGGCATGTAGGATAGTATATAATGAACCCAGTACACTATATACTACAGCCAAGGGCTGAGTAATTAAGATATTAAATTCTTATTATATTTTACTGTTTTTTTAATAATTTAAGGATGATTTTAAGAAAATTTAAAATAATTTATTAAGTGCAATATATGATATGGCGGATTTACAATTACATATATATTTATATGACCATTAGTAAAACAGGGCAAAGCACACTAAATCTGCTATATATCATCTTTGGAGCCCGTGTACATGGTCGCGTGCAGGTAGCTCTAAGTCGGGCAATAAATACAGGAAGGCGGCACCTGGTGGAGAATAAATAGAGATGAATTTTCCTCCCTGAAGCACGTAATCTCAGTTATGGTTGCCCGGGCGATGAACTCCGATTCGTCTGACAAAGATTTTTATTGCGACTTTTGAAAATCCCTTTTACCACTTGGTGACCCATGCAAATATTGCTCCTCAGGACTTATTTGCTGAAGATCTCGTTCAGAAATGCCCGCTTAGAGATCTCTGTGAATACTGTGTCTTTCACGTCTCGTCCACCTCGGAGCTGGACGATTTTCTTCCCAACCTTAAGGGTACAATTTTAATCACATAACCTTGCTCCACTGGTATTCGCTACCGTAACTTGAAGTGAGAGTTCACCTTCTGGAAATTTCATATCACTCCCATGGTTAGAATACCTTGTCGATCTCTCTTACTCATCTGCCTAAACTATTCTGGTTCGTCTCAGGTCCATAACACCTGCTGCCTCAGCGTCTGATAGGAATCTCAAAGCCTCATCTGCGTTTCTTTCAAATCATCCATTGATTAATTAGATGGCGTACTTCATGTGCTACAAAGAATACAGATTCCTGAAAACGCAAAAAATATTATGCAATCCGCCATAAATATGGTCGGCATTTCTTATCCCGGCATAATGGAACTTAAAAAAGGGGCTTAACTGCCAAAACATGATGGAATGTAAAAACTAAATTTTTTGTCAGATGGTCAGGTAACCTCAATTTTACCACTTAGCATGGATTTCGCCAGTTGTTATTGGTTTGGTAGTGTTAATAACATTTTAAATCTCTGCATTGGGTATTCAAAGGACTATGTTCATGTAAAACTCTTAATATGCCAATAAGTCCAACTGTTAAAGTTATTTGCAGTAGCTTTCGACTTGCGTCATCTGCAACTGAATCCTTCTCAGCTATGTTGTAAAACTTAAACGGACGTGTACTCTAGACTTACAAAATTGTTTTTTGAAAATGTTTTATAGTGACGTTTCTTAAGTTTTAGAATATAACTGAAAAGGATTCAGTTGCAGATGATTGTGGCGCAAGTCTAAAGCTACTGCAAATAATTTTAACACTTGGACTTATTGGCATATTAAGTATTTTGAAGCTTTTTGTGGTAACTGCAGGGGGTTAGTTGCAAAGGTTAGTATGATTTTCTCAGTAACAATTATAAAAATATATTTTTAATTTGAGGTGATAATTTGTATTTGGGAGTTAACTGGGTTTGAAGCAATGTCTCCGATGGAATTGAGACGTTCTCGATTTATCCTCGCTCGAGACCGAAACGAATTTGTTGGTTAGTACTCCCGAGTTTCGTGACTACTGAAAGCGATTAGGACGGAGTGGACGGAAACGGACCATCTGAAATCGTAAGTGAGGAATGTGGGTCAGGCCTGGGAGCGATGAATATCCTGTCCTGTTGGCGACGCGACGCGGACGGAGGAATCATTGAGCGGAGCGAGGGCGCCGCTGCTGCCGCCAGGCGGGCAGACACCGCAGCAGGCGGACGCAGTTCGTGTCGTGTTTCGCCTCGAGTGAGTGTGTCGTCCAATTTGTGAGGTGCGTCTTCCTCCCTGACCACTCTCCGACGGGATTCCTACGCTCCACAATCGGTGTAACTTTTGTGTAATTTGTTGCTCTTCTTTCAACCGCGAAGGTCACATATTTTTTCTCAAAAAGTTATAGCGAAAGTGTTCTATCCTGGGACTCGGGCTTGACTCGTGGAGTAGATCAACACTACGGTGATTGCTAACGGAGAAGTCGATACGCTATTGTCCTTTCATTACTCCATTTCTGGTAACATGGAGAGGTCACGCGGTCGGAGCCACAGGGACACAAACATTACGCAGTCAAACATTCTGACCGTCGAAGTAATTTCATTTATTCATTGGAAATTTTTACGAAGTCTGTCATAATTCGAAACATGCCATGGAAACTATAATTCTATAACATAGCTCATCTTTTGTATGTATATCGAGCCAATCTAAAGACAATAACCTAAAGGGTTTCGCGGTATAACATGCGATGTAAAAACATTACACAACAATTCTACACGAACATTTAAAATCAATTTACATAAGTTTATTCGTTGCAAGACGTTTCGTTTTGCGTAAAACACTGAATTAAAAATATTGCTCTTGTGAAGGTCAATTTTTTGTTTTACTTTTTTCATACTCATTTTATAAATATTACGTAGAAGGAGCTACTATTAACCTTCCAAACTGAAAGGAAATGAAATACATATAACGAAAACTGAATACGGGTGACGTGCAAATTAGTTTAAAATGCATGAAAATTTCAAAGCAGGTCTTCTAAATTAATAATAAATTACAGCTAAATAATAATATATTTCAGGTTGTTATAATGCAGTGGAAACTCAGAATTACGATCGTTAGTAAGAAATCAATTACGGACCTAATTTTCTCTACCCCAGCAGCATTGGTTGATACATTCTGAGGAACACGTTGAAAACCATACTTTGTGACACTAAATTCATTGCACACGAGTATTTATTCCGAGCCTATGAACTAGTTCAGCTTATTAGGAATTTCTCAGAATTTTGTTAGAGAACATTTTGGGTTTTTGGTACTCTAGTAAACTGAGAACTCTGTCGGATATTTTTGTTTAAGTCTTAAGAATAAGTACATATTGCATTGTTAGCGGAGTGTCCGTGCAATATTGTGTTTTTGATAAGGGAGCGGCGTTTCCTTGGCGACGGGACGCCGCGCGGCGTCGACTGAGCGTGCATGCTGACGTCACGTTCCCCTAGCTAAGGGAATGCCAGATGCATGGCGGGTACGTGTCAGCCAAACTATTTCCTGTTCCAAAAATTCTCCAAGAAGTAGGCGGAAAAGGCTGGCTTGCTGGGTGGGTGTGTAATAAGTTGGCGGAAACATATTTTTAGCAGCCATTAACACTTTACAGTATGGTTTCCGTCTTCAAGACGCTTGACTCAGATCAAGGGTCCACCACACATTCAGTTATTATCAAATAAATATCATGAGCCTCGTCACTATTAAAAAATTTTTATTGAATACAGAATCACCTAATAATGCGAATGTAGCAGGCAGGCAATTCTCAAGTATTGACAAAGACATTATCAGTTGAGTTCAAAGAATACGAAGAACGTTTCTAAGCTGTAAGACCAAGGGAAATTTTATTTTCTTATCATATATGCGTGTATGTTATACATACAAATTTAAACGCGGAGAGAAACTTCAACCAAATTTTGCAGGCATGTTCCTTACGTCCCGGAAACAAACATTGTGGGTGTAAGACATTGCTACCACCCTAGAGACGGGAATAGAAATTTTAAAATGGCCAATATTTACAGTTATTGTTAGAGTTTCAGCCACTTACGGCAAGAAAGTGACACGTGAAAAATGTTTAATAAAAATAAAGCTAAATCAACCTAAATTGGGGACAGGAGTAATGGACATCGTTGAGCTTAATTCTGACTGTCAATATCCTGGAATGTCGGAAGTATTTTAGAATCCTTGAAGGTAATACTCTGTTTAGGATATTGTGACTTCTTTCGCGTCTCTTAACGACCTTTGAAATTTATTGTAGACTTCATGAATGCATTGAAGCTACCGCGAGTCATTATAAAAACTTCAATGTATAATACCAAGCGCTCAACCTGAAAACTGTAACCGCTGTTAGTATTCTTCGGAAATTAAAGAATAAATATAATACTCAAAGTTACATTCCGTCGTCATAGTAATGATAGGGATTGTGAAAAAGTAATTGTTCAAATATTTGAAGATCCCGATGCCACTTAAATCACTCTTTTAACAATAAATAACCTGCCCATGTATTTTACCGGTCTCGTAAAAACAAATACCCTGGCAATGCTGGGTACCCAGCTTATTGCAATAATAATCATATTTTACTGACGCAATTTTTTCCTTATTATTTCCTATTATGTTTTCTCCTATATAATTCTTTAAAATACGTACGGTTTCACATGCAATTAGCATACTAATAAGGCCAAGAATCAATGTTTAATGTGTAAAATTAACTTATTTTCAAATATTATAAATAATTTTATATCTATTGGTATATAAATTGGTGTACAATACGAAACCTCCAGTAAAAAATAGTTTTGATGAGGTAGCCGGGCAACAATAATTTATCCTGCGCTAATATTTTCATCTCCCTATAATTATTGCAGCCACATCCAGCGTAATTTGCCTAGTATTGGTCTTTCTTTTAGGGTCATACCGTAATCCCTCATCTCTAATACTAATTTAACTAGTCTTCAATGTTTAACATTATTCAATGTACTCCATTGTTTTTCTTTCACCAATTCTATTCCAAACTTCATGATTTGTGACTCAACGTACCCATGTGTCTTTCAGTATTCTTTTGTTGCACTAGATCTACAAGACCGTTTTTTTCTGTTCTGCAACGCCGATTGTCCAAGATTCAACTGTGATACCACACCACGCTCTACACAGAGAGGTTTAGAAATGACTTCCTCGTCTGCAAACTGGTATTAAATTAATTAAATTTATCTTTTTGCTTCTACCATCAATTGTTATTCTACTGCCCAAATAGCAAGTTTTATACACTTCCATTAAAGTATTATTTATTAATCTGACGTGGTTCCCATGATAGAAGGCAACGGGAAACCACCGCTATGTAATTTTTCTTAAAAGAGGGAGGAACGGTTACAGTTAGTGAATTTATATTTAGGTCCATTTCAGTTCTTGAAGAAAGTCGAGAATCTCAATAAGCACTATTTTTATATAATCTAAAAAATTTGATTTCAATTGGTAAATAAAGAAAATATTAATGAGGACCAAATAACGATTTCTGCTAGTCTTATGTTGACATTCATTCCGTATCTTAATAAGCTTTAATTTCCATTTTAATCTAAATTTATTCGGTGTTGTTCATCATAAAATAATTAAGAGAATGAGTTAATGAGGAGAATATGGTAACTTTGAATTTTATTGTAACACTATCCGATAGATCAATTTACAAAGGCTAAAAAACATTTTTAAAAAACCGAACTTGTACTGCCATTGTTGTAAGAAAGGAATGAGTAAATAAATTGGGCACTCGTAGTGCCTGAATGGCCGGCGAGAGTTGTCTGCTGGTGGAAGTTTATGCTACGACGAGCGCAGAGCACGTGATTTGTTGCATGTCAACATACAGTTACTTATCTTCTCCTTGGAATAGAAACCGACCGGTGCAAGCCAGGCTTGGAACACCTGTTTCTCTCTTACTATTATCAAACGGCAGTAGTTCTATTAAGTCATACTGATCGCTTCTTAAGCAAACAATCTACAGTTAAATAAGGATCAGCATATTCTTTCGGCTATAGGAGTAAGCCACACAAATCATATTTTGTTCCACTAGATACAATAATTTAAAAGTCTCTGTCGGAAATACTTTGTAAGGCAAGATGAGTTTAATTATAGAGCCAAGTACATGCATAATAATTGATATATGTTATATATTATTCATATAAGCTATATTAAAAACACCTTTCCGACATAATCATATGGTGTAAACCATTTAACTAACTTACAATACATCAACCGCAAAAACATATACGAAAATATTTAAAAAATAAAGTGACAAGTCATAGATATTGCTAAGTTAATTCGTGTACTTTTACATTAATTGTACTATTATTCAATTTAATTTGAAATTTTTCAGAAATCATTTTGTAATTGTAGTATATTTAATACCTACAATCGAGGTATTATTAAAAGAAAAATGTGTAGAATTTATATATGTATATATTAAATATTATAAATAAAATGACTGAATTAGATGAACCAAAGTAATGAAGCGTATAGCCTTTCCTAATGATCTGGACCAGGCAGGGGCCCTTTTACCTGCTGCTCAGATAGCCCAGTCGCAAACACCAGTCGAAATCACTATAGTAACGAGATAGGGCGCATGTAACGAGTTCTCCCTATCGCTGTAATGTCTCCTCCACGGTCTTTTCCACCCTGCGAATCGTCGAGTGCCCTTTTCGGGTTTCCATGCTGCAGATCTCCTGCTTGCGTGGAGGCTCGGAGTTGGAAAAGATTCACGATGACCTTTGTCGTCCAACCGGGAATGTGACACTAAATTCAGAATGTGACTAAATATAATGAAATACATATGATTCGTATTTGCGTATATATTTCTGCTAATGAGTTTATATGGGCTGAAACGTGATGAGCGTTGAAGATAACCGAGTAGACATGTTGCAATCGTATTCCCCACTTTAGTTGCGAGGCCGCGTTCAACTCCCGTTCACTTCCACAATTTTGATTTATATAATTTTTTTTGTTTTATAGAATATTATTTGACTATAGTATTCTGTTAAAAATAATGAGTTTACTTCACTGGGGTTTGTAAATTATTTTAAAATGTATTAAGCAATTTTAACAGAGCTTCTTAAATATACGAAATTTTGGGTAGCATATTGACTATTTTATCTCAGGGTTCTAACTTGTGGGCGTATAGTATAGCAGAGTTTCTCATTATACTCGTTTCATTACGACTGTTTTGACGCACCTGTTTGTATTTCTTCCGACTGAGGGTACATCAAAGCCAGGCAGTGATGAAGTGCGTTACGCAAATTCCAGGAACCCGGCAGCTGGCGGCAAATTAATGCAGACGACATTTCCTCTCAAGTCCTTTTTGTAACCACGGGAGTTGAACTCCTATTCATCTGGCAAAGATTTCTCTGCGTGTTATTCTTGGATATCTAAGAAAATTCTGCTATTTACTCTCCAGAAGTTACTTTTTGGTGATCCACTTTATGAATATTCAATCTCTCACGTCTTTTCCACCTCCAAACTGGACGATTCTTCGCCCCACCACAAGGGTTGTCACATTTCCGCGCTGCACCAATCTCCGTTGCACTAATATTTTCGCTCGGACCTTGAGGATCCCACGAATTTTTCCTTATTTCTCTTCAACCTCTCGGTGTGTTTTAACCGCCACGTCCCAAGCATGTCGCATCTGAAACCTCGGTGCCAGACAGGAATTTCAAACCCTTGACTCGATATAATCGTTGTATTTTCCAAGTTTTTTCATAGCTTAATTAGGTGGTTTCCTTTATGTGCTATAATTTCTCTACGCTATCACCCTCAACAGACAGTTCAGTACGAGATGGCTCTCAGTGCTTCGTCTGAAATAAACTTCAATCTATTTCTTGCGTCATTTCTTTCCCTCTTCTGATGTCCGCTGCGTTACTGTATTCGTATATTTACACTTAATTTTAAAATATATATTTGAGAATCAATTTGACCAATTTTAACATATCCGTCATGAAGATGACGACTTTGTAATAATAATTAAAGTACACGAATTCTGACTGAACGAAGGTTTTTGAAAATTAATTCATTATTATTATTTAGCTCCTATTGGGAATTTGCCCGGTGGCATCTATATACAAAGAAAACACAAATACAATTACGAAACTTTTACACTAAGGAAGAATTTTGAAGTGTAGATTTTGATCTGAAAAAGAAAATGAGTCACACAAAAATCACATTACTGCACTTCACTATTATCACTTCACTGATTCTAAAAAAAAATACTAAAGTTTTCTTAGCCTATTCCTAAACTGATTTACGCTACCCAGAAAAGTCGTCAGTATTTCTGCAGGCAAGGAATTCCAGTCGCGTATTGACCTATTTACAAATGAAAATTTTCCTAAGTCTGTACGTTACCCTTTTTCTTTAATTTTGAACGAGTGATCATTTTTAGAAAATGGCGCCGTAAGATGGTTTCTTATTTCTTTCCAGACCGGTTCACCCTTATAAGCTTTATATATTGCGCTCAACCTCACATTTTTTCCCCGAACACTCTGTTTAAAAATTATTCATTCCAGGCAGTCTTATATCTGTTAGAACACAGCGTTTCCACGACTAGCATCAACGGCGTTCTCCGTTAGATAGTCGCAGGAACGTTTTGTTTAAAGAAAAACGTGATGAATCTGGAATCATTTATTAAACTGCACACAAGCATTAGCATAGCAAAATGGATGAGAACTTAAGGATTTTGTTTATTTCTGTTTGTAATGAGGTATTGTGGGTGTTGGTAACCTACACTGGATTGCGTATAATGAAGTGGCATAGCATGTCAGCGGATTTTAATGTGGGACTCGTGCCAACAGAACGAGAGCTGCATCGCTGCCAGCCTGCCACTGAAGCTGCATATTCATGCGAAGGCAGTAAACCTCGGTTATCTCTGTAATACATTCAAACACACAACACTCATAACTGGTTGCTTATTACTAAAAATAAGTATCAGTCAAATCCAAAAATCTTTAAGTTTAGTAGAAGAATCTTCTGTTTACCTTATCACAGACGTTAAACGATTATTTTATGGTAACATGAAAGAAATTGGCTTTATGTCCCTGTTGTAAAAACAGTTTCCGTCAGCCTGCATGGCTAATAAGTTCTATAATCTGAATGAATTGGAACTTCACAAATTATCTTGTTTTCAAGTTTAGTTTGGGATCATTCACACTCACAATAAATATATGTCCCGTGAAAACAGTTTCTTTCAAATCATAACCTTTCTTACATATAATTCCATTCACCTTTATATACACCCTATATAAATTAATGTGTAATTCCCTATACATATATTTTCTTATCCGGTAGCTATTGGGAACCGTCTTAGTTTCAGACGCATCTATGTTCACCTCATCTCTCAGATATTATGACATTTACGTAGCTTTATGTGACGTACGTCAAGTGAATGTTGGTATATTTTATAAGAAACTTATTAATGAGGTAATATAATTATTTAGTTTTGAAAAAGAAATAATGATATTAAACTTTACTTCTGATTTATTTACAGATTAATTAACAGAAATACTTATTTTTACAGTATTTAACTGCGTCGTTTAAATTAGCAAGAGTTATTAATTCCAGGAATAATAATTGGCAAAGTGGGCTTGCATATTATGGAATTTCGTTAAAGGAAAACTTACGGTTTGCTTGTCTGTTTCTCATTTGCATTGTTCATCGGGTTCTTCGATCTTCGATTCCTTGACGGGAACACTTCTTTTAATATGCACTAAGCTCAGCTTTCCACCTTGACCACTTCACTTCTTCACTGCACTTTGTTACAACGATTACTGCCGAGCGCGATTCATGCCTTTAATTCTCTAACATCTGACTCTCATTATAATATAAATAAAGTTAATTCGTAATCGTAGAAAAAGTAACTATAAACCCAAAATTCTTCAATATTAACTATTCTCAAGCATCAAATTTACAATGCGTTTTTCCTTTTAGCATTTACAGATTATAATTATAATTTTTAATTTAAATGCTCTTTAGGCTTTACTTTTTCCCGTGAGTACTTTCGCCCTCCTCCACGCTTTACGTTTTGACTGGATGAAATTTCCTTGTATCACGCTCACATTAACGTCTTCCCTTATCTTCTAATGTATACTTCCGTCTAAAACATCAATCGTTATTTGTAGATGTAAGAATTATAAATAATTTAATTTGCTTTCATGCCTGGAATATGAAACACAATCGTTTGTTGTAAAAAAAATCATTTCATCCCTCGCAGTGTATTTGGCGCTCCCAGGAAAAGAACTTCCGACGGCTTACAAGTACTGATCGCTGCCCAAAGACTTGGAACAACACCCGATTCTTTCTGCCACGTGGTCTTCTGCTTCAGTCTTCGTTCTTCCACCGACTCTCTGTCACGTCACAGCTAAGAATGTCTTCCTCACTTCGTGCAAAATTTTTGCTTATGTCCTCTTCCCTCTCCCTTTTTTATTACAGCTCCCCTAATTGGTGGAACTGGCCTCAGAATCCCCAGCCAAATCTATTGAAGGTTTCGTGGTTGGCTGGCGAAAATGCTGCTTCGGTCTGCAAGGGCGAAAGCGGATTCCAGGAAACTGACAAACTTTACATGGAAGCTTTTTCCTAAAATTGTTTATCTGTATCTGGCTATGCTTGTATTAGCCGCACAATTAACACAGATATTTACGCTAGAAGATAATTTAGAATAATTAGCAACGCATTATAGCCGGCAAACACTCAACGCGGTTAAGTTGAATTAAAATGACTAATGTTGATTTATATGTTTATTAATATCAGTTTTTTTCTCATGCTCGGGTAAATTCCGGAAGTCAACAAGATGAACAGAAAAGTTCTCGCGGAAGACCATTCCAATAAATCCGCGCCTGTCGATGAAACCGCCCATTTTTACTTCAATTGAAACGTGCGATAAAACACTTCTCCCGAATTGCCTTCAAACTTGCCAGACGCTTCGGGATTGATGGAGTGAAGCACTGAAAGGCGCTTGACGAAACACGGAGTGCGCTTGCGATCTCTAAAGAAGAATCTGCGAGATAAATTTCCTCATTCAATATCTTTTTACTTTCAGCAGTGAATTTTTTATACATTTTAATCGAATTCATTCTTAATTATAATTTATGTTGATGATTCGTGTAAAACACATACAGTTGGTTTCGAGACGCCATAACTACACTACGAAAATTATAAATATTAATTTATTTAGTTCTTTTGATCAAATACGGGATTGCGTAAACTACTGCATGTAGAAATATAATATATTAATTACATACCTTGAATATTCTGTTGACGATGTAACGACTGGATGATAAACGTAGATTCTACGAGTATTGTGACACAGATTTCTTTCCTCACTGGAAATAAATTTAGCCCTAATTTTTATAGACTACGCAAACTAATATACTTTCTGATCAACTACTTTATTTTTAGAAACTAGTTTTATTTTTATAAAGAGGTCAACAATAAACTGGGCAGTGTCTTTTACCCTACTGTAATTCACTTCACATATTTTTACAAACGGGTAACTTCTACCACGGTAGCGAATTACCGATGTAACTATGAATACCTTACAACATTTTCGGCGAGTATAATGAGTAAGCTTATTTTATTAAGTCTAATTATCCAACTTTATGGAAACCAATCGAAAAATGTCCATACAAGAAAAGAGTTTTACCTAAATTTTTCACGAGAATGAATCTGAGTTAATTCTTTGATACTGGCAGGACCTTCTCCTTTTCTGATCGCTTTAATTAAGCTCGTAGGAAATGATTAAAACGTTTTCATTTTCAATCATTATTTAATGTCAAGAAATATTTAAAGTAAAAATTACTCAAGCACAAATATTAACAAATAATTCAACTCTTGAAAGAGTAATAGGGTCATTACAACAAAATTAGAGACTGTAAAAACTTACAATAACGCAATTTTAACGAACCAAATAATAAACAATTAAAAAAACTGAATTATTAATAAATTTAGAAGATTTGACGTTTAGATCATCACTTGTGATTTCAGTCAGTAATTATTATTATAACATTAAATTGACTTATTAATTGGAAAATATTGTTTTAATTTTTATTTTCGTTCCGAAACACACTTTTTTATTTTAATTGGTTTCATAAATCCACTTATTCCGGCAGAGGTTTGAATTTCTTGTCTAATCATCCAAATAATCAAAATAAGAGAATGTTTTAAATTTATTTTCCAATTTTTGTTATTAGCTGATAGTTCACATCATAAGCACATAATAAGCAGATTAATTATCAATAATTTATTAAAAACCTCATCACGGTTATCTTAGAATTTTTTATAATTTTGTAGAAACGACAGACTTATCAGATTGTTAAATGATCTAATTGAATGCACGACAGATATTTATGAGTAATTAATGTGAGTATTGCAATTAATGAACTGAAGTGTCAGACTGGGCTGGACTGTGTGAGCAGGACCTTCATTTTAATGCACGTTAGTTTTGGGTCGAGTCGAGCTCAGAGTCCTTTGACGTTGAAGTGCCTGGTCGTTATAATCCAGTTTCAGGCTTCTATCGAAAGCTCGGTCATTCATAATCAGACTCTGGAGTTGGTAAATGCGCGGGCACAGATCCAAATGCCAAAAATAGAGCACAAATTAAAAGTCTGATTATGAGTTTAATTTACCTTTAACGGTTGCAAATGCTTCAATAACTTTATAAAACAAAATAATAGTTCCCAACAAAATGAATGTATGACAATATAAATAAAGTGACTAGCATTAAAGCCATTGATGAAGTTTAGAAGATGATATAGTAAATTGTTGTTTTATTTATAAATAGCTGCGTGCATGGCGCTCTCTGGGTATTTATTTATATTACTCTGATACTGTATTACATTCGACAGTAATGTCTCTGTCAGCACGTGAATAAACCATCAGCAAGAGTGTCACTTTTTTGAAAAATTATTTGTCACGTTCCCCACGCCATGAGAGCTGACGGAACATTAATTTCATCATAACCGTGACGAATTACCGCACCTTTTTCTAGTCAAGAAATCTACTTATACCAGAAATAAGCACAGTTACACGCTAAAAATGTATAGTTAATTCTGCGGTACCGTGTGACAGGCTTAAAACTATCGATACATTGAGAGAAATACATTCTCGGTACCGGATTGAAAATAACTAAAATCAAAAATATTCCCAGGAATATACCAGTTTCGGTTATTTTAACTTACCCCTTCCTTTCCCACTAAACTTTTGGGCTGAACTACTACAGATATTTCATATTGAATGTCGTAATGGAACTCAGCCCTGCCGTAATCTGGGATCGACACGATGCTCAAAATTTTCGAGTTTTTGTATTTTCATTTTTTTGTATCTCAAATCAACTGACGTGGTTATTAGTGGCCACGGTCACTTTACAATTACTCCTGTGTTTATAATAATATATAAAATATAATAATTTGTAATTTGTAATAATAGAGAGGGAATACAAAATAACGACAATTTTAACGTCTTAAGATCAATCCACTTTTAGTTTTTACGGTAATGTTTTGGTATTAGCACAGTGAGAAGTTTATTGGCATCACAGTTGACTGCCTTCAGCTGACTGTCTTGATGGTGTTTACACGATGTGAATGAGCAAATTGTGCTGCCAGCGCACCCAAGATAGTCAACTGGCTTCCTGTTAAACCTACGTTTTTTGTTTGTTTTTTTATTTATATATAAAAACTGTTATCTTACAGATTCTCAGTTCTGCCAATTTTGATATAGTATTTACAATATTAAGAAAACATGAAAATAAAATATGGTGTATAATGAACATGGTTGCGTGAGGGTAGGTTAATCCGTTTGATTAACCTACTTTAGCCGAACAGGTTAGGTTTAATTGTATCTGAGGGGCATACGTCGTGGGTGTGAGGATTGACAAGCAGTGAACTGATTTTTGGAGGATTAATGAGAATGTGGTCTGCGGGCATGATGGTAGAGTGGGTTAGGATGTGCCTGAATGATCAGGGGGAAGGATGAGGTCAATTTTAAGTTTTCTTTTGAGGCGACGGGAGCGTGGAGAAGGAGGAGGATTGTTATGAAATTGCTGGATCGTGGGGTTTGGGTGGTTGCGTGCGTTTTTGATTAGGTTTGTTATGGATTTAGAGATTACTGAGTTAACATTGGGAATTTTGATGTTATGGTGGATGACGGAATTTCTTAGGTACCAGGGAGAGTTTGTAAGGGTGCGAACCTACGTTTAAAAGGACTTAATCTACGAATATTGACTCTCGTACTGAACATCTACACCAACGGATGTTCAGTCTGTTTTCCTTGTAGTTTTTAGAGTCACCCTTATACATGGTTTTGAGTGTAGGAATCCCAAATGTCAGCGATATGATGAGCCTTTCTATGCGTCTTTGGTTTATTTGTTCCTCAAGCTAAATTGAGGCGGCCTTCAACCCCACTCCGAGACCAGTGACGCATTTTCACCATGTGGCTGTTCCTCAGGGTCTATAAAATGTGCCAATTGGTGTGGTGTAGAAAGCTGGTACCTCATAAATTCATTTAGATCTGAAAGCTAATTTAGATGACGGAATCACGCAGAAGTATGCCTTTATAAATTTTCCGTCTCTTTCCAAACCGACGTCTCCATCCTCTATCAACGAAAATAATCGGACTTAATACCGTTATATACTATAATTTTAATTTACTTCCAGGTATTTTTGAATAGATTTTAGTTGTAAGTGAATTGCACCTTTTAAGCTTTGAGAAGGCTCACAGTTGTACCGATTCATCGCATCTCTAGTTTTCTGATCCAAATATCCCTGAGCTGCTTATTCTACAAAATTCCATTGCGTACGTTTCGTAAATGACTTCCATACGTCGTTCTTATAGCTGTCATATTTGGAAGTACAACATTCAGTGATACCAGAATAAATCAAGCTTTCGGAAGAGGGGAAAAACATATGTTAGGGATAGGTTTGATAATTGTTCGACTTGTCTGAAGACTTTGCGTGTTCTGCAGCAGTCCCGGGATGCCCGGGTCCATGTATCGATCCCCACAGTGCGCACGCATTCGCACATGGTCCTGAGCGCGGGCGCTACGAGTAACTGCATTATCACCCCATCTATGATGCCCCATGCCCCATGCTCTATGTCAGCGTACCTTCACCACGACTCCGTCCATAATTTTAAGACAGAAACAATTGCACAAAATAAATTTAAAGTACTACACGTTCCAAGGAAACTTTTCGTCTCTATCTAACAGCGTGTTAGTTGAGTCAAGAAAATATATAAAATAACAGTTAAATAAAAACTACTTATAACTTAAAATATAATATAATTTGGTAAAATTTTCAGTACTTGGTTAATTATAATATACAACATTTCAAAAATAATTATTTTACAATAATTAAATTCCCTCTCATTATGCAGTTATTAAAACCGAATTTGTGACTACATTGAAAGCAATGATAGGGTTGTGTTTACAGACTGAATATTTAAAATTAGACATGTGCTCCTTAATCATATTCAGTGTAGTTGTGGTTTTCTTCTTGTAAAAGAAGCAATAATTGGAACAATGAATTTTTCAAACACAGTTGGTAATAGAGAAAAATATTAGTTGGATCTTTGTATCCTGTAATAAGCCCAAAAAATAGTAAATATAAGCCAGTAGACACAAACATGTAACAAAGCAATAATTTAAAATTAATTATATTTTTAGATTAGATATGGCCACAATTTTAGAAAGGTAACTTCATTATTGCAAAAGAATTGTAATGATTATAATTGTTATCTAATATTTGTTATTTGATTTAACGTCAAGGAATTGTAATTTATATATATGTTATTATTAAAAAATCCTTTGTCTTAAATCCATCACAATTTTAATAAAAACCGATAATAAACTGTTAATTTTTATTAAAACGTTTATTAACAATTTATAGAACACTTTTCGGCACATGCCTTAGTCAACCCTCATATAAAGGACGAAATTAACTGAAATATTACAAATATATATTATTACTCTATAATATTTATATATATAATTGTACTATAATTTCGATATTTTTTCAAATAATTATTTCTTTTTATTTGTAGATGACTATGGCATGTGCCGAAACCTCCTCTATAAAAGTATTAATAAAAGTTAATAAAAAATAATTTAGGTTAGTATTATAATTGTGGTTGATTTAAAATGAAGGTTTTATTGCGACAATGTATTTAACTGTAGTTCTGGATCATTGTTTTTCTTTAGAGTTTGTTTAATCGCTGTCAAATAAATTCGTAAAGATTCGTGAAATCACCTAGACGTTTATTAAAAAAAATCTGTGAAATTGTTCTTATCTAAAAATTAAAATCGTACTCTCTATTATATAAAAAATATTTAGAAAACAGTATTAAGAGTTGAAAATTGATTTTCCTAATAATACACCCTACAATTGTCAATATTACAAAATAGTTAATAAACATTGAAAATAAAAGTGGTAGATAATTATAACTAACATATTACCCATATTGATATTATCAGTTTGAGGGCAAATTCTCGTTACGATAATTGTCTTTTTAAATCATTTTTAAAACAAATTTATTATTTCTTGCATATTGAAATTCTGTTTCCCCTCATTCATGTTTAATATTTTCAATAATATTTTCTAAGCTACATTTTAAAACCAATGGAATATATAATACGGCTAGTTTCACCGTCTTAGTACAGTAATTTCGCGTCCGTTTATTATCTTAATCAGGTTCCTGTAATTTCGTATTAGACGCTGCGGCTATTTATTTCTGTAAAGTACTGTTTTAGGATAAAGGAATGTTCAAAGGATCTTAAGGCTGTGTGTTCTTCATATAAAGTAAAGTAAAAGAAGCAGCTGTGCTTTCTGCGAGACACTGAAATGGAAAAAGTTTATCATGTTGGCGAAGCGTCGTCATCCTTTGCATAAGGTTCTGAGATGAACGAAGTTACTGGGCCTGGTCCTAGATCCTTCTCTCTTTAAAAATATTGGGTACATGAATTATCAGGAGAGTAACCGTTGAGAAAAGTAATGTAAACAGAATTAGAATATCTCTCCGTTCAAGCTTTCACGGACTGTTACAGTATGGATCTAATTAATGAATGTCATATGGCTTATTCAGTTCATCGCATTAACCGTAAGTGCAAACTATTATGAAAATCTTCATAGGACTATTTAATATTTAAGCGGAGTAAATGAAGGTGTGGTGGCGTGCGATTTACTTTCTGTTCTAATTGCGGAGGTACGTTGATAGTATGATTAATTTAAAAGATTCAAATTATTATTATAATATATTGAAAATATAATAAATAATTAAATGAAATTTTCGTGTTTATTGTACCTTCAACATGACTCTAAATATCTTTATTCTGAGGATCAACAATCAGAGCAAAAACCCAACACTTTCCCATAAAAATACTACTCGTTACATCACAATTTGTTGTTTTCCTTGTCACGTAATCTCGTTCCAATCGTTAACGTCTTTCCGGAGTGGATGTTATCATTGGGTTATGTGCATCGTGTGATGATGATCCAAAAAAGTTTGAGAACTATTACTGAGAATATTTGGAAATTCGAATTTTATGGAAACATAGTCTGACAAACCAAGAGTTCGAATTAAGAATGGTTCTGGTTCTGCAGACCATGAAGGACCTTGACCTAACTTACATGACACATTCTGATTTAGAGTGACGAGTATCGACGCTCCATCAGTCTTAACCCTAGTCTCCGTAACCATGACGAAACAAAGATCCAAGCCCATGCCAGGATTCTATCCTCTGGGTTCCGAGGCAGCGACGCTAGCCACTGGTAGAAATTAATAAAAAATAATTGACAATGGAAAGTTACCCTCCATCGGCGAAGACGAAAGGAATTCGACTTCAGAAAACCATGCGCGTGAAAGTTAAGTTTTCAAAATACAAATGTTAATCTTCTTTCATTTTTCTCTTGTTTGGCATTGGCCCTGACACGTACTCTTTTCACTTCTTTACGTCAGAAATTTTAATAATACACGACAGTACCTGTCCTCCGTCGGGGTAGCGCTTTCTGTTTCCCTTACGTGGAACAACGTGTCATGTGCTATCTTGATTCTAGCACACGATTCCTGTCTGAAATGAAAAATGCGCATGCTGAGTATACCATTTCGCTCCCCTTAAAACCCCAGAAAGCTTCACAGACGCTCTTGGCTACTTCATGGAATTAAGTAACAGAAAGAAACAGACGTGCAGAGTCAGGCGGCACCTCAAGGGGGCGGCGTAACCTCTAGAATCACAATAAATTCGAACCATACGCTCATCCCGAAGAAATAGGTCGTTGCAAAATTATATCCTCTAACTACAATCTGCAAAATAGAAATATCAGGTAATTATGAGTTCAGATTGTTCACCACTTGAGTGAAATGTTACTAATTTGAAATTCAAAAATTGAAATGGCGAAGTTTCGGAATTAATTATTTGGCCGGTAATCTATTGATTTCCATAGTTCTCTGAAGAGAAGTTTTAATATGGGCCAGTGATTCTTCATCCCTGTTTCGCAAAATTGGATAGCCAATACTAAAACTGACGTGTACTTTAAAGATTTTTATGTAAGTTGTTTTAACACGATGCAGGTCGTCATAATTTTCTGTTGAACATCATTGTAAGAAATTATTTATGTAACAGTTTAATTCTTCGCAGTCGTTTTTTTCCGTGTCGTATTGTTTCTTTCATCTAAAAGTATCTATTATGTAAAGCTCCTTTGAGGGAGCGCGTCCTCGTGTCGAGTGTTACTGTAATTTAAATCGTCATAACCCAGATTACAGAGCGCTCTTTGTGAAACGAGAAACGATTAAGAACCGCTTTCCCGTTTTCCCTTGCAACAGAAATAACGCTGGATGTAAGCGACTGCGCCACTTTAAGAAGCTGCCTTCCAAGATCGTCTTACTTGTGCCACACGATATTCTACCAGGATCTAACATACGGACAAGTACAATTTCGAGATATTTTCTTGGAAAATCATTTTAAAAATTTCCAAATTTGTTACCACTCACGCCTTCAATTTATACAGTGCACGGTGTCTTCCATTTTTGTTTTCACTTTGATTAGTTTTAAAATCTCTAGAATTGATTAGGTATTTTGTGTGTTGCCCTTTACGAAGAATGAGTAACTTCAATGAAGCTCTACACGAGCGCACGGCGTCTTGCAGAAAACTGTAAAAATAAATAAATATAGAGTGAAAAATGTGACGATTTGCGGTTGATGATTTGTGAGTACACTATATCCTCGTTTAAGATACTGCCCGATGTCAGCGCTGCTCTTTGCTGAGGTATTTCATGTAAAGGAAACAACGTAAAATTTTAACTTATTATGGTAGAGTCAAGAATGCGAAAAAGTAAAATATCATTGCGCCACGTGTGTTCGTGATTTCTGCTCTAATAGTGTCGGATAACATCACCCAACGAGTGAATTACGTTCTCACTCTGTTAAATTATCACCTCCTACATAGCCTCGACCCCGTCAGCAGTGTAATTTATTACACTACCTGAGAGCCCGTGGTTTCCCGGAAAAGGAATTAATTGGGCACTAATTTATCAGTCAACACGTACAAACTAGAACGTAAACAAATAGTCATTAAGTAGGGAAGAAATTTAAGGGCTTTTTAGGTACTAAGATACCCACCTTTATTCATAACGTGAAGATACAATATGAATAATGCTTCGCTGTACAAAGTAAATGATGAAATCCTGCAACAGTTCAATAGAAATATTTTTGTGCATTTTACGAAATTTTTTCGGGATTCCCACTGGGTGAGTTCATCACAATGGCATTACTAGAAATCATTTCGTCAGTCTTTGTACATTGACAACCAAATACGTTAAATTATAATACCTAAAATATCTTTTTTTATCATACTTTGAAATTTCATGGAGTTAACATTTCAGGATACAATTGTTGAGATTAATAGTACAATCACTGAGCATTGATCAGTGCAAACACTTTACCCTCTTGGCATTTTCGTCAGAAAAGATTCGTAACTGCACAGTTTGAGAAAGGAAATCTGAGGAGAAGAAACGAGACCGGGGCACAACTCTACCGATGGTTTCCCCAGCAAAACAATTCTGAATTTGGAAGCTTGATTTTGTTTTCTAAGGAGGTGACATTTTAATTTCTTAGGCTGCTCAACAGTCACAAGCAGCACTTCTGGTCTGATGCAAGCCTGCGTGTCTCTTTCTGACACACACACAATTTCCAAGAGACATTCCGTTAACGAATGGTCTGGTATTGTAGGATATGTCTTTTTTGGGCCATTCTAATTGTCATGTATTCGCGTATTTCTCTTATGGCAGTGACAGTAATGAGGCGGAGGCGAGCTCTTTGAATTCTATTCTTTATCTGTTTTTTTTCTGTCAAAATGCTCAGTAACGAAGCGCCTCTGACAAAAATGCCTAGAGGGAAAAATATTTGCACTGTTCCGTTACTTCTGTTACACCCTGTACAGTACATGCCAATCGTTATTCAACGCAGTTTACGCTTATTTAAAAGCCCGTTTTCCTCGTTGCAAATGATTGATTTCCGTCAACACTGTGCTCACTCTGCATGTGGGTAATTTAACTAAGCGCACCTTCATCGGAAAACATCACACAGCATTTAATTTTGCCCACAACGAGCCGCACCTCGGGGGCTGCTAAATACTAATTACCAAGGGGCAGCGTGGTGCGTGGGCGAGAGGGTGGCCAGCCTGCCCTGCCTGCCCTCTGACCTTCGCACAGCGACCTGTTACGCTGACCTATACGGCCACTGCGCATGCGCACACGCACACGCACACGCACGCGGTCACACGGCCTTATCAATCAAACCTAGGCTCTAGCAGGAGCTCTAAATTATTCGCATGCGGTGCTTGACGTGTCACGATAATAATACTACTGGAAAATAAGTGCACGAAGCATTACAATTTCATCTTTCTTGTGCATCAACCCATGAAAACAAAGATTGATGAAACTAACTGATTCCGGAAAGATTAGTTAACGCCTGACAATGAGTTATTAAGACACTTAATCACTTGTAGTAAAACATCAAAAATTTTTGTTAATGTATCGCGTGTTGTTTACATATAAATAACTTGGAAATCGGCTTTGTCTGAGAAATCATTTATATTAGCCTTAAAATATACATTTTCTCGGACCCTAACCTAGTACACATGAAGGAAATTCATCATAACTAGTATATCTATGGAATCAATAAATTTACAGGTAACTTAAACACAGAAACGAAATAAAGCCTGGAAAAATTTCACTGTAAATTTTTCAATGCGTTAAAAAATACAAAAATTTTCTCGATATCCTAAGAGAGTCAAATATACTCGTTGTACCTTTCGATATTGAAAAGTACTCCCTCAAGAATACTCACACCGAACAGGGTTATTTTCGCATTCTTATTTCCTCCCGCCCCTCACCTGGTGCTGAACTACTACAGATGTTGCACGTTGAATGTCAGAATTGAACTCGGCGACTATCACAACCCCGGTTCAACAAGATTCTCGGTTATTTACGCGCTTCGTTTTATGTAACGGACCTCCACTCCCACCATTATGGATATATCCCCCCATGGTGTGTTGGGTTTACATTATATACATCGGAAGAAACAGCCAGTGTCTGACTAACCCGAAAAATATTTATTCGCCGCAAATATCGGTCGTTTGTACAAGTTTCAAATTTTCAGTCCCCTACACCCCTGCCTTATGGGTGTCTGATACCGACAGTGCTTTATTCCGGGTCACAGCGAACACGTGTACAAAATTTGGTCGAAATTACGCCACGCCTTTATGTATAAACGTGGCACATACACAGAAACTGTTAATTATATTTATAAGGTCTGATTACCGTAAAATAATGTGTAACATTCATAATATATATAAATTTATCGACGAAAAATATAATTTAGTGTGTGCAACCCTAGTAGTTCCTTATATAATCATTTCTACTGTGACAGGCATTCATAAATGACTATGGTATGTGCCTCGCATTCTTAATAATTTAAAAAACGTATGGTATTATATATGAAGGGTATAGGTAAACCGCATTCACTTTTCAAGATCTCGATGAGCGCTTGGACCACGAAACCTGTAGAATGTTTTACATATTTTAATGTTTATTTATATAGAACCGACTATGGAGGGTTAGATGAACTTTTCCAGAAACATTCACGGAAGTTTACAGAATAACTTTACAAAGTTTCATGGCGATGCGATGAATGGTGTAGTTATGCATAAAGGACAAACTGACAGACATACATTTGTTTATATATATATATATATATATATTAAATATATTTTATATTCATCCTAATAGGGAAACACGTAAATATGTATTTAAAAACTTGGAAGTAAATCAGGCTGGTCGGACGAAACCGTATTCTGGGCCTCGTGTTGCGTGAATGAGTTATTAAATTTGGCAAATCACACCAAAGCTTCACTCTCGACGCGATGTATGTGAACTAGTATTGGAGAACTTAGACGACGATGAATACCCTTTTTCAACTATATAACTACATTTCCGTTAAATTGAATTATGTTACAGGATTTCATATTGAATTAATAGGCCTCTCGTCAGTCGCGAATTGTGTATGGGAATCCTTCGTCCTTCAGTGTCCCAACGCTGACCCATGTGGACTAGGCAACTTCCTAATTATCTGTTGGCTTAGGGGGGCTCTTGCAGGTTGACACACAAGTATTTGTCGCGTATCACGGAGAGGGTGTACCTGTTGGTGTGAGCGATGGCGGTCTCGCACGCACACGCAGTTGCGGGACTCGCCACCAGGAGGCGACGCGCCGTGGCCCGCGGCCGTCGTTAGCAGCGCAGTCGAGGGACGGCGACGCGTGCGTGGCGGCGAAAGCCATGCCTCCTACAGCCAGTGTTGCCACCAGCGCGAACATGTGCTCCCTGTGCCCGAGGAAGAAGCCCATACCGAAGAAGCTGGTTCGCTTCGATTCCGTCGTCGACACCTTCTCCATCTCCGAGTGTCCGTCAGGGACCGCCGGAGGAAGGGTAAGTATCGGACGCCATTGTACTCAGCAGACTAACTAAGTCTCCTTTACACTCAACTTTGGAATGTTTGCGCCGATTATAAAAGACGTGGCCCTAATAACCTTAATCGGAATCTTGAAACGTTTTCCCGGAACATAAGGACACTTCGAAAAAGTTGAAATTACTAATGTGTTCACTTGATTCAAGGAAAGACCTTGTGTCACCAATTTTCAAATACAATAACCCCTCCGTCCATATTAAAATTAATATTTTTTGTTTCTTTAATTATAAAAATGAATACAGAAAATCAACGTTTCATAAAATAATAATAAAGAGTACGACTTTAAAATGAAGATAGTTTAAAGGTGGAGAAAATATTACATACAAAGATAAAAAATTCTGATAGTTTACAACGCATAAAAGTAGACTGCATAGTAACTGAAACATCTGAAACCACAGTTACATGCAGAAAATAGCCAAATTGTGATATGATATGTAGCTTGTTAAGACTCTCAATGTCAAAAGTATTTAGGTAATTCTTTTATGTATAACATATAAGAAAATATTATTTTACTGGTTTATTGTTTCCTGTCAAATGTAGAGACCGTATCAGTCAAAATGTGATTAAATACGAAATCAATTAGCATGTTTTTACAATAATTGAATGAAATAAATTAATCATTTCACTTCAAACTGCCCTTGCAGACAGTCAAGTTTGGAAATTGGCTTTTATTTCATCATAATTTAAGCCTGTTACTCCCCCCCCTTACCACCCAAGAAAAATTACCCGAGGGAGTTTCAAATATGGTGACGAATTGTTCACCTACTAATTAGAAACTTTCTCTATATGGAATTAAATTTATATTATTTAAAATTTTATTAAACTTAACATTACCAGCTGAAAGGTTTAAATTGAGGCTTATGTTCTTTATTCCTTTTTACTTTGGCTGTTGTATCAATTTGAACAGTTAATTTTAATAAGAACAACATTAGTGATACAATAAATATTGGTACGATCTTTCTGTGAAGTTAGACAGAAATCAGAAGAAGAATGTTGCTTTAAAAGAAATTTGATAAAAATCACCCCAATACAGTAAAAAAATTAAAATAATATTGCTTTGTGTTCTTTGGTGTTTATATTTCTAGATATACAATCAAGACTATACCGATTAGCCAGTAACGTATTTTTAACTAAATTAAGATTTTTTAAATGATGGAGGTACTAAGATAATGTAGTTCGTATTTCTGTATCGGGATGATATGACAAAAGGAATCAGAACAGGACCAGGAAAGTGTCCTTTGAGAGAAATCAAATAGGGACCTGGAAGAAACTAATAGAATAACTCTCATCATGGTAAAATACTGCTTTTCTTGACCCCCGACCATGTAAAAACCTTTTCATCAGTTACAAATTTATTGGATTTCAACTATTTTGCCTTACAATTCTTTTTTGAGATTTTATTAAATAAATGATAGTGCTAATCTCTTACATCTTTTAATCTCATAAATGCCTGTAGAAGTCATTCTGATTCCTCATAAAATTTGTTGTTTTCTATTCACTCCAAGTTCTTCTTTTATTCCACAACCTATCGGGCACCAAATCTTTTATGACTGTCCAAGTTCCCTGAAAGCATTCATTTTGGCATTTATCTGTGAGATATCTGAAAGTTCCCACAATTTTGTTACTTTGGTATTGCAATTGTATGGTAGTATTTTGTATAGTAGGACTATTTATTACCTGACACACTAGTTGCAGGTGATAAATTTTACTGTGGATCAGCAATTTTAGCCTAGTGGAACAAAATGTCTTTTTATAATAATCAATAATACGGCCAAATTAAAGGTATTACATGGCGTTTGTGAAAAACATGCATGTAGTGAATTTCTTTACCCAGGAGATGTTATTTCAAGATCATCAAATTAACGTTGTTCATGTATAAATTAATGATATTGACAACCTTATTGCATCAAGATCGTAAACATAACTTTTTGCTTCTGCTAAACTGAAAGGAAAACTCACAAGTATTTCCCCCCTTAGTCCTCTAATAGATGCTGGCCAATTTTTGTTGTTGTGCTACTCAGTCCTAAGACTGGTTTGAAGCAACCCTCCGTGCTAACCGATCTTGCGCAAGCCTTTCCATTTCCTTATAACTAGCACAATCCTCCCTAATCCGTATTCCATCCTAGGCCTCCCTCTTCTGTTCTTACCCCACACACATCCCTCTAATGCTAATTTTACAAGACCCTCCTGTCTTAAAACGTGGCCTATTAATCTATCCATTCTCTTAGTCAACGCCCTCCATATCGTTCGCTTTTCCTCTATTGTATTTAGAACTTCTTCGTTTGTGATTCTATCCACCCATCTGATTTTCATCATTCGCTTATAGCACCATATTTCAAAGGCATCTATTCTTTTCCTTTTTCCATCTCCTATCATCAACGTTTCGCACGTTTTCACTAGTTAATACGCTTCCCAAGTAGCAAAATTCCTTAACTTCCGTCAAAATATCCCTTCCCAATGTAACACCCTTTGTCATTCCACTGTGTTCCATATACACTAATCACCTTGGTTTTCCCTCTATTAGTCCTCATATTCAACTTTTTCCAGGACTACGTTCATGCCATTTATTATACTTTCAAAGTCTTCTTCTGATTCTCCTAATACTACAATATCGTCGGCTAAGCGTAAGATTTTTATTTATTCTCCATGCAGTATATATTTTCCATATTCCGTTTTAACTTTTTTCATCGCCTGTTCTAAATATAAGTTAAACAGCATGGGCGTCAGACTGCATCCTTGTCTTACTCCTTTCTTGATTTCTGCTTTATTTTCTTGGTCTTCTATTCTAATAACTGCTGACTGTCTTCTGTAGAGGTTATGTATTAGCCTCCTTTCTCGATATTTTATTCTAGTGTTCTAATTGACCTTAAAGTTGGCGATCACTGGTGAGGACCCCATCAGGACACTTCGAAGACATCAAAAATAGCTTATATAACCTATTATTCTGATTGCTATTTCAATAAATAAATTTTTAAAAAGTCCTCTAAACAGAGTATAGGATGCCTGAATAAATATATACAAGATTGTATATTTAAATTAAGAATAAGTTATCCTACAGTATTACTGAAAAGTTTGTGTAAAGAAATAATCACTGAACTTAATTTTATATATACTGAACACCTATTAAAAAACTCAAAACTCATATCGCATTATAGTGTGATCCATGATCTGCAACAGCAGTTCATGTGTCTATTGAAGTCCTATATGTAAGAAGACAGAACAACGGTACTTTTAAATGAAGAGGTCTTTCCTAGAAGTAAAGGGTTGTTGCATAATTATTGAGACAACAAATTCCATCCAACGAAAACGATATCATTTATTGAAAACATCTTTAAATGATTATCTCTTAGTGTAGTCACCATCTACTTTAATAACTGCTTTCCATTTGGTTGGCAGCCGGTCTAATCCACGGGCGATGAAGTTTCTGTTCTTAGAGACAATCCACTCTTTCATGGCGACAATCAAATCATCCAAATCGTCGTAAACTTTGTTCGCGAGCCAATTCTTCGCCGATCGATTGGCGTGGTAGTCCGTAGGCGATTCTGTGAGTGAGTGTGGTGGACGGGGAAGCAGTTCACAGCTCGTATTGGTGAAACATTCAACATATGGACGCGAATTATCGTGGTGGTTTCTGCAACCACTAGATAGACGTCAATGTTAATATTTAATTACTGATTGCTGGTTTTTTCCAAATTTTTTATGCTTAACGTTGTAATACCATAAATAAAAAGTTCCATTTGGGATGACTTCCAAGAGAAAGATTCCAATTCTGTCCCACCAAAAACACCACACTGCCTTCTTACAGTAGACGCCTTTCTATGTACAGTTGGGTTAGTTGCCTGGAAATGAGAAACCATTTTTTGACGTTAATGAAGAGAATCCACGATTCATATCAGTGACGAGATTCTCCAGGAGCGGTGATTGCATTATTCGCTTCATAAAATACGTGAAAATTCTGAAATGTTGAGCTTTGTTGTTGTCGGAGAGTTGGTAGGGGATACAACCAGTAAATTGTCATATTTTTCCAAGCACCTCGCAACGACGAACAATGTTCGAATGGATCACATTAAAGTCATATGCTAACATTCTCGTTGTCAATCTTTCGTCCGCTTCCACAGTTTCCAAAAGTACCTCTTCGTCAAAATTTGATCCGTTATTCATCTGTTTTTATTTCTTTTTATCGGCGGACATGAAGTTCTTGAACCTTACTTCATCTTGGCTCATGCTAAAAAAGATTGAGACAACGAAATGATTGTGCTGCCTTACAACCTTTCTCGAATTCGTATAGTCTATTAACGTCCTACGTGGAAGAAGGCGAAAAAAGATCTACTGTACATTTAAATAAAAAATACATGATTGACAACAAATTTTATTCAACGCTGATTGGAAGACAATGGAGCTTTATGTACAGGTAAATACGTATTAAAACAGTGCATAACAATGCGTCTTTCTTTCACAAATTTTTTCGTTAAAAATTAACGATTTGTTTATTTCTTTTTCATAAACATAATCTTATCTTTACTGTTACTGAAATTAAGTAACGCAAATAGTATCCAGTTAATACTTAGTAGACGTTAGTAGACTGAATACTGTTTTCGATACTCAGTTTCAGTAACTAAAGAGGGAATTATTTTTATGAAAAATAAATAAACCAGTCGTCAATTTTTAAGAAAAAAGTTGGGAAAGAAAGACGCATTGTTATGCACAGTTTTAATACGTATTTTCTTGCACATAAAACCCAATTACTTCCAATCCTCGTTGAATAATCTTTTTTACCATGGAACTATCACCATGAGCCAAGATGAAATAGGGTTCAAGAACTTCAAGTCCACCGATAAAATGAAATAAAAACAGATGAATAAGGAAGACGTCGAACATCAAATTTTGAGGAACATGCACTTTTGGTTGATTATATTATTCCGTTTTAATGTATAATTATTTGAATTTGGGGTGTTAAGTTTGTTCAAGGAAAAACCTTTATTATAATGTATAATTTAATAAATTTTGAAAACTATCTGAAATTTCCACGTTTCGAATCACATTAATTATTTACTTCGTATTTATGGATACTGGCAACATTATGATTTAAATATTTGTGATTTTTTTGCGTGTGCTTTAACTGCTTTTACTTTGCCTCACACAATCACGTATTTTGTAGAAAATGTAGTGTTTCTTATTTTATACTTTTTATTTACCTCTACTTATTAATTTGTTTGGCCTTATGATTAAATTATGTAGAATAAATTTTTAAGTTTTAATTCCTTTAACCATAATACGATAATAATATACATTGAAGAAACTTGGCATAAATAACATGATAAAAAATTTAAATGTCATTGAATAATAATCATATATTATGTAATATTGGTTACTTTGTAAGACCTTTATTTAATAAGTCCTGAAACTAGTTTCTATATAATTTAACTAAAAAATAAGAAGTAATTAGGCTTAATATACTGAATATAATTTTCAATGTCACATTGATATAAATTACTATTGAAAAATAGATATGAAGGATCAACTTGGTGATTATTATAAATTTATACTCTCCCACTTTCCCAAGTTGTTTCAATTAATTGCATGCACCGTCGCCTACGGGTTTAACGCTATATATGGAATGATGATTTTATTTATGGATAAATTTGTGCAAGTAGTTGCATTTTTTTAAATTCTCAGAATACCCCTTCATCCAAAAATGAAATGTAGTTCGTAGACGTGGCAGGATGGAACAGTAACCACACAATGGTATTTGCGGCAAGTAAAGGGGCTCGGTGAAGAATGTGCCGAGAGAAAGCAGCAGTTGCTGGATTTCTCTTCATTGTTGCATTGTGACACACGTTCACGAAATGGGGTTAGCCTGAAATGTATTTTAACAACTTAAGCAATGACGAATTTGCACGATCGATTCCTGGAAGGGAGGAACAATTTGTTTCGACACGCCTTGAAAACGAAATACACCGTAAGGATTGATGTTTACGTAGTTATTATTGCCGGAATTAAGTTTCCAAGAAGTTCGAAATTGGGACTCGTGCTCAGATCAATTGATAAACTGGTAACTACATTTGTGTCAGCCAGAGGCAATTTCTCGAATCTTCGTAAGTAAATAGGGTTAAACTCGACATCAGTTTGCATAATCACAATTGTTATAAACAAAACAATTAGTCTAATATATAAAATATTTTTTCTAACATATTCACGTGGAAAAGGAAAATAGAAATTTCGTTTCCATATATACATTCAGTAAGCTTGAAATACATGTACATTAAACATAATATTCTATTCTTAATACAATGGATTAATAAATTCAATTTTAAAAATCTTAATAAACAAGTAAACACTGTTAAAACTTACTTAAAATTCAGTTCAAAAGTATCGTAGTTTGAAAAGTAATTATGTTAATTTAATAAGAGCAATTAAAACATTGCTTAGACAAAAACGCTCATTTAATTATTAAATCCTATTAATTCGGATCAGAAAATTAATTTCAAGAATTTAATTCCTGAAATGTTGTGTATCAGAAGCAATAAATTTACTGTTAATAAAAGACATGATATTTCACAACTAAATTATATGGTGGATTATCTAATTTATTCATTGACTATTATTTTATTTGTATTATCTTTGTTTCTTTATATCCTCAATTGGTTACAACTTTTGACAAGGACCACAAGTGAATGTCGAAACGTCTATAGTTTACGAAACTTTTATAAAAAGCATATCCCGAAGGTATCACACAATATATATTTTGAATTTTCCGTTTATCAGGGAAAGTGTAAAAAAATAACTACCTATATTCGTATTCTGTATTTTTATATTTGTCAGATATTATGAAAGACGTTCAGGTATTCTGCTACTTCAGAAGCATAATAACTATGGATGGTAAAAGAATAGTAGACATAAAAGCAGGATAGCACAGGAGAGGATGGCTTTTGCAAAAAAGAGAAAATTACTTAAGGGTAATAAGTGTGAATATTAGAAAAAACATTGCTAAAAATGTTTGTGTGGAGTGTGGCGTTATATGGGTGAGAAACGTGGACGGTAGGAGTTGCAGAAAGGAAAAGAATAGAAGAATTTGAAATGTGGTGCTGTAGGAGAATGCTGAAAATCAAATTTGTGAATAGAATCAATAACGTGGAAGTAGGTGAAAAGCGAATAATATGGAGGACGTTGACCAAGACTACTTTACCATTTTGGGGATCTTAAATTCAATTGAAGGTTTACTCGATTTGGGGGGACACAAATGCAGTGAAACACCCATGCCCTTGCCAGGAATCGAATCCGGGACCTCTGCGATACGAGGCGGTGTCGCTAGCCATTAAAACACAGACGCCAAAATATATTATTAACGCTGACTTAATACCTTAAAATTTAACGTCTAATGCTTGATGATGAAACATTTATGATATTCAATTTAAAAAATTTAAATATTATATGAATAGTATAATTTATTGAATATCATACTAATAATTTTTAGTCTACCTCAGTTCTTTAAATTACTACAAATTATTTTGCAAATGAAATATTGATGGTCCTCTTCTGCATTTGTTTAAATTAATGTTTAACATGATAAATCATTTGACATTCTGACACGTTTTAAAAGTTGAACCGAGCACTGTAGGTTCTTGAAACGGAAATAATTATTGTTTGAAGCGGAGGAAGTTCATATAAAGAGCAATCATTTAAATCAGAGGTGGCCAAACCGTGGCGCATGCTCCAAACGTGACGCTTTGGACGATTAAAAATGGCGCATTGCGTCCTTGAGCCTGTTCGTATTTCAGCTGAGAAGTCCGTTTACATTGTTAGAAATCATTGACCAATTAGACATGTTTTATAAATGGTATTATAAATAAATACAACGAATGTCCAAAAGTCAGAAATATAGGAATTGGATAGCAGTACCACTGGCAAACAGAGAGAACAGACAGATCCAAGTTCCCAGCTGATCTCGCTCTCAGTGCCAACACCTTCAAGTCCAGAGTTATATTCACCAAACGAGACTGTCAACTATAGCAGCATCGTGAAGCAATCACCCTCTCGTACACGAACATCATCATTGAGTTCTGTAGTTTGGTGCTTTGTTAAAGTTGCTTAAATTAATTAACTACGTCAAAGTGATTCCTTTTCGTTCCGTAAGTGAAGCAGATTCTATCCTCATCTATTTACCAACCCCTAACCATGAACGTATGACGTTCGAGTCACTAAAGCATCAGAACTCGTCTGTTAAAAATTTGGCGCTTAGTATGCTAATGATTGGCCACCCCTAATTTAAATACTTCGCACAAACTTAAAACGCTAAAAATACTTTAAATGTTACTATTTTTAGATTATTAATAGCTAAGTATTAGACATTACTTAAATTGAAAATTATTTTCTTCACCTGAACCACTTACCCATTTTAGTTTACGAATAACTTGGGGTATTTACATTTTATTACCATTAAACTTCAAAATTTCAAATTGAATTTTTGGTGTCTGCTATTTATTAGTTTATAAGTTGAATACGAGTATGGATAATAAAAATAATTTTGTTTTCAGGTAAGTTCGGCACGTTTCCTTTATTTATGTCAACATTGGTAAGTTAAATAATTAAGTTTTTTTATACATTTAAAGCTTCAAGAATAATTTAATTTCAAAATTATGTGTTGAGGAATTTCAGGATAATAAATATTGATATTTTACACCATCATTATATTTGAATAATAAAGTAAAAGAATTTTAAATAATTTTGTTTGAAGATATAACATGAGTGAATTTCACAAGTTTAGTTTCAATTGGATAGCATAAATTAATTTACAGTTCCTATGTTATCAACTATGTGACGGAATAGAATAAAACTAGTTGAGATTCGAGCTTGTTGAACTGATATTAAACTATTTATTAATAAAATTAAGTAACTACCACAAGATATGGAATATGGAGCGTTGTTCAAAGTAGACAAGTGTCGACGTTTCCTTCTCTCATGACTGGATTCGTCGCTCTGCATGAGTCATTATTAACTTCATCAACGTTGTTGGTTTTGGTTGTTTCCTTTTTTTAACGTAATTGTAGACCCGCTGAGTGAAATTTGAAAATGTATTACGGTCTGATATTTTGTCGTGTATAGTCTCCAATTTTTTACAAAACCTGAAATCTGTTGCCTGTTATTAATATTTTCATATTTGGGAAAAGGAACTTCATGTATTTAATTTTATGGGCTCATTAAATATGCTGTGTAAAAATTGTGGTAAACGGGAATTGTGACATGGCACAGTAATTTTAGTGCAGTAGGGACATTTAATATAGTCTGTATGGGAATTGTATCCGCGTAACGCATGCTGGCTCTTCGCCATTGTGTTTTCACGGCCGTGTGATGTCCCGGTGACACAAAAACACTTAGTTCATTGACATCCGGAAGCGTGCTCAGTAGCCGAGACAGACAGGCACATCTGAAATGTCGCCAGGAAAAATTCCCACCGTCTGCATGTGCTCAGTCTCTTATGTTGCTCACTTTCCAGAAGCTACCCTCGCAACTGTAACGGAAGTCAAATTAAAATGCCGTAGATCCATCATCAATTCCCGCAGCAGTCTCTCTCACTATCCAGGGCTACTTTCCACCATTTCCTAACACCAAACTTTCTTGCAACACTGATGTCATCTATCCATCTAGTACTTGGTCTCCCCCTACTCTTATTGCCACTTGGTTGCACAGTTAATAATCTAGTAGGGATTCGTTCTTCACACATTCTTTTAAAATGTTCCGCCCAGCGCCATCTTATTGACACTCATGGTCAAGGATAATTTCTGTTCATTATACAATTTGTACAGTTCTGTATTATGCCGAATACTCCAATTTTCATTTTATGGCAGAGGAGCATATATTTTCCGCAGTATTTTTCTTCCAAAAGGATCCAGTCTAATCTCATCTGCTTGTGAAAGTGTCAAACACTCCGCTCCATATGTCACTACGGGTCTCACTAGAGTTTTGTGCAAGTTTTGGCTGTGCAAGTTTTGGCTGTGCAAGTTTTGGCTGTGCAAGTTTTGGCTGTGCAAGTTTTGGCTGTGCAAGTTTTGGCTGTGCAAGTTTTGGCTGTGCAAGTTTTGGCTGTGCAAGTTTTGGCTGTGCAAGTTTTGGCTGTATTTTTTATTTAAAATGATTTTTCAGGCCAAAATAGTACTTCCTGCCATAATTCTACTTTCCATTTCCAGACAGATTATTAAATTATGGACTTCAGTTATTTGGGGAAATGATTTATTGTCTACACCATATTTCGAATTTTGTGTTTTTTGTTCCGATTTCCCTGTTTCAGTTTTGCGGGTACTGGCACCGAAATTATTTGTTCAATAAGTATTTCGGTTGACCGAGCAACGCGATGAGCGATGCGATCGAAGGAGTGAGCGAAAAATGCGTGAGCCCCAGAGGAGCAGTCCAATCTGATCCGCCACTTGTATTATTGGCAAGTGTGCAAGCCAAACCACCGGAAGCGATGCCAGGGCCTTCAAGCGCAAGCCCCGCAAAAATAGGGTCACGGTGAGCAAACATCCGGCCAACAATAAAAATACGTTTACATAGCTTATTTTAATGGAGACTTACAAAGTGGAAATTCTGTTTATTTTACGTGACTTTATTTTTCTCCTTGCGTAGTAAAATCTATTCTCCTGTCATATCAATATAATGAAAATCAAACTTCCCTACATTTCAAAATTACATCTTCAGCCTTAGTTTTCTCACGTTTTTTGAGTTGTAGTAGAAAATCATGATTACTTGCTTCCTACATGGTTACAAGCCCATCAACGTCATATGATTATGGTAGTCATTACTTAAATGAGCACTAGGACTTGTTGTGAATTAGAATGCATATGAAATTGTAAAGAGGGAAAATGTTCAAGGCATTTTCGAATCTGCATTGTGGTGTACACTTACACTTACTAAATTAATAAGGGGTCATTTTAGCTCATTTTAATTAACTGCGAATGGTCGAGGGGCCCCGTGACTTTTGCAGGAATCCGGCCGGGTCTCACATCATCAAAACATCTATCGAAATAGCACTTTGAGGGAATAAGAAGCCGCTGGCCTTAATAGTCATAAATATTTGTGTCGGATGGAAGCTTCAGTCTTTACATTCGGTCACGACTCTGACTTTTCCTCTGAAAGATCAAGTCACATCTGGTGCGTGACGTTTCGCAACTTTTGTACAGATATACGAGTCCCGTATTTGGGAACTCGCAATTTAAAATGAAATTATATTGAATAAGTTGATATTTTGAAGAGAGTGTTAAAGAGAGGAGATTTCGTGGCTGATAAATTATTGAGAAGTTAGTTGGAAAGTTATGGAGTCCTTGACCGGGCAGTTTGAGAGTGATTGTCGCACGGTCTGAAACACCTGAACGGTAAAATTTTAAAATTGTTGAATTACTAATATTTTAATAATGAAATATTATGAATTATTCGCGGCAAATGACTGTATTAATATTTGCTACGTTACTGTTAGTAATGGGCGTAGCTTGTTCGGGGCGGGGAGGAAAGAGATTATGTTGAGATTTATTTAGCAATCAATTCTAAATCTTCCGTAATTATCAATAATTTACGCGTCAAAATCGCTTAAAACGGTAACTTACTTAAACCGTAGAGTATCTAAATAGCTTTCATGAATTATCTAAATCGTATTTCAGTCACAAACGTTTTCTTTAACAAATATAATTATATGATCCTAAATAAATGTTTTAAAGTTGTCCAGGCAACCCTGTATTCCCAACCAGACTAAACTCTAGGGTTGTCCAACATTGAACTAAATCTTTTGTTATTATTCATAAAAAAATAAACATACACCCGTCAACAAATAAATTGTTACACCGTAGTATTCTAGGTTAATGATTGAAACGTAACTGCGTTCAGTTTCTAAGCAGATTGAGCTCCAACACGCTTACTCTGCATCCAATTCATAAAAGGTTTGCCTGACTGATAAATTTGGAACAATGGCAAACGATCATGCGTTAGGCTCTTACCTCAGCTCCTCCTTTAATTAGACTTGGATAACTGCCTCCTGGCTGTAAACTGCAATTATTAATAAACTAATAGAGGAGCAAATCCATGCTCTCCCTTGATCATATTCCTCAAGTGAAAAATTTATTATTATTTGCAGAGGTATCAGGATCCATTTCGTAGCCTTTAACCAATTTACTTCATCTTCTGAGTGCATTTATATAATTTTATATTTCTTTAAATTACCCCTTAATTCGACCATAATTAGCGATATCAGCAGTTTTATTATTGTAAAGCAGGTTTAAGGGACAATTTTCTTTTATCTTTGACGTTTCCGTTCCTTCAAGATAATCATTCAGAGTTCGTTTCTCTCACATTAAGCTCACTTTACTTGTTGTTACACATTATGCTGTGATCTGTCAAATATATCAGCAAAATTTTGAGAAATTTTTGAGGACGTCCATATTATTCAAGTTCTATATTTAACAATACGAATTTACGAAACATATACGAAACTCTACTATAGGTATACTTCCTAAAGCTCAAGAATTCAGTAAAAGACACAAAAAATTGCGGCAAATTATGGTAATATGGTAGAATTATAATTGAATGATGTGGTAACGTGTGCACGTAAATACACATCATTTGCTAATGAGACCAATATTAACTAATCAAAAGACATATGTATTAATATATTCTTTAATTAACTTATGTATTTAGTTTGATGTTACTAAATGATATGTTACAATACTTCTTCTTTCATGGCACTGAAGCCAATTCACGGCCTTGGCCCACCGGGTTGACTGCGGGCTGTCATCTTACTTGGAACAATCGGAATTTGGATTGATACGTGGCCATCGTATCGATTCTCCAGCAGTCTTAATCTCCGTGACCGTGACGTCACAAACACCAAAGTGCATGCCAGGATTCGAACCCGCGATCACAGCGTTGTGAGATGACGCAAAAGCCATTAGACTACAGGAGGTCGGCGATATGTTACAATACGCTGTGTTGTAATTATATAAATAGTGGAATCAAATATAAAAGAGCCACCCTTTTCAGTTCTCCATACAATATATTTAAATGAGAATTAAATTTTTAAAAATCTCAAAAGCATCTTTCGGGCATTCGGCCGTAATAATCTACCAATTGAATTCGAATATTACTCATTCACAACATTTCATGCATTACATATACGTTACAAACGTTTACAGAGGTCGTTTTCAGATTGTATAATTCGCGAAATCATGTTTGTAGATCGATAAATCTACTATTCTGAAGTAAATCTAGTGCATTATGAATTTCCGCCTAACGGGAAAGACTTCTTAAGGACAGTATGCTAAAATGAGTCGATACGTAAGCATGAACATGTGCAAATTTGACCAAACACTTCTTTATTACGTACATTTGAATGTTATGTTTGTAATAATGCAAGAAGAATCCTTAAGATACTATAGTCTGTTTTAATTGAGAAGATCTATGACGGTTAGTTGGCGCAGAAGATTTTAACAAGGTGAACTAATGGCAACGCTTGAAATAATAGGAGGGGCCAGGCAGCGTTGTTTTTGGGGTGTGAATTTATACACTGTAAGCAGGAAGACATTGTTCTGTCGTGTGGTAACCAAGCCTCCCTCCGCGCGGACACGCCAGCAACATAAAAGGGGTTATAGATTCCTTCTCATGAAATATAATTTATATCCGCGAAATTGTTAATTTTCATGACTTGTGTTGAGACTTTTAGCTACCTAAATCCTTTATAATATGAATTCCAACATCATTATTGAGATCATTTTATAATTGATGGCATTCAGTAGTGAATACGTCAATGAATTGAAGATATTTTAAAAGAAGTATTAATATTATTGGTTTATAGAAGCATGTTGTGAAAATAACTGTAGTGATGTGTTAAAGGTTCAATTGTCGATACTGAAACATGGGGAGATTCTTTTTTTTTGTCCGATGGTCACCAAGAGTTGAACATGGATAGGTAGAAATTGGAATTTGAACAGATCTCAGGCTTCAATACAGGAATTTATTAACTACTTTTATTCGTTCAATAAGGTGGGTTATCCTTTACCTCTCCACCTCCACAGGGAAGACAACTTATACACGGAGAAAATATAAAGCATGACATAGGCAAGCCCGCAGTGATTGTGACGTTTCAAACTTGAGTTAACACAAATATTTGACCCAAATGTCTGTTTATTTATACATAGCAACGCAACTAGTGTATGACTTTGCATTTAGACTCTATATGTATATGTATTTATATTAATTATTTCAAAATTATACCTCATTCTTATTATAAAAATAGAGACGAAGACTTGAAATCTAGTGTTGACCTGTTTTTGTAAAATTAAATTTTATATTAAATAAATTCCTGAAAAATGTCTGATAATGTTTTTCAGTTACCGTTAAAAATATTCGTATATAAAGTAGGTTGTTTTATTCCTTGTTGGCCATTTCATAAGGACCTATGGCCAAGAAGGTAGAAGAAAGTGATTTTTTTTCTTAAAAAGTAATATTTTAATAAATTGTATTATATAGATATATTATATATTAACGAAATGATAATACTTAATGCTGAGTAAACCTCCTGTTACCGTAAATAAAATGAGGACAATATTTTGTGACTTATTTTTGTTGTTACCAATAAATATATTATAAAATTATTGACAGTCTTAATAAAATATTAATAACAAAAAGTAATTTTTTTCTTGATATTCCGTGTCCAAATAATCATTTAAAATTTTGAATTCAATCGTTGGTCCATAATATTTGACTGTTATGGTTTTTCGGTATAATGCTCAATTTCTGGGCTAATGTTTTGGAGCTAAGTGCTAGAATCACTGGAACCAGCCCACAATTACGTGCCAGGTGTAATTTACCTGTAATTCCCTCCTCGCGCCACAGCTATTACTCCATTTACGTTCTCGTACGTTAAATTTCGTGGCTGAAAAGCCTTTAAGAATAGTGTTTAGTAAGCAGCAGTGGCAAACTGGACAGAAGGACCAGGTCACTTTATTTTATCTACCGTATTCTAACACACACACAAATTTAATATCACCGGGAAATTTTAAAATTATATTATGTACTTTAAAGGGCTTATTTAACAGTCACTCAAAAATAATTGTTTAAAGAAGAATGTACAGAGAATAAAAAACTGTAATAAGAATATACATACAGCATAATTAAATTAAAGCATTACAACGTTTCACGGCGTATGCTACAACATTTTGTGGATCTCATTAGGTGAAGGCGTGGCATTTGTCTAATCAAATGACTTGGTAAAATGTCAAGTCTTCACCTGATGAGGTCCATAAAATTATGTTCAAAACGCTGTGAAATTTTATAATGAATTCATTTAATTTTCAATATATTATACTGCCTGTTTTTGGCCATAAATTTAATTCACATACTTGAATAATTATTGGATACGGAGTTGTTAGAAATATTTTCTGTTGACGTGTATTCCCTGTTATGAACTGTTTGATGTACAGTAAATAAGATGGTTATGTTCACTTTATTCACAGAAAGAATAAATGTATGCACGGAATATATTCGTGGTTCTTTCACGATTATTGTTCATACAATGGGAACAATACTTGACGTTTTCTGAGCCATATTAAAAAATTGGGATAAAATTACAAGTCACAAATACCTAATTGTAAGATTTCTTTACCGTGTTTCAAACTATCTGTCAGAACTATCTATTTATAGAAAACGTTGAAGATAAACCCATACATAAATCACGAGTAACGAAACCTAATGTTTTTGTACAGGAACTGCTTAATTATCTGCATCAACATATTCATGTTGACTGTGACTGATGTTGAACTGTCATGGCGTTTTTCACTATTCAATAAGTGACTCCAAAAAACTTTAATTGAACACCAATATTACCATTTCCATTTTATTTTTTATGTAATTCGTTAGTAACAATCCCTAATGCTGCACATATTTCCAAAGCGTGATGGGTTGACACTAAACTGAGTGACACTTAATCTCAACCACCCCGAGAACTCAACAGTAATATTATCTAATATATGATCAAAGTTTGATATTTTTTGGGGACATAGACCTATAAAAACTGAGGGACCTTGAAAAATTGAGGCATCCCCGATCGTAGCCCTATCTTCTCTCCAGGGAGATTCGTTTACAAGAACTGGAACCAGCATCCATAGGCTTTTATCCCCAAAGATTTTATTCGAGTTTATTTATTGATTTTCATAACATGCTACATGATTTTGATCTGACACAAGAAGATTCACAGGAAAGGAGTTTAAAAGCTAGCCAAGGGATGTAATTTAAGGATCCTACCCGATGTTTCACCTAAAACAGATGCAGGGAAAAGCCAAAAAAGTCTGCATCAGGTAGTTCGGGCTTTTGAATACTATTCTCACGGCCTTCCGAATTACGGGAGATGAGTTTGATGTAGGGTCGCAGCATTCCCTTCTCCGTGTCTCAACTAGTTTTAGAAGGCAGCTGGCTGACTGATCCAATGAGATCAGCCGAAGATCTTCAACCCCAGTACATACACCTCCTAAAATAGATGAAAGGGCCTCAGTATGTGAAAACCTTGGGAAAGAAACATTTCACGAGGCATCCACAAAGGTATGGCCGCAATCAATCTGGGAAGAAATACCAGTGAGAGCAAGTCCCCACAGGAATCTGTCTTTTTTTTGTCATATATATAAAGATTTTTTGAATTTTCCTTTCTTTCCATCTGTGTGGTTTTCTTTCGCATCCGCTATACATTTGTATCTCGCGCGTGCAATGTAAGGATTAATATAACCTATACGTTGTAGTAGTCTGCATACATCTTCAGTTTTCTTTTATTTCTGTACTTATAACATTTATTTGAAACAGAAATAACGTATTCATGGAGGGAATTGAAAAGGCGATATAGTTTCTTATCGCTTCATGATCTAAAATTATGTAGTTGCAGTAACAGTTGGTTGTCTGACGGTTTACATTAATTTAAAATTTACACTTCCAGATTAGTAAATCGCTGAATTCTTAAAGGCTTAAATATTTTGTATGTTAAATTTATCATTTTTGGGCATGGTGCACCCCGTCAAAATAATAAATAGAATTTTTAATGAATTTTGAAACTACACACCAATTTTATCGCAGCCGATGTCGAATTTCTCTCCGTACTGAATGTAGATGTACTGCCAGTTTATACAAAGTAAGGACTCATTTTCATGTGATGACATGCGCATCGACCAAAGTGGATATGAAACACTAGTTTTTAGTAAGCTACGGGGGAGGTGAAATTTGTTGTTTGGGGCGTGTTTATCGGACGCAGCGTTGTGTCTTTAACCTTTCGAGGCTGCACGTTTGGATCGAAACTATGGCCACCACATCCATTATTCCGTGCAAAAGGCGCTCGCTTGTGTGCCAAATATCGCCATACCGAGAAACAATGACGCGACCGACTCTGATTTTCTATTACCTTGACTCCTACGCGACCAGAATTATGACTACAGGATCAGTAAACCAAGTGTGCTTCCTTCTTAAATCTCGACTGCCTGAAACATATAAAATCGAAGTCAACCGTAAAGAAATATTTGACATACTTCATTATAATTATAGAAGTATGTGCAACATGGTAATCTTACGAATAAATCAACTTTTGGTCTTCATCAATTACAAAAGAAAGATGAATAATTTTATTTAGTTTAGCTCTAGTGGCAAAATTAAAAAAATGAAGTAACAATTACTCATTAAAGGATAAATTATTCAAATTTACAGTTTTGAATGAATTTTGTTAACATATATTAATAATAGATAACAATTTTGAAACTATGCAATTATACATATGTTGCCTGATAAAGTATAGTTTCAAAGACAAAATTTTTAGCTTGTGTCGAAAACTTTTACATTGGAACCTCTATTTTTGTCTAGATTTATAATTACGTGACCAAAATTTTATACTTTGACATTTTTTTCCATATTTATGTATAATTGCGTACATTGAAGTGCATGTTTGTATATTTTAATGAAACTCCAAGTTTGAAAGAAACATTTGTAATTGAATATCATCACTTAAAATTTCTATTTCTTTGTATATTTTTTGTTTGTAGGAAATACACTGGAATAATTAATTTGATTTGTCTTCTTTGTACCTGATAAAATTATAAATATATATTTATTGTATTAATTTCATTGTCAATTATTTTTTCTGATTCATGATCCGTTTATTTATTATACGTATTATTAAAACAATTGGAGACGCAGTGGACTAAATTCTCTGGATCTACTTCAGTTGCAATCCACATGCCATGGATCTATAGCAAAATAAATAAATGCGCACTAAGACACTAAAAATTATGACAATTATGACAAAAAAATCAGTGCAGAGAGAAGTTTATAAATAATATTATTCACAACAGGACAAGTGGCAATTTAATTAAAATTTAATATTTAGTTTATAGGTCACCGACCCACGAACGTTGTTGTGGTATGCGAAATACATTGGATGCTGCTATCTGCCCGCCGTTTCCAGAACTTTAACCTCGCCAGTAACTTTACCAACCTTCGCTCCACCCGGGAAATATTACTCCCAGAAAATAATGTTATGGACATACAAAATCCATAATACATATAGTAAATAACCATTAAAATGTTATTACGTTGAATAAAATCGAATACACCATTTCAACCCACCTTCAGTGTTCAAAACTCGAAAGTCTTAAGTTTCTTCCTTGTTTCAAATTCTAATCTCTTAAAGATCATCTAACGATCTGTTATAAATCTATTTATATACTTCTCCTCTTGATTATAAAACTATAATGATCCCTTCACATACACGTAAACATTGTGTAGTTTACAAAATGACTTGCTTCACAGGACAAACTAAACGGTATTTAAAACCAGCATGAAGATATTTTTAATATCAAAATTAACATTCCCAAACATGTCTTTTGTCTAAATGTACCAATTCCTAACATTATTTAGATTGCTAATATTTTAGATGCGGACATCATCGGAATATTCTAGAATTACGTCAGAAATGTTGTGTGTTGTATCCGGCATCCTGAAGCGTAACTAATACTATAAAACTCTACATAATGTTCAAAGAAAATTAGTTTATAAATAGTGACATATTTAGCAAATATACAACGTTTCAGGCTGGCATTTGGGACCTCTTTAGGTGCTAAAATTTGTAGACCTATATATTCATTACATATTATAATTTTCTTTGCCTTAGCTTCACTAAAGCATTTCTTCTTCTATTAATATTGTAATTTTCTTTATTTTTAGACAAACATAAGTTTGAAATTAATCTTTTTGTAACATTTAAAGACTGCCAATGTCGGGATGTGGTTTATTAATTATTAATATAGCTTCATTACTAAAGTCATTTAATAATTTTTGATATATAGTTTATAATAGGGCTTGAGGGAAATATAATTTTCAATTTTAGATAAGGACAAATTTATTACTACAGAATTAAAACTAATTTATTTATAAACAAATATATTTAAATAAAATTTTTGGGTCTGTTAATATGCCACAACTATCTCAGCAAGAGACTCAATCTAATACTGGATCATGGATGCATTTTGACGCATTAATTGGCACTGGCACACCTGATTTACGTGTTTGTGAGGCACCTGATTTCTTCTTCATTGTCTCTGGCTGGGTTACCTGGGCTATCTCCCGGAGTTTGCGGGCTCTTTCCTCCGAGAATTCTGGTTCCGTCTCTCTGTTATTACAAGACTCGCTTGTCGGGTCTCAACTCCTATGACTTGTTAGTTATTCAAAATGCCACTTCAGACTGACTAATTCCCGATAACTCGTCTCCTCTCCACCTTCCTACTTCAAACTTGTATTTCCGACTGTCACTTTCTCATCTCCTTCTAAATTTATTTCCCCACTGACTCATTTTCCATCGCGTCTCGTCTTAGGTCAACTATCCACATACCCCCACCATGAGGGTGAATAGCGGATCGCATGTCCCCCAGCACCAATCAGCAAATGTCAAGCTTGGCCCAATTTTCCTCATAATTCGTGGAGGGAGAAGCGGCCTTTGAAATATACGAGGGTTCAACGCCCTTGGCAGATAACGTCTCTTAATCTGCTAAACTCACGCACAAAATCAGCGCCTGTTGCAGGTTTTTGTCGTCTGACCTGGTTTATATTGCCACCAATATGGTATTTCGCGACCATAGTATTGGCACAGTTTAGATAAAATGGCAATCGCCACTTTAATTCATTACAAATCGTATTAATTGTCAGAATTTTTCAGTAAACCTTTATTTTTATGCTAATTACATATATTGTATATATTTTCTAATTTTTATTTGAGTACTTAACCTTGTTTGTGCTTCAGGTATATGTTGAATCTGACTAAACCTGACTAAAGAAAAGAAATAAACGTGTAGTTTTTATATTAGTTATTTAGTTTATTTATAACTTATTTTCGTCTGTTCATTAAGTATCTCATAAACTAAAGATGTCGTTTGATTATACCACTGAATTAAGAATACAGTGTCATTTAACCAAGTCCAATATTTTTATTGCATGGTGAAGAATATTAATTGACGCAAAAACGGCTGTTACAAATTTTTAGAATAGCTATGATTCAGAAAGTGAATCAGAGGAAACATCATTTGATATTTGCAGATGAAATTGATGCACTCTAATATTCCTCTTATTAAAACGTAAATATAACCAATATATATTCTGTGTTTTACTGCAGAACCAAAGCAAGAATAAATTATATAGATCTTAGAGATATAGATGCATTTCTTTGTAAAACTGTTGGCAGCATTACAAAGCCACTAATTTCTCTTTAGATGTGATCTTGGCACAGGCATCTTCCTAGTGAGCTATAAATCCTTCTCTTCCTACAAACGCGCTAACTGATATATTATGCTTTCTGTTGCAAAAGACTGCAGCACTGAAAAAGAAATATTGCGCGCCCTTAAAAGCCAATTGGATTGTCAGCAACTTGTATTCTATATAATATTATATTTGACCTTTCACGGATTGCAGCTTCGCAAATGTAACTGTCATACATTACAGCAAGTATCATGAATTTCAGTCAGTTTTCCTACCTTTCACCCGCGTCTATTTTTTAGAATTCCTGTGTCAATTGTAGCGTGTAAAACGTTTGCGATTGTGCGCCTTAGTAAGAGGTACTTATTAAAATAAAAAAAGGGGAGTTGATATTCTCTTTTTTTAGCAGGTGGCAGGCTAATTCCCTTTAATAGCATGAGGAGTGAATTTGAAATTGCGCATGTGGAAGGGAGAGGAAAGCAGCCAAGAGTCGTATTACAAAGTACTCTACCGTGATGCATTTTTTCTAGGGTTTGCATGCACCTCTTTAACCCCGAGGCCTTAGTCAACCTTTGGCTGTCTTCCTGTCTTCTCTTTCAAATTACCTTCCTATGCCATTAAAGGGAAGTTGCAAGTTTATGAATCACCCTCACGTAGCCTTTTACCAAAAAAAAAACGTTTCATTCTTTGTATCACCCTCATGTTGTCTGTCACCCTAACAGTCCAATTTCCCTTCCGAAATCCCCTTTCAAATTCTCTTCCTATGTCACTATATAGAAACGTCTCTAGTAGCCTACCACCGTAAAAAAGACTTATTCCGAAGATCTAGATAGGAATATTGTAGTACTATTCAGACAAATGTATTTGCAAGTTAAGAGATGAATTAAGGGTTCTCGGGTTTAAAATAGCGTGCTTATAAGATGGAGCAAGTCCTGTTCCTTCCGGACCAAATCGTGGAATAAAATTAAGTTGCAGTTTGACTACTTTCAGACATTTTATTTTAAAACTTAAATATGTTACAAATACGTACCAAAAAGTTGTTTTTTAATTAATTAAATGAACTGTCTAAAATGGGCCATGTAGCTGTTTTTTTATGTAAGGGTTTTATAAGATAATCTATTGTTAGTGTTTTAAGGGATCTAATTTTTTCCTTTGTTCTAAATTTTTGAAGTTATAGGGGCATGAGTAATGTTCCTAATTAGAAAATTCATTGTTATTATTAACGTTAATGCTTCGAACAGTCTAAATGCGCTTTTGTTCCGTAAAGAAACGACGTCGCAGCACAAGAATCTGACACCGCATCTCCATTAGTGAGCTGCGATTAATCATTTCTGAGCTCGGGGCGATAAAAAGGATATGACACTCCATGATATTGTCATCGACAGCGAGCACAAAACCGAGGCTCGGGTGAGCCCAGCAGCAAAAGGGATCTTACGTACCACTGTAAAGTAATGTTCTCGGGTCTGGTAGCCTGAAGCAGAAAATCTGTTTGGAGTGAGGCAGGTAATCGCAAAGGTTTAGTACCTGCGTTTCGGTTAAACACAAGATAGCTATTACTGTAGTAGTCAACATTTTTCTCCTGCCTACTCTTTCCCATTAGATATCTAAATATGAATTGTTTCATGTTTTCTTCTCAACCAGCCGTTATATGAAGACGTATAACATAAAGAACTCACCAATAACAAAGTTACTTATATAAGAAAATAAATCTGCTCTTCAGATCAGGAGCGGCTGCGTCGAAGGCTTTATAAAAAATAATTACACACAGACACACACGCATATATATATATATATATAATTATATGGTGACATGGAGAAGGGAATGCTGCGACCCCACAGCAGTTTCGTCTCCCGTCAGTGAACCAGTAGAAGGAACTATTAATAGGTGTTTTAAGTGCATACGGAAAGCTTAACTCAACTACTCTCCGAGGATATTAATGTCTCAACGCACAAAAATAGTTATTTTTATTAAATAATTTTATTCAAAATTATCTAGTACTCAATAAACAGACTCAAAATGTGGGCGACGGCAGAGATTAGCGGAGGCAAGCGTAGCGGCCCACGAATTCGTTGAGAAATCTACGGGGTCGTTACAATATATATAACGGGCTACATGATCCTGAAACAGGCAACTCTTCTTTAATAGCATAGGATGGGAATTGAAAATGGGGGGTGCGGAAGGTAGAGCAAGGTAGACCAGGGTTAGCTACGGCCCCCAGGCTATGGTTTAAGGATTCTACCCGGTGTTTCACCTAAATAGATGCAGGGAAAACCCTAGACAACCTGCATCAGGTAGGTCGGCCCATTGGGTACTATTCTCATGCCCTTTCGAATGACGGGAGACGAGTTTGCTATAGGGTCGCAGCATTCACTTCTCCTTGTATCCGCCAGTTTTGGAGGCAGTTGCCCGACTGATCCATGGAATCAGTGGACAACTCTTACCTTATGCCCAAGGTCTTCGACCCCAGTACGTATACTTCCTGAAATAGGTAAGGGTGTCTCGGCCTGTGGGAAATTTGAAAAAACGAGAGTACGAGGCATTCCCGACATAGCCAGGTGAGCCTCGCAGTCGCTCTTGGGAGATATACCACCGAAAGAAAACTTCCACGGGCTACTCATACCATGTCTCACTGTGAACTATTTATTTCTGTCCAATTGCCAATGTTTCTGTGTTTCCGGTGGTGTGCGACAATGGAACATTCTGGCGGCTTGTCTCAAAGGCAACCGCCAACAATATGTTTCGGGTAGCCTTCCAACCACAGAAACTGGAACCCGATTTCATGTTATATAAATTCGTTTGGCATTATAATTTTAATATCCATGATAGTGTGGCTACTAATTTTGTTATATTAATATATTTTATCGACGGAAATGTGGAATAAATCATGACTTACCGGCGATACGTCACTTTAGTATATTATAAAAATTCCTAACTCCAATAAAATACATTCCGGCTTGGTTGTGTTCTTTATTTTTTACTAAACGGTAGCTCTGTAGTAGTTGCATAAGGCATCATGATACCTGCCCCAGTGCGTGTAGGAAAATGTTATACAAAGAGGGATTATGTATGGAAGTATAAATGGGAGTTTCCATACCTGTAAACAATACAGATAAGCATTGAGAACCTTAAGCAGGTTACATATCAATACATCGACCGTGTATCACTGTTTTTATACAATAACATATATTTCAGTTAGATAGTTGATAGAGAGAGAATTTGCAGTATTGTAAATAGTTACGAGAGTCTTCGAATCATCTGCAATTCTTCTATTAGATAAAATATTTACTACGGGAAGAAATTAATCGCTTTCAAATGACATTGTGGAAATATTTTATCGTAAGTTGTGCTTGTACTTTTCGTTTGACATGTGCGCCACTTTCTGTTCGTGTTGAGTGCGGCTCCGCTAGATGGCAACAAAGCCGTGTAGATGTTTCAAATCAATAAATCGTCAGCACAGAGTTCTCGATTTAGACGCCAGAGCGCAATGCTATGAAACACAGTACGTCTTTGGCGGACCAGAGATATTCTTTACGGACTACAAATATATTCTTTGGGAACCAGAGATATTGATGCAGCGAGTAGTATTTGCTTTATTAAGTCACGTGCTTCACGGTATTGTTTATAAACCGTTGTATATATAGACACTTCGTAACTATTAAGGGCTAGTAATTCCACCACAACGTTTTAGATGGAGCGTTAAAATTAAAACTTTACTTGCTTAAGTATCACTAAATGGTATTACGGTCTCATGTCATTCATCTTACTTTTCGACTTTATGTAGCGGTATAAATTAGTATATTGACTGGAAGATTATATACCGAGTTCAAGTAAATTTGGATCTTTATAATAAGATTTTTGAAGTATAACTGTGGAAATTTTTGAGCAAACAAAAACCCTCTAAATTTGAATTCGCTATTATCTAGGAAAATTAACCATCCTGCAACTTCTCTCTAATTACTTCAAAGTGATACCACTTCAATTCATTATTATGCTACTATCCTAATAATTATTATTGCCACTATTTCTCTTCTTAATCACCACCTAAAGCACCACAGTACAATGAAAATTAATAATCTTATTCTCATCAACACCACCATCGCTTACAGTAAAGTCCGACTGAATTAGCTGGTGATTCCGCGTTTCCGTGCCTGAAATCTTTTTCCCAAGCACGATATGATTAAAAGACGGTATATTTACCCACGTCTCTTAATTTCGAATTATTTCCAGTCATGTCCATCTTTGTTTCTTCTTCTGCGTCTAATAGTAGTCATTTTACTTGCAAGGATAAGAGAGGAAAATTACTGACCGCACTGGCAGTGGTGCGATTCTCTCGCTTACTGAAACCTTCTAAACTTGTGACCACGTTATTAATTCAGGTTTGTGTCGTGATTAGCCACTGAAACACTATAAATTTCCAAAGTCTTTATAACAATATGTTACGTTGCAGGGTAACTCCAGGGGTTTCTCTTTCAATTAAATCCAAATCAGTTTTTTTTTCACCGTTGGCTTCTTTTGATGATAGTGGTAAATGCTTGCACGTCATTTACCATCATTGTAATTGTTTTCTAGGGTGTAATTCCGCTTCTTTTATAACACGAGCTAAGTATATATTCGGGTAAGCCATAGCACTTGTAGCATTAGCGGCAAACTGCTTCCCGAGTGTGTAGTACATACTCTCTGTTGTGCCCATTCTCTTGGAGCTACATGGTCAGAAATTGCGTGAGGTAATATTGATTTCCCCCGTGCTGCCCATTTATCCACGGAATTTCCTGTACACAATCGGCTATTTATTCTGCTTGTTTTTCTGTCCACTCATTTAACATCTTCTTTGTCGATTTACATTTAGTTACATCATATTTCAGAACATTCGATATTGAGCAGGTAGATTGTCACAGCAACTTTTCCGAGTGTTGTTGACTTTGCTTCCGAACCTTAGTGCTCAAATCCACTGCTGTACGTTGTCTTCTTCACATGTTCGAGGAACTCGGCAGCCACTTTCATGAGGCGGTCTGGCGCCCAGGGAGTCGTGTGAACCATGTCAGTCCACTTGGCGCAGTTGATAGTGGATCATAGCGCTCTTCACGTCCAGACTCGGCAGCTGAACAAATTCTCAGAAGTGGTCGTTTCCTGTCTGTGGCTTTCTCTATACGAGAGTCTTGGAGCGCATTTCCGTACTGACCATCTCCAGATTCTCGTACCGATGTCAGGATGCGCAGCTTCTCCATGTTATATGTAGGTATTTAACTAATTTTCTGCGAATGGCATAGATCTCGGTAGCAGTAAGAAGTCAATTATCCCCCATGGCCTTTCTAATTGGCAAACATGCCTAAAACCCAATTGATCTATGCAAAGTTACTCCTTTGATTCTAATTCTCAGCGGATATATTTCGACATAATTAAGATTTCTGGCACAATACTAAACGGTTTTAAGTTTCCAACACAAGTTTTGTCACCTCATTTGAAAATTAGATGCCAGTCATTTGGAAGTGGATTGTTACTATTACAGACGTTTAAATCTCCTTCAATATCATAGAAAGGGGATTGTAAATGAGATATGTGGCAGGTCCAGCAATGTAACCAAGAACTACGGTCTCGGGGTCTATAGTTTAAGATTCTTACACGGTAATTCACCTAAAAGAGATGAAGGGAAAACTCTAGAACACTTGCATCAGGCGGGTCGGGCTGTTGAGTACTATTCTCACGCCATTCCGAATGACGGGAGATGAATATCTACCAGATTCGGGAAGCACTGTCCGATTGACCTAATGGTATCAGCGGACGCCTGTAATGTAGATCCAGCGCCTTTGACTCCAGTGCATACGCCTCCAAAGAGAGATGAAGAGAGAGACAGCTTCCATATGTATCCAGTTCCTCTTTCTTCTCTTTTCATTGGAGTTAATTAAGAATAATTCTTTAAGTGATGGTTAGTGGTACTTTCATTTCTTTTTACTTGTTGTTCCAGAGATACTGAAGCTTGCCACGGGCACTCCCCGAGAAATGTTTGGTCCTACTGCTAGGTTTTTGGAAGTTTTGTGGCAAGCATGATCTTGAGGTCTGTTAAATTGTTTCAGAGAACGCTTTAATGGGACGAATCCAAATTACTATGGCGGTTTTGCCAGTTTTGTTAAATTGTTGGGTAATTCTTGGATTAGCGTTTGTATCTCTGATAATGTTTCTTTCTTTGTAATTTCCTTAATGGTGACTACTATGGATTATATGCTTCTTTACGTTGAATAACTCAATATGCTCCATTACCCTAATCATGGGCGTACAGATCAGCCGCTTTGATGGAGGATGTTGGGTGTTGATTTTGAGTTGGATGAAGAGTCTGATGAGAAGAAGGCGCTGGTAGTTCTCATGTCTCGTCTGGTTTCTTCGGTGTATGTTTGGTTGTACCAAGGGTAATTGTCGCTTAGTTTGGTAAATTTTTTCTTCCATTTTTCAAGTGATTGTATCATTTTTAAATGGGGACAGTATACATGGAGTAATTCTGCATTGAGTGTGTTTCATTCTCTGGAATTAGGAGCTTTAAGGACTGCTTAATATATCTAACCTTTGTGTAGGCCAGTGTGCAATTTCGAGAATCGTCTCTAAGGTTTGGATGTGGTGGCAGTACGTCGTTTTTAATGTTGGAATTAAAAGGGGTTAAGTGCTCTAATTGCATATGTAACGATCAGTTTCTTTTTGATGTGGAGTAGGTTACTGGGTTTCAATGAGAATCCTTCCTAACGGCTAATATAGAAACAGCCTGTGGCCATCTTAACGTCGCGAGTGAAATAATAAATTGGGTGAACTTTCATGTTCCTTGATTTGTTGCATTATCCATATAGAAAACAAGCATACTTTATTTTGGGTCTTATTAATTTTCTATACGTTAGTATTAATACTTTGACAGGCTAGCGCTTTTTATATATGGATTCGTTTGTTTGCAATATTGCATTGTATAAATGATGTGCTTCTCGAATGTTAATTATGAATCAAATAAGATATTTACATTAATGTTTAAAATAAACCAATAACAGACTATTAGTAAACCAAAACCCTAAATAATTTAATTCAACTATATGTTTCGGTCCTCTACAGGTTGAGCTAAAGTTAACAATCATTGTTAATGAAGCATGTAGTTTTGTTATTTTTGTTTTTGTTTTACTAACTGTCTTTTATTGGCCTCATTTAAACTTACAGACGTTAATAACTTTCTAAATGTTTATATTCTGACATCAGATCACTATTAATACAGTAAATATCGCAATTTCTAAATGTCTGAAAGGGATAAATATTAATAAAATTCTAATTATCAATTTGCCAATTATCTTTTAAAATGGATACATTAAACTGTGAAGCTGAGCCTATTGGTAACGATAAAATTGAATTTTGAGAATTGTTTTAAATAACTCACACTTTATTAGCCTGTTAATTATTCGGTGCATAAAACAGTGTATTTAAACTCTGACAATATTTACCACAGCCAAAGACCTAAATTTATCTGATCTATCAGGTGAAATATGGCGAACGTCAAGCCCCGAAATTGAAAGATTAATGAAGTGTGCCGACGCGTCGGTGGCGATATTCGTAGTGTGCCCCGCTGGGGTGGCTATGTAGTTGCAGTTTATGAGGCATGAGTACATGATCCAATTAGCAGTGGGTCTGTAGGCAATTAGCGGCGAGGATGCTCTGAGCTGGACCAGCAGCTACGTTGGCGCGTCGGCAGGAATTCATAAGTTTTCTCTCTTCATCAATAATATTGTTGGACGGATTTATTATTTACTACGCTCGAGGATCGTACAACATATTGCCCTTAAATACCCAATAACTATCTTCTAAATAGTTACCATTGAAATATTACATTTCAAAAGTCAATTCAGATCTTTTACAGCGCAGTTTTTGAGCTCATACGAAAATTTAAACATTTATGCGGTTAACATTAATTGAAGGTCGTTTAGCGATAAGATGTGCCAGACTGACAAATTACACGCCATTCCGGATTTGAGATAGAATGAGACCTTTTGTTTCTCTGATATCATTTCATTATTGAGGATCCATGTGGCATTGTGGCATTTACGTGAATAATTTTGAGAAATCAGAGCAACCCCGAATGAGGATGAACCCCAATACTCCCCCGTTACGTACCCGCTAAGTACGTTTAGACAAAACCCAGGCAAAAATTATTAATAACAACGAGAAATTTATTTGGATACTTTAACTTTTAAAATGATATTCTAAATTGCTCGACGGATTTAATTTATACTGTAATAATTTTCTTTTGTATTAAATATCATACTAAGTCATTGTCAGTAATATCCAAAGCGTATGATGGACTGAGAAAATTTTAATTGGAGGGGTTTTAAATTATTATTAAGTATAATTTTTCAAGTTTTTTTAAATTTGGGACTATTGAAACAGATAGACCATATTTGAATTAAATTTTAGTTAAATTTTTGAATTTAATATTTAAAATGACAATTAAATCTTTTTGAAACTGACTGAAAAATTTTCAAATACTAAGGTATCTTTTTAAAATTTACTTTTACTTGTAAGGATTTAAAAGAGAAAGTTTAACTCGATTGTTAGGGTAAAATTATATGGTAACCTTAGGTAGCAGAGGCATATTTTTGGTCGGTATTTAATACATACTTCTTCTTCCCTCGATCAGTGCTGCGTCCTTCATTTTCAGCTGCGGTTAATTGATATTTCCTGTAAGTAGTTTGCTAGCAACGTAACCTGGCTCTTGGCAGAATCTATACCTCGAGTTCCTGCTCGATCCTTCTGAGTTCTGCAACTGGATACCTTTTCCGCAGTTCACACTACTTATGGTTATTGTAACGCGATAATTAGAACTTCTCCAACTGGTGAACTGAATCTGCACTCTGAACTGTTCCAACTAAGCAACTCAACCTTAACAGCGTCAGAACATAACTACTTAACTGCATCAGTACTCACTTGTTCTCTCTCGCTGAGGCTAAAACCCAACTTCAACTCGAAACTAAATCTGACATTTTCCCCCTGCTCCAGCTCGGAGAAAATTTCTGTTCCCAAATTTGCTAGGTTGCAATTTGTATTTACGAATCATATCGCACCTTGCTCCTTCCTGCTCAAAATTTTCTCCTTCTGGGGGTAATTCGCTTCAGCGTCTTCTACAAGTTTTTCCGTCTATGATTCTACAGGAGCTATTGGCTCACGGTTGGGTAATTCCTACTCTTTGTTCGGAGCGCGGCTTTTGTCTGAATATAATATAACTACGGGTTGGTCCTCTGTATTCTGGCTTGTTGAGGAATGCCAAGTAAGTTTCGAAAACCAACAAATTTTAGAATATTATTTAAATGAAAGGCGCGTATCACAGTCTATTTGAGCACCAGCAGTCGCTGACGATTTCGGAAAACATTTATAATTTTTCCTGCGTTACGTGAATTATGAGATGCATAATTTTCTAATTGTGAGGACACAAGTACCGTGTTAAGGTGGCAAGAAGGAAGCGGGAGGGAGGGATTTTGAATAAAAAATCTTATTATTATTAGAGACGTAGACCTGTTTGAATAAAACACCAAGGTAAACGTTTTCTGCATGATGAGAGGGAAAGAACTGGTACCATCCTTATTATGGTCTTATTATTACTGAGTTTAAAAGAATCGTATAATAATTTTGAACTGTGAGTGGTGAGTGTTAATGAAATACTGACGTTCCCGGTAGTCAGTGAAATGAGAGCCGCTATTGAGGGTTGCAGTGCCAGGATCCGTGACTTGGGGAGAAACGATCGCAGCCTATGAATAGGTAACGCTTCTTAAGGGACACGATTTTATGCGCTCATAAATCAGATTTAACGCGAAATGGGTTCGGAGGTGAGAGAGTTCAGTCAAGAGCGCAAAATTGCACGTCACTCGGAACGATTCTCATCTCATACTTTAATTGGGAAAGTCGCGTTTCTGAGCTTGTGCTGCGGAAATAGGTCTTGCACGTCGATTTTTTTTCTATTGGAGAAGGATAGGAAAGGAGAGTGTTGTGTGCGTAACTTTTCCCGGGTTTAACTTAAATCGGGAGTGTTTGCATTGTATCATAATAACTTCATGGCGCATTATTAGCATTAAAGGTTGGCGAGAAATTTATCTCAGCCCAATATCTTCGATGCTGTTAATATATTTGTTTTATATAAAAGGCTGAAAGTCTGTAAATAAATATTTAATAATCATTCGGCTCACGATGTTGCATTAACTATAATTTGTATGCGTACACTACCAGACATTTTCAACATTTTCGTCGGCCGTTTTCGACCGTCGCTTCTTTATCAAAGTTCCAGTAGTTAAAAAGTATCGTGCCATATATTTATGCTTTAATCAGTTAGAGCATTATGCTTAAAGATTCGCCGAAATTCTATTGTGCTCTAATAATTAACACTCTACATAGCACAGAACAGTTTGCGCTTTCATCTCCAGTGTTGCCATTTTTATAACCGACAGGATTCTAAACTTGTTCAGTTTCCCTTTCGTACAGTATAAACGTTGTTGTAAGTTTCTATCTTCAAATAATATTGTATGACTTAGGGACATTTGACTTAAGCACTCTGTGAAATTCTCGTTCCGGTGTTAGCTCAGGTTCATAGCCTTCTTTTTATTCTTACTCTTGACGGGTCCTGAAATTTTCGTAGTGACCTATCATAAGTTCTTACAGATTATTTTTTGACTAATGAAGTCTTTGCTCCTCTTCAAGGAGAGTCAAGAAGTCCGTTTCCTTCATCACTTGTTTAAGATATTCTTTGTAAAATTAGTTTATGGTAAATGATAAAGACATAGGGGAAAAGCGAACAATATAGAGGACGTTGACTAAGAGAAGGGATAGATTAATTGGCCACGTTTTAAGACACGAGGGTCTTGTAAAATTAGCATTAGAGGGAAGGGTGTGGGGTAAGAAAAGAAGAGGGTGGCTATGGATGGTATACGCTAAGCAGATTAAGCAGAATGTGGGTTGTTCTACTTATAAGATGAAAAGGCTTGCGCAAGTTAGGTTAGCATGGATGGTTGCATCAGACCAGACTTAGGACTGAATACAACAGCAACAACAAATTATAAATTATAATTTTTTTATTAAAAATAATATAGAGGATAAAATGACATGAACATGCATGTTCCTAAGGTTTATCGGGGTAATAAGAGTTTTGAATCCCCTTAGTGCTATAAGTACTTCTGGCTACGAAGATCATTACGACGTGCCCCGAAATTGCTTTTTAAGTACAACTTTAAGGGAAATTGCATCCACTTCCTGTGTCAGATATATTTATTGGGTGCTAATTACCAAACGTTTAAACTTGGTCTGAGAATTAACACACGCTAAACAAAATAATTACTGACGTTGTGTATGAATTAAAACATCGCTGAGAAAATAAAATTTTAACCTTTTCAATCTTATGCCCGTTGCAACTCCACGTTTCGCTCACTCTGAATATACGTATACGTGTCTGGCACGCGATATTTAGTATTTGTTATATTTTTTATTTTATTATAAATCGCTTGACCGATCAATCTATTGTGGAGAAATTACGTCACCCACCATCATGTGTTTTGACAGGAAAAAACGTTTTACGTTGCGCTACAATTTTCATTTTTCTTCCCAGTTAATCGAAGCTAAGCCTTTCTACGTAGCAACCCTTTTATATATAGAAGGGTTATTGCCATTATTTTAAGGATACGTGTGTTGCTAGGTTTAGTGGATTCGCATGTAAGAAACATTTTAGACTACGCTGACTGAAACATAATGCAAATTGCGAAGTATTTTTGCCGTTGATCGGTGAATCCCATAATTAGTTTCTTTGGTAAAATAGTTGCTACACACTAAACTCGGTTTCCAACGTGTTATTACTGCATACGGAAGTTTGATGAGTATTTTACAACCACAAAGCTATCTCGTACTTGTTGCTGATAATATTTATGCCGCTGTTTCGTTTGCGTACGGTGGAACCGTTAATGAAGCGCGGGGGCGATCCTATCCCCCGTATTAACCGCGTCATAGTGGCTGCGTTCCCTTAAATTCAATTAGTTTTTTAATTGCTGTGTCGCGAGCCACGGGTTTAATTACGAGAAAATGAGGGCGGCCTTTTACTGCTGCGAGAGCCTGAGTTATGGCTGGCGAGTGTGTGTGCAGGCCAAGTCTCATATCGCCTCTGGGTAATGAAACGTAATCCCACCCTCTACCACCTGCACTGTGATACAACTGTCAAACCGTCAGGAAATAATCCTCGCAGCTGCCCCGCAACGGACACCTCAAATGGATACAATTCTTCCCCGTCAGCTTCGTAAATACGCCGAGCGCAGCGAAAACACCGCACGACTACGGATTTGGCGAAAAACCTTCCTGGGGAAAGTATTAATATCCAGTGTGGCTGACATATTTGGCATCAGCTTGTAATATGGAATACAAAACTAGAGGTGAGATCAGTTCAGACTGTTTTATGGTTATCGCAAATCTTTTACGCATGGACGAACAACATACTTCTTTAAAGAGTATAGTTATAATTTCAATTGAAGCCCAGTAAAGCATATAATTAATTAATTATATGCTTTACTAGGCTTCAATTCAGGATTCCCCACTAACTTAGATTAGAATTCAATGCACCTACAATCAATATACGCAATGTCCGTCTTCACGTATTTCCTAGAATTAGGACGTGAGGATTGTGATTAATGAAGTGGTTTACGGAATGGAGAAGTGTTAAGTCGGTCCTTGGACGTCGACTCGGATTAGCTCAGTTGGTAGAGCATGTGGCTGGATATTGCAAGGGTTTATTACGAGACTTGATCCTGAAGCAAATATCATGGGAGAAGGTGAAAGTAATGAGCAAGGAATAGCACTATCTGGCCTAGAACCTGGAACAATGCAGCTTTTAGACCCAGGAGAAGATATAAAATTTTCAGAGCCGTCAGATGTAGGAGGAAGTTATGAAGCGTTTATGAGACAGCAACTCAGGGCAATAGCAATAGGTACAGGAATAACATATGAGCAACTAACAGGAGATTAAACCGGTGTTAATTATTCATCAATCAGAGCGGGATTAATAGAGTTTCGTCGTCGATGCGCTATGCTGCAGCATAACATTATGGTATTTCAGTTTTGCAGACCAGTATGGAGTAGATGGCAGTTCTTTGTGGAGAACTCCGTATAGATGAAAAAGTAGTAAAAGCAGCGAAAGAAGAACTCAACAACCATCACCTATAAGGTGAATGGTTAAAGATTAATCAATTTGAAATTGATCATTCCTTGGTCCGGTTGACATTTTTCCATTCTTGTCTTTCTTCTGAGAATATTTATTTTATATATAAAATCCTCTCGGGTTTCCAACCGGGTCAAAGAGATTATCAGTGACGTTTCAATGGTTTGCTTTGCCATCATCTTCAGACTGAAGTATCAAATTCGGTAAGGATGTATATAGCCCGAGGCAAGTCTGTGCAAGCACAGACCGCCTGTGATTGGCTAGATGTTGACGACTCGGGCTATATAAATGCTTACACTTACCTAATTTGATACTTCAGTCTGAAGAGCAGAGCAAGCCATTGAAACGTCACTGATAATCTCTCTGACCCGGTTGGAAACCTGAGAGGATTTTATGCATGCCATTCACCGGGAAAGACCTCGTATTTTAATAATTATTTTATATTTAGTTCATTGAACGAAACTGGTTCAAAAAATATAAGTTTCAGTTAATTATTATGACTTTGTCACATATTTAGCTAGTTAATGCTGCTCGACCACAGAAACAAGTTGTCAGTAAGGCTCAAGCATCAAAGATTGTTTTTCAAATTCTAGACGACCTTAAATTGCAACACCCAAACATTTTTTTCTAAATATACGAATGCCATGAACGTAGGCCTGTTGTCTCTTATCCTAAAATTAAACGCAGAGTCAATATTGCTTCCTAAAACTAAACTGATCTTGTCCTAACTCGCATTCTATTTGACATTTCATCCTCCTATTTCCAATTTCCGTTCATATTTTGCATGCATGAGGTACTAAACTAATTATCCTGTTCGCATCTATCATCCCCTGTGTTCTTCAGTATTGGGATAATTATGTTGTTCCTAAAATCTTATGGTATTCATCTGTTTCGTAGATTTCGCGAACTGACAAGAACAGCCATGATATTTCTTCTATGCCCGATGATCTCAACAACTGCGGTGGTATTTTATTAATTCCCTGACGCTTTACCGTTGCTCAGATCTTTCGGCACTCTGTCAAACTCCCCCAATTCATCATCATCCACATCCTCTTATTTTATTGCTGACCGCTCCAGATTTCTACCGTGATACAGCTATTCTAGACATTCCTTCCATCTTTCCTTCTTTACCTAGAATTGGCTTCCCATCTGCTTTCCTAATGTTCTTGCTAGTATTTTTATGCTCTCCGAATGTTTATTTGATTTTCCTATAAGCTGCATCTATTTTCCCTTTCACCATGGTATCTTCAACCGCTTTGCATTTCTCATGGAGCCAAGCTCCTTTGTCTGCTTTGCACTTTCTAACTATCTTATTCTTCAGGCGTTCGTGCTGCTCTTTAAAATATTCCTTACCAAGGAAATTTTCAGTGACGTCTCTCCGCGAATTCGCGCATGAACCTACGCATTGCACTGTTTTTATGGTGACAACTGTAATACATTGTACAATGGTCGCATTGTGTGTGGATCCTAGATGCAGTAATTCGTACGTACGAGGCATAGAAACTGTGACAAAGAGGCGTCGGGAACAGAGACGTCAGCCGCCTGGGACTACGCGGCCCCAGAAGATAAACAAGAGGTGCGACTGCTGAATCTGAGCACACGCGCGCTGTGTGCCTTCGTCGTCTTATCTGCAAACACGCAAAGCTCACGCGGTTCCTCGTGAACTAGATGTTGGTTCAGCGTACATAATAGCAAACCCCACAGTTATCATCCGATTCAATTCTCAAATTATTTGTTTCCAAAGCAAAGCAAGTCATAATAAGTTAGTGTGGAAACAACATTCTCGTTAAATTGCTATACTTTCAAGTATTCCCCATTTTTTAATATTTCTTCTATGGTTTACTTATTATAAAATACAAATACCAACTACAAAAATAACACGACCCCGGAGGTTGCAGCAACAACACGAAATTTATATTACATTTTAATTAAAAACTGATTAGGTCGCTAAAGTCGGGAGGACGAAACGTCTTCAAATAAAAATATTTCATTTCTGACTTTTGGCCATCTTTGCCTTTTATAATATCAGATTCAGTTACTCTATAAGAATATCTAAAAATTAAATCAAAATCCCAGATCGATCGCAAATCAAACACTGCAATTTTGTAGAGGAGTTATTAGTTTAGTTGCGCAAATAAGTTATATTGTCAAAATACAACTAGTAATATTTTATGGTTACAACTAACACAGTCCGCATTAATCTGTTAAGCCATCGTGATTCCAATATGTTAAATATAAAAGGCTACGTCATTAACAATAACTTTTAAAGTTTTTATTTTAATCAAATAACAAACTATACTACTTTTTGTTTCTCATTTGAGACTTATTCAGGTATACTAGAATGAAAATTACAGTGGATTACATTAGAATACGTTACAAAAATATTTTTAATCCAATACCTGGTTTTCAACTTACAAAAATTTATCCATCTACAGCGCATTCAAAATCCGTGCCGTAAGGTATTCTAATTGCGTTAGTTTTTGCAGCTTTAATACTTAATTGCCACTGGAGAAATTTCCCCAATTAATAATGCTATAGCACATATACATGAAATTAAGTGAAGTACGCCATTTTTACGTATTTTGTATAGTATAATACTGTGCAGAAATAAATAGTGTTGATTTATCCGGATGTTACTTTGACTGTTCTTTTATGTAATTATACACGTATAGTTATCCTGTTGTAAAAATCGTGAGAATATATACATGGTGAATGTCATGGAGTAGTACGGGTTTAAGAAATATGACTCATGGAGACAGAGCGAGAGTTGTCCGTTATTCACTGAATCTTCGGCCTTCCCCCGACGGAAGCACTTCCATCCACGTAAATAAATGTGCTATATATTTATTTTTTTCCCTTCCTGAGCTTTCCGCCTCGTGAGGGATTTGATAAAGGATTTGTCAACTGGTCTTATCTGGAGCGAAAGAATTTCCTGCTTCTGTTCCTAGGGGATAAACAATGCTGAACAACAGGATGCAATGTGTTAAAATTTATTGCTTTGAGGAAGGCTGCTGTCAAGAAATATTCCCATGCGATGTGCGCCATGTAACTTAATTCCTTAATCAACATTTTAAAATAGCAAAAAAGGGTTGTAAGCTGATACTGTATTCAACACTCTTCAACTAAAAAAGGGCGTTCATAATACTAAAGCTTGAATTGATAACTAGTTTTACAAATAAAATGACAGTAATCAAGTTTTACGAATCGGTAATTTTTCATTTTTTCAACAATAATTTTTGATGGTAGGTCAGTTAACAGATTAGTTTAGATATTATCTCATACTACACATTTTGATAATTATGGTGTTATGTTATACCGAAAATATTATTATTAAATTAGATGGAAATTGTTATAAAAATTCAGTCAAATGTAAATATAATGAATTTAATTTGGGTTATAAAATCAAAAATTCAGTACAAATTTTTATGTTTATTTTATTGAAAGTTAATAATATAGCTCAAACAAAATGCTCATGCGGTAGAATATGAAACTAAATTATATTTGATTTACCGATTAAAATTAAATGTGGCGGACATCAGCTTACCACATAATCATAACGGAATTTATAAAATTGAAAGAAATCATAAAATGTTAGGAGAAAATGAAACAGATTTAAATAATGTAATTAATGTAATTGATAATAAAATAGAAAGTTTGATATAATATCAAATAAATTGCAATACACTTGCCAAATTCTTAATTTTATTACGAAATCAAATAATTATTGAACAAATCTTTCATTCCCAAATTTAGGGACCTCCTCGGTTATATAAAATTAAAATGTAATAATTAAGAGACCTTTAAACTAAAAAATTTGGAGGGCTACTACAACTACCAGAGCAGAAAACTTCTCTCTCTTTAATTGCTCTCACAAGTTTTAATTACAAACAGCTGAATAAGACAAACTTGGGAATGAAACATATTTTTGGAAAATAATTTTATATTGTAATTAATTTCTGATTGTTGGCCAATTTATTGTAATTGCGAATCTACTCGTTGATGTTGTAATCAGACTGGTCTGATTCAACCCTCCACTTTGCCTATCCTCCGCAAGCCTTTTCACTTATACATAGCTACCACATCTTACATCCTCCCTAATCTGCTTAGCTTATTCCGTCCTACGCCTCCCTCTTATGTTCTTACCCCCAACACACTTCCTTATAATGCTAATTTTTTCAAGACCATGTCTCAAAACGTATCATATTAATAAATCGCTTCTCTTGGTCAAAGTCTTCCAAACTGTTCCCTCTTCCCCTATTCTGCTTAGAACGTCCTAGTTAGTTACTCTATCTGTATTTTCAACTCCTATCGTCCACGTCCCATATAAAGTCACACTCCATACCATCATCATTAGTAATGATTTCCTAATATTCATACTTATATTAGCCTTAAGTAAATTATTATTTTTTCTTCGAAAGCCTTTCTTGCCTGTTATATCCTACTCTTTATGTCCACTATACGTCTACCATTTCTATTTATTATCCTGCCCAAGTACCAGAATTCCTTAACTTTCTTTAAAATATCCCTTCCCAATCAAAACCCTTTGTTATTCCACTATTTCCCATACTACACTCCGTCACCTTGGTTTCCCTCTATTAATTTTCATGTCACATTACACGATCACTAAAATTTTCCCTCATAGACCCGTTTCAAACTTCCATGGGCCCCATCTGAACCCTACAGGGAATCCCGAGGTTAAATCAACAAAGTAGGGTATAAACCGACAACATAAAGTTCTACAATATGCCAACAAATTTTGGTCAAATTAACTTCAGACCAAAAATTTAGAATACACCTATTACAATTATTTATTTTCAAAGGAATATCGGACTCCAATTTTTTTATATTTTCATAAAAAAAAGGCAGAGTAATAGCCTAGCAATCGATGATAAAATATTTCTTCCTTGGAAATTTTATAAATATTTGTCATCCTTTTGTTTACTCTGTATATATCTATAACTGATTTGACCTTTCCATATAAATTATCGTGTATTAATTATATGTTCCAAGACGAATCTTTATCTGTCATCTTTTGATACAACATTACTAATTGACGAGTATCTCAGAAAAAAGTTTCCAGATTTCTACTATCGTCGATCAGCCCTCAACGTTTGGAGAAACAAGATAATCTAAATTAAGACTCGCTGGAACGTTCTTGAAATTGGACACTGACAATAGTCTGAATGTAATAGAAATAATATTTTCAATTTAGCTAAGCTTTGTGGCCAGCAGAAAATTGCCTCTGTCATATTATACTTTGGGCCGATTCTGCAGCGCAGGGCTTCCGTTCAGAGCGTGGCTTTTATGCTGCATTAGGCAGCCATTTGTTGTAAGCTCCTCCGTCTGACAGGCAAGATACATCTCAGCTTCCCCCTTTCTTAACTGACCGAGGCCAGGAGGCTTCGTCACGGAGCCTCTGCGGTTACGCCACTTCGCCCGTCAGTGGCTGGTGGCGCCTCGCAGTGCAAGAATCACATCGAATGTCTTACCAGACAACTATCCTACATTTACCAAAGAAAAACAGATTAAATAGCTCATTTATTTATTTAATTTTCTTTAAAAAGAGAAATGATTGTGAAGTTTTTATAGCCCTCTCAAAATAAGCGACGGCGGCTGTGATATGCAGAAAGGACGACCTAATTAGGAGGAATGAGCTGGAATATGCACTAATCCGACACGATAATTAATCCTGTGACTCTTCTGATTTTCTGTAGTGCCAGGTCCGAGTAGATGTTGTGTAAAATATTCTGTTCTATGAGAAGGTCCATAATATACGACCCTGAGTGTAGAGCTATAAAATGGTTAGATTTAAGAATTTAATTGGAATCATTTTTTGTATAAATATATTTGTAGTTTTAATTGAGAAAGAACTGCTACATAAAGATCGTAATATCACAATTAATGTAAAATTTGTTTTTTGTTAAAGTAAATAGTTTTCTTATTTTTATTACGTAATCGTATTATTAACATCCCCAAATATTAATTTCAAGTTATTTTAAATAAGGTTTTAAGTTAGGCTTTTTTGACCATTCAATTTCATTGATAGGAAATGGCCTGTAACAAACATTTATATATATTCGTTAAATTAACATATTAATTTTTAATGACAAATTACACAAATAAAGTACGAGTATTTCTTCGTTACCCACTATTGCCCAAGATCCGTTCCTAACCTTTGTGTCCCCAGTAGCATCTCTCTCGCCATGTGGAATGTGAGCTCCGTGCTTTATCTCGTGCTCAAGTCGTGGTGAAAGATAAACAGCTTCTAGACGTGACCAGGCACTAGCATTTTCTTATGACTCTCCTCTTAAAAGGTTACCGCTTTCATTATTGCAATCTTAAGCCCGTACTAGGCCCAAATAAAGACTTACGTAAGGTTGACTGGAAACAATTTATGGCAACTGTTTCTATACACTCATAAAGCGCATGTGACTTGGTCTCAGAGAGTCCTGGGACAAACGTAGAACAAAAATATTTTTTATCAGTTCTGAAAAATTCTCGATCGATACTAAAAATATCCAACTTACGTTTCAGAACAGTTTTATTTTTCAATATAATTACGTTTATTTATAGAAATTAACTCGAACATACGGGGAAAAGCAGGATTTTCATACCTACACAAGCAACAGCTATGGGTACCCGAAACACCCAAAAATGATTTTGCATTACACATATATATTCACTGTCAATATACTACTAAATTGTCCTTAATTTTAAACCTGTAAGTATCGACAATCATATTTGTCGCTGAAATATAATATCTGAACTTGTAAAAGGTTCCGTCAAGTCTAATTCCTGCCCGTCTCTGTAACATTTTCTGCTGAAACTGATGCGAAGTATCAGTTCACAACCAAGCAGTCTTTACTTAATAGTTGATCAGCGACAGGTATTTCTGTTTCCAGTACAGACGGCAATCCAAGAGGGTAAAATATTTGTTCTCGAATGATCAAACTGTGATCTTCTCTGGTTCCTCCACTTTTCAATGTCTCACGTCAACTGCCCACTCCTTCCTCGGCTTATCAGAACATACTATCCTTCTCCTCTGCATCCTGATCAGTCTATACTTTTTACTGTCCCCCTGCTTACTCGACTTCAATGTCTGCTTCCTCGATCTGTCAATCCATCCTTTATACTGTCCATTTTCCCGGGTTTCACCTCCGCAGGTAAAATCCGTATATGCCTCCTCTCGAGGGATAACGCTATCTCACGTGACGTTTTCTTGCCAATCATCGTGAGTTCTCCGTCAAGCGCGGGAGATTTTTGATGACACCGGTAACAGTGTGTCTAGGAATTTCCGAAGGAGAACGCTCTTTTAGCGAAAAACAAGCTTACCGTCATAAGCACGCATACATCCGGCAACTCGGCGCCGGGAAAACCCCCCTTTACCTGGCCAGCGACATTTTCTCACTGAAATTTTTATAGAATTTAAAATTCTATAAATTTGATTAAATTTTGCTGGGTTCTACTGCTCTACATGTTCTCAATGTGTTTAAATTTTGTTAGGTTAACTGAAGGTAAGAGGTGGTGGCTCAGGCAGATAATTTCATAACACGGATGGACGAAGGGATGGCACCAGGATAATTGACAAGGTTCTTGATAGAAAAGAGTTTAATTGGAAAATGTTTCTTGTCTTAGCGCGTGGTGAACCCACTCCGTTGAGAAAGCTAGGTAAACTTATGAATACTGGACGCGGCAGTGTATTTAGGAACTGACGCAGTTTTCGTGGAGTGTAGACGAACAGTTGTGCTGAGATTCTCAGTTTGCAGTTTTAATGGCTGTAGGGGCAGGTGTAATGAGGTCCTCAGAGAGAGAGCAAAAGGACCATCTTCCTGCCTAGTACGGTGGTTCACCGCAACAGATCAAGCTCCCATAAAGGAGCCACTGCATATTTCTAAGATCTTCAGCCACGTTCTCGTTTCAACTCCAGTTTTCAGGCGATCTGTAAGTTGCACAGTTTCATTCTTCGATTGACCAAGGTTAGAAACTTTTCATCGTATGGTATTGATTTAAGCTATAAAATTTCTCAGGAAATGTGTTTGCTTATTACAATTTAAAATTGTTCTTTGATATTATTCCGCCACCAATCAAACAATTTATTATAATAGCAACGTTATGCTGAGTAGTTTTCCTCTGTTTATTTGGTGTCTAGAACTTGGTGGACCGGATGATTAAATGGTTAGGTTGTGGGATAATATCATTTATGAAATGTAATGCCCTCAAACTTTCCGTTCGTAGATACACATCACCTTCATGATTCGAATCAACTATTGCTTCACATAATAAATATAAATTAAATGGACGTTGGTCTGAGTTTCAATTGAAGCTCTTGGAATATAAATTAAAATTAAAGTAGACTTAGATAAAGCACTCACAAGCCAAACCCTTCTTTTTCTGACGTCTCTTTCGGAACTTCTTCAGAATTGGTATAGAATAATTTGTTACGTAATAGGATACTCTATTATGTTGATTGCAGATACGCGCTCCATACATATATACTACATCTTGAATTACAAATTTCCTCGTATGCAATAATTCTCTTTTTTGCCTGTTAGTCTTTTCACAATGATAATTATACTGCTACCCAAAATTATCCGATATGCTTCGATATGTAAAAAAATTAGCATTCCATCTAACTATATTACACAAATTAAAATAAATATTGTACTGGCTAAATTGGAGAATACTCCAATATGAAAAATGCAAGTGTTCCGAATCTGTCCCACAATATGACACTGACTTTGTGTTTCAGTTATTTGCGACAAACTTATATTTGTGAGTAAAGAATTCATTTTTGTAGACTTAATTTCTTTAATCGATTTTTAAAAGCATTTGATTATTACTGAAATTTATTACCATTTTTCTCTAACAGCCTTTAGTGAATGGTGAAAATTATCATATAATTTTTCAGGCACGTTTTCTTGCGATACATCGTTAGCCATAACCAATGGAGAACAGTTCGTCTTGTATATATATATATATATATATATATATCCCCAATATAAATTTGTAAGATTTTAATGTACAGTAAACTATTAAATTAAATTTTGAATTTAAAAAATCTGGCAGTAAAATTTTCAAATTGTCTCTTGCACAAATAATTTATATAAAATTTTATAAATAGGCTAATCAAAGTATATCCTTCAAAGCAATTATATATTCAGTGATTTTTTCTTGTATTAAGTGCTCTAGTTTAATAATCTTACATTCATGTACTGCAATTTATTTCCATAAGCATAAAATACGTTTTCAAATAATATACAGAAGAAACTGCAGTAGAGACTCCTGAGTGGTAACATTGTTAGCTGAAGTACGGACAAATATGTTAACTTCCCAAGCCGAGAACTAATTACGATGTTATTAAGTAATATTACGGTGGTTAAATATAGTTAATTAATGGTGTCTGGTGAGGGTGTGAAGCAGAAGGGTAGCAGCGTCTGACGTACTGTTAGAGCCGATATCCAGACTGATGGGTCTTATGGCAGGCGCAGGCGGGATCAGGATCGGCGGATCGTAATTTATTCTGCCCACAGCTTGCATTTGTTACTGCCACGCATCGCAGTAATCCTTGGATTCGCACAACTTCCCCGCGCTCTGACGTGGATGGGAATCGCCGACTGTTCCAGATTAGTTCACTCCACCTGCTGCAGTCTTAAACTTGCATCCTCTAATAAAATATGCCTCTCTCTATGTCCAAATATATTATCGCCATTCCATACACCTCAAGTGTGCAAATTATAGTTCATGTGATGGCTTAAGCTCCAGAGAATATTAACGTAGCTGTTGAATTTGATTAATTTAAGTCGGAGGCGATGAATAACTCATAGCTAATAAAACACAGAGTGTATAATGGGATAGGGGGAAAGTTAATTTTTAAACTAAAATTAGTACAAATTTATTAATTTAGCATTAAAACAAATTAATTTATTAAAATAAAAATTTAAATACAAATTTATAATCTATTAATATTTCCAACTCAATTTAATAAGGGTCACACATGAAATTTTTGTGGGTCGTAAACAGCTCCGTCATTTTCCCACGTCGGTCTGCCTTCCACGAATTCTGGTTGCATCCGGAGCTCGTTCCTCGTCACTGGCAAATTACGTGGACAGTATTCCACCTGCTTAGAGTTCAACTCGTAGGGACGTCCTTCCATTACGCCAACAAGATTCTTCGTTGCCTTCTCTGTGTTACTACTACCAGACTCAGTTGTCGGGTCTCGTTGTCAAATTACTACACTATCCGCTCCAAGACTCGAGCCAGACCCTATCCTCTATCTTATCTCCTCTGCCTTTGCTTATTCAAAATGATACTCCAGACTACTAATTTCCAAGACCCCGTCTCCTCTCCACCTTCCTACTTCTTCCAAATTTCTTACCCACTGACTTCCTCCTCATTTGAAGATTCTTACCCAACTGCCTCTTCTCGTCTCCAGGTCATCTCTGCTCATGCCCCCACCGTGGGGTGGATGGTGGAACATGTGACCTCCAGCTACAATAAAATATCCAGCTTGGCCCGCTGTTTTCGTCATATTTCGTGAAGGGATAAAGCGACCTACGAAATTCCGGTGGGTTCAATGCTCTAGGCCAGGTAGCGTCAGCTAATCCCCAAAACTGAGAATTTCACACGGATGGAATAAAATGACAATCAAATCCTTAATTCGATACAAGTGAGTCACAATTTTTTTTCATCTTCATGAAAGGTGACAGGTTAAGTATTTGAGTTAGGTAGCGAATTGTTTTCCGGTGAATTCGATTGAACATAGTACTCGGGTTTCAACTTGTAAATTATTTCCAATACTTTTAAAATATGAGTAATAACTGTCTGAAACATTATAATAATTAACAAAAGCATATGAACAGTATGTATTGTTGTGTATAAATAGAATCGACGTGGAGGGACAGAATATGTCTACCAATGATAGAATTAGATAAAACCTCGACTTTATAGGTATTCCGCTTACCGAATTTTTACGTGAGAGTAGTGAAATGTAAACTCTGCCCTAACTGTTGAGCGGGTGGGTACTTTGTCCGGTGCTGTTATTTGATAGGGACAAAGCGTATTCGGCGATAATTCGCCAGCGCTGCGGTGGTTATCCAGGAAAAGGTCCGACTTGATTGGAGCGCTCTCAATACCTCGCTGCCCCTCATTACAGCATGCATTAACGATTTCCACTTGCATCACCAACTGTGATTAATTACAGCTCAAATTACTCGCTCGGGTAACAGTAAAAACTTCTACACGTATAACTAAATCTGCGGGAGTTAAGCTGCGTTCACGTTCTCTACTTACAGCCTTTAGTAAATGGCGAAAATTTTCACATAATTTGTCAAGAGTTTTCTCGTGGTATATAGTTAGCCATTAACAGTTGCCGTATAGTCCATCTTAAATCACCCAACAATTCGAAATTTAAGGAGCTCAGTTTAGCATTTGGTGCTAAGTAAACGAGAAATGGGCGAACCCGTTCGTTTTAGGTATCGGACCGGAGCCACTCGCTAAGTGAAAAATGGTAGTTTTTTCCCATGACTCTTCGGTATATATATTATTACTGCTTACTCACCACTCCCGATGCACTGCAATTAATCGTACCTTCCTTCTATGAATTTTTACTTAATATTGAGCAAAATTGGCTTCAAATTTCTTTAATATAATCGTAAAAAAATTTCTTAGTTTTTAAGAAATAAAGAAATAATTACAAAAATTAAAGAAATGACTGTAGGGACTTAGTTTTTGTAATACACACACACACACGCACATATATATATATATATGAATTTAATGATTTCAAATGGACTCGGGTTTCCTTTCAAAGGAAAGCGAAAATTTTGTGTATAGTATCATATTAGTAACTTATTCACTATATATCTAAGGCAATATTCATATATACAATTATATCGTTTCTTGGCAAATTGTTCTGGCTATGTGATCGTATTAAATACAGTACAGGACTGAATCTGTATTCTCTGCTGGCAGTTTCTTTCCGTCTGATTCGGATTGACGATTTTGAGGCGCCGGCTAAAACGATTCTCGTTGACTGAATTTGCTGATATGCCTCTATGGAGGACGCTTTAGGCCAAAATAGTGGAAACTTCTATCAAATATCTACTTCTGCTGATGTCTTAAGAACTCCGCCCAGCTCACGCTAGCGACTTGTAATTTTAATGATCTCTCTGCCCCGAACTTCCTTCCATTTCACCTCGTATGGCCCCCAGAATTTTTCGCCTCCCTTCCCGAATAGCTAATCGGCTGAAATTTCAAATAGCACCCATTGGTTAATATTTACACAATTACAGAGAATAGGATTTTTTTCCTGCAGATGTTAACGAGTGAAATAAAATATTTTTTGTATTATTTACGCTCATCAGCTATTTCAGCTATACGTAGGTTTCTACTTGACATAAACAAGTCCTTCTTGAATTAGGAACGAATTTCAACTGTCTGTAACAGATCTTTTATGTTGTTGTCCGAAGGAGGATTGTTTCCAATGTCCTAAAATGGATGTAAGCGCTGACTACGCACACACAAATAATACGTTGAAGGCCCTAAGACTTTTTCTCGCGCAATTTTATTACATTACATAATATTAGTTTACCAATTTTATTTCATATGACACTAAATATAATTTTCCAAAATAGTCAATGCACTATAATTTACCCAAACAGGTACAGAATCAAACTGACACTGGAACCTTCTATAAGTCTCGAAGCCATAAATATAGCTTATAATTTTTTTTATGATTGCTAATAAATAAAAAGAATGCGTTGGTGAAATATTAACGGCTCAAAATTATTTATTTCTCTGCTTGTAGACATTTATATAACAATAATGCGCTATTCAGATTTGTTGGTGCAGATAATGACGAGCTCTGTGTGTTCCATGTCTGTAGCGGAAAGAAAAAGTCCGCTTGTTACATGTTCTTATCTACACTCGCATTCCTCCGGATTAATTCGACCTTATGTTCGATTGAAGAAAAATCTGAATAGTTGTTGACGAAGATTAGTAGTCCTTGCAGCCTTCAGTGACGCGATCCAGTGCCAAGACCGTGTGACTCGCGCGGACTGCCTAAACAGGATAACAGGTGCTCGGAACAGGTGATGTTTACGTGTAGGACCTCCGTTTATAGCTTCTTAACAATGAAGACTTGCATTTAAACAAGTGAGACATCGCTAAGGGATAAGAATAAATTGCTTTCGTGCAATTGCCAATATATTATCTAGAACCAAAGTGTTAAGAAACGTAAAATGAGTTGTAAACTTTATTTACTAATATACAAAGAATTTTTAAGGAAAGATACAGGAATTGAATTATTTTTACGACACATAACTTAGTTGGTACAGTATCTGTCCCGAAAGTCTAGGATCCGAAGTCAAGAACTATCTATTAATTATTATTATTTTACCCAAAGTAACAATTTCGTAAACTTCATTAGTGTATTAAATGCAATTGAGTTAAACATTTTATAAATAGATAATAATAATCCCGTTGATAGTCACGGTTTTAAAATGACATTTTATTTCAAACCGTAGCTTTAGGCATCTTATACAAGGATATTGGTACACAATACCAATGGTATACCAATGCTCTATGTATTTGGAATTCATTTGGCAGTATAAATTGCGGAAAGCTACCGTTTGAAATAACGACTTATAATTGTGACAGTCAATGAGTTTATTATCTATTTATAAACATTAATAGGTCAAAAAATTTACGCATTACATTTTTTATTATTAAAAAGGGATGCCTGTGGGAGTTTCCTCTCGCAAGCATTTCTCCCTAGATTGAGTTCAGGACTCACCTGACTCCGTTTGGAATGCTTCGTACTCTCTATTGTTTTTTCAAAGTTCTCACATGCCGAGGCACCTTCACATATTTTAGAAGGGTTGAGACTTCAGACATACGGCAAGAGTTGTCCGCTGATCCCATTGGATCAGTCGACCTACTGCCTCCTAAAGCTGGTGGAGACGCGGAGAGGAGAATGCTGCGACCTCACATCAAACTCAGCTCCCGTCATACGGAAGGGTGTGAGAATAGTGCCCGACCTACCTGATGCAGGATTTATAGGGGTTTCCCTGCATCTCTTTAAGTAAAATACCAAGCGGGATCCTTAAACTATAGCCTGGGGGCCCTAGTCAACCCTTGGCTACCTTGCTCTACCTACATCCCCCCTTTATCAATTCCATTCCTATGCTATTAAAAGGGGAGTTGTCAGTTTCGGGATCGCCCTCATGTAGCCAATTACACAAAAAAAGCTTCAGATGCGTTCAAGTACATTCTCTTTATAAATATAATTGCCTGTTTCTTTGTATTATTCTATATGTATGTGCTTATTTAAGGTACCACTAGATTTCTTGAGTTTCTGACTTATGGCTGTCGTTATGATGAAATTCAGCTCTCGTAAAGTAGGGGACGTAAAAAGGTGAATTTATAAAATATGTAATGCTCTCGATGGTTTAATCTCGAGTTGACAAAGTGATTACTGTCGAATTAAATACTGTAGTGGGATAATATAAATAAATTCCAGAGCATCGCCGGGCACCCACCTAGTTATATATATTTTTAATTCAACACATTACACAAGTATGCAACCTTTGTGTACCTACTTTATCGCAAGTTATTATGGTCGAGTTTGATTTATAATGTTAAAAAATTTTACTACAGCCTACATAGACGTGTTAGAAATATAAAAAGTATATTTACTACAATTTGCAGTTTGTGATTTAATTTATTTCTCGGGAAAGCATATTATAGGCTACAGTATCAAATAAACAGCAGGTTCACAAGTTGTCGATGGGAAGCTGGCGCCTGATAACCTAATTTTGTCAGTGCGACAAAATGTCGCGGATGATGTACAATCTTTAATGTCCTTGTGAAGCAAGCAAGCGCCTACCCTGTATTACCTTCTTTATCGTCGCTTCAAATCAAGTTTGCCGGAGTGGAATTCGATTGCCTCCCAGATAATGGGGCTAATGAATTTGAAATCGAATAAGCTTTTCGAACACAGACAGACTCAATTAAGCAAACAGTGTCTCCTCACACTCTCGCTGCGCCCTAACTTAGGAGCTGCCAGATATAATCCGCCTCTAACTTGTGAGCGCACTTCCTGCCTGCCTAAGTAAATCCGTACTCAGACAGACGGACTGTTAACATAGGACGGATTATTTTCTTCAGATTATGGTAAATGTTGGACTGGCAATTCTCGTGTTCTTAGTTAAAGGTAGCCGCAATCGTTCAATTATTTCAATGTGGTGATTAATGACAAATTGGCGTACTGCACGCCAATTCTATATTTGTATAAAAATCAATTTTATCTTTATGAATAAAAAGCCATTATGTGAAACGGAAGGATCCTTTATGTCCGTAATTTTTGAGAGTATGGTATCACCGACAAGTGGTTAGGAAAATAAAAATAGAAGAAACGATAAAGAAAAATTGTCTGTGTAGACCAATTATAACTATTATTTCTACAACATTTATTCAAACAGTAAACAACGGGTGAAATGATATAAAGAAAAGTAAAAAATCAACACACAGTTTATTTTAAGTCATCTGATTTGTTTTTACATTATAAATGAAACAGTAAATTTTGTGTTGATTTGTTCCTTGTCTTGAATTAGATAACTAACGACCCGTATGACAGACAATTACAAAAAAAAAATTGACAATTTAAAACTTAATATTGAATAGACGTTTCGACCTGCACTTGAGGTACTTGTACATATTTTATAACAAATATCTATAAATATTGACAAGGAAGACGTGTGTTGGTGAAACGTCTATCCGATTTTGAATTTTAAGTTATTGCTAAAAATTTTTACCATTTTCTATTCTACTGTTCGTTAATTATTACCTAATTTATGTTCTCAAAAGACGGTAATTCCTAATTTATTGCGTTATCTCAATTTTTTATTTATTGTCAAATATGAAAGTTTTGAAGACTGAAAAAAAATTCTGAATTTTTCGGTGTGTTTAAAGCAGATTTATAGGTAACTTGCTGGGAGAACGGCGTTGCCCGGGAATATATATTTAGTAACCCGACACGACGGTATTTTATTTGACAAGTAATCTTTTGTCATCACGTGATTAAACCATCCCCACAGTGTCCCATCTTTGTATATTTACCTTTCCATACTACGCACTTTATGCCGTCGTAACCACTGCAATGACTCCGTATCTTAATCGTATCAACAAATGTGCTGATATGTACAAAAAATACTCAAATAGTCAATTGGATAAATAACCGTTTTTATTCTGCTCTAAAAACGAAACAACGTGTACAGAAATTTTATAAACTTTAATTCAGTGAATATGCAAAGATGACAGTTTTATTTATGTATCTATTTAGTTTTTAGTATTCAAGCTTCAGGGTAAACCTTATAACTCGCAGTTGCTTTTGAACAGGTCCCGCTTTCAACGATAGGTTAATTACGGCGCACGTATGGACCACGAACCCTATTCTGTAGAATGTTTTCTCACTTTTTTATATGTCTATATATAGAACATACTAGCGCAGGTTAGATGCACAATGCCGGAAACCTTCGCGGAAATGTACTCAACAACTTCCCAAAGTTTCATTGCTATCAAATTAATTGTGTAGTAATGCATAAGTGACAATCAGACTATTATGACTTTTTTGGCTTGTTTAGGTCACGTTGATTTTCGACGTTCTTGCTGACGTTCCCTTCTAGGAATAAGCGGCAAAATAGGGGCAGAATTAGGAGTGGCCAATAACATCCCATCGATATTTAAGCTACATTGTGCACACACAGCAACAGTCTTGGCCTAGTCTTGAAAATCCTCATCACTAAAGAGCGAAATGTCGGCCAGAAGGTGACCTATCAACGAAAAAAGCGTCGTATAATAATGATATAAATATGGCCACTAAAAGAATCGGTAGCTTTAGACAGACATTTGATTTTATATATATCGATTGCAAGTTCTAGTTGTTTTCCGATTCACTGCAGCCAATGCTGCTACTTTCATAACAATTCATCATCCACCAGTTTTGTGTATCATTACTGAAAGGGAACATTCCATTTTGTATTACAGTGATCTCTAACTACTGTTCAGTATTATTGGGTCGCAATTAAATTTATTCAAGCAAAGTAGGCGTGGTTTTAGTGTGCTCTAATACTCCACATTACAACAGCATCTGCTTCTGTGAACCACTAATGAAGCGGGTAATTGCCGATTGACCACTGATCTGTTTGCCTTAGCCAGCGCTGCAACACCTGCAGCTGCGGATGACGCGGTCCAGCCACTCGTGACATTCGGGCAACTCCAAAACTACTCCAAACTGTGAAACGCAGCTCATCAAAATGTTGACCAGACACGTTACGTATACAGGCTGGTAGGCAGTGAAAAACATGAATCGGTGTTGATCGAATTTTATCCTTGATTTTAAAACCACCTGCGGCGTAGAAGGTGTAATAATTTCTTCATCAATCCATTCTTCCACTGGAAGTTATTACCAAATTAGGAATCCGTTTCATATTTTCTAACGTATATAAAAACGAAATACTTGCTAAGTTGAACTATAATTGGGTCCAATAAATCGAGTCAATAAAATAAATCTCCAGGAATAAATGTCTCTTTCAGGAGAAAATACATAACGGTGTTTTCCCTGTTGTTTCCGCCGGTTGATGATGAACGCTTGCAGTGCTCTACCGTGCGAACTAGGCAGCGGAAGCTCTGGAATTAGTTTTGTTATTGTGAAGATGCATTAGACATCCACACAACATTCCATGCCGGTGCCAGAATTTGAACCCGAAACCTCTAGCTGCACAATACTTATATCTCATTCGCCACCATAGTCTTCAAAATGCGACTGTATCCTCCACTCCTAGTGGTTTTCAATGAACTGGAAGCTCTGTGGGTGTTCTTCAATTCTTGGTTAGCAGCACTAGCGATTGTCTTCAATGACAAGGATAAGGAAACCTGTCGTTTTGAAAATCTTGAAACGTCTCCATAAGTTGAAGATTAATTAAATAAAGAAGTAACCGTCATATAAGGTTTAATATTTAAACTTTATATATATATATATATATTGTATGATTCATGAGTCTGTTATTTTTCCTTGAGGAAAACAGCCTGATTTGTCTGTCTGAGAATAAAGTCGATAGGTAGAAACAAAGCGTGGGGCTACTAGGAGACGTGCACAGTTTCTCTCTATTTTTGTTTTATCACACCAAGATTTCATTTCCTTAAATCTAACCGGTTTTTCGGGGCCCTTTTCTGAACCACGCGTCTGAGGTCGTGACACCTGATTGGCTAGTTTGACGCGTGGAAACCAATTACACACTTTTAAAGAATGTCCATTTATCTCAATGAATTGATAGAAACTGTATCTAAGCAGTAGAAGAAGAATATGGCTCAACATTTTGGACATTTTCATTTAATCAATCGCCAAATAATGTATTAAAAACTCAGAATTAATGAAAAAAGTATCGCAAATTAGTGACGCGAGGAAAGTCAGTAATAATGAAGTATATAAATGAACTATAATTATTATAATAAAAAGTTCAACCATATGTGCAGGCAATTTTTAATTTGAAACAATTACATGTAAAATTTAAAAATTCTGCATGTTTCGACTCGGGTTATCGTCTTTATCTAACGATGATTACATATGGAGTGAATCTCTAAATTTAAGTTGAGAAAGTGAGCAATGAACTTATAATATATAAAACGTATTACAACCTGTTAATTATTTCAGTTGTCAGAACTTGCTTTAATTTTTAATCTACATCATATCAGAAGTTAATCTTTAACCGCAATGAGGTTCGTTATCTAAAATAGTGGCGTTACCATTTCGAAGCTATGATTTAATTGAAAAAAATGCTTAGTGATAGGGTCGCGTTTACAAGTTGGCAGCTTAAAATTAGGTTTATGTACCTTAATTCATGTATTCAAAATCCATTTAGTTTGACCGAAAAATGTCACAAGTGTAGCAATCAATTTTATAAACAATGTTGATAGTGGAAAATAAATTAGTAGGAGCTCTGTCGTTTTATGAATCCGGAATGAGAAATATCGTCTTAATAATACTTTCAATTCCCTTCCTATGCTATTAAAGGGGAGTTTCCTGTTTCAGCATCACCCTCATGTAGCCTGTTAACCCTCCAAAAAAATGTAGCATTTTAAATAATTACACTAGATTAAATTAAAAAGTTCCATAATGTAGGTAGACAATGAACTCATTATATATGTTATTCCTTATATCTTTGTTCTCATTCAGACTGGAATATGAAGTGATCTAATTGAAGAATCCATACATAGTTTGAAGAGTAAAATATTTTTTAAATGTCTTATATTATCAATATGACATCATAATATATATATATATACATTATTTATTATTTCTAGTTCTTTTGTCATTTTCTGTGTTGAAATTTAAGTTTAGATCACAGTTATAATTTTCATTCGGTATGTAATCCTAGTTAGATAAAAACCCAAATCTGCGTCGAAATGTCCGGCATTTTAAAATTTCTTTTGTAAGTTGTTTCTCATTAATTGTTGTCCGCTTACATGGACGTCCCTTTTATTAATAATTCAGCAGACGTTAATTGAATAATTTTAACCATGAAAATAATCAGTGTTTGGACTAGAGTGTAAATCGTAAAATGAAATTTCTTGATAAAGTTGCTTATGAAAGAAGTAAGCATTCACTGTTGTGATTGTTTGATGCGAACTTATCATAGTTCGTATTTCTGCTACTTTCAAGGTTACTTATGTAATAAATGTCACCAAAATGAGTGAACTGCTAGAATTTCCCTTGAGCGTACCTTGATGACTGGCGTATTCAAGAACTGAAATGCCCATTTATTTTACTTCACACGAAAACAGTGATTGACACGACGCATCTCGGGTGCATACAAAAATCCCATGTGCCTTTTTTTTATGTGACAAAGCGGCAAATTTTGCTACGAAACACGCGGCGACATCCAATTCTACTCGCGATTTATATTAAAGCTGCGTGCAGAGTGCAGAATTCCGTCGCACAATATTCCATCCGCTTTCTCCCCGTCCTGCGGCGTGACGTCTTTTGTGGAATACTTCATCGGTCCACTGAGAAACAATTTATAAAACAATATTTCCTCTGCGGCGTGTATAACGAAAGCTGCAGACCTTTTTCAGGAAGAGAGGAAAGGAAAAATTTACATTACACTGTGGCCCAGAATGAATGTTTTTTGTCGTCACATATTTTGCTGTTATTCAATGCATTTAGGACATGAGAAAAAGCCCCGCCAGTAAAATAAAGTTTGGTGTGGTGTGTTGGCGTACCAGCGTTTTCTCTCTCTCTTTCTCTCTGTCCCTTCCTTCCCCCGACTTCTGCGTCTCCCACACCATCCTTCTCGACATTCAGCAGCCAAGATTTTTCTCCGCGCGAGGAAGACGTGTTGCGGTTATCTTCCTATTCCTTGCGCTTCCATTTGAATTTCAAAACACACCACAAAGATATGAAGAAGCAACAACTTTGAATAATGCTTGTTTCTTCCCTACGGACTTTCTTATTGTGAGAGAATAAGTCCGAAATTATATGAGTGGGACTTTTCAGCAAATAGGAAGGCCGCAGCTCAACTGACGATATCTGCTGTCAAATGTTCATACGAGAAAAGTTACATGTTTACAGTTGCTAACCCGAGTCTCCCAGGTTGCTTCATGTTTCACTGTAAAAGGTATTAGCGATGTTTTATAGAGGTGTTTAGTGTTGAATAGTACAGAATTTGTAATTGACTTACTCAGCTGAAACAAACTAAAGTTAATCTGGCAACAGCGAAAATCTTGTAGTAATAAACCGCCGCTAGAGGCCCATGCAGGAGAATGCGTACCGTGTTTTGGAATTTCTAAATCATCATCGTTCAAAGACAGGGTGAAACAGTTGCAGGAAACGGGCTACTTGTGTAATGGAATCAGGCCAGGACGAACAGCAGCTAAACCCAAAGTAGTTGATAGAATGCGTGATACGTTCATACGCAGTCTCACAAAATCATCGCATCGTGCGAGAACTGAATTCAATGTGCCTCATATAACGGTGTTACGTGTGTAACGAAAATATCTACAGTTGCAGCCGTACAATTTTCAGATTTTACAGGCGGTAAAACCTTCCAACTAACCGTTGCGCAATGCTCTCACCGATAATTTGCATGATGTACTGGAGATTGATGGTTTCAGGAACAGATTTGTGCTACTAGAAAATTTAATACCCATAATTTATGATTTTGGGGTACGAAATGCTGTACTGTAACAACAGCGTTATTCTGAAAAAGTGTGCGTTCTCTGCGCCAATTCTATCAGTTGTCCTTTTGGTCAATTTTTCTTAGTGAAAAACTGATTAAAGGGTATGCTATGACTGGTTGTTACCACACTTAAAATAAGCGGTTACAGTCTTCATTCTGCAGCATGATTGAGCTCCACCATATTGTCGTAAAACGTACTTCAGTACTCTAACGACAGTCTGCCCCATCGCTTGATTGGCCGTGCTGGGTCAAGCGATATGATATTGCTTTGTTGTCCCTCAAGATTCCCAGATCTAACCCCCCTTGTGTTTCTTCCAATGCGGTTTTGTTACGAACAAATTCTTCTGCGTCCGTTTCCCCAACCCTTACGGCAACTGAAGCAGCGGATAACTGAAGTGTTCCAACCATTAACAAAAGATATTCTATCACGAGTGTGGCAGAAGCTGGGAAATAAAAATTAAACATTGTTAATTTATTAGTTACATTATCTGATGGTTTGGAATTAATAAATAGTTAAACGGCCTATAAATCAGAACATTTTTTAAAATAAATTAATATGTATAACACACTTATAAAATACATAGACTAATGAGTGAGATGCTTCACATCAGATCTAACAAATCGGTTATTGACAAGTAATCAAAATAAAATTTACGATTCGATTCTATTATAAACTTTGTTTCACTCCTTATACTGATCAATTGTGTTGGGTTTTACTGTCGTTACGGTTTCTACGCTCGTGCGATAAACACGCCAAAAAAATTTATTCTTAAATTTATTGATTTTGTAACTAATCTTTCATTACAGAAGTAATTGTAAGAATATTTCTTTTATATTTTTATACTTAAAATACACTAGTTACTAATAATTTATTTTTGACATTTTTTTATTTATATATATGTCAATATTAAAACGTCAGATATTGCAACTGAAAAAATATATATTGTCATAACTGAATTAAAAAGTTTTTATCTTGTGGAAGAAGCGCAGTTGCAAAATATGATCACTTTGATTACATACATGGTACGTAATTTATCTGAAAACATTGGCATATCTCTCTAAAAAGTGATAATTGTGTTAGTCTAAGAGTGTGAAAGGAAGGTATGATAAAATATTTAAATGATAACACCCACAATTTATTTTAGATTTGGATTCTGCAGAAAACATCGTTGATTTGGCCACATTATCAATGTAATTTCTTTCGTAGGTAGGGTTAAAATAAAATTAATTCGGAAAAATTAATTAATTTGTTTATCAATAACTCAAAAACGGGCACCAAATCAACGTAGATATAGTAAGGTTTTGATCCAGTAGAGGTTCTCCTTAAAATTCAGTCCCTTGCTAAGTCACGAAATGCTAATTTTAGGTACATACAGTACTGTATTTTTTTTTCAAAACTTTTATGTTTCTCGAGATATTGCCATTTTTCTACGATAATTAATTTTTGTCGTTTTCAGTGCCATTTATTAACAGAGTGACTATAATCCTGGGCCAAATCATTTGAAGAACGTACGATTCCAAAGTTGATTTGAAAAGGACTCTAGTTTAGTTTCATTATGAGGTTTTTGAAAAGAGCAAATTTTATTTTTATAAATATTTCCTTATCTTTAGATTGTTTCCCATAATAGTGTAGGTAATTTTGGAAACAACAAGAACATGTTGGCAAGATACGAACGTTTCATAAGAATCGATAATAGAGCCCAATGACAACAAATACTGTTCGCCTTCAGGATCTTGAAAACCTACTCAATTTTATGTTTTCAAGATGAACGCAATCATTCCCCTTGACCGAAACTTTCCATTTATGAATCATACCACCGTATGTCAAAGACTGAAACAACTAAATATGCGAATGTTGAAAATAATATTGTGATCACTGAATCAGATCATTGTGAGAAATAAAATGAGAGAACGAGTTTGTAGTTCGATTACACGTCCCCACACTTTATTTTTAAAAGTTAATAGTTCAACATATTCTTCCGAAAATATTTGTATGCCCATTTTGCAGGCTGTTATTTAACAGAGTTGAATAAACCATAACGAAAGTTTAGCAAGAACTAGAAGAAAGGTGTTGGTACTATTATTGATAAGTTAGGAAATTTCCCCCGCTTCCAATCTTATCGAAGCCATTACGTGAACAACTTAACATCTCTGAGGGGGAATAAAGTCGTATCCAATAGATCTCGACGAATGCCCCTCATTCTGATGGCTGACGGAGCTTCGCCTGGTACTTGAAGCGACTTGCGATGTTATTTCTGCACGGCTTCTCACTTCAATGGCACTCAGTAACCGCCATATAATTGGTCACTGGACGGTCTTTGCTAAACAAAGTCAAATCCTTTCAAAGTAATAACGAACAATAAAAATAGTTAATTTATTAAATACGCCGACATAAATGATCCATATTTATCTACACACCAATATTATACGTTGGAATATTAGTACGTCATAATAAGTGAAAGATCGGCCAATAAGTTGGCATATAATTTTATTAATATATATGTATATTGTAATGGATTGCCAAATTTATTAATTATAAAAGAAATTTTAATATATAATTTAAATGGAGGGATAATTCAATAAATAACTCCAATTTATAAACTAAAAAACGATTCAATCAGATTTTTAGTCCCGATTAATTGATGTTGATGAAAATTGGATACACCAGAAACGATTATACAGTTAACACAGTGGATAGTGACTGTTTTTTGGGATGTTATTGAGTTGTTCTACTGAATTATCTTCAAATAGTAAAAGCAGTTCCATTACTTGGCAGGTGGGAAAGCGGCCACATTTTATTTCACCAAAAAATTGTGCCTTGTCACACCTCAACGATTGCTATGGGGAAAATCCACGAATCACGGCTTGAATTGCTTGACCACCCTCCTTACTCATCAGCAGCATCAAGCGACATTTATTGTTCTCAGAGGACTGAGATTTTTGTCAAATCCGGGGGGCGTCACCTAAGTAAAGACGCTGAGTACTATTTTCTTGTATCTTTGCCGACCCTCATCATATTCCGTACTAAGTTTTATCAATTTGCTACTGTTCTACAGGTATTGTTGCAAAAATTCGAATGCCGTTTGTATCGAAAGAAAGTTTTCTGATTGAAGTGCCTTAAATCTTTGTTACCTGCACTCCGTAATTCCCCAGAATCTCTCATTAGCATAACAAGCGTCTTGAGAATTTCTTTTCTGAAACACCATCCCCTCCTTAAAAACTTATTTGCATCTGTATGGCGCAAGTGACAGTAATGGTTAAATATGCCCCCACTGTCCAAACTTTATCTCCGGCCGCAGTGCGCTCTAAATATTCATACAGAATCGGTGAAAGTGGGAAGTTGCTCACAGCGGCTGCATTTACGTTTACGTTCACGGGTGAGTTCAAGAATCGCATGCGACGACAGATAATATTTCTACGAGTTTGCGATGCTGGCGTCATTCTGGTCACGTCCCCGAACTTTCCGGGACATTTGCCTAAAGACTGTAGCATTTTATGTTTAATATCTTCCGGCCGATTTAAGAAATAATGCTGCCGCCTGGGTTTTATGCTCTTGCCCCCATTTTCTCGCCTTTGAGAAATTTCCCGTTCCCCCAGGAGTGACTCTCGTAGTTTAGGTCTGCCATCCAAGACTAAACTGGAAATATGTGTTTTCGAAAGCAAATAATGTATGTTTCATGCGGAGTACTCTGCAGATTTACAGGATTATTCAAAAAGACTTACAAAAGTATGGAAATGTTATCAGCTAGCTAAGGGCTTCTCAAGTAACTCTTTCATTTCCAACCAGGTGAAAGTCATGAATTTAAAATGACATTATGTAATTATAGAGCCATTAATGAAGTAAGAAACTTTACAGAAACGGGAGTGGAACCCAGGACTACTGCTCAGCTACCGTATAGACCCAATCTGAAATGCTGTCATGGTCCAACTTAGAACTTGTGAAGTAGAACTAAATGACTTACATCGATGGCCTAAGCTTACTTTCACTGTGTTCAGATCCATCAGTACTACAACCACGTACTAAAAGATTATATTTCGTATAAGCCTTCTTCAAATATTTTCAATTAATCAATCAAAGAAACGGACGATAGTCCTACTACATCAAGTTCGGTTTAATTAGTTCAACAAATTACAACTTGTAAATAATGACCCATTCTTAAGTTACAGTAAACGGATAATTAATTTCAGTTTACAATAAAATTGAAGAACAACGCTTCTTACATAGACTTTGGATTTCTGTAAGTGAAATATATATTAAATGATCAGGAACAAAATGATATAAAATAAAATGAATTTATCAAGGTTTAAAAATTTATGATTTTTTTTAAATCTACGACATTTTATCTTGAGAATTATAGAGAAAGAATGTTTCGTCATTGAAGTTATGTCCATTATAAGTAAAGAATAATAAAAGAATTGTATGTAATTTGTAAATTGAAAACGTTTTAAAACAATGATATTTTTTGTAGAGATGAACCTGACATACGAATAACGTTTCAGATAATATTTCTTTTTTTACTTTATATTTTGTTTATTATTAATCTCATGACTCTTCTTACGTCACCTAAAAATTAGAAAAATCTTCTACGGAATTCAAACGAAATCTGAAGAAAGCAATAGCGTTTGTGGTATATCCTGTTATCTGATTTCGGTTATTGTAGGCTGTTTGTGGTATATCCTGTTATCTGATTTCGGTTATTGTAGCCTGTTTGTGGTATATCCTGTTATCTGATTTCGGTTATTGTAGGCCGTTTGTGGTATATCCTGTTATCTGATTTCGGTTATTGTAGGCTGTTTGTGTGTTTTTTTTGGGTTAACAGGCTACATGAGGGTGATCCTGAAACAGGCACCTCACCTTTAATAGCATAGGAAGGGAATTGAAAAGGGGGATGCGGAAGGTAGAGCAAGGTAGCCATGGGTTGACTAGGGTTCCCGGGCTGTGGTTTAAGATTCTACTTGGTGTTTCACTTAAAGAGTTGCAGGGAAAACCCTAGAAAACCTGCATCAGTTAGGCCGGGCATTGGGTACTATTCTCACGCCCTTCCGAATGACGGGAGAAGAGTTTGCTGTGGGGTCGCAGCATTCTCTTCTCCATGCTCCAGCAGTTTTAGGAGGCAGTTGGGCGACTGATCCAATGGGATAGCGGACAACTCTTGCCATATGCCCAGGGTCTTCGACCCCAGTACATATACCTCCTAAAAGAAAAGAGGTAAATGTTTTTAAAAAATTTATTTCTGTTCAATCTTGTACTGTAAGAAAGTCTCCCAATGCGCTTGCATTTCACTTTTTAAAAATAATTGATCGTTAAAACATTTAATTTTTAATCTTTCATATTATTTTCCTCACACGGTCATAAAATAACGTTGAATCGTGCCGTCGGTTGAGCCTGAAATATGATTCAACAAAATGCTGTTTGAAGTTTTATTCATCTTCGACACGTACCGAAAAATTGATTATTGTGATCACTCGGTCGAGAATGCATTACTAACAGGTTTAACAACAAGCTCAGTACTAACTCTCTGATGTCATTTGTGGTCACGTAAATTGCATGGGCCGAATTCTGATTCTATATTGGACCTGCATGCTAACTAATCCAGTTTTACGTCGTGCTGCTCCGCTTCGAAAGTGAGGGAGATTGCCGTCCTACGCTTTTATCATCGCGTTCAAATACATACCAGGAAAGTAACAGAATTTCTAACATTTAAATAAAAATAAAGAAATATCAGAACTTGAGAATTTTTCTGTATTTACAAGAATAAAAAGTTATTTTGACTTGTATATGGACCTGCCCTACATTAGTTTGGAATTTAAGGTAGATAATTCAAAATCGTGGAATGGAGTTGTAATTTTGACTGCAGCTGGGGCGTTGTTAACTCAAGTAAATTTAGTATTCTCATCAGCATGGGTGATTCCGTTTTATAATATCAATAAATTCGGGACTTGAAGACGCAATAGTGGCAGGCGCTGTAAAATATAAGCGGATGGAGAAGTACCTGAGCGTAACTCGAGCTCAAATGCTGAGATAAGCAGCGTAAAACGCAAGCGCCGTAGATCAGGTGCTCCTTATAGTCCTTGCTGTTTTCCTAGATGCTGAAGCTGCTACAACCAGGGCGAATTAATTGCTAACAGGAGTTAGCGTGGAGCTCGGGTTCAAACCTTCCAATTTTATCAGGTTAAGAGAAATCGGATTTCATACTGATGTAATTTATGTAACACCCTACCAACGATAGCTTTTAAATTCATAATTAACAGTGATGCAGTTAGAAATAAAAACGCACATACTTCTTATACCAGTCGCACAGGAAATGAACGTTATAAATTTCCCAATCGTTAAATTTAGCTGAAACCTTTTGACAATGACTGCATCAAAATAATTGATTCCACCCCAAAAGTAACTATAAAGTTGTTATAAAACACACAACTACACAACATTCGTAATATAACTTTAATTCTATAATTAATGAGCTGTCACTAGTGACCAATTTAACATTCTACTTTTATTGTTTTAAGGATTATTGTTATGTAAAGAGTGATGTATTTATTTATAAATTATTTTAAAGTACAATATTGTTCAAATAATTTAAAAATCGCAATACAATGTTAATTCCATCTCAAGGTATAACATAGTTGTGCTTTTAGGTCAGCTTTTAAAAAAACTTTTTTTTATAAGAAATAGTGGTAAAGAAACCATCGCCAGTTTTGCTTAAATAATCTCTGGATTTTTGGTGGAATAATTTCCAGTCACGCCTTTAAGAAATAGCAAACAGCATCCTATTATTCTATGCTCGTCCATTGTCTAAGTCCATTTTCCTGTTGGCAATATTTCTGAGAAAGAGATGAGACGAAAAATTTTTACGTTTACTCTATTAGGATTTCAAAAATGTCCAGAAAGATGACGGCTCAACAGAGCTTTCTTCTCTTTCTTTTATGTATCTTTAAGCACCTCATAAAACGTCTTTCCCTTTACTCGCGTGGTCTAGACGGTAAGGTCTTTGTGACTAGCTTGACAGGAAATCCTCACATCCTAAGTTATTTATGACGTTTATCACTAAAGCAGCCATAATTGTGAAATATATGGAGTATTTGAGATGATGATCCCCTTTCATCTGCTTTTAAATATAATGCGTACTTTTCGTTGGTGAAATTATAAAGGAAGAACCCAATCGTTTGGCATGTTATATAAACCTTAAAGTCAAATTCATCCGCTCGAATAAGTTTTCGCACCACCACCACCATTAATTTGAATACATTGAGCATATATTAATGTTAAGCCTCCCGACATCCTAGAGAGATAGTATAATGTGAAATACATTTATTATCAATTTATGGTACTTAGTAAAAATGCAAAATGTTTTACAATTCTCAAGTAAGATGATGGAGATGTGCTATACAAACATTAGGGCCACATATACGCAATTTTATTTTTTAAGATGTATCTACGAGTTCAGACATCTCTGCAATATTCTTAGCCATTCTTTGAAACACAACTTTGTTCGGTATTCTCCTACATTTTTTGTGTTTAAATTCAAGGACAATGTTCTGATTCGTTCTCCAGATCGTGAATTCACAGATTTAGAATTTAAGACTTTGTTACGGTCGCGCATCTTACAGTTAAATAATTCCGTATTTCCATTGAAATTGTATGAAGGAGTTCTTTAAATCATCTCTCAAACTTTAACGATAAAAGTCAACCAAGTAATAAAATTCTTTGATATTTGAATTTCATGAATTCTTGACTCAAATTGGGCGACAAATGTCTCCTATCGAGCGAGATATGGAGGATTAAATGAGGCAGCAAGTCTTTCTTGCTGAAAAGTTTCACGCTGAATAAAGTGAAGAAAGTTACCTTTGGGATGAAATTCTTGTAATAAAACCTCTTCAAGTTATGGATTATAGAGAAATTAAAAATATTTATTTAATAACAATTTAATTTGACTCGCTTAGGTTTTAAATCGCAATTAAACTTTAAGGGGCACGGGGACTGAAATTTGAAATTCCTGTAAATGAATTGCTACTGAGCTGAAAATTTAACTGTTTAACACTCGTGGGTAGCAATGTACAAAATTTTGTTTTCCTAAACTTGTATTTTGTTGAGATAATTGGAAAATTATTTTCAAAATATGGCAATTTTGAAAATGTTTCTTGTTACGTAGTTGAAAATATTTTGACTTTTTTACCTTATATGTACGGCTGACCATTTTATCAAGTGTCAGTATTATTTTTTAGATTGAATAAAACTTTGGGGAGAAAATATATTTTTTTTGATAAGAACTTCATAGAATTACTTAAAAATTAGCACTTTTCAGGACTTTTAAAAAAATTCACCTAAACTGCTTAAACAAATAAAAAACTGATACTTGTATTTAAAGTTATGAGCATGTAAATTATGTACAAAAACAAGGAAGACAATATCTTAATATTTGTTAAACATAGAAGGTTTTTGGTCATGAAGCTGAGAAAAATTCATTTTTCTGAAAAAGTTATTGAATTAGAATCAAACGTATTAATTAAAATTGTCCTGCAGCATATGTTACACCTTCCTTCTTTTGTCTGGCAGCTTCTTTTTTCAGGTTACTGAATTTATAGGTATATTATTATAAAAAAAATTCTCAATTTCGGCCGAAATTTCAGTCCCCGAGTCCCTTAAGTGTAGGAGCGTTGAACTGAAATTAAATATTCACTCTTAGAAAACTGCACAACACAAAACGATCAAGAGTCACCATTTTGCGTTTGTAGCCTTGCAAACGAAAAGCAACATAGCAGAACTTGCTCCCGAATGTGCTTATTAAAAACTGTTTGTCATTTTTTAATAGTGATCTTTAGACAACCTCTACAACAGTTGACTCTATTAGCTTTTATAATTAGTACATTCTTTAATTCAGTTCTACACTAGTAGCTTGTACATTCTCGTACCGTCCTGTCGAATGTTTGTTTGTGATATGTAGCTGTAAGGACCTGTTCTGCGAGAATGTCACATGTTTGCCAGAGATGCTGTGTTCTCTTGATCACCGAGATTGTATCGAGCGCCGTCTGTGTACCTAACGTCATCCCCACTTCAGGCTAGATGATTGATGGACCGAGATTTACATTAGTTCCGCAATCAACAACCACGCTAACAGCTCTAGCGAACGATAATATAGAATCGTCTCTCCAGATTAATTTATGAATCAACCAACGCCAAGAATAGTGTATGCGATCAAAGTGATAAATTGAATGGAATGTTTAATATATTCCCACTTGCTGACTATTTCGCAAAACAATTAAATAGAATTAAATTACAGACATGAAATTTTTTGTTTAATTCATACGTTCTCAAGTTTGGGAAATCACCAGGCAATATCTTCAGAATTATTATAATTTTTGAAGTAGGTGTAGTTATGAATCCATTTTTACAAACAAATAGAGGCCAAAATGTGCTAAAAATGCTGAACGTCGCCAAAGGACAGCTGAAACCGAAATAAATTCCCTGTAACTGGTCGTTAATTTAATTCTATTTGAATGTTTTTTCAATTGTATAATTCTTTTTAAAAAATTCATCAAACTAATAGATTTAAAGTAATTTAGATTAACTCAGTTACATTAAATCAGTTTTTTGTAATTTACATGAACCGGGAAAAATAAATCCAATAAGAAATTCCAATACAATTTACATTTATTCAAGAAAATTGATATTAAGGGAAAGGAGCTGATAGACAATGTTCCAATATATTAAACCATGAATTGAATAAATCTTTCTAATATATCATGCATTCGTATATCTTTTCTTTAAATGGAAATAGTTATACGTCAACAATTTCGGTTCACTAATTGTGTATCATAAAAAATAATGTTAAACGTATGAAGGAATTTTTTTAAAAACTTTGTGATGAATGTGGTATTGAATGTTTTGCTTAAAATAAACCATCTCATTTATTGTTTTTTCCGCAAATACTCCGAAAGTAACTTTAAGTTTCAGTATCATACAGCTTAATTATAATTAAAACCTTATGCGATTCAATCAATCGTTTTTTGTAATTATCATACTTTGTAATTTTCATACTTTTTAATCATAATCCAATACTATATCTTATAAATTGGCTATTAGTACTTGACGGTAACAATTTATTTTCTTTTTAGGTGAGTTTCCAGAATAGTTTTCCTGATATACAAAATCGTAAGTAGAGATTACTGTTTGTTTAATCTAGAAAAGACTAACTTCATTGCATGACAAGTAGAACGTCTGAATTAAGATGATGCTTTTCAAATAAATATAAAGCTATATGTGCGTATGGAATAAAATATTATATTCATTTTAAAAACTGATAAACTTTCTGCTTAATTTGATTTTGTGAATTAAATATTCGTACATAAATGTGACAGACAGAATAAATCAAGAAAAATTATTTATCCCCTAATATCAACATAATGTTAACGTAGAATCATGACTACTCAATGAGCCACTCCATCTTGATTTGAGTATAAAAATGTACAAAAATATTTGTTAATGTTATTTCATTAGAAAAATGTTGTTAAATTTTACTGTCTGACAAAATTATTATTAAATTTATATAAAGGTAACAGACGAAACGTATAAATATTTGTGTATCTTTTCTGCGTGTGTTGGTTCGATAAACGAGAAGACTTACAGCCAAGAAACAATTTTGTCACGGAGGGATTTCTTCACTGTAAAGACCGTAACTTGAAATCAGGAAGAGTGGGTAGTAAATCGAATGTCGTTTTTTCAATTTCAAGTCTCATATATTACCCAATTCTGTCCAACACACAGTATTTGTCATTGAGAAAGAAATCCAATGACACGTGATGGACCATTGGTTACTGAATCTATTGAATATTACGACTTATTACCTGATTAATATTTTATTGCTTTAATTTTACATAAAAACTAGAATTTTGGAATCGTGAATTTTTCAAATGTAAAAAAACACAATTTTCGTCTAATTGTGTGTCTGCTGTACATTAAAATTAAATATATAATCGTTAATTTGAGTGAATTCCTGAATTTGCGCCTCGAGTAAAGCTAATTTAAAATTTACTCACTATAAAGTTGAATTAACTAGACAATTGGTTTTCTTACATTATAAGAAACAGAGGACTTACACTGAATTCGCCAGTCTACTCAGGAGAGTAGTGGTGCCTTATGGCAGCACCACGAATTCAGGGCTCTTACCAGTAACTGCTGTGAAGGCAGGAACACTTGACGTGAACTCAGCGGCGACGACCGGCGACTACATGCGGATCTCTTTAGAGACTCGACAGAATCAAGATCAAGAATCAGAATGAGAATGTTCTCTTGAGTTGTGTCGCTCGCGGACCCCATTTGGTCACCTGAAACACGTGGCCCGTAGTATCCCTACATTTTCAAGTCTTACTATTGGACCATTGTTGGGTCCGCCCTTTGCTGACATTAATACACCTTGCTTCCTACAGTCAAAATTCTACGTTCGTGTTTTCGGGATTATAAATTCAACCCTAAACTGTACATTACCGCCTCCTTGGCGCTAACGGACTCCAGGGTCTGCGAATAAATTTACAATGAATATTGTCAATGTTCCCGCTTTAAACAAAATGCGGAAAACCTCACTATCTATACATTCTTTTCGTGCGTGATCTTCTTTACGTTAGCAATATTCTCTGGGCTGTTGGTTTATGCTATTATTTTCATTTTAAGTTCTCCAATTATTATACATTAAGGAGTATAATAAAGCGTACTTCATTTCAGGCCTACTTCCTGTCTTAATATTCGACACCCAAAAGTCTTAACGTAACTTCAGCCTAAAATTTATAATCACGTTTCGGAGAGCAGTTTACAAATAAATTAAACCCGATTTTAAGACATTACGGTAATATTAAAATGTTTAAATTGTGCTAAATCTATTTGCCTATAAATATAAATTCCCTTTGGATTAAAAATGTTAAAGTAAAATGAATTTATAGATGTCTGATCACTAGTGGTGGACTACTTTTCCAGTTTCGGGCAGTTAAATCGATATTTAAGGTTCTTAAGTGATGGTTTCATATATCCCAAGACGTTATCGTGAGTTGAACCGTTACGATCCTCCTATGAATAATGTCATGGGCATAAACGCGTATCAGTATGGACCAAGATTAGCTCCGTATATGTATAATTTTCGTGTCGTACGCAGGGCTTTCATGAAGCTCCTCTATAGTATCCAATTACAGGGACGGCTTGAAATGTATTGTGTAGCACGATTGCCGCACAGCCGTGAACTCCATTAATGATAAGGGCTTTGCAATGTCATGTGTGTTCGTAACGTGTGTGTACTGAACTTCACCGAAACTTGCAAGTTAATGAGATCTAATGTTTTCTGTTTTGCATGCTGAAATGGATTCAACAATATAAATATAAAAGATGGAACACTCTTATAAGACGATATTTCAGTCATAGATTTAATTAACAATGATTAGGTTACCTAAACAAAAATTAAGAAAATCAAACTAAGGGAGAATATGTTTGTCATAGTTTTTTTTTACCAATGTCTCGAATTACCGGGTTCTTCAAATTATATGACAGTTCTCAGTTCTGTACCGTAAGCGAATACATATTTACCGATTAACTTAATAATGAACGGCATAGAGAACGTAATGTAAGCTAGTAATAAAGCCTAGGGACAGCAGTCGATCCCTTACCGTTTAATGGAACTTGAAGTGATTGATCCTATGTGAACAACGGGCAGCACTCAACCAATTCCCGAGGCACATGACCCCCGACATATTGTTCCCTGGTTGAAAACGTGGCAAGATGAGAAGGTTCTCCTCACAAGTGAAATTTCCAAAATAACCTGGCTTAGGTATCGACACCTACAATGTGTATAAAATGTTTTTTTTTCAGCAAATTTCTGATAAAAGAGAGAATTTCTGCCTGTACGTGTCGAACCTTCAGTGATGAATATTTGTAGGCTACCAGGTTTGCGGTTAACCGTATAGCGCTTATTCATTGAAAATCCATTTCTCTCGAAAAAAACGGAGTCTATGAATTAAGTATAGTCATACTGAACGCAGTACAGGATCTTAGCGGTACTCGTCACTAATAGTCCAGAAAGAGGCCTCGTATTCTCACAGTCTTCACATGGACCGATTGTATGGGGTGCTGTTGGATATACGTCTTGATCACCTCTTATTTTCATTGCTGGTAATATGAAGCGGAGTAATTACACGTGTTTCGGCCCTTGACTCCACGTAACGCTACGTTTCAGCAGGACAAAGCACCACATGTTGCCCGTACTGTCGTGACCTTCGATGGTACATAACATCTGTTACCCTGGACTGCACGCTCGTGATATTTCACAATTGGAAACGCTACGGTCAATGAAGTGTGCTTAGTGCTAAAGCTGCATGGACTGTTGTACCCGTACTTTTTTGTTTGGTTCCACCGGAATTTCTTCGAATATTCTCAAAATGGAAGCATCGGGGATACTTATTTGCCAAAATCGCTGCGGAAGCAATCCTACTTTCTTGGAAAAGACAGGAGAAAATTCTTCCTACAAAACCACACGCCCCTCGAGCCAAATCCAATATCCGTTGGCCTGAGGCATGGACAAGCCACCAACAGCTGGGCTACAACGTCTCTGGAGGATAGATCAGAAATACCAATTTGTAAATTGTGACAAGTTACCTGTATTGCCGATGGAAACATCTCCACGAGATGTACATATGTTAATAATAAAACTAAACCAAATAATAAATTAATTAACTGAAGTAACATAAACAGTGTATTTCTTTTTATTCATTTTTGTATGTTGATTCAACTACGTAAAGTTAGCGCAAATGAGTAGGAATAAATAAATGAAAATAAAATTCACTGAATAATTCTCAAATTTCTACCTCATTTTTACTTTTTATAAAACTAGTGAATAATTAATTCTGACGCAATATTAGCTGGAGCCTGGGATTTTCTCTGAAAGAGAAATAAAAGAAAGATAACCGGGATATATACATACACACGAAACTAACTGAGTAGAATAAGCTGATATATTGTACTATCATTTAATTTTTACAGAATTGAATTGAAATACGAGTAGAGGCAACTTGTATGGGTTATGATGACAACATGAAAATACTTTAAATATTCGAAGACCATATCCAATATTACCGACTTCCTTGGTGTAGTGGTTAGCCTCGCTGCCCACAACCCGCGAGACCTGGGTTCGAATCCTGGCTTGGATGTTTGTGTCGTCATAGTCACGGATACAGGGGTTAAAATTGCTAGGGAGCTCAAAATTCTGAGGTGTCGTGCAATATGACAGTCTGCCGGTAGGCCAAGGCCCTCCATGCTGTAGAGACAAAGAAAAAAAAAACTATTTCTGATGGTCCCAAAATTAAAGTTTACCATTTTCTCGCCCAAAAAAAAACATTTATAGCTAAATTTCCTTGAAGATCAAGATGATCTGCCCCCATTTTGTTTAATTCCCGAGCTTCGCGTCCCTCCGTGTAGTTCCGCTTAATTGATCTTCCACTGCACTTAAGGTTACTGTTAATTAACTAGTAGGGACTGGGGAACGTTGTAGGGGGCTCTGTTGTGGGTCCCTGGAGTCGCCTGTGGGTTCCGAGGTTTTCTCTCGGGAGGATTCCTCAGCCTCACCTGCGGGAAGGTCGGGTCAGGACAAATTAATGGTGTGGCCGCTTCTTCTGTGTCGTTCTTTGCTGCCAGTTCTAACCTATCTTACTCTCTCCGGGCTGTACGAATTATTTATTTTACAAGGTTAAACTCGCATATATAACGCAATTTGGCAGGTCCTCGTAATTAATACTGTAATACTTAACGTCTTGCAGTTGTATTGCTGACCGAATGTGATCACTGATTCATTACTCGTTGGCGGCGTTTTAGCTTCTTAATGTCCCCTGAAATAATAGGAATACTGTTAGGATGAAATGTGTACAAATATAATTTCAGTGTTTAGGATATCTTTTTGAAGAAAACTGCATTTTTTCTCAATAGTTGTCCAGTGACTTTTTGTGCGTATGGTTTAAAATATTACGCCGTTTTGAGCAATATATCAATAACATAGCACTTACCTTACATTGTATTGCAGTTACCTTTCTACGTAATTTTATTTTAATTATCTGTCGATTTCCTGTTATTCCGAATTATTAATCAACGTGTGTTTTCCGTTGCTATCAAACGAGTGGAATCTTCGACTTCTTATTGTCCCAGTATATTCCTGTACTCTAATCATACAAATAATTGTTTGTGCCCGGCGTTGCCCGGGTACTGATTTATATTAGTTCAGTACAATATATAATTCGACAATCTCTTGATCAACACGTGATTAAACCGGCAGAATTGAGTGTGTTACATCTACTAACAGTTACCTTTTCACGCTCCCTAATTTCATCACAACTGGCGAGACAACTTACAGTACGTTAATCAAGTCAATAAATTTGTTTAATTTAACTTAATTAAGGGCAGTAACTTATAAGAGTATAATAAACTGTTTCATTTCATTATCCAGATTCTTGCGAGGCTGAAAAATACTACTTACTGGTACTATAAGAGTTTGTCAAATAATAACGGTACCCTAATAGAGTAAAATGTACTCCCAGCACTTAAAAACAGCAAAACATACACCCGGTATGTTAAAAAAAATTACTAGTGGTGCCTTACAACCATAAAAAATATTCCCGGTATACTAATAGAAATACTCACGGTTCCTTAGATAGAGGAAAAATTATTCCTTGTATCTTAGGAGAATAAAAAAATCCACTGTACATTCAGATAGTGAAAAATATTCCCGATTCCCCAGTCTTGTAAGTGCTTTGGGTTTTTTTACCTATCCAGTGTTCGACCTAGTCGCGTACAAATTTTGTTATAAATTTCTACAATTGTAAACTTACTGTCATCCCCACTCCTAAGGGCTGAACTATAACTTAATCGACATGTTTAATATCAAAATCAAGTCCAATGATTTTCTCATATCGAATTAGATGACAATCTCGGTTGATTTTGCGTTGATATCGTTCAGAGATCGTCTCCAAGTGTGTGTTGCATACGCCTGCCATCCTGAGGGCATTACTTTAAAACATGCATTAATATAAAATGGTGTACACTACTAACTTCGAAAATAAAAATATTTTTCTATATTCCTAGATTTCTGATTTAGAACGCCCAAAACTGCTTAATTGCTTCTCCCGCACCATATGTATTAAAATAACTCTGCTGTTTCTTTTTCGCATTGCTTAACACGTTTACTATTAATTCTATATAAATAAATATATATACGTATCGATTGAATTAATGTGAATTTACGGAAATTATTTTAATGAAACAGAAAAAGCGGACTTTATACTAAAAATTATATTATGAAATACACGTTAAAAATATTTATGTAGGCTATTCAGTTTATACTAGAGAATTCCACATATAATCATAAATAATATAAATAAACTTTACGGGTCCAATATATCTATTTTAACCATTTTATCTATGAAATTCGTGCCTCGTAATCCACACCAAGACCTAATGAAATACATGTTAGCAAATACTGGTAGCTAAATTGCAAAAGCGAAGCTCCGGAGATCGGCAATAATTACATTCCTCCCTTGGATATTATTTTTTCCGCTTGAATAATTCGCTTCCTTCATTACAACATATTGACCGCATTAATTATAATCACAGAAATTTGACTTTTTCCCGGAATATTTTTTTAATAAATGAACACATCCGTCGTGGGCAAGGCGTGAAATCTTCCACTCTAATTACGAATTTTAATGATCAGTCTCGAGTTTCACGCTAAAATGAACTCAGCTTGATGTTCAGATTTTAATGGAGGAGTATTTAGTAGCCTTTAACGTTATAGCAGACTAGTTTTATTTCATTTTCAACTAACAAAATATTTGATATTACTAATTTGGTTTTGTGCACTATACTGATTTAGTATAACTACTACTACGCCTCCAATGTTGGAAGTCCTTTATCTCTTCATGTTGTTCTAACAAATACATGGTACAGTCTCAGTTATTACGACTAGACCCTTCATGTCTTCCTAACCTGTTTGCGGGTTTCGCATTTTTTATTTGTTTGTGATTTGTTGTTTGGGTATTCAGTCCTAAAATTGTCTGATGCAACACTCCATGCTAACCGATATTGTGAAAGCCTTTTCATTTCCACATAACTATCACATTCCACATCCCCGTAATCTGCCTAATATATTCCATCCTCTCCTCACTCTTCTGTCCTTAGCCCTCACACTTTCCTCTCATCTCAAAACGTGGCCTATTAATCTATCCGTTCTTTTGGTCAACTTCCTCCATATTGTTCGTTATTCTGTGTAGAACTTCCTCGTTTGTGATTTTATCCAGCCATCTAATTCTCCTCTTGCTCCAGATTTCAAAGGCTTCTACTCTTTACCTTTATGCAACTCCTATCGTCCACGTTTCGCACCCATATATCGCCACATCTCAAGAATTATAAAAAGACTGGGACAAAATTGTACTTATTTCATTCTGTGTCGAATTGTTTTGGATTATATTTTTACTCTAAATTTTTAGAAACGGCACATAAGAAAAATGTTATTTACCATATTTTAAGCATATTTATTGAATGTTGCGGAAGTATTTTGTTCCACCTCAAATATGTAATGTTTTGTGCATGAGGACGCGGATCCATTAGCCTCGGTGGAGAGGTGGCTGCTTACTGACGGCTTCATAATGGTCCAATGTAATTTCACGCCATGCCACATACTCGTAAGGTAGTGGTAAAAGCTTTAGTCGCACGACTTGCGGTGGTCTCGCCATGAAAATATGGAAACCGCTCACAAGAGGAACGGGCAAATATGACCCTCAGTTTTGTAACGACTCATTACGGTAATTATTGATATGTCAGAAGCTTTAGTATAATTCAAGGCACGGAATGTCGGTGTTAAGTTTATTGGAGGCTGTAGATGGAGGTTTCCGACTGTCTCTTACAAGAGAGTTCGCATTATTGTTTGCAACAGTCACCAATAAATAAAAAGAAAATGCTATTTACTAATTTTCAAAAATTATTAAAAAAGTTTATTCTTTAAGAGTATGGCAACTTAACAAAATTGAGTCAAATATATGAATACAATAAATTAATTCGCCGAAAATTCTATATATAAATTAATTTTTTAATTTGTGGATAATTATTAGCAATTGATAAATTTATTTAATTTACTATGTTATAAGAAGTGAGATATTTCTCTATGGCATAATATATTTTATGTAGATTTTAAATTATTACATTAATTTAAGATGAATTTAGAAATTATAAGTTAGGATACAATGTTTGTAATTATACAAATAAAAGCTAGCCGGTGAAGATAAGAGCAGTCAAATATTATATTTTACGTTTGGATCAATTTTTTGGACCACATTCAATGTCTGACAGTTGCTGCGCACTGATGTCAGCAGGCATGAAATAATGTAAACAGTTTAACATAACTATAAACGAAATTAAATTTCTAGAATTAAGTTTTTGGTCAAATGTAAATTATAATAGTTATCAACGTCTTTAATAAATTCTTGTTTTAATGAGGCCAAAATTAGACAAAAAGTAATAAAATAAAACCAACAATAATTTAATATACATGCTTCGGTCGTGATCTGGAACCTCTTCAGGTTGAGCTAATTATATTTAATATTGTGGCTTGGTATAAGGGGAAAATCTAATAAATGAAGGGAAATTTTATTTTAAGTGATGCTGTGGTCACCACGTGGCAGAATTCATAGTTGTTCCAAAAATAAAATATGGACAGAAAAATAATTTGAACTCACTTTTGACCCGCTGCTCCAGCATAGACTCAATTTCAAACTTCCCGTTTTTAGGTAAGTAAATTTGAATTCCTGTAGAATCGCAAATGTCCAGGATAAAAACAATCCCAACGGCTTACAATAGAGAGAATCTCTACCAAACAGATTAAAGAAATATGACGATCACCCCACCACATACTTGCTATACTGTCACGTTCAGAAGCTTCTGCGTTTCTCCTCTCCGTCGTTAAGAAAACCAAGAGTTCAGTCAGTCCGAAACCAGTGCCCCTCTTTCTCTCTGTTTTTTTCTGGTCTGACTATCCTCACCCCTCTAGTTTTAATACATCTCACCTCATTGGTGGAAATTTATCATAGAACCACCAGCCAAATATGTTAGAAACTTTCTTATTGGCTGGTGGAACGTTTTTCCCTCTACTTCAGGTTGAGGCGTCTTCCTGGAATATAAGATGCATTCCTTTTCACCTGCGGCCTATTTTCAGCCGGGCAGCTCAATCGGATAATTCCTACCTAAGCTTTAGTGACGCTTTGAATAAGCAAACATTTAACGTAGTCAGGCCATATTTAATATAAATGCAATACCACACCCAATTGAGGCTATATATAAATATGAGCTATAATATATTTCCAGATGAATATGGGTTAGAGAAGTCAACATCTCTTGTTGTATACTTTATTGCGAACACTTCATTAAAAATTTTAAGTATGTAATAAAATTTAATATATCTGAAGATAAAATTCAATATATTTTTAAAATGTCATTTACAGTCACACAAACTCATAATGGTCACTACCGACAGTCTAAAATTAGTGGAATTAATTTCTATGTAGTGGTATCACAGTACCCAAAGAACACAACGTCCAAGCCTTAGCCAGATTTGAACATATGCGAGACATAGACTTTTACCACTACATCACAAAATTTCGACTCAATATATTATTTCTCATTTTATAGATGAAATTACTTCTTACTGTTATGAAGGGGTAAGAAATTATATTCGTCGTCATACTCCGCGGCTTTACTAAAAGCAGTGAAATTCCAGTAATTATCGGTACAAAGTGTCTTTTTGATCTAAGATTGTTTGATAATGCCAAACCGAAACATCAAGAATTATTGTTTACCTAAATAAATTACTTCCTGATATAAACGGTACACTCTTGTTGTACAACATGTTGTTTAACATGAATTATTAAACAGAGGAGAAAGGATGGCCTGGCAAATATGTTTTTAATTCAAGATTGAATTTATTTTAAATGTTGTTCGCTGGCCTAGACCCCTCTCACTTGCCATCAATGGTGGCGGGCTGTGGGAGCTGCACTTGCCGACTAAAACATTTACGAGGTTTTCTTGTGAAAAAAGGATATTTAATGTTGCGTTGTTGATTTGACCAAATTAAGAGCGCTCCTGTCTGCATAAATCGGGTAGCGCATATTAACGCCGGTTCACTTGAAAAGTGGTAAAAATGACCCCCCTGGAGTACAGCTTTATCATATATGCCGGCTTCGATTACAGGCCGAGTGATAATTTAAGTCTCCCCTGGGAAAGGGGAGGGGAGAATCTGTCGTGGGGGAAAACCTCTAGTCGGTGTGGATAATTCTCCACACTTCCAAAACGACTTTTCAGTTTTCATGTGGATAATTATAAATTCATTCTTTTAATTTATGATTAATGTTACTGTTTAAATTGTTAAAAACATTTGAAGCTCGCACTCCGAAAAAATTACGACCTGAAAGATTGACGTTTCAATTATCAATTAAAAATATTCGATCTCCTAATAATTGTTGCATTATTTTAACAATATTCTTTATTCTAACATATTCACATATCTTTTTCATTTTCTCGAGCAGTAACGACTGAAAGGCTAATTCTAGCTTCGTAGATTAGGTTTAGTTAATTTTAATGGATAAATACATTAATACTTAAAAATATTCTCATGACTCGGTCCGAACATCTAATATACTCACATCAAAAATAATAATACTCAGAGTATAATTTGCTATTAGTGTAAACGCGCCCGCTTGAAAATCTCTGATTTATAATTTGGAAATGTGTCTCAATTGTTTTTATAACATATTAACCTAATTCCTCGCGACATTTGTACGACATTCCATTGTCAATGTCATTTGTTTACCGATGACGGGAAATAGTTTCTGAGAAGTTATGTTTCTTTTACAGCTCAGAACCACGTGCACGCTCAGTCTCGACATCACACGAATATAAATCTCGAGAGTTGGGCTACGATTGCTGAATATTACATGGACATTTCTTGGTAATGCCTGTGGCAAGTGACACTGAAGACACTACAAAACGTTACAGCTCTCACATACGAAATATTGTCTCAACTTCAGATGACGTTTTATATTGAATTCAATATAGAACATGTTTTAAAAACATTTTATTTCGCACATAAGGTGACATAGAATTGTTTTCAACTTTCAATTTGAAACTAGTAACAACTAATTTATTTAATCATAAAAATATTACTGAACATTATGGAAAAAATACAGATATAATTTTAATTAATGGAATACAAGTAATATTGCAGTAATTTTTTATTAACTAGCTAATTAATTGTGTTGCCTGTTTTAATTTTTCATATTCGAAACTAATTTAAGTTAAATACACAAAGCGTAGTGAAGCATTATTTTTCGTAACGCTTGCCCGGTTAGTGCCAAAAAAAACTAGAACCCATCTGGGTACAATTTTAATCTACAGTATTTTGAGATTTTCGGAAACAATGACATATGACACATACTTCGAACAGTTATGTGTATAAAGTGTGTTAATATTTTTCAGCGCATATTTTTTTAATGAATCTCAAAAAGCGTTATGATTTAATGCTAATTTTTATTAAAGTTTTAGAAATATAAGCAAATTACCATAGTCATTTTATATGAAATCTTTCAATATATTTCAAATTATTCCGTTTTATTATTCATAAAGTTGAATAACACTTTTTTCGTGAATATCGATAATGACCATAAAATGCATACACATCCTGAAAGCTTCGATATTCAATGAATTTATTAAAATTTTGTGTTTTCTATCGGAATTGAATTAATTCTGTGAAGTATTCTTCATTATAAATTAGAAAAGTGAAAATAAATTAATGATTTGTTAATGACCACATCATCGTATTAATATTTAGTCATCTTTGAATTGTTGATTGTTACTGATAGAATAGTAATAAACTCTGAAGAAGATTACCTACAACGGTTTAACATTGCCTATGGTATTCCTGAGATATAAACATTTCATCAAAAGCAGAGAAATCAACAACGAATGTGAATTTATAATCTGTACGATTTGTAAAATTCTATAAATAAAGGAATGACAACTTTTCAAAACATTTAAAATAAATAAATGAAAAAGGAATTTCACGCAATGCTTATCCATTGTAAACATCTTTAAATATTCAGTTTAGGTAATGAAAACTGCATGTTTAAGTCTTTGATTGGGATTTGTATTAATTTTGTATAAAGTTACGCACGCCCAATAAATATATTCCTTCTTCAAAATATTATTATAGAATCTCTATGTTAACGGTTGAATCTCTCTTGAGTCCAGTCCCTCTAGCGGACAAAAAAACCAGATAGCCAGAAACCACATTTCTTACGATTATACTTCGTTTTATTGTATTTGACATTTTATTTTAAGAAAATGTATATCAATTCTGCGCACCATTACAAGAAAAATTTTATCAAACAATCTATAATTTACTGAGTGAGAACAACACAAAAACTATGTTAGATGCAGATTAACGTAAATTTTATAATGAGCTTTTATTTATATTATATTACGGCCCCAATCCCTAGTTGATAACACTGCAATGGGACGCAGAATAGTGAAATAACACGTCATAAGGTCAAGTCTTTACACTGAAATATTAATTCATTTTTTATTACAATTTAAGAACAAAATTAATATAATTATAATAACACTTTGTGCTTAATAAATTTCAACACCAGAGCCAATATTCTTTATCATAAGTTTACAATACGAGACGTTATCAAAATGCGCCCTAGATTCTTTATGAAACGTTCCCATCAGTCATTCATTTATAGGAAGCCATTTTTCACTAAAGAAATATAACTAACTGTACTGTAACAAAATTGGGAAAAAAATGTTCGAAAGGAATTTTATGGCGTTATTAAATGATTAGTTTACGTAAATCACTTTACTTTCACTACTTGAGTGTAAAATTGATACTTTCACTAAGTAACTCTCAAAAAATTTTCTTATTTTTACATACGACGTTCTAATAATAAAAATATTTAATCAAGATAAAAAATACATTAAAAGGAAGGCACGTTTAATAATATACTAAATATAGAATGCCATAATAAATTCAATTTTGAAGTAAGAACATCTTTTACTGTTCAAATGTAAAATAAATGGTCAAAATTATATTTTTAACTGGAACTTTCAATTGAAGAAGGAGAAAGAAAAACGGGTGATGTGTGTGTTATTTTATACATGTTACAAAAGTGTATTTAACTTATATTGCATATCATTGACGCCCAGTCACGAATGAGAATCAATTTCAAGATGCTCCTGATATAGTGAAAATATTCCAACAGAAATTTTTCGAATCGCTTAAGAAATATTACGAACTTCCCGCTCCTGAGCGCCTAGAACAATCCTTTACTTTGCATTAGAAGAGTGTAACAGCTCTTTTGTCTCGAAGTTACTTCTTGTCGTGATAAACTGGTACAGAGCTTAAGTTTGGACGTCGCACTGCAGTGAACGGTAAACTACGAGGCGCTTGACAATGATCGAACGCCTCCCCGGTCGATAACTATACATAACACCTGCGTTAACGAATTCAATTACCAAGTTGAGCCTCCGGCGCCGCGACGCCCATGACGCTGCAAAACGCCGCCTCCAGTTAGGCGTCACTTTGCTTTTGTTCGCTCGCTGTCGGCAAAGAGCTAACCCAAAACTCAACGTTGACGTATAGGGGCAGAGATTTCCTCGTGTAAAGCTTGGTAATATCGTTTATGAACGTGAGTTTTGGCACACCTTATACCAAACCATCTTAATTGTCGCAAGAAATATTATCAAATAGCATTATGGGGAGTTATTCACAATATTTTATAAATAATATATTCTAATAAGATCCTGGTTGAAACCAAGAACTTTTATTCAACAAATTCACCAGTAAACCCTACGATCTCCACTATTAATATTTCACTCGTCAGTAGTCAGCAAAGAGCCTAATTCCTGTCTTTACTCCCGCTGGTAAGTCGTCTATAAATGCAAGGAATGTGATTTATTCCAGCAAATATGGCGATGTCGATGTAGTTATATTTTAATTTTATTGCTTCAAATTTATTTACGTATTTGTTTAAAACCACGTCTAGTCCATTCAGCTTTGTAACCAAATACACGGATTATTCTTTAGAATATCTAGACGCCTCCGGAAAATAGGTCAGTCTCATCTTGGAATTTCATCTCTACTTTTCGCTTGCATTTATTCCAGTTTTCTTTGGCGTAGTGTTACCCAGACTACTGTTTCGTGTTTCTTGTAAAGCGGCGCCTCAGTATATTTTTCTTGATGGCCAGTAGTTTGAGTCTGATATCTAAATAATTTCGTGATTTATGAAATGAATTGGCAAAATGACGCTTGTACTGTCGGTATTTCTCCAACTATTTGAAACAAAATGTGTTTTGTAAATGAACTAGGGGGGAATTATTTATATAATAATTCAACAAATTATTTGCGTTTTTATAACAGATGTAATAATTTTATTTATATTTCAAAGCAGTTCCTTTATACTTTCCGACGCACTATTTTCTAATAAATATATATATAACCCGAGAATACTTTATTCAGCATATACGGCGGGAAAACCTTCGTTCTTTAATATATACATGGAGGATATTGACCAAGACAAGTAAAACACTAATAGGCCACGTTTTAAGGCATGAGGGTCTAGTAAAATTAGCAATAGAGGGAAGTGTGTGGGTGAAGAACAGAAGAGGGAGGCCAAGGATAGAATACGCTAAGCAGATTAGGGAGGATGTGCGTTGTGCTAGTTATGAGGAAATGAAACGGCTTGCGCAAGATAAGTTAGCATGGCGGGTTGCGTCAGAATACCACAACTACAACATTTATTTATTTATTAAAGGGGATAACTGTTTAAATTTCAAGAGGTTTCTCAGGGTTAATTACTGAGGTAACAACGTGACTAACCTGCTAGATCGTCTAGGCGATTCAGAAACTTCTGCGTAGATTTTTTCGCCTTCGCACTCAGGCTTCCTTTGTCGGGTTGTGAATTTGCCCTCGGTTGACGGAAAACGCACAGATTTGTCAACAATCCTGTTATTTCTATTTTTTGAGTACTTTATATTATTCCCAGAGGATTCATACAGATCTTTAAATTTTCGAAGTTATTTTTTTTTCTACATCTGCAGAATGGGGTTATGTATTAATATTTCTTTCATAAGTAAAATGTAGGTGTAATAGATAAAGTAAATAAAAACATTAAAAATAAAATTTATTTATTTAATCTTTTCGCATGAAATACTTGTTAGACTTCAAACTTATTCTGCACTATAAAACGTGATAATCAGAGCTGTCAAGATTAACCTGCGCGCTGTAATCGGATTATAACGATTACAATGACATTAATCTGTCCTCGACGGAGGGTTTGGATACGTCGTGTTGTGGCAGGTCCTTCTCTGTTCCCCCGAGGACTGACTGCAACTGTGAATGGATATCCTCGGGCTTTCAGCTATTGCCGGCGAAGTGTGGGCGCGAAACTACTCGAAAACAATAGACTCGCCCCGTGGAAACGTTTCTCCTCGTTTTGTTAGCAGGATCAATCGCACCCACTGTCTTTGTTTCAAATGCCCCAATCTATCTGAGATAACATGCGCTCCTGCTGACTCGCCCCGCTGCGTTTTAAAGAAATTGAGACCTGATGGCTTCTCCCTGAGATTCGGTTCCTCGTTCTGTCAAGTAACGTGGAAGAGGTAGAAAGTGGCGCAGCTCAGCGGCGAGTCGTTTCTTTCCGCCCGTTATTAAGAGCCGCAGTATTTACTACAAGCTTTCTCCTTAACAATTTATTTTGTAAACTTTAAAAAGCGGTCACAGGCTAATATTGTCTCCATTACTGATATTTTGTTATAACCATGTTAACGCTATATTATTAAATATTAGCTGGGGACATGGGGTTGCCCAGATATATATTTATATTATCCGGATACATTATTTTAATCTTCTTCAACACATGATTCAACAGTCATCGAAAACGTCTTAATATGAACCTCAAATATACTCCCAGTATCTCGAGAGAATCAAAACTACTCCCGGTACAAAAAAGGGCCAAAATATTTTCCGTACTCTAACAGAATATAAATGCGCCCCTATTTAAGGGATGAATTTTTACTTAAATCGCATATTAAAAGTTGTAATGTAACACTGCGACACCGGTTACGACACCAAACTTGATAGTTTCCTTGTTATTTTCATATGACTCATTTCCGCCCTCCCCCTCACATCCTGCAAGGGGGTTGTCGGAGAAACACTATAAATGTTACTGACCCCCTAGGGGTGGTAGCCGTGTCTGATCTCCAAAGTATTTGGCTTTGGGTCGCGAGAAATATGGAAACAAAATTTTATCTAAATTCTTCTATCCTTTAAAAGTATTAAACAAAAATGTGTTTTACCCCGTCCAATCACCCTGTTAGGGGACGAACTACAATTCGCACTCAAATTTTCAGAATGAAGACTCCGATAGGACCTATTTCGATACCAAACTTCACTTTTCTTCCCATATGACACCCCCTACAGCCCCACGATGAATGGGGTTGAAATTATATGCAAACAAATTAACTGAAAACGCTATCAAATTAAGGAAATAACGGTAGATTATGGATTTTCAAAAATTACCACCCCTCCGCGCCCGCCCCAAGTGGTTGTAGCTATGTATTACCCAAATTGTCTTGAGTACTGTTCGCCAAGAAAACGTGTTCTAAATTTGATCGTAATTGTTCCATCCGTTAAAGATAATTTGCGGAATTCTGTTTTACCCTCTTTCAAAACCTCTTAGGGGATGATCTGTAACTTAAATTGCATTTTTTATATCGCAATTAAACTCATTTGCTCACATTACAGATGTTTCAAGCCGGATCTCGGGTGTTTTCTGGTTATTTTTGTGTGATGCCCTTCCACTTCCAACCCTAAGAAAACTCTCCTTTGACGCGGTGAATGAAAGTAGCCTTCTCGTAGTTACATTTTCTGAAATATTCCAATTTTCTGCTAAATTTTTTAAATTTTTCTTTCCGTAAGAACCATGTACAAAGTATTACAGAATTTATAAAAAGAAGATGAATGAAATCGGTAAAGTCATTCTCGACGTATAGCGTGACCATATTTTTTTGTCACCACAGTGGACTAGCGAACAATTTGTCATAATTCGAAAATTTTTCGAGTATGAAGTATCATTTTTCTAGAGTATTGGTCTCTTGAAATTACAACAATAATCGTGAAAACATTATTGAACTTATTAAATTGATAGTTACAGCGATTATGATTTAATTTTTGAATATTTTTTTTTCAATCTCGTTGATTATATTACTTTTCTTTTCCAGGTATGTTGGCTTTTTATATAATCGGCTAGTTGAGTGTCAGAATTAAATTCAGCTTATTTCACAACCCCGGACTCGACCTGTTCTACCGTTGGTGAGTAAATTCTATTTCAAATTTATAAATAAATCTCGGTATAAGTACCAACTTCATTTCTCTTTCATATTCTGCGCTATGATTGTCAAATTTTCCGTGAATTATTAGTATTTTTAATTTTAAAACATAACTTTTGTAAAAATCAATTTAGCCAATTTTGGTATTGGTCCTCATAATTTTGCAGGAGTGCCCAGAACAGTCTATATACTGTCAGGCTTACCCGCTCGGACGTCACAACGTATGCATAATTAATGTAGTTATTGATAAATGCGGCAATCATTTTATTAAAAATTCAAAATTCGCGGTCCGCGCGATCTAAACAGGGAGCTGATAAACGACTTGTCAAGCCTCTCAGGGGCATTGGCTTTGATTAATAAATTAGTTTAGTAATAAATTATTTAATACTGACAAACGTTAACATTTAAAATACAAATTACGTCACAAAATGTATCTTTACAATTGAAGTCCATTAGTTCAGCCACAGACCACCTTAATCGTTGATTGTAGCATTTATATTCACACTCGTTCATATTGACTCATTACTATATTATTCTAAGGTAGACCAATGACAAGAGTTGCAGAGTTTAATCAAGATATCTGACCCAAGTTTTACTAACTTAACCACGTTATTGAAGAGGAATACCGGCCATTATACTGAAATTATAAGTTTCATAAACACACCTAAAATTTATGACAGTGAATTAAATATAGAAAACGATTGACCACAGGTTTCGCCCCGGGTAAATCTGGCGGAGGTGGCTGGTTCCTAGATCATCATGGCGTGCGTTTTCCGCACTTCACACCCTACCCTCTTCATAAATTACCCCTCTTCCTCGAGAGGTTTCTTAAAATATATACAAAATATAAATCCTTCACAACCATAGCTCTCCATAGTCTCCATACTTTCACTATTTTACATGCAGTTCACTTTATGACACTGACTTAATCATGACTGGGTAAAAAATAGCCTTCTAAGGACTTGGGAAAGTGATTCCACAAATGTATTACTAAGTCGAGACATCTCTTCAAACATAAGGTGGTTCCATTGTCAATTTGAAATATCTAACATTTTCTAAAAAATAGTATGTAGGAACTGCAAGAAAACATTAAGGACTAAAGATCGAAGGCTCTCTCGGTGAATTGAATTATGAAAAAATTCCAACGAAACGGTATCACCCGGGTGGAAACGCGAGAAACTTTCCTTCAATATTAAGGGCGTTTTCTTCTATCACAAGAAAATGATTAAATATTTATGGAACTTTCATCTCAACGTATATTATCTGCAAAGAGATGTGTTCAAATAATTATCAGTAATAACATACTAATTATCTAGAACGAAATGTTCTAGGTTTCCATTAGAAGATATGCACTTGCATAACTTTTTTTTCTATTCTTTTGAAGCATATAAATTACAGAAAAAAAAATATCTTTTATTAAGAAAATAAATATTTACGATACTTACATTCTTCAATTACTAAAGCTTTGAAGCCGCATTTAACATTTTCTTAACTTCAACCTTAAAAAGCAAATTGCAGTTAACAGGGAATGCAAATCATTCACAGAGGTCTAACGCAGTATTTCACACTTTCTGCCTTTGTAATTGTTTTATCATGATTTCGTAATAAGTACCCGATAAATCAACGAAGAATGTCGGTGCCACATGATTAATTTTTAACGACTTTGTATTTATTTTTCTGTCGCGCTTCATATTTATTGTATCAAGTCTGATTGAATGCACAAATAGATACTGAATTAGGTAGTATTAAAAAGCAGACACCTGTCCAATATATTATGAGCAAGAGACTGTAATTATTTCATCGGTAGATTCTAAAACAAGGCCATTGATCATCTGTTGCTAGTCTTAATTGACGCATATCTCAATACATACTGTTTTCAATTGAATTTATCTCTGTTTCTTGAGTTTCTACTAGGAACTTCAGAATTTAATTCATCGAAGAAAAAATTAGTTTGTAAATAAATCTTAAATCATTCGTATGCTGTGATTACAACGATATATAATTGGAAACGTTAACCTTGATAACCATGAACAATGATGGATTAGGTCAATTCAACCTAGAAGAGACTATTCTATAAAATATATATTGAACAGCTTCAACTGTCAAAATAAGAATTTTGTTATATAGCGACCAAATGATGGTCTCATACTATTGCAATAACAGATATAATGTCATGTTGTGGATGTTTTAAAATATTCTAATAAAATCATAAGTTTGAATTCCGTCAATGCTTTGATTAGTATGATAACCAGATTTCATTTTGGAATGAAACATAACACCCATTTGTTTAATTACTAGCACGTTTCAAAATATTCATTAATGAAGTGTAAACAATTCATGATAATATTTCCAGTTTTGCAAAAATAAATTTATATTTGGACATATTAATATTCGTGTCATTATCATTATACCATTTTCGTATACTATTAAAAAAAATTACACCCAGTGATCGATTCAACTCGTATGGAAATTTTTAAATCGTCTGAAAATAATAATTTTTTTGTTTACCTGAGACTATTGAGACTTGAGTATTACTTCTGTTTTACAAAATATCTGAACTTTTTTTTGCATACCTTAATTGTCGTGTAAATTATGTGTACTAGCTGGGGACCTGAGTAATATTATTCCGGTAAATTATTTTTCTTGGTCAACATATGATTAAACCAGTATCTCGAGAGTCGAAAATTCCCCAGTACAATAGCAGGGTAAAAATATTTTCAGTACTCCAACAGAATAAAAATTCGTCCCCAATTAAGAGATGAAATTTTACCCAAACAACATATTAAAGATCATTATGTTACACAGCAACTCGCATTACACCGGTTTTGACACCAAATCGATAGTTTCCTTGTTATTTTCGTGTGTCTCATTTCCACCCCCACTCCTCACATGCTGGAAAGGCTTGAAATTATACACAAATTTTGTCGGGGAAACACTAAAAAGTAATTGACCCAAAGATTTATTTTCTGTTCACATATCGCTGATTCCACCCATTCCCCTATGGGTGATAGCCGTGTCCTACCTCCAAAGTTTTTGGTTTTGGATCGCGAGGAATATGGAAACATTTTTTGTCAAAATTGTTCTGTTCTTTAAATTTATTACGCACAAGTGTGTTTTACCCCCATCCCATCCGCTCGTTAGAGGATGAACTGCAATTTAATTCGCATTCTAAATGTCAACATCAAACTCAAAGACTCCCATAGCACCGATTTCGATACCAAACTGTTTTATTGGTATTTTAATGTGGAAACCCCCTACCCCCAATCACCCTTATGAATACTCCCCTTGTACGATGAATGGGGTTGAAATTATACGCAAATAAATCCAGAAAAACGATATAAAATTAATTGACCCAAATATATATATATATATATATATAAGAAGGAAATAACTGCAGATTATGGATTTTTAAAAATTCCCGGTTCTCCACCCCGCCTCGTGTGATGGTAGCCGTGCATTACCCTAATGGTGCTGAGTTCGGATCGCCAAGAACACATGTTCAAATTGGTCGAAATAGTTGGGGAAGTCTGTTTTACCCCCTTACAACCCCCTCTTAGGATTGAACTGTAACTTAAATTCCATTTTTTATGTTATATTATGTTTATGTTAAACTCCATTGTTCTCTGCTTATTTTTACGTGGTTCCCCTCCACCCCCACCCCTAAGTATATTCTTGTTCGATTATGGTTGGGGTTAAAGTTATACGCTAGCATTATCGGACGATACACTACCAAATTTACTGATCCAAGAATGTATTTAATCGATGGTAATATTTTCAGTTTTTGATGATTTAAAATATTTACACTCCCTCTACCCCTGCCCCTAGGGGCGGTAGCCGAGTCTTACACGACACATACAGGCAATTTTATTATAGAATTCTTCTGCGACTTTTGCCGAATGACAGCATATGATAATCTGAAATTAGACAATGAAAATTCGTCTTCAATCTTAAACTTCTGCATATGTTTTTCACGACTCGATTAGTAACCGTGAGTGCGGAACTTTTAACAAAATGATTGCGTTGAGCTGACTGCTTCAGAATTATAGAAATAAGATACTAGCCTAGAAAGAGGAAGATAAACACCCGGCGAGGGAGGCGGAAATTATGTCCTCACAACACGACGTTGTTTCCCTAAGAACATTGCATATGCATGAGCTAATACGCCAGACCAGGCGTCGTGGGACTCAGATAATACCAAGCATGACAGCGGTCATTGCTATTCAAATAGTACAACTAAACAAGTCGGAGGATATATTCGAGTAGACTCTAGTCTCTGCTTGTCCTATCACGTCATTCAGAACAAATGACTGAAATGCATAGTTCGCCTTCAATATTTTATATCCATTAACGTAATTTTCACCTAGTCGCAGGAAAATAAATTCTTCAAAGGGAAACATTTATTATCTAAACGAATCCCGTAAAAATAAATAAAGTTGACCGTGGGTGGTCCGCGGAACTCAATCATAGCTTTCACTTGCAAGCACAAAACATTTATACAGGCGGACTCACGCGATTTGAGGATATTTTAAAAAACTGAGCTACTTTTAACATAAATTTTCCCAGTTTTAAATGATAAGTAACACTAGATGCGTCATCTCTGAACGAATCTAAGTACTTCTTACAACTAATAGTCGTACTCGATCGTAGTTGTCACGTCGTGAAAATTATATTAACATATAATTAAAATTAAAATCACTAATCGTTTTCCAGGTAATTCTCATTTCTATTGTAATTGAACTCCCACACTGTAGTACTGGACTCAAATTTTTTTAAGTACACAGTGTAAAAATCTTATTCTGATAATCCAAAGTGTGTTTGCAGAAAACTTTCCTGCTCAATTTCAACCAACGCACTTCGTAAGTAAATATCATGTACAAACAGGACCAAGATGCAAAAAAAAGCTGTTATTTTTTTTAACAAAAACTTGCGTTAAACGCGCGATGTGTGACTTCAAGGAAATAGTTTCAAAATATGACACCTCATACTGACAGGCCTAATTAATATATTAGACATGCTTACCCTTGCTGATTAATTAGATGCACCATTATCAGTCATTAAAATAATGGATTGTTTTCGACTTAGACACGGCCGGATTTAGATTCGATGTGGCTTTGACTTCTCTCACAAGTCTCTTATCCACATCTTCAGGATATGTTTTAACCAAAACACTAATTCCTTCCCTTTTATGTTACGCCTATTTTTTTAAAGTTTACAAAAATGGTTAAGTATATATAGCATTTTGCTCTCGAACAATTTGTTTGGGGTTTGCGGCTCTCATCTAAGTTATAGTTTCTGTAGCATATACATAAATTTGCCTGTGGTCTAATGTGAAAACGACCTCCGCGTTTGCTCAACGAAGTCAAGATGGCGGCCAATATGACTGATAACTCTGTCTTTGTTGGCGTTAAAATATAAGTTAGCCGCCTGGAGATGGTGTCAAGAAAGTGTCTCCTTGTCATTAAGTATTACAGACTCCTAATTCACCGAAGACTAATAGCGTCTTCAACTAAACTCTTAAAAACAGTCAATCAATCATTCTCTCTACTTTTCATTTATCATTTGCCTAAAATTTTCTTTGTACCATTCTCAATATCAATTTTTATTCTTCAAATGAAGTATCACTACACACGATATATATTATTAACACTTAATGAAAATTATTTAAATGAAGTTATATACATTGTAGGACTTTTTCGTGTAATTTAATAGTGGTATTCAGCCATCAATAAAGTCATATTTTAAATTGATATACTTTTGTATCAACGACAGGGTTGCAATTTTTTAAGGATGTCAATTTTGGTTATGTGAGAAACAATAGGTTGTAGACAGGTCACTTATTAGTTTAAAAGCTAAAACTTCTGTTTTTAATATCATGTTATATAAACAATAAAAAATAAATAAAAACTCGGCCAAAAAAACCGCAAATTTAATTAATATAAATGCAACGTTTCTTCCAACTTTGTGGACTTCTTCAGGTAAATGAAAAATGAAACCTTGTATTTATATTAATTAAATGCACAGAATTTGATGATTCGTTGTATTTGTTAATTAAATTTATTTGCGAACTTATTTGGTCGATTTTATTACATACACACACATATATATATCTTCAATAATCATTTGTCAAATATCAAGAAATGTAGGAAATTATTTCTCGACAATTATATATAACATCGAACGCTTAATTTGACCGCATAAGGTTGTTTTTCGAAAAGAAATTAATTTGGTTTTTGAAAATAATTTTAAAGAAGAACAGTCCGCTGAGACAAGAAAAATAGCTGATGTCCACGATTGAAATCCGAAAGCGGATTAAAATCCACTTGCACGAGTCCTTTAACTTTGCTTGACCATCTAGAAACAACACGACTTTAAAACAAAACACAACTTCCAGAGATGCAGTTTTATGCGAAACTTTTAATTCCTCCATAATTTAACTGTGCTGCGTTGAAGGTAGAACTGTGGGAAGTTGGATAACAAGAAAAACTATTTTAAGCACGAACGCAGCCAATTAGCGCTAATAATTACTTAAATACAAGAACCTATCATAGGCTATCTGGAGTATTATATAGTATTTTGCAAAGTTATGAAGGGAGTTAAAGTCTGGGAAGTACTACAGCTTAGTTGAAGTGGCGCTCTTCAGCCAGAATGGAAAATGCAGGCCATGAATTGCAAATCAGTAATTGAATTAGATACCAAGACAGATAAATTGACTTCTTAAAATATCGTGATGAGTTATAAACAATCAACATATGATTGGAATCAGTGTTATCCTTGATCAAATACAGCTATGGGCCTATGAAGAACAAAATCCGAAGCTATAATTTTTTGACAATGTTGAAGTATTATTTCAATTATTTTTCTGGTACTCCACTAAAAAGTGAAGAGTAAACAATGTAAGGAAAGGAAAAACTGAAGGAAAAACAATTTATACGAAATATAGAAGAGAACAGCAATAAAATTCAAAACCAAAGGGATTAAAACAAGACGTATAAAAAGTTTGGGTTTAGTGAGTGGCTGTAATAGCCTGAAAGGCTCCTTACGTATTCACTTCTTTATTTTTTTATTTAGACAATAGAAAACACGAAATTTACTCAAAACTTCAACAGATAAAATACTATAATTATTTCTTACTGCAGCTTTGATCACTGTTAGTTTCAATGCTTTCCGTTCTGAAGTGTAGTAACAACTACAAATTTTTAACTGAAATAACTCCATCTCTACAATAACACAGCTACTTATGATGGGTATAAAAGACATAAACACCGTAGCTAACATCAATTATAGCTTCCTACATTTTATTGGCCGTGTTTCTCATTGCCGAGTTTTACATATCCTGCCTTTTTCATGGACAATGATCAACGTTTTGCGTTGTGCTAAGATGGTTACTGCTGTAAACAGTGATCAAAAAGGTTGGGTATATTTAAATTTACATTACAACTGATCCGCTTTCACAGAAAAGATCGATTAATCGGGTCGTCGTCGAACTGTTAGGTACTGTCACGTCCGTATATTTCACTCTAAATACGTCAACCTACAATGACTGTTCAACATTGAGCTGTCCCAAAAACTACACGCTTACGAAGATGATGTGAACTCCGCAATACTAAAGACGTCATGTGACCAGTACACATTTCAATGCGTCCTACATTGCTGTTGTTTACAGAAATATTTATTCTGATGTGCGCATATTTTCGATCACACAGGAAAACCTTTCGATTGGGTCAAAAACGAAAATAAAAGTTGACTTTGGTGACATATCTGCTTATTGGTTAACCGCCACTTACAAATTACTGCAGGAAATAAAATAAATAGTTAAAGAAATAACTAACGCTTGCATATCTTGCAGTTCGTCTTCACTACCGTATTACTTACAACAATTGCCAGTTTGTCCTAGGATAAACTGTAATGTTTTGATTGCAAACTGCTTCTCGTCACACGAAGATCAAAACATAGCACTTACCAGGTGACTGGATCCTTATCCGAAACACTTGGCGTGACCTCACCGGCGGCTCGATGCAAGATCCAACCTTCTCCTAAAGTGGACTCAATTTCTGCACTACCCTGTTCGGTTAATTTTTCACACGTTATGGAAATCTTCAAATCCCTTCCTTTAATCTGGTTGGACCACTATTCTAAGGGAAGCATGAGGGTATCCTTGTAGCGAACAACATCGAGTTAGTACGTTCACTCATATTTCCCGTAGGATTGACCTGGGTCTGGGCAACGGGCTCAAGAGCTGAGTTAATAAAAAATCCTGCCACTTGGCTTAGGTTTTCTCCAGTCCTACCCTGTACCGTCTGCAGCCATCTGCCACGCTGATTCTATACTCAAAACCCTCACTTAAGAGCAATAAAATTAATAAGTAAACTGCCTTAATTGAAGAATCCACTACAGTGATCAACATTAACAATAAATAATCTACATTGTTTTTTATAAAAGACCTCAGAGGCATTTGCCGATACTTGTAATGTTGGAGTTAGAAGTAAAACCACAGACAGTTGAACGCTTTATATCTTGGTCTTGCATATTGTTTCACACTCGCAATTAGTAGCCATGCAAGCCCTTGAAATAGTCCAATTTTCTTTCTCAGATAATATAAATAAGTAACTACAGTAAACATAAAAAATAACACTTTGAATAGTTTTATCAAACATTTTCCACCTATTATAATGAGGAAACGTGTCTGTTTCACGTCAATCACCTGTAAAAAAAAGTTCTTATCTTCCCATTCTGAAATTTATACTACTGCAGCCATTTCAAGAAATATATTCACCAACAGATTCCTAATTCATTACTCTTACAGATTTACGCAAAATTTTACTCTTTAATAAAGATGTCATTGTCGTTTAACATTTAGAGCAGTTTGAAAGTTGTTCGTCCATTGCATTAAGTAACAGTAAAATCTAAAGTTCGGGTTTAATGTCTGTTGTTTCAACAAAATAGCCTCCTTAGTAAATAAGATAATTCCCTATAAAATTGTTTTATATGTAATAATGCAAATTGACTTTCCCATTAAATTTTATACAACTTTTTTGTATGCAACATAATGTCTTTGAAAGTGAATTACGTACTAATTTCTGAATTACCTTCGTTTTCGTAAGCGATTATCCCAAATACTAGAAACAATTTCTTACGTATAAAATATAAACTATTTTCTGTAATATCTATTAGTCCATATTAAATGGAGGATTGTTATTGATCTCATTCATTGTAAGATCTGTAATTTTCTGTTCTAAATTTGTTACATTTTCCTTATCAATCAATCTTTCTCATTCAGTGATCAATCACAAAACGTCCAAACAAAATTGTGTAGTTATCGTTTCGTTTAGAATCATTTGAAGTCTGTAATCTTTTCCCTTATCGGCTTCCAAGACTTATCTTCCGTAAGCTGCTGCAGGATTAAAGTTTGCAGTTTTTTAAAAATTGTAGCAACACCAAACTTTGCGAAAAGCTGAAAGCTTTATTGGATAATCAAGATGTAAATTTATTTCTCAACCATGCTTTGAAATTGACGAGGAAGGAACTTGAAAATTTAGCGGAGAAAAGGCTTAAAATCTGAGTCTGAAATATTTTTTGATGGCCCAAGGATCAGGCTTTCTGTTTTACTGAAAGGATAAATATTTCTCTGTAAGTAATCAGACGTCCTATTTCATTTTGCTGTTCATAAATCATTAATTTAACTTCAATAGTTACTTTCAAACATAGTTTCAAGTTTCTTTCTGGTCATTCCGACGTGTTTTATGGTATTCTCGTTTATTTTTTAAATATGATCTTCGTAGTAAAGCTAGCAATAATCTAATAATTATAGAATTGCATTAAATATACTGTTAATGGTATTTTAAATATAAATAGATGTAGAAGTTATTTATCAGCTATTTTATATCAATCTTATTAATACAACAATAAAGAGTGAATCTATTAACGTCTATTTTTCACAATAATTAAATTTACGACTCATTTAAGACACATTTTTTATTTAACTGAGCCGAAATCTCGTCACAAAATGTCAACGTTTATTACGGTTTCATTGGAAGAAACTTTTAACGGAAAAATGAAGCGAGAGAAAAATAGTGAGGTGGAAACACGATTAACTCGTTTCAGAAGTTGAGGTTCAATCCATTATCTTCTATCAGCACATTTCTAATTTTTTTATCCCAATTTTGGTTTTATAATTCTCAGTGTATATTATATTTCGAATTTTAATTTATTTTCATTTTTATTTTCACATGAAATATAAAATCATATAATGCATTTTCAATATTTAAGAAATTGTTCTGATGAAATATAAATCAATTCAGTTACGAAGTTTATAAACCATAATATTAGATAATTTTTAAAAATCTCAGTTCGTTCAGTGGTTCTTGATTTATTTTGTTCTATAGAAGAACTGTTTTATGCGTTAGTCCAACGGAAACGAGTAACGTTTAAGATATTTGTTTATATGTCAAGAGCGACTAATTGTTGGTTATATTCATGTTTAATAATGATTTCCTAACATTTACACTTATATTACCCATATGAAAATTCCTCTTTTTTGCGATAGCCTTCCTTGCCTTTGCTATCTTACTCTTAATGTCTGCCATCCCTAGTTATTATGCTGCACAAGAAGAAAAATTTCTTAACTTTATTTAACATAACCCTTCCCAATCTAACACCCTTTGTTATTCCAATGTTTCCCATACAAAAATCCAATCACATTGGTTTTCCCTCTATTATTCTTCATATTTAACGCTTTCTTCAGGACCACGTTCATGTCATTTATTATGGTTTGCAGGTCTTCTTCTGACTCCCCTAAAACTACAATATCGTCGGCAAAGCGAAGGTGTTTTATCTCTTCTCCTAGCAGAATGATTCCTTTTCCATGACCCGTTTTAACTTCCTTCATCGCTTGTTCTATATATAAGTTAAACAGCGTGGTTGACTCCTTTCTTGATTTCTGCTTTCTTTTCTTGATCTTCAATTCTAATTACTGCTGACTGTCTTCTATAGAGGTTATAGATAAGCCTTCTTTCTCGATATTTAATTCCTATCTTCTTCAAAATCCTTAATAGTGTTCTTCTGTAGTCATTTAAATTAATTTAAAAAGACGAGCAATTAATACTTTTAATAGAATAAGACCCTTTAGGCCTAATTTTAGCATATGGGGAGTGTCTTAAGTATGACATAGTAAGATTGTAAATAGAATTATAATGCTGCTTTAAATTAGATAACGGTTGAAAATGACAATATAGTCGGAAGCTACTGAGGAGGATATGTGAATTGGACTGAAAAATAAATCGGGTTGTTTAAAGACTAATTAATTGATTCCTTAATAGTGTGTTCCAGTTTACATTATCAAAGGCTTTCTCTAAATCTACAAGTGCCATGAAAGATGCCTGTTTTTTCTTATCCTGGCTTCTAAAATTAGACGCAGAGTCAATATTTCTTCTATTGTACCTACCTTTTTCCTATAACCAAGCTGATCTTCCTCTAACTCGCATTCTATTTGACGTTCCAACTTCCTATATACTATTTTTTTAATATACAGGTGCTATTAACGTAAGCCTTTTTTTCCTATCCTGTCTTCTAAAATTAGACGAAAAGTCAATATAGCTTCTCTTGTCCCTACATTCTTCCTATGACCAAACTGATCTTCACCTAACTCGCATTCTATATGTCGTGCCATTCTCCTATTATTATTTTAGTTTTTTACTAATTACAAAAGATGAAGACATAACTGCTGCAGGTTCTGGATGATTTTATTGGGGGTTAAATAACGTTCAGGTTTTTATAGCGCCCAGAGCCTTATAAGAGTGTGTAGTTGTGGTGGTGTAAGGGAAACGGCACGACACAGGTGGTCTGTTGTGCGTGTCTGTGGAGGGGATGGAGCGTCCGTACCACCCCGAGCCCTGCCGAGGCGAGCGCGGCGTCGGGACGCCAGTCGTCTCGCGCACCCCGCGTCGCCAGCATCAGCACCCTCACCCTGGCGCACATCTTCAGGCAACGTCGGCACCACGCCATGGGCTTCCATGACAAGAAGTTCCGGCGGCTGAGGAAGTTCCGCTTCTTCGGTCGCGCCAAGGTTTACCTGCTCGTGCGCTGGCCACACTTGGTAAATACCCCTTCACTCGTCCTCTACTCGTCCACTACAAATACCCTCGTTTTCTATAACATTACCTTGGCAACAGAAATGCCTACGTTCAACCCATCTAATGTGACTGAAACGTTTTGTTTTCTACAAGTTGTTATCAATCAAGTGAAAGCATGTGGATGTGTTTACATAATCACTTTATTTTACCTGTAACCTTTAGAGTGGTTTTTTATCTTAGTTTAACGCAGTATTAAATTTTTAAGTCATTTACATTGTGCATTTTCTTTCCGGCTTGTAAAAAGAGGTTAGACCGATCTTTTGGGAAAAGCTGAGCTCTAATGGTGTCAAGTAACCGTGAAAAGGAATAAACTTCTCACATTTGGGAGGAAACGTAATTGGTCTAATTCACGTGGTCACCACGGACGCCCTTCAAGCTCACGCCTTGTGACGCGTACACTCATTAAAACTTACGTCCGAGCCATTTTTATAAAAATACACAGTAACAATTGTACATTGGTACTCTTATTTTTACAAAACCAACATAAAACCTTCCAATTGCTTACTCGAGTTTCCCTAAATTCGTGACCAAGTCTGAATTAAGTTGCTCTATTTGTTCAACAAATGGACACGTGTTATGTACGCTACGAATAATTGAAAGCTCTTTATGATCCTTCAAGAGTTGTGGACATCCTTGTCGTATTCATTTCATAATAATACAAAAAACAACTAAGTCACTGCACGTTAATATTTAAGTTGACGTCAAAAACTTTTTCTTTACTTTTAACATGATTGATTTTATAAAATTATTAAGAACATAATTAGCGTGTTTTCTAGTATAACTATAACAGACCTTATCTTCACAAACTTGCAAAATTGTTACAAAATTTCTTCTATTATTATTTTTACAGTAATACTAACTGATTAACTAAAACCTAGAGATAGGATTAGAGGGTTATAGGATGAAGGGGGTTAAAAACATTGATTATAAATTATACGAAATCATATTGAAAATATCTGAAAGTAAAGGAAAACATATCGACACTTTGAATTTTACGTAGGGTTTTACTACCCGATGTGTAAAAACGTTGCTTGACCCTCACACAGTGACTGTAAAACCAAAATCGACGATTAACGCTGGATTATCAGCACACGTGAAATTTCTATAGCTCTGCAAAATACGGCATAAAGTTATTTCTATGTAGAAGCTGAGAATGGGTAAAGCTATTTATAATCAAACAATACAGCCAATTTGTCAACAAACAATTTTATAATTATTTAATTCTTGTGGACTAATCAGTTAAATTTTAAATGGATGACGTGTGTCAATGTGGATAACTTTGCGTCGTGGAGTGCTACGTGCTTTTACAAACACGATATTTATTTGAAATTTACCTGAAATAGTCCACAAATATGGACGAAACTTCGTAGGTGTATTTAAAGTACACAAAACTACTGTACTGTTTACTTATTTACACTTAATAGTAATAATGCTTATTTATTGAAGCTGTTATATAAAAAAATTTCATATGAATAAAAGAAATTGAAACTATTTGTGTTAATTTGGAAAGAAATAATCTTCATTAGAAAAATAAAGATATAGATAATATAAAATAGTATACTGACATTTTAAATCATTTTAAATAAAATAGTAATAAATATCATTTTGTATTGGTATTGAACATTAATATGTTCCTTCGGTGAAGTATTTATAGGTGTCTTTAAAGAAATTGTAAAAGAAAAAAATATTTGTTTATTTGTTAGACAATAATTGTAATCTATCATTGGTAGAAAAACAGTTATAATATTTTAAGCGTGATATGTCGATGATTGTTTACTATTTTTGACTTCTCTAGTCATGACGATTAATGACGCGAGACTGTAAACATCTCAACAGGTATTGTGTAAAATATATACTGCAGTGGTTACTGTGCAGATCTACGTGGACTGCTTTTTGATACAAATGTTTAGGTATGTAATATATGTAATTCTTACATTATGTAGGATGTAAAAATGTTTTTGACTTTATTTTAAATAGTAACTGGCAATTACTTAGTTCTTTTCCGTGTCTTTTCCTGTTATTAATGAAGAGTTAAACAATGTCCAAAGTTCTTGAAGCACGAATACGCTAGACAATAAAGTGTTTTACGGGACTTCATCTAATTTATTTACATCTTTTTTGTTCCATTAATATTTACTGTCCATATTTCAGTGTCTTGTTGGAATCATAATGTGTTGCCTACAAAAACAGTGATTTAACATTCGTAAGAAATAATTTAATTTAACTTATTTAAATAATTTTTGTCGGTTATTAAATACATTAATAATTTTCCAAACAAGGCGGCGTTACGTCTGAAAAAAATCTAAATACATTAAGATTATAATTTCCTGCTCGGTCCATTAAATTCATGGGCTTGAATCTGAAAACGTTTCTCTTAGGACTCTAATGATTTGCACATAATGAGAACACAGTTACAGATCCAATATTAAATTCCGTTTCTCTGTTTAACACAGCTAAATAACCAACCAAATTTTATGTTTAAATTCTTTTTCAAAATTTTTATAGTTGTCTGTTAACTCTTACTAAATTTGTGTTATTTAGAGACTTAAATAGTTCTTACAAATTTTATTTACATTAATTGTAAGATACCTTCTTGAAATATTAAATACAGTAACTCCTAACTACAGATTTCCAGTACATAATTTTTTTGTCATTAATTATAACCTAATAACAAATCTATGCGCTCAATGTTCGTAAAAAAACGCATAGCCAAACGTATTATTATTTGACCGTGTTTCAAGTAGTATTTGGTTTTAAATTATGATAAAAAGTTAACAGTTGTAATGTGTTAAGAAATTAGTATTGCTGCGTTAATTTTTAATGTAAAATGTAGATTAGATAAGTCATCATTATATCTTTATTTTATTTTCGTATTGATTTTAAAAGGCTATTTCAAGAGTTTTAAACGTTCATTTTTGAAAAAAAAAACATTTGATATACTCAAAACACACTTTAAATGTCAACTAGTAATCCAATTCTGATTGTATGATATCCTATTAATTCAGTGATAACCAATTTATGAGGCCGTTATAATTAGAATATCAGTTATTGGGGTGTATCGCAGGAAAACATTAGCATTCAAGGGATATAATGTGCATAGAAATCGGTTGAATCATATGATCCGTCCGTAAATCAACATTAAATCAATCGGTAACGTGTTAATGTATAATTAGCAATCCCAGAGTCTTGTCGAAGTATATATATATATTTAATTAACCATAAGATTGATTGATAAAAAGTAATGATGAGTGGGATGACTCATACCAGATTTAACAATTCGGTTAGTAATGTTAAAAATGACATCAGTAACAAACAAATTTTACGATTCTCTTCTATTATAAACTTTTTTTTTCAGTCATAGTTAAACTTTTCATTGTTATTCTGAACTGTAACAATACGTTTTTGGTTTTTAAAGGTGAAAGGTGTTAAAAAACTTGAATAAAATAATCGTTTATTATCTAATAAAACTCTCAGGATGGCACAGGCACGGTGATTGGAACAAAATTGTGGCACACAAACGAACGGAAGATGATACTCGTATTTTTTCCCCTGCTTGTAATGCACGCCTGGATCGATTCTCGGTCGTAGTAGCGGTCTTCGAAGCATTTTGGAGACTGCAGCGATGTTCATTAAGAGTACCACACTTAATGACAGTTTCATCTCTGTAATTTCAGCTTCCGTCACCTTGCTTTAACTCCGACTTCCTGACCACCACCTTTTTCAACAACGTCAGTGTTAAGAGGTTTTTTCCCCTGCCCAGACACGGCCATGAGACCATTTTGCCCAATAGCTGCTGCCCTCAAATTCTTGATTTTTCGATTCCTTTGTCAAGCCTGCTGCCTCCCTTATAATAGTTTTCGCGGAACCAGTAATCGAGAAAACCAACTAAATATAGATTTGGTTTGCGCCCGTCAAAAATCCCTCGACGTCACAGAGACACCAATTAATATATTACAAGCAATAAAGAAGCTTTTAATTTAATAAACTCCATAACATTAAATATCTCCCTTTTTCATCTCGTCAACCGTGCTTGTGCTTCAATGTATAAAAAAATAATCATAAGTCAGACAAATTAAAAGTTTGTCAAACAATTAATTCAGTAAAAGTATACTATACATTTTTTTAGCTTATAACAGGGAAACAAGAACGTGTCTTTGAAATTTACTAGAATTTGATTAATTAATGTAGTTATTAATATCAATTTTTGAAAGAATTGTGTTGAAATTTACCATAATGGTACAACTGGCTGATGCAATTTTTCTTCGGAAATTAAACACTTATCTACCGCTTTTCTAACAAAGTTAGGAACGAAAATCGTTGATATTTCATTTGTCAATTATTAAATTTTTCCTGACTTATGGCTAGTTAATTTATCTATTCTCAAGTTTGTCAGCTCCTGAGTCATATATTTCAAATATTCATGTTGTAAATTTGTGTAAAGTCAAATTTAATATTAGTAAATGAATTGAATTATGCGACTATAAAATGTCAAGGAAATGACGAGAGAAAGCGTTTGTTTATTTCCTCCACAGTACCCGTTACGAAGTGAACTGAATGTGAAGTTCAACGGCTGTCGTCATTCAATGGATGACTGACGAAAACCAATGGAACTGATGTCACACGAAAACGACTCATTACATGCATAAATAAGATATTTCGGAGTAAATAAATACTTCACTTTGGTTATGAGGGACACCATTCGTGGAATGACGAGATACATCAGCATGCAGTAACACTCTGCCTTGATATGGGTCGGTAACAGTCCATTCTAATTTCTCCGTAGGCATACCGTCATTTTCTCCCTAGTGATGCCCGTATTAATGATGGACTGATGACGGAGAAGAACTGTCGTTTGCATTTAAACTGTCCTTTCCATCTTCATCAACAAACACTCAGGGATTTTATTCCAAGTGTTCCATTTTCCCTTCTCCCTTCCTGTGCCGCTTCTTTCTCTCGCTCTCTCCCTCGCTGCTATCCCCATCTTTTTGTGCTTGAAGATTAATTGGAGTAGGTTGAAGCTGACGCTGGTCTATATGTTGGGGACGGCTGTCCGTTTTCTTCTGAGTCCGCGGAATTTGTGGACAAATAACGTCGCGAGGATCGCCCTCTCAAATAAGTCTCAGTCCACGTAAGCGTGTTTTGCTCTCACCGTCGAGATCTCCATGATATTGCACATACTTGACAATGTCAACTCGAAATTTCATAAATGACTTTCATGAGGTATTATTCGCTTCGTCGTTATTTGAATTCCATTCGCGCCTAAAATAGTACGAACTCCTTTTTCCTGAAACTTCAGTTCAATTGAAATAGAAATTATTTCATCCAACCTAACATTTACGAGTTTGATTCACAGGTAAATGTTATATAATTTAGTTTTCTAAGTATGCTCTTGGGAAATATTACTTCCTGATTGAGAACTGAAAATAAATCAGTTGGAATTTCCAGACCCTCAAGTAATGCTACTTACTTAGATAATTAGATAGTTGTGGGTCAAATAATTTTTTATAAATATTTACGTTTCTTCACACATTGAAATCAAGTTGTAACTTTTAACAGTGTTCAGAAGTCAATGATTAATGGCTCATTACTCTTGTAAAATGTCATATGGAGATATCGAAAAGTAGCGCACATTGAATAAATTTGTTTGAAAATAGTAGCACCAAGTTTCCAGACATCCCCTTTCTTGAGGGAAAAGGGGGAGCATTAATTTTTAATACTCAAAAACTGAATTATTCCCTAAACGAAGCCTAATTACTACATGTCCAGAACAGCTAAGGTTTTAGGAAGCAATCACTAGGAAATAATTAATAAAAGAAAAATATATTCAAAACGTATAGTAAAAATCTAAAATTAAAGTACTTCATAATATATGGAGGATTATTTAAAGTTTTTAGTAATACATTAATTATTTAATAATTCTTATATTCAGTATGAGGTCACTTCTGTGCTAGTGAAATCTTTGAGTTGGCTCCAGAGAGATTATATTTGTCAGTCTCAAGTCTCCCATATTCGGAGGGTGAGATGATACTGTATGTAATTTTAAACAGGCATAGTAAACAAAATTCTTCGAGGTTTTTATTACTCCAAAATTTGTTTGAAAATAGTAGCTTTGTAATTAAAATATATATATATATATATATCGATTACCAGAAGATAGTGTCACTGGTATTATCAACAACGTAGTGACCATTGAAAAATGTACTGGTCACTTGACGTCTATAGTATTGCGGAGATTACAGATTCAAAAACATGTTTCCCAAGTGCAATAAGTGTTCGTTGTTATTTTCTATTTTTTAACCCATTGTTGGCAGAGAGCTAACTCTATGAGAAATAAACTTTGGATCGTCGATACGATGTATAAGTTTTATAAGTCGCAATGGAGATTTATCTTATAAAGACCAGGGATCACACACACAATTTTTTTACATATGTATTATTTCACGGTAATGAGACCGTAGATGGTTCAAATTTAATTTAAAGTTACAGTATACTTTTGTATCTATATATGCCGCATACAAATGTAAGCGAGTGGAACCATTTCGACTGAATTTTGCACACGTAAACCTTGCGACCCGGTAACAAGCAAGGACCGTACGAGTAAAACACTACCACCACCCCATGGGTTGGGGTTGAAAGGTACGAAAACTTAATACTTATGTAAACATCAGATATATACACCAGAATAGACATTTTTCGCGGTTAGTGAGATTGATAGTGTCTCTCTCGGTATCGTATATTTATCTAACATAATGAGTTATGGCGGTCGTTGTATCAAATTCGGCTCCCATAAAGTAGGAAACGGGGAAAGATAAATTTCCACAAATGTGACTGTCTCGGTGATGGATTAATCACGCATTGACTAGGGGAAATAACTGTCGAATTAAATACTGAAGCGGGCTAGTATAAATTATTTCCCGAGCATCGCCGAGCACCCAACTATACTAATAAAACCTTTGTGGAAAAACTATAAATGGGTCATATTAATTCTTTAAGACATTTTTAGAGTTTATCAGTGTGTTTTGATTTGAATAATATTCACAAATATATATCACACGTGCATTTCATCACTATGTTTGGGTATAAAAGTTTGTAATTAAATTTAAAATTAGACAAACTTGTAATTTGATGGATGACGTTTTAATATATCTATTACCCTGGGGAAAATTTGTTAGAGATTTAGTGCAGGCGGAATTTATAAAAGTCATTCCAGTGGGAAAGCAAATGATAAGTAATAATTATTGATTATTAGGAAAAAATCCATATTCTGGGTGTAATGAATGGCCATTAGAAACTAAATTTCACAGAAAGATTAAATTTAAAAAATCATAGGAATGGTGGTATTGTTACTTTGAAGGGGTTTGTATTAAAATAATTTTATTCAGAATAAATTATCATGGAATAGTCCTTTGTGCCTTTATATAATAACTGGCAGTATTTAGTTTCCAAATATTAATTGCTCAAAATTGTATGCCATGTTATCGTAAATAGTTTACTTTCCATTCTAAATGTAAATTGAACATTTTTTTCCCCTGGTCACAATTCCGTAACTGCAAAACTAAATTTAACGGTGACTTACAATGCCGTATAAAAGAGTTCAAACTCTGTGGCCCACAATCCACTCATTTGTATTTCATAATTGCTTCCAATATGCGACGTTTGTTTGTATTGCTACCTATTCAAATTTTAATTATAAATTCACTTTCAGCGCTGATGTAAATATTCACTTTTCAAATGATATTCATAACAACTGCGCTTTATTAATATTGCGAATATAATTTTAATGTTTTAAACTCTGCCTGACCTTTCAGCTGGATGGCGTTATCAGCATTAATGTATCAACGTCAACTGTTGCTACATGAATGAAGCAGTAATCAACAGCTTATATATTGTGATTAATGACAGGGATAATCGTGCGATATCTGAAGAATCGATGGATTCCTTGCGATAAGGAAATGGAAAAACTAGTAAATTGGCGTGTGAGCTGTGTCTATAATGCGTTGCTGATACTGTACATAACTACGCACTTGCATAATTAGTTCGAAATTTAATTTTCTCGAGCTCAACATTTATGTTATTCATAAATTACGTGCCTATATATTTGGGTATTAGATATCCAAGATTTACAATATTCATTCAGAGTAGTTATGGTATATATTCGTCCGAGTTGTTTATTTTTTTGAAATGACGAACTGTGAAAATATTTTTGATGAAGTGGTTTAACTTTTCTTGTTTGAATTTTATCTGCTGCTAAGTTTAACAGTTCTCGCGTTCAGGAATTTAAACCATTTCCTCAACGTTCTGAATTGTTCTTTTTCTACACGCTATTATATATTCATTCACACTCAGTAATACTAATTTTTTTATTATTTATCTTATTTAGCCGCAAATAGATTTATTTTATCTTCGGAGATTAACTATTTCGTATTTATTACTGTGATAGGTAATTACTTAAGAGATGTTTCCATACAATGTCGCAGCATCAAGAACGGAGCAACGGATTTATTATGTAAATGCAGTGAAAGAGAAGTAATAACCTTCGTAGCCGACGAATAAGACCAGTATTCTCCAGACCCCAAACTCGCTCCTTCCACCAACAAAATAATTACAGAACATGTCCGGACTCTGTTCTACACGAGCTCCTCGAAGTTTCTGCGATAACTACACGACCACAGAACTACGTTGTAGTAGTTTCCAAGTTAATATTAGTTCACAAGTCTAACAATGTGTGTCTGTGTGTCAGATATCGTGTCACTTCCGAATCAAACAGTTTACATAAATATATCTCAATTGTTCCTAGTGTATTAGTTCGTTACTTTTATTCTTAGATGTGACATCATTATTTCTTGTTAAATAAAATTTATAGTTGGCCTTTGTGGTCTAGTCGCTAGCGTCACTGCCTCGAACCACTGAGGTCCCGCGTTTGATTCTTGGCAAAGGTTTGGGTGTTTGTGTGCGTCTTTGTGTTCCCAAATCGAGTAACACAATGAAAATAAGATCACCAAAATGATAAAGTAATCGCTAATTGACCTTAGCAGTTGGTGCGACGTGATATCTTGTTTGGGGAACGAAATAAATCATTTTTGGCTGTAAAAGAAGAAAGAAGAAAAGAGGTTGGACCGAGAGCAACATAATACTATTTTCTTTAATACCAGTACATTGTTTAATTCTTGATCAGCTCATGTTAGAAACCGACATCGGAAACGTCACAATCAGAACCTCAAATATAATCCCAGTGTCTCCAGAGAGGCAAAAATACTCTGGATACAATAGCAGAGCTAAAAGTATTTGCAGTACTCTAACAGAATAAAAATTCTCCTCCACTTAAATCGCATATCAAAGGTCATAATGTAACACAGCGACTCGTATTACCCGGGTTTCGACAACAAACTCGATAGTTTCCTTATTATTTACATATGACTCATTTCCACTCCCACCCCTCACATTCTGGAAGTTATACGTAAATATTGTCGGGGAAACACTATAAAAGTTATTGACCTCAAGAAATCTTTTTCGATTCACATATGAGCCTTTATTACATATAAAAATTCCGCTAATTCCACCCCATTCCCCTGGGGTGGTAGCCGTGTCTTATCTTCAAAGCGTTTGGTTTTGGCTCGCGAGGAATATGGAAACAAAATTTTATCAAAATTGTTCTGTCCTTTAAAAGTATTGCGCAGACGATTGTTTTATCTCGTCCCATCCCCCTTGCATCCCCTGGATTCTAAATGTCAGAATAAAATTAGACTTCCGTAGGACTGATTTCGATACTAAACTTGACTTTTTTAAATTTATTTTCATATGACACCCCCACGATGAATGTTGTTGAGATTATACGCAAACAAATTAATCGAAAACGCTATCAAATTAATCGAACCATAAATATATATATATATTAGAAGGAAATAACCACAATTTATGGATTTTTAAAACGTTACTACCCCTTCACCCTCGCCCCAAGTGGTGGTAAACGTGTATTACCCTAATTGTGTTGAGTTCAAATCGCCAAGAACACCTGTTCAAAATTTGGTCTAATTTGTTCCATAAGTTAAAAATAGTATGCGGAAGTTTGTTTTACCCCTTTCCAAAGACACTGAGGTTGAAATATAACTTAAACTACATTTTTTTATATCAGAAATATACTTAGTGGCTCACATTACACCCGCCTGAAGACCAATTGTTTTCTGGTTATTTTTATGTGAATCTCCTCCACCCCCACCCCTAAGATTATGGTGGTTTTCAAACAGTGGACCCTTATTTTCCTCACCGTCAAATTCGTCATTGTTTTTTTTAAATATTCTTTCACCTGGATCAGTACATTTGCAGGTCCTTTATCGCATCTTGAAATTGTGCTATAGATTGAATTAAGTTTGTAATCTTGTAAGGCTTTTTAAAATTTTATGAAAATAAAAGATAAAGGGGACGCAGTGAAATCCGGGTATAAGGAACCAAAGCGGACCATCTTGTCGAGCTCTTTGTATTCGAATTCGTCTGTGAATATACAGATTTGGGAAGAGTTTGAGGGAGAGAGATATGAATTAAATGTAATAATTTCACAAGCAAACGCTCGGGTTGTTCCCTAGCGACGATTTTCAGTTGTTTTATCAGTAACAAATTCCTGTGAGGAGTTTCTGGTGAGTAATATTACCGTGTGGCGGAGGAATAAGGGCGCATTGTTTGGGCTTCCGATTGCAGCTGCGTTTCCACGTTTCCGCTATTGGATAGCGAGACGCGCGTGACATTGTAGCTCTGGATTCCTGGGCAATGTGGCGAAGTTCTCCTCCCGTCTGCTATACACGGCCCAGGAATGGCGATTGTTCGTCGATAACGAATGGGGCGCATTGTCGGTGGCACTAATGTGCCGATTCGTGCGCAATTGAGCCTGCGAACTCTGCAACCCACACACCACCTGCAACAATTCTTGTTACCAAGTCCACATACCTTCCCTATAACTATAGTGTTCCAGGTTCACAAAACAATTTAATAGCGTTACATATTTACACTGTCTTAAATTTACACAACAAAGAAAACATCCAAATATTACTCACCCAATTCAAGAAAGTCGTACAACACATTAATACCACAAAAAATTACAAATTCCACTTCAATATAAGAGAGAATGTCTTTTTTAATATTGAATTTATTATTTTATGTATGGACGATTATTCTTAATTACAGGGAATTAAATGTAATATTTTTGCATCAACGTTTCCCTTGTAAAAACGAAAATTTGTTAAGACAAAAAATTGTAAATGTTTTGGAATGGAGTTAAATCAAATTATCAATTCTATTATAATTGTCTGATATTCCTTGATAACGGTAGCTAATTATATTGAACCAAATTTTAATTGTGAGTAAATAAATCATACGTATACAGTTGCCCAAATATAAATTATGGCTGCTGTTAGACAATAATCACGACGTATCTTCCACACATTTTGTAGACTCTTCAAGAGACTATTTGAACACTGAACGTGACAAAGATGTAAGTTGGAAAATATATGTTTCTCAGATCTTTGGTATCATTTCTGACGTTTTTATCTATAATAACAAATACAATATAAATAATAATTCACATATCAACACAACTTAAATTTATTACATAATATCATTATATATAATTTAATTATAATTCGAATAAGAATCAAGCCATATAGATATCATGTAACATAAATTCCTGCAGGAAAGTTTCCAGAAAGGCATCTAGATAGTGGTTTCACATTTTTAAGGGTATGTTTCTACTTTGATATGATGCACTTAATTCCGTGTAGTAGGGCAGATTCGTATGGTTAAAACGTCCACCTATAATTATTTCTTCTATTGAGCTTTCTAATTATGCTAAACCTGAAATTTGTCGTCTCGCCATTGTCTCCTTTAATAAGCCGTCCTTTAGTTCAAAATCTGTTGTTTACCAGTTTTCTTTTCAAACCTACACAACATTATATATAACAATATCGTAGATATGTCGCATAACTATCATTGTTGTCAATTATCAATGTTCCCTTGTCCATTTTCAAAGTTACAGTGATTTCGTTACTGATTTCGTAACGGTCAAAGACATCTGCTCGGGCTTTTGGAGGTGCGGAATCAAAGGAACGGGAGACATCATTTGAGCCAGGGGCGATAAACCCAAGACTCAACGTCGCGCCTTGGGTGTTTCCAATTTTGGTGAGAATTGGCATCGGGTGGCGTGTTTTCCCCAAGTGTAACCATGAATGTGATTGGTCAATATCCATCCCTGCCACCTGGGTAATATGAACCAAAGAAGTGGGGAATAGATTTTAAAAAGGCTGGACAGAGAGAGTTAGGAATTGTGTGAGAGCGGTGAGATGAGATTAGAACAGATCGTTTTTAGAAAGAAATTTTCATATATTTTCTTGGAGAGGAGATTTTGGACAGAATTTTGGAATTGGAAGGATAGAAGTTCGGCAGCTGTGATCTGGAGGGAGGACGACCCAAGAAGGAAAAAGGAGCTGGAACCTGCACTAAACAGACATGGTAATTACCCCGTGACACTCTGCTGATTTTCTGTGCTGAGTTAGAGTAGATTTGTGTAAAATATTTTATATATACACTTTTAATTGACGAAAGAAGTGTCTGCCTAAATATCAAAATTGTAATTATTATTGTAAAAATGTTTAGAGATCAAGTAAATTATTGTTTTTCTTTTATATTATTAAAACTCGTTGCTAATTTATCAATATTCCACTTAACTAATTTAAATTACCGCCTATATTCATTATACGTTATTACAAATCTGCAGGATAACCGCCATAAGCCTGCCGTTTGGAAGATTTTCGTAGTATAGTAGCAACACTTTTTTTGGCACACTGTGAAACAATCAATATACACCAACTCCTACACCTTCTCCGCATTTAAGGAATTGAGGCTGTGGGACCAGTCAACCGTACATTTGAGTCGCGCTGCAAGTAGCAGCACCTAGGCCACCTTACATATTAAATTTGAGGCAGTAATGTCTGAGGTGGAGCTTGTGTTTGCAAAGGTTGATTGCTTGTTTCCCGGACAGACGTGTCCCCTTCTGCAACAACGCTTGTAGTAATTACTGCCCCGTAGCGCGCTACTCTAATTCAACGGCTGCGCGAAATGCTTGCATTAATTTCCCTATCGCAAAAGTGGAGGTTTTGTGTCTTACATTATGCGCTAAATCTCGTTCCACAAAAGGCTTTGTCACCATAAAACGGCTGCCTGGCCGTTATTATGGCGTTCTGAATAGAAACCTGGGAATTAATATGTTGTGCTTCCATAGCGACTTTCGGAAGCCTCACAACTTGTAATAGGTTCAAAGCTTTGTTCGGCACTTTTTACCTTTACAGCCGGCCTACACTACAGTAAAGTGTAGCCAACGAATTCCTACAAGTTGTGCCAGAAGCTCATAAATTTCACAAACTTCTAACGATATATTTCGCTGCTTATACCGTTCAGATTCCTTAATCATTAAAAGTGAAACATAAAAGGTAATTTTACTCATTTTTTAATACGTCTGTGACTTTTATGTGCCTTATGTTATATGATTTATATATGGCTACGTTTCAGTCGTGGAATAATTTTTTGGTTCAAAGTTCACTGTGATTTAATTTATTAAATATGGAAGAATGACATCTAAAGCGTAAATAATATAACAAATCAAATACATATGAAACACACATTATTTAAGAATATTAACATCAAACAACAGTTATTCATTTACACTACAGTTTGTAACGCAGTAGGACCCTCCCAAATTTTAATTCTAATGTATGGAATTTTAAATTACATAAAATTTCAGTAAGAACATGTCGCTGGCCATAAAAAAGGGGGGTTTTCCCGGCGCCGGGCTGGCGGCTCAATATATACCTGTCTCCGTATTTATAACGGTAGGCTTGTTTTTGGCTGAGAGAGCGTTCACCTTGGGAATTTTCGAGGGACACGGTTACCTGGGCCACGACAAAATTCTCGCGCTGGATGGAGAACTCACGAGGATTGACAGAAAAACGTCACGTGAGATAGTGGGGGCATATACGGAGTTTAACTGCGAAGGTGACACCCGGGAAAATATTCAGTATAAGGTGAGACATTAACAAGTCAAGGAAGCAGCGGAGGAGTATAGTGTAAGACGTTGACAAGTCGAAGAAGCAGCGAAGGAGTAAGGTGGAAGACGTCGAGAAAGAGAGAGGCAGAAATGTATGGCGAAGGCCATTGAGCAGGGGAGGGAGTAGCATTGTGGTGTTAACAACGAGGAAAGATAGAGGGAAGAAGGAGAAAAAACCTGAGCTTTTCTCAATTCCGGCAGCACAACTTCATCAAATTATCTACCGACAGCTTCAGCTTCAACCCGAACGAAGAGTGAAGAAGGAAGTTCCAGTCGCATGGTTATCTACACCGAGACGCACATGAAAACAAAACAGGTTCGTCCAGTGCAAGAAAAAGTAATGATCATGGAATATCTGCTGCACGTGGTTACCCAAGCAATAATTAACCATGAGAACTTTAAAATCGTCCCCTTTAATTTCTTTATGTATTTGTATAGCGTGCAGGACCCCATGTAAAATGATTGTGGTTTCTTTCATAAATAAAAGTATTATATTATATCCTAAAGCGAGTAAATTCATTAAAATAATACTCCCCCAATAATTATTTACAAGATTAAGTTCACAAATAGTTTTACAATGAGATCTAAATCCCTGTGGACTGGGAGACGACCGTGAAGGGTGGCACAATGACCATAATTTCCAAATTCCGCATATTCTGAATGTTAACTACGGTATTATTAAATAGAAACCAGTCCTTTGTCGAGGCTTGGTGCCTCTCTTGACTTTGGATAATTTGTGGTGGCTGCTTAGAGGTTCCAGCGTCCAAGTTTCCTGACTTCGCGCCTTGTAACTCGTAGCCTTAGAATTACCGCGTCCGTCGTGTAACGTTTAAAACTTTCAACTACAACTTTGCCCTAAAACTTTCTCTGCGTCATATTCAATTACGTCCTCGTTTGACTTTTAACTTAATATTCAGTCTCTTTAACTTTCAGTATTCTCACTTTTGTTGGATCATCTTCAAGTGCAGCGTTAACTGCCTCACCATATTGAGGCGAATGTCACCCCTATAATCCCTCTTAATTGGGGTTTCTATCCAATGAGTCTTTAACATTTGATCCTGCATATTCCAGTTTTTTGACAGAGAATTACTCTGAGAAAATCTTCAGCCCTGTACGTGCTTGTCTTCCTGAGACGAACATTCCGGACTTGCCTGATCATGTGGACGATTTTTTCTCAATTTAGGTTGGTAACCATTGCTTTATTTCGATCCGAGACACTTGTGCTCCTCTCAGCGTTGTTTTTTATGTTGGTTTCCCGTTTTTTGTAGACAATAGTTTCCAACTATTCCATATAATGTCCCAAATAAAATAAAATTTTCCTCCAATCATAATAAATTAATTCGTGTTAATAAAGAAGGCATTTAGGTAGATAAATCATTAATAGGTACTACTATACAGTAGTACTCTAAACAAAATATACGATGCTCGTTTATTTGAAGTTTAAACTGGTCCAGCGTGTAATTTTCCTGGTTCATACTGTAGTAATCGTTCCCCGCAGACTATTCTTCTGGTTTTGTATGCGCCATTGGGTATTCAGACTTATTTTTAACAACATTTAAATATTTTAAGAATAATTTTGCCGTCTTTCAACAATTCTACATCTTTATTCTAATGTAAACCAAACTTGTATGCCAATCAATGAATTACGTGATCCAAATATTATTCACAGAATTGTACTGTAGTTTTTAGTAGTCACAAGTATTTTCTCATAGTAGGTCGTCGCTGTTAAGTGCTATTTGCCTGGTTACCGGGGAACTATGAACTTCGGACAATATTACGGCAGATAATATCAACAGATGACCGTTATTTTAACGGAAAAATAATATTAATGTAAACAAAGGCAATTTCTTAAAAATTTAGATCACGATGTCTGGCATTAATCAAGACGTCAACGTTGCGGCTCATTAATGAAATTGGTTTGGTCTTCGCTACGTGTGCCAGAAGGAATTTCATTACGACCAACCAAGCGTTTAACTTGCGGTTGTTTTTCGTGGTCAGATGCTCAAAGCGCGGAAGGCGACGTATTAATTGCATAATTAGACGTCAATAATGCAATATGCGGAAAGCAGTCAGTTCTGTATAGTGGTAATTAATATAAAAACGAGGTGCGTTGGTTATTATTAACATATTGAAACAAAAGCGTATTAGTTGGGTGCCAATAGCTTTAGTTACACGATACTTGAGAATTTTACTCTGGATATGTAACTTGCGAAACACTGGTTAAACGAAACTATTTATTAGTTTCAATCAAATATCAGACTATTGACGTGAATAAAAAGCGAATGTAAACTTAAAACTGTGTTGTTAGGGCCTGCCAAAGATCTCCTGCGACATCGGGCACAGAAAGATCGCCAGATGTAGCAGCTTCGCCTCTCATTAAATCCACCAGCGTCGCTCAACTGTGAAACAAGACCAGGTGCCTTTAAGTGTCGTCCACGTACTTCTCCAACTCAGATACAGGATTATTTTATCCCCGCCATATCAAAATCACCTATGATCTCTTTTTAAACATTGTTGTAGTTATCAGTCCTTAGGCTGGTCTGATCCTATTCTGCACAAGACTTTTAATTTCTACATAACGACCACATCATACATCCTCCCTAATCTGCTAAGAGTATTCTATCCTTAGCCTCCCTCACAAGACGCTCATGTCTCAAAACGTGGCCTATTACTACATCCCTTCTCTTGGTCAAAGTCCTCCATTTTCTCTTACTATGCTTAGAACTTCCTGGTTAGTTACTCTATCCACCCATCTGATTTTCAGCATTCTTCTATAGCAACACATTTCCAAAGCTTCTATTCCTTTTCTTTCTGCCACTCCTACTGTCCATAATTTGCACTCATACAAATATTTTTAATAATGATTTCCTAATATTCATACTATCATTATCCGTTAGTAAATTCCTCATTTTTCCGAAAGCCTTTTTTGCCTGTCTCCTCCTGTTCTTTATGTCTACTATACTTCTACCATCCCTAGGTATTATTGCTTCACAAGTAGCACAATTCCTTAACTTCCTTCAAAATATTCCCTCCCAATCTAACCCTTCGTTATTCCACTATTTCCCATACCTTGGTTTTACCTCTATTAATCCTCATTTTGAACTCTTCCTCCAGGATCACGTTAATTCCATTTATTTAGGTTTCCAAGTCTTCGTCCGACTCTCTTAATTCCACAATATCATCAGAAAATCTTAGGGATTTTATTTCTGCCCCTTTCATATTTATTCCGTTTCCATATTCATTTTTAAATTTCTTTATCGCGTGTTCTTTATATAAGGTAAAGAGCACGGGCGACAGACTGCATAATTGTCTTACTTATTTATTGATTTCTGCTTTGTTTTTCTGCCTTTCAATTCTAATTGCTGCTGACTGCCTTATGTAGAGGTTATGTATAACTCTTCTTTCTCGATATTTTATTCCTGTCCTCTTCTCAAGCATGAGACTTAGATAAAATATTTGTCACTCAAAACAACACTGGGCAAGGTTGGAGGTACACCACCTCACTGGTCTGTGTCCGGAAGAAGACATTATATCGATGTTCAACTTCTAACAGGGGCTTTATCTTCCAATTAGTCCACTTTTCTGGGAATAAACTAGTGAATAAATTGAAATTCTACTCCCTTCTCGTAATCATTGGGGTCCCCAGTGGAATTTCAAATAATCCAATGATCTCAATCAAACTGCAATAATTGATATACTCCCAAAAATATCAAATATAAATATAAAAATGTTTATTATTATAATTCACAAGAGGGTAACATACTATGCATCTCCTATTCCCACCCCCTTCTATCTTTCTTTCTTTTACCACATCGCTAATCGCGCCAATGACTATAAAATCAATTTCCAATCTTCGGGATAAGCTTTCATTTAGGTATTCATTCTGTATATGGCAGCGAGAGTCCTGGTGTTGGTAATTAAAATTTATTTTAAATGGTATATTAAGTGTACTAAGAGGAGGCGAAGCTTCAGAAAGTTTATTGTAGATTTCTCTAAAATTGGTAATGGTATCAATGCAACGGTAATTATGAATGGTTAAGGGACGGTGATGACCTTAATACAGCTCGTTAACACGTAAACGGTCTGTGTGACAAGGTTTCAAGAGCAGCTGCTCTGCGCTCCAGGATCTAAAGCTCAAACATAGGCGATGGTAAACCGCGTTGGCCCAGTCCACAAAGTTTCCCCTTGTCCGAAAACTTTACCCCAGGGAATCTGAATTGGACGCACTAATTCTGATGGAGTGGACATTTACATTTCATATAAAAGCCATTATAAAATAAATGTACTGTCTCATAAATATTTGGATTTTCTTCTACATATCGAGATGATATCGCAGAGATTTTTTATAGTGAAATGGTTAGCAAACAGTTCATATCAAGCACAGCATTTATTTCAAAAAACGAAAAAAAGCTTAATAATGAGGAGACACTTAACATACCAAACATTTATAAATTCGTGGAATTTTTTTCTGTTCTAGAATATAAATCTTTCTTATTTTTATAAATTAATTGTGGCCCATATGCGTTGAATGGTTAAATTGCATATTCAACTGAGGGAAGCATCTACGCGTATTTAATTTATTTACTGATGTCCTTATTTTTGTATGAAATTTTATATGTAAATTCAATTTTGCAATCGATAGATTTTAATTATAGAACGATTTCAATATAAATCTGTGTGGTATTGTATTAATCCATTAGCGGACAATCATAATTATAGACATTTAATTTAAGCTAACCCTATCACAGCGAACCTCGTAATCTCTCAGCGTCGTGGGGTTAATGAAAAAGTAGTTTCTCAGGTGTTCATCGGAAAAGAAGGGTTTAACCGTTGAAATTTATTCCTTTTTCTTGTCATGCACACGAAATTTCCAGACATCTCCTTTCTCGAGGGAAAAAGGTGAGCATGCATTTTTAATACTCAAAAACTGAATTATTCCCTAAACGAAGCCGAATTACAATTTGTCCAGAACTGCTAAGGTTTTAGGAAGCAATCACTAGGAAATAATTAATAAATGAAAAATATATTCAAAACGTATAGTAAAAATCTAAAATTAAAGTACTTCATAATATATGGAGGATTATTTAAAGTTTTTAGTAATAAATTAATTATTTAATAATTCTTATATTCAGTATGAGGTCACTTCTGTGCTAGTGAAATCTTTGAGTTGGCTCCAGAGAGATTATATGTCAGTCTCAAGTCTCCCATATTCGGAGGGTGAGATGAGACTGTATGTAATTTTAAACAGGCATAATAAACAAAATTCTTCGAGATTTTTATTACTCCAAAATTTAAATAGTCACTCTTTATTAAGTACACCAGTTATTTAAAATAAATCAGTTGGAATTTCCAGACCCTCAAGTAATGCTACTTAGATAATTAGATAGTTGTGGGTCAAATAATTTTTTTTAAATATTTACGTTTCTTCACACATTAAAATCAACTTGTAACTTTTAACAGTAGTTAGAAGTCAATGATTAATGACTCATTACTCTTGTAAAATGGCATATGGAGATATCGAAAAGTAGCGCACATTGAATAAATTTGTTTGAAAATAGTAGCTTTGTAATTAAATATATATATATATATATATATATGTGTGTGTGTTTCTTTTTTTCAGGCAAAAACAATACTATTCTTTTTTTAAAAAATCATTCCTAATAATATGATTTTTTTGGGGGGGTAACAGGCTACATGAGGGTGATCTCCACACTTATTTATTTATATTTAATATAATTATACTTTCAACTATAGGTTAAATATGGTCCTTACGACCAGTTTATTAATTATTGTTTAAGTTCTATGTATCTGCCACCGGGCATCTGCCCATTTTTAGATTTAATAAATACAATTTGAAGTCTCCCATATTTGGAGGGTGAGATGAGACGGTATGTAATTTTAAACAGCCATAGTAAACAAAATTCTTCGAGGTTTTTATTACTCCAAAATTTAAATAGTCACTCTTCATTAAGTACAACAGTTATTTAAAATTAAGTTAACCTCCATTTCTCTTTTTGTACAAGTATAATCATAGCAAGCAATTAGTTTTCAAATTCTTGGGACGCACGTTGGGAAACAACTCTCTAGAAAGTCACTTACTGTTTCCCTTCATTATCATTTGTTCTTCATTGCGTTAAGAGGAATACTTGGTGAAATTTCCCTATTTTGTGGTGTAATTCATGCGATTGCGGCAAACGGGTTCCGCAGTGGCGTATTGCGTGTCAGGCAGGGGATACGTGGCGTGGCCTTCGCGTGCCACGCAATTCAGCCACGTATCAAGCCGTTTAAAAGCGAACCCTGCTGCAATTAGATATGCGCCTTCCACTGCCAGGACACGTAATCTAAATCATAAAAAACGACTGCCATCGCATGCATATTATTTCACGAGAATATTAAAGGTCAGCGTCATTACCCTTGTGATATTCATAATGCGAAGTCTTTAAAAATGTTTATTAATTATTTTTTTCATTCATCAAAATTTTTATATTAGCTATACAAATGTTTTACTTAATTTCGTAGAAATGTCGAAAGGCCAATGTAGTTAAATTCATCCAGTTCTCTTATAATCATGGTCTATTGTAAGTTTCAATCCGTTGTAAAACATTGTTTATATATTTATTCAATGAAATTTTATTCTCGGATAACACAAAATTAATTTTTAGCTATAAAAATAGAGATACTTTGGTAGGGGTACTTAATTTACATATTTCTAACAGGTCATTCATGAGTAAAATAAGAAACTTAAAGTAGCCGCTGCGCAAGTTGTCGACAAAGGGGTTACTCCCTCTCATAACTCAATTATCGAAATTAAGAAGCTATGGTCTTATACGCTACTGTGATGTTCCTGAGAGTATTACAATATTTAGAGTGTTTATGGTTCTAATTAATTTAAAAGAAAAGACAGATTAGAAAGTGAATGTAAAATGTTCATTTACTGAAAGTTTCAATAATTCACTAAATTAAAAACCTGTTGAAGTAACGGGGAAATTATGGAGCAGCGGCTTGCAAAATAAATAGGAACATGAGAATATATGAAGGAGTAAGGAGTATGGCGTCTGATTTTCTCCACCTGCGTCATGTTGCTCGAGTTTCTTTAGAGACAACAGAAAAGACTGCTTTTTGCATTGCAAAAACGCGGGCGTGTTTTAGTTCCACGCGTCAGGTTACATTTAAATATTTTCTCGAGGGCTCGTGTGATTAAAACGTGCGTGTAAGGATGGAATTGTTGTACAGAGTACCTTCGCGGCTTGCAATGATGCGGCGGCAGTTTTTATTTAATGTGTTCTCTCGACGGGCCTGTCCCTGGAGAGTTTGTCTGCTTGTCCAGTGTTATTACAGTGGGATACGCTCCAGATCCCTCGCTGGCGAGTCACGTGACTCTGGAAAAGCCCTCTCCGCTGCCACGGGATATCGCATTTTCATGCATGCGGTTGGTTTTCCCACACGTGTTGTGTTTCACAAGCTGTCTCTCTTATTTCTGTATGAAATTGATGCACACGCACGAGAGTACTAATGCGTTACAGCAACGACTTTGCAAGTACTGTTGTTCTACTAGGAACCTCTGCTTCAATTATAATTATATTTTAATCAGCCGAAAAAAAGTAGAACCGTGGCCCCATAAAATTAGAATAAAAGTGCTTTCCATGCACCGGTACTGTAATAAAAACGCACAATTGTCAATGTAATTTAAAATCTGTAATTTGTGTGTATAAATTTCTCTTCTGTATACATTTATAGTTCTAGAGGGCTATAAGGATAGGATTATTATTATTCAATCCATTAGTCCTCTGTTGAGGAAATAGGATACGTCAAATATAATATTACAAGAAATATACAAAATTTTACAACTAAGAATTGAATGACAAAAGAGGAAAGATAAAATTCAATCTTCAATTTTCAGTGGCCGGAGGAGGCAGCAGAAGATCGATCGTAGGTTCCCGTCAAACATGAAAAAGAAAATAAGTCAGCAGTTAAATTCTAGTAGAGTAAAGTTCTAAAGTAATAGGAGAATTTGATAGGACACCAGCAAACTGTTTTAGTCCTTCCTATCTACGAACTCTTTGGATAATGTCAGGGGCGTTAGAGGACATATCTCTGGAAGAGAGGCTAAGAGGTTCTTATTTGAAATTGACAGTTATTGATGTAAATTTGACATATCAATTATCCGTCAAACGATATACATGGATGCAATAATTGAAGAAGTTGTTGTGTGCATAGATAATAATTTCACTTTAGAATGAAATTACATTTCGCCACTTTATAGCCGGAATACGAAATATCCTGGCAACAAGGAAATAAAATACAAATTATCATCAGGCTTGTATAAAATATTCACTTTGAAATGAATAAGTGGGATTAAAATTGGTTTAAATAAATAATATCATATATAGATGGAAATGAATTGACTTTATATTTATAAACTGAAATGATACAATAATTTTCTGTACAAATTCTGTTTACAAAGCTGGCCTTTCCAGGAGTAGCATTATACTCCTTACACAACATTTATAAAATGTAATTTCTTGCAAACATTTATCTATGCTAGGGTTGTATTTAGGATCATTCTCACAGAAACAGATTTAAAGGCAAAAAACCTAACTCTGAATTGGCAGTACGAAGAAATCGGTAGAAAGATTACAAACAGAGCGATTACCGTTTTCTGCTTTGTCTTAAACTCGTCGTTGGCCCTCAGATCTCGCTCCGGTGCCCACAGATTCCTTTACACTTGTTGAAAAACCTTGCTCATTTAATCTTCTTAATCCGTTGAACAAAAGCATTCCGCCTTGGATCATCCAATACACGACTACTCAACAGTTTCCCAATCCTGCACTTGGTAACCCCCGTCCCCCTCCCTCTCTCCCCCCTCCCTCCCTCCCTCCCTCTCTATTACCAACCTAATGCTCCCTCCAATTGCCAATTGCTTTAACCTGCATCCCTTTCTAATAAGTTTGCCCTACTCAATTATAATTAGAATTAGAATTAGCATTGTGAGGTGTGTGGAGTAAGAACAGAAGAGAGGGCATGGATGGAATACTCTAAGCAGATTAGTGAGGATCTCTGATGTAGTAGCTATGCATAAATGGAAAGGCTCGCGCAGGATAGTTTAGAATTGAGGGTTCCATCATACCAATCTTTCGACTGACTTCCACGACAACAAGACACAATTACTTAATTTCCGTCGGTGGCGGAAACAAAATCCTCTCCAATCTTAAGTATTTACCTTTAGAATTTGGAAAATGCTTTATATTAAATTCAAGTCATTTTCTGTATGATTGTTTATGAAATAGGCCTTTTTATCACATCCGTGGATTCTTCTTTGTTTCGTCCTATCTTCGTTCATATTATTATATGTTAAATATTAACAAGGACCACAAGGTCTGGACGAAACCCTAACTAACTTCTAAATTCATGTTCAAAATTTTTATTGTATTGTCCGTTAAACGGGTCGTTAATTTCATGTTATTTATTTGTTTAATACAGACTTTAATTTTTGTTATATAAAAATTCTTATTTCTTTTGAGTCTTCATTAATATATAATGAAGAAATTTTTTATTAATTATTTATTTGGCCAGAGATGAAGATTAAATATTTTGTATTGGGCAAATAATAATTTTACATAGAGACTTGAAATTTCTAGTTTCCATTGTCAGTGCTACCAACATCAGACTTCTTTAGCACTCCATTTTGTCCTACAGTTACGCATAATTTGGTCGCCGTACAAAAAGGTAAAAGGGATAAACTGAGACAGTTCCTTTATAATGAATTATTTTGAAACTGAGCCTGTACAGAATTTGTTATGAATTTCCTGGCCATTTGAAACGTGTGACGAAGAAAAGCAAATGACAATCATCAACTGTCTCAAAAATTGTGTACTATTCCTTCAATGACGCACTTTGCGTCATTCTTTAATATCACCTGCGTAATATGACGATTTTTGAGCCACTCGTAGGCGTTGTTTGAATTGCAGGATCGAATTTAATAAGCCTGTGATCATAATTGTGATAAATCGTATTGAGTATGTTAACAAGATTGAAATAGCAAGTATTGCGCAGCCTCTGATTTGCCGTTGCGGCGTGTCGACTCTCTGATGTATCCGGCGTGTTGCATTGTTTAAATGGTAAACGAGTTTATTTAATTGGAACGGGTGAAGCTTTGGAATTAATTCCTAAAGCTGGTTAGTCACTACGTTGGGGCTGCCAGCACGCCTCAATCCACAATCGGTAATTTATATTTTAATTAAATCCGCGCTGCACTGGAGATGATATGCAAATGGAGCGCGGCAAATGCGTGTTCATAAAGTGCGCCGTTTTTGATCCTTGGAAACGTTTTGATTACCTCCCACTTCCTTCCTACATTTCTTATTCCGAGAGACTTGTGAAAACGGTATCTACAACGTTTAACAAGGCTCAAACAATAAGAAACTTAATGAACGCAGGCTTTCCTTGTTTACCGATTTAATGATTTATTCTCGGTTTATAAAGCATGAAAAAGTTTTCTCAAAATATTAGGTTCTTGCGATTATCATCATCGCCGTCATCAAGCATGTAAAGTCTATCTGATGGCGGGCCTGATAGTAATCGCAGAATTTGACTCAGTGGATTAGAAAAGAATCTTTCATGAAATAGAAAAAATGCAGCTTTTTGTATTCAATTCAATTCCATCAAAAGTGCGTACTCATACAACTCACCGGATAAATGGTATAGTTACTTATATAAGACAAACAAAGATACAATATTATTATAAATTTAGGGCAGCCACAGAAATGCATACAGTTGTATTGAAATTGACATTAATTTCTAATGATTCTTCAACATAGCATGAGTACAGCGGCATAAGATTAACGCGGATTAAAAATGAGACAATAGTCGAAAGGTTTAAAATACATAATGTTCTATTTGAGACTGTTCATATTGCTTCTGAATTATTATTTTATAATTAAAACTACTACTACAGTTTAATGATATTCTTAGTTAGAAGTGTAATTTACTGTTGCTGTTACACAGCCAATAATATCATTGATTTAAAAGATAGTCTAAAATACGTTTACTACATATGAACGTGAATCGTTGTTAAGATCATCTTACAACGCGTTTGTTAGTTTAAATTGAGCTAGAAAAAAAATTGTTTCCGGAGGTCGGTTAATACAGCATTGTATATTAAATAACTTCATTCGTTCGATACCAAACTTTGTGTGCAATGCATTATACGTTAATACTGACGCTTCTAAATGTTAACTGTTTACCTGATGATCAAAATTATTATAATAACAATAGCGCGCTGAAAGAGCTGTCCGCTCTAATTCAGAGCTGTTGTCAGCGTTTTATTAGTGTTATGGCCAAACAATAGCCTCCATTCAGTGTTCGTTCGCAAACACAATTACAGTAACGCACTTAAAGCGTTCCATTGAACTCCAACCACATACGGTATGATACACACTCGCTTTCCGAGTTAGAATTATGTCAATTACGACTGTAACGCCTCTCGCATAAAGATAAATCGTTCATTGACATTAGCCACACAAACCTTAGATACGTCATTATTTATCGACCGTTTACAGTTATGGAACGAAATTCAACCTATACCCCAACCACAAATTATTCTTGAGAAGACAATCAGGACAAATGCACGTTCTTTTTAAAGGAAATCAATATCACATCACTGTTCTTCTTTAGAACCATTGTAATTATAATGGTACATGCTACATGCGGAATTTAGAGATACGAAATCAAAAGAAAGCGGCGTGAAGGAAGATGTAGGTTACAGACAGGGTTAACAAAACTCCACTTGGGGTTTTCTCAAGTTTTTGAGATTTGGCGGCATTAGGTGTTTTCCCCAAAGGCGTTAGTAGAGTGTGGTAAATGACTTCTCCCAGAGAGGACAGATAATTTTTATTGGACAGGATCGGGCCCCGCCACCGACGGAAAAATATAATGAAGTGGGGAAAGAGGATTAAAAACCCAGGAAAAGTGGATTTTGGACATTAAAATTGGGTAAAATAAGATCTGGGACATTGACAAGGCAGCTGAATAAATCATTTACTATAAACTTAATTTGAACTGAAACATTTCATCCCAATTTGAGACCTATTCAGTTGATTCTCCAAAACATTATATAATATAAATAAATTTCATGTGTTGTAGGCAAAACAAAAATCTTATTAAAAGTTCGGGTTGTTAAAAAAATATTCAACTATATATATATACGTAATTATATAAATTTTTTATAAAGTGGAGAGGTCACGAAAGTTATGTACGAAATATTTGTGTTCAAATTAACTTATTGATTAGTTCCATAATTATGGCATTCGTGTTATTTTGAAATCTACCAATAATTTAAACTTATTCAAGAATAAAATTAACATTTTAGGCGTACATAATATTATATATAAAATTTCTTATTTCTATTACGAAGCTCAATACATTCACCAAACAAAACTTTTTAAAACTTGAATTAATGAAGATGAAAACAATTTCAAATTTGACACTGAAAGTTGTTCAGTCGTTTCCATACACATTTATTTAAAAAATGAATGATGAGCGTAATGTTGCACATTAAATCTAATAACTCTGCTAATAACCAGAATAACGGGTTTTTTCCTTGCTATTGAAAATTACTTTTAGCAATTAACATCAAAGTAAATTTATTCTTAACTTTAATGTCAGCTATATGCACAACAGCTGGGAATATATAATAGTAATTTAGGCTGCATTAAATTCATGAAATATAATTGTATTATTTAAAGGTTTCGTAAAATTTTACATTTGAATTGTTAAATTTGTAAAAATTTGTGTTTGAACCTCAAGAGTTCCGAAAGAAAGGAACGAAAAGTCGAGCTATTTTCATTAATATCTTCTAAATATTTAATGTTTTACATGCTTTATTTCTGACTAATTTCGCTGTTGTATTAATATACCTCAATGAATTCATATAAATAGAACTATTCGATATGCAATATTTTTCATTTTTAAATTATATATTATGACGACATAAAAATTAATATTATTTGTGAATTATAAAGTCAAAAAAATTATTAAATAAGTTGATTAATAAAGTTGTATTTAATAAACCACACAACACCAGAATTTTTTAGCTCTTCAGGTGTTCAAATATTATTTATTTTCAAAAAATAAAGAGAAGTATATAATGTCTTATTTGGCCAATAGTCTTAATAACATTTTTTCATTAAAATCTCATCTATCTCACTCAATTGCAAACAAAGAACAAAATTTCGTTCCAAATCTGAAATGTAATATATGTTGTTGTTTTCAGTCATTAGACTGGTCTGATGCAATCCTCCATGCTAACCTATTATGCGCAAGATATAATACATATCTTAAATATTTATTTTTTAATATAATACATATCTTAAATATTTATTTTTTAATATAATACATATCTTAAATATTTATTTTTTTAATATAATACATATCTTAAATATTTATTTTTTAATATAATACATATCTTAAATAATGTTCCGAATGTAAACAGGAGAAACATATACAATAGCAGTAATATGAATATATTTCACAATTGTTTTATCTATCGAAAATAATTTCAGAGTTTGTTAAATGTAGAACTGTCCAGAGCATTACAGTTGTCACATTACAGGGAAAAAAAAACTAGTATTTACTTTCTGCCTTTGAGATTTCAATTAACCACAGCCTTATGAAAGTTTTATTTTATTTGTTGATGGCAGCTTTATTTGTGTAACTGTCTATTTTACAGTGAATGTCAATGTAGTTTTAATTGTTCAAATATCATCAGATTGTTGTAATGGCACGGATAAAACCTGCGCACAGAAATAAAACAGTAAACCGTTTTAAATTACGATTGTGCCGAAGTATTTTATTGTTATTTTATTTCAATGTACCCTCACGTATTGGATCGTAAATGAGAACTGCGGAGTAAACGTAAGGACCATAGTAAAAGATCTAAATATTTTTTGAAAAGTCTTTTGTTTCCCAGCTCAAATTGGAAAACAATCGCGCCTGTAGTTGAAAAACTTGTTCTGAAACCCGGAATCTGGAAACCTGAAAGCGACTATAACAATGGCACTTTCACTTCGAGAAGGAAAGTTTGTGTAATACACAAGATGAAATTGAGTTCCTTTGGTAACGGTGGTGGGAGTTTTGGGGGGTGGGGGGAGGAGAGTACGACGATTTAATCCTCTGAATTGTCGAAACTTCGTTAAGTCTCTTTGACACTTTTGGTCCCCCAAAGCAATAATAGTTTCTTTATCCAACATATTTCATTTTGAGCGGAGTGTTATTCATAATTTCTGTCACAAAAAAAAAAGAATAAGATCTTACGGTGCCGATTATTTCTCGAAATGGTAACTGTTAGATGCAAAACTAAACACTTAATATTAGCATTGCCTAATAAAACCGATTCCAAAGTTACATTATAAATATTGACAACGACCACATTTGTTGATCGAAAGGTTTATTTAGTTCCGTGGGCACACTTTTTCTAACAGTTCCCCTAATTGGTGGAAAACTAGTCTCAAAAATCACCATCAAAATCTGTTACCAATTTCCGTATTGGTTCGTGGAGAAGTTTTCCCCCTCTGCCTGCATACTCCTCACCCTTCCGGAAAAACTGTCTACCTCTGAGCTAGTTTTGGCTAGATCTAGTTCCGGAAATTCCTTACCTGTATTTTGGGACGCTTTTAACAGAAGTACATTTTAACGCAGTAATTTACGATAAATACAAATTTAAAATATAAAATAAAATTGCAATAAAATAAACTACGCTATAGTACTAAGTTTTAAATTATTGATCAATTTTCTGTTATACGGGTCAATAATTGTTATAAAAATAGAAGACATTTCGTTCTAATAAAATTCGAAGTTCGTTCTTTACGCCAGTTTTCAATCTATTACTTACAATATTTTCACATGAGCGACATTCAGTATTTAAATTGTTACAGAAGACCTGTTAGGTAGAAATCGTTTTTTTGTAATTCAAATATGCATTTAACGATGACGTGTTAATGACTTCTGTAGGTGAATAATAGAATGACGTCTTTTTTTTCGAATGATTTTACAATATGGTGAAATTTTTATGCACCGCAGTATTATTGGGTAGAACAGTTCAACGACGGTCAAACATAGGTCCTGACGCAAAACTTGAAGGGACAGTTGAAATGTCCTTCCGTTGAGACTCGCATTCGTGAAGACCGTCGTATTCATGTTGAAGACACCGTGGAAAACGTTGCAGTAAATGCTGACACGTTATCAGTAACAATATCAACTAAAGCAGATCAAGTGCAAAGTGGAACCCGAACACGCGTTAACGCAACAACACAAAGAAAGCAAAGCTCAAAATGACTTGAAAAAACTGGCCATTTCTTAAACAATAAGCTAACGTGTGATGAATCTGCAGCATTTTGAACCAGAGTCCAAAATACGAAGCATAGACAGGAAGCACATTGGCTCACCCGACCGAAAAAATTCAGAACGCAAACATCACATGGAAAAGCCATGTTGACTGTCCTTTCGGATGCCCGAGGTGTCGTGTTTCCTGATTATTTGAAAGATCAAATTAAAATAAACCGTGCCTACTGCTCAAACATGCTGATGGACAAAATAAGGTCTGCCTTCACATCGCCAACCTCATCCTCCCTACGGTCCAGATTTGCCTCCCTCCTATTTTCTTTTGTTTAGTCCATTGAAGGAGACGTTACGTGTAAAAATGAGTTCAGTAAAAACGAGACGGTCAAAGAATTAGTGGGGAACTGGCTCAAACAACAACACGATGACTGGTTTGCATCTGGTAGAAAACAAATAGTTCATCGTTGGGTTGATTGTATTCATATTCGTGGATATTATGTTGAAAAGTAGTAAAGATCCGTAAAAAAAATTTCTAGATAATTATTTTTCTTTAATTATTGAATATCCGTCGTATTTTGTAAATACTACCTTAAAAATGATTTTTGGAGTCTCGTGAAAAGGAAAAGAAACAAAAAAACGTTATTAACTTACTCCTTGTTCCAGGAAAGGAGTTACTATTATTTGCTTTAAAATATTTTGAAATGCCATATACATAATTCCAAAACAGTCGGTTTTTATTGAATTGAAATGAATTATTATTAACTACTCTACAAATTTATCGCGTCCTTGATTTCTTTGAGATAGACGATAAGTGTTGTACTTTCGTCCCCCCTTTCTCGCATTCATGTGAAAGCACCTTCTTAGGAAGCCATGGCGACTGGCATTCAGATCGTTCTCAATCTCTGGCAAATGTGCTAGCAATATGGGACTTTTGGATCGATGTTGCGACTTCAATTGTGGACTGGAGAGATTCCATTAAGGCAGCGAGGCGGTTTCAATGGGAACTGCGCGTCTTTCCGGCAGCACAGGTTGACCCCAATCTTAACAACACCGAGCCATTGCTACAGGCTAAGCTACTGTAGTCTACACTGGCTTACACACGCTCAAAGTAGCCTCAATATCGTTCTGGAGCAAGGAGCTTACTTGATTCTTTTGCTTTCGATGTTGGCAAGCTCTTATGGAATTTTATTATTGGTTTGGAAACTAAATTACATTGCTGAATTTAATTCTGAGGTAATACCTTTTCCGTGTTTGTTACACTTTTATTTGGAGACTAAATACTCATTTTTCTCTGAATTGTATTCTATATAAAAGTAAATGTATAGAAATTGTATCACAAGTTGACTCAATAGTAAGACAACAAATGTTACCCTCTGACAATAAATGGGGACGGCTAAACTCCTGTAAATACACATAGTGTATTAATTTATTCAATATAGCTCCACAGTTGGGTGAAAATTGTAAATAATATGACGAAATTTATTAATTATGTATTATTTGATCTGGGGAAATTGTAATTTATAGGAGAAATAATAATAATGATAAAAATGAATTATTTCAATAAATGAACTAAATTTAATCAATTAAATTCAAAGAGAAAAACAACAAAATTAATTTACATAAAAGTGTAATGCAATGGTAAGTTTATTATTTTTATGAAACTTGTTAAAGTCAGGGTCACCTGTGGGGTGAACCAAAAGAAGTTAAGTAATTTATGACAAATAGGTCTGACAATGTGAACACCTTAGAAACAAAATTAATGATACCATCAAAGACTTCAGCTGCACTCTTTGGCGGCATTTTCCTTCTGTCTGCTTTGGGCTGATGATCTACAAGCACCTGTCGATGACTGCATTGAGGATCTTGCTGTATGGGCCAAAATAGTAGACTCCTCCTAGAATTCTACATCTGCTGAGGCCTCAAGACCTAGCTCTCAACAGCGGCCATCAGTTTAATGACGTCCTACCCTCGGCTCGCAATTTTGTACCCTTCATCCTCAAAATCTGTCCTCGTAACTTAACACTTGCCCAAAGATTCCTAGCACCAATTTGTTGGTATTTGAACAATTTCAACCAATAATAAAATATTTAGTTGCAGCAAACAAGTGCCATAGCACATGTTTCGCATTAGCTCCGTACAGTAACCATTCCTAATTTTTCACGCAAGCTTCCGTAAAGGTCTCCATCCATAAATCTGAAGAAAGGTTCGTTTCCATTGTTCGGTGGAGGGTAATTTTATTACATAACACTCCACACACTGAAACGTGGTGATGTTAATGAGAAAGAAAACATGTACTGTCTTATCATACGTTCCTGATAGTCCTTATATAAACGTTGATCTAAATGTTAACTTATTTTATTTATTAATGAAAGCGCAAGTTCTTTTACATATTTATAATTGTTACATTTTTCGAAACTAGAGAGGTGGAGATATAGCCAGATTATCACTAACTAAAATTTACCTAGGATTCAATTTCAGGAGTGTATTAGATATTTATAACGCTGTGGAAATGAAGCAGTATTGCGGAATGCCTGATGGAAGTAAACCAAATTGTAGTCAATTTTTGAACAATGTTTTCGACGATCAAAACTGAAGGATGAAAATTTGACGTCACGTTGGAGTAACGGTTTCCTATGAAAATTTTCCATAACTTTTTACCTGTTCTATCTGCTACATTTCTAAAAACTAATTATTATAATCATAAGCCAACTTAAAAGCCTACATCAAAACATAATACAGCGCTATCAACACATGTCAAACTTCTTAACCATGTATGGGTTTTAGTAATGCATCCATTTTACATCACAAGCTATTTGACAATGAAGCTATTACATGTTGACGAGATATTCCCATACACTAAAATGAAGTGTGGTGGAGCAAAATATCCACTTGCGTATGGTGGGTGAAATGTGTTTTTAACAGAGTCTTATGAGGCAAATTCTAACCGTCCACTTATAATTATTATAAACCATTGTAAATTAATCTGACATAATTTTTTTTTCATTTCTAAGAATGAATAATGACTTCTTTAAGTCGAAAGCTCCTGAAAGACATTTATGAGAGTAAACTTGGAGACTGTAATTGGGTTTCTGTTTCTCCTTATTTAATTATTCAGTCTACAGTTCGTTGACGTTTCCTTCAGCTGCAAAAATTTATTTCAAACTAGCTACCTCGTTCACGCGGAAATAGCTCTTTTTATTTTTCCCTAGAAACGGAAGGATCGTATCATTTATTTATGATCGCTTCACGACAAACCTTATAACCCACAGTTGGTTTTGAATAGGTCCCACTTTCACACTTTTTCAAAAATACATGAAATGGGAACGATGCCCCCCCTCTCTCTCTCTCTCTCTCTCTCTCTCTCTCTCTCTCACACACACACACACACACACACACACACGCTGCCAAAATTACGCTTATAATAACACATTAAGTGTGTTGAATGCCCAATAGCCTAATAAGACTTTTAAACCGCAGTTGGTTTTTACGCCGCATTTCGCACGTCAATTCAATGGATTCTTAAATATTTACATTAATATCTTCTGAACTCTGACATATCGGAATGAAACAAACGGTAAGTTAAAATTCCTGTCAATCCCTGAAACTTTCATTCAAATCTGTTGAGCCGTTTCGTATCTTAAATAGATCAGGAGTATAGGAAACTCGCATCAACTTTTTGGATATTCTAATGCACGTAAGTCAAGAAACCTTCCCGTAGAATTAATATTTATATTACATTAATATCATTATCGAAAGGAAATATTTAAGCTGTATTTTCGGTTATTAAACCCTGAAATTATCATCGAAATTCGTTGAACAGTTTCGAAGCCTAATCGCTACAAACATACAGACAGACACTTCAATTTTATTTCTTGGCATAGCTATAGACATACATATATGTACTCTGAATACGTAGTGTATGTATATGCCATAAAATAGAATATATGAAAATGTGAATAAAGTATGCTAATTTACAAATGTTTGTTTGTTATATTAGAACAATAACATATCTGAATTTATACTAATCCTGATTCCTGGAGTTATTTCAGTGCGACGCATATATTCATTCTAATATTATTTTATTATAATTTATTTAATACCAAATTACCAGGCGTTAGTTTTTATTTCTCCCAGTAACGGTATACGAAATTTAATACACAGAGAATTGTAACCATGTCCCTGTGACCTTTACTGGACATGTCAAACCCCAAACTGTGCAAATTTCGCAACATCCCCGCAAAGCTGCATCGAATCATCCACACCACGAATCTAATCAACTACGCAACATCAAACGTGTTAACATGGCCGTCGTTAGCAAAAAAACGTAATCAGCGACATCTGTGTCCTGCCGTAGCTTCCCATTTTGTTTTAATTTAATTTTTGATCGGACTGATTTTGGTGTCAATTGGCTCCGTATAAATACACTAACTACATTCATCAAGGGTGGGGTTTGTGGATTGCAACACCTACGTGATCATACGAACACAGTGGTTCCCGTGAACAACCTAGCTCTACAAACACGAATTTGAAGATACGTTATGTAATCAATGGAGAACTTTTATATTTTATATTTATCACAGGATTATTAGTTGACGAAGACAGACGCAACTCCTCTAATCCTTATATTTCAATAAATCTTAAGCGATTATGTTTTTAAGACAATTAAATTAGTATTATAGTAAAAATTAAATATAAAAATATCACAATACTTATTTTATATCAGTTTGATTCCATTTGATTTTATGGACATATAGCAAGTGTTGACAATTTAACAAGTTTTGACTTGCTTCTCTTCAGCGCCAACTTATCGAGGAGATAATCCTCGGAGTCTTGGGTATAAAAACGTACGAAATAGGTGTTCGCCCTCCTGCGAGATTGCTACAGAACTTTACCCATGATTGTCTCGACCAATTAAAAGTCTTGGCCCAGGGATAAAATTGAGTCTCTTCTCACAGCCGCGGCGCTGTGAAGACCAACACTCTTCTTCGCGTAGTCGTCACATACAGCAGTTATAAAGTGAGGTACCTGCAGATACAGCAGTGACCGTTGAGACTGATGCAACCAATGCAGTAGAGGGACGACGACGATAGATGTGTATCTCCGTCCTCAATTCAATCTGACATTAAGTGATCAGATTCTTTCTTCGGCTAGAGACATTTTCCTTAGAATCACTGTAAATATTTTCCTTAATTAAAATATAATCTTATAAATAAATATTTACAATGTTTTTCCTTATACCCCGTCTAAATACTACAACAAGCTACTCTGGATATCTTTATTTGTGATCACCCTGAAATTATTCCATAAAGTCCATGGGCCTTGTAACCGTCTGCATTCATATTCTGAAAGAAATGACTTCAATACTACTTACTATCTGTCTGATACCAGCACGGAAAATAATTGCTCTAAACGCTGCATCTTATTATTGCTCTGTATACTCTACGCTCCCCCCCCCCCCGTTTCCCCCTCTCTCTTTTTCTTTAAATAACAAGCATTCTGATTCGTTTCTCACTACTACTTTCTTATCCACTACCTATACGAGGGCCATTTCAAAAGTAAAACAAAATATTGTTATTTAAATTTTCTTTTCCGTTCTACATCATTTCAATTTTGAAGTTTATAGATACATCATACCCGCTTGTGTTCAAATTTAATTCAACCTGTTCCCGTGAGTAGTGCTGTCATATCGTGTCTTCAAGTTGACTTGACAATCGTCAAAAGCAATGTGCTCTGAGAAGAAGAGGTTGAGAAAGGTGTATGGAGTTTCTGCTGTCGATCGCAGTGCAGTTAGTCGGATGACAAGCGGTTTACGTGGAAGAGGACACGCCAATATCCGGTATACTTCTCGCAGAAACAGACCCCACACTCCACTAACTGCTGAGAATATGCAGTGAATTATTGACATATTTTCACCTGATCGAAGCATCGTAGTGAAATAATGGTCGTATACCTATCAGGTACTCACAAAAATAAATAAATAAACCAAACCCATTCTGCTAAATTAGGTTAATCAATGGATTAACCTACCTCCATGCCGACATGCCAATTATATACATTAATTTAATTTTTTATTCACTATTTAATATGGTATATACTGTATCACTTATTGTACCAACTAACAATCATTATGTTAAAAGTTTTTATATGAATTAAAAAAATCTGACAAGCTACCCCTACTTGTAGGAGGCCTTTGCCCTGAATGGGACAACATAGGCTACTTTCATTCATACAATGTTTTCTGGAATGAAGCCTATACAGATCGAACATAACTACAAACTGTTTGGGTCACCTTCCAGCCAACCATGTCACACGTGAAATGTATGCTCTGACGCTGTGCTGTTGCAATATCCTTAGGATTGACCGTCGTGACATTTATGGGAATGTTAAGCCAATCATTATTCCACCACGGGGTGCATTCAAACCAGAGCCCTCAGTTTCTAAAAAATAAATTAAATTTACGTGCCTTATGTGTCGGTGATTCTGACTTGAAATGTTGTCTCCATTTTAATCTCTCTTACACGTCGCTGACAAATGGATTTCATAGCAATATTCTTTCCTCTTTCCTTTACATTTTCAACTGATACTGATGATTCAATAAAAAATTATAGTTTTACATGTTCCAATAAGTACAGTTATCTCGGTTAACTTGAAAGTAGCCTCGTCCAACAGCATAACATTTTCAATGAAACCGGTATCATGACCATACTAATTGAGCTCATCGTCCACACAATGCTACCAACCTAAAATCAGAACAGAAGAAAACGCATGAAAGCTGTTTAACCTAGCCTACATAAATGGAGGATAACGAATGGAAATAATGTTACCTGAAGAGTGCGTCATTCTGTATAAAGAACATGCTACATTATATGTGCATATATAATTTATATGAAGCCAAAATTAGTTCAATATAAAAGCGGATAAGACCTCCGAAAATTGAATTTCTGTGTGACGTGGTGGCAATTATTCACACTATGGTAAGCCCCCCTCCCCTTCCTCATTCCTCAATCTCAAACGTCAACATTTCCATTTATCGAAATGCATAATCATTAAATCCGCGTCAGTAAAGCATTAAAACTATTGTCGGAAATAAGAAGTCACATGAGGTTTAGTTCCCATCAAGTAGGGTGCTTAAAATGATTCGCGGGTCAAGCATCGTTGCCGAACAATCTGTGTTCCAGTGAACTGTATATAAAGATGTTTATTTCGAGTGATCTGTTGCAGTTTCACCTCAAGAACTTATTACTTTGTGTGCACACGTTGTATAAAATGTATCTTTACGTGACCACGCGAGAACGCCAAGGTATTGCTTATTTTGATCGCACTATAGTGTCACCAACGATTTGAACCCCCACCCTGCCAGATTCGAAATCCTTTGTAAATAGCTACGGTACCATACCGTTTATATTCACATTTTGCCACGTCTCTCGTCCGCGTTCGCGAAACTGTTTGAAAATGAAAGCGGCTGCGTTGTCTGTCGCTGATTAATGGTCAGTATCCGGTCATATTGAGAGTGACGTGACAGCTACATAGCGCCTAAACCACAATGCAGTGAGCCGCATGCCTCTGCCAACCACATGGCTCGGCTGCGTCCGGCTGCCATTGGCGTTTTCTTTCAAAATTCTACCATACTCGTGTGTTACTACACAGATGTGATAAAAATCGTACAATTAGAACTAATATCTGCCTCTCAAATGGATTAAAATAAAGTTAAACACAAAAAAGAAATAAAGAACTGAACATTTAACAGATTAAGGAACACGCGTAATGGTGATAGTCGACAAATTTTAAACTAATTTTGACGAAATCAGGGAAGGACCTAAAAATCAAAATACAAGTTTTTATAAAATTAATGAACAGTAGAACGAACATCGGATACATTCTCAAAATTCGATTTCATAATATTAATATAACATTCGGAAAAGTACTGTATCAAACCCAAGAGTATAATTAAAATTGTGATGAGGAATAAGATGAGTAAGGAATCCCATAACTGTAATTAATTTTCAAATACAAGAAACAAAAGCTTATGAATTTCAAATTTAAATCAATCACTTTCAGAAAAAGAAATGGAGTATGCATGAGTAAAATTTATTAAATATGGCAGCCAATCGTAATGAACTAACACATTCGTCGTCGCGAGCTTGATATGATTGTGTTCAATTCGATTTTTAAAAGGAATTCAATATAATATGAATTAAAATATAAATATAGGTTATACAAGATACTTAAATACTTATTACTTAATTTTCCGTTATATAAGGTAATTTTACTATTCACATTAAATGATAAATATTTATTTCGTATTTTTATAGTTAAAATTCACAATATGAGGTTCCAAATTTAGGAACGAAACAGATGAAGTTAATAAAGTTTATATTAAATTTCTTCGGGCTTATAAGCCTAATTACTATTTATATAAAAATACTTATTAAACTATTTTTATATTAATTTATATTTACTTTAAAATATAACATTATACTATGTCGCATGATATTCTTTAAAACACTCGAGTTATATTTTAAGTGATTTTAGACAATTGGTACAATAGGTTTTAGTTTTTTACATTTTCATTATTCTATGCACAATTCTTCAAACAGCGTGGGCTTTAGAATCGTGCGGAATATCTAAGTGCCCTGATTTTATCTCAGTTTTGTTACTTTACTTCTTTAATAATGAAATAATAATCATTTAACCAGTTTCCATTCTTCAAAACTGAATACTCAACCGCTGACATGAAACCTTATGCTATCATATTGTCAAAATATTTATTATACTTTTTCATTGAAATTTTACAACAGATTTTTTCTTTGTTTTAGGTAAGCTGGCATATTTCTTCTACGGCGTCGCCTTATGTAAGCCGTTTTTACAATAATTTATACATTTTACATGTGACACGTTGTAAGTCTTTATTTATATATACTTATGTGGATATTAACTCTCGTATTATTTGTGTTTAGTATTTGCTATTTTGTGTTATCTTGCCAAACTAGAGTTTAAAGGTGTGTGTTTGGTTTTTTATGTTCTAATATCTCGCTGAGTATACCGAGGGCTTGAAATTAATGGTCCCACGTTTCATATTAAGACCGACTAAGAAATCAAGATTATCAGGTTTACGTAAATATATTTTCAGCATCCAAAAGAGGAAATTACATTTCTTTGCGTTTCGTGGGAAATAGGTTCTTAGGCATTCCCGCGATACGACAGTCGGATTTTGGTTCCCATACTGGGTTATGAACGCGTTAACAGATAGTCGAGTTTAATTCAGATGTGTTCGTGAAAAGTTCTCATTAGCCACTTCTATTCTCTAGTGAAAATTATGGAACATCTTTGTTCATAGTTATCCTGAAATGTTAGTTATTTCAGCTGTATTCTTATGATGATAAGAATAGTCTGAGCATAAACTTATACAAATCTAAGTGAAAGTGTAACTAAAATCTGTAATATGACTAAAATTATTTACGGATTACAGCTTATTACTAATAAATTTACTAGAACCTTTTAGCTGATGACACTTTTCACGTCATTGAAACTTGTATATCAATGGAATCTGATCTAATTATTTTATTCGTTTATATCGTTAGATTCTTCCATGTAATTATTACTTGAAGTTTAGTATAAAATTTGGCAAAAATTGAGAGCTAGACAAGGTGCCAGTTTGTCGGAACCTGACGCCAAATCGAAGTTCCAGAGATGGTATTTTGACAAGTACGAGAAAGACCGGAGTTTACCAGCTTTACACTCGCCTTGGAAAACAGGAACCTGGGAGACATCTGAAATGTAGAATACCGCAAGGATTCCTTAACCAAAGGAATTTTGTGGTCTAGTAAAGTTAGACCAAAAATTTAGATATATTTCACACAGCGGTGATGCATTGAGGAAATCATTCTGATCGCTCCATTGAAGGAGATGGGTGTGGGGATTATTCTGGTCTCTACAGTTGAAGGAGACGGAAATGGAGATCTCTCTGGTGCGACGATGAGGAGTGCGTTCTTCTGGCGAGTTCTGACGGGAGGTGACCGTTGACCAGAGAAGCTACGGATGGTATTTCGTCCGCGTTTTAACTAGAGATTTAAGAACTCTTATAGCTTCACCGACCAGCCAAAATTTTCTGTACTTTTGTACATATTTTCCTTAATGTTTGTGTTAATAATTACCACAATTAGTACCTTTAATTATTATTTTAAACTTACCTCCACACAAATTATACGGACGCATTATTAAGGAAATTAACTAAATCTTACGAAATTAAAGCACCGGTATTTATTCAGTATTATCGTACTTTCATTAAATTTCGTTTCGTAAACGCTTCTATTTCAATTCAAAATTTTCGCATATTAAAATTATTATGGTTTGATTAGTATTTAGTGAAGTCTGTCTGATAATGCAATAAACTTTTAATTCCCAAATTCTAATATGTAGCAGTACACTTACTTTCCTCTACCTCGAATTTTAAGCTTGTTACAAATTTTTATATTACAACTCCAATATTTTCCTGATATTATCCTGAGTATTTCCCTCGTTCTTATTTTGTTCTTGAAATTGTAATATCTATGAATTTGCATTTTATTCCTTAGACTATAATAGTAAAAACCAACGCTCGTACCTTTTCCTTCAACTTAACACGAAATTTGTAACTGTAGAAGAAATCTACATATTTAATATATACCATAAAAAGTATAATATTGTTCTGGAAATAGAATTAAGTAGACTAAGGTACTTAAGAATGCAGCTATAAATTTACTTTCATTGCACATGAAGAGAAAATGAAGCCAGAAACTGATTAATAGTAAGGACCTCTTGAAGATAAATTGATTGCGACTTGCTTAGGTAAGAAGACAACTTGCTCCAGGTCGCATCTCGTCTCGTGGAGAGGCAATAAACTCGGGAACTCTTCAATGTTATTGCGTCCGGATGCAAATCTGATAACAGTCCAACAAGTGAAATTCAATTTCACCAGCGATCGCAAGTCATTTGTTCGCTTAATAAAATGCCGCTTCTTTGAACACGAGGCAATGAGCTTCTGCCCTCGGCTTTTTCGAAATTTCATCACCCGGTTTTCATCAACCCGATTTCACGCTCATAGAGTATCAGGCCCGTAAAGACTCGGGCGAGGCGATCATAGAATATTTGCTTTTCTAAAACCAATATTATATACTACCTTCCAACAAACAACCATTAAATTAAAACAATTCCAGTAAAATGCCGGACGTTGCTTAACGTCTTATTTTAACGGCTGTTTTATTGAAAATAACACTTTTTTTCAGGGCTTTTTTATGAGGAAAATAAACCTTCTTTAATATCAGACATTATTCAGCGCCATAACTGCAAAACAGAAACATCTTGACGTCAAGTCATCACCTCAAGTAGTGATGTATAGTTCGCAAACGAACAAGTTCAAAAGATCTGCGCATATAGTTCTCTAGTTATTTGTTGTATCGTTCGTGAACTATCTGTGTTTCTAGAACTAAGGTAGGTACGGTGACCCGGTTACACAAACTTCTAGTAAAATCATTTTCAAACAACAGATTATTTAAAATAATGTAAATTGCTTGTAAGTTCCAACGTATAATAGTCCCCTATTCCCTTTACCTTTTGCTTTTGTAAATGTCACAATCGAAGTTTGACATAGAAAAAGAAAGCCACTATGTGTCGTTGTCACGCCACTCACATTTGTCATCACCTGACGAAAGCCACAAGGCTAGCATAAACGTTGTGTGGTATTTATTTTATCTCTATTTTTCTGTTTGTATTTTGGCTACTTATTTTATTAATTTGTGCAGTTTAAAAACATTTATATTATAGGAAATATTTTTCTGTGAAACCTTAGTGAGTACTTCTACCTTCAGTTGAACTGCTTTAAATAAATGGTTCAGTACGGGGAACGATCTATAACTATACTATTCCCTTCAAATAACTTATTTGCTCATCATCAATAAGAATAAACGCACCCAAGGACAATTAAATATTACAAATTAATTCCTATTTTCTCTCTGCAGAAATACGACAAAGAATTATATACTAGAAGTAAAATCTTTCTTCATATGCCTGTTTCATGATCACCCTCGCCTGTTACCTAATAAAAATGATACGGTATAAAGAGATGCCTGTGGGATGTATTTCATCCCAGAATTACTGCGGGGCTCATCATTGGTAATGCCTCGTACTCCCTAGTTTTTTTTTCAAAGTTCTCACATGCCAAGGCACCTTCATCTATTTTAGAAGGTGTATGTAGTGGGGTCGATGACCTTGGGCAGACGGTAAGAGTTGTCTGCCGATCCCATTGGATTAGTCAGCCAACTGCCTCCTACTAAAACTGGTGGAAACATGGAGTAGGGAATGCAGCGACCCGACAGCAAATTCGTCTCCCGTCACTCCGAAAGGCTTGAGAAACGTTCCTAAAAGCCCGTTCTACCTGATGCAAGTTTTCTAGGATTTTCCCTGCATCTCCTTAGGTGAGCCTTACACTATAGCCCGGGGGCCTTACTCAACCCTTGGCTACCTTCCTTTACCTTCCACAGCCCCCCTTTTCAATTCCCTTCCTTTGCTATTAAAGGGGAGTTGCCTGTTACAGGATCACCCTCGTGTAGTTTATTACCTAAACAAAATGATACGTTATAACTAATCGATACTGTAATAGGTTAAAAATAACCGGGATAGTAAATCTTTAAATTTATGTTTGATTAATTGTTCGGATAGTGGTGTTGTCGTACAGTTTTGACAGATTTTTTACCTGATCAGACAGTATTCTACAGTCAGGAGTAGAAAACGAAGACTGAATTTTTGAGGGGGGGATATGATGATAAAATTCCTTGGGGTGGGAGTAGGTTACGGTTTTTAGTAGGAGAAGGTGAACAATATATTATTAAAATGTTCCCAATTCTTTTAAAGTCAGTTGTTGCTAGTTGTTGGAAGTTGTAGTCAGTTATGGTCAGTTTGTTTTCATTTTGGAAGCTCGAAATAAAGTTTGGATTCTGAAGAGATATTTCCCCGCATTGCAGGTATACATTTTCTAAATTTGAATTTAAAATAAATATTTCAAAGAATTTTATTATAAAACATCACTTTTGCTTTCGCAGTTAACACTAAACTATTCGTTCCAAATGGTTAAATATTAAAGACAAAAATTTATTAATTGTCGCACAACTATGGGGCGTGACGAACGGTCAAATATTCATTTGTCATCAAAAAACAATTTAGTTTATTTTACGAACCAATAGAACCATTAGGCTGAACATTTTTGTTAGAGGTCACCTTTAATTAAACTACGTTGGAAAAAAATAATTTCAGCTAGCCACAAGATATGTATGAACATTGTGAATATAATGAGCTACACTTAATCGTGCCTCGATTACAGACATGAGCAGTATTGTGATTTATATCTACCGCTTTATGCGGGGAAGAATAAACTTACACTGGGTAGTGAGGCATTGATAAAGGGACTCGTGGGGAATGAGGGAAGGTGTCTGTAATGACATTATCGAAGCCTCGAGAAGTATTCCATTTGCCACGGTTGTTAAGCTGGGATAATAAAGCCTTTGTACTGAAACAACGAGCTCAATCCAATACGGTTAATAAGGAGCTAAGCTAATCTTATTTACTCACCACTGCATTTCAATTACAAATTAAAGGATGAGTAGAGACTGATAACAGACATTCTATATGCAATGTGAAATCCTTGACATTTCAGATTAAACTTAAAACTAATGAAATATTTTCTTTGCAGATGAAGATAAATTTTTGATGATCCGGCACAATCTAGAAGTTGAACATTAAATTCTTGTAATGAAGTAAATACTGAAATAAATATAATAAAAATAGAAAAAAACGTAGATAAATTATTTATAATTTGGCAGTTAGTACAAATTGGACTTAATTTTATACCTTAGCAAGCTGAATGTCCACGGCGTTGCCCGAGTTTCATTTATAATAGCGTGGAACATAACCCCGAAATAGTCGAGAATCTTGGATGATTTCGTGTCATTTCAGTCATTGCCACACACACACAGGGACTGAAATACAGCTTAAGTTGTGTGTTGAAAATCGGAATTAAACGCATTGACTTCCATAGCCTCGATACATGTTATAGGTTGCACCCATCCACCCCGTCCCTCACTATGGGAAAATTTAAACTTCACACCCGCCCCTGGGTGTGGTAATCGTAGATAACCCCAACAGTGTTTGTTTCAGGGTCCCATGATTTAGATTGTTGTTTCCATTAGTCCTCGGTTGATGAAATTGAATACGTCATACATTACATTAAGTAAATAATAATTAAAATAGCAAAATAAAATAACATAATTAACTGCAAAAGTATTTAAATACATAACTATAATAAACTAGATATAGTATAAAATCGTTGAACACACGACATGCACACTAGTGAACAAACACAAAGTCGACGCAAAAAAGACACACAAACAATGGGGATTTCACTTCTTGGAGCTTTTGTAGGAATTCCAGGCAATACATGAAACAAACAAAGAGCAGATAAATCTATACAGAAAGTTTTAAAGTTATATAATAAGAAATTTTACAAAGTAACACAGTGTTGGACAATATTTAAAAATTTACGCACCATCCACCCCAACCCTAGGGATGGTAGCCGTGCTTTATCCTAACTGTTGATATTCGTTGTACAGAACACGTGAACTAAATTTGGTCGAAAATTTTCCTGCATTTAGATTTGCATGCGGAAAAAAATACGAAATCGAGTTTTTTATACACGAACTATTATTTGCATTCTTAATAATATAATTGTCTGTTAAGCCCGAAGTACCTTATATATTTAATTTATCAGTAGATTCTAAGTATATACCAAAATGTTTTATGAGTGCACGCTACGAGTTGGGCCGCTTACAAACAATTACATTTTTAACATTAGATTTCAAATAACAATACATTTTTATAATATTGGTTTTTTCAATAATTCTACAGCTTCCTGGAGTTACAGTTCTTCAATATAAAACAGAATAGCATTCTTCTGCACTCCTTTTAGAAGTTTATCATCACTGTTCCTGGTAGTTACATCTGGTTCTACTGTCGTTTACAAACATTTCCTAGAAAGATAACCTTATTTTTCAATACAGTGGTGCTGAGGAAGCCATTGTCAAGTCAATAGTTGGTTATCAGCTATAGCTATAGCCTCGTGCTATTTCATTACGTGATCCTGGAGGAAGAGTACAACATGAGGATTAATAGAGATAAAACCAAGGTGACGGAAAAATGTATGGTAAATAGTGTAATAACAAAGGGTGTTAGATTCAAAAGGGTTTATTTTAAAGGAATTCTACTACTTGAAAACATAATAAATAGCGATGGTAGAATTGTAGTAGATATAAAGAGTAGGATAGCACAGGCAAAAAAAGTTTTCGCAAAAAAATAAGGAATATAATATGGGTATTAGAAAATCATTATTAAAAACTATCGAATGGAGTGTGGAGTTATATGGATGCGAAACGTGGACGATAGGAGTTGCAGACAGAAAAAGGAATAGAAGGGTCTTGTAAAATTAGCACTAGAAGTGTTTTGGGGTAAGAACAGACGAGGGAGACAAAGGATGAAATACGCTAAGCAGTTTAGGAAAGATATAGGATATGGTAGCTATATAGAAATAAAAAGGCTTGCGTAGAGTAGCTTAGCATGGAGGGTTGCATCAGACCAGTCTTAGGACTGAGTACCACAACAACAAAAACTTTGAATTATTTATATATTTTTTACTTCGCTGAAATAAATCTTTGAATTCTGCTCCTTCTTTTTGAAAAGCCCTGTATATTTTGTGATAGTAAAATGCTTTTCATCTGGTCTAGATGTACTTTAATTCATGTTTTAATAAAATTGTGTGTAGTGATTCTTCCAAATGATGCAAACATTTTGTTCCTGAAAAGTCATTAGCAACCAAAGTGGTTTTGGAGGATGAAAATAATTGTGCAAATACAAAACTGAGAACTTGAATGCAAAGTGTTATTTGACTTGGGTGTTAACTCTACTAAGATTTGCCGAATCTAGATATTTAGAGAATGTTATGTGCGTATTGTCGCACTTTTCGTCTGTCGGAATACATTTTTTTCCTGCCAAAAAGTAAACTACATCCGCTACACTCAATATAACTAAATAAAACACAAAAGAGGTATCGGATTTTTCATTCTCTCCCACAGCAATAATCTAAATCATCGTTGCCCGTTATGGGAGGAACAATTACAGCCGGCGTCCATTTTCCTTAGCATCGCTGCGGGTCATTTTTCCCCGTGCCTCATATATTGTACATTTACAATTTCCTGGAGTGGCATCCACTTCTACCATCATTTATTTATCAGGGAATGGTGGCATCCGTGTTTCCGCGGCATAAATCACTGTTCTGCGACCTGCGTGTTGTTTGCCGGGATATCACAAGCGACGCGCGAGTATAACTCATTGTTTGGCGTCACTGCGCCCTCGTTGCGAAAACTAAACCATTTTTTCTTCTCCCTGCATTGATAACACTACTTTTTTTCACGTTTTTTTTCTTTCCATTATTTTACTGCCACTTACAGGCTATCTTCTTCAGGCACGCTGTCAAGCTGTGCGTCCTTTTACTTCTCGTTCTCCCTCTTCTTCCTCCTATCTGTCTGTCACTTCCTGTGTTCCTGAAAAAAATATCAAATTTGATTGCATTCAATCCTGAATTCAAAGTAAAGTCTAAAAATTTAGAACATAATACAATTTAAAACTAATAATTTTTATTGATTATACTGCTAAAAATTAACAAGTTCTTTAAGAACTTAAAAATAATATCATATTCCTTAGATCCAAAATAGAAGGTTAGCTTCCAGGATGTGTAAAGTGCGTGGCTGTACATTTTTTTCCATTAATACTGTGTGTTATCTCAGGGGTGACCAACCTTATGCAAACCAAGCGCCAATTTTTTGACAGAGTTCAGATGCGCCTTATAACTCGAGTACATTTTATAGCGTCTTACGTTCATGGTTAGGGGTTAGTAAATTAACTTCATTTGAGTATAGAATCTGCTAAGCCTAGGGGACGAAAAGAAATATCTTTGAAGCAGTTAAATTAATTAATTTACGCCACTTTAATGAAGAACCAATCTACAAAATTCCAGAATGATGTTCCTGTAAGAGAGACAGTTTTGACAGTCTTGTTTGGTGATAAATGTAGACAACCGAGATCAGCTTGGAATTGTCTGTTCTCTCTGTTTGCAAGGTGAACTGTTAATCTTCTATTGATGACTTTTGGCCATTCATCTTAATTATCTATAATGTATGTCCTACTTTACAATGCTTTTTAAAGGGACTTCTCGTCCGGAATACAAGGTTGCAATTCGTCTCTTTTAATCGTCCAATGGCCACCTCTTTGGTTATCTATTAACAATCCCTTGATTATGACTATAATATTCAACAACATAGGCTCAGATAAATACCTCTTGATAGCTATTTACAGTCACATAATATTAAAAACACATTAAGCATCTCTTAGAGTTGTTTGTGTGTGAAATTATATGAAATATGTTTTGCCACAGTAATTGTTAATACAGTCAAAATAAACCACTTTAACTTATAGTTACTTACGTCTTCTAAAATTTTTTGTTACTTTTCACTGATGTACTAGAGTCATCTGAAGAAAGTATAGCTCTGGAAGACATATGTACGGTGTTTAGAAGATCATTTGTATGTACATGGGACAGTAAAGGCCCAATACTGAACTGTGTGGGACTCCAGTTTTTATTCTCCAATCTGATTAATGTAAAGCTTTTTTAATCAATAAAAAGAGGCCAATAAATTGACAATTTTATTACTATTTAATTAATCCAAATATTTGGATTATTTAAATAGTAAGAAAATTCATTTCCGATTTATTGGCAGTCTTTTTATTGGTTTGTAACGTTATTTTATCCAAATGCACTTTGCCAGACCACATCAGTTAATGAGTACTATAAAAAAAAGGAAAATCTACCGTGGGGGCTTTCTTTCTTGCTTACCTGTTCAAAATCGCAGTTATATTTACTTGAGCCAAGAAAAGCAACTGGATAACTGGCTCTAAATTAAAAGATTATAGAATATTCCAGATGGAAGGCTTTCCCGGTGAAGTTGTTGAAGAAATAGTTCCCAGGTTTCCACACGGGTAACACAGCAATTAAGACGCGACGTTTCGACGACCGTGAGCTCTGTCATCTTTCAGACGAAATGCACCTGAGAACTATTTCTACATTACGTAATATTCGTTACATGCTATATTATTGTTTTATTTATTTCGATATTGGAAATAACATGCAATGGCAACAAATAAGCACCATCTTTAATTTATATTTCTGTATCAGTCATAATTTTTATTTTTCATAAATATATACAAATTTTTGATAAAAGGTTTTTCAGGTTTGTTTCTAGATTGGCCTTAATCAACCTCAAGAAATAATGTTCACTGACAGAAAATTATATTTTTAAATTTTAAATTCACGAATTAAATTTATATTTATACTATTCTGCTTTACCTGTTTAAATATATTAAAATTTTTATGAATTAAAAATTACTATTATTTACACTTGGCATTTTACGATTTATGCAATCCTAATTAGTTAAGCACGGTCCATCAAATCACGTGAAGTAAAATATTGAACACACAGGCGGTATTACAGAAAGTTAAAATTATTAGAGTTGATTCCAATTTAAAATAAGTGAAATGAAGGAAAATAATCTGGATTTTTTCTTGCGCAAGCAAGGTATTTTGTCGCTGAATATTTTCCGGTTCAGGAAAAAGCAAGCGGCGTCGTCAGCGTCGATGTTTCTACAGACGCGTAGTCCAATTCAACGTTCGGAGTTGAAACTCTTTCTCTGAAAGGTAGCGGGACATAGAATTCTGCCTCTTTCTCTCGGTAAAGGTGTCTCACGGTACTCAACGATCCTTTGACAGTATTACACATCTAAGCATTAAAACAAAAAGGAGTCCCATGATACGTTTTTTCTCGTTTCGATATTACATTTTACCACTTCGGAAAAAACGCATCCATCAGCTTGGCGTATTCTTTCCTGCCACGAGATCTCTCTCCCTTTACCACGTGGTCTTGAGCAATAAAATTGTTTTAGTCAATACTTGCGATGATAACACAATAGTCTGACGCGTCATTGCTCATCCATCAGGACCACTTTCTTAAATATTTTACACGTTACTTTGAAATGACGAGGATGTTTCGGATGAGGGGTACTTTGTATCCGCTTTTGATTTTATCCTCTACTTTCCATACAAATTCAATCGTACCTCTCTATGAACATAATTATCAATATAATTTTAATATTTTTTTAAATTTAACTATGTTAGATCATTTATGTAACTTCTAAATGTTTGGTTTTGTTGGTGTGGCATTGTGTCATAAAACGACAATGGTGTTGGGTAGCAATGCGTCAAGAGGACGACAATGAGAGGAAGACAGGCGAGCAGTATTGTTAACAGCGGCTGCGAGTGGAAGCGATCGTAACCAGGGCATGCCGGACATTTTGAAACTAAATAGCGAAAGGGTCATTATTTCCCAGTGTTAGTGTGTGATAATGTACTCGTTAATGTTGTAATATGTTAGGGTCTCATTTTTACGAACAGTGGACGTCAAAAATAGTGCCTTTAAAATGTGATTCAGAGATTTATTTACACTGTAAATGTTTTTGAGAATGACGCATTATAAAGGTGAAAAATAATAACATAATTGCTTAATCTCTTTGAATAAAAAGAATATTTAATAAATAATTAAAATCACGAACTCCGAAATTTTCATTATTTAAGCAAAAAATGGATATTTATATGAAGTAAATGTTATGTCTACACATGCAGGCAGTTGATTGTGTCATGCTCGTATTACGTTCCTCGATCCTTGCCTGAGAGCAATAATGCTAACTGACGCAGAATGCGTGACCACACGTACGCATTCTCTTCAGACAGAGACGGCGCAAAAATCTCATATGCTACGAGCAAGACATGTGTCTCTTGTGTCAAGTATCTCATAAATGGCTTTTAATGCAAACTTCTTCTGAACCACAACGTTCTTTACATCATCACGTACGAGCACGAACGTGCTTCACGGTCAGTGGAGACAATCTTGAAACGATGAAGTGAGCTTTACAAAAACTTGCAAACACAAGGTGGCATTCACCCAGATAATATTAACGAAAAATAGGGTCATGATATCTCGTTTCAAACTAATCACTTAGGATTAATGTTGTTATTCTACTAGATTAGGTCTATATTCTAATAATAGTTCATTACCTTCCGACTGGGAAATCTTAATGCACGGTATTTACTTTTGAGATGTCTTAAAGAAAATTTCCTTTCCGTTACGCATTTTAATGACCAACAGTCGTTAAAACGCGACTACCCATAACTCAAACTTAATTGGGAAAAGCTTCCTCTCTCCAAATCCCGGGGCTCAATAACTGCTTCACAGGCTTAACAGCAACTGAAGACTGCAAACAATACGCTACACTAATGGTATACCATAAACATTATTAAAATTAGCCTGGTATTTCATTACCTAAGAAGCCTGTGAGGAATGAGGAGCATGAAGTAAGGAGCTCGCATTACGAGGAAAGCTTTCCAACTTGTTTTTCTCTGGCATATATGATCTTGTCTTCTTAAACTACTACCTGCTGTAACGCCATTTTATTTGCTACAAAAAAGATTCTTTAACTCATCATCAATTAAAACCTTTATAATCCTTCTTATATCTCTTGTATCGTATTCTTCTTTTACCTTCAGCATTTACCTCCATTTCTATATGACACAATTTATAATTTCCTCTCAATTTTTTTCACCACGACATGATTTCTTATGATGTTTTCCTATTATTATTTTCTATATTCAACCTATTATTCATTATAAACTTGCCCTCTATTTCATAAATTAGTACTGTCTCGGGTAAGAACTGTAATTCGCTAATCGGAAAGCGAATACGGAGAATAATAGATTTACAGAATCCTGGATCATTCATTTTCTGGAATCAATGTACAATCCGATGGTGAAGGTGTTGCAATATCTGTGTACTGTAAGCTAGGCTTTTTGCATAACCCCATACACAATCACGCCTGTAAGTACTCGCAAAAATTCGTACACAATCTACGTAGCAACGGCCAAATTCTTATTCGATTCCTTAGACTCAGGACGATGATAAAGGAGATATGATAGGATTTGTGAGTATGGAATTATGTAATATAGAGACATAATCATTCGCCAGGCCCACAACCAATAAAAACTTGGAATTACCTCGTAAACGGTTAATTTGTGGACCCAAGTTTATTAAAACACTCGTGCTTCTCTTCGCCTTTCCTTCCAATCTATAATTTTTTACAGACAATTTTGAAGCACCCTGTATGCAATCACCACTAAATTGTGATAAACTAATAATTATTTATCAAATTAATCGGCGAGTTTACATAATTTCCAGTTCGTAATGGTGAATATGATAATTCTTAAATTTACTTCTTGAACGTTATTACTCAGTAAAACTACGTGTACTAGACGTTGAGGCAGTAATATTTGAACCACGAAATTGATTACCAGTGATATTAGAAGTACAAAATTAATATTTTCATCAGATGGGAGCAAAACCATCATCGAAAATAAAATAGGTTCCCTTTTGTGTATTATATCTTGAACCCTTCCGATGGAGCCAAAATTATTATTCTATTTCTCTTATGATTCGTAAATCAAATAAAATTTTCACTGATTAGCTTTGAATGCTTTATTAATAAATGACAATTTCGCTTAAACGGTTAATTTTCGGGCCCATGTTTTTAACGATGCTATTAGCGTTCCAGCATGCCGTTGAAGAGGAAGTTCCTCCTCAAATGGCAATACTTTCCCATTCTCCTTTCCTTGCTACGCATGTAAACATGTCATGTAGTATCTCACGAACTGTACACCATTATCACAGTATGTTCAGTCTGTCGCAGTAGTCCAGTTAATTTAATTACAATTCCATAAAATATTTAAATTGTAATATCTTTTAATATTAATTTTACTAGTTATTCCTTCTTCAAATTCAGTAGATTCCGTTGAAAAAATTGTTGTGGCAGCAGCGGTTTCTACCGTAGTTATTTCTTGGGCAGAGATGTCGCCCTTCAGACTTTGGATGTGGGTTTCCAGTACATTTCCCCAATTGACGCGATGTGAGTGCAGCTTAAAGAGCTCTCTATCCAGTGAGGAGGGAATCTCTTCTCGTCTGCCACGTCCTGTCTCGGTCGTTTCATATTTCCCGATTCAGGGAAAAGCAGCCGTAATGCTAGGCAGTAAAATATTTTGTGACGACTGCGTGTTATGGCATTCTGCAGACGTCTTACGGCTCATCCATAGTAAAAATGGTAGTAAATTTCAAATATGCGCCATTTCATTTTTTTTATTTCCCAACCGTTCAATTTTGCGTGTTGCAGGCAAATACGAATTGAAGTAAACCAGCTTTAAAATTACAAATGCAATGTCCGACCTGTCAACTTTCATAGGGGCTTCCACGATATAAGTTATATCCATCGCCATCACTTAAGGGGAATAAATTGAATATTTTAGATTTTTCTGAGTGCATATACGTCCCCGAGTCTTCGTATATCTTACTCATGTCCCACTGAGAAAGAATTGTCCTTGTTTGATTTTTATGTCATTCTTGCAGTAAATATGGGTTACACGAAATGATCAATTAAGTTAATTATTTGAACGGAGATGAGAATTACATTTTCAATTAATTAATATGTACTCTTAGATTTTACCTACTCATTCAAACTGCAAATAAGAATTTACTGTCGTTAGATACAATGTGAAGTTACAATCAGGAAACTCAGCTTAATAAATCTTAATACATAAAATATAACACGTCTGTGTTTATATTATACTAGTTAAAAAATAAATGGCCAAATTACAGAGAAAAATCAGTAATAAAATAAATACCATACAACGTTTGTGCATTCATTGTTGCTTTCTCCAGGCGAATAAAAAGCCAAAATAACTACAGGCCTCACAAAACAACAAGAATTGCAGAAACGCTTTCTGATATTACCACTTATTTTTGTCAGTAATTTGCTACTTCGTTTTTGTGGTTACGTAGAATTTCCTAATTTTATTGTATAGGAAACGAATAAACAATTCTTGAAATAAGCCATACAATTTTTGCCCTCTTTTTTTATATGAAATAAATTTCACATCAGAGAGCATACAGATGATTATGTTCGAGGGAACTAAAGCTACTCGAAAAATTTTTATTACCGACCTATGAAATTCTTTTTATGTAATAAAGATGAGAAAAATTTTTAGTTATTTATATTATTAAATTTTACTTCTCAGAGAGCACAAAATGAATACGTTCGAAGGAACGAAAGTTTCTCGCCAAAGTCTTATTATTCGCATGAAAAAATTTTCATGTAATAAAGAGGACGAAAATTTTCAGTTTTATATGGTTTATCACAATAACGCTGCGTTTTATCTTCTAAATGACTAGAAATTTCTGAGATTATTACACAGAAACGTGATCATTAAGTGATACTGAGTAGTAATCACGCTTTAACTTAACTAATCCTACTTTTTCCACTTGTAAAGCTGAGGGATGAAAAATACAGATCAAATTAGAAAAGTAAATGTTTCAATGACTGTAAATAAGCTATATTGCAAGTAAAAGTATAAAGCACTTTCGCATAATTTATCTATCTGAATCCACCAATCATAACGCTTAAAATTAATAGCGGGACAAATAGCTTCGCCGAACAATAGTAGTGTATTCTACTGTTTCCAGTGAGGTGTATACGAAGTCGATTTGCGATCACGTGTTGTGTGTTTCCCGACATGGTAACATTACATCCAAGCACATGAGCATCGAAGCACCTCGTCATTTCAATCGCACAATTCATTGCGAAACACACTCACACCGAGAAAGAGAAGTGAAAACAGGAACGAAACTGAGACAGAGATATCAAACACAAATACGTGAATCTCTGAATTAATTAGTAATCAACACTTCATGCTATAAATTGAGACAATATTAATTTGTGTGTTTATAGCTACAGTTATCTTAATTCAAATGCGTTTAGGAACTAATTAATTCTGATAGAATATTTAAAATTTGTAACGAATATTCAGGATCTCTGCATTTTGCAGATGTATTCAGACTCATCTGCATACCAGTGCTGCTGTTTCACGTTTTTTACGAACCTTCTATATATCCAAGGAGTTTATAGTGCAGACCTGAAATATATTGTCCGTGGAATACGCCTATCAAAATCCTGCACTGCGTCTTGGAGCTCCTTTCGCAGTTACTTGCCTTTGCCATGTTTAAGGTTAATTTATTGAAAATGCTTTTTCCAAGATGCTGTGTTCTAATTACATTCTAGCTGCAATAAAGGGAAGCCTGACCCGGTTTCTTCGCTTTTAAGTTTTTGAAGATTTTATTTCATCCATAAAATAATATTGGAACGTTCCTAATGCAAACTTAATTTGTTAGAATATGCTGCCCCTTTTACGTAATAAAGAGACGATAAGTGGATTCTTAGTCTGATGCGTACTGATAGGAATGCTTAAAAGTATTCACTTCTTTTGTCCAATATCTTTTCAATATTAAGAACAGTTTTACAAAAATATGAACTATAATATATAACTTTAAAATAATTATTTTCACACATTTATTTTATGTACACTTGTAATTCAATGTATCAACGGCTGTTTTTTTTAAAAAAATAATGGAATCAATTTACTACCATTTTGATTGAAGCTGACGTTGTAGGCAGTCAAGTTTAGTTTTTTAAACATTTGACTCCTTTTTGTACATCAAAATTTACATTTAAAGAAATTACTTAAGAAAGTCACAAATATGGTGACTAAATAAAAACTTTGTCTGTAATTAGCTGTAAATTTATTCTACAGCCTTGATATTCATAATGGATAAAGGACTGTTAGTAAAGTTATCTGTTATTTTACATGCCAAATTTTATTACAATTCGTTTATTGCTACGGTGTGGACTGATATAATTTGATTGTTTTTCTGACGATTTTTTTCACTTACAGAAAGAATACCCGCTTGAAATGTTACCTATAGCAATTAAGGTCAAAATGAAAAATTTTTACATTTTCTTTTATTTGAAGCTTGCAATTATAATTGTTTTTGATTAGTTCGATTTAAGCTTTAGATTATTCTGAATTAAGCAGGATGCTGCTCTGACAACTTTTTAAATTCCTTTGATAGTCTCACAAAATAAGATTATGTAAGGCATGTGCGACAAAGAATTGACATTATTTTTATGATATTTAAAGGAAACACAATTTTTTTAAATCGCCTGATGGAAAATTGCTATCTGTAAAAATATACTGTAGGGAGGTATGTAACGTTATCACATATGTTTAAAGTTAAATTTTTAAAAACACAAATAATGAAAACCTAAATCATAATTACCTTCAAATTTTTAATTTATATTTCAATTGTAAAAAAGTAGAGATTCAACCTTATCGTTATTACCGTCATTAATAGGAATATCTTTAATAAAAATATTTTGAAAACATTAAATTTGAACTAAATGGTGTATTTTGTAGATGTTCTTCAAATATTAACTGCATTATTTCTTGTTTTTATGCAGTAAAAGAACTAAATGTTATATTTTCAATTTTTTAAAATTATTTTAGTTTCATTATTAAAACTTTCAATTTGCAAGGGCAATTAGTGAAGTTAAGTAAATCATTTACTAATAAATATTTTATGCTTAAAATTAATATTTTATTATTATAAATAACTAATATTTGTGTGTGAAATTCTAAGTGTTTAAAATTAATGTTCCTGCAGTATTAATTATTAACGTCTGTAAGTTTAAATTAATATTTAATTGTGGCCAAAAACAGACAAAAATTAGTTAAACAAAATTTATTTGTTTCTTGTTAACTTGTGTTCAACCTGAAGTAGGTCCAGATCAATTGGTTGTGTTTTATAAATTTTGGTCTGTTTTTGGCCTCGAGTAAACATTTTGAAGTAAATAAATTTTGAAACACTTAGAAACATGAATGTTTGGTGTTTATACTCCCTCGAGATGCTGATTTATATCTAAGAAATCTCCTTTACGAAGCTGTACGGACTATTTTACTCTGAAAATGAAGTGATAATTTAGTCATTAAGAATTCAGTGTTTTGACGTTTGTGGATTAATGTTTCTACTTTGCATTTCGGTAAATCATCTTGTTACTCATCAGTTTTTGTAGTCTGTAGATTGATGCTTCATTATAATAAGATAGATTTACATTTAAAAAACGTGAAGAAATATGAATATTTATGTACAATGAACTACTGTTTTAAAAAAAAGATACTGGATACTTTTTGATATTACTTGATTAATTTTGTTTCTCGGTTTAGGCTATTATATCGTTTTAATGGAGACAGAATGGTTTTGAAAATGACTTAGAGTTGTAATATTCATAATTTATCTTTGAGCTGTTCTATATTTTTTAGACACAGATTTTTGGTCTGGAATGTTAAGACTAAAATCAAATTTATGACATAAACAACATAATATAGTTTTACCGATTTTTTCATAGCATGGCACATAATTTAGTGGTATAAATTTTTAATCCTTGAGCTGTTTCCTGAAGCCACATGTATTTACGAAGTTTTGTAGTATAATTTAGCTGGGTGTGCCGCTTTGCCGCCTCTTATTTTGAGAACCCTTGGGGATCCGAGATGAATGTAGCGTTGATTCGAGGGAGAAGAGCTTTAGCATGGATCTGCACGTCGGGCCAGATCGTTTGTTAAGATCGTTCGGTAACCACGAACTTGATAAGGGAAGCTGCCTTGTGCTGTACTATGTAATGTACTTAAATATACTGTTCATATGCATTAGAAATGTTACGTTTCATTAATTGTGAAACTTAAAGAAACATTATATTCATTTTATTTTCCACTTGATTTCATCAGGTACTGTTTTTATTTTCTTTGTGTATAGATTAAACTACTTCCAAGTTTAGGCCAATATCACAAAATAAATTTTCGAACGTATGTAAACCTTTATAAAAGATAGATATACTTGTTAACTACATTAATTAAAGTCCGATCGTAACTTATGCATAAGATATAAAAAATATAGAAGAAAACATAGACAGTTCACTGCGTAACGAAGTTTTGTTTTTAATCAATGTTAATACATCTTTCCTATTTTATTCACCGTCAACTTACAGAAAATATGTTCAATATTTTATATTATTAGCCTTAATTTCGTCTTAATTTCATCAGACGAATCTCAATTTACTTTGGACCGTATCCTCTTTGAGAGTGGGTAAAGACAACGTCAAACTTAATCCCTCTATTTAAAAAGTCATTTTGTTTGTGTGTGTATTTTTATTCATATTGGTGATTATCTGTAGAATCACATTATTTAATTTCTGCATAATTATACGGATTGATTAAATTTACAGTTCGGTAATCATAATTAGGGAAACTATATTCACTTATATTTGGTTTCCCGTAATTACATTTACTTTCATTTATTATATTAGTGTATACATTTATGTGGTTTATGAGGCGTCCATAAATATTAACTAACATTAACTCCAAATAAGAAAATATTATAAATATAAACATTATACTCACTTGTATTAGTTTTTATTTAGGAAAAAATAAATTAAATGAATAAGAAGTTCTCGAGATTTACCCCGGCTTATGTCATTTGTAAAATACAACGTTTCGTCAGCTAACTCCGCCATCGTCTTCAGGACTGGTTACCTGAAGACGATGGCGAGGTTAGCCATCGGAACGTTGTATTTTACAAATGAACTAACCCGAGTGAAATCCGAGATATTCTTATTTAGTCTATCTACCGGGAAAGCCTACATTCTCTAATAAAATATATTATTTAGAATGATAATCATTGAAACATTGTAAATACATCTGAGGTTATTTTGGACAGTTTGAAAAATAGGTCGTAGTGTTTCTTTCTTACTTTTTGAACAGTTTTTCCTGCAGCTAGGCAACACTTTTTACTAATAAATCGCGCTGGATGTCTAAGTGTCCGGCAATTTATCAACGTTTTATGTTAACAACTTTACTTCATCAATGATGCGATAATAATTATTTAATCAGTCTTCATTCCTAAAAACAGTATATTCATCCGTTAACTGAAAATTAAATTTTTATTTTGGAAAAATATTATTTATCCTTTTGTAATGAAATTTTACAGCGATTTTTTCTTTGTTTTAGGTAAGTTGTAATATTTCTTCTACGACGTCGCCTTGGGTATGCCACTTTTACATTAATTATATATGATAATTCACACAGAACCAGACTTTATTTTAGATATGTTTCTATGGATTTAACTGTTGCATCGGTTGTATTGTTTATTTGTTATGTTCTGTTGCCTTGCTGATATGCTGTTTATTGTACTGAGGACTTGAAATTAAATTTCAATTCTACGTTTTTGTCCCTTTAAGACCGGCTTACAGTTTAAGATTGTAAGGTGTACATAAATATGGTTTTAATATCCGTAAGAAAAATTTACATTTATTTTAGTTTCGTGGAAAATAAGTCAATAGGCATTCCCGTTTATCGCTCTGTTTACGTTATGATGATTTGGGCCCAGCGAGAAAGTTAACCGAATCGCACTGAGCAACGAACGTGTTAAAACATGAAATAGGATTTGTTGCAAATACAAAATAAACCCTGTAAGGTAATCTTTATAGTTTTATGGAAAATTTCTAACTGAACCGACCAGACCTCAGGTGGAGAATATTGCTGCGACAGGAGACCTCACAACAGATATTTTAGAAGAAAAAAAAACTGAAGCAATATTGCCTTCAGTAGCAACGTTGAATGTTATGTGTAACCCGTCTTTAATAAACAAAGAAATGTGTTGTAAATATTTACTGGTCTGGATTTAGGGAACTCACATCCGCGCTCCTCTATATTTTCTCTAGAATTTTTACAACCTTAGCGTAAAATTTTCATTTAGGCTATATGTCATAAACGCCCCCTTTAAGTTATTGAAAGGCAGCGTGTTTACCTTGGCGGGGACGTTAAAGCGATAAGAGAAGCGTGAGAGACGAGGCCGAGAACGAAATTGAAATGGTATTTCTTTTTATCGCCCATGAAGCTGAAGGAGGATACATCCATTTTGCAGGTATAAATGTCTTATTTAGGGCCGGGCTAACGGCTCTCTCTCCCTTCGTAGCACATGGCGCCCTTTGCCGTCGAGCTGGACGTCTCGCTGCCTGCGCAGCTCCGTCGTGCCCTTTCCTTTTCTGCAGTACAATGAAAAACGCTCCCGTGTTATTCCAAGAATATACTGCTCGTTTTACGTCTCGCGAAAATGCTGCTATTTTATTTACGGCCATTAATGTTAGTTTATCGCCGAACAACTCGACGTCACGTGCTCCGGAACTTGGTCGCAAGAAAGATTCAGGGACAGTTAGTGATGCTACCAGCTCAAATAAGCACTCCACTTTACGCTCAATTAGTATTCTTAATTTTCCTTCCTCCAAAAGTTCAGTAATGATAAACGCTTTCCAATGGAGTGTTTTTAAAACCTGGAGTAATGATTTGAAGATGTTCTGTTTTATACTGATCTTCTAAATGCATGTCAGAACGGATAAGATTTCCAATTAAATGAAAGGAATACCATTAAAGTGGCGATAAAATAAAATCTAACATAATGTGAGTAACCTCAGACATTCAGTAAAGTAAATTAGTTTCAATAAACTTACAGTCACGTGTTTGCCAGAGATTGTAGGTCCTCAGGGAGCCGTTAACAAGAAAAGTAGGGGTCTTCTGCAGTTTATCGATGTAGCAGAATCTCGCCTTGACTCTTCAATCGATGCTGGTTCGGAATGTAGAAAGGAAATGAGATGTGAGGATCATCTCGAAGGATTGTACACATGCAAGAAAAGTTAGGAAAGGTTTGGTAGTGTGGGTAGGTACGACTGAGTCTAATCAGGTAAGAATCAGAAGATTGGGGTTTTTTTCAGTTAAAGCACACGCATTGTCCTGCTGCTCCTGATGTGGTCCAATGTGACTGAGTCGAGCTTGAAGTTCCATCAGTGTTGCCACATGTGCATCATAATTAACGTTACTTCCACAAGCCTTGATATCCACAAGTACGACTCCTTCAGAATCAAAAAACACTGTAGCCATAACTATTCCAACCTAGAGTGCAGTTTTGAATTTTTTCTTTAGCGTGTTTACACGAAATCAGTGTATTGATTTGCTCTTCGTCTCCGATTCATGTTTCATCGCCTGACACAGTTGTTACAAGAAAATCTTATCCATCATTACAGAAGTTCGCTACACGTTTTTCACCCCAACTCCTTCGGTATTCTGCAAACACTTGTTCCTTCTATTCCAACTTGTAGTGAAAATTGCGTTTGTCAGCCGAAGCCATGGCGTTCAGTTTAGGTTCTGCCGCTGCGAGGTGTATCCTGAATATTGGAGTACATATATTCTGCTTTCCCACCGACTAATTGCGATCAACAGAAACATCTCCATACACCTTTCTCAACCTCTAGTGAACGTTTCTCACTATCTCTTTCTCACAACACAGGAATATAGTAAGTGCTTTTGATGAATGTCAAAAGGAGCTATGATACCGACAATTAGTTGATCTGGTAGAAATAAATTTAAACACAAACATTGAAGCTGTATCTATCAGCTCTATAAATTGCAAAGATGTAGAGTGAAAAATAAATTTAAATAAAAATATTGCGTTACTTTTGGGGTGATCTTCGTATCTAGTGAAAAAACATTATTAAATATTAACCCGAGTGAAATAATTTTAATGTACATTTATAGCCCCCAGATAGTATCCGATCATTGGGTTTCTAGTTAATTCTTGAGGAAACCGTTGTCAACCCATAGGCATAACTTTGTTTGTGTTCTATTTAAATGCATCTGAAAACATAATTTTAGAGAACTTGCACTAAATTTATGGTAGTATTTTATATATCTAGTATGAACAAAGTCTTTCACTGTACCTGAAGTTTACTGTTCATCACTGTTGTTTTTACAATTTATACTTTTTTATTAAGTTTTTTTGTACTAAATCTGTCAAGTAATAAGGAGGATTTTATACCTAAGAAAATACCTAATTATACAAAAGTCATCTTACCTTATCTTATAAAATTGATTGAGAACGATCCAACGCGTCACTTTTATATGGAACAGTGTGTGCGCCGCAGTTGAGATATATTGTTCCATAAATGAAACGTTCATTAAATTTATAAGTCGTTTCACGCTAAACAGACCGAACAAATGGATCAACTAACTTATTCTTATATATTAAATTAATTGTTTATGTGTAAAAAGAGCTCGAATTTCGTACGCATGTGTTTGTGTGTATGTATGTTTCACATACAAATCTAAAGAGTGGAGCAATTTCAATTAAATTTTTCACACGTGTTCTTTGCGACTCTTGGGTAAGCCACGATTACCGCCTATAGGAGCGGGGGTGAGAGGAAGGAAATTTTTAAAAATGCAAAATCGACCGATTTTTTACTCGAATAAATACTTTTTGGGGTCTTACTTTTACGGTGTTTCCCGCGACACTATTTGTCTAATGACATCTAGAACAGGATACATTATGCCCTTACGGAGCCTGTGCGTGTAGCGGCGGCGACGGCGACAACGACGTTCGCGAGAAACACAAAGTATCATAACTTAAGTAAAATGTTTTTTATATTTAAGCATAACGTCACGGGAATCGCCGGGCACCCAGATATTTGTCAATAAAAGTTGCATTGTGGGGCGAAGATAATTATTCTGTCAACACAAATAATGAGAACATGCAACCAAAGTCTATGAAGTACAACTATTGCTATGTGCGATTTAAAGTAAAAATACGAGGATTTATAAGTGATTCATACAATTTAATGTTTTCACAATATTGCTTAGTAATACAAATTAAAGGCTAAAGCACTTTCACAGCCAATTTTGTAGACAGTCAATAACGCAGACCAAATGTTGAACAACATCAAATTATACCGCCTATTTTTAAAAATTTCAAACTTATTGTTAAGCTATTATCTCCAACGTTGAATCTGGAAAATCTTTTGCAAGGGTCCAAATGGAAAAAAAGTAATTGAAGTCATTCCCAGATCGTGAGCGCTCACGGATCCTTATATTTATTTATAGCTTATTAAGTTGTTCGGAAAGATTCGACCAATGAGTAACTGTTCTTCGAAGGAAGTTGCGGTAATTGGTGTATTGAACCCGTAATTGAATTCATCCATTATTTAGATCGGCCTTTATCCTCAAAGTTCAGTTGTAATATCATTTGGAAGACGCACGCTTCCAGCGTTTCGTTGTTGCGTACACGTGCGATGCTCACGAGGAAATTCGGAAACTAAGTTTCTATTCAGTTACATCCAGTTCTGAGGTAGGCGCTCCATTGACAAGTTTAGCTCGTGGAATATACTACAGTGCTTTGCTAGATATTACTTAATTAAGTAAACGTGCGGCCCGTGAATGTCTCAGGAGTGTTGCGCCGTTTGCGAAACAATGAGCTTGGATGCAAGACATTCCACTCCTCCCCTTCATTTGCCTAAATCTATTCATCGACCAATCGGAATTTGGAGCCGGTCTCTTACCTTGATGAAAATTGCCCCAGAATTTAACAACTATGTATCAAATTGTTGCACCCCAGTACTTCATTAATATTAAATGTGTAGCACCAATTGTGACTTCAGATAATATTTAGGTTAAAAATGAATTCCTGCTTTTTACTTCATTTGGTTCAGAAGTTTCTTCTGTTCCGATTTTGAAGATATATTATTTATCTATTACACTGTTGGACATTCAGATAACATATTCGATCATCTATTTGTACGAAAAATATAATCATTTCTAAGGGTTGTAAATATGGAATAATATTAATATTATAAATTCATACAGTTTTAGTATTACTCCTACTACTATTATAAGAAATTATTTTATACGGCGATTTCTCTCCAATCAAAGCAGAACTTAAGAAAACTATGATAACGAACTTTTATCGTTCTGCGGAAGTAACATTAAATAAATTACACAAAAAATGATGTTACTGATATTTATTCAAGTTAAACTTCTTATATCGTGTTACGAAATACGACTAAGAAGTCATATTGAGTAGGCTGATTCTTTTCTGGCTGGCAAGCGTTAGTTTAGGTTGCATGAAGACTGATTACCACAACAGCATCTGGAGAACAATAAATGATAAAATTATAATCATCCTATAGCTTTTAATGGGTGTAAGAAATTCAGGAGAGATATGACATAAATTTATATGTATACAGTATTTACTTAAAATTGTGGATTGTGATATGTTCGTAAAGCGGACTGGTGTATCAATTCAGTATTTTTTTTCGTTAGTTGAAGTTGCTGGCACTTCTTGGTTAGTTCTATAAACTATTTTAGGGGTTTTCATTTCAATTATTGAATGAAGTTACTTGCGCTTAAAGATATAATAATTTTATTTATTGTAAAAGGTCCTGCGCGCTATTACAAATAAATTAATTCAAGGGGCCGATTTTTAAATATCAGGGTTAACAGTGTACAGTAGATTTTCGTTCAGTTGACGAACCTGTTTTTATCTTCATTCGTGTCTCGATGCAGGTTACAAGGTGACCGGAACTTCCTTCTTCCTTCCGGTTGAATTTTAAATTTTCACTCTGCCGGCGGAAAGTGGGATGAACCTGGTACTGCCGGTGATTGAGGAAACCCCAGTTTATCCTCTTCCTTCCTCTTGCCATCCTTGTTCCTTCTCACTAAGGAGCAACAATTAACACATCACTTTCAACTCTTGTTGCACTATCGAGCTTCCTCCTCCATTCAACATCAGTTCCACTCTCCAGCTTTCTCCTCCCTTCCACCACGCCTTTCTCAACTTCTTGAACAACTCTGAATATTTTTCGGCTAAACTCCCAGCTAAACTCGTATATCCCTTCTCCAAGGAAAAACGCTATCCCATGTGTTGTTTGTTCCGCCGATATTCATGAGTCCTTCGTACAGCGTGGGAAATTTTCCATGGCACACGAAACAGTGTCCTTCGTAAATTTTGAAGGGTGAATGTTCCTTCAGCAAAACAAGCTTAATATTATAAATCCGCAGGCAGGCACGTCACTCGTCTGGCAGCCTCGCGCCGGGAAATTTCACTTCTACCTGTCTGTCGGCATTTAGAATGTTCCTGCCGAGTTTTTAGTTCCTTTAAAATTATAAAAGTTTGAACAAATTTTGGTAGGGGTCCCACTGCGCTACAGTTCTTTAAAGTGATTGTCAGTGAGTAGCTATGATTGTTATGTTGGAGGCCGAGAGTTGGAACCAGGATCTGGTGGTTACAGGGACGACATTGTTTGTCATTTCTCAAAGGCAGCCTGTAATCCCACGAATACTTTGAAATTAGGATCGCATTTCTATATAAAATTTTTACACGTTTAAAAATTAAAGCCAAAAATATTACAAATTAACTTTATTCATATAGATTACCGGAATTACTTCTCATTGGGTATTTTACAAATGGTATAGTCTTAAAATTGTTAAAATGCTAATCTTGAATCAACAGCACAATATATGATACAAGATAAATGTTCTTAATAATTGAAATGCATAGCTTGTTTCGTTCCATTGATCTAAAAATGAATAACTGCTGGACCCTCTGTTTAATGGATACATAAATCTAAGGATTGAAAAAGTGAAGGGTCATCCCCTGTCAAGTTTCCAATATGTCTCTGCAATATTTCAGGATTCCCTAAAAGCAAGTTCGTTTTGTAATATATCACAGTAACTTTCAGACAGGGCTAATGCAGTACGGGGAATATTCCCCACAACGGTCACACGTCAAGCAAATTCTCCAACGACAAACATATCAACGTCAAATGGTTGAAATATGTCAAAAAGCACCACCTCGTAACTGACACAACAAAAGAAACGTCGTGAAAATAAATTAACAAAATCGTTACAAAAGTTAAAATTCAATCGTAACTTTCATTACTGTGCCAATTCAAAGACTAGATTTTTTCATGAAAGTAATCTTATGTCAAACCAATACTTCTGATAGAATAACGCGTTGTTGGGATAACCTGACCAAATATTTATATATGCCTAAATATAAATTTTAACAAATTTCCTGAAAACAGTAAAGAATTAAGAAGCACTGTTATTACATTCAAACGTGGTCTTAAAATATTTATAATGAGCTATATCTTAACTTAAAACGAATGACTGGGCGGCTATTAATAAATAAATCTGGAATCTAGTACTATTATATAAAATTTTCTCGTGCAGTCTTCAATTATTGAAGTATATTGAATGATAACTATTTTGATTTTAAACAGTAATAATTTAACACATTCATACGAATAAAGTACTTAATATTTTAAGTTGCATTCTTGTACGCTACTTTTATGAATATTAAATTATTTTATGACTCTCTTCACATCCTTTAAGTTTTGCTATGAAAACTGATTTATTCTATTTGATCTTGAAATTAAAACAATTTGGTAGCACATATATTGAAATAATTGAATTCATCGCTTTTAAAGACAAATTTTTATCATGGTATTTTAACTTTAACAGAAAACATTAAAATAAAAAATAAATAATATTAATTTTCATTGTACAAAATTTAAGTCAAAGAAAACATAGTACGGTAATATCTCTGGGGCTATTTCGGTCGCGTAATGTCATGACAACATTTATTTTAGTGGCATAAAGCAAGAATTGTATATAAATTTGTGATAGCTCTTATTGTCCAGAATATGGTCGTCCTTTTCCTCGCGAAGTTCATCTTTCCAAAAATTAAAAATAATTTACCTTAAAATTGTAAAACAACTTCCCTTTTTATGAATCATTAACACTTAACTGTCTTCTAATCGCATCATATTAAGCTCTCAAAGAAGCTCTGTTAATAATTTTTACAATTTATCCCAACGCTGAGAAAATCCTCTACGAAAATCTGACACATAGCTGTCCTTCCAATTATCTCAAATTTTCCGTCACCAATTTTCCAATCAATTTTTGGCTGGGCACATAATATCCCGCTCCTGGGCGACCTTACACTGCTTTTCTTACCCGGTAATACCTCATTACATGCCTTCTTCTCTCAGATTTCTCAATAGAGAATTCTACTCTCCGGCCTAAATGAAAACAAAGTGTATAGTAGTAGTGAAATTATGAATAAAGAGAATTTATGCGAAAATATAACGTTGTCCATCAGATATTTGTTATCAGTTCAGCGGAATATGCTTAGAGAACACATGAGCTATTATAATTATGACTAAGAGATTTAGGAACTTGGGTTTCTTCCGTTATTATTTCATCGGCGTTAATCGTTGAAGTGCATTTTAACAATAGCCAGTCAATCAGTAAAAGAGAATTACTCAAATAAAGTAGGAGAGGGCGTATACGATAATAAAAAGTGATATTTATATACGACCAAAAAGTATGTTTATGTATAAGGCAGAATATAAACTAACATAAATTTAAATTTTTATTCATTAATTTATGGTGAATTGACAAAATGTATATATTTACAACTTGGAAAATAAATATTTATTACTTGACTGCGAACTAGGTACGGGCAGGATTGCAGCATATAGTCGAGTTATTCAGTCACTTTTTATTAAATATTGATTGATACAATCATAATTATAAATGGTAGGGAAGTGAATTATTTTCAAATGAAATTCAGGGATGTCCCAAGGAAACCTGTTAGAAGTTAAAAGTCTTGTCCACGGCTGGCAAGTAAACCTTCCAAGATGCCTGGCAATGATCTGCTGCAGTTTCACGTCACACGATAAGATATTCGGCTTATCGGCAACGCGTTCGGAAACGCAACTTGGACGGCAAGTTAGCCGTATCTACGGCTCTAAATTTCTGGGTATTTTTCTCTCTGCAGCTGTAGAACGTGTTGTTCGAGTGTGGCCCGATAAGCCATCTGTCGCCCCGCAGACATTTTGATTTGTGACGCGTCCGTGACTGCTTTAAGCGGAGTACCTAAATCTCTGTAGGCGTTCATCCCACAAATTTCCCAATGAAACCTCGAAAACGCCTCGACTAACTACTTAAAACACTTTATTATAATTTACTGACATTGCTAAACTTAAGCCACTATCAGAATTCTTCTGTTTCTTCCAAACATTAAACAATCGGAAATCAAAACAAAGCATCTCTGAACAAATAACTTATACTTCACATTTTTGGCATACTGAACGACTTAATTTCAGAATAGTGTTGTGGAATACGTTTATTGACCGTAATACGTATTCTCCGTTCTCGTCTATTATCATTCGATAGTTGCTTATTATAGCTTCCTCCAGTTAATTCAATATAAATTACCTTTCTTCAACTATATATTACTAGCTGGGTGCCAGGTGATGGCCAGGGATTCCCGTCTCTTCGGTTGTGCAAAACCCGTCGTCGTTCTTTCTCCAGATTTTTTCCCACTTTTATCCCAACAAAACTTTGTTTCACGAATATTGATGAATAAATTTTGAGCATCCAAGGAATTTGACAATGCTATTTGGCTGTCCGTAAAAATATATTTATGTCAGTATAAACTGATCTATATATACGTGATTCTATGGTCTTGGGACAAACTTTGAGGGCGGTAAAAGCATACTTCTTTATATAGAAATGAGTGACGCGTTGAAGCTCAAAAGATGAGACACGAACAGAAAAATATTTTTTATTTACAAACAACATCGCAAAGTGTTTCTTTTCATCGTTTTTACAATAAATGCTCAAGATTATGAACACCAATAGTAATACTAAGTAGGCATCTGTGATTGGCTGTGGGTAGAGGTCAGTTATCGCGCTGTAGAGACTGTTAAATAATTTAACTAATACGGAAAATTCAGTTGATGGACATGAAAGATAATGAATTTTTAAGCTAATTATATAGTGCAGCAATGCGAATCAAATATATAGTGGAGTTAATATTTTACAGAAATTAGCAAAAATGCAAAGCTATTTTGCAATCAATTATGAATACAAAAATAAATATTGACCGGACGCAATAATTGCGCCAGTTATTACCGATGGAAATTACTAACTTAACATCACAGCACGACCGAACAAAGGATGCGCAATCATTGCCCAGTGGCACGGATGACGTCACTGCGCCGCTGACCTGTGCAAATATGAAATACTAATACGGAATTGTCATTGAAAGAGATGGCATTACAAATTAAAGTTAACTTCCAGGAAATAACTTAAATATCAGAGTGAAGACCTTTTATTTGCGTTTATGTCATTGATTAAGAAAATAGGATATGTCGCTGTATAAACTTGCAAATACTATATATAATATTTTGTTGTATAAAATGGATGGAAATCCTAGTTTACTCTATAAAAATACTCGCACCCATTAAAACCACAACAGCTAGACATTTAGAGCATTCTCGAACCACTTTCGCATCATTTAAGAGTTGTTACGTAAACTGTTAGTTTGAAAATATTTAGAAAGATACAAAGTTGTAAAATTACATGCGTAAAAAATAAAAATTTTGTCTATATTAAATCGATTAGCGTCTGCTAGTAAATAACAAATTAAATAGTTTCCGACCGATTTTTGCTTGAAGACATAAAGAGCTGCTGAGAATAATGACACCAGTCGACTTGTTGAAAATACTAGGCGCACAAGGATTACAAACGCTGAGAAGACAAATTTACGCAACGAGAAAGATGCCAGAGGATATTCTTGATGTTACTGCAGTATTGCTGTAAAAGAAACAGCGAACAAGTAATTAGTGATCCCTGAGCTATATTTCCTCATAAGCGGGATAGGGGAGGATAAATGCGCATTGTTAGCAGGAGAAACGGATCCGCATCTTATTATTTACAGGCTGAAGTCTGGGAGTGGGGACTTTAACAACACGGATAATAGCTAAGAACCTATAAAATATATGTTTATGTTATGAAAAACCATAGCCTCTTATGCCGTTTTCTTCTCTCAAAAAAAAAACAACACTGAAATTAAGATCTCACGCCTACTGATGATTAAAATTGTAATCATTTGCGTCAATTCTAAATATATTAAATAGTTTGAAAGTAACTAATCTTATCTTTAATTGCACCTAAACCCCTATCAATGTAGTATTAACTGATTAAGTGCACATGAGATTTTGGTTTCAGTGATAGAAATAAAGTTTTCCTGTAAAATTTTATAGCCTACAAATTTTTTGATGCAAGGAGCGGCACGATTGTGATGTAATGTTTTGTGGCACGTGTGCTATAAGATCGGAGTGACAGAGGAGGGACTGTCTCATAGATCACCGCACACGGTGAGGGGACCCCTGACTCAACCTATCTGTCAGCTTCATCTTAACTGCCAGGAAAACTTTGGCACACGTACTCAGCATAAGGCCAGAAGAGAAGACAGAAGCCGTAAATGGAGATTAGGGGAAAAAATTTGCTCGAAAAACGTTGGATAGGAACGTTAGAAGAATGATAAAGAATTTATATCCTGTGAAGTTGCCTGTGTATGACGGAGAGATCATCGAAATGGAGATAGGAAGACGTGACATGTCACATCTCTATGGCGAATGGTTAACGAAAGGAGCCTTGGAAACAGTCGGAAATTTGGGATCAAATCATCATTAAGGACGCAATGATAGCGGGAGATACGGACAATTGAAAATCTTAACTTATCACCACGAGATGAATATAACCACAAAAGGAACTATGACTACGAACAGGCACGGATGATGTCACACCAGATCCCACTCACCGTGAAGCTGGAAGTTTTACGACATACCACACTACATAATTTTTATATCCGAGAAATACTTAATAAATGATGTCTTATTTTTACAATTATCACACAATAAATTTAAACAGCATTAATACACTGCTTTCAAAATAAAATAATTGCCCCCTACAATCTGTAGAGGAAAGTATTGAGTGTAAGCAATCTTGCAGCTCTGCAGTGAGCGCTTACCGGTTATAAGGTATAAATAAATAAACCTGAAGAAGGCGTGAATGTGCCTACTTGATTCCTAAATGATCTAAGCTCCTTCTCAACTTAATTTACCAGATCTTCTTCGTCCATCTCAATTACGTTCTTTATGGTGAATTCTCCTTCACAGACATGTATTCTTTTATCATCATTTCGTTCCATGTCATTCCTTCTTCGCCTTTGGAGCTGAACGATTTCCTCACACATTTATTTCAAGTAATTTTGTTTTGCTTTTCAGAGTTCATGGATTATCTGACCATCTAACATCCACTACATTTGTGTTCCCAACCTTCATCCATGTTTTCCAGAATCTGGTCACTTATCTGTGGTGCTATAGGCGAATGCTGAAAATCAGATGGGTGGATAGAGTAACTAAGGGGGAAGTTCTAAACAGAATAGGGGAAAAGCGAACAATACGGAGGACGTTGACCAAGAGAAGGGCCACGTTTTAAGGCACGACTGTCTTGTAAAATTAGCATTAGAGGGAAGTGTGTGGGGTAAGAACAGACGAGGGAGATCAATGATAGAATACGCTTAACAGATTAGGGACGATGTGGGTTGTGGTAGTTATGAGGAAATGAAAAGCGTTGCGCAAGATATGTTAGCATGGAGGGTTACATCAGATCAGTCTTAGGACTGAATACCACAACACAACACATTTGAGGTTTACTTTTTTTTCCCCTACCTTCAGCGTATTTGTAAAAAACATTATATTTTAATAGTTATATTGGTCTGAAAATTAATCATTTAAAGATTGACTATTTATAAGAAATAGACAAGTAAAACTATAAATTTTAAGACAACGATTCAACCAAACTTGCGAACCTCATCTGGTGTCCTGTACATAAAACGATTTTTTTTGTTAAATTACATGAATAGGGCACATGATAAATAAAACGTTGTAGGTTTGAATTTTTATGTTGTTTCAAACTGTTTGCCTTTTATAAATGATCATGATATTGACGTATTCTTGATATTGTTCCATTCGTTTCAGTGCCTTCATTTGGGTCGGTAATGTCGAAATGTGTATTCCAAGGTACCTGTAATTATAAGGTTATAATTTCTTTGCCTTTCTTGGCAGTAAGTCATTGACGCAAGGAAGCAATGTATCGCTCGTTGCGGCCGTTCCCTTCTCGGCTCGGTCCACTAGTTGCAAATGCTGTACAACTTTACCTTGGTTTATTTATACCTGACATTCTGACTATTCTGGTCTATTGGCATTGGTCTGACGGTGTTATTATTCAGACATGTCTTTAAACTCTTAACGAAATCCCCTCGTCACTCAGTGTAGTTTATCTTAAGAGCGATTATCGTCAATAGCATCGGTGGTTCAGTGGTAGAATGCTCGCCTGCCACGCGGGCGGCCCGGGTTCGATTCCCGGCCGATGCATTGTTTTTTTTTATAGGCAGAAATTTCTTCCAGTTAAAACTTAAACCCTTTCGATATCTGTCACAAAAAGAGCTTCGTATTCTATTATTTGTTCCCGTAATCAAACCAAATTTATACTCCTTTAATTTTCGTACTTCTATGTTTTAGTGAGTCAATATCCCTTTTATTTATATTTTAAATATTTGACTTTTCTTCTCGTAATAGTGTTTTGTACTGGTGCTGTTAAAGTAAGTCATTGGCCCGAAGGAAGCAATGTATCGCTCGTCGCAGCCGTTCCCTTCTCGGCTCGGTCCACTAGTTGCAAATGGTGTACAAGTTCCCGCGGCTTCCCTCCTTAATACAGGTCGTTTCGCTTAAAGCGGCGAGGAGAAGAGCTGAGAGGAGCGGAGAGGAGCAGAGCGGAGACACTATGCCTCCTCTCTGTGTCCTGGTTAGCGAGGCGCATAAAAGAGCGTCGAAGAGAGAGATTTGCACAAATCCCTCGCGCTTCGGGCCAAGAGCGGGCTCAAGCACGTACGCATTTCGGCTATTTGCACAACTTCCACTAGTTCAGTATCACTCCGCCAGTATTTACCTTGCAGCTTTGACCGTGGCTGCCCAAGCGCGCCTGATATTATGCAGCACACCGCTTTGCATCCTATTTATGTTGAAAAAAAAACACAAGGACGAAAATCTTCCAGAAGGCACGATTCTACCAAGTAATTAAATTTCTTCAAATGCTATTCCGTATCCACGGCTCCCGCAAAGTTTGCTTGCTCTTGCTGGCTGAAGTACTTCAGCATTTCATCATGTAAGAAAACATTACTGTATGACGAATAAAAATATTTTTAAACTTCCATGTCTACGTAGATTCCCGGAAACTTTCCTAGACGCTCCACCCCAATCTCTTCACGAGGTCAAGAGGGTGCATCCCAATTGAATGCTCTTAACGGATGAAGAATTTCAGCAGTTTTTCTTAGACGATTTTATAACTCATAAAAAGAAATCTTTACTTTTACATCCAAGTGAATGCTGTAAACATTTATCTAAGCTTTTGACGACTCTCGTACGTTTTCTTCTCATCCCTCGCCGGGTCACGACAGCCTGTCCCCATCTTGCGTCGGCTGCAAAAGAACACTTCTCCAACTGAAACCTTTAGGCATTATTTTTATATGTAATGATTGCAGACCATCACTGTTAAGCTTGTGACTCACATCGATCGCGTTGATCTTTTATTTATGTCAAGTCGGGCATCTTCCATCTAATAACATAATATGGGTGCATTCGGGTGCATAAAAGTAACGTCGTTTTTAAAGGGCCGCGTTTGCCAATTTAAATTCTAGATTGTGTAAATTTTTGTCAAACAAATAGTTTTTTTAAAATTAAATTATTACCATATTTGTTATTATAATTAAATAACCCATCATGAAAAGCTTCCGACAGACAGGGCTTTTAATGTACCAAATATTTTTAATCGCTTAATATATAATAATCGGACGCACCTATAAAGTAAGGAATGACAATTTTCTACCATATTTCACTTTTGACGGTCCAAAATAATTCACAGGCAAAATATAGCAGAAAATCGTCATTTCCTCCTTTCTACGTCAGTCAAAATTTTTGAATATTGTGCAGTTAAGAATGTGGGAAATATTACTGTTTTAAATTGTTAATGCCAGTATCTCTGAAACGTTGCGTGGTGAAGAAAAGCCGACATCATATTTGACTTCAGGGGAAATAATACTACCAGAAACACATTTTTCTTTATAACAATGAAAAGTTTCTTCTTTGTTCCTAATTACAACGAAAAAGCGTTTATTTCAAACAATTGTAATGAAATTAAAAAATTAATTATATTACATTACTTGTCCAAATAAAATTAAAAATACGGAAACCATACTAAACATCTCACCAGGCGCCATTTAAATAATTAAGCTACTTCATAATAGAAAAATTTTGTAAAGCGGACGGTTCGGCAAATATTTTCAAATTCATATCCTCGCAAAAATATTAATTCTAAACAACCAAATCGTGATTTCAAAAGAATTTCAGACATAGATATTGTATTACACTAATATTCTTTTATGTTTTTTTATTTTCTGCTCAGATGAATATGGCAATGTTTGCTGAAAGCTCCCTTGTTGTAAAATTATTTAAAAGAAATTATGAGGGGTTTTCAATATTTGAATTGAACCGTTACTAATCTTTGGGACAAAATAAAAAAAAACATCCAAATCGTATATCTATGATATTAAATTTATAATTCTTGAAATAAAAGTTTAAAATTTTTTTGATATTGGTCTGACGTATAAAATAAATACAGTGGCCGTTATGTTATTACATTTTCTGCTATAATATTCATTGAAGCCAGAGCACGCATTTTAAAGCTTATTCTCCATGGTATTAAATTTTCTTTGGAATCCGCTAATTTTAGCACCCAAATTCAACACCGTTGAAGAAATATTCGTCAGAAAAATTAATTACTAAAATTATTATGTACACGTTATGAAAGACACAACGTTCTATTTTTCTGTTTGTATCCCTTGAAATATTGAGTGATTAGTATTAAAACTATTGTCCCTTATGTTTATTAAATATTTTTAATTTTGCTCTCTGTAAATCGTGAAGTAACGTAATGGTGATGTAAAGAGACCTTATCCGCTACGTGAGGATGTGCCCTGGTTTACAAGTGCGTCTAGATGAAAGGTAAAGCGCAATGCGATAGCAAACGCTGCGTGCCTTTGACAGTAGCCCCCACATCAGTTAGGATCAAGTCATAGCTTTGAAGTGGTTTATCCTGAGCCTGCTTCGGACCGGAGACAAAGACATTGGCGATGCAAAGGTATCCGTTCCGTTATACCCATTACTAATTGGATATCATAAGCAGAGGCATGAAAATTCACTGCGTTGGTTGGAGATTCATTATGGTCTCCTTTTCGTCAGTTGGACAACTATATTATCTTGTTTGCCTCCGCTTCATAAAAAATAATCTTCATAATTTCATTTATTGAATTGGTTCCGTTTAGGATAATTAGCTGTACATTGCTCTAAGAAAACTATATATATTATATAGTGTATTGGTAACTGGTGTTAAGGTTTTTGCCTCCAATTAATCTCAGCATTTTTGCCTGTTTTTGAAGTAACAGTGGCGGTGGAGCTTTTATGGGGTTGAGAAGTAGAGAACCGGAGAAGGTGCATATTTCAGTAATAATAGAATAAATAAGAACCGACCAGGTAATAGGAGGGGGAACTGGGTGTTCGATTCCTCATCCAATCATCCTATTTTGTGTTTTCCCTACCTCATTCAGGCAAATACTGGGATATGCGTAAATACAATACCAGGGGTCGCTTACTTTCCAATAAATAAGCAGGGAAACACGAGGCAAATGCAGAAGGTGAGTGTATATTGAGAGACTGAAAAAATTTAAAGCAATGTAGTCCCACTTATAAATTGTTGCGAAACTCTAAGTTGATTCTGATAAATGAAAGCACAATTTAATAAGCAAGCACTTGAGACTTGATTTCTTATAATTAGTACAACGTGTAAACGGCTTGTATTTCTCCACATTAATTCATGAATTTGTTAAATTATCCGATTTACATAACTGGATTTACTTTTCGGCGTAAGTGAACTGGATTTAACATAACGTATATTTTTAACTAAATCTGGTCTGAACGATGTAAAGCAAGGATCCATCAAGAAAATGCTCGTAACTACAAAAAGAAATAGAACAAAAATTACGTCACAAGAAACAGTTAGACGTTCGTATACTTATTTTTATCGCCACAAGTTGACATAACCATGAACTTATAAAGGCTTCATCATAGTTTGTGATAATCTGTAATTAAACTTAATTCTTTTAATCTTTAAAGAGCTGTATCATGGTGGAAGTCTAGATCAGTCAGTAATAGAAGAAGAAGAGCAGGTGGATGACGAAGAGTTGGGGGACAAAATTTTAAGGTCAGAGTTTGATAGGGCGCTGAAAGACTTGTTATGCTAAAGCGATAGGATTTGATAAGAGTTGATAAGAGCATCAGGTGAAGAAACAGCATCATGGCTGTTCGAAATAGGAAGAATCCAAGAATATTTTAGTAAAAACATAATTACACCCATACCGAAGAAGGCTGGGGCTGATAGATGCGAACAGCACAGAACAATTAGTTTAGTATCCCATGCATGCAAAATATTAACGAAAACAGTACATAAGAGAATAGAACGTCAAATAGAATGTGAATTAGGAGATCAGTTTGGCTTTAGGAAGAATATAGGGACGAGAGAAGCTATATTGGCTTTGCGATTAATTTTAGAAGGCAGGATACGAAAAAACCGGCCTACGTTCATGGCATTTGTAGATTTAGAAAAAGCGTTTGATAATGTCAACTGGAACACGTTATTAAGGATTTTGAAGACGACTAGAATAAAATATCGAGAAAGGAGGCTAATACATAACCTTTACAGAAGATAAGCAGCAGTAATTAGAATAGAAGACCAAGAAAAGAAAGAAACCAACAAAGGAGTAAGACAAGGATGCAGTCTGTCGCCCATGCCGTTTAATTTATATATAGAACAGGCGATGAAGAAAGTTAAAACGGAATACGGAAAAGGAATCACACTACAAGGAGAAGAAATAAAAACCTTACGCTTTGCTGACAATATTGTAGTATTAGGAGAATCAGAAGAAAACTTGGAAACCATAATAAATGTCATGAACGTAGTCCTGGAGAAAGAGTTCCATATGAGGATTAATAAAGGGAAAACCAAGGTGACGAGTGTAGTATGGGAAACAGTGGAATGACAAAGGGTGTTAGATTGGGAACGGATATATTGACGGAAGTTAAGGAATTCTGCTACTTGGGAAGCGTAATACCTAGGGATGGTAGACATAAAGAGTAGGATAGCACAGGCAGGGAAGACTTTCGCGAAAAAGAGGGATTTACTTACGGATAATATTAGTATGAATATTAGGAAATCGTTGCTAAAAATGTTTGTATGGAGCGTGGCGTTATATGGGTGCGAAACGTGGACGATAGGAGTTGTGGAAAGGAAAAGAATAGAATCTTTCGAAATGTGATGCTATAGGCGAATGCTGAAAATCAGATGGGTGAATAGAATCACTAACGAGGAAGTTCTAAACAGAATAGGGGAAAAGCGAACAATATGGAGGACGTTGACTAAGAGAAGGTATGTGCCACGTTTTAAGAAACGAGTGTCTTGTAAAATTAGCATTAGAGGGAAGTGTGTGGGGTAATAACAGAAGAAGATGGTCAAGGATGGAATACCCTAAGCAAATTAGGGAGGATATTGGGTGTGATTGTTAAAGGAAATGAAAAGGCTTGCGCATGATAGGTTAGCATGGAGGGTTGCATCAGACCAGTCTTAGGACTGAATACAACAACAACATCACAAATTAAACCAATCTATTTCAGTTGTAATAGAATTCTTATCTGCAAAATTTACGCATTCTATTTATTCTGTTACTGAACTACTTTGTAGATATTACAAATTGTATGAAAACATTCCTCTTAAACAGTTGCTAACGGTTTGTTTTTCATAACTCTTGGTGAAATTGGGCCCCTTTATTTGCTTGAATAATCACTCCAATGTATAACGCTATTTCTCACAGAATCCATTTTGAGTGTGGCGTAATTCTAAGCTGCCTTCACGCGTAATTAGCCTCTTTAAATGAAATAATTATTCATCTCGGTTGCTCTTTGTGTTGTGAACTTTTAATATTGCTTCTTTTTTAATCTTTCTAAGCTCTTAGACCTCGAGTCTGTGTATGCGTGCCTTCATTTACTAGCTAAATAATATTTCCATTCCTGAAACGTTTCCCTGCCCAACCTTCTCATCAGTTCTCATTCAGTTCACGTTTCTGCTCCGCGAAAATTTAATCACGTTGTTTTCGTAATGCAAACGATCCCTCACGCTCTCCCCCACCCCCCAAAAATCTTAATTTTCTTACTTGGAGATATTTTTTGGAAATGAATGAAATGTAGAAATAGTAATTTCTTTTGAAATAATTTTTTAATTTACCTAACTGTACTCTACGTCGATAAAAGCAAAATAATTTTTCACTTTGAAAGATATTGTTTGTGAATGTTTCTCGATTATATCAATAATCTCTATAGTAAATGATACGTTATTCTTAAATAGAAGTTAAAAACTTAGACAGTAAAATTTTTTTTAGATTAGCAAGGTGAACTCGAATTTTTCAACTCTATTGTTTTTTGACAATATTTTTAATACAGAGATTATAGAGTAGCACATACGTAAAATGGCGGTCTGTCGAGGTTAGGGATTTTTCATTTTTATTTTAATTTATCCAATATTTTTATCCTCATGACGCAATATATTTAAAGTAGGAATGTTGAACTAAGTTATTGACTGGTATTATTTATCTTAATATCTCTAACAACGAATCTTAATGTCCAAAAATTAATGTTCAGTCTTAAAAGTCCCGATCATAATATTATTTCAACTCTTAATCATAATGTGTCAAAATCCATATTTCTTGGGTTTTATGCCTTTTCCCCACTTCCTTATTTCATATTCCGTTTTTTCATCTTCGTTCACCACTCGATGCCATCAAATCTCGAAGACTTTGGAAAATCCAAAGTCGCGCCCTCGTGTTGGAGTTTTCTTACCTCTTTCTGTAAACTACAACTGCCCTCATGCCTCTGATTTCGTACCGCCCAATTCCGCATGTAATTGTGTTTTACTATTACAAGATTTACATTGCACTTGGACTATTATATTTCAAAAATTTAAACAAAATCTAAGTGTTGGCAAAAATGTATTTCATATATAAAATTATATTAGTGTTGTTGGATGCAATAAATTTTTGTCTAAATTCATTTAATTTTCTAATTATAATAACTGATGTATGTGTGACGAAGTTCTAGATGTAACGCGAAAGGTTGTATAATTATATCTCCATAAAATTATTTATGAAACTTTTCTGATGTATGGCTAATTATTTTCTGCATGATGTAAAATTCATTTATTATATTTTTTATCTATTCCTTATGAGTTGGGCATAGAATATCCAGGTCAGAATAAAACTCGCGAACGCTACCAAATTATTTTGGATTAGGTGGGAAAGTATTAAACTTATGCAAATATCATAGTTCCCATTAGCGATATGCTACATTCTATCGTGCATCTTATTGAAATGAATGGTTATTCTCATTCCAATTTGCATTTGCAGAGTGTGTTGTTATGACGTAAAGAGCAGCCGTTTCGGTCGTGAAGACGTACCGCAATGTTCTACCACAACGTAATAAAATGTGCCTCGTATTAGAGGCTATTCCAACGGCATTACACGCAAACAACTCCCTCAGTTTGAAGCAGCAATTATGGGGCCGTAATTGGGGCATGAATAATTCGCAGCACTTCCTCTGTGTCACACAAGACTGCAACCAACTTTTGTCGGGATTTCGTTGCACAAGAGTAACAATGTAGCCTGTGAGCATTGGACTAGAAGCAACACGAAGCGTATATCAAAGTAATGGTTTTCTTTTCTGATGTTTCCTTTTTATAAATTTTCTCATTTAGGAAGATGGCATTATTGATGCTGCGGAGTAAGAAAATTAACTTGCAAATCTAAATGCAATTTTAATCACACCTTTTAATAATGTTAAAATAAAGTACAATAATTCATAAATATAAATAGTTCATTACAAAAACTTAAATATCCAATATCATTCAGAAATAAGTCGTTACTTTTATCAAATTTAAATAAATGACCTATACATCATTACAATCTTCTTACATTATCCACACACTATTTGTCAATTTTATGTCCGCCATATTCGTTCCGCTATTTCGTTATTTAAAAAATATTTTTAACAAATTAAATAATTTCCGACCGATTTTTACAGACAGTTTTTATTTTTTATTTAAACGACGTTTCGGCGCATATTCAGGTTTATAATCTGTGAAATACATATTTCAATTTGAAAATACTTACATATAGCACATACATATATAAAGTAATAAACTAACAACTCACCAAATTATTGTTAAAATCCAATTATCAAAAACTATAAAATTGTTGTAATCTTTAATTTCTTTCTACCAAAGTGAGGTCCGAGGCAGAGCTAAGAACTTATCTAGTCAAAGTTTGCACAAGACTAAAGAATGGCCCATCTCGTATTTAGGGGTTTGACCTGTCGTATTGTAAATTTAACAACCGTTCTCCCCGTCGTTTAAATAAAAACTGTCTGTAAAAATCGGTCAGAAATTATTTAATTTGCTATTTAATAGCAGACGTTAATCGATTTAATATTTTTAAATTTAACAACCTCAAAAATATAAATGTACTGAGTTTCAATATTTTCGATTAGTTTGTTAACTTTTGCACAAATGTTTTTAGATTTGTACCACTTTGGGTCGTTTTAGATTGATGAAAAACTTATTTTTTGTTATAATACTCACTTTTTATTAGAATTTAATAGTTATATTAATGAACAAACATTTTTTTCGGAACTTTTTCGTGTAGTATTTTAGAATTTTGTGTAAAGCAATCTTTTAACGATCGATTGCCAATATTTCAAACAAAATAATTTAAGCCGAATAAAAAATACAGTGATTTGAATAAACTGTTAATTTTGGGGTAAAGAAAGAGGCCTTCATTTCCTACAAGGGATAAAATATTCCATTTTGTTGTACGAAATTGGTCTCTAAGGAACCCAAAAATATAATGTTAGGATAGTTCCGCTTAAAATAATATACTTAAATTGATATCTGTTATTTCCGTCTCCTCTTGGGACAAGAAATAATTTATTCGTATCTCAATATTTATTATTAGAGCAGAGTAAAATATTCCTAGACGGATGGGTAGTGGAAATGTTCCCTGTTTGTTATGTTGTTTAATTTAGTAAGAACGTAAATTTCTTCGCATGTCTTCTGTACGCTCTCTGGCAGACAAGTGTTTCTCTGGCAACTGGCTACGTAGGATATATATTTATCTTTACGTCTTAATCCGCTCTCTCTCTCTGAGTTCTATTCCGGGACTTCGGCAATTCCGGCTGATTTTTCACCCTGAAGCTTCCTTATTGCCCCGAGCTCTTTAGCTCCGAGTAACATCGGCTTAGCTAATCTGGGGAAACTACGACGTGGATCATCACGAAATACTTACGAAGTCTTTCCTCGGAATATCGGTTATTTATGTTTTGTAATTTGCAACGTGGGTTTCCGTTCTGCTATTCACGAAACGATGCCACTTCGCCAAATTGGCTCTGCTTTGCCTATTACGTCGGAAGCTAAAAAAACTAATTAAACGCGACGACTGCCTCCCGATTGAGCTTATTGTCGCTTTAGACGCCCGATTTAATGATTTACGCAACGTAGCGTGAATTTTTTCGCTGTGCGGTTCATTATTTCTGCCTGTTGTTATTTGGGGACATAGTTATCTCACCCGTTGGAGTAGAAGTTACAGCCATGCGGAATATTCCAGTGACTAAAATATATGACCAAAATGCAGCAAATGCCATTATTAATCTTTCTACGAATATATAAAACCTTAATCATTTTTCAGTTACTCATTTCTCGTCATCTATAGGTTTCCGGATATCCATAAAAAGTACGAAATACGTAGAAAATAAATTAATTATTACGGCTTACATTTCAAAGTAATTAAAATTATGATAGTGTCAGTTCTTGAAATGCTCAATTCATCCGTTTTACAATTATTCACTCCAGTAAAATTCTAAGTGAAAACATTTCGCACAGTTACTATTTATAGTTATCTTATTTATTTTCGAAATATTTTACAACAAATGATCAAGTATGAAGTGTTGGGCTGTAAAATATAATCTGAAACAGAAGTATCGACACATTTCATTACTAACAAACTCAAACACCATCACAATCGTGTTGGAAATAACTATTAGAAATTGTCATAATTCAATAGTAAATTTCAATGGTAAATTTGATATTAGGTCAGTATTATATAGCTGTAAAGGGTTTAAACGTTAATTATTTTTAGCAAAATAGTTGAAGTAATAAATATAAAGAGGTATGTATGTATAAAGCAGAAGTTGAAACATTTATATTTATATATATAATGTAATTTGTTTTTGAAAAATATACAACCCCATAGAATTAAAATATAGTATAAATTTAAGTCCTCAACTTCCTAAAAATGTGTGACTATATCTGTCAGTAAGTTATCAAACGGAACAAGAAGAAATTATCGTCCTTCGAGTAGTTCAGTTAAAGCATAAAAAATATCAATAATTCAATTTCACTCAAATAGCAAATTTTCATTTTGGAAACAAAATTATCTTCACTGTATGCTTGTATATCACGATGAAATGAATTGGAGGCCGGGGATTATCTTGAAATAAAAAATTATTATAAAAACGTGCAATCCATTCACTCTACCATTATCAATTTAAAATTTGATCACTTTGAAGTTTTTATGATAAACATAAAATATTTACAATATTTATACGCACTAAATATCTTATAAACTAAATACACGAGTCTATACTAAGGTTCGTTTAAACAGGCCTTCTCATGGATCAGAATCAAACACAAAATCTTACGTAGATTTGGCAACACAGGTAATCGACAAAAGGTTACAAACGGCTACCCTTTCTTCTCAGCTTGGCCTGGAACTTGTGGCTGGACCCATCCGAATTTATGCATTGAACAAATACACCTTGGAGCCCCGGACTAGAGCACGCCTTCCTTCCGTTATTCAAATGTCCACGGCCTGAACAATTCCAATTTGTTATTGCCTCCTCTTAAAATTCAATCTTCATCTACAGTTAAAGCTCAATATTAATATCCACTCCAAAGTCCAATCATAACATTCTTTCAAGTCCTGTCTTAATCATAATGTCAAATCAATTTTTCTTGTGTTTTTAATGTCTTGTTCCCACTTCGTTATTTCATATTTCGTCGGCGGCAGGGCCCGATCTTGTCCAATAAAAATTATTCTGTCCCCTCTAGAAGGAACCATCTGCCGCACTCCACCGACGTTTTTGGGGAAATACGCCATCTTCGTTCACCACCTGATGCCACCAAATCTCAAAGATTTGGGAAAAACCCAAGTCACGCCATTGTGTCCTCAAACGACAATACTTCCCTTCTCCTTTACCTACTGCGCATGTAAACACTTCATGTAGAATCTCACAAACTGTAAATAATGTGTGTGTGGTGGTTGTATAATGTTGTGAGATCAGTCGCTAGTATTTTTTTAAGGGAGTAGGCAGTGTGGACAGTTAGAGGTTACGCCCAGAGAAAATAAGAGGGAGGCAGTTTATAAATGAATCGGGAAAAGATGTAAAATTGTACACTCGCAACTTATGGCAGCAAAACCAGATACGTAAGAAAAATGTTCTGGTAGATAGTACCGTTTCAAAAAAATTAAATTCAGTGCAGACAGAAGTGTTCCGACGTATTAATAAATGGAACATAGTTTCGTAGCCTCGAGATATGGACTCCAACAACTCGGATAACAGCAAAGAACCTGTTTACGTCGAAATTCTTCAACAAAGCCACAGACACATACATTTTTCTTGTCTCAACAAAGATCCTGAAATAAAGATCTCATACCTACCGATCAGTTGAATAGACTTATAATTATTGTATCAATCGTAAATATAATTTTTGTAATTAAATTGTTTAAAGTTAATGGCACCGAAATAGTATTAACTTTCATTTGACGATATCCTTAAGTTCTTTTAAGTTTTTGCTTTTATTACCCACAATTTTGTGCTCAAATCTCGTTAAATGGGTGTGAGAGAGTAGGAACAGTCACGCAGTATCTTGTGAACCACTAACAGTATAAGAATAAAAACAGATTCCGGCGCAAGAAAGCTCTAACATGTCTAGGAAGCGTCCAATACACAGTTTCAGTGGTTAATGAAGAAAAATCCGGCTCTCACAATTCTAGTTTATTTGAAGTTCAGTCACCAATGGAATGGGTAGTGGTAGGGGTGATTATGGGTAAATTGTTTTAAAATTACCCTTATTTCAATCTAAAATTCATCATTCATTCGTTCTTGATTCCACTTGCGTCATTAAGATGTAATTCGTTTACCAGTCTAATATACAATAAATAAATCCTCAGGCAAAGCTATAGAATGGTTATGAAAGGGATTATTTTATTATTACGTTTTCCACAATTTCTGAAACGTTTATTTCAGAATTATTATTCTATCCGTACGCAAAGTAGATTTCCAGTCATATTGCCCGTTTTGTTAAATGCAATTAGAAATAATCATTCATGTATTGAAAGTGCATAATACATTTTGATGGATGAGAATCTTTAATTATATTATATAGGCCACTGAATATGGATAGGATTTTATAATACGGCTGTTCTAGATTATTTAGTTGTGGACGTAGTCTAGACGATTGACAAATGATCTCAGAGTTGAAGCTAATGCTTGTGGCAACAAGGAACTTAAAGTAGATTAAACGTCTGTCAGCGACACTATAACTGCAATGCAAATGAGGTAATGTGCAGATACGGGTCTGGGTTTACAGGAGAGATCACAGGAGCTGCACCTGACCCACCTAGTAATTTACGGCGACCGCACAGCATTGCAATTAATGGCTGCCATTCCTCTCCCTAAAGAGCTGGTGTTGTCCTTCTGTAGTTAGTAGGCAGACTTAGAACGCGTTCTCGTTCGGCTTGGCTGTCGAAAACATCTGTCCATAAAAAGATAATGGAAATATTTGAAGCCCACTGTAAATCTTTGTTGGTAAAAAACTTAGTTTCAATCATTTATTGTTTAATATTATTTACATGATTAGTCAATATACAGCGTTTCAGTGCTTTTCTATTGTTACTCATTAGTACTGTAACATATCAATTGTTTTTATATTAATTTTACACATATACTTAATCTCTTTTGGTAAATCGAATCATATAACTAACTCTGTTCCATTTTCATGTTTCGCTTGATGAGGTCTACACTCGACATTTCAATATAATGTTTACATTCCGAAGAAGCAGGCGCTGTTAAAAAAAATGGCTCCTCTTGTGAAGAGTCTAATTGTAGAGCTGCTAAATAAAACCTTAGATAAAACAATTGAGCAACGCGTTATCAAAAGCTGGACTAATTGAATGAGTGAGAGGGTCGGAAGTGTAAACCAATTAAGCAGAGAAGTGGAGATAAATGAGAGAATTTCAAACAAATCTAAGTCAATACCCATTGGCTACACGATAACAATTGTTTTCCTGGTTGTAAATATACATCAATGAACTGTTATAGATAGGTGTATTTTCTTCGCTCTACGTTTCAGAGAAACGAAGTATATTTCTAATCAAGCAAAATGTAGATAAGGCTGAAAACCGATCTTCATACATTTGATTTAGTAGTCAGTTGCTAGAGACAGCGAAGTGGCTGGCACTGCTCTGGCCAGATGGCTAGATGGCTTGATGGTTCGCGACCAACACTGCGGTCGTAATCTCCGCGGGGATTATACTCCGCCGCGCCAGTCTTGCGCCGGCTTCTGTTTTGCTACAAAACACAATGTAATGGCCTATTGTTTTATAAACAGATTGTGGATATATTCATGCGACGGCATAATGGAGGATTTGGCTCTAATCTGCTTCAAGAGCCGCCCGTAGAGCCCCCGCAGGGTAAATAAAGCTCCACATTGCTGTGGACAATCTGACAGAGTTCACCATTGTAATGTTCTCCTACGCTGATTGTTTCGTTCTTGAGAATGTACATGCACTTCAGTATAAATTGTATAACTATAAAACGCGGATAGCATTTAAAAATCCTCATTTATTTTAATAAAAGTAGTTATGCCGACTTCAACCTAAATACAATACAGTTTTATTCAGTATATCGGATTAGCATTTAATGACTCTACTGACGTTATTCGGTTTGTCAACGAAATAGACTTAGAAGGCTTCACCTTTGACACTTTTTGCACTTCTTTGATGTGGATTACAAACATTATGTGAGCAGAATCGGTCCTCGCGTTTCCGTGCTACAAATTGCTCTGTATATCGTATTTTATGCAAAATTATTTTCGAGTGCTGACAGCGAATTTTGTGGCCCCGCGGCTCTATATCATCGGTATTTCAACCTGCCTTAGGCAGTGGTCACATTATGAAATGCAGCATGGTAGCAATAACGGGGCTTAATTACACACTCCCTGTCTTAGCGCGTAATTAATAGCTTGGGAATGCTTCCCCCGCACGGTGAGGCTGTTCTCTCAGCGACTTCAATGGACGTCGAGATGGAAGTGCGCGTTTCAAACGACGGGAACGAACTGCCAAATTTTTAGAATGGCCTGTCTTTTCAATGCGAAGCTTTGATTTTATAAGAAAGTCAAGAATGGAAAAATGTTTACCGATCCAGGGACTCGAACCCCGGACCTCCCGATTCGAGGCCCTGGTCCGCTCGACATTTTTCCATTCTTGTCTTTCTTCCAAAATATCTATAAGCTCCTGCTTGAGCTTCGGGTGATTTTATTTTATTTTGTAAACATCAAACTGTACGAAAGTCACGAAACTTGAAGCAATAAAAATTGATTAAAATTTTATTGAAGTTGGTTACCAAAAATCTTACGTAAATCCCACTTAAGGCTCTGTGTTATTATTAAATTGAATTTATTTCATTCAGCATCAGGATCAAAAGAAATTTCTTGTTTTACGTGTAGCAGAAATGTTTAGTATACATACTTTCGTCGCTCTGAGTTTTTGTACGACATGGTGGGCTCTGAATTCGGGTTTACAAATGGTGCAACTTTAAATTAAACTTTATTGAAAATGGTTAAATGTTTCAGAAATTTCGTAAAATTATATTCGTAAATCTGGTAATGACACATGATTCTTATAAAATTATGCAATGCCATATTCATAAATCTCCTTTAATTTTAAACGTATTTGATGAGGATGGAATATGATTTGACATCGCTCATGTTCTCCCTCAAATCTTTACTTGCGATTGCCGGGCCGGATAAAACTACATTTTCAGAAATAATTAATTAATTTCTAAGTGAATGAGACAATCGGTCTTGAGTTCAGACCCTCGGGTGGTTATTCTGTAAAATAAGAGGTGTTTCACTTCGTTCATAGTTGAAATATGCACACTTTTTTTCTAGGATCTTACTGTCAGCATTTAGACAAACGCAAGAGACCAAGAACTTGCAAATACTGTGGACAACAGATCAACAAATCAAAACTGTGTCATTGCGTCACAGCGTCCGACTTGAAGACCTGCGAACACCACACAGTAAAATAACTAATTGGGAAACACACCTGAGATTAACTAATCATAACATACAACCGTTTTAAAGCCGAACTGCCAGTGAAATTGAACCATTGCTCATGGGACTGCGGTACTCAAGTACATGGCTCGAGTCGTAGCTTGCGGATAGCCCGTGACCCCCGCCTCGAAAATCACAAGTTCGGTGCATTACCAAACAACAATCTACAAATAAATTGCTTGAAGGACCCCCGACTCTCAGACTGATATTGGCCTTGACCTGCGAATCTAAGAACACAGAAACTGACCTGGGATTCAAGCAAGGGCCGCTCAACACTTGCCGAAACAGCCCCTACAATACCCGAGAGCGTTACGACTTAATGCAGGGTGTTTCAGAAACACCTACTTTAAATTGCATAAATGGAAAACAGTGAGACACAGAAAGGTGAAACAAGTGGTATGTTGGACAGAAGGGTCTTGAATAAATTTTACACTGGTTTGCAGAAATAGTTCCATTTTCCGGCAATAGGTGGAGATTATTAATTTATTTTTTACCGTAAAATAAAGCATAAATTTAACAAAGAAATTATTTTAAATAATATAATAATGCAAAATGTTTTTAAAGTCGTAATACAAATCAGGATTGCTACTCTGGCTCCCCACACGGATTTTGTTTAACTAAACATCACTTGTCCGCTGTGACATTCGTGAAAAAAAAAGTATCGTTACTTAAATATAATCTAATTTTATACTTAACAGCTACTTAATGATACCTTTATAAATGTTTCATAAGTCAAAGGGCAGATTGTATAAAAACTAGGACCGCACTCACTCAAATTTATATTTCCTATGTATGTATGTATATATATATGTATCTGCATGCATTATTTAACAGTAATCAAACCGAAGAGATGACTCAAGAATCTTCTCCTTATAAATATTATCAACTGTTTCAGTGAATGTGTAAAGACACACATACTCGTGGATGAATTTAGACCAAATTTTGTAAACGTGTTCGCTGCGACTCAAAGCAATTAAGGGCTGTAGGAATAAGACAGTATTACCACTCCTAAGGGTATAAAGATATTTATGTGCGAATAAATATTTTTCGTAGTTAGTGAGATTGAAAAAAAATACAATCTTAAAGGTTTTTAAAGTTACCAGGTCTATTGAAGTGATTTATTCTATTAAGATGTGACATGGTGGAGGTTATGATAAAATTCAGCTCTACGTGAAAAGATAATTTGCAAAAATATGACGCTCTTGTTGATAGTTTACTCATGTGTTAACAAAGTGATTACTCTCGAATTAAATACAGTAAGGGCATCACCGAGCACCTAGTTAGTCTTAAATAAATATTAATTTTATTTTCTGACAAATTGGCTGTATTTCTTATTTTGAATAATTATAAGGCTTGTGGGAGTGTTTTTTTTCACATCTTCGCTTTAAAACTCCCACGCACGATTAAACCATACGTTACAGTCGTTCCAAAAATAAACGTAAGTTTAATATTCATTTAAATTTAGTTACTATTATTCATTCTCATCCTCACATTCACTACAAGGCTCTAGGCATGAATTTGCTTCAAATACTGGGTTTTCAATACTTTTACGAATTCTTTAAACTGGCTGTACATCTCACTGGAGACTTGAGAATTCTCTTCTTTAAATACAGAAAAGTTTCATTTCATATCTTTAAGTAAATTGCTTTGTCCGAAACCAAATCGTTTTACGAATTATTTCTTTGAGAGGTAGAAAGTGAAATTAACTTTCTTCGTTCAGTGCTTTCTAACTAAACAAAGTTCTCAATCGTGTAATGAGTTCTGTCATGCAGATTTTAAACATAATTACACGTTTCCACTTTGAAAGCCTTATTTTCTGTAATATGCAAAACACAGTTAACATTTTCAATTTATATAAAGAATATTTAACATGCATTCATCTTTAACCATTTATGAGTATTAAGTATACTTCAGGTAGGTTTTCAATGAAAGTTAATACTTCCAATACTTCATAGAAAATTTATCTGATTTTTTTCATATGTTTTGTAAGAGCAATATATGAATATAGTCTAGAAAATAATCATGTCAATGTTAAAGTCCAATAATATTTGGAACTAAGAGAAAACTGTAATTTAATAGGAAGAAAATGTCTGAATATTATTTCATGCTATTCAGTGTTTTTGTTCAAAATAATTTTTTTAATTACAACAGTTTTGATAACTATCGCTTATATGTTTGTTTGTAACAAATACTTCTCCGCAATCTAAATGTGGCGTAGTAGTTATATTTTATTAGATTAAACCATGTATGATTTCCTCCTTCCGACTGACTTCTTTCAATTGAATAAATAAAATAATTTAGATAATAAAGCTTCAATATGATTTAGTAATTAAATTATAGCTTTAAGTCTTATTCATTCATATTAACAATATTTTATAAGTTTATACTTTCTTAACATTAAATTGTAAATTTAAATTCATTTTTCTTTGTTACAGGTAAGCCAATTTGTGTTAGCCTGAACCACTTGACTTCTACACGTAAGTAAATCTACTTGCTTTAGTAATCAGAAAAGAGAATCAGCATAGGACTAATTTGAAAATACATGTGAAATTTATTACTCCATTACAGTCTGCTTAAAATAGTTTGTTAAATCGTATTAGTCGTTTGATGATATATATATATTACAAAAAGAGGAACCCTCTCCTTTTTTACTTTTTGACAGTATGTGCCTGTCATTAAAGTGGTATTAACTAAATGAATATACACTATGGCTACTTTACGTTTTACTAGCTCCACATTGTGCTTAATAAATTTTACAATTAAAAAATGAATTAGTAAATTACATTGAATTTGAGTAAATATAAACTTGTTGGAAGATAGTTAATGACTACAATAAATTAGTTATTTAATTACAAAATTTGAAATTTTAGGACACAATCTTAAAATTGACTAGTCTACATTCAAAATCAATAGAGAGCATGAATTTCTATTCTAGTGATTCTTTTAGGCGTGATAAAAATTGTCGAGGGATTTATACACACTGATAGCCAGGGGCGAGAAACGTAAATGCTGGTACATCACCCTTCCGCATGTAGAACAGCATTATCCAGGATACTGTGTTGTAGCTTGTCGATCAGCCGACTGATTCCTCCTCACATAAGTTTACATTTATTGTATCCAGCTGCTCGTTGTTGCAATCGCACAGCTGCGTCTGCACAAGTATCAAATACTGTTGTTAGACTGGTCTGATATAACTCTCCATGCTAACCTATTCTGTGCAAGCCCTTTCATTTTCGCATAACTCTTCATCAACCACCTCTTTTTCTATTACTGACTAAATTCGGCCGTGATGTAGCTCTTCTAGATATTCCTTCCATCCTTTCGACTTTACTTATTTATCTGGTATTGGCTTCCCATCTGCTCCCCTGATGTTCTTGCCATATTTTCCACCTCTCCGAATGTTTCTCTTAGTTTTCCTATAAGCTGCGTATGTTTTCCCTTTCACCATGAAATCTTCAAACGTTTTAAATCTAAAATATTCCGTGTTTCTTAATTTCGTTGGTGGGGTATGGGGGTGTGTCTTTCTATTTGCAGAAAGTGATCTCTGAGATGTCATTCCAAGCTTTTAAATGTAAACTTTGATAGCTACTTATTTGGACACTCCCGGGAATCCTGGAGCTAATGGTTAACATACGACGTCTCGCTTTAATTATCCTTTTCCAAGTTTAATCGAGTTGGAGCTGTTGCATCTTCTGGTCTGTTATTTCAAAATTGGGGCTTCTGGTTTGAGCAGTGCTCGTCTTGAATGTTTTCCTAATTAATGAGCTTCCGTAGCATTGCTAATTCGACGACAGTTCATGATTTTAAACAAATTATTGGTGAAATGTCTATATATTTGGGCTTCTAGGTGCGCATTTTTTTCACTAATTCCGCTCAAAATCGATACACAATTCCCGCTCCTCGACTAGCAATCTAACATGTTACAATTGGGAGCTTAATTAACACATCGCGTTCATTTATGTTTTGCTGTTGTCATAGAAAAGCTCAAAGTATAATAAAAGAATATTCTATTTCCATAAATATATCGGTAACATTGATTGTAGTTCAGAGAAATGACAGGGGAGTAACCATAACACGAAGTAGCTCATCTTGAAAAGTAGAAATAATTACGCCTATTTAGAGCTTCCCCTCCTTAAGCACAGGGTAGTATATAATCACGTGTAAGTGTTAATAATTCCTGTAGAACTTCATATTTTTTACATAATTTTGTACGATTCATGGAACTAGTGTTCAAGGCATGTGTGTGTTACGATTAATTTGTTTCTTTGTACGATTATTCTGTTATTTTGCTTTCATGTTATTAATATTATTATTTCTATACTAGAAAATTATGTAAAACTTTATGAAATACTCGGCTGTGAAAATATGAAAAATATCGTATTGGTTTTTCTAAAGTATTTTTGATGTGCAATAGTTTTTGTATACCACGTTTGTTACAAAGAGTGATAAAACATAAAAGGAAAGAGTCTAATATTCGAAACGAAGGGAATAACAACGAACTGAGAGACGTGATGGGGAACAAAATGCTCAGTTCATGTTTACATCTACAATTTTTTCACTATTCCCGCCAAGGATCCCGAGAGAGAATACAAACTTTACTCTATATAGATTTTTTTGTTTACTTGTCATTCTATTAATGTCACTCAACTTAAAAGAGGAGTAAAATCATTACTCATTAACTGTTACTTCATTTATATTTTAAATGAAATTAAGCATATGGGCCAGTTTAATTATGATGCCAAGTTTATTTAAAAATATGAACATTTAAATTTTAGATAGTCAAAATTAATGCTGGGCAAGGTTAAACAGCTTCCATTAATTATATCAGTGATCCGCGTAATTAAATCTTCAGGGACTAGAAATTTATGTTATAAATTTTTTCGTTTAATTCTGTGCCTCACAGACAGTTTTATTAGTCCCACGAGATAATAAATAATTACACGACAGAGCTATGGAATAAACTGTATTTTTGTTTTCACAAAACAACTTCATTTAACAATCTGTAAGTGTTTTCCATTCTTCCTTTTATGTGTTACGCTTAAACTACATTTAAAGTAACCCTATTAATCTCAGCTATTCCATAATCTTAATTTAACATGAATATCGTGCGTCTTCGCATGATTTTTAGGTGTCACCGCTTCCATCCCGGATATTAGGAGTGCCAGAGTGTTATTACTGGATCATAATTAACATATGTAAAAGTTTGATTGAAAAGATACTAGCGTATAAGAATGTGTGCCGAACATACATGATCTCACACATGCACTTTCATTTATTAGATCCAATATTACATACTATAATGTAAGTAATTATTAAATCTTGATTTATCGATCTCAACTGTCTTATACATTCCACATCTGGAGAGACGGTCAGCCAGTATGAACCAAATTATCGATTTCCATTTACCACCTTCGAAAATATTCTGTCTATATCGATTTCCTTTAAGAAAATAGTTACTCGTTACCGCCCTTCAAAAGGGCATAAAGTCGTTTTCACAGTTCCCAACGTGGAGTAGTTTTCGGTACGTACGAATATTACTATACGGTGTAGAATACTTACTAATGGAATACGTCTTAATTATAACTTATTTCGTTAACATAAAGTTCTTTCGACTAGATCGTTTTTTGTCTCCACGAATAAATTAATTTTCTTAACGATTCTTGACAACAAATATTTATAACTGCTATTAAAAATGTAACTATTAATGAACAAAGATTTTGCTGAACTACTAACTACATGCACACAAAGAGACAACTAAATTTGGCAGAATTAATTTTAAGTATATTTGATGACAAGCATTCACCAGTCTAGCGAACAAAATCCACGCCATTTAGTTTCAAACATTATGAAATATATATATATAATATTTATTTTATATTGAAAGAATTATTATAAAAATGTGCAGTCAATATACTCTATATGTATCAATTTACAATGAACTGCAATTTGTTCACTTTGAAGATACAAGCCGGCATTTTTTTAAAGATTAATTTTATATATATTTACAAAATTTGTACACACTAAATATCTTATAAACTAAATACATGACCTCTACACTAAGGTTCGTTAAAATGGGCCTTCTCATAAAGCAGTATCACTCACACAAATCCTACTTGGAATTGACAGTACCTGGAAGCTGGCAAAAGGCTACAGAGACATTACCTTTTGTTCTCAGCTTGGCCTGGACTTGTTGCTGGACCCAACAAAACTTCCGCGTTGACAATGATGAGCACTTTGGAACTCCGGACTGGATCATGTCTTCCTCCCATTGTTCAAAGTTCGTGCTCAGGACAATCTCCAATTATTAACTGTCCACTATAAATGACCACAATTAATGTTCAGTCTTAATAATAATGCCTCCAAAGGTCGAATCTTAACCAGCACTCATAAAATGCTTAATGTTCTGTCATCACCATCACCTCCTTAGTGTCTCTAAATCCATTTTTGGAGTTTTTAATCATTTTTCTACACTTCATTATTTCACATTCCGTCGGTGGCGGGGCCCGATATTGTACAGTAAAATTATTATCTCTCCTCTCTGTGAGGGGCCGTTTGCCCCACTCTATCGACGTTTTTCGGGAAAAATACCATACCCTCACGAGATTTGGGAGAAAACCCCAGTCGCACCATAATGGCTGTGTTTTATTACCCCTGTCTGTAATCTTAAACTTCCTTCATGCCGCTTACCTATGATTCCGCCAAATTCCTCAAGTAGTTTCATCGTTACAATTATTACGTCTATATAACGAAATTGGTCCTACAGTTTTCTTGTGAAATTCGAAAAATATAGAGTGACATCCGTACTAGATAAACGGATATATCTTGATTATAAACTACATTCAGATAAAACTTTTATTAGTTCTTAAGGCATCCTAGTCGATGATTAGGTCCATAATGCAATTCAAGCCAAGTTTGAGAATATGCAATCGGTTTCTTCGCGTGTGATCTCTGAACTCGAGTATTCCTGTTCTTATTATAAAAGGAAAACTATAATTGGAATGAAAACTTACGCTTTTATGAAATATATAGTAAAATTATCAGACAAAATAATTTATTTCGATAATCTGTCGCCACTGCAGTTGTTTGCGACTTGAAGAGAAAGGTTCCTAGCAATCTCTTAGTCATATTGGCTGCCTTGAGCGACTTATACCTTTTGTGTGTTCGTTGTAAATGCCGTTTCGATTAAATCCGTTAACGACTCGAGATAAGAACGACTGCATTGAAAGCTTTCGCGGCACGGAACGGAATTAGCTGACTGGCTAGCGATCGCGTGCTTTGGTTGGCAGTGTGCGCAGGTGACTGGTACGACCGCGGATACCTGCTTCGCTATGCACATTATAATTCCGCAGCTTTATCACCTTTATTGTACAAAATTTGCATTAATTGCGTCATTTTCTCTCGAGCAGGTGAGGCGGGACCCCATTCCCGGCGCCTGCGGAAATTCTCACTTTCTTTTTGCTTAAAAAGGGCAATAAATACAGCATGTTATGAGCGCACAATGGTTCCTTGGCACATTCACTATTTTATTACATTTCATCCAGTCTTCCTCGGCTGGAAAATATTATAAACATAGCTATTGGGGGCGTTTCAAATGAACGTATATTATTTTTTGATGTTGAGGCTGGCTTGTTCATTCTATACCGTTCTCTTTCAACTAATTCAAAAAAATTTCTTTAGATTATAACGACACTGCCATAAACCAGTCAAGATCCAAATTATATACTGAAAAATATTAAAACATTTTTTCAATAACATTTTTGTACTTTCAAGAGGCTGTTATGTTGTTTCTACGACAGTACAAAACAGCCTAATAAAAATTTATTCTTCTTATAAATCATTTATACGAGGACTACTTTTACTTAGCTTATAATTAACGTATTAATCATAACACGATTATTTAGCATAATACATCAGCCAACCAAAAACCATGTAGAAATTGCAAGAGGTGAATGGAACAAGGCAGCATTTCAAAGTATGAAATCATAGAAAAGTACTTAATCAAATTCTTTTAAATAAACTTAAATCTTATTTGAACAATTTGTAAAATCCCAGCAAAGTGTATTATATTTTTACACATCATAATGAAATTATAAACTTAAATTTGTATCAAATTAAAATTATAAATTTCTTCCGAAGAATTAATAAAATATTAAAGTACTTGAGATAAATTAATTGTGAAGTAGTATTTACCATAATCAATTTTGTTTTCTTTATAACATAATACCAACCTGACACTGGGCCTTATGTTAACTCATTCAAAACCATGACTAAATTTAGGATATTTTTTAAAAATACATGATATAAATTTATGAGTGCCTGGACTTCATTTCCAGAGCTCTGTAATTATCAATAATTTATTTCTGTAGGAGATCATATACACGAGGGTACAGCTCACAGACTGTGGCTAAGGCATTGTCAAATGTGCTTTTTTTTCTCTTTTATGATCATGGAATGCATAAAACGGCTTTAAATGCATATTTGTATTGGTAATATAGACGAATTAATGGCTTATATAGAACTATTTAATATTCTTAAAATAAGTTTTACTTGACGAACATATTATTGGCGTTTTCAAAAACTTATTTATCTTCTTCGAAATTAGTCAATATAAATTTGCCAAATTCCTTGATTTTTTTATTGAAGTGTCGTTTTGCAACAATAATGAAGTTTAGAAGTATATCTTCATAATTTCGTACATATATTTTAATATATTATTTTGATTCAGATTTCATTTTTATTCACTTGTTCATATTCAGAAGCCACCTAAATTTTTCACAAGAAACATCTTCACTGATATTCATTATTTCAATTCGTATTATCTATAATTACATTTAAATATTTTATAATAATTACTTATTCAACCGTAATTCCTTCTTTGTATATGGGTAATACTTTTGTTGAATTCAAATAATTGTCCCTAAGGAAATTTCTACCCTCTCCGCGCGAAAAATGTCAGCCTTAGCAGGGCCGAAAATGACGTATGAGGGGAGAGACAGATTAGGGGTGTTAAGGAAGAAAGTGTCGGACTTAAAGGCTGAATCGTGTGGTGACAGATTGTAAGGGGCGTATCTGGCACGAGTCGGAAGTCCGGAGGGAGTTCTAACAGCCTCTCGTGAAACACTGCGTAACTGTATTTCTATGGTTATTGATTGAGAATTTTAGCAATACATGCACCAAAAATAAAACTATTCAATATTAAAAAGTCATTTAGAAGATTTACAAGATTAGATTCTTCACAATACTGGTATAATCTAAATAAACAATAATGAAATGCGAACAATGGAATAGTCTCGATACGCTTTGTAATTATTATGATTTATAATTTATTTAATTTTATCCCCTTAGTCCACCTCCTGCAATACGTGTTCTGGTGTCACGGCGACTATAATAATACCAGAAGTGTAATAATTTATTCAGCCGAAAACTCGAACTCCCAGACTTAAAAAAATAGACGTTCCCAGGTTTCTCGTCTGAAAACGGCAAAAAGGTCTCACTTCAAACCCTTCAAAAAATAATAAAACTTTGTGTTGGGTGTGAAAGTAGCAACTGCCGTTTCTGAGAATTTTTTAATTTTTCATTGAACTCCAACACATTGAAAAACTACGTATTGTACACATTTGCAGTTACACTAAATTAAACCAATTAAGAGGTTCTATTTAAACAAATACTCTCCCTGCCGATCTCTCTCTCTCTCTCTCTCTCTCTATATATATATATATATATATATATATATATATATACTTTAAACTATAGCCCAGTGGCTTCTGTATTCTCCCTTTCAAATTATTTTCCCGTTCTATTAAATGGGAAGTCCCATTAAGTGTATAATTTAGACTGTCACCCTAAAAATATATTACGTTCATTTATTTTATTTTACCGCTTCCCTTTCAGTGAAGAGTCGTATGTAAACTATGATGTACTAAGAAGCAGGCATATCGCAAAAAAATATTTCCAAATAACATTGGAAGAATTACTTTTTTTATTCAGGCCGGGGTTAATATTTCGATGGTTGTTTGCAAACGTAAATTGGTTTTATATCTTTTTGCAGCAACTTTTTGTAATAAGTACCTAAAACCAAAAATAAAAATTTGCATTTTTATTTATTCCAACTTAACTTTAATTTTATTATGTAGTTATTTACAGTTACTCGTGCGTAATTAATGAAGTGTAGAGATAATTGCCGTATTACTTTAATGTTCACTTCGTCTGTATATATGACGTCAAGTACTTATATAAACTTCACATAAAAATAGCGTAAAACAATTAACACTATTATTTAAGTCGTAAATTAGGTCAATTCATTTTTCTGAGAATATATTTCAGATTAATAACAAGAGATATGACCTTATTTTACAGTCAAACCTTGAATTTAAAAAATTAGACATTTTAGAGTCATTTGAGAAAGATGCTAAGCTCGCATCAAAACGTCGGCCTATCATTTTTTATTAAGTTCTCTCTGTTGTCACATCTGTTATGTACCACAGGTGTTAATTGTTACAATATTTCAGAGTAACTGACATTTGTTTTCCAGTGGGAATATATTACAGCTTAAGTAAATTTATTTTTATTTTTCTCTTCGAAATAAATGGGATTGTCATTTTTTAAATTTTACGCAGGGGAAAAGAGCCTCAAATATTAATCACATTTATCATTTTCAATAATGAAGTAAAAATTTTTGAATTAGCACTGACTGTTGTCCAATATGTTAGCTGGACGGTTGCTGTATTTGAATAGTAGATTGTAATATTTAAAAGTATAGAGAACTATATTCAACGAATATATCATTTTAAATTAAATTACGTACTTATTAATGGTCTTCAGGGTCATGCTTGATTTTTGGAGTCAATATTTGTTATTTAACCTCCAATAAATAACTTCCTGTTCGTAAAATATATTCTCCTTAAAAAAGTATTTTCCTACAAAGGTAAATTAGAAAGGTATTTTCAATTGTAGCGTATTGTATTCCAATAAACAGTCGAGTTAAAATATGCACGTGTTACATTCATGAAGGAGCGCTCAATTTTTGTGATGAGGCCATGCAATGTTAAAATTGTTTCCCTCCCATTTCAAGAACATTTTTAAAAATATTTCATATGCGTATTTCTGTGCTGTAATTTATCTAAAGTGAAGAAATAATTTTTGTAATTGCAGTTTTGTAAATCTGAATAATTGCGAGGTACGTTATGCAGTCTAAAATGAAATGTTCAGCACTTGCCTGAAAGTTTAAGTGCTTTTTCAGTGTCTGTTGTATATTTCAATACAATATTTTATTTTTCGTTTCCTCCGCCGGGCACGTGTCTCCCGGGTATTTATCGAAGAAATAAGTTTTCTTTTAGCCGATAACTCGCGGAACTTTTTCATTAGAGCGATTTAAGTGTCAGGGAGAGAGAGCTATCGGCTGTCGATACGCGTGTGTTTACGTTGAACCAACTCAGCGGTCAATTTAAAAGACAAGCCTGGGCGAGAAAGGAACGCAACCGTTAATGTATTTTACTGGGTGTGTTAATGCCCGGCCCGGCCCGAGACTAATGTATTCCTCATTACGCCGGAATTCCTACAGTAACGAATTGCAGAATTAGTCATTAGCTAGGAAGGAGTTTCGCACTGTTAAAAAAAACCTGTACAAAGTAATTGGAAATCTATTTTAGAATTGTCGTTCGCTACTGTAGAATATATTGAAGGAATATTTTTCGAGTGCCGTTGCTGCAGTTTATGTATTCCATTGTAGAAACTTCATATTCTGATAGTTCTACATCTTCCCTTTCTTGATGTAAAACTCATTCTGGTTTGCGTGGCGCATAACTTTTTGTACCATACATAATTATAAGCGGTTATGCATTGTTTATTAATTTTACGGGATTTATTCTTATGTTTCAACAGAATTTAATTACTCAAATTGCCTCTGATGTATCACAGGTAAGTTTACTTGGACCGCTCCTTTATCTTTTATTAGCGGCGGACATTCCTGTAACGAATAATAATTTTGCCTAATTCTTCTTATGTACCCTATGTAACACACAATTTTTTATATTAAAAATTTAATTATCAGTTTTATCGTCTATATGATTCAAGTGAATTACTAAATTTATTCAAACATCAGTTCCTTGCCCGATGATTCGGTCCTTAAATTGGGATCTCGTCTGGTGTTAAAGAAACAAGAAATTTAAACGGAAGGAATTTTGCCGTACATGTTGACTTATTTCGGCCTCTATATCGGTGCGACATGCACGCTAAAATTCCTTCCGTTGAAATTTCTTCTTTCTTTAAAACGCCAGATGAGGTCCAAATCTAAGGGACGAAACGTCGTGTAATGAACTGATGTCAATAATTTTACTAATTCTTCCGACTGATCGGCGTTTTTACCATTTAAAATTTAATGAAGCCTATTACAATTAATTCAGGAATATATCTTAGTTAGGTTTTATGAAGCAATTATTAGGATATTTTTAAGAAAAAAAAGGAAGGATATTTTCAAAACGCATAATAAAGTAAGATTCTTCTATAATATTTTAATTTTAGTAATTAATACTTGCTGTAGAAATATTTTAATAGTCAGCTCGTCTCAAGTCTCCACTACTGGAAAAAGTGAGTAGTCCATAGTGATGCATGCCATATCAATCGCCCCATTACAATACGCAGGAATAGTAAACAATACTCACTGAGTAAATTATATTTGAAATGTAGCACTATAATAGAACAACACTTAATATTAAGATACTAACAATTTTTCTTTTAAATATGTATAAACATATAAACAATTCAAGACTAGCTCATTTTGGAATAGCCTCCCCACCCTCCTGTGGGGAGTGGGACTTTCAAATCTATATAAAAGTAATTCCCTCTAAATCAGTACTTCACTAGGAAGACTATCCAAATGTCTCGATCAATAAAGGATCCAGAGAAGTATCTTTGGGGTGGGGGGAAAGTTTAATAAAATTTATATTTGATTATTATTAATAATTAATTAATTTTGCCCTAAAAACGAAAGAACAGGTACAGAATTTTGATAAAGTTGAATTCATTCAATATATAAAAAATACTGTATCCTTTATTAATAATCGCTTCAGGGCAAACCTTATAACTAACAGCTGGGTTTGAACAAGTCAGACGTTTCGGAGCCAATTTGATACATACTTAAAGACAGACAGAAATTTCAATTATATATTTATTTTATTTACTTTTAAAAATGATCAATTTCTAAATATTAAAATTTACCTGAGGCGACAAATAAAACCAATTTACGTATACATCGTATCGACGAACCAAAGAAGTTTATTATTTCACAGGGAGTTAGCTCTCCGCCAACAATAGGCTAATTACGGCGAGAATTCTGCTGCTACAATAGATCGAGTGAGAATACTCGCCCTCTCACCCATGCTCCCAAAATTGAGCGTATAATAAGTTTGATGAAAGGTAAGGAACGGCTTTCGCGCAACAATTCAATGGATTTATAAATATTTATGTAATATCTTCTGAACTCTGCAATATATCAAAATTGAAATTCCTGTTTCAGTCCCTGAAATTATGATTGAAATCAGTTTAGCCGTTTCGGAGCATAAACAGATCAAAGTTTGGAGATTTGGATGCGCGTATTCCAAGAAATATTTCGTGTAGATTGTTTTATATTAATATTTATGTTATAGTAATATCTTCTGCATTATATATAAAAGAAACTTGCACGAAAATTTTAATTAAATCTCCGGTTTTAAACTCTCAAATTTTCATTGAAATTCGTTGAGCCGTTTTGGAGCCTATTCGAGACAAACTTCCAGACAGACACTTCAATTTGCCTTTACAATTTTACAATACAGTTTCATAATTTATAATGCTTTGATTCACCGGTTACTTAAGAAGGGGAAACTGCTCATTAACATGCCCCAGAAGCAGTTAATGGTACAAATATACACATAAAAATATAAAAACTTGGTGTTTTTACATTGAATAGAACTGATACCGCACACAGTTAAAAAGTCTATTGGACGTTTCAGCCTGAGTCCTCATTTGGATTAAGGTTGTGGTAGGTTACTTGCTGTGGCTCTTATTAATTATTGCTGTGGCACGCCATGGAATTGTACAGTGTGCGTTAATTGAAATTTATTGATTGCAGGATAGGTGGGATATGTAAGTCTTGGTGGATGATGTACCACGGTGCGTTGATAAACGATTTTGAGCTGTTTGGGTTCTCTTAATTTGTGATGGAACCGCTAAACCCCCATAAGTCGCAAACATATTCTTGCCATGTACACTATTTTATTTAACTTTTTAGTTTATAATTAGATAGATTAAATTTTATTTTTATTCACTAAAACTTTACAGAGGCTTCTCCGCACTCCATGATTTTTTTAAAAAAACTGCTGTTCTCGGTCATAAAACCTACAATGCTAATTGATTTTTTAAACAAAAACATTTTATTTCCCTACCACTCTCCCTAATTTTTGTATTTTCCGTATACTTTCACTTTCGACATAAAGCAAATATTTTTCTTAGCTTTTTCATTTGTGTCTGTGAGTCAGGGATACCGCTTACTTTCAACCTTCATTAATTAATATTTATGCTTCATTTCTTCTCAAGTCATTTCTTATCGCTACTGCCAAAAAGTTACAAATAAGTTCTTCCACTGAGAGGAACTAAATAACTGTTATTATTTTTGAGTGCCTACAACGACGTTGGTTTCATGTCAGTTTGGAATGTTGTAATTATTTGAGGATACGTAACCGGGGAAGGGATGCGAAAAACTAATGTGACTAAGAAGATGGAACACGCATGGCTGCTAAAGCTTATAAACACGTGTGACACAGAATGCGCCTAGGACCGACGCGTTAATGATTGATCGCTCACCCCCTGTGATTGATGGCTCACAGAGAGCTGCAGAGGGGGAGGAATTCTGTTCTACGTTAGACATCAAATAACTAGCGATTAATCGCCTTTGTTCTCATCTACTCAGAATACGGCGATATTCGGCACCCGTTTATTACATTAATGAACAATTTTGATTTCCTATTTTAAAAAAGAATTAGATACAGGTTTGGAAAAAAAATGGAATTACACCACAGGTGAAATTTATTGAGACCGTCATAATGACACTACTTGTTGTGCATATATTGTAGTTTTATACAAATGGGCTATCTGGTATTTGGGAATTGACTTACATCTCTTTTATGTGGAACACCGGGTAGCCCTAGTCAACCCTTGCCTATCTTACTCTACCTTCCTCTAGTATAAAAGGGGAGTCACCCTCATGTAGCCTTTTAATAAAAAAAATCCTTGAATCACTGCCTTCAAATCTTTTTAATATTTCTAACCACCATTGAGCTTTAATGACAACATAAAATACAAACTAACTCGGTAAAAGATAGAAGTGAAAATTCTAACATAAAATGTTTAAAAATAAATCCTGAATAACCTCAAAGAATAGCATTAACTCAGCACCACAACTATTTAATGTTTATAATTATTAAATACATTTTACTGCAAATCTGCCCTCTCTAAATTAAGACACCTTGTTTACAACGTATTTTTCCAAGGAATGTCAATGTTTCGCTCCTTTTCTGCGTCACTTTGTTTAGCCATCCAAACTTAACAGCGGCAGTTTTCTACTTTTTACGTTTCACGTACGCTTTCCTTCCTACTATGGCTCACCATAAATTTTGTTTGTGTGAAAAAAATCATGTATATCATATATATATATATATATATATACTTTTCAGATTTTTAAAGACCTGACAGTTAATGTCTACTGTTTTATAAACCTACATATGGATTACGTGATGCTATATACCATAAATCATCTTTGTTACACACTTTTGAATTAAGTTTTCTATTCTGCGATGTATTAAGTTATTTTATGTATGTAGAGCTCTATTTAGAAAACATTTTAGCTTAATAATATTGCAACCATAAAAATATTCATGTCCGTTCCACATCACACGCAAAATTATAGACTTTGAAAAAAATACATTGAAATAAAATGCACGACACGTGAGCATTATAACATTAAGAAGAAGGCGAACTTAAAGCTTTGTTGAAGATTAATCATAGAATATTTAAACATTTAATAACTTTAATTTCATCCCAATACATACTTGTAACAGAATTCATGTATTAATGTATATATATACGTGACGGTATAGATGTTCCATCACATGCCTGCACCCGATTTCCGGATAAGATTTTTTTGTAACATCTCGCCCTTCATGATTAAAACCGAATGTGTTTTTAGATATTTTCTTAAGCCACTACGAGGTATCACGGGTATCGCGCATGACGATTGATCAGCGAATTGATAATTGTGAGAAAGGAGGGGGACATGCAATTGGTTTCGTGTGTGTGTATATATTACAAGCACTTACTTGTTTAAATTTAATCATGAATAACCTAATAAAGCAGCCAGTTTTTAAATGCATATATTTCCTACAAAAAATAATTAGTCTCCAGACCGCTTTGTCTCTATATGCCTTATAGCAGTTTCTTCCCTTCTTTCTGAAAGTTTTCCCTTGTAGTCGCGTGTTAGAACTCGTTATAACACTAAACGATACTTAAATTGAATAAGCAACTTCATTTATTTACTGTGAAAAACACGTTAATTTATTCAATATTTATAAACGCTATTAACGAGACAAATGCCTGAAAGTATTGTAGTCTCACATACCTTATTATAGTTTTTTATGCCCGTCCTTAATAATTTGATCATTGTAGAAAAAGACTAATATATTTTATGTTATATAAAAATACAGATATTGGTTCTGTTTAATATTTATCCTCGACTTGCATATTTATGGCGATGTTTTGTGCACACAATACTACAATGGCGGCATTGTTCGTTTATGGTAAGAAAACACGCAAAGTATTATTAAAGATCAATTCCAAGTTTTCTTTACTTTGTGATGCAAGCTAAATGCAGAATTTTCGTCTTTACCTTCTTGATCAATCTAGGCCAACGATGTCTAGCTTGTCTTCATTTTCGTCGCTGTCTTCGTCTATCCAATATGTCTTTATTGTTGGAAGAGACCAAGAATCTCGGGTTTACGACATTTTCCCGTCTGATGCTCCACACCTTCAACAACATAAACCTTTATGGACGTTTAAAACACGAACTGCAACTTTTGTGATTCATAAAATGAGCACGGATTGAGTATGGTATTTGTAAACTACGTTGGACTTTAAAAAGACTCTATTGGGAAAAAATCTTGTTAGTTCCTCAAGAATAATATTTCGTTTGACTCTAAAGTCGTGGAATTCGTTGTGTGGTTTTAAGTACTTAATCAAATAATTTCAATGGATAAATTCCGAGATATTTTTCTCTTTAAATTCTCTTTAAATTAAACTTTAAAAAAAACTTCAAATAGAAAAAAATATACAGGTAGAAGCGTAGTCACCATTAGTCAGTAATCAAGGTGATGTTCTTACAATTAATATATTAGCTTGTTCTATATAAACTTGCAATAGTAATTAACCAATTCCTGAATATTTCATACTAACTGTTGACTTTATAATAACCTTTATCAAAATCTATTGTTTGTTACGTAAAACCCTTCCCTGAGATTTTTAGTTAAGCGGCTGGTTACGAGACAAAAGTTTTTAATTATAGTACGGATTTGTAGCAAAGGACTGGCTTTCCACGAGCTATGATATAAGATCGCGCGTATTTGAATATTAGGAGAGTAGAATAGCTGCCCATGAATATTCATTAGCTGCTGTGTCTTAGTATACCTTTGCTTGCTCCAACTCGCCCAAAATTGTTGCTTAATGGGCACTGCAGGCATAATAACACAGTTGTTACTGTGTTCAGTAACTACTATGTATAATACAATTAATTGTAAGTATTCATATTGAAAAAATTTATGAGGAAAACTTTACCTTTCATTTATTAGGATGTTTCATAATGAATTGTTTTTGGGGGTTGGGGATAACAGGCTATATCAGGGTGATCCTGAAACAGGCAACACCCCTTTAATAGGATAGGAAGGTAATTGAAAAAGAGGGGTGTGGAAGAAAGAGCAAGGTAGCCAAGAATGCCTAGGGTCCTCGGGCTGTAGTTTAAGGACCGTACCCGGCGTTTCACCTAAATAGATGCAAGGAAACCATAAAAAACCTGCATTAGGGAGGTCGCCCTATTAGGTACTATTCTTACGCCCCTCCAAATGACGGGAGACAGGGTTACTGTGGGGTCGCAGCATTCCTTTCTCAGTGCTCTCCATCAGTATTAAGAGGCAGTTGGCCGAATGGGATTAGCGGACAACTCTTACCGTATGCCTAAGGTCTTTGAACCCAGTACATACCCAAAATAGATTAAGATGCCTCGGAATGTGAGAACCTTGAAAAAAACAGTGATAACCTGGGACTGATGTTGAATGTACGAGTATTCTAATTTAAAATAATAGTTTTATGATTCACCTGTTAATAAATTAAAATTACAATAAATAAAATCCGATTTAACGAGTTTATAGAACAAGATGGATATGTTTACCTTCCATTTCATTATTTGCCTACTATTAAATCTTAAATTTTGTATGGTATTAATTTGCGTCATTATGCCAATGTTGCTTTGATGTAATATAGCAGCTTCCGTTACACTACCCAATTGTATTATCTTCAATCTCTTTAAAGGAAACTATCCACAAAACTTGGGAGGGAAGTAATTTCAACATTTTAGGTTCTTTTTCTTTAAAAGAATCTTGTAAAATTAATTAAAATTCATACAAATATAATCCTTTGAGCTTAAACCGGAGCCCAGGAGAAGTCCTTTTGCAACGTTTAACTCTGTGCTAAATTTTTTTATTATTACACAAATTTTAATATGTTTCACATGTGTTACTGCAGGACCGAGATACATAGATATCATCATTTAAAATATTTAAATTCTTCTTTCAGTGCCACTGAGTATCTTCTAAAAATCTTGTTAGTAAAGTCAATGGTTGTGGTAGAAAAATTAAATTTATGTACTACTTTCTTGGGCTTATAAGTATATGCATTATTTTAAAATTTAGTATTAGCGATGACATTTACAATTGAAGGTAAAAGAAGGAAGCCGTTAAAAATAATAAAATCGATGTGTTGTAATATTGAACATTCGGTAATAATTCTCCAGTACAGTAATATTATAACAACCCACAGTAAAGTTTGTACGTGACCAAGAAAACAGTATAGCATTGCATCTTAACAGTACAGTAATTTTCCCGGCTTGTAACCTTTGAGAATTTTATCGGCGAATTAAATTTTCTTCCGGGGAAATAAAGATGAACTCACCACGAAGATACAGTAAATCTTACGAGTCGCAGTTAAACTCACAGAAGTTTATGTGGGACACAGTACCTTCATTTGAGAATAGTGCTTAAAATTTTAAGAATCCACAAAAACTGATGCTCGGCAGTCCTAAAAAATATCTAGCTGAATTAACCAAAATTTCTATCAACTTTTAAATCTAAATAATGCCCTTATGATCAATAAAATCGCTTCCAAAATTTAAATATGTCTAAATATGTAAAAGCTAATATATGCTCTAATTACGAACCAATTTCTACGTCATATTATCGCCTCCCATAATCACATGCTTTATTTCCTTTCTGTTCCAGGAGAATTATGATAAAATCTGAAAAAGGTTTTATTGTGGGAGGGTAGAAAAGTATTCCGAATCAACTACATTAACTGTATAGGAAGTCAGCAAATTTACTTAAATATAAGTCACTTTAAAGACATAAAATTGCTAACTTTCTTTCAAAGAAAGAAACTATATTATCATCTGAATTAGTTAGTTACATGGCGAGTCGCATTTAGCTCGTGGGGCATTATCTAAATCGAATCGGAAAGAATCCTTTGCCTGCTTCCCAACAAAATGGCTTCGGAGATGAGGAGACAGAAATAATGGGCGAGCGTCTCCATCTGGCTCCGTAATGGCCGCCTAGTGCCGATGACGTCATTTATAACTCTGAGCGTCTTCCACCTGGTCGGTTATAAAATTTCCTGCGGAATAATGATTTACAGTCATTCTGAAAGAAAGAGGGCAAACTTGAAAATTACAACCAGAATTCTTTTAGCCTCTGTCACATTTGTTTTTAAAATCAGTTTCCTTTACGGGGTAGCATTTACAATTATATTGCGTGGATTTTATTTGACGGCATAGTTTTATGACAGATAATGTGCATTCATAGAACATATGCAGTTATGTAAAAGTTAATTGCAGAATTTGTGAGAAAAAATGAAAAAGTCGGTTCGAAGTTAAACATTACGTCAGCTCTTTATATCATCTGTTAGGACATATTTCTGAAACTGCAGAAAAAACAACTGCGCGATTCACTTGCTTTAAAAATAATCAATTATTAACTATGTATTTATTCGTAATAATTTCCCTATTCATATTATCATCAATTTTGTTGAAATGCAGGGAGAAAATTCCTAAACTACCAGAATTCATCATATATTTAAATCTATAATAAGTCATTATTTTCTCGTTTTTTTCTCTTGTAATGGGTTTCTCTCACTTACTTAATGTCTATTTTTCCCTCTGATACTTAATTTAAATTCTCACCTTTTTTAACTTTGAATGTTAGTTGAGTCTACTGTCCACTGAATTTATTGAGCCAATTATAAGAGACTTTTTATAAATTTTCATATAATATAATTTTATTTGTATAAATTTCTTAGACTAACTCAATATTTTTACGATATATACAATTTTTAATAAAAATAATTTATCTGAAGCCTCTAAATGTCTACTCTATAAGGAACGCGGCAATTCAGTATTCAGAAATCAAGCCTGTACGAGCTTGGACGAGAATAGTTATTAAATCGTTAAAAAGGTAGGGGAGAATGCCACTACTGTCTTCCTGGCGGAGATACTCTTTTTCTTGTTTTCAGGATCTCGTACGAGACCGATTGTTTGACCGCTATCTGGTGTCTGTATTCCATAAATACTCGGCAAAACCGCAATATTTTGCGCAGCTAGCACACAACTCGTTCTACGAGTCGTCTTGTCTGTCTGCGCCGCATGTTTTTGACGAAATATATTGTAAAAATAAGTGACTTCCTCCGCAGGTAGCATTTAGTTAGACCTACGAATCAGTTCATTCCAGACTTCTGCCTATATTCATCTTCACGGAACATATTCTTCCACTCCTAGAACCCTCCTTCTCTTAGTACGGATTAAATTCTGATAATTGAACTAGAATATTCGTATACAAGCGGAGCAGATGTGGAAATTCCGAGATTAAAGAGGCGCCAGCCATTAGCGAAGATCCGTGCCTGCCAGCTAGGTCAGGAAATTATGGATGATTGGCCACCAGGGGATGATGACCCATTGAATTTTCCCAAGGCGAATTCCCCCCTCCGAAAGTTCGGATCCCGTGGTCGTTTACGAATCTGGAAAGTTTGAATCTTGCGATGGAGTGGGGAACTCAGTTGCGTGGGAAACTGTACTAGTCTGTGTCACACAACCAGAGAGATGATCGCGTCCGTAAAACGTCACGCTTTTGTGACATTAGCCTAAGCAGCCTCTTTTTCACTGATTCTGGAAATGCAGCAATCCTAATCAAACTTACTTCCAGCATTATTGGCGTGAAACTGGAATTTCTGCTCTACGCGTTGGATTTTCCTGTGCACTCGAGTAAGTTTTTTGCGTCCTATTGTCGACTACTATTCTCGTTTCCATTAATTTCGGTATGAGCTCTTACCTGTGCCCAGACGCTGATGCCTTCGTACCATATCCCTCGTGGTTCAAATTGAAAAACGAACTTGAAATTCAAGTTCGCGAGTCAAAAATTGAAAATACAGATCACCTCCTTCATTCAGTATGATTCTTATAATTATTTGTATTTTCTTCCATTTTAACTAATAGTAGTTACTTTGGAGCTACGTTTAGAAATCTTTCTACCACGAGAATATATTTACCTAACTTTTTGTAAACGATGTGTTAAAAGTTTTTATTTGAACAACTCTATCTTGCGAGTTCATTAAATGCCCAACTTCAAGCTCCAAATTCTATTTAAACGCCAATCAACTCTCGGTGCTGTTTTCCACTAATCTATTTGAGTGTGGCCTTAATTCGTTGTTAACGAATTACGCGATCCACAAATGGAAAATTAAAAACTAAATCAAAGCCGAGCTTTGTGTGCTTAATTCATTGTAAAATGGTGTTTATTGGATTTGTGCGTGCGGAATACATTTGCTATTGGAAAATGTTTAAAGCGGCCTCACCCAAGTATTTACAATTCTGGCAAGTCTTAAATATTCAACGAATTTTTAAATATTCATAACATTGTTTGATATGCATGTCTGCTACTTTTGGTGTCTGACTTTATAATGAGCCAGAACTTCCTGTATATTTTTGTAATGGGGGAAAAACTTGAATTGAGTACTAATTTAATATCTACCATAAACAGACGTCCCTTTTTTAATTACAATCAATTTTTATCGTGCTTTGCTTTTCAGTATTCTTTATATTTTTATTAATTTGTACCTTCAGTTTCTGCTGAGCATTTTACGTACACCAACAATTTTTTTCTTAATAGGCTCTGCAAATGATTTTTAATATTCGTAACATGCCAAACATTTAAAGGTATTTACCAGAAATAACACATTCATATTCTTATATTTAATATCATATATTAGATACAATATCATTTACGAATATAAATAAATAAAAAATAATAAGTCAAATATTTGGCAGAGGACAATGTATAAGATGTATAGGAATAGAAGAAGGGAAGGTTTTATAGTACCATCAATACGACGGTTCAGTTCTTTGATTTCCCCTGACTGTGGCAATAAAGGATTTACGTCCAGTACTAAAGAAGAAAACAAATCTTTTATTGAGCACAAATAACATATAATATGTATTCATTGTGTTCTTCTAAAAATTTACAGGAGTATAAACTAAGGGTAATATAAGGTTTTTATGGTAAATTTACTGTTATCAGACTATTTCTGATTTCTAAATTCAATTCTATTAGTGTAATCAAAGATGTTAAATTTTATTGAGACTTACATTTCTAGTCAAGTATAGTATGATTCTTAATACATACTTATATGAACAATATCTATATATTTTTTTCCATAAATGTCAGTCTGATGGCGTAAGTGAAAAATAATACATCTATTTCTTATTTCGGATAGAACGTGTTGTTTAAAAGTCACTAAGTATTGTGTTGTGGATTGATAAACATGTGACATATTTCAAGGCAAACATATTATCTTATTTATTTACAGTTAAAATGAAGGTAATAATCCGGTATTCAACATTTAACCTAGAATTTTTAACTGAGTATTTGAAATAATTCGATAGCCCCAAGTCAATGCAATACTCTTCGCTCTAAGAATGTAAAACTTGTTATTTAAAATTTTACTTCGGAATATACAATACCAATATAAATTTGGTACATAATAGAAAATTTCTTTGATTTTAAATATTGGTATATGTTTACGGATTTGATTAATACTTTGGTGACAAATTTAAAAATATCAAACAATCAAACTAATTTTTTAATAAAATGTTTTCTTTATTTTAGAGGATCTAGCCTAAATAATGTTATGCTATCGTAGTTTACAGAAATTGGTTATTTACATACTTGTCAAATTCGTTGGACTGCTTTAACAGAAATAAGAAACACAATGAAGTGAGTAATATAAGGATTTCTATATTATCACATTGTGGCGTCTCCTTCTAATAGCATAGGTAGGAATTTGAAAAGGTGATGCGACTTTTTGGTACTTGTCCCAAGCTTATCCGATAATGGGAGCGGGGTTTACTATGGAGATGCAGCATTCCATTCTCCATCTCTCGACCGTATTCCCGAAGTCTATCACGACAAGCCGAGATTTGAGAAGAGGCCATATTAACTTTATTTAATAACTAAATATCATTCCAAGAGAATATAAAAGCACACCAATATTCATATAGAATTTTTTATTTTAAAAAATCAATTGAGCTCCCTATATTTTCTGAGTAATTTCAGATATATATGTTTTATTTGCAGAGAAAGCTTATTTGTGAATCAAAAACACGCCTCAAATCATACAAAACAATTAATCTTGCTAAACTGAAATTTCGAAAGATTAATTGCGAATATTTGTAGGATTATCTTTTCTCAATCTTTGAGATTTGTGGATTAAGATTCTTAAATTATATTCACTACAGTAATCTGAACAACTATGACACACATTGTTACTATTTAAGATTCTTTTATGAATTAAAATAAGCACTACTCATAAAACAAATTTTAAGCAGTTTGTTCATCTAGGTCATCAGCCAAATATAACTGTTGAGTGACATATTTTGCTACGTTTGACCTCTAGATTTTTGGAATAGTTACAGCAGTTTTTGTGTTAATACTATTTAATATCACCCAGATTCAGCTTTCAATAGCGACATTCTTTGGGACACAATACAAGTAAAAATGTAATCAATCATGTTATTGGCATTTTATGAAGCCTAGGTATTGCCGTGGTTGCTATTAATCACGAATATGGGTAGTTGTTTTTTTTTTAATTTAAAGTTTTAACGTGAACGCAATAATCGCCGCAAAACGTAGCAATAAAATGCATTATGTTGGGTTCAATGAAAATGCGCCGTCAGCTACGTCGGAGCAATCGATGGCGATGCAAGTACGAGCAGTAGTCATCCGCGCGAACAATGGCCCTGGAAGCCTCTGACAGATGGTGCCCAATGCTCAGGCTCGTCGATAACGCCCGTGGTTCGAAAAACATAACTCTTACGTTGCCAAAATGCCTCCCAATTTATTCATGGGATCCGTTCGCCGCTGAATTCCGTGGAGATAGCTCACTGGACGTCGAGGCAATCCTTTACCCGTGTCTTGCAAATTAACACCTCACACTTCAGTAAAAGCTCACTTATAAATTAACATTTAACAAACAATTGTTTATTTCGTAATTACGACACCTCAAAATAACTATTTTTCATAATTATATCATTTTCGTAATGGTACATCTCGACTACAAACAATATCTTCTGCAATATATTGAAATGAAATATTCACGAATATTTAAGTTAAATCTCCCTTTTTTTAAACCCTCAAATTTTCATTGAGCCGTTTCGGAGCCCATTCGAGACAAGCACACAGACACACTTCAATTTTATTTATTGGTATAGATTAGCTGACTGCCTGACGTTGTCCTGGTTAATATTTATATTATCCCAGAAAATTAATTAATCCCACACTAATTTCTTTATCAACGCGTGATTAAACATCAAACCGCTTCTTTTTTTCTTTTTTTTTGGACCACTAGATGGGAACACCACAACCTATGTACCTATGATTTATTTGGTGTTGCTTCAAATTAACAGGGATGATGATTGTCGGTATCGTAACAGTCAATAACAACGATAATACTATAACAGACTCAAATTTCCGGTGCTTTAAGAGAATGAAAAACATTCCCAGTACTTCAAACGAGTTAAAAGTTCTCCAGTTTTCTTTTTTGCAAATTAATTGTTTATCTTATAAAATCATTTTTGTCTGTTTTATTATTATATTAGGTTTTGTTCTCTTCACAGTTTGCTTTTCGCTCGATGTTTGGGATTATACTAAGCAATGGCAGTGTGTTGAATGTAAACACGACGAGAGACTGTAGGAGGGTGTAGTTCATCCTGAGTTGTTGTTCAGTTGTCGACACTAAAATTGTCCGAAAACAGGTGAATTCTCGCAATTCAGTTTTAACTTAACGGTGTGATTCGTGTCTGAAAATTGTTCTTTCTTACAGATTATTAAGCCCGGGTTGTTGAAAACGTCTGTGATACGTTTTTGTGTATTTTTGTTCTTTTTATACAATTGTAAGATACACTGATGCCTGAAAATTCGTTTTTTATCAGTTAATTAAGCAGAAACATGCATATCCGTTGTTTTGGCGTCTCACTTCTGTGACTTTATAATTTTTGCAGCATTTCAACACAAGGGTAATTCACAAAACTCCTAGCTTTTAACTCTTTAATGGTATATATTCGTAAACTAAGTCTCCTTAGCTGCATGTAAACTACGTATAAGGTTTAAATAAGGCACAGTGGCAGCGTACGGGGCGAAACGCGATACTACTGTATATGGCAAAATGTTGTGTGTTACTCAAGAAAAAAAGGAAAATCTGGCAGACTCAACTAATAAGTATGAGTTACAGATTGATGTACTCACAAAGAATAGTTTAAGAAAGAAAATGAACGGAGACAAAAGGGAAAATGTTAGCAAAGACTGTGCAATTTCAACAAAAATCCTTTGCGAAAGGAAAAAATTGATAAAGCGATCAACCGTGCGTTAAATAAGTATAAGAAAGAAAACATAAAAGGTGTGAAGATTTTTCTTACATTAAATTTAATTTTATTTCACTAGTTGTACATACAAAACATCCTATCCCGTTGTGCGCCGAGGGGTGGGGAAGAACGGGAAATTTGTAAGTTTATTTTCAAAAATTCATCAAAAATCTAAATTCGTTGTTTTAAGTTATATTGCTATTATATTAAGTAATTAATAGTATTAACTACTATTTTATGCTTTTATGAAGTCATTTTTCTTTTTCCATAATTTTACACAAATTGTTAAATAATAAGTGTCCTGTTCCACCCCGACTTACCTATATCTAGTTATTTAGTAAATACTTTTAGCTGCTACACTACCCATACATGGCCCGAATTATTGTTAATTTTATTTCTGGTAAAAATGTATAGGATGTTCGTAGTAAAGTTTAAGGAGACTCAAATTGAAGTCTTTAAAAAACTGTATTTCTAGAAATAATGTGAACGATTTTAGGTGTTTCAATGCACACTGCAATAAATAAATTAATTAATTTATACATAGAAGAAATAGCGCTTAATAAAGCTTCAGTGATTTTTATATAGTTATATATGTTAAGATGTCATCGGTATCGACATATAAGCATTCGCAAAATCAATGATTATATTATTAAACAATAGATGACCTTGTGTAATGTTTTTGTTCATTGAAGTATCAGGTCAAAGACAAGGTTAAACATTACTTTACACGTGTTGACTGGAGTTCGTTTATAAGTTTTATTCTGATTATTCAAGTACTATTTACAATACACATTTGCGCAAATCGCCGTTACAATTTACACTGCTGCCAACCACATACTATTGAAAATTTCTTATTTCGATTGTCTCTGTAATTGATGGTATATGCCGTTTATAAGTATATAACTCCTTGTACATATTTTATTCTATAAATTTATTCGTAACAATGTTTCGGCATTTTTGTTTGCCTTCAGGTTTTTTCCTCTCTGTAGAACAGAATTGTACAGAAAATTAAACCTAGGGAGGTGAAATTAAGACACAAACTTTAAAAAATTATCCGGAAACTAAAACCACAACAGTGTCAAAACATAACAAAAAATCACATTAAGAGTCCAAAAATAGTGGTAGAGACCCGAGGCAACACCTGAAGAATCTGAATAAGGCTGTCGAAACGTTGTTACGAATAAATTATAGAATAAAGTCTGTACAAGTTCATAAATTGTTTAATTATATATATAACATACGTTAAATTTAAGCCTTTCCAATTATTATTCTGTTCATCAATAGGCAGATGGTTTGGATCTTCGTTGACTTGTGAAATCAATGTACGTGAAATAAACATTCCCATGCTATTTCTTATAAATGAAAGGAAAATAACCTCAGGAAGTAATATCTGACGTTAATATTTCGGTGAAATAAGCTGACCCATAAACTGTACTGTCAATTCTGTGAAGTAAAGTGAATCAATACACGCGTCTCCTTAAACCAGTAAAGAAACGACGTCGTTTTCCTTGGCACTTAAAATGACCAGAAGCAAATTCGTAATGAAATAGAGCTAAATTTAGTGGGTAAGAAGACGACGCTATTTGGGTTTTAGCTCCGTCCCTCGGCTCTCTCTGAACACTGCGACAGTAATAACTAGGCGATAGCATCGAAGTAGGGCTCGGCCAACTTGTTTGCCGTAAATTCCACATAATTGAGCGGCGAGGTTGTAGGGCGGAAAGAGCGGGCGGGAGTGAGCCCTTATCGCCGGGGACACTGGCGATGGTAATAGAAGACTGCCTAGTCTCTAATGAGAGCGATAGCGCACTGCTACTTAACTGCAATCAGGAGACCCCAATCCTATCACGAGGAAACCACCAGGCCCTGGTCTCAATAGACACACTCGAGGTCGAGAGGCTTCTGTTGGTCATCACGGTGACGCCATAAACCTTCTTACTACGTAAAACTATACCAATTAAGTTATACTTATTGTGCGCTGATTAGAAAAGACAGATTTCAATGTATATTTACATTTCATGGAAAATCTAATCATCTAAATTCATGAATGGTGGATTGCCACACTAACTTTGTTCGCCTTCACAACGAAAGGCTCAGACAGATTTCGTCGTTGGTAAATAGATCCGTGAGAAGATTCTTAGCACTATTAAATTGTAGCCACCAACTTCCAACCTTTTTTTTGTTCGCTTCAATTTATATCGTTACATAAAGAACCTCAATTAGCGTTTAAACAGTATCAAATTGTAATCCTGGAATGAAATAACGATTTTACCCGATCTTTATTGCATCGGCATGAATTTGGTTATTAAGAAAGCAAGAAAAAAAAATGAGATTATAAAAGTCATTATGACACATTCGGAATTTGTAGTGACACGTGGTCAGTGTATCGATTAAAAGTCATAAGTCTGCCAAATTTATATCTTTATAACGTCTTCAGAACCAGCATCAGAAATAAATTAGTTTTTACATTTCTGATGACAGAACTTATTTATTGACTGCACATAAGTCTGCAGATGTACTTTATATAATTTTATTTAGTTTTTTATTTAAAATTTTCATTCGGTGATGCATTTTAAAACAATTTGCATTTGCAACGAGACATACGTGTGCTTTACATGCAGCCCAAACAACTCTATGATAATACAGCGAGATTTATGATTGTGCTACCCAAAGCTGTAGCAGACGATTAGTCTGTAATGATAAATGCGAATGCGCGGATTTTCATTTGACCACCCTGCACCTCCCGTAAAGCTCGTTAAACTCCCTCTTTCTGGGCTGTAGATGATGCAGCTCGTAGAAACTGGACCGTTTCGAGCTACTATTACAGGCTAATATTTGTAAAGATTTTTTCACGAATTAATAAAAATATTACGGTTTGTAGATTTCTTGTGCTTTTTGAAAGCTTTATTAACTACCATACTATCCTCCAATCAATACTGTAGCTTGTTCCTAAAAGTAATATAATTTATTTAAAATTTGTACAAAGAAAAAGTACTTGTAGTATAATCTTACTCAAAGTTATTGTATGACGGGTCCTTTTAGAACTAATGACTTTAGAGTAAATTTTGATATTAATGATTAAAATCCTATGTTTTATGGAACTTAATGGTCTTAAGAATGATAATTATGCCACACTGGGATGAAGTTATGTGTGAAATGTTATACTTATAAAAATAGAATGTATCGGATATATAATTGATTATTACTCCTACTATTTCTAGACAGATAATTCATTCGCTGTCTTATAAAAATCTCCTCCGTAAGAAGATTAAAACTATAGAAACTGATTGAACGGTATTAATCGTTATAACAAGTTACAAATTTCTTATGGAAATAAATATTGAATAATTTGTCCCGTATTTCTCGATCATATATTTTGCATAACTCTCAAACACTGGAACAATGGTGATCGTTATACTGTTAACCTGGCATGAAATTTATGTTTATTAGTGATATTTCCTCACAAAAATGAACTTTCAAACCTAGTCCATCACGTCGGGTCCAATTGTCCCTTATTCCCGAACTACAAATACTCCTTTCTCTTAGACCTTGGACACATATATACGGATCCTGCCTCCCATATACATTATTTTATCTTATACTGACTTATATCTCATTCGACAAAGCACTCCATCAATATAGTAAACGACATAGATTCCGCCTTATAAGGTCTATAAACAAATGTAACTTGCAGACTAATGGTATTTCATTACCTCCAGATTCCACCCAGCCAATTATTCTTTTTATGGCTGCTCCAACAACCGTAATTTCTCCAAGAGATTAACTAAGCAGTTGGTTTATCCTTTTTCATGCTCTATTTACGTTGGAACATGCGCCCGGAAGTTGAAACTGCTCCGAGTGTATTAATAAATTTAAATTAACAAAAAATTATCCCACTGAATTATACAATAGACAAGATGTCTATGCGAAACCCTTGGACAAAAATATTTCATGATTTGATCTACTTAAAAATGTGAAATCTCATTTTGAAACATATTTTAACTCATTGTGGAATAAACGGAGTATGCAGTCTACATTTCTATATCTAAATTTCACTAAATAATTTTCGCAATACACAATATATCAATTTATTAAGGAATAGTTGGATAGGCAGCGAAGTGAAATTACTAAAGCGCATAAAAAAACTGCAAGTTCCCTCAAATTTTTTTCATCACATTTAAAGAAGTAACATTTTCGCCAAATTGCCATTTCACATTGCGAAAACTCCACAAAATTAAGTATCATATTTAATCCATGGATCTACACAGCTGAAATTCTGACCCCATCTCTCAGTTAGGAAGTGTTTAAAAATAGCTTATCCCCCACCGAAACATAACATTTAATTAATTGCGACTTGGGAATTTATTTTTTCGCCAGTTATTTGGAATTAAAGTAATTAAGATGAAAAATTGTTTCGGGGCTTAATCTCGCTATAAATTTTGCGGGAAATGAACTGAAGCAACCCTAAGGTCCAAACGTAGGTGGGCCGTGTCACCCAGTTTTAAGCTGCTTTTTAATCATTAAAAGGCGTCCCCGTATGGAGAAGGTTCCATTCATCACGACGCAAGCCCTCCATTATTCCATTAAAGTTGTGGCCACTCATCCGGCTAAAAAGTATATATTGCAGAGCTTTCTTCGCTGTGTGAAAGAGTTATAATAAATCGTCGGTACAGTTAATAGGAAACGTTATCGTTAGGTACACAGCCGTATATAGCAAAAGCGATATTCTGCAATTTCTCTGAATGGAGTACATATAACAAGGCACTAAAAGTTGAAAACTTTACCATTATAAATCTCATTATTGATAAACTTATACGTTATTAAAGCATGATTGACAAATAATACACACGACTTTTTGATTCAAAATTTTCTAAGCTTCGTATAGAAAATAATTTGTAATTTCAATATCTTCTTTTTGTTGGTTCGTGAAAAACTGTAAAATCTTGTCAATATTTAGTCACAAACATTATACAAAGTTATCTAACTAATCTACAAAGAAGCTAGAAAAATATATGTAGATAAAAAGGAAGTGTGCTACCTTTTTTAGTTAACAAGCTACATGAGGGTGATCCTGAAACAGGCAACTCCACTTTAGTAGCATAGGAAGGCATTGAAAAGGGTTGACTAGGGCCCCCAGGCTATGTTTTAAGGGTCCTACCAGGTATTTCACCTAAAGAGATGCAGGGAAAACACAAGAAAACCTGCATCAAGTAGGTCTGGCTTTGGGTACTATTCTCGCGCCTTTCTGAATGACGGAAGGTAATTCAAGTATCTTCTCTTTATAATTATAATTGACTGTTCCTATGTATTTTTCTGTATTTATGAGCTAATTTAAGTAACCAGTAATTTCTTGACTCGAATACGATACTAAGTCATCGAGCGGGTAGGACGTCATAAAGAACAGGATGCGAAAAGGAAAATTTAAAAGTTAATTTAAATCAATTACTGGGTATCACCGGGCACCCAAGTAGTGGAAAATAAAAGTGAATGATAATAAATCTGCACATGTCAAATTTATTCTGCGAAAATAAATAATGTGCAAATTTCACAAACAATTAATGGAAAAAAATATTTAGGATTAAACTTATATTCTTAATTGACTTGGAAAAATGATAAAGTAAAAAAGAGAAAATAAGTTACGGTCAAGCGAAAAAAAAACAGTAGTTGATAGGAGGAAAGTCACTGTTATCATGGACAATATCTACAGCTGCCATCAAACTAATATGTGCATAGGGGATTGTGGTATGATGTGAAGCAAAAATCAAGCATACCAATTATTCAGCGCTACCAATCTAAGATCAGATACGCATATGGTATCACGTGTCTTCCTCTGTTAATATCTTAAATTAGCGAAACAGTTTACAGTTTTCAACAACATTATTGTTGGAATAGCACCAATACTTTGTATTTACAGCATTAAGATTTATCGTTGATATTCCATTAGTCCCCGAGGAAATATATTACAGCCCATATTTCATTTTCTCTGGCAATTTATTGCTGGTCGTGAAGTTGAATAAGTTGTACACAGCCTACTGCCTTTAAATCTTGCTTCGAAACAAATACGGAAGCGAGATGAAACAGGTACCCATCCGTAACAATTTAAAACGGTTTAGCTTAGGATTCGGTAGACATAAATCCTTTAATCATTAGCATTATATTTCATTGTTGATTAATCTCATTGAGTAAGGAATTGCAGACTACATATGAAACATAAATATTCCACTAATATTTCTACGAATACAGACATTGCAAATTACGTATAACAAATTTCAAGTTTCAGATATAAATTTAATTAAAATGATATTAAAGTTTTCGATAGCTACGACTTTAAAATGTTTCTTGTGCAAACGATAAGACGAGATTTCCTTTATAATCTTAATTCCAATGGTAAAAATTGACTTTCTAAATTATGTATGTTGATATTAAGCAAATATTTCATGTTCCACACAAGTGATGGATCGCAGAACACTCGACAAATATCTGTGCTAATATACCGTATGGATACAATATGGATCCTAGACACTCAATTTAGATAATCGGTAGACTTAAAAGATATCAATTCGTATAACACAAAGAAACACATCGAATTAAAATGAAATATTTTTTATACTTTTAATCAAACAACGTTTCAGCGCATATTCGCACCTTCTTCAGGTTTTTCTCCTCACAATCAAATTATTGTTACACCCAATTTTTAACAATTGACGTTAATTGATTTAATAACATCATATTAAAGTTACAGCTGGTGGTAAAAGGAGCATTAGTGCACCGTAATTACACACACTTTCTAAATAACAATAATAAAAATATATGCCTACGTTACCACCTTCTGCATTGAGATGTTATAACTATTAAGCTATAATTATTACATAATGTTAACGGTGCTAGCAATAGTCCTCTTTATAGCCATGCAGATCATAACCGTATTTACTTAAAGAAATTACATACATTGAATCCAAACGTATTATTATTATTATATTAATAATAATTAGTCCAAAAATTTTCAGCTTTCTGTCGGACAGGTAATTCGTGTGCACGAGCATTAGGAAATCTTATCAGATTCTGTATACGTATTAAAAATAAATAACTTCCGCCTAAAATAAATTATTTGTACATATTGTAGAATATTATACAGGCCTCCAAAATAATAAACTTTAGACACTTTTTTGTGTTTTACAGTGGTGAACTCAAAAACTAAATTCCCTTTTTCAGCCACGTAGGTTTTTATCGCAAAAAAAACGGGTGCATTGTTAGAAATATTGAGCTAAAGACAAAAAAAATTATGAAATGTATATTCTATTTTACATTATATAAAAATCATTAGAAACTTAACATTTCTTATACAACACAAAATTAGTAAAACTGAATGATATTTAAAAGTCTTCGTTTAGTACTTTTTTTGTGTAGGATCGCTGGGGAGCGTCCCTTTTGAGTATTCATGTTAACATTCCACCTACATTGTTAGTGGTTTTCTATTATCTTAACATCTTTATTAAATCTTTAACCTTGTTCGTCACTGACAGCACAAAGATTTTTGGGAAGTAATGAAGGTGCGAGTGGAGTAAATCTAGTTTCAGGCTCATGTTACAGCCTAAATTCTTGAAGCTTTCCAACATATCTGCTGATATTACCTCGTAGTCAGGATCCATTTTGTTCCCAAGAAATCTGGTTACAAAAAGTTTAAAGAATACCCATGCTGCTTTTTCTTTTGAATCCTCTTTTGTCTCAAAGTTGTCACCCTTAAAATATTTTCGGATGGCAGGTCCAACAAATGCTTCACCTTTTAACATCACTTCCAACAGGAAACTGCTGATATCTAAAGCATTGATAAAACCCAATCTGATGAAGTGGAAGAACAAGAAAATGTTTTGGATCTACAAAAACTGACCCTCTCGATATCCCTTGTACTAACCTCAAAGGTCTTTCCGACTTGCCATTATTTCTTAATGAAATTCTGTTTTCTGTCACGGCTATCCCATTCACATAGAAAACATGGATAATGCATGTATCCACTCAGTTGACCAAGAAACATTGAAATGTCACAGATCGTCCATTTATGGCTTGAAGGAATTATTACTTAATATTTAACTCTACATTTCCTAGAATATTAACATAAAAATCAAAAATCAAACTATAGAATATAAACAAACTAATAATAGTCATATAACACCAAAACTTATCCATCAAACTAAAACCACAAACACAAAAATACAAAACACACATCAAAAAAAAAACCCAAAACACCCTCCTATAACATCACAAATATAATAACCCCAACCAACAAAAAATAACACCACCCATTCACAAATCAATAAACCACCTCCTCATAATATAGACACATTCAACACACCCCCCCATAACAATATACACCACCACACCCACCAACCTCATTCCCACAACCTCCCCAAACTCAAAAACAAAACAACCCACTCCAATACCACTCCAAAAAACCATCAAAAAAATTCTAAAATAAATTTATCAGACTACACCAAATTCCAATTCATCCCTTCCCCTTACCTCTACCCATAAACTTTCCACCAACCCCCCCTGTACCCGTATACACGAGCCTGCCACGCAGCTAGGGCACGCGCATCAGACTTAAAATAATGAGGACTTCTCTTCTCGATATAGATATTCTGTGAGAGACACGCGAGCGAGACTTATATTACATCTTAAAAATCATAGAATTCCCAATCAAAAATCCGAAAACCCGTTACGAAGAGCGAACTCTCTATAGCAGTGAGCTGTCACTCACACACTATGCTCATATATAGTAAGGACAAACATCTGTAGAGAGAGAGATAGATAGTAGATGATGGGGTTTAGTGCGAAGACTATCCTGTTTGCAGCTATCATGTCGATTTCATGCACCCCAGGCCCCGGAGATGCGTATGTGATCACACCCTCCTCCACGCTCTCATTGGTCGCCAATACAGAAGGCCACTTCCAAATTTAAGTATATTGGTTTGATTTTTATTTAGGTAACCGTTGCTGACGGAATAATGCTGTTCCACGAAATTGGTTTCCGCGGGACCGTGTTCAAGTTAATATTCATTTTAATTAGAGTTAGTTTACGGCGAATTATTGGCAATTTACGATCTACTAATACCCTCATATGTTAAATATAAATGCTTGTAATGTAATTACTTTACGGTGAATTATTATGAATATCTCATAGTAAATTTGGATGGATGAGTGGACCACAACAACAGTCTTTGCCCAGTTAAAAATTACATTCTAAAATTAACGTTAGATTTATTCAGTTAGAGGAAGTCGGTGCGGAACGGAACACTTATTATTCAACAATTTTTGTAAAATTTTGGAAATGAGAGATCACTTCATAACGGTATGAAACAGTAGTTTATTCTGTTATTTAGTTAATTTAGTGTTTATATAACTTAAAACAACAAATTTAGTTTTTTCTTGAACCTTTGAAAATAAACTTACAAATTTCCCGTTATTATTTCTGTATGAAACTTTGTTTGGACCTATTGAAATCTTGATCAAGTGTTTATTGCAACGAAAAATGTAAAGAAAACTTGAAAAAAAAAGTTTTAAATTTATTAAACATTTGAGAATAAAACGAACCATGTTTCACATTTATTTATCGCAGCCATTTTGTGATGTTATTTCGGCTAGTTCTCTACTTCCTTACTAACAGAGCAAAGCAGAAATTTACTAATATATTTTTCCGCGGAATTGAATGTAAATGTAAAATCACTGTATTCACTTAAAACACTGATGTTGCAACTCAACAGACTAATGATATCATAAGTCATTTGAAGTGTTAAGAGATGGAGAGGAGTTATTTCATCTCCGGATGGGGAGATACCTGGGCTCCGTTTTCCGAGGGGACATCTGCTGGTCGGAAGCGTGAAATTGCGCTCGTAAAGATAGCTGACGCATCACGCAGGTGCGTTTCGCGAGGCAGTAATCCCGCACAGAACTCTTGTGGAAACATCCAAACTTCGTTACGTCAGTGCTGCATCTGCTCCAATCTCAGCACCAAAGTGTGTCACTAAGCTTTTACGCTATTCCACATTTTTGTTCAGTTTAAATGTACTGGTTCACAATTTGCATTTGGAAAACGTCAAACGGAATTTTTTATAATGAAGCGACATTGGCAGGGTTACTGGACAAGAGGTCTCATTAAAATACAGGTCACGTAATTTAGTATATCTGTAACCTGGTAACCTTTAACTCATCCCACTCGGAATATCGTGACGCAGGACCATATATACAATCAGTCTTTTTGCAGTAACCGAGTGGGATTAAATGTTGAAAATATGTTATAAAATCAGTGTTAAAAATATACTAATTAGTGTAGAAGTATCCAAGAAGCCTAAAAATGTAGTGAGAAAATAGACACAACATATCTTTCAGAAATCCTTTTTATATTCGTACGGTGATTCAGGTATGCAAGTGCCACAAGAACAACATAAACCAGGTGACAAACTAAGAAGCAAGACTAAAACGCTTGGAGAATTTTATAGAATCATGACCAGTGGTGGTCGGTGTATATGTGCTGACGTGCTACAGCACATTAATTTAGGAAGGATGATTTGTTTCGTAGTTTCAAGAGCAGTGTTTCGAGATTGTGAATTTCTCCATCTTGGCCATGTCACCACGGGCTTGATCTCTCTCTGTAATAAAAAAAAATCGCATACGCAGGCGTCCGCCCCCCACCCCTCCCCTCACTACACCACCCGTAAAGCTCAACAAACTCTTTAGTGATACAAGCGAATCCGGGGCGTGCCATGTTATGGCACACTGAGGTAGCCAGTTCAGGCTATTGCTTTTATTGACTAAGAATTATTAAAAAGGTTACTGTTTATGGACTTGTGATTTATTTGAATCAATGAAATGTTATTTTAAAGAAAAATCAAGTAAGGAGCGGCATTTCGAAGACGGATAGAACTACCACACGATCCTGCATTCAATACTACCACTATATGTGGTTTTTCGTAAAATTAACTTTTTAATTAAAATATGTACGATAGAAAAACAATGTCTTCTTAGAACTTGGTGCCAACGTATTTTTAAATTAAAATGCCGGAATGGAAAAAGAGTCAGAAATAAAAGAATTTAAATTCAGGCTTTCGCCCTCAACTTTCGTGGGCCTTTTCAGTTTATTAATTAAAATCTTATTGAAATTTCGTGTTACTACTCAACACCCTTGGCCGAGATGATTTTTTGCCATTCATTGTATTGTATTTATAATATTAAGTCGGATGAATTAAATTATTTTTGGTCGTTTTAAATTTTCCCCCTTTGAAAACGTAGGCACATCATTTTCCGAATTACAAACACTATATTATCAATATTTTACATATTTATCCTACTTGGCATGCTGCAGCTCATAACTTTAAAAAGTCACGAGCCAACTGATCATAGTAGCTATTGTTATGATTCATAGTATCAGATCTTGCGTTAATTGCGGCGATGGAAAATGTAATACGAAGCTCTTCGGACACAATTCCGGAATAGAATCTCGTGTCAACATCTTAAATCATTGTATGAAATGTATTGATTAAATGTTTGATTAAATGTTTCGAATTTATACAGTAGAATATTTTTCAATGGGATTTGATATATGCTCCTTGATACGGGAATTAAGTGCCTCTTTAGTTCCTCCTGCGTAGCAAGAATAAGAAACAAAAAGAGATTTTGCTATCGTAGTAATATTTCATCAATAATTTTGATAAATTTGTCTATTCTTTAAATTTGAAATAAGGGAAGACAAGAAAAATTGCATTAAATTTATTAATGTGTTTAACACTTCCTGTACCGCAAATAACTTTTTTGTATGTTAACATTCGTTCGTAAATAAATTTTAAATTATTCCTCCCTAAAAATGATAGTCACAGTTATGAGTTTACATTTATTACATGGAGAAACTATAACGAACTCATTTATTTCGATTTAATCTTGATACAAATATAGTGTACGTAATATTGAAACATTTTTATCTGTTCATTCAGCTCAAAAAGACTTGGAATATGTATGTTCGGTAAAAGTATAAATGTCATATTAATTCATAATATTTTGTTAACTATCTAATCACGATCGAACGATGTGATGTCTCCCTTTTTTTGGTAATATAGCGTTGTGTGTGTGTGTGTGAAGTAATAATCCTTCAAGTGCGGCACGTCGAGCTCTGATTGGCTGATGCAATTACTGTCTGTCCAACAGTCTCGTTAGAAGCGACCTTCTGTCTCCAGAATACAAAGTGAAGCATCCACAATGCCACTGACTTTGACATCTGCTACATATGACTACGAGTGGGTGGCAATTATTAACTCAATTTAGCGACACTTCCATTTGCGCGGCTGCTGTTAGGCTGCATTAGCGTCCCTTCAAATCTGATGATAATAAAATAAATATTACAACTATTTTAACGTAAAAAAACTTCTCTGCAATATTTTTAAGTTTGATTTCTTTTAGCTATATAAATATAACGGAGAGTTTAACAGACTTTATAATAATCAAAAACATTTTATGAATAACGTTTTCCGTTCATTTTTTATACTATCATCAGGTTGACTATAAATGTTTTGTAGCGGTATTTTCTTACCATAGAAACATAACCTGCTAACAGTGCAAAAATCGTTGAGGTTTAATAAAATATTTTTTGAATTATAATAGTCTCTTAATATTGTCCTTAAATTATCTTATTATTCATGACACAATGAAAGGTTTTTAAATATCTATTAAACTGGAAAATAACTTTTAAAATTACATTCATTAACAGAAAATACAGTGCATCATTTTAGTTAACTATAAGGAATAAGTTTGTCGCACTTAAATGAATTAATTAACTCCAGTTTAATGAGGCTCCAATTTACAAAACTCAAGAATGATGTTCCTTTACGAGAAGGTGATAGCTTCATGATGCTCGTTTGCTGAAGATAACTCTGGACTACAGTTGTTGACACTGAGAGCGAGATCGGCTTGGAACTTGGAAATGTATGTTCCCTCTTTTTTTCCAGAAGAACTATTATTAAATTATTCTATTTCTTACTTTGGGTCATTTATTGTATATATTTATAATACATCTCAAACTGTACAATGCTTTCTAATAATGTAAAGATAATGTAAAAAGGGTCGGACAACGGACAGTTCAATCAAACACGGACTGTACATACCTATTTCGAAGGCCCAATTTTCAAAAACTCCATTTTTGCCTCCATATGTTTTGCTATCACATTCTGCTGGCAGCCATTGGTAAATAATTCAAATCCAATCTCATGAATTTCATTCCTACGTTTACGTATAAACTTAATATGCTATTTAATAAATGAATTAGTTAAAATTTATTTGTTTTTTAAAAAAACTATATGGAGTAATAGTTACTAGTTACACAAGTTAATTTTCATGAAATACATTATTGATGTAATAATATCGTTATTTCAAATAACAATGGTGAAAGCAGCACTGTAGTGAAACATTGTTTGAGTCATAATGTCTCATTGTCCAGTTTTGAAAGCCAACTAAATGAACAAAATACAATTTATCCAATATTTCCATTTAAATAACTGCGAAATGAACTCGTCATCTGACAATTCATTGCGCATCTGACACGTACAGGACATGAACACTGGACTCACAATGGAGTAATTGATTATGCATTTGGTGATAACAATGCTTGTTTCCCACTCTGCCTGGAAACGGAACTTGTGTGTGTGGCTGAGTGTGTGCGTGTGTGTATTGCGCGAGAGGGGGAGAGGGAGAATACGCAAATAAAAGAATTCCATTATTTTGCATGCCTCTTTTTACAATTATATAAAATATAAACGTTAACGTCATTATGAATTAAATAATAATTTATTACAGTTAAAATTACAGTATCGAAAGTAATATAACTGTATTTGTGCATTGTCGTTTTGAACCTCGTGATAATGAATAAAAAAAGTTCTGAAATAGCTGTTAATATCTTGGTTAATTGAATTGAATTGAATTGTATATTCTCCTATTGTCGCAGTTTCATAATTTACCCTTTGTTATTTCACTATATAGGCTACTATGAAATTATGCCTCTGAAATCCGCTCTTAGCAGCTGTTTGTGTGCTGAAAACCAACGTCTGTCAACTGTTATTTTATTAGTAAAAGTTAACTCTTACATCACTAGACTTTTGTAACATTTTTAAATATCAACGGGGTCTAATAAGGATGATTGATGCGTTGGAATGAGAAGCGAAACTGAGTACACGTGCCTCCAATCCCTTGATTGAAGTCCACACCAATGAAGAGCAAAGAGTCCCCACTCCACTACCCGCCGTTCCACCCTAACGACTTCATCCAAACACTCTACCTCTCTCAAACTTTCATGTGATACTATATAGATAAATAAACGTATTCCACTTCTCCCTTGGCACAAGGCGCTGCAAAGCCGGAGATATACCGCAGTGGGGATGTGTCCATCGGAAAAACATAAATACAACAGTGTTAGGTACTTTCCGCCTGGACTAAAAGCTTTCCGGAGAATAGACCACCACGATTCATAACTGGCAGATAACAAACTAAACATTATTTTCCTCGCTCGATTTATTGAATAGCACTCTGGGAGTAAGTGAATCTCAATCGTTCAGTCATCATAATTGCGGAGTCAAGTATTGGAAATTGTTTGTCTCAAAAATATCAGATTTAGTCGATGTATTCAAAACACCTTAACAAACTCAAACAACAAAGCCACTATTTATACTGAAAAAAATATTTTATAAATACATTTTCATGATTTTTAAATAATTTAATAAATACAATAACTGGAGTAATCCTACGATAAATTTTACCTCCACTTCTTAGTACCCAGGTTGGGAAACACCGCATTAGATCATTTAGATTTATTATTATTCAATCCATTAGTCCTCGGTTGAGGAAATAGGATACGTCAAATATAATATTACAGGAAATATACAAAATTTTACAATTAAGAATTGAAGGACAAAAAGAGGAAAGATAAAATTCAATTTTCAGTCGACGGAGGAGGCAGCAGAAGATCGTGCGTAGGTTCCCGTCGAACATGAAAAAGAAAATAAGTCAGCAGTTAAATTATAGTAGAGTATAGTTGTAAAATAATAGGAGAATTTGATAGGACACAAGCAAATTGTTTTAGTCCTTCCTATCTACGAACTCTTTCAGTGAATAATACGCTCCATCCATTAGCAGAGATATACAACTCTTTATAAATCATTTTTGAACCTTTAAAGCTTTTATTTCTTCCGGGAGAGTATTGTATAGATTTATACCGGAATAATGAATGCTTCTCTTCCTTATCACAGAACACAAAGTGAATTACTAAGGATTTGCCGAAGCGAAACAATAATAGTGTTACTAAGCTGGGACCTCTCAGACATACGCCGACTTTACAGTAATTTTCACAAATATTGCCATTCGTACAGTTTATATAGAAATTACAACAAAACCTGAAACGTGAATGTTTCATAGTATTGCTGTGCAATTATCTGAAACGGCCGACCTCCTCCCCCTAAAAATTGAATTTGCGATTTATTATTTCACTTCGAAATTGTACTATAATGAATCTTAATTATTTAAATAGGATATTTATATAATAACGATAAACTTTATAATAAATACAAGAAAACAATTTACTTTAACAAAAAAAAACAATTTACTTTAATTACAATTTTGATATTTCATGTTGTTATGCCAGCACTTCTTTCGTCAATTACAACTACGTATATATTTATAAACATGATACATATGAATTCCTTAAACTTAAACAATTCTAACTCTAACCTCAGGGTCGCGTTTATGGGCCTTCTCATAGAACAGAATTTTAAACACAAAATCTACTCGAACCTGGCAACGAGTCACATAGTGCAGGTTCTAGCTCCTTCCTCCTAATCGGGTCATCTTTCTCCAGATCACAGCTGCCGACCTCCTATTCTTCCTGTTTCAGGAAGAATTTAAAAATCTTCCTTGCCACAATTCGAATCACAGTCATGAGTGAGAAGATTAGCGTAGGCTAGCTCCAAGCGGAATTTCTGAACAACTATCCAAAGTCTTCTCTCCAAAGAATATCTGTGTAAATCTCTTTCTACAATCGATCTGTCTTTAATCTCATCTCATCGGTTTCCCACAGCCTCCGATCTGCCACTAAAATCACTCTGCCAGGCTTTTTAAAGTCTCCTCCCTACTTCTTCAGTTTTTATCACCAAAGTGGCTGGGATGAATATCAACCAATAACATTTATGGCGATAATTGGGGAACTACACCACCCGACGCCGCCTAATTCTCACAAAAATTGGGAAATTCCCAAACCGCGACGCGGAGTCAGTTTTATTGCCCCTCGCTCAGCTGCTGTCTCCTTTCTCTTGACTCCATGCCGCCAAAAACCCGAGCAAAAGTGTTTGCCCGTTACAGTATTTCAATTTACCACTTTATAAGGTATCCGAGAATCATATGTTACCAATATATAATATATGAACTCACGGCTCATATGAAATAGCTTAGGGACTTATCAAGTCTAAATCGAGTCGTAATAATTATCTCTACAAATATCCACTGCTTATTCTTCATGATATGGTCAGAAAAACTGAGGTTAAGGCTGATGAAGAATTTCCACGCTAACCACGCAACTACAAAAAATACCCTAATGTATCATGAAAGGTTCGTGGCACCAATGAAGAATAATTCTTACATATTTAATGGACTTATTGTAAAGCTTAGAATTGAAATCAATCTGTGACTTATTTTTGTAAATTATGCCATTTAACTGTGAATCATTTAATCCGATACATTTTTATTGATCATTAAATGCCGATTCCTAAAACGCGACGTGTTTAAAATCCTATAAATTTTTTTATTCTTCAAAATATGTTGCATTTATATAGGATCTAATTTTTATCGCATGTGAACGAAGTTATATCACACAGAACATAGAATCATGTCATTTACTGCATATATGATCGTTTCATTATTTTGTTAAAATAAACTCAAAAGGTCTGTAATCGTTTAAATGTACATTTTGCTTATATTCAGCATAATAATCTTCAGTATCCCAGTTCATATTAATGAAGTAGATAACATTAATCTGTTATTACAATACTTATTAAAATATTCATAATTGTGAACTTTCCTTGGTACCGCCCGACGAGTTTTACCTTTCTCCTCCTGCCATCAAGCAGCACGCATTACGCATGAAAAATATCAGTAATTTGAGGAGGGGATATATTATCCCGAGTGATATGAAAACGTGCAACGTGGCTAGTGTCAGAAAATTATAGCAGCCCCGGTTAATTTGCTCGGGATTTACAGCAGCGGCGCTGTGTTTATTGAAGAAACAGCCAATGAGGTGCACAGTGCTAATAGTGCAGGTAATTATCAGTAATGGGCGTGCTGGGATAACATACGCGATGTGGCCTGCGTCCCTGTGCACCTGCGCTTGCGGCTCTCTCATAAACTCAACCACAATACATTCTCTTTTGCTTCCTCTCTTTGCGCAATCTAGCTGGTCATTTGGTTCTCCTTGTATAAGCAAAATACACATTTCTCCCAAACTACTACTTAATAGCTTGAGATAATTTTTTCGCCTACAAAGTCTATCCACTCTGCATTCATATGCCATCATATTATGATCTTTTTCTTGTTTTACTTTCCACGACTTGCAGCTTTTCGTTTTAGTTTATAATTTACTTGCTCTAACATGCGTAATTCCCACACGCTTCTTCCAATCTTTGTTTGACACCTACGGATAGTTGTCAACGTAGACTAATTTCATATTTTGATAAAAATTAGATTTTATATAAATGCGACATTTGTTGAAGATTTAAAAAAATTATTCAATTTGAAACAAATTTTTAGCTGGCTCCCTCTTCATTCTTCGCTCATCACAAAACAGACGTACATCTATGGCTACATTGGTTGGTTTGATCCCTTAGCACCCTGCTGAGGAAATGTGACAAGTTAGAAAATAATATTATATACATACTTTAATGAGAAAAATATAAATCTATGGCCTACTGTACGCTATGCATGTAAGAAAAAATATATAAAAGAAATAACTTAATTAAGTATTATGAATATAATATGCAGACTTGGTGTAATTTTGTTGTGTTCTGGGAGGGCGAGTATCGGTTGAGAGTGTAAGTTTTGGTTGTATGATCGTTGACTGTATTTCCGAATTAAAGAAGAAAATTTTCGGTGTATAAGTGTTGATTATATGATTGAGTTGGTGTGTTTAATGATAGAAAGGGGATTCACGAGAATAGGTATTAATTTATTTCTTATTAATCCGTAAAGTGGATTTCTTCTAAGGGGAGACACTATCACACTTACACTCAATTTCTGGTGCATGTTAATGCCCTAATTCAATAGTAACTGACGAATAAAGAAAGAATTAACGATCTCTATAATGGACAATTTCAGTAAAAAAGTTGAACAAGAATTTAGAAATTAATAATATAGACGTTTCGGCCAACACTTGTGGCTCTTGTCAGTACTTGAGACAGTAACAAAGATAGTAAAAATCCAAATAATCTTATATAGAATATTTAATAAACTCTTATACAACTGAGAACCGATCAAGACGTAGTTTTATTTAATGTGTACCTCGGAGAATACTTATTCAAATGATAATTATCTATGGATATTACTGTGCAGTACGTAGTAACGTGAAAATGACATCATTACTCATTACGTAAAGTTCGGTGTTTATGAATTGATACTGCAGAAAGATTTCAATCAAGTGTACTTCAGGTAAAATGAAAATATTTAAATAAACGACACTACACTTAATTTGAATCTGGGCTCATTTGGAAGCCTTGCCGCAGATCATGTTAATGGATCATTAACAGAGTTGTTGAAATGAATAAATGGGAGTTCTAATTGGTTTAAATAAAGAATGTAATGTATAGATGGAAATGAATTAACTTTACATTTAGTAATTGATATGATATAATAATTTATTTTACAAATTATTTTTACAAAGTCGGTTTTTTAAAGTTAAACAATATTTTTTTTACATTTACAAAATTAATTACTTATAAACTAACATTTAGAATAATGAGATCTATTCTAGGGTCGTATTTAAGAGCTTTCTCATAGAAACAGATTTAAAAACAAAAAAAACTTAAATCAAAATTGGCAGTACAAGGAATTGAAAGAAAGGTTACAAACAGAGCAATTACGTTTTACTGCTTCCCCTGGAACTAGTCGCTAGCCCTCAGAACTCGTGCATGTCCCCAGAGATTCCTTTAAACTTCCGCGTAGGAAATTGAATACACTGCTCATTTAATCTCCTTACGAATCAATCCCCACTCCAGTATCTAATTTCCCTCGGTGGTGGGGACAAAATCCTCTCCACTTAAAAGTATTTATAAATCCCGGACCAGCGCCAAACTGTCTAGGTTTTAGTGCCCTGTTCGTAACCTTCAATTTTTCTCAAGCCTACTGCCTTTAATTTTGAACCGCCAAATTCCGTATTTTGTTATGTTTTACTCATGTCGATAAGTATATATATCACTGATAAATCACCATTCCAGAACAATGGATACTACTCTCGTAAAAGTACTGAACGCTTTGTGGTACCGTATTCATGATATTCGCCGTTGATTAGGAATATATTAATATTTACGTCTTACCATTTATATTAGGAACGATAAAGAAAGTTGATGGGCAATGTGTACAATAACGAAAATTTCAAAACAATTGTGTTAGATGTAGAACAATTGGATAAACCAGGCAATTAAGTGAAAAATAAATACATCACGTTTCTGCACTCGTTGTTTTGCCAGGCTTGCCTTTGTCAGCTGGTCTGTGCGGAGTTGTTGCGTCTCTTGCTATCGCCTGAAGAAAGCGACAAGGTTAAAGAAAACATTGTGAGGTACTTACTTTTACTTTATCACTAAATTTTGTTCTTTCGTTGGCTACTACTTCATGCAATTATGATTCACAATTGCTTTAGGCACATCATAAAAGAGTCGGGGTAATAACGGATGCAGCTACGTTGAAACGCGTTTACATTATTATTTCAGGCAGACTCACGGACAGGTAGAAACTCTCCTACGTTGCTCCCTCTCCACTCCTTGCTCATCACAAAACTGACTTAACTGAATTGTCTCGTCCCTTCAAGCAACTGTCTTACAATCTTCTTCCGACTCACTAATATAATCTCCGAAAAAGCTATAAGGCAGAGAAGGGAATTTTTCTCTCTGTTCCAGCCAATGCAGCTGTGCATAAGCACACGTGCAGTGACTATTATTTTTTTCTGGCGTTGTCGAACCTGACGAGCAGGAACAAGTGACTTCCCGGCAATCTGCACAAGCTGCCGCTATTTTTCATATCACCCACACTTCACTTTCCACATCGCCTTTTGAAATATATTCCATTGCATCAGGGCTCAGTGTTGCTGCCGCTACTTCCACTACATATTCATTTCCTCGCACTGTCTTATCTATCCATGAACTTTTACAATTATAGATTATATTATGTTGTATTAAATCGAGTACAAAAGGGCATCAGCCTAATGGTATGCACATAATATTTCATATAAAAACACATTAAAACAGTTAACAATAGTTTAGAGTATTTCCTATTTACAAAGTAAAAATTCTAAACAATTTCTTCGTCAACAAACACCTTCACTAGATAAGAATCTTTTACGAAGTCGGTTAAAACTATTAATCGGAAGACGAATAGCATTGCAGACCTATATAAAAAATGAGAATTTATACACGTCTGATTTCTGGTACCAGTTTTAATTCTATGCCGGATTTTGTAACTTACCCTGTGCATTATAAGATGTAAGTGCACACAGAGTGAGGACAGTTCTTTCCCCTTTCTAATTTTTCCCCACCCCACATTCACTAACGTTTTCTTGTCAGTGCCCCGGCCACCCTTACTACCAATTTAGCTACTTATTGCTAATGACTGCACTAGAGGTTTCCCATACGGGTTCCAATAACGCGCACCATATTCTTCGTGTAGTAAACTAATGTTTTATATAATAAATCTTTGGTTCCAGCGCTCCCTTCCTTTATGTATTACACAAATATAATTTGTAACTTGTTTCTTCATAACTTTGATATGCGTACATTTTATAACATGTCAGGCAGCAGTAATTAGAATTGAATGACAAGAAAAGAAAGCAGAAGTGAAGAGAGGAGTAAGACAAGGATGCAGTCTGTCGTCCATGTTTTATTTTACTTATATATAGAACAGGCGATGAAAAAAGTTAAAAATGGATATGGAATCAAAATGCAAGAGAAGAAATGAAAACTCTAAAGTTTGCTGATGACATTGTGGTATTAGAGGAGTCAGCTGAAGACTTGGAAAACCTTATACATGGCATGAACGTGATCCTGGAGGAAAAGTACAACGTGAGGATTAATAGAGGGAAAACCAAGGTAATGGAGTGTAGTATGTAATATAAGGAATAACAAAGGGCGTTAGATTGGGAAGGGAATTTTTGAAGCTACTTAGGAAGCATAACAACTAGGTATGGTAGAAGTATAGGTGGTATAAAGAGTACGATAGCACAGGTAAGAAAGGCTTTCGCAAAAAAAAGAGAAATTTACTTACGGCTAATATAAGTATGATTATTAGTGTCAAATATATTTTGTGATAAAGCAGGGCTACAGCGCAATTTAGAGCCTTTGGCATATGAGAATGACTGTAAAAGATGTCAAACAGCTGTTTAAAAAGGACTTCCCACCCTCCCTCTGGACAATAATTCGCACGGCGAACCTTCACGGCCTAGTATTATTAACATCCTAGTCAGTCACGGTTTAACAATCAATCACGTTGTCAAAGAAGTCACCTGTTTGTAAAATAAGAAGTGATACAAATTGTGACACGGGATTCTCCACACCTTAGTTGGTTCATAAGTAAAATGAAATATTTTTGAAAAATAAATTTGTAGGCGTTCGCATGAAGCCAGCCACCTTGCTCCAACCAAAACTTTTTTCAGAATGCCATAGCAGGTAGTTTCGTTATCAATCACACAACATGTCCAAGCCTTTGCTATTTTGCCGCTTCCCGCTCCGGAGTTTCCAACAAAAGACTGTTCAAGCATATAACCTCGCTCTTCATTTTTTGCAAAGACCATTTGAAAACCATTCTCGAAACACGCTCCTTGCCCACGCGCTGAATCAAGTTTTATACCGATAATTTTTTTGCTTGATAGAGATCCATAAACTTTTACATATTTAATATTTAGTCAAACTTTTATGGGAAACGAATCGCAGCAATATATTTAAAATATGGGACAGTTCAACTATTAATATATAATAAACCTAACAGCTATAAAAAAACGAAAAATAAATTCATTTTTTAAAAAAAATATTAACATAAACATATATCACGACAGCCATACAAATACCAAACACAAACACCAACAAAAAATTTTACATTATCATGTCATATCTATAATCTGTTTATTTTAACTTAAGTTACGCACATCTTTTAATATCAACTTAAGTCCATAACAATCTTTCAATTGTATTTCAAAACAAAAAGGGCACTGTTAATAAAAGTAAATTGAGTAGTTTTGTGTATAAATTAGACTGTAATGGCTGTCATCTCAAGTATGTTAGCAAAAACCAAAGGAAGGAGTAACGAACACACGTACAATTATAAAACTACCGCAGGATAAACTTTTTCATGCCTAAACAAAATTTGAAAAAAAATCACCAGTTCAAACGCGACAATGTTTTAGATATAGAAAGCAATTACCGTATGAGATTAATTTCCGAAAATTGTACATTAAATCTGATCCTGAGTAGTTAATAATCGTAGACTTTCACGGTGTATAATTCTGATAAAATCTTCATGGTTAACCAACCGGGTCAGGCTTATAAATAAACTCAACGTTTCCACGGACATTCTTTGCCGTCATCATCAGATACTGATGGCCTGATGACGGCGGCAGGGAATGTCCATGGAATTGTTGAGTTTGACCCGGTTAATTAACAGTAAATATTTTACCTTAAGTAGTACTAAATCCAGAATTTTATAATTAATATGTTTCATATTTCTTAGCTCCATATTATATATTTTTTTCTTTCGACAAAAATACTTTAGTGCAGTACATATATTTTCACATTTATACTAAGTCACTGCCAGAATTGGGTCCGAATAAGGGCAGAAACATTTAGTAAACTTATAAGCTATTAATAACAAAAATTAATTTCATTGTCTATCATTAGCTGTTGTTTAATTAAATTTTATTCATACAGACGCAAACCCGTTATATTTAGAATTCAATTAATAATAAGTGAAATTAAAGAACTGCCGCATCAATTCCACCAAAATGTTCATTTTTCATTTAAATTCACATCATTTATCTGTGTTCAGTTAAACTGAGATTCATTTCAAGGACAAATTAATGTTTTTATCTATCAATTAAATCCTTCTTTGCTACTTTGAGGGAATACGGGTTAACCAGAGCGAAAGCTAATGAACGGTTATATCATGTTTCAACTCACAGTCGATCTGCTTAACAGACTGAGAGCTCTTGAAAGGAAGTATGTAAAAACCGTCCTTCCGTGCTCTTTTAGGATTCATGCGGCACCTTTGCAATCTTCCCCGCGAAACCAAGCTGTCATTCCTTCGTGGGCCAAGCAACTCACCTCTTTGATACTGTACCGGTCGATACACGTTGTGCTTGTCGAGTATCTTAATTGGAGCTGTCACTTGCAACAGGCATCCCAGCCGTTTGTATCTGCACCCTTGCAGAGTGACAAGCTGATAAAGCACACCAGTGCCAATCACATACACTAGAGGGCGAGCACTCTGCCTCGTGCTTGCGGAGAAAAAAAATAAATTCTCGTCATTGTCTTCCATTATTAATAATGTTCTATCCCAAATCAAAAAGAGAAATATTCTGAAAGTTAAATCCCAGTGTTTTGCTGTGACAGAAGTATTTGTTTTAAGTGGCTTATTTATTTCTAAAATGGAGGGGTGAAAGGGAATGTAACTAACAACAATTTTAACAATTTATGATTTTATTAAGGGTAAAATTTTCAATAGTGTTCTCTACTAGCTGAAGCATGGAAATTTTATTCATTTAAAGTGGGCTAAATTTCAGGGCATTCGTTTTCATGGTACTCGAACCAACAGTGTGGCGGAAAAACATAACGTGCAGCAGAGATTTCCCTCATTTATGTTATAGCCGTGAATGAACCCTGCCTTTTGTTCTTCTTTCTGCGCCTCTCAGTCTTCTCGTCCAGGTACCAGTGACGACTTCCAGGAAACTGGAGTCGATTTCTAAGACGGCAGGCAGCGAGTTGTGACGATATTTTCCTTCTCACGAACGGGTGTGATATCGGAATGTCTGTAACTGAGATTTTCGCATAAAAGTGAACGGGTTTTATAGTCTCTAAAATTTAAATATAGTGGTAGAACATTGGTAAGTTCGGAAAAATTTCATCTTTTTCATTTCATTAATGTAAAAGTATAATTTATAATACAAAAGATATATATACATTTCTTCATTCATTTTAATTTTTTAAACCCAGTGTTTAAGAAATGTAAATAATAAACATTTTCGATGTACAATTTTAAAACTGACAGAAAGGGTCCATGTTCATTCTGAATAAATTAACGAGGGGAGATATTATGGCAAAAATGAAATAATTTGGCATGAGAAGGTTTTCTAACGGAATGTTAATATAGTTTTATTTTTCTCTTATCTGTAAAGGTCCAAAATGTGACCGTGAATATCCCTTTGTCGCCCCACTTGCAGACTATCTTCTCAAAATTACTTCTCTTTACAAAAAGAAAACTGTCCACTTGTTTTAAAATTACTTATATTTCCCACACACTCGTCGCACTGTTACTCTTCTCCTTTCGTCGTATTAACTACTTCAACCATTGACCAACGACTGTTTAAAAACCGTCCCATATTTACAAGGAGTTCCTCAGACGTATTTCGTCCGCTGAACACGGAGACCCAACAGCGAGTCTTCAAATCTCTGACTTTGTAACTTCCCACCGTCTGTGATCAATAGTTCTTCATACATTATATCAGCAAGCTCCACCCCCGCCCCTCCCCCGGCGAGCCTACACTACTGTAATAATGAACGGTAAAATATTCTAGTTTAATAAATTTGGGACTCAATGACACGAAATATATGTGCGATGTTGAATAAGCGTACTTTATATTTTCGTTATGAAGTGTCCAGTAGTCTGTAGGTAAAACTAGTTTACATTTTTGTTGTAGTCCACACGCAGCTTCATTTGTTATAGCACTGGTTCATGCCGTTGACATACTATTTTAATTTGAATAAAGAATATGTTGATTTTCATAATTATGGCTTCATGAATCTGTTCGGGATATGATTTGACCGTTTGAGGAAGGATAATAATGTAATAATATAGCTGCAGATAAATAAATTGTCATGTCTGAATACGACGCGCCGTTTTGTCAATTATATGTCAATTATATTTTTGGGATCGAGAGGGGGGGGGAGAGGAATAGGCCGGAACTCACTTTAAGACGAACTTTTGTTAAAGCAGCCTTGTAGTGTAAAAACTTTTCTGAAATCATTGACGCATGGAAACAATTAGTACTTTGTTCACATGTTGAACGTAATCCGTTAAAGTTAAGTGATTATAAGTAAAGGTGTGATAAAATGACCATGACCCTACTTTTTATATCCCGTTTCTAAGAAAATATTTTTAGAAGTGATAATTTTACTCCACCCTCTTTTCTTCTCTGACAACAATACTCCTCTCCAACTTCCCAGTTCTTCTAATGTGTCACTTAAACACCGTGCTATTTCTCACGACTTAAAATATTGGTTACATAAAACTTTTATTAAAAATAACAAGTATACGGGTAATTAAATATTTTCCTGCGGCATTTCTTTCGATAATTCGGAATGGTGAATTTTTTATATACAATTTCTTCATCCACTCAGTTCCGAATACACTACTCGTATTTCACTCTTTTCAATTGGCTTATCTAATAAGAATACTGGATTTAATCATTTTCTTAATTCTTCAGATATTTGTTTAATGTTAGGAAGCGACTCCTTCCCAACGTCTTATAACGAGTCGCACTCTGCAAAGGTCCCATTTCAGGCCAATATGAACCGTCGTGTTACTATCCGGGGAATGGAGTAACCCTGTAGAAGACGATGTGCTTAACTACAGGAACACCTGTGCGTGGAGTAGATTATACGACGACTCAGTAACATTCGGCGCCCTTAAATCAGCACGTTGGCTTGGGTCCAGCGAAGCCCGCCTCTTCGATGTCCACAGAACCTAGATCGAGCCCTCCTCACGATGTCAATAAAACTAGACACGAGATCTGGTGTAGGTACAGATTATAAACGATTTCCATTGAAACGCTATAGCGCAAGACCTGGATTAAAAATATATATTACATATTATATATAAATGGTAACTGCAGGAATATAAACGTACAAAATAGAAAAGTGGAATTAAACTTATTTGTTATTGAATTCTACTTGAATCTAATATAAAAATCGAATATATTGTATTACTATTACAATTTCAGGAAAGGCTTTGGATTTCCTTACATATAAGTGTTTGTTAATTTATCGATGCAGGCTGTTTGATAAACATAACTTGCAGTAACTGAAGTGAATGAACGATGTACTGAACTGAAACTAATCTACATTGAAGTTGAATATACGGAACTCTCTGAGAAGACGCTTCAATATATGGTTATATGCTTACCACTTTGTGTGAGTGGAATCTTGCCCTGGAAAGGCAAACTACCTGCCTCTTCATTTATCATAAAGGTTACCGTGGGATTTGCAGCTGAGATCACACTGATAAATTTGCCGATATTCACTTACCTCACTTATGGCTAGAATAACCCTCACCTGTTAAAAATTTCAAATAAATTAACCACTTAATTTGTGGGGGGCAGTCCTTTTTTAGGTAAAAGAAAAGAAAAAAAACATTAAATTATTTGAACATCTAAATTAATTAGCTTTACAGTGTTCGCAAAACTGATTGAAATTCTTAATCTTCAATTGTAAATGAATTTTAGATTTACAGGAAATATTGGAAAATATACGCAGAAAAACCTTCATGTCAGGTAAATTTTTCAACAAACGAATGTCACGAACCACAGAAATTACGCTGCTTGGTTCTGAAATTGTAAATAGTAAAACTACACATAAAACTAACCACTTCACTTGTCCAATCATACATTCACAGTTATTTTTAATTACGGCACGATTATAGGACGTTGCACACTCTGTTGCGTAAATTGAGCAAGTAATGAAGACCGGATGCACAGAAATGTGAACACATCCAAATATACAAGTATTTTCATAAGTTTTCAAGTAAATATTTATAGAAATGCAAATTTTTCAGTGCAACAACACACAATTTTATCGACAGTAATTGAACTACTATAACTTGCCTTTTTAAAAATAACAATCCAAATTATCCATTTCTGAAAATTTAGCCCTGCAGATTTTGTATTACATTAAGAAAACTTCACACATTAAATAAATGTTACTTATAAATTTTTCAGACAAATTGACTATTGTTTTTTTAGATATGAACACAATAATATTTGACTGGACTAAGAGCTGAGTTATTGTGAGTTAGCTACAGGCGTCTATAGTTTCTGACTGGCATAGGTACAACACCACATTTGAGACAGTTATATTTTCAATTAATTATTTTACTTTTGGTGTGTATTATGTTCATATAAAAGACTTAGAGTTTTGAGAAAGGCAGTTACGTATTAAACCTATACTTTATTTAGAATTATTTTTGAAATTTTATTTGCAAGTTTAATAACGTTTGAATGAAATGAAAGTGAATTATTTAATTTATTAAACAACAGTATACAACCTTTAGGTCCTTAAAATTAGCCTCTTTACTTGTGTGATTCACGTATAAATTTTCAGCCTTACTAAAAAATTCTTGATAACATTTTAAGAAGAGATTTCAAATTTAAGGAACAAAAAGTTGTGTTATATTAATTTTTCTGACGTTTCGACTGTTGTATTATTTATTTCAGTCAGTTACTGTAAAATACTAAAAGTATAGTATTGTTTATATTTTCGTTTAAATTATCATTGAGATATTTAAACGTAAAGCAGGATTATATTATTTGCAGTCAGCTCATTACAATGATAACAACTATAAAAATAAAATGTGAAATTAAATTGAACAAACAAATCAAATTAGAAATCATAATCAGGAATAAAGCTTCAAAGTTTATTCATTATGACAGCGAATATCTCACTGACACGGAACTATTTGAAGCTCCTACTTGTGAATTTCCTTCTTGTCTTCTAAACTATTCCGTATAATTTGTATTATTGAAAAATCTGGATTGGTTTCAGTGTTAATTGTTAATTAATAGAGGTTACATTCCGAGAATGAACCTTCTGCTGTGTGTCAGAATGGACATTTGCCTAAGCGTCCTCTTCGACATAACCGATAATTGAATATTCTTTTTCAATCGTCAACCGAATTTTGTTATTGTGGGCAAGAACGCATCAAATATGTTTTCAGAGGTAATACGTCATCTCCCAATATTAGAAATAGAGCTAACATGCTTCCCCTTGGTAGTAGGGAGTTTTCAGAAACCTTGTACATTCAATTTCCATGAAGAAGAGCTTCAACACCTCATTCTTCTACAGAAATATTAAACGACAGCCTTTGGATTAATATTTATAAAGACTTCAAACAGGGCAATACAACCGCCGTCCACCATCGGCAGAGACCGAACTGGGAGCGGAACGTGACTGGCATTGTAGTGTGAACACAATAAGATTTGAACGGACCAAGAGCGGAGCGTGACATGCACTATAGCGTGAATTAGGACTGAGTGTGTCACGTTCAATTAAAATACCAAAAGTATAGAAAAATTCCCTCCGTTTTTCCGTGTACTTCCTTACAAAAATATCCCTTAAATTAATGACTTGGACCTGTGACGTCACATGGAACTTGTCATAGGCCAGAACAAGCTACTCAGGGACGTGACTGGAAATCGTCCAAACACGCGGGAATGAGGTGTAGGATTTTTTAAAAAATTCCCTCCCTCGAACTAACTTGACTATAAATGACTAAGAATTAAATCAGTTAAAATGAAGTGTTTTAATGTTACAGTAAACCATCCCAATATTCTTTTTTGGCTCTACAGTCCATTGATAATACTGGGTCGACTGCGGACTGTCATCTTCCGTGACACGTGGTCAGCGTATCGAGTCTCCAGCAGTCTTAATCCCGGTCTTCACGACCATGGTGGCTCAAACATACAAGTCCATGCAAGGATTCGAATCCGGGACAACTGAGTTGACAGGCAACTTTAGGACCATTCCTATCACGGCATCAAAAATGAAAATCAGTCATTCAACTGACCTAACAGCTATTTATTTACCAATAACTGACATCACATTAATATTCAATTTCAAAATACATAACAAAGCACAGTAATAAATGTTGTCAGAGATTAACCACAGTGAATATATATGAAATTACATTTTAACGGAGCTTTCTTTAATGCGTACGTTGTCCTATTTGGTTTTTATTCGTCTTTCATTCCATCGTACTGACCAATAGCGTAAAACATGCGGTGTAGTGAGGTTATAAATAAAAGAAGACTATAAATAATTATTCATGTATCATCAATGGGATTAATAAAAATGCATATGTGAAAAACTAAACATAGTTTGTTTAATGAAACAAAAATACATTTCATTATTGAAGTAAATTTTAACGCGAAAGTTTTCACATTTAAAAATGATTAAGCTTAAGCTTAAACGATACTAATAAATATAGAATCACGCAAGTGATTTCCATTTGCCTTGAAAACCGATATCGCCTTCAAACACTTTCCCTTTATATTCTGAAACTCGAATGCGTTCCTAGCGCAAGAATAATTACAAAACTTCATTAACGGAGACTCCGGAACACCTTTGTACTTCTCAGAGTGAGGTTTCGAGGAAGCCAGATTGAGATGCGAAATACGTATTGTCATAATATAAATAAAACTACTCGTTTTATTGAGTTCTGTGCTACCTACCTACTTAAAAGAAACAAGTTTTCCTCTCTTATCAAACAAGTTATTATTAATATTTTTCCTTTTGTCAATTCTGATTTAATGCCATTAGAGTCCTTGTCATTAATTATTTCAGTGTACCGTTTTAGCTATTGACCAGATTTTGTTTATTCATTGACTTATACATCGAAATGATTGTCATAATAACTTGAACAATAGTTACGAAGTTCCAGGTTATCGTTTTCATATCAAAGAGTCAATGCATCTGATTGATGAGTTTTTTTAAGCTCAGAGCGTAAGATGTTAATTAAATTGAGAAGGTTTGTTAATTTAATTTATTTAATAAGTTAATAAAAAACAAACCACCCACGAAATTAATTTTATTTACAAGTTTTGTCTAAAATAAAAGGTTTGTAGCTTTCAGTTAATACAATCATATTCAACTGAAAAATTACAAACTCTTTGTCATAGTGCAATTAATAATAATACGTCTAAATTAGCTGGAAGCTGATTTTTTATTTTTTGACAAAACGTCGTAGATTATTTGAATTTCATTTCTGTAATTCCACTGTATCGTCCTAGCGAGATGAATATATTTTATTTATTCTACATATTACTATTTTTCAAATGAATAGTAGTATATTTAGGCTAGCCCTGTCACAGAGTCAAGAACTGTCTAGGCCAAACGCCTTTTCCTTAATTGTGAATTAGTTCACCTGTTCACACTATGCAACTGACGGTTTTCTCAAAGTCTCATAAATCGTAAATGAAATAGTTGGTGGTTAGTGCGTATGAGCTCATGAATTAATTTATGAAGAATTATTCGCTTCGTAATTTTAAGGACTTTATAATAACAATATTTTAAGACTCTGAATTTCTTCTTCAAATTCGAAGACTTTAAACTGTTTGCCTTCCAGCGCGCTACCTCACGCTGAAGAAACACAGCTGTGCTATCCGCATTGTAGCACACAATTCCCGTCTGGAAAAACAATGCTCATGCGCAGTATAGAACTTCAGCCCCCTGTATCTTCTCTAAAGTCAATAAGCGTATACTTCTTTGAACTACATTATATCATAGCCGTGCCATTGAGGTGCCGCCGTAGGTGAACAACATTCGCACCGAAATCCAAATAAATTTGAACCCTTTAGTAATTAGAAATATTATGGTAAAATAGTTTATATATTAAAAACAAAAATAGTATGTGCACATTTTGTGTAGTATTTAGAAGATAAAAATCATGTATTATCATATTGCGAAACCTACCGAAGGATCCTACATAAAAATACTATTGTCATGTGTGGCTTATTCCTAAAGTTAAATTTATTTAAAATATGTACGAAGGAAAGTGCATTCGTGTTACAAATGTGAATGAACTTTGTTGTAAAATTTTCTGCTTTTAAAACTTGTGCATTATTACATGTAGACGGAATTACAAATTTAGCATATCACGAGCCCCAGGCAATTTGGTAACATTGTCCCTGTTTTTGTGTTGTTAATATCTTACGTAATTATCCTCGTAAAAATATTTCGACTGGTGATGTGGCACATAACCTAAAAAACTCGTCCTAGGCCTAGACTTCACTGTCTGAGGGGAAGTAAACCCCAGTTTCCTTGAAACAATAACAAACACAACTTCTTCTCCACATACATACACTGTCGAAACTAGATGAATCGTGAAGGTAAGACATCGTACTGAACCTGAAGTGTATAGGAATACTAACTATGGAAATATTAGGTCAATCTCTATAGATTGTTTAGAAATTTGAGAATGTCCAGAGATAAACAGAAACCACATTCAAAAACTTCCTCTGGTTTATTGTGTGATTTTCGGTTTCCGTGTAGTAAGTAGCTTGTGATCCTCATTACTTGCTGTCAGTGGCAATTATGGGCAGCCTGTCAGACCGAGAAGCTCGGTAGTCGTGTGTGGCAGTGGCATCTACGACTCAACTGAACCTCAATTACAATTGCTTGATGTCAGACGCACAAGGCAGCTTCTCTTCCTTCACACCACAGCTGCCAAATTTACAAGCATATAGGTAACCCCTCGGATTTGTGATGTACCAAATTTCTAATGTTATTCAAATATAAACACCTCCTTTGACGAACATAATAAATGCTTAGAACAAAGCTCAAGCACAAACACTATTAACAGAATCAGCGAACGAAGTAACTCAAGTCGCAAGCCTGATTGTATTTATCTCAGACTAAGCACTACACACGTTTGATTTGAGCTGAACAACCTCTTGTTCAGCATTTATACAAAAACGCAGTATTCTCGTCACAGAAGGTGTTTGCAATTTGGCGATTGTACAGAACCACACAGGCCGATCAGGCAATATCGGACAAATCAATAACATCCATATATTTACTGTAATTTGCGCTCTACACCGGATGGTATTAAATACGTCCCCGAGTCGGCCACAAAAACACATTCAATTAATCTACGTACAATAGCATTATAACGGGGAAAATGTTAAAACCAGCCTCATCAATATTTATGCGTAAAATGGGAAAACGTTACAAATAGAAATAATTGTTTCAAAATGGAATCGTCATGATAATATATCTAAATGATTTCAATTTCTAGTAAGCCGTATTCAAATGTTTATTAATAATGTAGAGTAAAAGTGTTTAATTTAGACATCCTCACTGTTGAAACATGTTTCATGAAACGAAAAAAATTCACACTCCACTCGTGCCATAATAATAGTTATATATTATGCAGAAATTCCCTGCCTAGATCTTGGTGACAATGGTTATTGGAAAAATTAAATCTGAATCTTCATGAAACAGTTCTCTTGTTTCATAAAACGATGTTTCATGTACCGATTCAAATTTCTACTCACTGAAAATTATATTTGAAGACAAATTCCCAGGTCACGTATGGAGAGTCGTGGCTTTTGTTTAAAAATTATCCCCTGAATCTACGAAAAACAGGCCAATCATTAAATACAGGGCACAAATGAGTTCTGTTTCACGAAACATGTTTCTCAAGCGTGCACCGGGCATTGTGTTTTTAACAGACGTTAATTTAAGATGAAGTGTGAAAATGAGATTAATTCGACGAAAAGAGAAGAGTGATATTGTAAGGAGATTGTAAAGAAATATAAATGAAGCGAGTTTTAAAAGTAGAGTCCTATAATTAAATTCACGGAAAGTTATTGAATTTAGATAAAGTTTCTAGAAGACAAAAGGAGGACTACTACATTATTTAAGAACATTTATTATACTATATAAAGCCCATTTAAATTTTTTGCCTCAAAAAATGTACTTTTATGCCATGAAGCTAAATTTTGTTATATTATTTCCCTACTAGAATTGACCGTGATATAAAAAGCACGTTTTTTGTCCTAAAATTGTACAACCGTAAAATATGAGATATTTATCTGACACTAGTTGGATGCTTAATGTATCTGAAATAATATAATATTTCACAAAGGAATTATATCCTAAATTACATTTTATGCGCAACACTCATTTTGTTACTTTTTGCGCACATTTATAAATTTCATTCCAAAAATTATTATTTATTGGAAGAGCGTGGTGTACCAGAAAATAAAGCGTAAGTTTTTATTTGTATTTACAATAATTGTTTTATTCGTTTTTATATCATAGTTTTTAATTGTGTTATATTTATATATACGAGATGAAATTCCAACGTGAAACATAACATCGTATGGTATTTAAAATAGGATTTCATTAGTTTGTGATGTATTGCATTACGTCTGTATAGTAGTATTTATTAATACACACTAAAAAGCGAAAGAGGTGAATGTTTTTTCTGTTGTATTCGTTATATCCTTCAGTTTCTCTGAACAAATGACTCCTACCATCGATCTAGTCGACCTGGAAAATGATTTCCACGATTCCTTATTGTTTATATTATGAGTATTTTTATAATCAGTTTTTAATTAAAAATATTACGGTGATGAAATAAGTTCGCAAGGCTCCGCGTGGCGTTCGCTGTTCCAGATAACCGCGAAACTCGTGTGTATCATCTGTAGAGTTCATTCAACGCTTAAGTAGGGGCGTTAATAATGAAGCAGGTTCTTCTATTCTCCCTGCATCGCCGGAAGCTCGCCCCGAAATCGAGAAAACAATTCCTTTCTCCTTGAAGCTGAATGTGCATTTGCGAGAGATGAGGAGCACAATGGAATTTCGTCGACAAGGCCTTCGGAAACTTTTAATCACTGTCCAAGTCCTACTTGGAAACTTCCCCTGCAGCTTTCGGATTTACCATCGTATGACACGAAAAAATAAGGACCTTTGTATCGTTTGCTCTCAACTTTCACTTTTATTCACTGTTTACAAAGATTTTTCTCTCATACAAGAACATAAAACAATATATGTAATACATGAAATATAACCCCCTTTTGCAGTTGCATCCTATGCTATTAAAAAGGATTTACCTGTTTCAGGATCACCCTCTTGTAGCCTGTTACTAAAAAAAGTCACCTTCTAATTAAAAAACTGTTTTAAATTTTATTATTTTACATTCTAACGACGTAGAATCGATATATTTCTATCAAATATCATCATACTAAGCATAATTATACTCATTAATAATAACACTTGTAGAATTTAAATCAGCGTTGAATTAACCAAAAACCGTCTTCATAATGAAATTTTTATTTACAATAGGTTTTCTTTTCTTTCTCAGGCTTTCGACTAACTTGTCATTTTCAACCTTAAAACAATATTATGGACAGTAATTTATATTTATATGACAATAAAACAATTGTATAATCTATTACATATATACATACGCGTTTAAAATTATGTGTATAAATTAAACATTCAACGTTGACGACGTCTTGTTAGTGTAGCAAATGCCACCTTTGTAAATTATTTATTTATATACAATCCATTAAAATCATATGTAAAACTTAAGGACTAATACACATATATAAAATAAAACCTTACAATGTAATAATTACATTTTAGTTAAAAAAATGGAATTTTAATTTGTTTAATATTTCTGCATATTGTCCGCCAATTTCTAAATCTTTTTTCCTACATTTACTAACAATATCTATATTTAAATTGAAAATAAAATTATCACTACGACTGTTTTTGGTTCATCCAACGCTTCTTAACACAATTATATCTTTTAAAATAATTATAACTAAAACAGCAGCCAAAACTTCCGATACACGCACTTCCAATTTTTATCCGAGAAAAGAAAAATTGGAACTCAGACTATACATAAATCTTGTTACACACAAATGCATTGTAAATAACTCAAAGCTCGTCTGTAAAGAGGCATCAACAGTTCAGCGCAAATTTCACCTGGTTATTTGAAACTATGAAGCCATTAGAATACAATTTGTTCCTTTTTTGTTAGGAACAGAATGATGTCTCCCTTCCACGTTTCGCGGAACCACGGGCCGAGTTTTTGAGTGCTCTTGTAATTAGTTTTCTCGTGAATAATTAACGTCCGAGCAAACTCATGCAGCTGTTCTGAGCTCACGTCAGAGCCTTTCAACACAATGCAGGTTTAGCAGTCACCGCCACATTTAAATGTAAAGAGCTTACATTTCTCATGGTACGTATTTCATCACGTTTCATATTCCACATTTTAACTTCGTATGAACTGATTGGTAAATTTCGCTTGGTAAGCCAGGTACGCGGAAACATGTATGAAGTGTGGGGCAGATAAAAAGCACGTTGACTGTCTTAGTAAAATGAACTGTATAGAAATATAAATTAATAATAAGCCTATTTGAAACGCTTTATTTGTTTCCCAAGCGAAATTAACCACAAAATCAAGTAGATACATTGTGGATAACGTGCTTCTGTAGTTGTATATATTTTCAAGTGTCGCATACGTTAATAAATTCAAAGCATTTCTTATGAAGATGTTCAACATCGACAAAGAAGGAGACGTCTAAGAGGTTAACTTCCTCCTGAGCAAATTGCATGTCCTTGATTTTAAACCAGAGTTTCTAAACTATGGGTCCCCAAGCCATGCAAACTGAGCTGTTCCGGTGTCACAGACATTAAGTTATTCACTCTTCTCATAAGAGCAGTCTGCCAACAGCGTCCAAATATGGTCGACGCATAGAGACACTGATCGAAGAGACAGATTTACCTGATGCTTGCTTTTCTAATATCTCTGCATAATATTTTGGTAAGAGTAAAGAGTTAGTCACAACCTACTTATTTCCATCAGTACATTGTAATATACTCTTGATTGTTATTATTATTATTATTGTGGGTGAAAGATATATTTTAATATAAATAATTAAAAATAAATGGACGTATTATTAAAACGTAACATTTATTCAACAAGAGTCATTATTGAAATTTATCGTACAATAAAAATTATAGTTCTAGCAACGATTTAACTCGGTATTCTATTGTGGGGCAAAATAGAAACGCTTGATGATTACAATAAATTTTGAATATGGCATGGACCTTGGTTATATGCGAGGTATGGGTTACCCAACATGCGAACAGTATAAATCTGAAGTCGTGCCTTAGCAGTCGTAAAAGTCGTCCGAAGCAGGTTGTCTGGCATAGATGAAGGTAATTGTTGAGTGGACCAGTTGTTGGTTGTCTGAAACCTGACTTTCCACAGACCTCGATATACGAAGTGAGAATCTTTCCCACTGTCATTACTGTTTACAGTCTCTCTATTAAGACTGTAATAATCAAAACTGGAACTGAGCTTCTCCGAAGAACTGCTCCACTCCTTCAGGAACAATCCAGCAATGAAATGTTTATTGTATTGACTTACGCAAGATACAAAAAAGGTTTTGTCCTCGTGAGCTCTTTCTTAGCCAATGTTTGAAATCCGTGACAGACAATTATTCGTATTCCTAAATATGTCTCCATCTCTCTCAAACCCTATCCTCCTCAGTCCACCCTCACAAATTTGTAATGTTCACGGAGCTGTATGTTAACTCCAACACTTCTTATGTTACTAAAAGTGGACTAACCCTCGTGTAGTCACTCAGGAAAAAATATCGATGATTTCGCAAATAAAAAATGGGGTGCAGAATTCTACGGTGTGTTGTAGCTCGAGTGTACGTATTGCACTGTGTAATCTTCTCACCTTTATATTATTTACCTTTGTTATTTCATCTCTTTTTATAATCTTTGAATAATCGAATAATATATTCGTTCAATTACTTTTATGATCTTAAATATTTTTATTGTTAATACGTGTCAATAGATGAATAAATTACATTTTAATTGTCTGTCTTGGCCTTATGTATAATTCAAAACTATACAGAATTAACTTTATAAAGAGATTAAAAAATAAAGTATATAAATTGAATATCAAATAAACATGAAACGCGGTTATAGATCGACAAAGCCTCGTAATATGTAGGTGACGCGACCGACTCTCATCCCTAAAGTACTTCTGTAAAAAAAAAGAAGGAAAGCGCTTTGAACACATCCATCCTTTTGCAAATAACCCAAGTTGGGCGCTGCGAGTCGTCAGTTGGCGCTAAGAGGCTCATCAGCCACGAACTTCCCCCGCAAACTTTGCGCAGCGTTGTGTGGCGGCTGCTATTATTAAAAGCAACACAGTCGTTGCGGTTGCTGATAGACTAAGTAATCAGATTTACCAGCGTTTACCCAGCTGTGAAGACACGTTCCCTAGTACAGCTTCGGGAGGATCTACTCACATATGAATATTATGAATAACACCGCACAGATGTTTGCTACCATAAATATTTATTAGAACTTGAGTTGTTAAATATTTCTACTGTCACAAAAGTTTAATTTTGCTTTAACGTTTATCAGCAAATTTTTCTCTCGTGTCACTTATAATACAAAAGGCACTACGCATCATCACACCTGGGAGAAAATTATGACTCGTTCTTTGAAATATTCTCGGCTTGCACTTGCACCATGGAGGACTCATACTCGGCATTACTAAATTTTCGAATTTGTAAGTGTTGACAGTCAGTAGTATTAGATGAAAACTTTCGAGGTTCTTCTATGTAGGCGAAATACGTTGCTTCGGGCAAAACACTGCTTCCGGTTACGTTAATTTTTAATATGCGCAAGTACAACGCAAAAACTGAGAAATAGTTTGAAGGGGTTAAAATTGCGATTACGTTATTTCTTCATCGCCCTACTATTTAAGTGCTTCACATAATGACCGGTTACTCAAAATTAATTACTTTAACCTTTTCTCTTCTTCGGCAATTCAATTATCACATGTGAGATTATAGTGGAGAAATACTAAGATAAAATTTTTTTGTCTTTAAAAAAATTACATATAATATTCCATAAAGGTTTTGTGAATATTTTCTGCATTCTACAGTTAACTCTAAATTCCTGCAAATAATTAAAAATGAAACTACCTTGTTCCTTTTAGACATTAAAGTCGCGGCTACGCAGTTAGGCATGTGAGAGAAATTGTGTCGTTCCGATATATCGAAGCATGATTATCCCCAGATCGAGTGTTGGTTAAATTCAGTTTGGTGGCTGGGATGCTGGCTGCAACAGTGTCGAAACTCACCCACCTAATTTCCTGGTCGCTCCTGTAGTTTCACTAAAGGCAGGGAATATTCGGTATCTCGTCCTTCATTACGGACGTGCACCGTATAGTGTAGTTGTGGTCGTTTTTCTAGCTGTGTTATCAACGATCTGTGTACATGCAAGAAGTTATCTCTCAATGCTCATACTAAATTGACACGGAATAACGCCAACATGAATTAACAACTGAAAGTAAAACATATATTAGAGTTAAAAGAAAGATAAGTATTGGATGTTGATATGCATGTATATTTCCCACATACTAATTTAAACACATGGAATAATTGCAACCAAATTTTGTACACATGTTACTTACGAACCTAAATTACATTACATGTATAAGACCCCGGTACCTCCGATATGGGTGTAGTTCAAGAATATTTTTCACTCTCTTAGGGTACCGGGAATATTTTTGACCCTTTAAGGTACTATGGTAGTATTTTTGACTGTCACTAGGTACCGTGCATACGTTTCACTTTCTTATAAACCGGGAAAATTTTTGATACTCTTAAAGACCCGGTAAAAATTTTGACTCTTAGAGTGTTACTTTAGGGTACCTGATAACTATATTCTCTCTAAAGTTACCAGAAGTAGTATTGTCTCTCTTGAGGTATCGGGAGTATTACGGTGTTTGGAATGTTACGGTTTCGGGGAGTGTTTGTGTCTTGATCAAGATAGACTCATTTTTTAGACATATTTCACTCATTGGGAGTATATTCGCCTCCCTTAACGTACCAGAGTATTTTTTAAGTTCCTATACTTATTTACTGAACCATTAGATTCCTTGACTCAACTAATGTTCTGTCAGTTATCATGCTAGTTATGATGAAAATCCATCGTCATATGAACGAGTGGAAAGTTAAATTGTTAAAAAAGTGACAGTCTCGATGCATATTAAATCGTGTATTGCCCTAGAGATTGGAATCGAATTAAATACTTTACCGAACTAATATGAATAAACACTCGGACAATGCCAGCCAGGTACGTGGCAAGTGATTTCATAGTATCCTTAGAAAAAAAAATTCAGAGGAACCTGCTGAGTGCAAACTTTAATATTCTTATGTTAACCCTCATTTTATTTCGTGCTAGGAAACGCTTAAAATCGCTCTCTAGGGAAAAATTGCCAAATATTGTAAGTTACAAGTTGCGTGCCCTGATTATCTCGTTTTACATTTATGCGAAATATTTATTTACCATAAATCATTGATTTCCTGGTATTAATTCCATAATTTACAATAAACTTAATTTTTATTTACTGGCGGTAATCAAAGTATTGGAAATTTTTGCATCTGGCCAAATGAATTACTGTAAAAATGGAAGTTGTCGAACGTTTCAGAATACATTAAGCAACAGTCAAACGAATTAGCGGTTCGATAAAAAAAGCTTCTAAATTAGGGGTGGTGTCAATAATTCTATTTTACAAATACTGACATTTGTAGTCGCAAAATATGTCATGATTAATATGGTTAGTTTAAAAAAGCAGCAGCTTTTTGTTCGCATATATGATCGGGTTAACATTAGCAACATCTCATTATACGTTCTGCAACCCCCTCGAACGAGAAAATGCGAAACACGATATGGCATCGCTGCCCACAACAAACGCTGCCACATAGCTTTGATATTAATCGGACTGACATAAATACAATAATTCCCATTCCGCTTCATCAAACTATGGCAACTAAACCACATTTCCTTAATAATTAAAGCGGTCAAAATCAATAGGAGACAGATTCCAAATATTTTGGCTTTCGTATTCCATCAAAGGAATTGTTAGGTTCTACGTGAAGAGGTCAAACAATAACTGAGCAAATGCACACAACCTGATACATTCGTTTTTCCCGCCGTTGCAGCGTGAATTAACGCATAAAAATATACTCACTGTGTGCGCAAATTAGTGTTCCTTAATATAAATTTTCACTTTACAAATATAATAGGTAAATTCTGCAAATATATATCTACCCTGGATATTTGTAATGAATTTACAAGCGTCTCTACGCCTCTCTGTTTTATCTACGAGGGTTGTTCGATAAATCTGATAAATTTTTATGAAAAAGCGGGAACTTTCTCACTTTCGCGCCATTGTTGGTAACTTCCAGTTTTCTTCGATTGGTTTCGCAGGGCATGATTTGCAAAATTAAGGCATCTTAAAAATCATTTTTTTAATAGTTTATAGAGGACCTTGTTTGTATGAATACCTTCGTATGTTTGAATGCAAAATTCTGACAGAGCATTTATTATTGCCTGCGAGGTCTAAAAATATTTCATCTTTCAGCAATATCCTACACCTCCCTCCATTTATGAGAAGAGGCAACAAAGGCAATTAACATAACGTACTCTATTTTCGTCGTTTTCATCTCGTTTGATCTCGCTGCATGGAATTCAGTACAATTACGGAGAGGAACGAGAAAGCTAAATTGATACATTTATATACATCGTTGAGCGTATAATTTATTTTTAAGAGAGATACATCAGCTTGATATTGTTCTTTGATGTATTTACGTCAGTATCAGTTGATAACTTCCTTTTCTGAAACTGAACTCTTTGCGACATTACTTAGCAATTTACTAAATGTTCAGAACGGTTATTCATAAACGAAATTTAATTGTTTCATAGGCATGTTGAAAAACAATTAATTTATTTGTAAATAACATTGATTAAAAAAATATTCCTCTTGACAATTTGTATAACTGAATACTAAATACAAATTTATTCCTCGTAGCAGATATTATGTTGAAAATCTAAAATCTAAATCAACCAGTAATAGAAGAAGAATAGGTGGTGGATGATGTTTAGTTGGGGGCCAACATTTTAAGGTCAGAGTTTGGCAGTGCGCATAAGACTGAGCAATTGTAAATCGCCAGGAATTGATAACATTCCAGCGGAGTTAATAAGATCATAGGGTGAAAAATCAATATCATGGCTGTTCAGGATAGTTTGCGAAATTTACGAAACAGGAAGAATACCAGAAGATTTTAGTAAAAACATAATTATACCCATACCGAAGAAGACGGGCAGATAGATGCAAACAACACAGGATAATTAGTTTAGTATCTCATGCGTGCAAAATACTATCGAAAATAGGATATAGGACGATGAACGACAATTAGAATTGGAGTTAGGAGAAGATACAGTTTGGTTTTCGGAAGAATGTAGGGACACGAGAAGCAATATTAATTCTGCGAATAATTATAAAAGACAGGATAAGAAAAACAGGCTTACATTCATGGCATTTGTAGATTTAGAAAAAGCTTTTGATACTGTGAACTGGAACATACTAATAAGGATTTTGAAGAGATAAATATCGAGAAAAAAGGCTTATAAATAACCTCTACAGAAGGCAGTGATGCAGTTATTAGAATTAAAGGGCAAGAAAAGAAAGGAGTAAGAAAAGGATGTAGTCTGTCGCCCATGCTGTTTAACTTATATATATATATATATATATATATATATATATATAACAGGCGATGAAGAAAGTTAAAACGAAATATGGAAAAGGAATCATATTTCATAGAAAATTAATAAAATCTCTATTGTTTGCCGATGATATTGTAGTATTCTGAGAGAAACAAGAAGACTTGGAATACATCATAAATGACATGAAATTTGTCCTGGAGGAAGAGTACAACATGAGGACTAATAAAGTGAAAACCATGTGTATGGGAAATTCAGACGACGTAGAATTACATATAGACTGAAATCAAACAGGCCTGTAGTAGTAGTACCTGTAAAAGCAATTAAATAGCAACATACATTATCATAAAGAAACAATTACGTTTACGTCTGCTATTTGTAAAGCGTCATAGGGATAATAGAGGGAAATAAAAATCATACATGTCGTGAGCCATTTTGTATCTACTCGGCGTTGTTGTTTTTTTTTCTGTGAATGGGATTGATCCCGATAGTAGAACAAGAGAAAACATAAATGGGTGTTTTCAATAATGACGGGTCGATGTTGAAATGGATACAAAACAAGCTGTATGTGAGGTATTAACGAAATTAAATTTGTTCCACACATGTAACACTTCGCCTCACTAAACATACGAAGCTAGCGGAATAAGGAATATAGCAAAATAACTCCAACTATTCAGTTCACTTCCAGAGATTATGTACATACTTTTAAACCTTCTTGCTACGGGAAGATTCTCCTCAATCTATATTGCAAGTAAATTATCACTTATCGTTATGTTTAAGAAAGAAAACTTCCCTATTTTTTTTAGTCTCGCTTCGATTTAAAACTATTGCCTATATATGTTGAGTTTTCAAGCTTTTAACCTCTATATATTTTCCCACCCTAATTCCTCTATCTTATCAATGTCCTGACGTATATAAAATTTTACACCGCGTGGCAGAGAATTCTATAACTGAACCAGTACTATCTTTCTTGCCTTATGGACGTAATCATGAGACGACTACAAATATAATAAAAATATATGCATCGGCCGGGAATCGAACCCGGGCCGCCCGCGTGGCAGGCGAGCATTCTACCACTGAACCACCGATGCTTCCTTATCTGCAATAATTTAATGACTGTTTAGTATTTATTTTAATGATATATTTACCAGTGGAAAATGTTTTCATATTGTTATATGTAATTAAGTTTAACGATTCAATTATCTGTGATTCGGAAATTTACAGATAAACTATCCGGTGATTTGTCAGCAAAAGGGTTCCTATAGGACTACATTTTTGGATTTCAGGTACAGATAAGTAAACAAATTCTAACTGCAGTTGGGCTAAACAAGTTTAGACGTATGGTTTAGATCAAAGACGTATGGTCCGATGATCTCAGATATTTTGGAAGACACTCTATGAAGAATTTCTTTTTTACCCCAAATATGACTCCAGTTATACAGCTTTGGACCATGTATTAATACGAATCTTCAGTATCAGTATAGACACCTTCGCGAGCGGTTATTTGATGGAATACAAAAGAAAAGAAAGTACTCTGTCAACAGGAACGAGCTTCTTTTGTGGCACGTGGTTTTTCCGTGTCAGTACAAGCCATATTCGTGTAGAATGGAAGGTATTCCTGTATTCTGCTGTAGACTCATCAATATGGGTCCGCCTATCAGATAACAAATTAGGGTCACCGATAAACACCAATGAGTAAACAATAGCTTATCTGTAACGTCAACGAAAACTGTATTCATGGGATCAAGTTTTTTTGCTCCAATTTTGGCAACAGTCCAAGAAGATTTATTTTCGATAATTACTGTTTTTTTGTTGTTGATAGGTTTAAGTTATGTTTAGATATGCCAAAGCAGTTTCTGCTTGCCCACTATTTCAGTATCATTCGAGTATTGTGTGGAATTTATTTATCACCTAATTTTGTGTCTGTTTTCAGCAATTGGGATATATCCCGCCATAGTCATCAAATAAATATAGTATACATAATCCATCTTTAAAATACTTACACAAAGATTTAAAACACTTATCAAATATCCAATGCCAATTTAAAACTGAGCTATGTTAATTTCTCCTTAGCAGCTTGTATTCAGTTACAGAATTTTTTGACGAATCTGCTATGTGCAATTAAGTTATATTGCACATAGTCTGCGTGAACCATCGATCACAGTCATTATCGTATAATATTTCATATTAAATTAGAATTCTATGATTAGAATTATGATATGACTAAATAACTAGAATGGACTATGTTATAGCAGAGTTTAGTCTAAATCAATTGATTAATAGTTAACCAATGTGCGGATTCAGAAGAGTGATTGTAATTTTCCAAAAATAAATGCATTTTGTGGGACAATTGATTTTATTAAAAGAAAGTAAACAACTTTCGTGATGAATTTGTAGTTTTCATTATTACTCATTACTGAAAATTGAGGTATTAAAACAAGTAATTCCGTCAATAAATTGTATGAACAGAACAGTATCACAATAGCTATATTATAGCTTCATGGACAATCCTTTGGGTCTTAATCCATTGAATTTATTAATCGTATAGATATGAAATCTCTCAGGCTGCCAAAGATTTACTTTTTCTTGAACAATAGAAATTTGTATTTTTGAATAACAATTGTTAAATTGTTTGGAATTGTGTATGTAATACAAATTATTGTTAAATATATCTTTATTAAAAACCACTTATCTAGTAAATGTGAAATACAAAGTATCACTTACAAAATGAACTGGATTTATTCAATACTGTCCCCCACACTCTCTCATAGATACTTCTTGGGAACCACTACTCGGTTAACATTAATGGGGGGAAATGTACACTCTGGACTCATTACACTTTATTGAAGCTTAGCTTCTATACTGGATACACAGAATAGGGCTATTATTATTATTATTACATAAAATGTGAACAAATAAATAATACAATTTTTAAATATAGAAATAATGTCGAAAATATTTCTCCTAAAATTTATCCACAATTGTAACACTTAATTAAAATAGTAAAAACACTCCATGTTATTTACTTCACGTCAAAAAACTATTTTGGTTAATTTTAAACGAGCTTGTTGCTAGAAGATTCTCCTGAAACAGCGTTGTAGGTAAATTGTTCCAATTCCTTATTGTTCTGATGAGGAATGAAAATTTCCGAGTTTTTTTGCGGTCTCGTAGGTTATTATTTTGAATTTCTGCTTACCTCTGTTAGGTTTTCTAGCTTCTCCTCTCCATAAGTCTTTCCACTCTTTGACCCCGTGTATTATTTAAATAATATACAAAGCTAATACATCTAACTTTAGATTACCAATGATTCTCACCCTAATTTCTCTGTCTCGTCACGCCCGTGACCTGGTCCCCTTATCACAGATTTTGCTGCTGCTCTCTGAAGTTTTTCTAGTCCCCTCCATGTCAAGGATAAGCAACCCGAGGCCCAGCCTAAGCCTCACTTTCGACTTTTTAAATAAAAATTCTACCGGTTTCGCTAGTTAGTTTGAAACAAAATGTTTAAAATTCAAAATAAACGTAATTTCCATTATAGAATAAATATATTATCCAATTAACAATTAATTTAAATCACTGAGTTATTTAAAAAAATACATGATACGAAATTGCATAAAATATATTGTAAAACGATGAAATAATTTACTAACATACATGGTGGTGGGCACAGTACACAGTTATAAATAAAGTAATTACATCATATGAATTATTATTATAAATGAAACACAAAGAATGGCCATAAGTTAGAAATGAAATGATTTAAGTGGAATACGTTTCGTCCCCCAACTTTAGGAACATCCCCAATTATTTTATTAAATTAATTAAAGTTGGGGGGACGAAACGAAACTTATTCTAGTTAAATTATTTCATTTCAGACTTTTCGCCATTCTTTGTGGTCTATTTATAGTACACAATTATAGACGAAGGTATATGATAAGGATGTTTTATATTAAAGTATACAAGTGAACTATACTCGTGGAAATAAAACTAACAAACGTAAAATTGTACTGTTTTCATTGCAATCAACTCAATAAAAACGGAATTTACAAAGTTAAGACTTTGCATGAATTGATTTGTAAACTTTTAATAATTTCAGTAACTTCTCGATGTCAACCTTATTTCGTGATTTATTTCATTCGTTATTGAGTTTTTTTTGGGTAGTCCACTGTTTGAGTAAAGAATGACAAAAGGATAGATGAGAAGCAAATCTGATAGAAGGATATCGACGAAACCAAACAAACAGGTTTAGCAGGAAAGGGCAGAAAGAAAGAAATTAGAGTAAGAAAGCAGAGTAAGAGAATTTAGAGAAATTACTCAAACGTTTCGAACAGTGAATAAACTCTGTTCGTTATCAGGGAGACGGGATCAGATGCATAATACGAGAGTCCGTAGTCTTATTGCCATTTATTATGGCTTCCAAGTCTTCTTCTGACTCTCCTTATACCACAATATCAACAAACGTTAGGGTTTTAATTTCTTCTTCTTGCATTAAAATAAAAATATATGTGACATGCGTGTTATGTTGCCATTACTGCCCAATATGGTGTTTTCTGCTAGGATCCCAACAACTTGGACCATCTCGGGTATGGAGGAACCAGAGATCACCTTCAGTGATTTAAAAACAAGAAAATTAGTATACTTTGCATATTTTCATTCATATGGTATTATATTTTGGGGCAACTCAGTAGGCATAGATAAGATTTTTATTAGCCAGAAATGTGTTATTAGAGCAATATATCAGGTTTCCTCACGAACTTCTTGCAGAACTCTGTTCAAAAAGTTAGGTTTTTCACTTTGACGTGCCAAAACATTTATTCATTGATGTTATTTTTAATCACAAATAGGCACTTATTTTTGAATAATTCTGATATTCATCCCTTCAATACAAGGAACAAAAATAATCTGTATAAAAAATGTAAAACATTGTCAATTGCACAGAAAGGTGTGCATTATTCAGGGATATCCATCTTCTACAGACTGCCGCACAGAATTAAACAGTTGTCCGATAATCAAGGTAAATTTAACACTGAATTACGCTCATTTTTGCTTAGCCACTCCTTATATTCAATAAAGGAATTTATAGAAGAATCGGAGAAGAGTAATTTATAATAGTTTATAATACAAAAATTTGTTATAAGTATATTTTTCTTTTATACAATAAAATAATGTAATAAATGTACACCCTGACCCATTCCACATCCTTGAAGCTTAGCTTCTTTACAGGATCTACGGAATATGATTATTATTATTAATATTATAAGCCAGTTCTTTTGAATTTCTTAAAATTCCTCATTACAAAGTGTAAGAGATGGAACGTTTTGCGTATCGTTGAATTTATTTGGTCTTGAATCCTGAATTTTTGTAAGTTGTGTAATTTTTTCGGTCGCACCTCGTGTTAGGTAGCGGCGGCAGTCTTCCGCGCCGCTATTGCGCCGTCTGTTGGCGACGTCCGGTGAAAGGTTGCGATTGTTGCATGTGTGTAAGTTCGGGCGTTTCCGCCGCTGTTCGTGCGGCCGATGACGACAGCACAGCCAGCACTAGCAGATAGCAACAAGTAGTTGGCCATGTTTTAAGCAGTTGCAAGTGGCGCAGACGCTGCGGGAGGAGATTTAGCAGCCGCGTGTCTTGATATTTAACATGTGCCCGCAGATCCAGGAGCGTGCAAGTGCAGGACGCTACGAACACGTGTTCGTGTTCTTCGATTGTGAGTGACCTTGCCCGTGCCTTGCCTTGCCTCGCCTCATCGTCCACGGAACATGGCTCATGTGTGAACGGAACGCGGTGCATCTGCTTACACATCGCCCTCGCCTTCGTCTCCTCGACGACATTCCTCATCTAATTCACTCGTATTAGTCGTTTCCCTTGCATTTTCACGTCCACTTATTGGATTTTATTTTTGTGCTGGTATTAATTTTATTTAGTTTTCGCACCATCATTAATTTCAAATCATTAAAACAATCGTGTGTGGCAACGAAAATTTTTTTTCTTGATTGAGTAAGCGCCAAAGGTCGACTCTGTCAATTTTTTCCCGAGTATTGATTTGTGTGTAAAGATATATGCAGGTGCGTGTGTGATAGTGAACCGTGCTGTGCGATAGAAGGAATTTATTTCGCCTTGTCAGGAGCGTTCGTTGGAAGTGTGAAGAACCTGCTGGCCTTGAAGGCTATATCTGGAGAGCACCCGGAAAGTGTCACTAAACTTAGCAACGGACGCGCGAATTCAGTGTTTCGTTTCGCAGGGCACAAGTGCTGCAAGAAAGTGTTTCCCGGTGTTCTCCCAAATCCCACCACGCTCGTCGGGTGATGTAGTGTGTGATAAGGTTGTTGTGCTCACATATTTCCGGCGTTGCTTGTGAATCGTTTTCTTATATTTCGTCGCTTGAACAAGTGTAGTTAGCAAGATGACAAGCCGAAGAAAGAAGCGTCAGCAGGACGGATTCATAAAGAAAGTTTCGTCGCTGTTTAACCTAGACACGGTAAGCCGTTTCCATCCCGGACTGTAGCCATAAGAAAATAGAATTATTTTGTTTCTCGTTGCTGAGGGGGGAAAATGTGCCAAGAGACTTAACTGTAATTTCGGGCCGGGCTTGGAGATGTTGGGACACTCGCGTCAACCTGCAGAGAATCAGCAGGCAAGCGTGCAACGCGGCGTTGCCACGTCACCTTCTACCCGCTAGCTGTAGCTGTAGCTGTGCCGTGGCTGCCGGCCGCTGTGACCTATTTACATATGATTGCCGACTTTAAAAGCTCCATCCTCCACGTTCATCAACACCTCACACTCGTGTTCGCACCTTCAACGTTGCCCACCGTACATCTATATCCTCTTGCCCAACGACTCTCTTCAACGGTGGAATACGTTACCTGAAAATTCCAAAACACTTATGACTCCAAATACATCATTATAAATAATTTCAACTACTTCAAGATTTATTTTTAAGCTTATCAAATTCGATTCGTGTTAAAAAAAAGCGGTGCATTTATCACGCCGAAGCCGACGTGTACACGTTGGATTTTTTTCACCGCGTTCACGGCCGTTCACCGGAACCAAATGTCTTGTTCACGAACTGCTTTGTTTTCTAACGCTCTCCGTAAATTACCAGAAACTTGAATTGTGTTCGTTATTCGTTATTGGTTGTGGGGCGTGGAGGCGTGGGTTATCTGCTCGCGTTACGTCACACACCGGTGGAATGCAACGTTGCCATTCATCAATTAGCAACTTAACGTGCCGTACTACACCCGCATATTTCATGACACGCTGTGTAAAGAACAATTGTTAGCGCACTATAGCCAATATTTAATGATGGAATTGAGCGAAAACCTCTTTACGTACAACATAATTTTCTGACTTTAAAATTTACAGTAAATAAACAGATGGCCGATATGTCCACATGTAAATTTATCACTATTTATTCTAAAACGACGTTTCGTCTCCTTTTTTGAGACTTCCTCAGGCGTACTACAAGCATGTTATTACAATAAATTAAATATCGGTTCTATGTTAAATTTTTTAATTTAATAAACTTTTTAATTTATTAAACTTTTTAATTTAATAATTTTTTTAATTTATTAAACTTTAATTTAATAATTTTTAATTTAAATTAAAAAATTAATTAAACAAAAAATTGTAACATAGAACCCTTTTTTAATATATTGTAATATTATGTCTGCAGTACGCTCGAGAAAGTCTCAAAAACGAGACGAAACGTCGTTTTTGAATAAATAGTGATAAATTTATATGCTGACTTATTGGCAGTCTCTTTATTTATTATCTTTACGTAGTTTGCAAAGTATTGTTGCAATCCAATGATATCGCCCTTCGGAAGTTCGTTGCATTCGTGCAAGGCAGGATTCAACCTGGATGATGCCCTAAGTTATTTGGATATTGTGTGCCGGAGACAAATAGGATTTTCGATACCGAAAGGATTAAAAACTGTAATACAATTTAGGAGAATTTTGATAGTGAAATAGTATCTCTCTAACTCAAAACCATTCTCATTCATAACAGATTAATAATGCAAACTCTGGTCATAATAAACAAAAGTTAATTTAAAAGACAGTAAATCAATTAACGCCTGATATTCAAATAATTGAATGAAATAAATTAACGATCAATTTTCACTTATATGTAAAGACGTTTCGTCAACTTATTTGGGACTTCTTCAGGTGATAAATTTTGATGAAAGATAATGACGCCAAGTGTGTAAACATTCAACCTTGTCATGCTGACGACAACCTGACATTTGGGATCATTTTCCTTCATCAAAATTTAACACCTGAAAAGGTCCCAAATGTGGTGACGAAACTTTGTTAAATTTAAATAAAAACTGTGACTTAAAAAACTAGTCTGTAAATTATTTCATTTAATTTAAAAGGCATACTTCACAAAGGTTAATATCTAGTTCACGAAACATGTTATAAGGGTTAAAAAATTATATTAAACTAAAAATTTGGAATTTGAGATCATAAATAAATAAAAAATGGCTTTAAAAAATTTCATTCTATTTTAAAATAACCCAACTCTTTAAGATTGTCATGTCTAGAGGTGGTTTTTATTCCCTGTTTTCAATTTTGAGGTTATTGTGACAACTTTTTATGGCTTGGGTATTTACACCTAAATTAGAATTACCAAATTACCATTTTCGACAATGTTTCTTCAATATAATTAAAATCAAATTAACACATTCCCTATATTCATCGGCATTAATTAAAGGATTTGCTGACATATTAAGGCAACAATGGTTTCCTGGCTTGTATTTGGCCCTTGTAATATTGCTTTCAGTTTGGATGGTGGATATTTAGGGTTTTTCAACAAGGGAGGGTTGATGTTGAAATGGAATAAAACAAGCTGTGTGAGAGGTATTGACGAAATTCTTTTTTTATTTAAAAGGACATACACGGGCCTTTCAAATAAAAAAAATTCGGCCATGCCTCTTACTCGGCTTGTTTTATTCCATTTCAACACCGACCCACCCTTATTGAAAATCCCTATACTATGTATACGATCACTATGATTCTTGATAGTTCGACCTAGTTTCAACGACTTGAACTATATTCCTGACCCCCTCAATTTGTTTGTAAAATCAGCAAAATTCTGATGTCATTAATTCATCTAAAACCATTTCCATAGTTTTTCTTGAAATCTTTTTTATACTGTAAACCGACTGCATAAAATTGTAATTTATTAATATTCTAATAATATCTATAATTCCGACAGTTAATATATCAAAAATGATCTTATTATAATTTTTAAAATGTTTTTGTCATATAAACGCCAACCAAATTAATTGTCTCGTTGACAACTTGCCAATTGTGGTTAGAATATTAAATAAAACTATTAACCCTCAACATACATTTAAAAGTAATATAGTGCAAGATTCTTTTAAGAAATCATAATTTTTATTAGTAAAACATATAATTAAGATATAGATGAAAAATACCAAAATGCATATAGAACAAACGAAATGCGTGGAGAGAATGCGAAGTCCCGGATCTGCGGCATTTTGACTACAATACCATATTTAAATATACACGCCAATTTTTTGCTCTCGGGCAATTACTTTTTGGGGTCGGTGCCCTAGCCGGACCTGCATTCGTGTTTAAAGGAGGTTTCTGGCCCAAGTGCCTATAAAACTGATTGACACACTGTATAATTTGACGAGGTATCACTACTTTTAGTCCATTTTAAGACACTACTACGCTTTGTTCTTTTATGTGCAGTTTCTTTGGAACATAATTGAAGTCGGGGGATGACCTCAGAGTCTGGTAGAGTTAGTTAATAAATTTATGTACTTACAAGTGATTTATTATAATCCTGTTGAATTAAGGATTCATCGAGCTTATAAAAATAAGGTCCGTGTGTTTTATCGAATCCATTGTAGTATTTGAAGTAAAGAGTTTCATTGGAAGAAGTAGGCTAACCGACCATAGCTTCGTCCTGTAGTTGCCGAGTGTTCGTGTTTTTGGGAATCCAGTTCTCCGTGACCTAACCGAACCGTTACGTAGCCACTGTCTGTGTTTTCTTCCTGCCACCACAAGTTGAATGCCCTTCTTCCGCTCCCATGCCTTGACATTGGCCACGTAATCGCAACAGATGCATATCCAAAGATACTGTTACAACAGCTTCCGGGATTTTTCGAACCTTGAAACGGTATTATACAACCTTCACCAAGGAAATTATTTAAAAATAACTTATATTATTATCAAGAACTTAAAAACCTTATATCACTCCTTAAAATTTATTTCATATCCAAGACGAGATCTTACGACTTTTCAGTCATCATTCTAAAGTACCTCTTAAAAAATCAAATAATACCGATCGATGACTCACTACAACATTCCGTCTTTAAACATAAACGGCCGTAAAAAAAATTTAATGTATACAGCGAAAGCGTCACATTTTTTAACATTTACCTTTTCACTCCCAGTACTTTATGGCGTCGTAACAACCACGATGACTCATTATCTTAATCGATTCCTGAAATTACTGATACCTTCAATAATCACATGCACACAAAAAATACATATAAGCAGTCAATTATATTTATTAGCTCGCAATAATGTGTTTACCCTGACGTAGCCTGTCGAATGTGAAATAATGCTTAAATATAACGAACTAATACTTTTTTATTGTTTTTGCGAACGTCGTCGTCGTTGCCGCACGCGCGGACTGTAAAACATTCGTTTGGCAGGGTTGGCGATGGTATAATGTATTCTGCTGCAAGTTCTATATGTCTTTAGGGTAGTGCCGTTGAATGGTAAAGGAGATCATAAGGGACTAACATGAAGTTGCAGATGATGGACGTGGGATCTTTTTTGGCCTTCAAGGGAAGGGGGGGTGAAGAAACCTAAATTCAAAACGCTCTGTCGAAAGGAAAGCACAAAGTGATTATGCTTCACTGCTGCGTCTGGAATCCTAATGAAGGGAGATGTGACCGCAAATTTCCGGGATGGACTCGAAAACCACTGTTGTCTTGTTCCTACTGCGCAATTTTTTTAAAAAAAGTCTAGGACTGCCTTATATATTCATAAATCTAAATTATATTCAAAATTATAGTTTTGATTTTTTTCTCTACTTTAGTTTCCATCTGTGTTAGATCATTCAAAATTCCATAAATTCGCTTGGAAATTTAGCGGTATGCTCGAAATGTACTGTGTGTTATTGTGAAACTAAATTGCATTGACATAATTTATGTGCCACTTGACATAATTGGAGTTAATCCCAACTAACCTACATGGTCACGTAGTTTTACTACTTCCAGGAAGATCTCAAATGCCAATCTGCCAATAGTTCCTTCCATTTGAAAAGACTAGAAATATCCTTTTTATTAACTCTGATTTTGTTAAAATATACTTCCCACATTACAGAAGTATAAATAAATTATTACAGTAATAAAAAATTATTTGTGGTTAGTTTTCAGACGTAAACTACCTTCAAATTTGGACGTTTGACCGCGTCAGTTATTTATTTATTTTTAATTTCATATAAAAACTTTCATCATAGGATTTTTAGTTTGTACAATAACGCGTCAGTTATGGTACCAAATTCGCAAATTATTTTCATTCAACTCACTGAATTTTGCTCACCCGGGAAACCTTTATCAAATACTGTCAGGTTTCATTAACAATGTGACGTAACCTGAGATTTTCCTTTATGTATAAAATTACTTAATTTCCCAGCTAAAAGTCACGTGGCAAATTCTTCGGTAACTTTCGAAGATCTTCTTTTCATGTAATATCTATTTACTTACTGTCGATATAATGTGAATACATTTCGTTGTTTATGTATATTTTTACTTATATATACTAAATTAAAAAATTAATAAAATTCATGCCCTGATTCAGACTATTATTTTTAATGCACACAAAAGAACGACGTTTCGGAACCTATTTATACCTTCTTTAGGGTTTTATCTTAATTGTTACCAAAAATTTACACAATATATTTAGAATTATTACACAAGATTTAACATTTCTTTAAACGTTTTCTCGAGACTTCTCTACACTGTAACACTTAAGCCCTTGTGATACTAACATTCAAAAAATTGTAAAATTTTGTTTAATAATTACAGATATGTTGTATCTGATAGTGTAAACATGTGGTGACAGTGAGGATAAAAACTTGAAGGTGCCAATAGGTACTGAATTTTTTTTATTGTATTAAAATATTACACGAATTTTATTTAATTTTTCACGTAATCAGCCTTTAACTTAAAAACACAAAATACATTATTTCAGAAAAAAAGAGTGAAAGAATAACCGTAGCGTTTATTTGCACAATTTTCATTGTAGAGGACAGAATTCTTTTCATATGAGTTATTAGACGATGCTATTTCCGAGGACCTCACTTTAATTAGAACAGTTAAGTGCTAAGTGACGTAAGCGTAAGGAGCAACTACTTTTAATAGAAAAAACCTTCTCAGACGGCCTGAGACAGCAGGATCGGTTTCTTTCCAGTCTGCTCGCCAGAGTATATTTTCCAAACATCTCCTTTCATCTTTCTTTATCTGTAAGTTACGATCCCGAGCTGAGCGCTTACGTCATGCGTTTACGCCATTTGCTTTGGCTCGAGAAAGACTACGTTGCTCAATAATTTCTGGAAAGATTAGCTTCATCCTCTGCTTTGCTATTTTATCGTTGCGATGATGCGAGGTGCTTTGATCGTGAATTCGGAAGAAGTTGCGATGTTTGGGTTGGATCTGTCTTCCTCCCACGCCGGTCTTCGTTGCCCAAAATATCCGTCCTCGCATTGGCAGACATTTCTCGCTAAAAGAAGCTTGCAAAACACACAGGCAATAATTATTCTCAAACGATACACAAGATTTTATAGCTCAGATAAAAATAAGCAAAATGAATTAGAAAAGGGGCCGAAGAGTGAAATGAAATAAATGTTTCATATTGAATTGGACATTCTATAATTGATTTATTTAGCTGAAACAAATTAATTCTGAAAGTACAATTGAATAACATAATATTTACCGGCCCGTATAACAGACAATACATTTTGAACAAAATGAAAATGTGAAAAATTAGACTTTATCAACCCCTGTGGTCCTTGTCAATATTTAAGTCTGACTAAAGTATTATGAACAATTATAGTAAAAAAAAAGAATAACTCAAAAGAAACAATATTTAACAAACCATCATGCATTGAAATAAACTTTGAAGTATACAGAAAATTTATTCCATTTGGTATGAAGAACTTAAGAAAATAATTTTTTATTATAAAATCCTTATCTAAAATATTAGCATTATCAAAATTAGAAGAATACCAGGTAATGTTTAGTGATATTTATAAGAGAAAAAATTTAAATTAGCTTTATGTTCCTTGATACGAGTTCCTTTAGTCTGGCCAATATAACTATGACGGGGACAATTCCAAAAATTCCAGTTTTACCCTTCTTTGAACTTAACCGGTTTATGAGTAAATTTAATATTTCACTTATTTACAAGGCCACTAATGTTTTATCTTAGAAACAGGAAAAGTCCTGCTGAATTGGAGATAAACGTTCAGTCGTATACAAAGTTCATTGCAACAAATATAATGCTAACGACATCGGCCAGACGAAAAGAGCCCCAAGAACCGGGACCAAGGACCATCGTTCTAATTTAAAGCTCCCTGAATATAAAATGTAATATCTAAACACATGTTATCTACCAACCATTCATTTGATTGGGATATTATTAAAATATTGACATAAAAATCAGGTAATACGTGAGATTAATTTACGATATCCTACATGATAAATTGAATAATTATACTCTTAATATTCTGACACCAACTCTAGTAGTCATATCTGTGATTTAGCCTTATCTTTATAATGTCTTTAGTCTACCTGCCTTTACCATTCTTTTGAACACATGTACAACTTGTACTTTCAATTGTGTCACGCAACTGATGAGGTCTGCCGATGAACAGAAGCAACAGAAGTGACCAGTAGTTGTTAATAACTTCTTTATCTGTTTGACAAATTTCATATATTGTGTAGAGTGAAAATTACTCCTGGCAGCCTAAGAAACTCGAAAATAGTCCTGTACCTCAATACAGTAAACAATACTTTCCCTTGGGGTGTTTTACCCAAACAGTGTTTGTTTCTGGATAGTAGGTAAATCCTGAGTAAAGTTTGGTAAACATTGGTCTATGGTTTTAAGATTGTTCCCGGAATTTGCTCCATCACCTTTCAGCCCCACTCATAGCGGCTGAAGTTCTACGTAACCAGTGCGTTGAATGTCTCAATTCAAGTCAATGACTTCCATAATCCCGGGTTCGGCACCAATCTCGGTTGTTTTTCCGATATTTGTATTATCGCCGCCCATAACTTTGCTCCCCTCCCATGTCGAAAAGGAGTTGAAATTTTATACACATCATCGGGAGAAACAGTATAAATCTCACTGAACTCGAAAAATATAACGGCCGTTTTCTAATCTTCCAGTTCCGTACAAACGCGCCCCCAGGAATGGTTATCACGTCATACCCATACAGTGTTTATTTATTGGTCGTAATGAACGTGTGTACACATAAACAGGTATATTAATCCACGTGTTTACATTTATGTAAAGAATATAGAAACATACACGCAGAAATAGTTTTATATTAAGCAGCAGATTAATCAGTCAAAGAAATTATTTCTTACTATCCTGGCTGTTTTCTCAATTTGTTCCCAAATAAGTCAGATCAATAACCTTTAATTAGTTATATTGGCGTTATCTGTAAATACAACTCGGAAACAATCTTATGGATGAAGAACGAGAGTTGTAACGTTTGATTGAGGTAAAACTGTGAAACTTAACTGCTAAACTCCTACTTTGATAAGTTAACCACGTTACTGGCTGTATATCGGTGGATGACTTTCAAGTTAAAGCGGGATAAATAACTGAAGTAGCAATAATGACTAATTAGTTTCACGTTACAACAGATGATCAATAAAGTGAAATGAATTTCAATCCAAAAACAAAACCAAACGAAAAATATTACATCTCCAACAAAAGGTTAAAGGCAAGCGCAGTGAACAGGATATTAAAATATGTTGAAGGAGACACAACTTTAATCGATAATTGTTTGCGTGCTGCGACAGTTTATCAGAGTGGAAGTGGGTTAATGGTAACCCTGAATGCGTCACGCATGAGATATTTGCAGGTCAACACGACTTACGAACTCTGGATAAGAGATAAGCGGACATGACACGCACAAAATCACTGACAGGAATGCAGATAACGAAGTGATTGGAGAAGCTTTGGCAGATATCACAACCACCTGTCGTACAAAAAAAAATATTTATTTTTTGGACATGCTCTATGGTATTTCAAGTTATCGTGTATGAATCGAATTCTGGCCATTGTAAAAACAGGCCTTTGTGTGTTCTGTAAAATTGTCTTATCAATTTACCCATGGAATTGTTGACGGTCGCAGAATTACGTTAAGCAGGATTTTAATGGAGAAATTGAATGATGCTTAAACTGGTGAGGAGATGTTTTATAATGGAAGTCTGAAAAGTGGAGCTTTTTGGTGCCTCGAACTTAGAATATTAATAGTTTAAAGAAGGTATGGAGTTAAAAGTACCCTGATTTGACAGAGTTTTAATTGGATTCTGATTGGAGTGCACAATTTGAGTGACCCAAACGTTAATTGTTCTGTATTACTTAATACAGCCTCTGCTTTTATTCTCTGTCCGACAGACGCCATTTACGGATTGCCCGTTCCGAGGAGATGACGGAAGAGTTGAGTAGCCCTAGAGACGTGCGATTCCGATCTGATGGCCCGGCGTTCTGTGAAACGAGCGAGACTACGTGAAACGCCGGACTCGCGTCGTAAACACTTTTACGGTCCGCGCATGGCTGGCGCGAGATCTCGTAACAGTTTATCTGTTGTGGCTACATGAACGTGCTTTTCTTGAATTGCAGGCCGACGTGGACCAACTCGCAACTTCTTCATTATACTTGTGATCCAAATTTCGCGATAAGACATGACATGAAATCTGTTGGAATGCCGAGTTCGGCGGAATTCTTATCACATAATCCTATCGTTTACCCAGGCATTTCAGTTGCTGAGTAAGTCACTACCACACTGTAGTCGTTCTTCAATAAGACCAACGACGGTTAGTTGACGCGAGTGTTGCGATGTTGATTAAACGCTTGAGGAAATGGGCAGATTGAACAGCGTTGCCGAAAATGTGTACTGCTAGTACCTTTGGAGTTGAATAACATTACTTTGTTATGTGGCAACCAGGCCTCCCTCCACGCGAACACGTCAGGCGTCATCTCATTTAACAGCCTATTCTGTAATCGGGGACAAGAAATCAGGTGAAAGAGAAAGATCAATTCTTTTGACGAATCTGGGAAAGTAAACTCTACGATTCTTAGATCAAGCGTTAGGTAAATTAACCGGTAATAGCAACCGTAACCCTAAATAACAAAACCCATTAACGCATCCGCCTTATTTCCTGGCCTAACCCGTGGCAATGTTGATTTGATATTTTAGGGCCATTTGACAATATACATAATTAAAGACCCAAATAACACACAATACAATAAAGTACGGAACAAAATAAAAATTTAGAAAAAAAATGACGTATGGACCTTGTCAATATTTAAACCAAACTGAAAAATTATGCCCAATTATAGTACAAAACAAAGAATAACCTAAAGAAGTTACTAACAAAGAATATTTAACAAACCAACATACATGGAATTAAACTGAAAAGTTATTGTTTTACATTTGCAGAGAATTTATTACATTTGAAATAAAGCATTAATCTTTTTTGTAATTTACCTACTTATCTAAAATAACAGTATTATTACAATTAAAAAGAATGAATAAATTCTACAGAATATTTAGTGGTAGGAGAAAATTTTTTCTAAAAATTATATAAAAAATAGCAGGAAAATGTACGTCTCATTCGTTTTCATTGTCGGCCTTTTTATTTAAATTGAATCGGAAACATGATTAAATTTGATTGAAAATTCGAATCTTCTCTAATGAATTCAGGATGTATTATCATGTGCTCATTTTCTTATAGTTCATATAATTATATATTTACACGAAAATTATCCTATCGTCTACAACTTATTTTAAGCGTCACGTGTTTATTCTTTTTTTCATCATAAATATCGATTGAGTCTTAAAGTGTTTCATCTTTACACGCCGTCGTGCAAAAAAATAAAAGGTTATAAAAATAATCCAATCTCTTGAATATATAAACCTTTCAACGAGAGTCTCTCTCCCTCCCTCTCCAATCTTTACAGAACTGCCTCCATATCATTTTTCTCTACAAAAATATACCAGAATATACGAGCATATATTCAAATTTATATTCCCATTTACGTTCAGTTTAAAGTCATATTTTTTACGCAGTTCCATTTAAATTTCTTCCTTAATCGGAAACTTTTACCTATTGTCATATCAACAGATATAATTTTTAAGCGCTTTTAGAAGTTTCAAAACTGAGACTTTCTTAATTTTTATGATCCTCATTACAAGTTTTGAAACTAGTTATCGGTGAATGATACGAGGATACTTTACTACAGTTCGCCGAAGAATTAACTCTGTCTCTTCCGGGTAAATCACTTATCTAACAGCTTCCGTCAGAATCAATTTTGAAACATCTTGTAACCAGAGTTATATAATTCATAACTTTGCGTTGGGTATTTCCCCACATAATTTTAAGGACCATCCTGAATTGAAAAATATGTTAAGTGGAAGCTCAGAAATTAAAATAAAAATTTATATCCGTGCTCTTTAAAAAGGAATTATACATTTTGGGAAATGAATTTTCTTTACGATTGATTCTGTCTGTCGTAGGGATGGTGGGGCTTAAATACCTTGGTCTTTATGTTCTGAACAATATTTGGCGGTGGCAATTGTTACTGTGGCTTTCAGTAGACGGCATTGATGGATTTATGTTGACGTAGTACGTTACCAACACCGGCACTTGTAGGTAAATCTGGCCGCAACCTTTAGAAACCTTGAAGAAGTAGCTTCTGGAATTCAGTGGGCTACTACCGCTGGCTGAACACCTCCTCCGAATTTCTAAACAATTCTCCAACTGATCTCTCTCTCTGCTCCACAACTTCCCAACCACTAGTCTTTCCTTAATCTTTTACTTACCCCTAAACCTGTGATTTCCCCTTTCAGATTCAGATTTGGTCAATAGGAAATTTCTTACATTTTCGAGTTCAAAAATCGAGAGCAAATAGACACGTACCAGAGGTCAGTGGCAACGCCTGAACGTGACAATATATTGAGACCTAATAATATTCTACCCGAATCATTTATGACATTTGCTTGACAGCGGCTTCTTAATCCTTCAAAGGACCACTCCGTCAATAGATGTTTTGATGTTGTGAGGCCCAGGCCTTCGGGTAGTTACCTGAAAAGGGGCAAATAACTTTCGAGTTCCGCCGCTCGTAGAATTTAGTTCAACAATTTTATTCAATTAAAATAAAAAATAACCTCTTTAATAACGAAGAAAGTTTGTATACACTACATCCTGAACAACGCGCGTAAGCGATCCATCGTTCTCGGTGATTGAGCAGGGGTAGAAAGCGACACTTACGAGTAGGTCGCGTTCTTGATAGTCAAGTAACCACGTTCTCCCTTATTGCTAATTTATAGTATTTTATAATACAACAGTGGCTTTCATGAGTTTAGCAGAGTAACTGCAAAATAAGTTATATCGCTCCAGCAATAGATCAGGTGAGATTTAAAGTTAAGACTGAACGTGATTCGTGAGCTATGTCGGAAATTCTATTTGGCACCCAACTTAGTGACGTGGAGAAAGGAAAAGAACAGTACCACATTGCAGGGGAACAATATTGGACAAATCCACAAACATCGAGTGGTGGAAACGGCAAATTTTCAGGAAAAATAACTTATCTGAAATAAAATTTTTAACCTGTACAGTACACAATAACAAATATATTTTTGCCCTAAAGTTGTTTATAATTTGGGATTAAATACCTAAATATGTGGGGAAGGGGAGGGGGGAGATTTGGCCTACGCCTCGGGCGGCAGAATCCCAGTCTGCGCTACTGCTAACAGTCTCTTAATAACAATAAAACATTTGTAGAATATTCTGGATTCTACTCCGCAACGCAAGGGACTTGTTGACCGTAGCCGTTGTATTGCTGGTTCCCAATGGTCACGTGTAGGAAGTTGGCGTCGCGTGTGTTTAGCCGGTGTTGGCAATTACACGGGCGTGTTTGTGTTCCGGAGGCTGCCGGGTCGGGTCGGGCCAGAATGGACTAATTAGTAATAACACGTTTAGGCGGAAGTTCGCCGGCCCTGCCAGTGTTGTTTAAGCCGCACCAAGATTACAAACTGCCCCCCGGTAATTACTGCACCAGTACCAACTGGAACTTCTCAAATAAATACCCGGAGAACAGCCCTACTTAAGTTATACCGTTTCTTTGTTGTAGTTTCATTCTCTATACTCAGTTTTTAAGCACCTCATCTCGTCGGGGTGTTTATCACATTTAGGCACGGTCCCGTGTGCAAAAATTTCCTAGTCTCAACATAGCTAGACTAGATTAGTTTTTCACTTTGTTAAAGTCTTTTATATAACTCGACGCTCTCAGCACTAGGTCTATACAATAAACTAACTGGGTGCCAATGTACTTACTACCTTGGCACGGTATTTAATTCGACATTAATCTCTTAGTCAACATGTGAGAGCGTCTCAATCCTTAAATTTTTCACTTCCACCCGTTGCGACGGAATTTTACCATAATAGTCACGATAACTCTCGGTATCTTAATCCAGCCAAGAAATAAAACACTCTACCTTAAAAGATTTTAAATTATCCAGGAGTGAAAATAATCCCGGTGCCTGGGCATTTAGTCAACCGATTGACAGTTTTCAGTTACTTTTTCAATTTCCTCAAACTTCCCACGACTATAAAGTCGTTCAATTATATCTCTTATTATCAAAGATGGAAGGATTTCAGGTGTAATTCCTGGGTTTCCATCCGGGTACTACGTTTCGATAGTGAATTGAGAAAGATGGTAGAATACGCCTTGCAATCGTCGCAGTTAAGCTTTTGTTAAACGAGGTCGAAACCCAAGAACTGTTTATATATTCACCATGTCTCTTAATTCCGCGAAATAAACCTCCAATTTGAAAGGTCTTAAGAACACTAAATTTAATTAAAACGCGGAAAACTTTAAAACCCCACTGACACTGCGGAAAGCTTAAAGTGTGAATTATAGTTCACAAATGTAAGAAAATAATTAAATCCTCGCAACTCTTCAGTAGAAAAAATATTGTGAAGTCGTAAATTCTTTAAAATTCCTACATAAATATGATTGCAGTTTAATGTGCGCGTAACCTAAGATTCTCAAGAAGTCTCGCTTAAGTTGTTTCGTCAGTATTTGCAATTCACAACAATTATATTAAATTAAATGACTAAAACAATCTTGTTTTTATTACTTTATGGCAATTCTTAAAGCTTTTATTACAGGATATAATTTGCCAAACGTCGAGTTTGAAATCTTTAGTCCTTCCGTGAATGAATGTTATGTTAAAAGGCAGTTCTAAATACAGCGGAAGTATTCAAAACTCAAAAACAATGTCACTATCCTTCCATATTTTTTCAGGATATAATTGTGCTTGTTGTTTATCTATCCCCATCGCATGTTTCTCTATCCATGTGTTGTATATTGTATTACATAATTACTGTAAAATGAGTGGCATATAAAGCATAGAGTTTGTTCCAACTTCAGGTGCAATACGGTTCCAAGTTCTATTGTACAGTAATTGACTGCCTCTATGAGGGTTAGTGGTATCAGGATGCCAGTGAGTCATGTTAGTTACTATTCTGGTTGACTATCAGCAGGCTACAACTGGTCGTTGCTTTGTCTCCTATGTAAGCGCCTTGTCTCATAAAGTCAGTTTAAAATTAATTGCGAACGCAAATGAGGTGTTTGTGGCTAGAGCGTCGAGTCTTCAGCTTCCAAGAAATAAACTATTGTCTACGTATCAATTTTCATATTTTACGCATTCTTTTGGTCCAAATTATACGCCTTTGATCATCAGATACTTTTTACTACTGACAAGGCCAGTTCCCTAATTGCTAATACATAAATTTAGATATTTTCCCAAATGGCTTACAACAGTGGTATGAAATTGCGGATATGGCTTGGAAGACGCCATGAAGATATCAGTGGTATAATGGAAGTTACCAGTGAAATGTTATTTTTGTTGTCAAATACCGAGAATCGATCTATCATTGCGTGAAGGCTTTCTTGGCCGATTACGTCTACGGAATATTTCTGAATATTTTCTTTCTTTCCCTCGTAATATTGAGGTCTACAATTTAACCTTCGATTCTATGAAGCAAACTAACCAGTAACTGATAGGGTACAATTTTTGTCACACCACTGGTAGAGTGGGGGTCAGTTTCACCCCCGACCTTGATTTTAATAATTAGAGGTATGAACATAAAATAAAATGGAAAAATTCACTTAATCATAAAGTTAATTAACACATCTACAGTAAAAAATTTCGCTAGTCAATTTAAAAAATATAATTATAAACTTGCATATTAAGATAATAAAAATGAATATATGACAATCTTATTTTTATCAAGAAGAATTATTAGATATGGTCGGCAAATTCAATAATAGATATGTTACCCTTATAATAGATATATTTTCTGAATTAATTTAATTATTTTTACAACAGAATTGACAATGCTTTTATAAACAATATTCAGAAATGTTTTTTCCACAGTTACTGCAAATTTGGATATTACAACTCTCAACTTATTTTGGTCCTTTTTTATCAATTGATCTGGTATACTTCAGCTATCTTACTCTTTTCGATAAGTTACTGGTAGGCATAGTAGGAACTATGGAAGCCCTCAGCTCTCGCAGAAGTCGAAAGGTTTGTCTTCCTTTTCTGGAATGTTATTTTTTATAGATGAATTTATAATACACGAATTGACCATTGTTATGTTCAGTATTGTATAAATCATTTCCAAAGGCCATCTTCTGCAACGCCTACTGGTAGAATATATGATGCACTTCTCATCCTTTTGTATTATCAGAGCATTCAATAAACTCGGGATTATTTTATTATTCATTGATTGTTTTACTATGATGCATGGATGAAATCGTTACATTATCGGAAGGTTGGGGTCATGGTGACCCTAATGAAAGGAAAAACTACCGGAAAGGTACTGAGACTATCGGCACCATACCGTGATCGAAACTAAACAATAAACAAAACCCTCCGAAAGTCCACATGACCCCAACCAGTCCGGGCTAATGGCGATTTTTTCATTTTTAATTAATAAGTCTGGATGTTAAAGGGATTACACCTTTTTACGAAACCTGCATTATGCAGGATAATGCCGACATAAAACACGGGGACAGTAATGAAGTAAAGTTGGGATTAATTGACCCTAATGTAGAGGCCACAATTAACGCACATGCAGCAATGGAAAATTAGGTTGATTAGAAATCCTCCAGTTACCATAGCACAGCAGAACCGTTCAAAGTTATAGGGATTTTTTTTCCTCGGAAACCCTCAATTATTCACCGGTTCAGACTTGTAACAATTTTTTCGGTTACCCCGCAATACATAAATTAAACATTAATATCGACTGGTGGATATGTTTTCCGGGTTTTCCTTGGACTGTGGTGTGTTGAAGTCTAAAGTAAACAATGACGAAGTTAAAGTGTCAAATACGTATTGGTCCAGACACTGAGAAAATCAGAAGACAAAAATTCTCGAAAAACAGTGGTTGAAATTTCGTAATTTAAGCTGCCCGTGAATTAAAAATAACTATTGAGATCTTTGTGTGCCTTTTTCTTATTTACACCAAACAGAATACTAGGCAAACGTCTGCAATTTCAAATAGTCATAGCTCACGTTGCCTATAAAACACTTGCTAACCATTTGTAGCCTAGCAGGTCTATTCATGAAGCTATTTAGAAACCATAAACTGCTGACGGATAACTAAATTTTTACATGTGACAATATTGATCCAACTAATTTTATAAGTAAAAAAATAATAACGTAATTTTTTATTGATAGAAGGTTTTCCAAGTTAAAAAAATCAGGAACGAAAATAAATGGACTAATTCAAATAAAGAAGTGTCAATTAACAACATTAAATGCTCAAATAACTCAACGATTTTGAAACACCTACTAAAAATAGATAGTTTTCTTGCTTTTTAAACTCAAAACGATTAACAACATTAGATATTTAATTACTTTATTTATCATATTAGATATTTTGCCTGCCTTCAGGTTTCTCACTCGCTTGTACTACCGTGTAACTCCTACTTCACCTGTATTATATGTCCGAAAATAAAATCGCTATTTTTATCAAACCAGTTAAACATTTACGACACGAAAGTCGTTTTTAACAACTACAGGAACTTACAATAATGATATTTTATTGTAAATTCATGTATCCGCTTCCTCTATTGTATATACGGACGGCATTCGTAAAATTGAATTATAATATGTAAATAATAATTAATGACAATATAAACTAATATAACAAGAATTACCGTCCCATATAACTGAAAATAAAACAATATTTTGTAGAAAATAAAAATTTTGAAAAAAAATTGATTTAGCGACATACCCTTGTGGCCTTTGTCAAGCCGGACAAAAATATTGTGACCGAAGATAGTAGAAAACAAAGAATACCTTAAATATGTGATTAACAGAAGTTATTTAATAAAAATATCATACATTGAAGATGTGCCTCGTTTTACATTCATAGAAAATTTATTAGATCTGATGTAAAGCATTTCAGAAATTAATCATTTTTTATAATTTACTGCCTAAAATTGTTGTATTATCAAAATTTGAAGAGGAAGTTCCAGACAATGTTTAGTGATAGGAGAATGCTTATAATTTGTGAAATTTAAATGTGGTTTATGTTCCTTAATTCTAGTTGACAGAGATCGTTTGGTCTGACCATTGGTACACAAACATTAAGTCTATCAAAATAGTTGAGTACAACTTTGTTTTTAATCAAATAAGACAGAATTAACAAATTTGAAATTTACAGGTATATGGGGTATTTGAATAACAGGTTACATTTTGTAGATAGATGATCATAAGAAGGTAAAACAATGTAATTATTTGCAGTACATTTTTCGTATTATTTTAAATGTAATTAATTCTAAGATTATTTTACAATAAAATCAGCAGGATGAAAATTAGCTCAAAGGATTTTAAATACATAATAAAGATTATCAGAATGATGTCTACTGTAGGATAACATAGATCTGTTAATAAAATTGAAAACCAAATAGTATTTGTTAGTCACATCATCATAATATTGACAAGGATCACATTTTATTTTCTTCAAAATTTTATTTTAATCTCCGTTATACGGGCCTTTAATTCGTATGTTGCATAATCAGGACGGTAGTTTTGACAAAATTACCCAGAAGACACGTTGACAATGTTTCATATTTCAAAATTACTTTTCGTTTACAACAGAGAAAGATGTACAACGTATAGTTGTGCGTGTTTTGCTTCATGTGGAACATTGTTGTCTTACTGATGGAAGCAACTATGTGAAGAGGATAATACTGCATTATGCTTTGACTAGATTGTTTGTATTGAGCTTCTCTGTGCCGGAGATCCCGTGCCTACGGTTAGTTCTATGCCGTGATCTATCTATGTCTCTGTCGCATTGAAACACCGTTGACAAATGTTCTGCTTGATACTCCATTGTTGTTGGTGACAGCGATGAAGAGCTGCAGCTCAGCGCCACATTCACGTCATTCATAAAAGAAATATGCATTCATCTTAGTTAAAAACAGAGATATGGAAACATATTACTGTACTCTCATACCGGGATTACATTTTTCTTGACGTATATCAGCTTTGTGCTCACGTTTTTCCGCATCTGTTGGAAATCTCGAACCGTGGTCGCTGATACCAGATAGATATTTCGTTAACAACTGGTGGTACGCTGTGTTTTACTGCACGCAGTGTATATTATAAATGTTTTACGCGTCCATTGTGGAGATTACGGGATTTTAGCATGCAAAAATAGACTCCTGAGTGTGCTCATATCACAGCCTGCGATATTCTTTTAACGCATGTTTCATTCTTTGAACTTTGCACTTCACATTAGTGGCAGGTGAGAATATTCGAATGGGAATATTCCATTTATTTGCTGTGCATTGAGCTTATTTTGCTCAGAAAATTGCTGTTGCGGGTTATTAACACGGGAATGAAACGTTTACCCTGTCCTTTATCTTAGAGAAGGTATCGTTAAAATGTTTACCCAAAGCTGTGCAGGACAGGTGTATCAACGGGATCAAATTTTTGTCATAACATGATGTTTCAGTGACCCTCCTAAACGCCTATGAGTAATTAATTAAAAATGCCTATAGAAATTATAATTCTTCTAATTTAACTTAACGAAATATTTTCTTCCGAATATGGACCTCCAACAGGTTCAAAATAAAGATATTACAACAGATAAAACACCAGACAATTGCCAAAGATCTTAAAAATATAAAATAACGAACATACATAGCATATGTTTGGGATCAAAACGTTATAGGAATAGAAGTAAATCAATTAATGTCTGTTTTTGACAATAATTAAGTTGAATAAATTTACGGACAATTACAGACGAAATATTTAATTGAGCCTACGTTTCGTCATGATATTTCGGACTTCAGGTAATATCTTCAAATTTTAAATTTTGAGGAACAAAAAGAAGCCAAATATATAAAAATCTAAACTTTACTGCCTTCGACCGAAATGCCCTTGTACGCATTAGGCAGTCAAGTTTAGATTTTTTTACTTGGCTCCCTTTTGTCAATCTAAATTTAACATTTAACAAACTTAGTTTGTAATTGGTCGTAAATTTATTCACGTATTTAAGTAACGCTCAACAGATCCATGTCAGTTCCGTCAGTCACACTTTGCTGCCTTCCTATGCTATTAAGTTTTAATTTGAAGCCCTTTGTAATTGTTAGTTTATCATAATGGTTTTCGGATTATTTCCAAATAATTGATTAATTAATAAATACAGAATCGACGATGTTGACAGTCGCGGTTGTGTTCTGACAAAAATATATCCGGGTGATACTCTTAAAAGCATTTATTGAATCAAAATACGTCATAAAAAAGTATATAACAAAATTTACAATTCGTAAATCGTGGTTCCGACAGTAACTTGTTACTACTGTACTTCGTCATTGAAATAAAATTGTTTCTGGGTAGAATTCATAAAGAACGTGATGAGTTTTGTGCGGATGTGGCTGGCAAGGTGGTGTTTGGTGTGACCTGCGAGTAGCGTGGTTCATTACTGGTCTGTGCGCGCAATGTAAACAGACGATGCGGGGGCGTCGTGGCTTAGGGCAACGTCGCGCTGTTGCTGTTTCCGTGGGAGCAGAATTTAATTTTCTCCCTCGCTTTGTGGTACGCGGCCTCGTTTTCCTTTCCGATTTATTGGCTTCTGCTTGGGCGAAAAGACAAGATCTGCAGGGAACCTTCGACTTCGATGAACTCCATTATTTACCTTAGGCTTCTGAAAAGCGTGCACTCGACACATTCAAGTGCTCTCCGCATAAATTTATATCAACCCGACCCTTCATCTGTGTGCTGAACTGCACATAAAATGTAAACGTGGATGCTCTGTGCAGTTTATTTGGTGACGCATTGGATCTGTTTTCTCTGCTCAATGACAAATAAGCTGAAAGAAGTGAATGGATAAAAGAAGGGAATAAACAGAAAATTGAGGAATGGAGGTGTAATAAATAATAACAATAAATAAAAATGAGCCAAAGTAGCCTTACGCCTCTGTAGGAGGTTCATAATGTATTCTTACTTAAATAAAATGAATTTTAAATTTACATATTATTTCACGCAAAGACATGGCTTAGATAACTTTCACTTATAAATCAATTGACTATTCAAAGGGAGAAGATTTTTTTCCAATTAAAATTAATATAGAAGATCAGAATGGAAAACTTTCTATCGGACATAGTGATCGAACATATTTGAATAATTTACAGAATGTCCGGTCTTCAATGATTTCCTTTAATTAGGTTTTAAGAATTGTGATTAGTAATTTGTAGGTTAGCCTGTTTTGTATATTCCTCATAGCTCATTTCCTACGTCGTAACCGTTTTTTACAATTTTAATTCCTTTTAGCGAAGTACGTTTATCAGCTTAACGTTCGACGTCGTATTAACCAGTTTAGTTAATTAAGTAAACGTTGTATACTTTAAGTGACTGATATAAGGAAACGTAACTCAAGAAACTCAACTATTTTCATCGACCTAGAACCTACAGAAGTGGGACCACGAAAAAGACATGCTTCATATACCCTTGAAATAAAAAAACATCATACGATTATTATCAGAGTTTGTAATATATCTAGGCAGAGGAGTTTTTCAATTAACTAATACGTAATTGTTTCAGTCTCTAACCTGATGGACTAGTTTTCGATGATTCCTGTAGTAGCTTACGTTAGATACTCTTAGTTTGTGTTTCTGCAATTTACCTTCTTTGAAAGATGCAAATGCAATAACTTCATGAAGGACACAAGGTAAGTAGTGCTTTTAGAAGAAATAAAGATGACATTTACTGTCGCATTGTCTTGTCCCAGTAAAGAGAGAACTTATTACAGAATTCTACTTTACCGCCTGTGTTGCAACTAGCTTTTCTAGATCCATTAGTCCATTCATTCGTGTGTTCACCTAGGCCCCGAACTTGTATTGTGTACCCTGTTACATTGTTATTCATTGTTCGCCAGAAAATATAATGCTGACTGATACGACTCAGTTTATTGATTTCACAGTCTACAAAATTTGTGATGATTTGAGTGTTTATGCGATCCAATGACTCATTGACTGGCTTTTCTTTTCTTTCCGTCATACTCTTCTTATCCCAGCTTGTACCATATCGGTTTTTCATGGGCAGTTTTCCTTTAACTATAATTTCTTTATATATTTTTTTTGTAACTGTCGGAAAATTAAAAGTTTAGTTTTCTGCTGCCCTCGACTTTCTTAGCCACCAGCATAGTGCAGCCAGTACCTCCAGAAAATATTTCTGTAGGCCTTTAAATCAACGTCGGATTTTGCCGCACTAAAACAAAGCGTTTCTTCCACCTGTTTCTCTTTTTTACTCATTAAAATGGTTTTACCGCTACCTCCTGTATCCAAAATTTTCACTGACTTTTTTTCCTTAATACCTGCCATATCAGCATTGCAGGGGCAAGTTTCCTCTGATAATAATTCCTATGCTCTATTTCTATAACTATTAGAATCTGTCTTTGTAAACGTATCACTTCAACTTCCTACACTGCAAGCAAACGAGCTGAGAGTTCGCTGTGGCCCCGTTAATAGATGGGTAAATATGGATATGTAATCTTCCTGTATTTTCTCAAAGTCTGATTCCAGATGTAAACAGCGAATGGAGACTTTGTATATAAATTCTAAGAAGGATAATGCTATCGACTATGTTTCCCAGAAAATAGACATAACAAATTTCTGAAATTGTTCAAATTAAACTGAATTGTTTAACAATCTGGTAGATAAGGCTATCCATGTTGTCCTATCGTAAATACCACATTGAAAATATGAATAAAGTTATTAATAATCTTTTACCAAATTCTTAGCCAAAAATTTTATCCATAAACATGTCAAAATTAGATAGAATAAACTTAGGTTCTCTGACAACAGTTTATCTGTTAAAAAGCATAACAACATAAATATTAGTTTTATGAATTGACCTGTTTATAATTACGCTGTTGGTGTTGTTTTTAAATATATAAATAATTTAAATTATGTAAAACGTTTTAAAGATATGATTAACTTTCTAGAAAAACATAATGGGTTTACGAAATTAACTGTTTCGATTGTAATGCAATATATATTGGGCAAAATAAGAGAGACACTGAAAACATCAAGTGTGATGTTCAAAACTGCACAGTTGGGTCCAAGAACATGTATCTAAAAAAATCATAATTTCGATTGGCAAAATATACAAATATGTTTTGTATAAATAAATTATTTCTCAATACTGATGAGCGAAATGCCCCATGTTAGGTGAACCCCTAACGCATTCAATTTAAAAAGACAGACAAATAATTTACAAAAAAAATTATGATTGCTCTTGCTACAGTAATTTAGTTTCTGTATTATTTAATTTGCAATTGTTTAAATTTAATGTCATGCATTACTTACACAATGTTCAATAGCATTTCGGCAGTAGCCGTAGCTGGACGCAGTCAACAGCACAAAATTATCCATATGTGCATATGGCTTTATCCATTTAAAATGTAAGCCTACTTTTTATTTAATTAAAAGCTATAATTTTATATTTTACGGAAATATTCTGTTTACTGAATTAAAATTGTTTTTAAAATTTTTGTCGAGTTACCTGATGAAGTACACAAATATTGTCAATTAGGAAAGAGACAACATGATTGCACTGGAGGAATGTTGAAGTTGCTAATTTTCGTCATTAACATGTGCAGATGATGTGGTAGGATGGCTGTAAATAATAAATGTCATGTTCTTATGACAGTCCCCAAGTTCTGATGACTAATACGTTTCAGTTGTGTGAATGACCTGACGACCGTTAATGGCTACTACGAGCGCGGCCTTGTAAGGAACTCTTCCTGGCACGCTCCTTAGACACCCGACACTGCAGCGCAATAGGAAGATAGGATCCTTCTTCCCCTCCTTAAAAAAAGTCGCCATCGTAACCCGAGGCTCGGCACCGGTGTCTCATGTCAGACGCCCGCTCCCTTCCTCTCTCTTCCGCTCTGCTCCGCTCTGTGGGCGACGAAGTCAAAAGACTTTATCACCAGACAATAGGGACGACAGTCGGCTCTCGTAAATGGAAACTTCCTCTTCACAAAACTAATTAGGTACTGGTCGAGGTTTAGGTGGACTAAATATCAATATTCCATATTAAAGATTCAATCCCTTTTCTTTCTAATTGGTATATCAAACGTCCCAGGTGATAAAATGTCCAGAATACCCGCGCAGTTGATTCAATCTGTATCTTGTACTAATCTTAGATGTAAAGAAAATAGCTTTAAAATTAATGACTCACTGTAATTGTACAACCGCAATTATGCCGTTTGTTGTGGTATTCAGTCCTAAGACTGGTCTGATGCAACCCTCCATGCTAAACTATTTTGTGCAAGCCTCTTCATATCCTCACAGCTACAACCCACATCCTCCATAATCTGCTTAGCGTATTCCTTCCTTCGCCTTCCTCTTCTGTTCTTACCCCACTCTCTTCCCTCTAATGCTAATTATGCAAGAACCTCATGCCTTAAAACGTTGCTTATTAATCTATCCCCTTTCGTGGTCAACGTCCTCCATAATGTTCACTTTTCCCCTATACTGTTTAGAACTTCCTCGTTAGGTACTCTATCCACCCATTCACCTATAGCACCACATTCAAAGACTTCTATTCTTTACCTTTCCCCAACTCCTATCGTCGTCGTTTCGCATCCAGGTTCTATACGAACAGGTGACTTCTTTGACATAGTGATTGATTGTTAAACCGTGACTGACTAGGATGTTAATAACACCAGGCCGTGAAGGTTCGCCGTGAGAATTATTGTCCAGAGGGAGGGTGGAAAGTCCTTTTTAAACAGCTGCTTGACATCTTTTACAGTCATTCTCATAGGCCAAAGGTTCTAAATTGCGCTGTAGCGCCATTAATACCTGCCCTTTTTTATCACAAAATATATTGACACTATAATATTCCCACTTAAATTACCCGTAAGTAAATTCCTCTTTTTTCGCGAAACCCTTCCTTGCCTGAGCTATCCTACTCTTTATGTCTACTATACTTCTACCGTCCCTAGTTATTACGCTTCTCAAGTAGCAGAATTCCTTAACTACCGTCAAAATATCCCTTCCCAATCTAACAGCCTTTGTTATTCCACTGTTTCCCAAACTACACTTGCCTCTATTAATCCTCATATTGAACTCTTTCATGCCATTTATTATGGTTTCCAAGTCTTCTTCTGATTCCCCTAATACAATATCGTCAATATTTACTCGTAAGTTTATTCTCTTTATAATCAAATATTAATCTAGATTACTGTCCCATTTTACGGTAAATGACTATGGCAATTTCTGAAAGGTTGAAATAACCATAAAATTGTTTTGTGTGATTCAGATCAATCAAAGCATATAGATATATTTTTTATTTTCGATAGTGTTAATCATTATTTCAAGATTATTTCTCTTATCGTGTGTAATAATGAATTTTTATTTGACATTCCATAGTTGGACGCTGAAACGTTGAATGCATCGGGTAAAAGTTTAGCTTTCAGGTTTGAGTGGACTGTAATTTCGAGTCTCGGTTCCCTGTACGTGAATTGTGCGTCGCACAATACATTATCTGTGGACTTTGTGTCTGTTCAGCAATTTGCGACTCGCATCCCACCGGGATTCGTCGATTGAGCCCAAGCTTTTTATGCTCCGCTTTTTGAAGACCGCCTTTGTGAATGTAAGGACCTATCCGTCCTGTTTGTTAATGTCCCGATGTTGGCTCGTATCAGCCTTCACCTTCACCAAACTTTTACTGTTTATGTATTATACTGTGTTATCTGCCGCGAGTAGATTGGTTGGAAATTACGAAGGGCGATAAGCACTTCTAGTTACAACAAGAATAGCTTAAATATTTGCCCCGTTAACTTTTTCTCATTATATTCTACGTGACTTGCGCTGCAGTAATGTTTTTTTAAGGAGATGATCAATTTGCTTTTAAAATTTTATGACCGAGGACTGTCGTGAAGTTTGTTTGCCATCAGAAATTGCCCTTACCAGGAAATGAAAGGCTGCATTTAAAGATTATTCCCACCTTTTTTTCATTGTATTTCGCACTATTGTAGTAAGTTTACTTCTAAGGTGATGTTACAAGTATGTTTGCTTCTTCGGTTTTATGATTAATATTTTTATGCTCACAGTCAATCAGCCCTTCCTACGCTATTGCCATTAAGTGGGTCACCCTCATGTAGCCTGTCACCTCTGTCCATCCCAAACATAAACATAGTCACTCTATATGATTTCTTTTCTATTGAGGTTTATTTATCTTGTTTATTACCTACCGATTAACATTCTTTAGTAGTTTACTCAACATGTAATCATTAATACAAATTTAATTTACAACTCTTAAATAAAAGTGGCATCTTTTTCCCAAGGTAATATCTCGTGGATAAATATAGGCAAAATTAATATAATGGCACAATATGAATAAAATTTTGCAACAATAACAAGTATAATGATAATTTATTCTTACCTCATTATCCACCTCGCGAACTTTATCTTCCCAAAACCACATCACTTTCCTGAAATAAAATCACTGTACTCAGGTTTTTAGAATCACATCAGTTTCTCGCTTCCAAACTCGACTCCAGAGATAATCCGCTTGCAATTAATTGTGTCGGTCGCTGTCCGCTCAGCTACTCTCTCTCTCTCTCTCTCTCTCTCCCCCCAAAAAATATTTTCCTCCCTTCCTGAAACACTTCTACATATTACAATTTCTATCACATCACGACTAAAGAAATCTTAAACGAAACAGTCCGCTCAGCTACTTACCGAGCCAGACCCCGCAAGACTTAACAAAATGTTCCACACTGACAAGTCTTGAAATTTCAAACAAAATCTAGGGCCCTTTTTAATTTTTAACCTCATTGCAATATTTTTATGATATTGATTTTTTGGAGGTTTAGCCTTGCTCTGATATCGCGTGGGTACACTCAACTGTTTATCTGATAAGTGACTTTACTATCAGGCGATTTTGTGCTTTATGTAGGACATAAATCAAACAACGGTGTGTTATGGTGTATAAGAAGAGATATTCAAATAACAATACAAAATATTTCTTGAGACCTTAAACCTGTTTTTATAATTTGTGGTGAAATATTTTGTGATACGACAGAATAATTTCTATATTCGTCGGAATAGTTTCATTTAATGGACCCCAGAAAGTTGCTGTTTGATTAAAAGTTGTCAACATTAGCGTTCTGTTGACTTGAACCTGGTAAAACCTAAAAACCTAATAAGAGTATGTCAGTAGCATATAATACGACATTTGATTTTATTGGTGTTGCAGTTTATTATAGCTGTCTATTTTTTGTACAGAAATTTACACATAATTTTAGGATGCAAAATGTAAAAAAATTAATTCTGTATTCTCTCCTGGTTATAGGTGGATACTGAATCCCATAAATATGAACTAAAAATGTCACCTGATCATGCCGGGAATGCCTCGCACTCTCTCTGGGTATTTTTTATCAAAGTTCTCATATGCCGAGACACCTTCACATATTTTAGGAGGTATATGTACTGGGGTCAAAGACCTTGGGCATATGGCAAGAGTTGTCCGTTAATCCCATTGGGATCAGTCGGCCAACTGCCTCCTGAAACTGGTGGAGACACGGAGAAGGGAATGCTGCGACCCCACAGCAGACTCGTCTCCCGTCATTCGGAAGGGCGTGAGAATAGTACCCAATGCCGGACCTACCTGATGCAGGTTTTCTAGGGTTTTCCCTGCATCTCTTTAGGTGAAACAACGGGTAGGATCCTTAAACCAAAGCCCGGGGGCCCTAGTTAACCCTTGGCTACCTTGCTCTACCTTCCGCATCCCCCCTTTTCAATTCCCTTCCTATGCTATTAAAGGGGAGTTGCCTGTTTCAGGATCACCCTCATGTAGCCTGTTAACGAAAAAAACGTAACAATTGATAAAGTAGTATATATACTAAATCTTTACATCCGTATAATTAAAATGAGTAAAAGATAAACTTTTAATTTAATTAATACGGATTACCTGTTTAGGGCCTAATTGGGACCCTCATCAGGCTTGCAATTACAAGTTTATTAAATTTAATATATAGCAGTACAATGATATTATACGATCAAGATGGGAAAAAAATCTCACCAGGCTGGGAATTGAACCTGGGACCTCTTTGCCCTTCAAGGCTAAGCTGCATTTGAAAGAATTTCTTCTGTTCTTGAAATACAAACACATCAACTGATAAACAAGGATTATGAAACTGGCTGGAAAAATAAATATTAATCGTAGCAATTGGAGATGGTTGGAAACGTAAAATGATTGATTATTCACACCAGTACAATTTTTTTTTACATAAATTGGTAAACGAAATTATTTCGGTTAAATTTTCAGTCAGAACACCATATCAAAAATTATTCATTCATCTGTAATCTAATTGATTGAGCTGTTACCACTATCTCAGTTTCTCCAGAACAATATAAATATCATTAATTATATTTTATTCCGTATCCACAAGATTTGATGAACAAATATACCAATAAAAGATTACTATCAATTTATAGATTCTTTGTCGCAGACTTTAGTATTATTTATTGCATCAGACCGCCTTGATTGTGTTATCTTTTTATATCTACCCCTCAGAACTACGCACATTTCAGTTCTTCTGAAACAAAATTCCAGCGCTTAATCAATCTGGTGTTTTTCAATCTCTGAGCCTTTACCGCTTCACGATGGTCTCAACAATTTATGAAGACTACGTACCTAGAATTCCTGTCACTGCTATTGCGAAGGATCCGTTAGTCCGTTTGTCACTCGTTCGTGCCGCTGCCGGCGTAAAACGCTACATCACTGAATTCAATTGCCGTTAAAAAAATTTATCATATTAAAAAACTTTGGTGTCTCGGAATCCTATATTAACAGCAATTATTTGGCTTCTAAAACGAGCACTGCTTCTGGTGGCTCTCTAGCGTTGTTCATTTTTCTTAATTTAAACTTTTATTTCTTGTATCTATTATTTATTGTCGAATTATTTCAAGCACATGTTTACATCAGCATGAAACGTATTAATGAGTGTTGTGCTTTTTATATTTTTGTTTGAGTGGCGTTTGAGTAGGTCCAAGTTTGCCAATATCTTTGTTCGCAACCCACCGAGCAGAACGAATCGTTGCACAAGCGGGTGACAAACCTTCTTCGCATTTCCCTTGCGGTTATCGCTTTTCTTTGCTTGACTCACCAGCAGATCTCTCCTGTGTGCTTCGGAGTCTTGGCGATGATGTAATGGCGAAACTTAGCACGGTCTTGAGAGCCTTTAGTGCCCGCAAGTGAATCTATTTTGCGTGCCGGTTTGTTTTTGACACTAGTATGCGTTACGTGTTGTAATACCGGAACGTTATTTCGTTTAACCGAAGTGGCGATTGTGTATTATTATGGAACCCGTTGTAATAAGTAATTAACATATTCATTGGCAATGTTCGCAATCGGGGTATCATGTTTTGATTATTACTCATCCCATCCATCGTAATATCCTATGAAAATCATTAAGATCCACGAGTGCGTTCAGTTCCCAGCTATGTTTTCCTTTATATATAACTTTTCATTTCATGGCCCTAATAAAATTGGGATTTTAGATGAGCATCTTCAAAACTACTGCCATAATAATTTTCTCTCTGAAGGATTTTTACTTTTATCTCTAAAATCTTAATAAAATAATAATTACTTATTTGTTTTGAGTAATACGAGTTGGTAAAAAATACTATTCATATATTTAATAACAAAACGAATGTTGTGCTCTAATTACAGAAAGTGGAAACACTGGCTATAAACCCTTTTGCCAAGGCAATATTGTGATTATAAAAATTTGTTGTGCTGCTTGCCGTTCATCTTATTCAGAATCAAGGGACTAGTTATACTCATCTCCAATGCCTTCTCTGTCGCCAGTCGCTGACTACTTTCCTCATTTTAATTCTGCATATTACTACCCAGCTTCACCTTCTATCCACCACTGTACAATTGACAGCTCTGAAAATCATCTCGACAGCTCGGTCCGTGGGAACTCACGTTCTTCTTGGCGCCAGGTTTCTCTAAGAAAAACCGTACGTGTTGAATTCAAGCTAAAAAAAATTTTTTTTACCTGAACTCCATCTCGACAATCCTTAATCCTCGTAAAGGAAAGCCACTGATGGCTTTTGTTTTCATTTCCTACCTGGGTTCTTTACAATGACATGAAAATATTATTTGCAGAAAATTGTTACTTAAAATATAACTACCATTAATTAATGACGTCTATTTACACTAAAAGAATTATGCATTGAAAGTTCATTACTTTCAGAAGTTTTAGTTTTATAGTAATTATGATAAATACAAAATTTATTCTATTATTTTTATTTCTTTACGAAAAATTTTGGACTATTTTGCAGAGCATGTAAATATTTCGACATTGACTGATTACTTACACATTTATCCACCTATTAAAAGGAAAATTAATGTTTGTATTAACTTAATAATAATTAACTGTGGTTTGGTAACAAATTAAGAAAATGGAACGAAAAACATTTTAAATGACTATATTTAGAAACTAAACTAATTGTAAAGTGTTGGATAGTTGATCAAAACTGCTCATTATTCCTCGTTTATTTACAAATTTCTTTTCTATTTAAACATTCTGCTTTACTGGCTTATTTTATGTTTTTATTTTCGGGAATGAATAATGAGATGAAATGTTCGTCTACGGGGAGATAACTGAATTATTTTTATTTCAGAAGTGAAGTTTACTTTTGTGATGCCAATCGAAAGTCTAGAATTTGGGACAGCTGTCTTTACAGACAATCAATCGTTTCATTTGAACATTTTCACTACAGTATTATTCTTGTTTCTATTCTCGAGACCTCTACTTGCTTAATTTGGAAATAATGTTGGTAATGTTATCAACCAATTAAAATTAATTAAAATAACAATATTGTTTAAATACGCTTCTTTTAAAGATCAATATGGCGGTCCCCATGCCTTTGTTTGAATTTATTTTTAGTTTTTATTGGACCTAATTCCAATAACCTCATGTTTCTCCTCTTGAAGAATGAAAAACCGAAAGTCAATAAATGCCAATATTGTCGTTAATGTGGTAAAAACTAAATCATGGAATAAAAATTCAGTGTTACCATACCCACTTAAATAATTGACAATGTATGGATACAATGTTCATTATGAGGCAAAGTGTACAAGATTGCTATAAAACCAGAGGAATAAATTTTAAATTTTCATGTTGAGTTACATTGTCGGGAATCTTTGTCCTTCTGGCAATCTGATTTTTCTTCGAGATAAATTTTCTAGGTTGCACGTGAACGAGTCACGCAACATCGCAGACGTTCATAACAAAGTTTCCACATTATTTTAAAGTAACTTCACAAACATTCTCGTCCGACAGGCATGCAAAACTTTTGCCAGGTGTTATTTGGTTTTAGTTAGATGTTTCTTTTATGAGCGCTGCGCTGTCGTTCAGAGATCTTTGTTTGAACTCGTAGATCGCAGGGTTGTCAAAACAGAGGATACTTTTAATTCAATACACTGGCCAAGGATCCGTCCTGTTCTATAGAGAATTAAATTGGTTAGCAATTTATGATCTTCGAAGGAAGATTAAAGTTGTGATGAAGACTCGCTGACACCAGATACGCTGCGATACATTCATTATGTTGGCTCGGTGCCGTTTTCTTCATTTTTCTCCATTCGAAAGTCCATAAGAATTAGCCTTGAAAATCGTTAAAATGAATTGCACAGTTATACATGTATTATAAAAAGCACAACGAATGGCTAAAAGTCAGAAATAGAATAATTTAATAACAGTTCATCATGCAAACAGAGAGAACGGACAATTCCAAGTTCCAAGCTGATCTCGCTCTCAGTGCCAACAACTGTAGTTCAGAGTTATATTCACCAAGATATCATCCTCTCGTACAGGATCATCATTCTTGACTTTTGTAGGTTGGTGCTTCATTAAACTGGCGTAAATTAATTAATTAACTGCGTCAAAGTTATTGCCATCCTCTTATCTATTTACCAACCCATAACCATGAACGTAAGACGATATAAAATGTGCTGGAGTCCATATGGAGCACCTGAAATCGACGGTCAAAAAATTGGCGCCTTTTATGCAAAAGGTTGGCCAACCCTGATCTATCGGATGTTAAATCTATGAATTTATATTTGTTTTGCGATTCGCCTAGAATTGTCTAGGTCTGTACTTGTTAAACTATAAATGATATTGTAACTCGGTTAAACGAGGCCGACGGGAGCCTCCGTTTTAGATCATAATAACATAGGTTTAAAGTTATTATAGTGTTCTCGAAGGACATTAAGACTCCTGAAGATGATAATCCATTGTTTTGGGTTCATGTCAACATTTTTAACGCCACGGCGATTTAACGTATGATTTCAACTTTTTCAGTTAATGACGGGCACCTACGCTTTCTTGACTTCTGTCCACAGAATTTTAACTTAAAAAGATCACTTGAATAATATAAAACGCCGGGACAATGTTTCTTGGTAAAACTCTGTGTCATAAAATTTTTTTATGGGTGTACAAAGAATGTTAAACGTTGTTCGTTTGCTCCTCAAAAGTTAAGGTCTGTAATTCCGGCAATAAATCAGTCAGGGTACACTGGTAGTGGCAGAGTTGATGTATTGTTGATACTTACGTCTGGCCACAGCTGCCACAAGGAAGTTTTTGATATATTAGGAGACTGGCTCGTTATATACTGGCCAATTTATACGTAAAAATATTGACTTCATTAGAAAAAAACTATTACATTTATAACAGAATTCTGAGAATTATTCGACAATATTTACATCTTCATTGTCATATTGATTAAATTATGTTGAATTATACCAAAAGAGCTGAATTAATCGTTTCGATCTCTACCATGAATATTTCTTCAAGTAAATACTGTTCTATATTTTCATAAACGATTAAATTTATCGTTGACTTTTTCCCTTCACTGTGCTTTAATGTAGGTATTTTATATTTTCTCTTTTCTATTTCGGTTCAGCGACGCATCCAATTGAAAGTCCGAGAAATTCCATTACCGCGAAAAATATCGTCACACGTAAATAGCGAAACCGGATTGGCTGCCACAGCCGGGATGGCTTATACTTATATATCCCCATGAAGAAGGGCCACACATACTTCCAGAAGTTTTCAATAACTCCATTTTTGCGGCCAAGGAGAGGCTCCGAGTTCTTTCCCGAGGGAAAACACGCCTTCCCAAGAGCATAAAACACTGCAGACAGGGCAATTGCGAAAGCACGAAGCAGATGGCTGCTTCCTCAACTTATCATCTCACAAAAGAGACTGCCGACGCCATCGATTTATCGCCAGTAATTTGCCGGACATCCCATTGATATGTCACCGAACCAATTTCTACCCTTGACGTTTACATCGCTTTGCGACACGCCTGTTTGCTTCGTTACGATGTCCGTACGCGGGACATCATTCCCAGGAGTTCACTTCACTTCATTTCCTTAGTGTTTGCGTGGTTGCCATTAATGGCTCGGGTTGACATCCAATATCATAAACTAAACTGATAAATAATAACAGTTCATTTACTCGATCTATAGATATCACCTTGGACTTCTTTATTAAATATTTTTAGAGACAAATAGGTCTTATATAGATAAATTTATATTGCATATTATCAACATGTAATTCGGCACTAAATTTGCATCCAAAATCTCGGGAAAAAATTCATACCTTCCCTTCGTCTCAAAATGCGACTATTGATTAGTTAAGTATGTGGATATACAAGTATAAGCTGTCCCGGCTGTTACAGCCAATCTGTTTTTGCTATTTACGGAATGGAATTTCTTGGACTTTCAATTGGATTCGTCGCAGAACTGAAATAGTAATGAGGAAATATAAAATTAGTAAATTACCGGGACAAAGTAAACGATAAATGTAAATGTTTACGAAAATATAAGAGAATTTAGGTGTATGATGGTATATTGCCAGTAGATGTCAAAGGGCGAAAAATACTTACGTTAAAAATATGAGACATCCTTTTCTATTTAACCTTTCAGCTGAATTTTATTCTGAGACTTATTTTGTCCCTTTGTACTCTCCTATATTTCTTTCCATTCCAAATTTGATTCCTGTTAACACTACTCTGCACAACATATCTTACAGTTTTTCTTTTTTTTTCCTCGTTGCCAACCAACCAGATAATCTGTACATTTTATTGTTCCTCTTGTTCCAAAATATTCAACTCCTTTCAAGGCTTCTTTATGTAATGATTCACTATGGAGAGTGAACAGTATGTGTGACATACAACAGATTTGTCACACTCATCTTCGTTATATCCCTGCTGTTGATCTCTGTGTTCCAGATGCACCTTCACCTTCCGAGATACAGATTCTTGATAAGCCGTCAATGTCTCCATTCAATTTCGTTATATATTTAAACTTTTTTCTAATTTATCTAGTCAAACGCCTTTATGACAAACTTTCTATTTGGCTGCTATCTTTCTCAGTCATATCATAGTATTTTAAGTAAATTAATTAGATTAATCTGACCTAATATTGTACATAAAATACAGTAAATTGCCAAAGGTCGCGATTAGAAGAATTTTAATGCAAAATAAGACGTTTCGTCTCGAACTTTTGAGACTTATTCATTTTTTTACAATATGTTTTATATAATAACATTGCTGAATTCAAACAAATAAACTATGTATGATATGGTTACTTGTGTTCGACCACAACATCTAGGGCCGAAATGAGGGAAAACCACTACAAAGAAACATCACAAAACTTATATTTTAATCTATTTCAACGCTTCAGGAATGCACTGTTACAGCATAATACAAAGTCGTTTAGTAAATTTAAATTTTGTGTATCTGGCTTTATATGTTTAGAATTTACATTTCATCTGGGCAATTCGCTCATCACTCGAGAATAATAATTGCTTTCTATATCTAAATTCTTCGTATTACTGCAATCAATCCTGTGATTCTTTTAAATACACATGTTTTGCTAACGCAGATGGTTGCATAATGATCCTTAATTCTTGTTTGAAACTTGGCGTTATGTATCGAAGTATCATCAAGAAAATCTTTTGGCCAATTTTCCAGTTTTGCTATCCTAATTTCCGTTTAGTTTATAGAGTATGTCTGCTAACCACTCGAAATGACATACTAGACGGTTTACTGAAAGAATTCATCGTACAATGTGTAAACACGCAGATAAATAGACAAAGAGGAAATAAGACATGTTTCACAGGATAGTGGTAACAGGAAGGAAGTATGAAATGTGGAGAGTCCAAAGTGATGAAGACATCGAACAAACCGGAGTCCAGAGTTATATTTGTGGGGAAATAATTACGAAATATCGATTACTTGAAATAGCTCAGAAATATTTTGACGAATGGTGGCTTCAGCAGGAAGAAAATAAGGTCGCTTTTAGAAATAATCAATACAGTTTTCACCAAGAAAAATGACAAACGGAAACTTCAGTAAAGTGCTACATCGGGAGCAGGGCTTTGTATTAATCAAAATCATGAAAATTAAAAAATAGGGAGTATGTATTGAAATATTGTTGAGGAGAGTTAAAAAATGGAAAAATATGGTTTAATGAAGAGGTTCTAGGAGTTTTAAGAAAATTGTTTGTCATGCTAGTGGGCTTGAAGGGGAAAGAAGAAGAAAGTTTTGGGAAATGGTGGAAGAAGTTCAGGACTGCGAAAGGTGGAGAAGGAAATTTACAGACCAAGTCAAGGACCTGCCAGCAGGCAGATCACTTAGCAATATATGTAAAGTAAGCAGTAAAAAAATATTTATTTTTAAATAAAATGTTTTGTCCATAAAGGGTTGCTGCAAATTTATTGTACAATAAATGATTGTTCTTCAAGAACGACGTGATATTTGGTTCTTTATAAACTCACCACTACTCCTATTTAATTTTTTATGAGAGGTTTGACTTTACTGCTTTATATACATCTCCTTTCCGTATTCATTTTACGTCATTGATTGATTTATAGCTTAAGTCGCCATGCGCAACTCGCAGAGGGAATTTTTACACCTTCGGCAAGAAATTTGTATCAGAGTTGTTTCCTTGAGAGTTGAGTACTTGCCTGAGGTAATAAATCTGGCGGCTGCGGAGGCTGCACATTTGCAGGGCAGAGATTAGTGCAGCGCGTCCGCACTCATATTTACGAGCTCGCTAAACCCCCACCAGGTGATTAATAGTCACGTGCTATGTTCAGAGATTTACGTCCCTCAAAAACTTAAAAGCGTCTCCGTACACCTCCTCCTTTCGTGCCGTCAGACCACGGGAGTGGAAAATTGTAGCCTTGCTGGCGAAAAAATGTAACAAATTGAGGTCCAATAAATTCTGATACAATCTCTGTTAACACGCTTACAGCTAACACAGCATTTTTATGTTAACAAGTGAGACGTTGTGCTGGGCACGGGGGAATTAATAGAAAATCCAAAATGACTTCAATCGACGGCCGTCTGAAGTGTGTTAATGCTGTCGGTAGAATCTGATGATTGTCTGTATACGTAGTATTGACTTGCATGAAGTTTCTGATTTTTGAGTCATAATCGTCATATTGATGTGACGTGTTCATAATAAAGGCGGTATATTCGTATAAAGCCGACATCCTGAGAGTTTTGTGGCTAACGTCGCTGCCTCACAACACAGAGGTCCCGGGGTTCGAATCCTGAAAAGGACTTTCAAATAAAAGAAATGTTTCCTTAATACCTCACACACAGCTTGTTTTATTCCATTTCAACATTGACCCGCCCTAATTGAAAAACCCTATATAATAAACAAATATAGAACGCAACATTATGAAAAAACTAGATTGTCTGAACACTCAAAATAATAATTTGTTTCCTATAATTTCCGGATTATTTGTTACTCCATTTTAAACATGTAGGTGGGATCCTATTTCCTTATGTGCGTGAGCAATGTGCTCCATTGCTGCCAACATAATTTGTTAGTAGGAGTTAAGCTTATTATCTAGTACTTCTGGAGAAATATTGTCGGAAGCTATGCATACTGCTTCCATAAATTCGTCAATATTATTTATCTTCTTACTCTTTTCTGTAAGAAATGGTTCGATGATCCTTGAAACTCATTTCTTTCTGTTTTCATAATTTGGAATAGTGTAGATTATGGAATTTGAATAGCGAGAGCCGGCTGTCTTAAGGTGCCTCTTCTAAGAGGAATATGTCTGCTATTCCCATAATCTTTGCGTAGGGTTTTGTGTTTTCAAAGAATCAACATTAGCATAAGGTTCTGCTTGACAATTATTTTCGGATATCCTCAGTCTCTTGCACTTAATTGTTTTACGGCTAACGTAAGTTTTTCGTTTGAAGCATCAATAACTGAACAATCGCAACTCGATCCTTGCTCAACAGTTTTTTTCACTTTATTTTTACGATAGTTTGATATTCGACTGAAATTAGAAAAATTTCAATTATTCAGTTAACCAAAAAGATTGAAACATGGATTTTGTTATACAACGTAACTTGCAGCAACATTCCCGTTTAAACCTTCACACGGGAACACTTTTCATAAAATTGTCAATTTTACTTGAGAATTTATTTATTATATAATACGCCTGTAAACTGCATTTAATTTTCAACGAAACAAATTTACTGTATTTGTATCATCATGTCTAACCTAGTTATTATGCTGCCCAAGTAGCAGAATTTCTAAACTTCCTTTGAAGGATCCTTTGCCAATCTAACATCCTTTGTTATTCCACTATTTCCCATACCACACTTAATCACCTTGGTTTTCCCTCTATTAATCCTCATGTTGTACCCTTCCTCCAGATACGTTCATGCCATTTATTGTTTTCAAAGTCTTTTTATGACTCCCCTAATACCACAATTTCATCAGCAAACCTTAAATTTTTTATTTCTTCTCCTTTCATTTTGGTCCTCTTCCCATATTAATTTTTACCTTTCTTTATCGCCTGTTCTATATATAAGTTAAATAGTATGGATGACAGACTGCATCCTTGGCTTACTCATTTCTTGATATCTTCTTTCTTTTCTTGCCCTTCAATTCTAGTTACTGCTGACTGCCATCTGAAAATGAAACTGAAATTAATACGCTATTTTGTAATTTCTTTTTTTAAAAATTTCTGATGCTTATTATTTATCTTTAAGTAATAATTTCGAAATTATCTGTACTCCATTTCTAACCGTAAAATAATCCACATCTATCTAATAATTTTCTTTCCATATTTGTTAACAAATATAATTGTGTACATATATATTCTTTTAATTTAGGTGGGTGTAACAGGAAAATAATAAACAATATTTTAACTGATATACTTTAGTCTCTGGAACTGGAGTTGTTAATGATTGATATGAAAATATAATGAAGGGTATCTTGGCACATTTTCCCTTACTTAATAATGTTTTCTTTCCCTAAAATTATATATCAACTTGTACTTTTTTATTTTTCAGTTTGGTCGGCCTGAGGTGTGATTGTTTAATTGGTTAACTTGTGAACAATTATAGTCTCTTCCATTAATTTTATAATTAATTTATAAATTAGTGAGGACAGATCAACAAAATGTCTTGTCTTAACCAAACTAAAACAAGCTTCCAATCGAGTTAACGGAAACGTGACAAAAACGAACATTTCTGCATTCAATCATGCAACATAGCATCCCATTATTATTTTGTATCGTTAGGATTTAAACAGCAATTTAATTTAAATCCTTATTAATTTTACTACTTGTTTCAGTCCTTTCCACCGAAACCTCAGGAAGCTTTACTGAAGTTAGTTTGGCGTTGAAATGCAAGCGATCTTCTCTTTTGTTTAACAGTTATTTCGCAAACTCCGCTTTTCTTCAATTGCACATGCACGAATCCAGGGAGTTTGACGGTCTATAAATGACAATAATTACAGCATCTAGTAATGTTTATTTTCTGGTAAACTGTTGAAAACAAATATTTTGAATGACTTACTCTGAATGTTCAATAAATAGGGTTAAAAATGAAGAAATTTGTAGGTTCAGTATCGGTAATTACTGAGTTACTGCTGTGACCCACACTGAATTACTTGGTTTTCCGGACCAACTAGTAATTGGAACATGTATTGTTGCTCCAGCAAAATTGTAGCCAGCGACCTGATTTCTCTTCGGTGTCTCCAGTGCTGCATTTTTATTTTCTGAATAGAATTAGGTGCTGTGTTGTAACAATGCGGACGGTAAACAACCTGATGGTTTGTTTTCCGTTCACGTGCGAACGAGAAATCGCGGACAGCTTTTGACGATGGTTTGGCAATTGTAGGAGAGCGTCAGCGGCGGCAGCAGCGTCGCCAGTTCGAACGTGACGCGACGCCCGACGTCGTCCAGACACAGTGCCTTGATGTTTTTTGCCAGCAACTTCGACATCAACCTCAACGTCCAGGTGACACGTCGTGTCGTCCTTGCTGGTCTCGTCCAAATATTTGTCTTACTTTCATGTCTGTCTCCTTGTCTCGTTATAACGTCCCATCAACAATTTATATTTTATTTAGAATTCGAAATTTCAATTATTTTATCAATCTGTATTACTTACGAAAATGACGAAACAATCTACAAATGTTCTACAGAATAGGAAAAGTTAGAAAGGACTGTTATGAAATATAAAAATTAAGTAGACAAATAAAGAGAGAATAACTACACACAATTCTCAATACCCAAACTAAGAGAGAATTTTTTAATATACCCAGGATTGTCAGAATTTGTGTAATTTTTTTATATTTTAATTTAGATCGTACCAACAAGGGGAATATCACTTTTTTTGTAGAGCCAAAAGCAAGTGTATGGGAGATACGAACTAATGTTAAGCGGCCCTTAGTCGTTCAATATTATCGCTAATAATTTTGCGCAATATATTGATGGGACGACACACGTTCATTATTATTGCCCAATAATATTGACTCATATGTTGTGCAATATTTCAAGAAGTGAATACTCTAATGAAACGTTTTTAGCTGAACTACGAACTTGTGAACCAGCTTATTTTCGAAACGTTCTGTATAATGGACGCTACGAAAATACCATAATGTTGATTGAATTTTCAAAATTCTTAATCCACTTCTAAAGTTTGTCGGCATAAAATAATTTTTTTCCCCTGGATGATCCTTCTCTTTATATTTATAAAGCAAGCGTATTGTTCATTTTTAAAATTCTGTTACAATAATCATTGCTTATAATATTTCACAAAGGAATTAAGTCAGGTCTATACATTCTGATATAAATTTCCTTTGTTCCCTTTTTTATTCGAAGCCATCTCGTAAAGTAATTTTTGAAATTATTTACCACTGTCTTCTAACTACAGCTTCATGATGTCTGCACGACAATATCACACACAGACGGTTCAATATATTTCAAATTGCGAATAAATATCTAACTCGTTTTGATTGACTCAGTATATTTCGCAATCCTCACGGTCAGTATTATTGTGTAATATCAATCATTGTGCAATATATTGAAGATAATATTGAACGTCTTGGGGTCGCTTTATTTTAGCAACATTGGCGACCGCGATGATACAGAAATTAATAAATGTCGTCTTAATTCGTGTATTTTTAATACAAATTAATTTCAAGCCTGGTATATTATTAATAAACAATAGCAGACAAATTTTAGTATAACAAACAATTACACCGAAAAATTTTAAAATGCTGGACATTTCAACACAGCTTTGCGTCTTTATCATACAGTGTTTACGTATAGGCTGGAAAGTAAAGTAAAAATCTAAAACTATTGATGCAAGGTCAGTATATATTGACTTTGATTGATGGTTTCACATGTTTGCTTTCCATTTCAATCTCTGTTTCATTTTTTAAATATTCTTCTGTATACTTGTTTCTCATAAAATTTGTCTTAAAATTAAGGTCCTTTTTTATCATGAGTTCAGCTGTTTTTAATTATCTAAATAGTAAAAGAAAATTGTCGGTAAATTTTTAAAAAGAATATCGCATGAAGTAAAATTTATTGAAATGCACGAAGAAGAAACATTCTTATTAAATGTAAAGTATGAGTAATACGTCAATCTGCGAAACAAAGGAAAACTGTGTTCTTTGGTGGTAAGAACAACCTATCTTTTAGGTTTTGTCCGCTAAAATAAATTGCGAAACCATTTTCTAAGGATTGTGAAATAAGCGTTTAACTTTCAGTTGCAAGAGAGAGACTTTGTTTCCAGTTTTCCAGGCGGCATGTTCGCTTCATTCTCTGCTATTGTAGGGAAGAGGAAAGTGATTTGCATGCAGCAGTTCTGCCACCTTCTCCCCGGAATAAGATTGTGTGGTCAATGAGATTCTGCTCATTCCGATGCATGCGTTCTGATTTAACATTCAGAGGCCCGTTTCCTTAGCTTCAAATTTCGAATGCGGTGCGTAGGAAACGTAAAGCTGAATTGAAATATCTGGAGGTATGTTTTTTACAGTGGCTTCGGAAAAAAATTTATGAACCAATTTAACTGAAAACCCCTATTCTGGTGGCCTCAATTTTCGGGGATCGTATTTATTTTTCTCCGACTTGTGGTGCTGCCTTATTCACGTAATACTCGAATCCTTCACTGACAATCGTAGATAATGTTATTTTCTATTAAACTCTCTCATGTCAATCACGAGACTTTTTGATTTTTAAATAAGGAGAGAAGGTTTTTAATTTAAGTGAAACTACAACTCAAAAAGACCACTGATTAAATTTAGAAAACGTTTGCATGGCGATCATAATAATATCCTTGTTTCCAGTTCTGATACCTTGCAACTGCTAATAAGTTATGATTATTATACATTAGAGAACATAATGTGAAATCGGTCTTGACTCAGGATTATTGTCCTACTGAATAATGTTTCTTCCTTCACGGAGGAGTCTACGCATCAGTTTTCGTTATTTGTTAGCGTGCAACACGTTGTCAGTTTGACAGGGTTATTGTATTAATTCAGCAGGATTTTCTCCGCCTAGTTAAGCAGCTCTACTTCAGTTCAATGTGTTGTTCAAATATTTCTGATAGCTGGAGGCTTCAGTCCCCCATATAAAGGGACTCGTTGTCGTTTCCTAGTTGGAGAGTGTCGGTGTTTTTTGCAGAATTCTGATGGGCACCACCCTCGAGGATTACGATCTTCTCGCCAGCTGTCTATGTATTTTGGGACTCCGATGGAATTGAAGCTGCCTCCAAAGCCTCAGGTGACGTACGAAGTTTCTTCTCATCGCTTGTCGTCCACTCGTAACGTCGCTTTGGTGTCGGAATAGTATTGTGTGCTTCACTTGTGTACTTGTCTTTAAACAAGATATTATTATTTACCTTGTGCAGTTTTTATAAGATTATATTGAATCTGTATATAGATCACAAAGCAAGATGTATACTTTTTTATTTTTTATATAATTGTTATGTGGATGAAGTTTTACACTTTTCAGGTATTGTATTGATCTGTCCAAAATTAGGGTAATTTATTCTAAATACTACCTGTGAAGATTGGAGAACCTGAATATTTAACGTCTCATTATGTAGGTTCCTTAAATTATATTATAACCTAGCTGGATGCCTAGCGTTGCCCGGGAATTAATTTATATTAGCCCGGTACAGAATTTAATTCTATAGTAATCTCTTCGTCAACACGTGAGCGTCACAGTTTTGAAAATGTACCTTATCACGCCACTACTTTGACAGCTCGAATTTATCATAACTACTTAATCGAGTCAAGACATCTACTGGTGCCTTAAATAAGCACATAGATACAAAAAAAATACACAGAAAAGGTCGATTATATTTATAAGGAAAAAATACTTGAACTATCTCTTCAGTCTGTGAAAGGTGAAATTGAGTACTTGCTGCACTCGTCTTCATATAACGTGTATCAATCATTCACGCTGCGGTTTAAAGAACGTTTTACGTATTTATTACTTAAATCAAATGTCAGTTAAATTTAAGCATTATTTCACGCTTAACAAAAATTTAATCATCTCGTTTGACACGTGAGGGCATAATGTACCCTGTTGCAGGTTCTATATGCCCTTCGAAAGATCGTCAGAAAACTTCTCAATGTTGAACACTACAATACACCAAAATTTCATGGCAGTCGAATGAATGGTATAGGAACGTATATGCTATAAAAATGAAGTAGCAGAACAGATAATTGACGTTGAACATTTTCGACCTGAAAGTGGCGAACGAAGGAGCCTAAGTCAAAAGATCGACAGAAAACGTCTGTGAACTGATCACCACTAAACTCCAAAATTTCGCGGCAATCTGATGAATAGTATGGGAACGTATAAGGGCAAACCTTATTAATCGAAGTTTGTTAAAATAGACCCGGTATATAAAGGCCTGAGCGTACAACATGGATTTTTTTTTATAGATTAAGTAATATGCCTACAGTTAGTTTATTGGACTTGGACTGTACGGTATTAGCGGGCAGGCAACAGCCACTGTTTTTCAGAATCTCAGACAACTGTCAAATCTGTCACTCCAATTTTCCATTGCCGCGTCCTTTCAACAAGGGCTCTCAAATCATGTCCCCAAGCGAACCTTCGTTGCTTTCTTTCCCCAAGAGCTCAGTACTTAACAAAACACTCCATTTTGCACAAGTATTAAAATAAATTTTAAGATAGAACACTTTTGCATTGTCAGACACCCAATTTCTTCTTATTCCCCTCTGCAAGTAGTCTAGCAAATTGCACTGTAGCTTTCCCACGGCCTGACACTCACATCCGTGGGTCCTTCGATGACGTCTTGAAGTAAACAATTTCTCCTAAAGATGTGACAAAAAAAATTGTCAGCATACCTATATTATTTTCTCTTCTTAGAACCTCTTCATTTTAATGAACATCTCCACTTTATTTCCTACGGTTCTAAAAATGCTGCAGTTCAGAATTTTCCATCATGTTTATCTTCACCCTCTTTCTTAGCGTCCTTATTTCTGATCCAGTTGGCTTCATGTAAAACGGAACAGTTAGTATTTTAAGATGGCTGATTAGGTGAGATGAGTATTTTTATGTTGTTGATCAGATTTTGTTCTTGCATGGATAATGGAAGAAAAATAAAAATGAGATGTAACTTCTGTTCACAAGCTTATATCGTCCTGTATTATCTTGTTGCACTTGAACTATTTTAGCTTTTTCATTTTATTAACTTTGTTATTGATGTTTAAGCAACGCCAAAATGTGCCTACACCAGGTACAGCTATGGAAATGCATTTACTAACAATTCGTTTCCCTATGAATGGTTGACTATTATTAAATACAGTTGACTTCGGCTGATATGAAAAGCGGGCACACGGAATTCATGCATGCATGAATCGTGCACGCTCACTAAACACAACTGGTTGAAACTCCCACCCCTCATCACGGTTTTCATCGTAGGTTTCGGAAATATGTGTACGTTAAGGTTGCAGAATGGATTCGTTTTATGCATGCATAAGTGTTGGAGGTTTGGGGATATGTTGATGTATACGAGTGGATTGATCTAATACATCGAGAGAGAGAGAGGAATAATAAGGACCAGCTTTTCCGACTGAAAGCGAGCTATTATTACTCATTTAAAAAACTGTATGAACAGTTAATCGTTTATTACCGACGTCAGAGGGATTACTCGTTATCATTCCAACCACAAAATCTCGCTATATTCCCGTTCATTGAAAGTAATCAAAAATTTAAATTACCAATCACGTCACGGTCCTGCTTTTTGATCTTGACAAAAATTGGTCATACTAATCGTGACTGTGGCTACGGCAGTAGTTACACGAACCAAGTTCAGTGCATATTTTTTAAAACGATATGCGGAATGTTCTGACATTAGACTGTGATTATTTTTCTTTAGATTAGGAGTATTTAGGTTTAAGAAATTTCATTTTGTATCTGCCACCGGGCTTGCGCCCAACTGTAGGCTAACAATAAACACAAAAATCCAGGCCAGTTTAACAATCGGAACATTTTTCCTTACGTAAAAAATTAAAATTACTAACAATCTGACGGTGGATCACTTAATTAAAGTGCTCTGATTTAAAACACTATCGATCTATGCCCTCATTCGCACAGTTTATTTATTTTCCTCAAATATATCGTCCGAATAAAAGCGATTCTAAACCATCACCTTCACCATAAATAAGTCACATGATCCCAGATTGGCCAAATTCAATACAATTTGAGAATGCACAATGGAAAAGAACTCCGCTTTGACTCTTGAAGCAACGGAACTAGGAGGGTTTTACAAGCAGAGCGGAGGCTCCGATGCAAATATCACGTGAAGGTAATTAAGATGAAATGCTGGTGTAGGTGTGGTGTTTTAGAAGGCCGGCCATGTAGAGCAGCTGCCAGAGGCTAATGACACATTCTTGTCCAGGATGTTCGCAGATTGCGGCTCGCATACGGAAATTGCAGTCCGCCTACGCTCACGTAAAAGCTGTTCTCCTGCACCAGGACCTTTTCAAAGGCTCATCAGCAGCAATTCATCGCGCGTAATTTTCGGCTGGACTGCATTTGTTTTGGCTGACTTGCGCGGTAATTTCGATACGCCGTTTTGGATTCATTTCAGCCTCGTGTTCATTAAACGCGCGATTTACTCGACGGAATAATAATAATTGTTTACGAGGGATGGTCGTTGTGATTAGTTTTTTTATTTACTCTGATTGATTCTGTTGCTATTGCTCAGATACGTTCAACGTCCTTTCGACGGGAAAAAATAAGTCGACTTCAAATGCTTTATTTTTTGTATGATAACGCCACGGTTTCTCTTTTTTAGTGGCTTATGACTCGTTAATTTTGAGTGAATAATTTTTGGTTTCCGACAGGTGCAGATCCTCACGACTTTTCTTATAAAAAAGGGCGTAATGAACAGTTGACATACCCCAAATATCTCCAACTAAATTAGAGCTAAGCAACTGGATTATCGTTTAATACCAAAGTGTATGGATAAAATAGCTGGCGTCGTTATCAATAAAAGAGGCTTTCATGTAACAGAATTCGCCGTTCTTGAATTTGTCCATTCTAAATACACGGGGAATTCGACTGGAAACCGAGCACTCGCGGATGGGCGACAGCTGGAATCGGGTTTTAGAAGGCCGGCTAATACTACTGCACTGGAAACAAGTGAATGAGGCAATCAGTAAAGTGAGGAAAATTAATCCTGCAAAGCCAGTTTCCTAAAATCTCATCTGATTTGCATAATTCATAACTAACATTTAATCCAACTTGAATTAGAAAGATGAAACTGGAGTTTCACGAGGCACCCTTCGGTCACTTCAAGATTGTTAATATGGCCGTTCTGCACAAAATGGTACGACTTATGCTAGTGATGGGCAGATCGATTGTTCTTGTTCAGTCGTTCAGAGTCGATTCACACTCATTGCTACGAGACGATTCTTTTATAAGAGTCCTATCCGATTCTTTTATCAAGGTTGAACATTAATAATTTGAGTTAGAAGGGAGGGTATGGGATACGAATACACACGCAAAAAATGTAGAGCAAAGTATGTAATATTTATAACCTTATTTATTTATAAAAAAACTATAAATGTATTTCTATCTATTTTACAAAATTAAATTGCTATTTACATAAAGCATTTGGGAAGTGAGCCAACTCCATTTTTGACTTGATGTGCCCGGCTTCGGAAAAATATACGTTTACAAGGAACCGACTTTGCGAGAATACAAACTCTTTTTAACACTAAAAGATAAAAATTAGGATATTTTTCTCTCATCCCACCACACAAGAGGGTCCTCGTTTCTTTATATGGGAGTGGGTTGGTGATATGAGACCATAAAAATATTATTCATAACAAAATTATATACATATCGAAGGGGACAAAAGCCATTGGGAATAATATGTTAACTATGGATGTAGAGAAGTCGTAATACATTAAGTTTGTGTCATGATTATTTTAGTAATAATTAAGACTTTACCATACTGCCTGTTATAAAAGTGGCTAAAAACTTAAAAATTTATTATGACTGTTATTGTTTATTAGCTCTTGGAGAGTGCTTCTTATAAGCTTTTCGATTTAGAACCTGAGTCGAACCTTAATTCAACCCAACGACTCAAGTAGCTCAGCCCGGAGTAGACTCGACGACTCAATCAATTTGCTCACGACTCTACGATTCGAACAGTGAGCTGTAACTCTTTTAATGAGTCGTTTTAGAGAACTCTTTGACTGGATTCTCTGTTCTTATGCCCACGTGTAACTTCTGTGCTTTCACCTACAGCAACAATGATCGAACTGCGGAACCGCATAACAACTGCTGTAGAAGCAGTATCTCAAAACCTGCGACCTAGAGTGTGGGTCGAATTTGAATGCCACATAGACATATGCCTTGCATCTCAAGGGTGGAATATTGAGCACATTTGAGCTGTTACGTTAAACAACTTCGTGTTTATAACAAAAACACCGTGTATACTAACACTCCAAATTGTTTTCTGTTCTTCTTGATTTATAAACTAATTAATTTCGCCCCTCACTTCAATCTTACATACATAATACAAAATGGTTTTGGCATAGACGGAGCTCTTACAGGGGGGGGCTGTTATATCTTCCCAGCCTAGTAGTTTGGAGAGTTGAGAGGGTAATCTCAACCTTACTGAACAATTGTAATCGTTCCAAATTCCTGAAACACTTTTCGTAACAGACCAAGCTGCGGACATTCTTTTACAATACACCGTGTTTCTATATGGTTCATATGATAGTAGCTCTAATTGGAAATGCCATGTGCTATACATATTTTCCGAAGCATTTCATAGATTTATGAAAGAGAAATTAGTTACCTCCGAGCTGCAGCAACGATACTTAGTTCTAGGTATACTGAAAAATGTTACCGCATTCTTCATGAGTGAATCAGGAGTCGAGCGGTTCTCCGTATGCTGGCCAATAGTCCAAGGCTCTCTAGGAAAACATGATCGAATACATTCCTTAAAATTACTTTTTTTTCCCGTGTATAATAGCCATTAAGCGTGTTACGTTGCGTTTGAGAGACAAATGTGTACTCTGAACAGACTCCACCGGTTCTTTATATCTAAAACGTCGCGTGCTTCTATATAAGAAAGATCTGTCTGCCTTTTTATTGCAGTTAACCAGGCATCATATATTTATTTTGAATTTCGAAAAAATTACATTTAATCATTCTCTAAAAATAGTTTGGCATGTGGGCTTGTAAGTGTGAAGAAGACGCATTTCTCGTTCGTATTATTGATCGAGGCAAATACAGTTTGGGCGGAAGGTGGTCGCCCGGCGCGGCGTTGGTGTTTACGTGCTCTGAATCCTTACCAGCACTGACCTCCATATCTTACTACCAAAATTTCATTACAATTCAGTCGCGTTTTAAAATAATTTGTCTACGATTCAAGCATGGAAATGGATGTAACAACGTACGCCTCCGCAGACTTATTAATAACTTATCCATAATGGAATAAATGACAAAACTAGAATTTAGTTGGTCCGGTTTTGACTCTGAAACCGCTCAGAAGGTTGTGTTTTGTTTAATATTCGTTATGTGGCTATTTATCACGAGACGACGTTACAGTCGCGTCATTCATTTTCTTCCTATACGATTATTTGGGAGTGACCATACTGTATTTATATTACGCTTCCTAAGTAGCAGAATTCCTTAACTGCCATCAAAATATCCCTTTCCAATCTAACACCCTTTGTCATTCCACTGTTTCCCATATTACTCATCACCTTGGTTTTCCCTCTATTAATCCTCATATTGAACTCTTTCTCCAGGACTACGTTCATGCCATTTATTATGGTTTCCAAGTCGTCTTCTGATTCTCCTTATACTACAATATCGTCGGCAAAGCTTAACGTTTTTACTTTGTCTCCTTGCAGTATGATTCCTTTTCCATATTCCGTTTTAACTTTCTTCATCGCCTGTTCTATATATAAGTTAAACGGCATGGGCGACAGACTGCATCCTTGTCTTCCTCCTTTCTTGATTACGGCTTCCTTTTCTTGGTCTTCTGTTCTAATTACTGCTACCGGTCTTCTGTAGAGGTTATGTATTAGCCTCCTTTCTCGATATTTTATTCCAGTGGTCTTCAAAATTCTTAATAGTGTGTCCCAGTTCACATTATTAAACGCTTTTTCTAAATCTACAACTGCCATGGACGTAGGCCGGTTTTTTCGTATCCTTTCTTCTAAAATTAATCGCAAAGTCAATATAGCTTCTCTTGTCCTTAAATTCTTCCTAAAACCATTTCCTACGATATTGATACCCTTCATTCTCCCCTAGGTCAGCAAGATCTGGGGCTCGCTAATCCTCTGTACTATTGTAAGTAGCACGTTCTACTTCCAGAAGCCGCGACATGCTGGAGTAAGGTTCCTGTTTCCTTCTTTCCCTTCTTACGTCTCGCTAATTTATGCATACAATTTATCATTTTATCTCAAAGAAACTTACGCGTGTTATATATATATATACATATTTACTAATTAATTCAACCATTCAATAATGTTTCTATTACGTAGCCTTCAAGCATCATTATCCTCTACTTTTTAAAGTGCACCATTAACATGCATGTCTAACAGGCTTCCTTTAATTTTATATGCCCCATTGTTATTTTTTTAAACTAATAACTTTCGTTAAGAAGAATTCAGTGTTAACCGAAATGTTCCCGTGAAACCTAGCCCCTGAAAGATATTGAATATAATGTTGCCAATGTTTTCTGATTATCATATATAATAAATTGCTAGTTTCGCATTTTTAAATATTTCTTAATGTCTTAAATAAATACGTTGCGTTTCTCATTAAGAACGCATGCTGAAATCTGCATTATAGAAATGATTTCAGGTAGAGCTAAAAGCAGAGGATGTGAGAAACTGTGTTTTATTCTTTCTGTTGAAGAGGAGATGCATTGCATTTGAGCTGTGTAGCTATCCGTTCTCGAGCTTCCATCACGAGTGTTTTCCCTGAGGTATTGGCTGTGAAGACACGCGTCTCTCGCAACAATGGTGCGGGCTTCACGCGAGTGAACAACAAAGCACTCTCCTTATCGCGACGCCCCCTAGGAGCAGAAGCAGCGGTGAAGAAAATCCATTGTCCGCCCCCGCATTCTAAGAGGCGCGCCGCAATAAATGTCTTTACCGCTCGGGAGTATCAGTTTCAATAATACCCAGCCACGGATAATCGTAAAGAAGGAAAAAAGCCAACGCTGGCAAATGTTGCTTACAACACTTACAGGCTTGTAATTTTCGGGTCTCACGGTATCAGTAAGGATTTTCTTGGGGTTAAACAATCCCTGAATCAAGGGTTCTTGTCATTCCATTTTTCGAGTAGAGTTAATACATAATTTGAGGTGTCTGCTGGACTCGTGGTAGTAAGTGTAAAATATTTTTTGCCTAACGCTCTGTTACAGTATATTATTGTACATCGCGTAGGTTATCAATGCATTTGCCTTTCGAAGGTATAAACTATTTTCACAAGTATTTCACAGTCCCAATAATCTGAATGCAATCGTTGATAAATATTTTTGGCACTCGCTGAAGAACCGTTTTCGTAAGTTCTCATGTTTTTATTAAGAATATAATTTTGTATTTAAACTGTAACTTATATTCTTAATTTTGCAACAACCCACGTGGTGTTCCGGTGACTAAACGTTTTGTGTGTTCCAGTAATTGAGTAATGTAAGTTGGGCATGGATGTTCACAATGGTCGTAGGATTATACATGAAACCGTTGGTGCACACGTTGCTAAAAGATTACACAATTTTACACTGTACATCAGAAGTGACAAAACCGTGCCACATGCGGCAATCGTGGTGCTTTGGACGACTAAAAGTGGCGAATTGCATCCACGAGTCTGTTAGTATTTTGGACGAGAAGTCCCTTTACATTGTTAAAAAGCGTTGTATAGTTAGACATGCATTATAAATAAATACAATGAATGGCCGAAATTCTGAAATGGAAAAATTTAATATTAATTCTTCTGGCTCATGAGGAGGACAGACAATTTTAAGTTCCAAGCTGATCTCGGTCTCAGTGCCTACAACTGTGGTAGAGAATTATCTTCAGCATCACTCTCTCGTACAGGAACATTATTCTTGTGGAACGGTTCTTCATTAAACTGGCATAAATTAATTAATTTAACTGCGTCAAAGTTATTCTATCATCACATCTATTTACCAACCCCTAACTATGAACGTAAGACGATAGTCATATGGCACATCTCAATTGGTCCGTCAAAAATTGACTCAAATGGCTGTACATTCAACAAGACAATCATTCATGAAGTGTTGTTTATCAACCACTCGTAAGTCCTGAACAAATTGCAACCACTAATCATCGAAAAAGGTGTAGTCGTAACCTGAGTGCATTTTTACCCAGAAAAAATCTCTGAAGGTAAATTAAAATAGTGAATTTTTTTGTCTTCAAATAATAAAAAACGATAATTAAATATTCATTAGGCGATTGTACGGCGGTCTTTCACGTTCTTTCTAGGAACCTGAAGGTTTGAGATTTACAGAAAATTTGTGAGCTCCTCTCGTATCGTGAAACATGTGTTTTTCTGTCAGTAGAAGTGCGTTCTAAAATACAACACATTGTTATATTAGAGTAGCCCACGAAGATTGCTTCCTGCGTCTGAGACGCAATTTCAGCTGTTACTAGGGAAGAAAATTGTTTTAAGTGATTGGTAGGTCACTTCTCATTTGCCCAGAATTTTAGCTTTTGCCGGATTCAGTTTCGAGAATTATCCGAACGTTTATTTTAGATTCTATATTATTTTCATTTCTGATCATAATTTGTAACGTTTGAACTGAATATTGATCTGAATATGACGCTGTGGAAGGAAACTGCGTAATGTGTCACGTAGGCTGGCGGATGCGCCGTTGCGGAATCGAACCGGAGAGAGGAGCTTCCGGCACGCATTCCTTTGTTACGAGTACAGGCCTACAACTACGAGAAAATATCAAGCCGCACAAATAGTGACCGTATAATATGCATGCGAAGAAATTGCAAAAAAAAATCTTTTTCGATAGAGGAATGGGAGGATTTTGGAGTATTCGAATAAATAAAAAAAATTCAAAATAAAAAAGCAGTAAAATCGGATGGACTGACTTTCACTCAAAAGCACAGATCTAACATACATACATGTGTATGTATTATTCCAACTCATTTTGCATGAAAAAGGACAAATTGACAGCTTGTTGTAAGTAATATATAATGCTGTCGTTAACATGAAATCTCTACCCATTCATCAAATTCGTAGTTGTTTTTTTCTTTACAAATATTTACGAAATTTCCTTGTCCATAGCCTTTGTAAAATGTACCCCAAGAGAGCAATTTGCGTTCTGTGGTAACGCTAATCATTACTCGCTGCCTTCCGGTGCATTCAGCAAAAAAATGTTTCATTTAAACTAATAAATATAATACCCTGGTGATTGTTGTGATTATATAGTGATAAAGTCTCGTTTTGCACACTTTTGAAAATGGAATGCCCACGACGAGTTTTAAAAGTAATACGCACACACTCGGTTATGTAATTGGTTAATAATTGTATTTTCGCTCTGAGAAACTTCAGCCGACGGAAATGCTTTAGTTATTGGGAGGTAGACTAACGAGGTTTCATTTACGTGTCACGGTATAGGCCTATGTAAAGTAGAGACACTGGTGTCGGAAAACAAAGTCAGAATTACAGAGATAGCAAGACTGTTCATTTCTTGTTGATCGATTAAAACGAAATAAATTTACTCGTAGATTAAAAATTATCACGGAATCAAACGAATAGCACAGCCAAGTTAGTCAGAATTAATTTTTTATTTCATGTGATAATGGTGAAATCCCTACGTTTTATAAGTCATACTATTTAATTAACCGAAAGTATAGATTAATTTTGATTCTTAATTTATTCAACTTTGCAGGAGCTTTCGGCTATACCATAGACATCTACAAATTTAAAATACAAATCATTTGAAACATTACAAAAGTTTTTTTTATGGAATTTTTACAATATAAAAACAAATTTGTGAAAATTCCATAAAATTATTGTAAGTTTTCAAATAATTTGTAGGTGACTATGGCAATGCCGAAAGCTCCTGCAAAATTGAATACATTTCTAATCAAAATTAATCTATAGCTTTAGTTAATTAAATGGCGTGACTGATAAAACATAGGGAACTCACCATTATCATATAAAGTAAAAAACAACTTTTATTAAATGTAAAAATTTCTTGAAGAAAAATTTTAGAAACAGCATATCAATAAATCTCAATTGTAAAATCTGTTTGATTTGGCGTTTATAGATTTGTTTAAATGTTTCTTACTCCAGGCGAGGCACCAAAGAAAGGAACGACATGCTGTGGAATGTTCAATACTTTCTAAGGAAGACCTTCACGGTCTAATCGGCTCCCATTTGAAAAGAAGTGCAGCTCCACTCCCCTCTGTGGATCTGCGGTGAAGCTAAATACTGTGAACTACGCCATACCTACTTGAGTAATCTCTTAGAAAAGGAACTGGAGATTAATTTTACCAGAGAAAAATAATGTTAACGAGCTGACTAATGCACATTTGCCATTATTTCCCCATCCTCGACATTCGCACACAAATTTGCCCTTTTAGTTTCAACATTCATCGTTCGGATGAGATGTCGCATTGGAATTTCCGTTGTTTAACGATTTCCCCAAATTTAGAAAAAACCTTGTAGAACAAACAGGACCGTGCTAGAACAACCAATAAGTGGATGACAACCTTGGCAACACTGGCAACGTCTTCGCGGGGCTTCTTTTCGTATTTATGAGTAATTATTGTAAGTTTGATGAGGAATTTATTTCGTAATGCTCGCATGTAAAGACTTTGGTATGCCGCAATCAGGCGGAGTAGCAATGCAAATCAACTTTGCCATGCTAATGGTCGTCGGCGCTTCTCGTCGCGTCGCGGCGCTGCAGATTTCCCAGGGGCAGACGTGGACGTGTCCGGGGACTCCGCTTTCCGCGGTTTTATGTTCTGCTAAACCACTTTGTAGATAAAACTACGACGTCAATTGGAAATATTTCCCCTCCCTGCTCTCGGGACTATATAACGTAATTTTACATATTCTCTTTGGGAGCTAGAGATGGAGAGGAAAAAAGTTTGTGCGAGGCAGAAGAATCTGTTATATAGCCCATTTCCATTTTCGGAAACGTGGAACCGGTAATGGTTATTTATAGTTAGTCCTGCAATAACAATTTTGTAGTGAAGTCATTTACGGAAATACTTGTTCCAGAATCTGTTCCTCAGTTCATAAGAGGTGCTCGGTTCGATTCACGATCCATTTTATTACTTCTGCTTATACATTCGAGGGTGCTGACACTTTAATAAACAGTTCCATTCACTTATTGAACAATGCGTCGTCATATCAATAAAATTGACAAAAGTCGCTCGCTTTAGATTTGAGTCCAGGAAGGAACTCGATATCCATTAACTGATAATCACATCTTAATTTACTATTTTATTTTAATCCTAAATTCCTGTCTGTTTTTTATATTATAGTATATACTTGTGATTTCACAAACTATGCGCCGCGACGCCCTGGGGAGGCTCGCGGATGCCTTACAGGGCGAGGCACATTCAGCCCGGTAAAATGTTCTACGGAATAATTAAAAATTCATTTACGTATGTTTACAAATCCGTTGACATACAAAAATATGTAGTTTTTATATAGTAATCTTTCACGTAACCTCAGTTTTTCCAAATAAATTACAGACGAAGTAGAAGCTTTAGTCTATTATTTAAACTTTGCGTACCTTTTTTGGGGGGGATTTCTTAGGTAGGTATTTTATTTTTTAAATTACCCGTACAGAAACTAAAAATTAATGTAGATGTTATCAATAATTGTTTTTCCTGGTTGCACCAGTTTGTAATCTCCAATTCAGTTGATTTGTCTTGCAATTTAAATCTGTTCTGAAGATTACAACTTACCAAATGCTACGAAAAACTCTTTCTCGTAAATAATATGGACAAATCCGCATGGATTTAAGGAGTCGTGTGAAGCCAAAACTCCATCTTAATTTTCCATTATGCAAAGAGTTTGAGCGACAATTCATTGAAGAGCAAATTTTTCAGCATGATTATTGTCTAAAAGTTACCATATCGCAATTACTGTTCGTTTTTAAACTTCGTTGAAATGGTATTATTTTTTTTAAGTCATCCGCACACACATTTTATTTGTTAGATTGTATATTGTTTGACGTGACTGATAATCGTATTCTTCAAACTTCTCTTGTGCTACCGGCAACACAACTGCTATTTTCAAGTTCATGTTCTGTGATGTATATTTGGGCATCAAATCGTTGACGTCTAATATGTGATTATTTTCAAATATTAAGTTGTTTCCTCTACAATATACAGAGACTGTCTGTGGCCATTCTCGTTGTTTCGCTGTAGTTGTGATTTTGAAAGCGCAGCATGCATGATGTGTTGTTTAGTATGTCAGTCTCCATGGTGTATTCAATTGTGCATTCCAATTTATTATTTTATTTGAATTATGAGCTTCGGTTGTGTGTTGTACACGGCGCCAGGCAAAGCTTCCTGTAGTGTCTTTAGCATAGCATAAGTGGTAATATTATATATGCTGTTGTCTAATATATATTTATTATTATTTTACAGGCTCACACCCCACTCTTGCCTGGAGACAGTAAACACGTGAGTATATTTCTTTCAGTTCCGTTTTATTTTGTAGCTATACTACGATTTTAGAGTCCACATACTCAATTTCTTTAGAGAATTTTAGACAATTATGTGACAGTAATTTACAATTGAATTTACAAAGTTATGGCAATTAAAAAAGATTACTTTAGAAAATAAGGATGATTACATCTGAAGACAGCAGCCAAGGAGACAGTCCATAAAATACTTTATTTTCAAGTGGCACAATAATTAACATTCTCTGATGGTGTAATAAAATATTCAGTGGAAATCGTCATGACAGTCTTTATTTATTAAAAGCTTTGGATTTTAGATAATATGAATTAATGTGAAAAGAAACCAGTTGTGATGTAAAATATTTACGAGAAGTGTGTATGAATTACAGTGGAATCCCGATTATCCTAGTTGAACTGCAATGACCCTCCTCGGCAAATTGCATTACTCTGATAATAGAAATAAATCAATAATCTGTATGAATACACATCATGTAGTAATTATATTAAATTAGATTTTCAAATTTCTTACGTAATTCATTTTTGCGTTTTTATGCAAAGTTCAAAATAATTTTAGCTACAGGTTTTTATAAGAAAATCGCGGTTTTTAGAACAACGAAAAATTTGATTGAATGTCATTTCAGAAGAAATTGTGTGGTTTGCTTACACAACCTTCTAGTGGAATATTTCCTGGGCCTTCAGGAAAACAAGACGCGGCTTCCTCTGCTTCGTCGAGTCCGATCTCCAAAGTCAATATTTTCCTTGCTGTTCGCCTCTCTTACCCCGACATCAGCTTTTGCCTTCGTTTATCTTGGTGTGTTAATATACTTCTTAAAAACGGCACACAATATGCCGCCGATCAAGATATTGCCCACGCTATATTTTTACATGCCTTTCATCAAACGCTCCTCCTCTACCTCACGTGGTTTAGGCAATCAAGTTCTTTTTGATCAACTCGGCGTTTCCTGGTGGGTCAGGACTTCCTTTGTTTTGAAATGTCAAGTTGATTTAAGACGGAGGGGACATTGCAACTGATTTTAAGGCCAATCTGGAATTTTTTTCGGCAAATTTAAAATGCTTTTGTCGCTTATCACAATACATATGATTACATCTATTTGAATGACTTCTTGTTTGGTTGGTTGGCTGTCCTGTGTACGTCACCGATCTTGTTATTGCTAGTAAAGTTGAATAGCTATGTAGTAGACACCCACAGGACCTTTACTTCTAAAATTAAAATCAGAATCCTATGATATTTTCTAGAACTCTTAAGTCTCGGCGGACCAACAAATATAATTAATATTGTTAAATTGCTTGATATTATCTCACTTTCGTTGTTGATAATTGATTTTCTGTATTCTTTTTCTAATTTCCTAATCAAAATTTGTTCCAGAGAGAGAATTAGCTATTTTTCATCCATAGAAGGCATTATCCAAGAAATGGAAAATGGTTTAGTGATTGCATTCCATAATTTGTGCCCCTTCCCGAGGATTATTCTGAACCAGTTGATTTAGGCGGTTTTCATCCTAAAGAGAAGACCTTCCAGTTACGATTTTTAATTCTCAGAAACCCGTAAACTATTTCCGTGCAGTCCTCTCGGCTATTGCTTTCTTTCCTTCCGTACAAATCACAGTTTCTTCTCGCTGCATCTAATGCAACACTAGATCCTCGATTAAAGTCAAAGATTTAAATGTGTCAGAAGTGTTCATTTTTCTCTATTGGACACTCCATACTGATTAGAATTGAAAATGGCTAAAACAATCAAGCTCCAAACACAAGAAGACCAATTGATTAACGAAAAACAAATGATTCATAATGCAGTGCTGCCAATCCAATTAGGAACGGCTAAAAACCACTGAATTCTTTTAAGCTGATTATTTTCCCCTTCCATTTTATAAAAAATTAAATACACAATTTTATATATAAAATATCGTCGTCTCTGTCATGACCCTTCAATATGAACCTGCAGTGTAAACTTTTATTGTTAATTTTAGCGTAATTATAAACAATGATTTTTGAAAGCCAGGCTTTGTTTTTTATTAGTCTGCTTAGTTTAGGTTATTGGTGTGAAACTAGACTTTGATCACGACTGACTCCTATAAATTGACAAATTTGAAGATACCCAGTTGATAAATAACAATCTTGTTAAGTTTGAACTACAGTTTACCATTATAGCAACGTTTTTCAACTTTTACTTTGTTTACTTATTCGTTGCTGTCTTGTTAGTATCCTTCAATTGACAATTTTTTTTAAAAAAGTGTTCATAACTGAGTTTGTGGTTTTATTCGTTTCTATTGTTTTCATCAATCGCCCTCCCCCGCCCTGCTGCAGTTCGTTGCGCGGATTCTCATAGTACGTATTACAGGCAGATTAAGATTTGCATGGTAATTTTCATTTTGCGATTATTGCAGCGTGGAATAAGCAGAGCTTGTACCGCTTGAAACAGGGAATTTTATGCAGCGGGAAAGGATCCCTGCTGCATATTCATGTTGGAAAATCCTCGGGTTTGTGTAATAATGTGCAGAAGCGCATAGGCTGAACGCACACTGCATTTCCTGAGCCTTGCCTTCCCTAGCCTAGGCCTGCACTGCACTGATGCTGTAATTACACGTGCGCCAGACGCGTTTCGGAAATTGTAATAGCAAATTTGACTTGCGTTTGTATTTACGACACACGCCTTCTAGAGTCCAATTCATATAAGTAACACCAGTAATAAAATTTTAATCAATTTGACCCTAATCTTTTGGATTGTTAAACGTATAGACCAGTGGCTCCCAATCGTTCTTGTGAACGCATTTGCAGGTAGATTTGTAAACAAATATGATAATAAATGAAGCAAGTATTATTAATTCACTAACAATTTCTTTGAGAGAAATAATTAAAACAGTGGGATGCTCACTACTAAATTGCTCAAATCTAGGATTGAAAGTGGATACAGCTACCTGTATTTCGTATTCCACGATATTTTTCGTGCAATATTTCTTCTATAGTTCAGCGACCTCCTATAATCCATCATTGCATAGATACGAAGTTTCAATTTGAATTATCATGCTGTCTTCAATGAATTGTCGCTCAAAGTCTTCTTCTAAAGATGTAGGTTTGGCTCAATGAGGTGAATTTGTCCATATTATCTATGTGAAAATAGTTTTTGAACCACTTGATAAGTTGTGATAGGTGATCTTCAAAAACAGATTCTTTATTGAACACAAAATTTCATTGGAGATAACAAACTGGTGCAACAATGGAAATTAATCATGGATTCATCTTCATTTTTCTTTCCATACTGATGACTTCAAAAACTTGACCTGGCGAGGACCCAAAGGCGAAGACAAAACTTTATACAAATTGATTAAAGCTTCCATTTCGTCTTTGACTTTCTCATTATATTATTTCGGAAAAAAAACATTAAGTGAAATATTTCTATACAAAAATTATATATTTTTCTGTCACATTGGATTGCGGACGTAGGCCAAGGGATTGTTAGTTATCCTATGAAACCGTTTACTGGGCTGAATGTGTCTGATATGATATATTCGTGGCGCCACGGGGCGTCGCGACGCATAGTTTGGGCATCACATTTAAGGTAAAAACAGTATACTTATTAAATAATAGCAATATATATTATTTATTGCTTTCCAGGTGTAAGTTACGAATGTTGTTAGAAGTATTGATGGGGTATTTAATGTGTCGTAGTAGAGTAACAGTGAGATGAAAGGCAATTTCATTATTTTTACTCCTATCGTAAATCGAATCAGCCACCAAAAATATTTCCTGATGGCCCATTTTTAAGGCAAATGGTTACATTTTCCTGAGATAGCGTAGCAGTGTTGAAGAAAGGAATTCAAATTTTGTATTGAATGTGTCGCCTGTATCTTTCTTCTGTGCGATTATTTCCCATAATGGTATTTTTTAGGGTTGGTTGTAATCCTTTAGCATTTATTATGAAAACTGTTTATTATTTTTAAGTGAGCAGTTTTTTAATATTGGAAGACTGGGTTTTACTATAAATAATAATAAAAAACGTTTCTCGGTCTCAGCGATTTAGTTCTCAACAGAAGTTTTCAAATTTAAGGAGTGATTCATATGTTTAGAAAAACTACACGAAATTCAGTTGTCATACAATTAATTCATACATATCGTGACCACAATCCAAGTAAAATGTTACTTTTCAATAGTTTTAACTAATTGAAACTCTGGTTAAACAACATTGCTCAAGAAAGTAGCAATTACTGACAAAAATAAGAGAGAAAATATAGAGCACACAACGCTTCCTTGTTGCTTTGGTGAGGTGGCTGAAAAAGGACGTAAACTAAAAGTGCATATACAAAGAACAGTTCATAAGAATATTTTACCTAACGTTTCAAGAACTTTGCAAACTAGAGAACGTGACACAGAAGCTTAATATAGACGGTAAATGAACCCAGGTGTAATAGTAAACTAAAATCGAAAGAAAATCATCAAAGTGCTGGACACAAAGACAAGTAGGCTGGCCATGGAGTTGATGAGAGATGTCTAAGAGTAATTTCCACAAGGAGCAGCCCCCCAGCCAATTTCTCTGACCGAAATCCCAATTAAGAGAGCATCCTGTCATTTTCGTCTTTCATTCGTCTCTGAAAAGGGACGGCCCAGGGTTATTTCTTTCTGCTATTCTCTTGGGAAATTGTCAAATTATTTTTCGGTTCTGATTCGAGAATGGAAAAATTAGATTTAAACTTGAAAATATGATATACTAAATTGTAATCAACGTCAAAACAGAACAGCGAATTACATTCTATGATCTGCAGCTATATGTAATCATCTCTACATTTTTGTCAATTTCAAAGAGCAATTTCAGCTATAGTTATCAACTAACTGGTACTAATAAAAATAAAACCTGTCTCTCTGAATAATTTATTTGCCAGTAGGAGTTTTCAAGTTTCAGGAGTCCTCATCCTGTTTAGATAGGCTACGTTGGAGTCTGATCTTATCAGTTAGTATACAACAGATTCATACACATCTCGATTACAAGCCTAGTACACTGTTTCTATTTATAATTGCCTTGGCATTCGATATTATAACATTCTAAAACTATATAAATAAAATGATGAGTTTAATTTAACTTACTTTGGATAAATAAAATGCAATGCACTAGCCAAAGTTCAGAAATAGAAATTTAATTCAAAATCAAATTCAAGACGATTCCTCCCCAACTTTAGAAACCTCACCAGTTGTTTCCACAAACAAAATAAACTAATTATATATAAACATATACAATTGATTTCCAAACAAATAAATAATTTTGTATAAAACGGTTACTTATATTGTAGTGATTGCAAACTTTATAAGTTATTAAAAGGGTTAATATTTTCATTTTAATTAAATAAATTTTAACCTTCCGAGCTGACGTTCACAGGTATCGGACCGGGACTCAAAACATCTCTTGAAGAGGCCTTTGAGGGATTAAGAAGACGCTGCCCAACAAATGTCATAAATATTTGTGTCGGGTAATAATCTAATGTCTCAATATTTTGTCACGTTCAGACGTTCAAACAAAAGATTCAGTAACCTCTCGTTCGTGTCATTTTGCGACTTCGTGCGGACGTGTAAACCCCGGATTTGCGAACTAGAAAATGTAAGAATGGTTCCTGTTGTCAAAAATTTGAATCGGGAAGGGAAAATCACAGGTTTCGTAGTGAATGATTGAAGAGAGGCTAATTGTAGAGTTGTCGTGGAGATGGAAGGATGAGAGTAGTAGTTGGGAAGTGATGGAGTTATAGAACGGTCGTTGTATGGGAGTTGGAGAGTGGCTGTTGATCGGAAAGAAAATCCAAGGGGGTCGCAGGGACGAGGCGGTCAGCAGAGACTGAAAGGCCAGCTGTAACAGCTAATTCCAGAAGCTGCCACTTAAATGTTTTCAATAGTTCCATAGGTTTCCAGCCAGAGTTCCGGTGTCGGTAACGTACCATAAAAACCTCAAGGTTGTCTACTGAGAGCCACAGTAGCATTTGCCATCATTGTTCAGAACATAAAGACCAAGGTATTTAAGCCCCACCTTCCCCCGAGAGAATTAATTTGTGTTCTATTTTAATTCATAAAGTAAATTCATTTTCCGAAACGTAAAATTCATTTTAAAAGTGCAGGAATATAAGTTTTTATTTTATTTGTTGTTTTCTTGTTTAAAATGTAATTTTAAAATTGTAAACTTTCTTATAATTTATTCTAAGTGCTCACTTAACTTTAAGTAATTCAAATCCTATAAACGTTACAATACAATGTGAAATTAACAAACCATAACAAAAAGTTTTGTATTGTTACCGTAAAATCCAGGACCGAAATGAGGAAAACCAATGCTAAAGAAATAAAACACGAAATATACGTTCTTGCAATAGACCCTTTTAACAATTTAGTATCGAGACTCCAACTTATTACTATTCAAAATTCCATGTTTCGGAGAGCAGGAATGGAATAAATCCAAGTCGTTCGAAAGTAATTTATGTCGAACAAAGTGATTATTTTAGATTAAAAGTCTTGGAGAAAATGATGGTTCAATGGAAAAATTTACTTTTTCCATCAAGTTTTCTGATTTTCCCCTCATTTATTGGGATTTATTTCATTGAATGTGTAGTTGGCTCTACTAATAACCGGCGAATTTGAGTCGATGGCAATTCCCGTGAAACCTCGCGTGCAACGCAATTGCTAGTATTTTTTAATCTTTAAATTACTCGTAATGGTTTATGTATGACGGATCAACTTGCAGTATTCATTTACGGTTCCTATAATGTTATGTCTTGTGTTAAATGCCACAGCAACTTGTCGTAAGCCATGAGCTACTGCAATTTATTATTTTCGATTGAGTGGAAAATTAAATTCCCTTTGCAATGTTATTTGCCTTGTTCGATAAAGCAAACAAACTTTTCAGTTTGATCAATATGTAATTCGATATAGTATTTTAATTATAAATAGCGTTGCGTTGTGTTTTTACCCTTACAGAAACAGATTGAATTTAAAGTCGTTTAGGCTGCGCGCCGACGCTTATATTAATGTCCAATATTTTCCGTAAAGTTCCAAGAGTTGAGACGCCAACATTCATGTGTCCAGATTCAATAACGAGCCACCGCTCTCTAACTTGGTGAATAGCGGCACCAATTTATTGGTTTTATCTCGAGAAGAGATTTTTTTATACGGAGCCGAGGCACTGTATGAAGCTCGCAGAGAGGTCTCAAAAATATGTAAATTAACCTACAACTTTTTTTTACAAAAAAAGTATGCAGTTCTAAGTTTACAAGCGAGATTTTTTTATTCCCCGCAATCCTGGCCGGAACAATTCATCCGATGCCTCTCTCACTTCTCTCGGAATTAATAAAATCTCTGCTCGACGGCATCTGCATAGATATTACAACTTGTAATTACTCTCGCCATCAGCAAATGTGAGTGCTAATCCCTTACGGTACACTGTGAAGTTTCACAATTATCTCTGGAGCAGGTCCAATCGAACGGAACGACGTGCACCAGCCTTTAAGTAGTTATCTCCAATCCGGTCCTAGCTAAGAGAACGAAGAAAACCACTTACAATGCAAAATTAAGTTTATCTATACGGAAAGTCGTGAAGTCGTCTTTGCGGATTTCTACTTTTGAGTACCCCAGTCTACTACACTTAATTATTCTGTCTTGACTAACCAGTCGTTAATGGAACTGATATTTTTCTCTCGGTTGGAAGATAACTCTTGGTTTCAAAGAATTAATAATTGATCTAATATTTTCTAGCTATGCAAAATACGATTTTATTTCTTAACTTAAACTGCGGTAGACTGCCAAATATTTTCCGCGCTGATTTCGATCGGGTTGGTATAAAGCTGAGAAAATTGCTTCTATTCAATTGTCGATTGGTAAATAGCGTTGTTGGTCTTGTGGTATGGCTAATTTCTTCAGCTGTGGTTAATTTGCACTTTATGTTACCATATTCCGATTGCTTGTTGTTAAGTAATGACGTTGTAATAGATAAACCCTTCTTATAGCAACGTAAATTGTGAATATATGCAGAGCTAATAATTACGACGACGAAGTGTGCACTTCTGCAATCCAATATGTATCAAATATATATAATAAATACGTACGCAAGTATTTAAACGCGTATTATTTGTACCACGGTTCCAACCTGGACGTCACCACTTCTCGATACCAATTTCCCCAGTACGTCCACATGAGAAGCTATTGAGGATTTTACTTAATTATTAATTCTCATAAATAATGTAAACTTCTCCAACATAAAATAAATGCGTAAATTAGGCGGCAGCCAGTTGATAATTATAATTTATTGCACGTCAATTGGCAAACCTGCCGCTCAGCTAAGACTCGGAATCCTGGAACGTGATGTTTTGCGAACGAAGTTCTATCAACAGTATATCAGTACAATTTACCTATTTCCGAGCTATCAAAGTTTTTTATGGCAATTCGCTTCAATTTTATTTTAGGCAGTAACTTACTTGTTGTGGCGATATTGATTTAAGTCTAGATTCATACTTCTAAACCCATATAATGCCATCGTAGCCTTCGTGGAACATCAAAATAGTGTCTTGTAACGACACACTAACGTTTTGTTTAATTAAATTACAATTATTTCATACAAATGAATACTTCAATTTTTATAACCTCAACAACGATTTAAGAAATCTCTTCTAAGGAAGTGGAAATGCTTCAAATGAAGCTCAGTAAAGCATATAGTTAAATTTCTTATTCTTGTCGAAAATTAAATACGTACTCGTCAGCAAACGAAACGTTACAATAGGTATACGGACGTCGTTTTCTGTAATTGGCTTCCATTAACTGCATCATCTATGTAAAGAGGCAAAAATCCCCGTCTACACCATAGTCAGGGCCTGAATTGGCCCATGGTGTAGAGGGGACATAAAGAAGGCTGAGGAGAAACGTAAGTTTTATTTTTTGAAAAATTTGCGCAGTTCCTTGCAGAGCCTAATTCAAGGAGATTAAAATATAAGTGAACCGACCTCCTGTGTAGTATAGTGTTCTGCGTCGCTACCTCGCGTTACAGGGGTCCCGGGTTCGATGAATGCCTGTGTGTATGACATTCCTAAAAATAAGAGTGAAAAGTAGTTGCTAATAAAGTATTCCATTTCAACATCGACCCGCCCCTCTTAAAAAATGCCTAAATATATATGAAGTATTTTTTATAAATAATTTATAATGGTAATAATTAATAATAAATTGTCTTTCTTTTTCGCCTGTAAATACATGTTAATGGAATGGAGAAGTAAACATCAAGTCCCCTATCTACAGTCGTAAATATTTAATATATTTATCATTGCCCTTAAATTGCAAAGTTTAATGTTCTGTGGCTCAATTTGTTTCCAACAAATGTCAAAGTCGCCCTGATATTTTTAATTCAAAATGGTACCATTAGAAGTTTCTGTGAAACGAGCGAACTGTATGATAATCAATTCGGTCTCCCTTATCCTAGTCTGCATATTGAATAAATGTGTCAATTATATTCTTGTAAATTATTTATTATTTCTGACCAAAGAAAAACGAAACGGGGAGAATTGTGAATGGGACTCATTCAGTTTGAAAAACGGTGGGTATCGCTGGATAACTTGAGGGTATCGCTTTGATTTCGGGGCTGATGATTACCTCTTACTCAGAGCTCATAAGACCAAAAACGACGGCGGTTTGAACTGGAAACGAAGTTGGGAGAGTAATGGGTAACTAATCGACGAACAGGAACGCAATTAGTACAGTATTCCAAAGGCCTTTGATAGGAGCTCTTAATGCGGCCGCTTATAGCCATTTGACCCCGTTCATTAGCAGCGTTTGGCCATTCAGAGTGCTGTAGGGAAACTCGCTGTTCTGTTTGTCACAAATATTGTCTCACGCGGATCTGAGCGGATGGCTTTCCGTCCGTCCAAATTCGGGATTGAACATTTTGTTTTAACGCAAATCGGAACGGAGAAAGCTACTCAGTGTTTCCGTCAACCATTTCAATCAACTCTTTGTAATTGAAACTGGACTCAATCAGGATTCCGGCAGCTAATTTACTTTCGAATTGATTTAATTTTTTTGCTGTAGCGACAGATGTTTATGTAGCGTCCAGTTTTTTACAAGTTTGTGTAGCCGTTCCAGAATGTGATTTAACAACTTTGCCAGTTTTCCAGCAGAGTGAGCCACAAGGCATGTCTCGGTGCCAGTCCTACCCAAATTTATATTTGCAGTTTTAATTTTGCACAGATTCCTTAATTTTTCTACAAGTTTATGGCGATTCAATTAAGAGGTTTATTTAATTTAATATAGATTCATTTAAATTTAGATTACGGAACGTGTGTTGTTAGAAATGTAAAAGTAGAGTATCGTGCTGTGACAAAAACGAAAGGTTTAATGCATTCGTAAATATGTATTGAAACTCCTTCAATTTCCGCCGTTAATAAATCGGCGGTTGAGTTTAAAAGTGACTGTGATTCCATCTAATATTATGTGCGTGAAGGAGGACTATAAAGATAAATCACACCTAAAATTATCGTTATAATTTTGGAAGATAGTCGTGAGAGCATGAATGAAGTTACCAATACCTGGACATATACCTTTTTCACGAGGAGTTACATATAAAAAGTTTTGCAGTGTACCAAAAACACATACGGATGGCAATTTCCCTACAGTAATCGGCTCATTTCAAAATAAATGTCTCTTTCTGCGTCGTTTTAAGGAAATTGATTAACCTACACGCCAGAATAGAAATAACTTTGCCATGGATCGAGTGGTTCTTCATCTCCAAAGAAGGCGAAGATGGATTCATTGGCGACATCGATTTTTGGGATCAATCTGTTGTTCACCGACGTCCGTCATGTGTTCTCGGGACATAATTTAGTTTGGTTGCTTATTATATATTTTATCAAATATGACAGTATTGAAGTATCTTCTGAAAATGCTCTCAATTATATTATTCTACCACGAGGCGTGTTCAGAAAGTAAACTAGATTTTTATATTATTTGTATAAAAGGTTTAATTTAAAAATACAGGGTATTGTCGATATACTCGAGTATTTTTCCACATAATCGCCATCCCGTTCAGTGCATGCGGTGATCCGTGGCCTCATATGTAAATAAGGTACAACGTACATTAACTTTTCGCTGTGTCCGCTCCCTTAATTGAGTTTCAGTTTTAATATTCTATGGTGAAAAGAAAATGTTTAGATTTTTCCATTGTGGAAAAGTTGGAAAAGGTCGCATAAAATAATTATGGAATTCGCGACGACTACAAGTCTATGCCTAAGGTGAAAATAAAATAAAGGGGCAATATTTGAAGAAGTAAAAAGTTAATGTTTGTCTTTAGGGTACAAGCCATTCTGCACTTGAGCTGGATGACGCCATCAGTTTCTTATTCAAATCTTTTCATCTCTTTTATTATCTTCACTTTTCGCCCGTAGCTCTTATTCGTCTCTTCCTTAACCTTCCTCCGCATCTCATTCCAACTTTTCCTAAAATCATGCAACGGAAAATGGAATAATTTTTATTCGAACATTGTTTTTTTCCCCAAATTTTAATTCTCCAAGAGGCATGTGCTTACTTGATCCTCTCAAAATCTGGAATGAAGTAAGTGTGACGCTATTTTAAATGGTTTATTAGTAACGACAAATAAATATGCCAGGGTCTGGAATTTTCTAAGAGCATAACAACCTTTTTGCATTTAAATGACAGCTGATTTAAAGTAAGATTAAAATATTTGTTGTGAACATGTAACATAAAACATCTGTACATTTTCTTTCATTCATATTTAACCGTTGAAAGACGAGGGCTACGTATTATACTAGCATATTATTATTGTAAGAGTCTTGTATTTACTTTAAAAATTCGTTTTCACTTTTCAGAGGATGAATAAAATGATTTCTAATCACTTACGACTCTTTTTTTTGTAGAAGTATTACTGTAAGTATCGCGTGTAGCCATGTCTCTTTTCGAAAAGTAGTTGTACGTTTCCTTGCTTCTCGTATTTCATCAAATTTTGTGTTATTTGCTTTGGCAGTCGGTGAAATGTTAGCGGGAACGTAGTTATTTCACGCTATTACTTAAGGCCTTCAGGGAACCAAGTGGAACAGGTTGTGGAAATGAGGATTTAAGTTCAGACATAGTTATTTCCTTGCAATGCACAATTAGAGGAGAAAACTAATCTGCTGTTTGTACATTGCTAGGGAAAAAAAGTATACTCAACCTTTGGTTTTAAACCGGCAATATTTATACTTTTATAGCTTGTTTGTAAATGGCATCGGAACGGTCATCACTTTGCATTGCTTAAATTGAATTCCTAATTTTCCAATTTTTTATTATAACAAAGAATTGTCACGCCACATTTCACCACTCGTTGCGGGATATAATGTGGGATAAATGATTCACGTTGCAGTGATTTTATATAACAGAAACGTTTTATTTCAACGATGGAGTATTATCTCTGATAACTTTTATACTCTTTACAATACTGGAAGTCATAAAATTTTACTGGTTTATAAAGTGAAATTTTAATTATTTAATTTAAACAAATCAATCTTACTCCGAATTGTTACAATTTTAATTACTACAAATGACAATTTTAAATTAATACTACTAAACACACACACATAGTGGACTTCTCTCTTCGATTTCATGACCGCGACACTTGAAGGCTCACTTAAATGATTGATTTTGTTAACAGTGTTCTCTATTTTTGGCCCTAATCGCTTAACACGTTCACTGCCACTGAATGTGATTGCCATCTTACTGTACTGCGTAGAACAGCAATGATCGGAAAACGCTTAAAAGCGTCAGTGGCACGGAAGTAAGTCAGAACTTGACGCTTTAAAGTGTCATCGGCATTGAACGCGTTAATTATAATGCAGAAGACATCGGAACGAATATCTCGGTCGAAACGGAGCCTCAGGATTAAATCGATTTCCATTTCTCGCGTAATTCATAAAATATTTACTCATTGTCAGTACATGCCTCAAATTAAATAGAATTTCCGATTAATGTTTCACGATAATTCAGGTTAACGCGTGTCCGACAAGGTGCTGCAGGAACGACTGAGTACCGAACATTGCTGGCGAGCTGGCCTATTATCTCGACAATGTCTTATTACAAACCTAACACATTAAGTTCTCCTTCTTTTAGCCATAAGTATGCCTTATACAATTAAATATTAATCGGGATTACACTTTCCCGTGTTTCAGTTCATCAGCATCTGAAATTAATTATATTGAAGTAGAGCAATAAAGCATGGTTGAGATCGTCAATACGCAGTATTGGTTCAGTTTTTGACGCGCACAATTTGATTTAGACCGGGTGATAAAATAGCGGCGATCGTTATGCGCAGCAGCCATTTGAGTTACGGCTGAATAAGCTCTGTTTTTGGGGACCGAAGCACTATTTGAGAGCGCGCGGCGTTGGACACCAGGAATCGCCAGATCGAACAGCTATTACCGAGACGTAAAATTTGGTCCTGGGCCCGACGCGGCGTCTCTGCGTATCGGGAGCAGCTGCGGCTAATGCGTCCCGTAATGGCCGATACCATAGGAAGCTAATGACATGGTCCGCCGTGAAATATGCGTTATGGCCAGATCAACACATGTTGCCCGGCGGAGAAGTTTACGTGGGCGACGGTGGAAGGTTCCAGGTAGGTCAGCGCTGCCAACACGTGAATAGAGTCTTAGGTCATGGGAGAAACTTAGTTAGGTAAATCATTACTAGGAAAAGAACGTGAATTTCTGACCAAAGAGTATCTTAAATAGATAGAGAGGCAATGCCAGGCCTTGCCTACAGGCGGCAGCGTGACGGCCATCCACACCGCTGTAGGCGTAACTCGCCCATAAGAGCTCATGTAAAAACAGCGTTTTTTGAATCCGCCAAAGTCCTTCTTAAAGCAGCAAAATACAAAATGGATTTTTTATTTACACCATATATTATCATTTCCAAATATATAAGGCAAAAGAATTAATACAAATGTTGAGCATGTTTCGAAATCGTTATTACGAGTTGGATGCGAAGTTATATCAGTATATTTCTCAATTAAATGTTAAAAATATATAATTTTCTATATGTTTGGGCCAACTGGACTTTAAAAATGAAACACTATCTCATTAAATTATTGAAATGTCACCTTTTTTTAAATAAATCGTAAAACATTACAATCCTTTTCTAAACAATTGATAGAAAAATAATTATACAGATTCAAATTACGAAAATGCTTTTTTAAAACTATTTATGTATGCGCGACTTATTCAGCGCGATTCAATAATAATAATAATAATAAAAGGACCTGACTGAGATTAATAAGTCCGGTTGATATGTTTTTAATTTAATCGAATAATTAACAATGAAAATTAAAATTAATTTGAAAAAGTAAGGATTATAAATTTTCATTTAATAGTGTCAACACGTCTATTTGTTTGTTTCTCGTTTGAATTCAGGTTTATTTTCGGAAATAATCGATAATGTAGTGAAATTAGATACTGAACAAACGTCTGAACAAGTTCCCTTCTAAGACAGTGTTGGAGCGATCCTAGGTCACCCGACATTGATGGTTCCCACTCTTCAACAATTCAGCGTGTATTGTTATACTCAATCAATGCTTGACTTTTGACACTGGCGTTAATAACAGAAGATATAAGACTTTATTTAACACAGGGAACTTAAGGATCAGAGTGAACTAATTAAAAACTTTAAATTCCCTTTAAGAGCCATTTGCGAAAGATGCCAATGTCGCACCGAAACGTCGGCCTATCTAAATCATATTATGAAAATATATTATTTTCCGAATTCAGATCCTAGGAAAAACAATTTACATTCTGCTCCAACATCTGCGAATAGAAAATTCTGTATTTTTAACATTTAATTGAGAAATATGCTGATATAACTTCGCATCCAACTCGCAATACCGATTTCGAAACATGATCAATATATTTAATATTCCCATTTGAATTGATTCTTTTGCCTTATATATTTGGAATTATTAATATATGGTGTAAATAAAAAAATCCACTTAAATTTGCCATTTTCTGCTTTAAGAAGGATTTTAGCGGACTCAAAAAGCGTTGTTTTTACATGGACCTACGAGTGAGTTACACCTAGAGGGGAGGGGATGGCCGTCACGCTCCCAGCGCCTCTATTGTCTCTCTATCTATTTAAGTTACTCCTGGTTTCTGACAACGTGTGGTAATGTTTTCGAAAAGCAACCTCCGCCTGTGGCGGGAAGGAACTTTCAAATTGTAAGAATAGTTTTTTTAACCACTTTTATACTACTAACCGTTTTTTAATCGTCGCTGAAAAGATTACTCGACAAGACAAAGATAATAATGATAAACCTTTCGAAGATATCTCTGTCCCATCATTTTTCCAATCACATCAACTGAGTAGCGATATAACTGTTCACAACAAATCTCCACTAATTATTATAATGAAAAAAATTCATCGGCTGTGCGGGATGCGGCATAAAGAAGACAATGAAAGACAAATCTTTATTATTACCAACGAAATAAATCTTGATCACCAATTATAAACAGGCAAAATACGCCTGTTAAATTGAATCATAAATTTAATTACAATATAACTGCCCTAGTGGTCGGACTATCGATGTCGTATTTACAGACTTTTGCTGTTCCCGTCCATAATTTCATGCTTATTTCTCCCAATTTTTACAAATCAGTAACATAAGGAATTTCTGCGAATGAATAGTATCCCGATTCTCACCGGTTAAAAGTGTCATCATTTGACAGATTGTTCAGGGTTTTTCCCATCACCGATTGTAATATTAGGTCATATCTTAGTTGACAGTTTCTTCCTAACTGCACAGACTTAGTCAACTGCAACGTCTTCAGATTTTCCTTCGGATTATTTGCACAAAGGACAGTTTGTGTACTGACAGATCGTATTCAGCTGTATATCAAAGCTTTGAATGTATATTTGTCTGGCACTTGACCCATGAGAAAAGACTGTTCTTTCTTGGCAAAAAGATACATTGCCGTGGATGGGGAAATCTTGTGTTCACGCATCCTTTGGACATTTTTCAATCTGTCAACCTACGCATTTTCAAGTTTTTATTTTTATTTTCTGTAGCAGAAAACCAACTTGAAATATTCTCGGGCGAAGGTGAGCCATCAAAAGCGTACCTCAATGAGATCGTAATCTCGTGTTTTAATGACAGCTCTCGGTTAAAAGGTCAGGGGGAAGCAAATATTTGAAGTTGGGATCGTTCGTTCCTCGACCTCCAGCGATAGCAAACTAATTCTGTGGTTAATTAATTGGGACACAACGTGAAAATTTTTATCATTAATAATTGTCATATTTTCAGTATGAAGGATGGAAATTCGTATTATAATTCACTGTTTCACGCGTATATCTGTCCACGTAAATCTTACAGTGTCTTCCAAACACAATCCAGGGATATTTTTTCTAATCTCAAGGTACAGGGAATTCTTTTGACTCTCTTCGAATGCTGACACTATATTTACTTTATTAGGATACCGGGTCAATTTTTTACTCCGAAGATTCCGGCCGTTAGGTTCATTGTGGCGGAGTATTACTTACCCCCTTTTTCAAACTTTTTAAATTTACTGTATTTATCTTAGTTACCAGTAAATTCCTTTACTGGATTAAGATGAGTCATCTATGATAAAAATGACGATCCCTTCGACTTTTGGTGACGCTTAAATCACGTGTAAACCAAAAACCTAGTGTCGAATTAAATAATTAGAAGGCTGATACAAATAAATACCGAGCTAGTACTTAATATATCCATTGTGTTCTTGTAAAAGTCACTATAATCCTATAGATGTTGTCATCCTCAAATGGTTTCGCATACGGTTGAGATGAAATCCTCATTTATAAATTTTCCATAAAATAATTTCACACTTCTTGGCAGAATTTATTTATATCATATATAAACATTTTAATAACCTATTACAATTTAGTTTATCAAAAGCACAATAGATTAAGGATTTAAAACAAATTATAATAAAAATTGCTTATTTATACATCTAAACAAATGTTTGTAATGTTTTAATTTATTTCGTAGATACCTACAGCATTGCCGAAAGCCCCTCTACATATTAAAAAATATGGAATCAAAATTTATAAAATGAAATTTCTTTATTAAAATTAGACTGATTCAAAACCATTGATTTTCTTTAATTTATGTACATAATAAATTCCCCTATTAAGTTGTCCAGTTATTATTTTCGAGTTGACGTAACATTTCCTTTCAGACACTTTTCAACGTAATTTTAATATACTAAATTACACTTCGATTAACTACAGTTCAATGGATGTCGATTATTACTTTCGGTAAAAGCAGTGCCTCAAGATTTCGGTCCGGAACCTGTTTGTGTAGGGCCGAGTTTTGTCGTATCAGTTTCAGAATTGATGTAGCGTGCATAATCTACGCTTAACTCGGCTAGGCAATTAAGACTCCCGATTTAGAGGTTTAGTTCTAAACACACAGTAGCCTATATTGATTCTGACGTAACAGCGCAAGGTGATAGTGAACTTCAGCATTTTCCTGTCATTACTCATGTAACTCGACTCACGTGAATCTCTGTCACTAACTCTTATGCCAATTTCTTCAGATTTTTTAAACAAATATCGGTACTTAGCAAAAAATTGCCCTCGTATTTATGGATTTTTGGAACAAACAGTTCATTTCAAAATTACTTTAATAAATAAATTTAAACTTGGTTTGACTATAATTGGTATTTTAATTAAATTTTATATACTACTTTTGATAAAACAGACGTTATATATCACATTTTATAATGTTTAAGCATACAGGGTTCAAATTGGATTGGAATAAGATTTGGAAAACAAAACCTTCTTCACTTACTCCCGGCAGCTGCGTTTTTGTTGGATTCTGGTATATAATCTACTTCTTATTAATATCGATTATTACGATTTATAGTGAAAATATTGACTACAAGGTTTTATACAAAAAACATTTCGCAGATGTTATCAGGCCATAATTTCTTTCAAGTATTTCAGTGGAGGTTTCGTTAAAAACAAAAATGACTTCGTAAATATTCAGTTGTGACCACACAAAACGTAAAGCGAATATACATATATATGTATTATATAAGTTGAATGTAAACTTGATTTATATATTTTCCGTCGCTCGAGAGAAAATTGCAAACACTGAATATGCATGTCGCATCACGATTTCCTTTGTGCGTGAATTAAATCCAACCAATGTTTTGCGCTGACATAAAGTTCTTATAGTCATGTTCTAAAAATTCAAATGAATCTAAAAAATTTAATTTTAGCTTGGAGTTAACGCGAAAAATATTTTGAAATATCGAGGACGCCTTTATTCTTCAGATTTTGAAATTACACACTGAAATTTTGAAATTTGCTCAGATTTTCATATATATCGAACTGTTATAATATATTGAAAATTATATGAATTGTGGGAATTGAACGTGAAAATAATAATTACATATTTTTTCTTAGAAACATGTTCTCGTGAAGTTAGGCGGCGTAAATAATCTTCCTTTTAATAAAGATCCAAAGTTTTTTTTAAGAAAAGTTTAATGATGGTAAACTATCGATGAAAGTAAAAGACCTTTTAAGATGCTGTTGAAGGGAATTACGTCCGATTAAGCTCCACTTCGCCAGAACGACTCTTTAAATGAATTTCCTTAGACGAGTAATCTTTCTTAAACTGAAGTTGTTCTCCTCGGAAAGTTTAAATTAAATCATGATTGCCTGTCCAGTTAGCATCGCTGTTTGCCTACTTTCATTTCACCGAGGCTGCAAATAGATTTACTTGAATTATATAAACCTGACGAGCAGATGTTTGAGTTAACTTGCACTGATGAAAAAGCAATTTGTGACGATAATTTGTAACAAATTGTATGCTTACTTGAAAATAAAATTATCCTGTCAATGTTACCTTCAAATAAATTATCCGAAATGAACTGTAGTTTCCTGTAACCGGAAGAAAAATATTTTCAGTATTTGATTAGCATTGGTCGGATATTTAATTATCTGATTTTAATAAAATATCGGAACCAAAACAATATCGTCTTCGTCTTTCAGTCATTTTTTATCCTTTTCATTAATGTCATATATATTCTTCAAACCGGTCAATGGAATCCACCATTGTCAACAAATTTTAAATCGATTAATGTTTCTTTTGTGACGTTACTCCGCTTTTTACCCGCTATATATGCCTTGTAATGTTATCAGATAAATATTAAATAGAGTTGCCTTCAAAGGCTTCATATTTTAAACTACAAAGGGAAGCTTGAATGTAAGTAGAGAAGTATTTGATGAATGTTAATCAGCAGTCTCTCGACAACATGAACATTACTAAAATACACACAACAAAAACTCTCTCTTTCGTATTTTTATTTCTTCGACTTGTACGATACACCGGCGAATAGAGACACTTGAAACACTCGTCTCCAGCCTACGAAAATGGAATTTTCTTAATTTGCAATCAATAACTGTGTGCGCTGAAAATCAGATAACTAACCAGGAAGTTCTAAGGTGAATAGGAAAAAGGAGAACAATTTCAAGGACTTTGACCAGGAGAAGGGATAATAGGTCACGTTTTGAGACATGAGGGTCTTGTAAAATTAGCATTAGAGGTATGTGCGGGAAGAACAGAAGGGGGATAGAGAGGATGGAATTCGCTAAGCAGATTAGGGAGGATGAGGGATGTGGTTGCTATGTAGAAATAAGAAGCCTTGGATGGAGGATTGCATCAGACCTGTCTTAGGACTGAATACCACAACCACTACTTTGTGTTACAGTGAGAAAAAAAAATGCGAAAAAATATTAGCTAAGTAAATACAGGTTTAATTTGTACTCCTGAATATACGAAACACGATGCAGTTTATTTGGAAAAAGATACGTTAACACAGTGCTGAACAATTGAGGTATTATTAGACACAAACGCGTAAACGGCATGAGTGCTACTATAAAAATGGTGGCCATTTTTGAAGTCGGACACTATATAAATTAAACGAAACTAGTTTTGAACTACAAAACTATTTGTCCGTAATTGTGCCTATTACAAGTTTAACGCGGTGGCCTTAGTCAACCCTTGACTACGTTCCTCACCCCCCCCCCCTCATTTTTTTCCTATGCTCTTAAAAACGAGGTTGTCAGTTTCGGATCACCGTTATGTAGCTTACCCACCCCCGAAATAAAGATATAGAAACGAACCCCTTATTAAGATCATATTTTCCTTACAAAATTCAATTTGTTCGGCTGCCATCGTAATGAGAAGCTTTTCAACAATAATCATTAATATTCCAAACAATCAAGATAAGTAAGTAATGAATTTTCATGAGACTTGCTGTTCCAGCTGTCGGAAAATTATACACGTTTCGGCAAAGTGAGTCGCATTTTAATTTGTATTTCATTCAGGAGCTGAAGCCCGTTTACCAGACTAACGAAGATATTTGTCTTGTAATTATCTTCGGCAGTATTTAGATTTTTTTTTACTTTCGCTGTGGCTTCTGGAAACGAAGAAGCTAAAGTAAATTATAGAACTGCAGTATTGTGTTGGAACCAACCATAAGAATTACAAAACAAATTATCTGGATGACGTGGAGAATATATTTGTTACACGTTGAGCGTCCAAGGCAAAGGACTGTTCCAAGACATACAGATTATGTTACAGAGGAAAGGTATCTTTAATAAGAATAAATATATATCGTAAACTTCAATGACGATTGTTAAAAGTGAATATGGAAAGATAATAAAAATGCAAGAAGGAGAAATAAAAACCTTAAGGTTTGCTGATGATATTGTCGTATTAGGGGAGTCAGAATACATTTGGAAAGCATAATAAATGGTATGAACGTGATCCTGGAGGAAGAGTACAACATGAAGTTTAATAGAGGGAAAACCAAGGCTATGGAGTGTAGTATGGGAAATTGTGGAATAACAAAGTCATATAAATATAAGCCTTTTTTATAAAATTATCACAATTTCCTTTTCGGACATGCCATCCTGGTGTACTAAGTGATAGCATTTGAAAAGTGTGACAGAATATTGTTGCCGTATTTATTGTATTTAAGTGATAAAGTTTTGATTAATGTCACGTCACAATGACAGCTTACATTTTACTGAGGGATTGGTATTGTGTTTTCGCACACAAGGCACACATTCGCTCACAAGAGACGACTGGTTGACGATAAAACTATGCAACAGGCGCTCAATAAAGTAAAAGGAGACAACAATCAGGAACAATAACGTTTAACTCAAAACTAGTAACAATAAAAATGACCCAACAAATTTTCGGTACTTTTTTCCCATACTGTTAAGTATCGAAAGCATCGAGCTCTTAAAATACTTGAATCGAAAGCCAAATACCAATACCAGTAAAATGTCGATACTTTTTACAGTTGTTTTAGGCCTAGCTGAGCTTGACCACCATTGTTTCTATTGTCTCCCAGGTTAATGGCGACGCCGAGTGGGAGTTCGAGGAGATTGTTTTGGAGCGGGGCGGTGCTGGCCTGGGTTTCAGCATCGCTGGCGGCACTGACAACCCCCACGTGGGTGATGACAGCGCTATATACATCACCAAGCTCATCCCCGGGGGCGCCGCCGCTGCCGATGGCAGGTTGCGCGTCGCCGACACCATCCTCCAGGTCAACGACGTCTCCGTCGTCGACGTCCCGCACGCGGCAGCCGTCGACGCGCTCAAGAGAGCTGGAAACACCGTGCGCCTTGTAAGTACACACGAAAATAGTGTCACTGTGAGAAACTTTGACGGGAATTCGTACTGAACCACGTAGCGATGAAATGAGTTCGACGCATGACAATTCGTCTAAATAAAGCGGCAGGGGAACAGCTTTTGAATCAGACCTGAAGACGAACAGGTTTTCACTTTTAGAAAATGATTGGTTTTTAACGTGGTAAATCAGAAACAATCCATCACGTTACACGTAGCGGCGTACGATCATTCTCTCTCGAAATCGTTTTTCACTCCCTCAGCATATTTATTTGACCAATTAACGCGTAGTGATTCATTCGTTATTCTTCAGCTACATATATGTTTGTTACCGTAAATCAGTCTAAAAGACTAAAAGCATTACCTTGATACGACTTATTTATAAAGTCATTATGTTTCTCACGTCATTCTGCCACTTTTTTCATGTTTTTCTTTATACCTTATGTTATTAACGGGTGTTATACTGCAACATGACAATTCACGGCCCCATACAGCTCGTGCGACAATCGCAGACATGCATTTTTGAAAGTCTGCTTATCTCCTATACTCGCCCGATCATATCCTAAATTATTTCCATATGTTTGGACCGTAAAAGAAGATCTTTCTGATAAGAAATTATATTGAATTGACGAGGTGCGCTAGACGATACACGGGCTGTTGTACCTTCTCCTTAAAGATTTTTTTCTACGGGAATTTAGGCACTTCGGCAGACATGCATTGAGCGTGGAGGAGACTTTTTGGAAAAATGGTACAGGTTTGAAGTATGCGTGCGCCATAAATATATATGTTTTTTATAGTAAGGATTTCATTTGACTCCCTCATATATTAAGAGTTTGTGGTTTATATATGTAGTTCATTTCATTGTATATTTGCTCCTTCAAAGCATTAAATCTATTATTTTAAATAGTACTGTTTGTATAAAATGAATATTTTGAACTCTTTCAGTTATAATTATGATCTATATAAATTTTCAGTATGTGCGAAGAAGGCGCAGTCCTGGAAATATGAGGCTGTTAGAAATAGAGTTATTAAAAGGAACTAAGGGACTGGGCTTCAGCATTGCTGGTGGAATTGGCAATCAGCACATCCCAGGTGACAATGGCATCTATGTAACAAAAATTATGGATGGAGGTGCAGCACAAGTTGATGGGCGCCTGCTGGTTGGCGATAAATTGGTGGCTGTCCGCAACACACCTGTAAGTCCAAAATCTTGCCTAACATGAAAATGGAACACACTTTTTAGTTATAAGTGTAAAATTAAAAAAGGGACTACAAAATTACATATTATTTTATAGGAGTATGGATACTGTACTTAAAATCTCTTAAAACTATTACTTCATTATTCACCCTGAGTGAAGGTATAACATTGTCAAAATATTTTCTTCAAAATGAAAGCAATAATTAACATTTCTATGTTTTTGGAAATCATTACAAATTAATTTTTATTTTTCATTGAGGAAGCTGTATCTTGTCTTGAAATGTTCTGCTTGTTAGATATAAAATTTAATGTAGGGCAAAAATGATTTATTCAATTTTGTATCTTTATTTATGTAAAGAGTTGAAATTATTTGGATCTGCTTTACATTTTCATCCTTTAGTAAAATGAAACTGATAATCTGTAACTTTGTAAACATAGAAAGTTTTAATTGAACAGAACATTCCTTTAATTTTTTTATTTACCTGGTTGCAGCACGGTGAAAAGAATCTAGAAAATGTTACTCATGAAGAAGCAGTGGCAACACTCAAAGCAACACAGGACCGTGTTGTACTTCTAGTTGCAAAACCAGAATCTGCTTTCCTGCCTCCACCACCAGATGTTTCTAGCACACCACCACCACGTAAGTGTAAAAAGTATCACCAACAAACAAAAGAACATGCTTCAATTATTAGGCTTTTAATAAATGCAAAACTGTTGATTTATATATGTCGAGTGCTTAGTAAAAATTGTATTTCACTTTGTTGTTTTGAATTTTAAAGTGAAGATACGTTTAAGTTGATGTTTAAATAAGTAATCCGGGACAGAGGGGGCCAATTTTGCTGAGTAAATAAGTGTTTATGATATCCAATAAAATTGTGTGCATAGTATTCTGGAAAAACAGTTTTAATTATGATATTTTATAAAAACAACCACAATTAACTGCATCATAATATAAAACTAAAATATTCAAGTAATATATTTTGAGACTGAAAAAGCTTATGCCCATTTACTTCCAGTTTATTTAGAATTTGTAGAAATACTCCATTCATTAAACTCTAAATGACTAACATTTTAAATTGTTATGAATTGCTTGGAATGTATTTATATACACCTGCACTAAAGCCATTCACTTATACAAAAAAATGTGTAGTAACCCAATTGGATTTGTTCAGATATATTTAAGTGAATTAACAACAAAAATTAAGATTAATAACTTTAGTGTTAGAAATACACCTTGTCATTGTCTTCTATGCAAATACAATGTGTTAATTGATAATTACTTTTGTTGAAGCATATAAGCCGCAGAATTATTGAGTGCACATCAATAGCCAATCCAATAACACACTAACGAAATGAACACAAAGAAAGGAATTACCATTGAATAAATAATATTATGTACCTAAAACTATTAAATGATAAAAATGTTTACATTTTCCATCTAAGAAACTGTTTCTCGATTACAGCAACAATGGAATCCCAAATGCCATACTCAGATTCACTGAATGCACCAATGCCCATCCAACCTTCTACTCCAAGAGCTGTTAGTGAAGAAGATGTGTCTCGGTAAGTCAGCAAATATTAAAGTTTTCAATTTATTATAACATTATACTGTTAGTGCAATAAAGCTTATTATTAATGATGAGCAATGAAATAAGTTTGCACTAAAACTTCTCATTGTGTTCACTGTATATGTGTAAGACTGATTACTATTCAATTGTATTTTTGTTGTCATTAAATGACATCTTTCTGGCACTCTTAGAATGTAGGTTTGAAACATTAACTTGCTTCCTCGGTGAATTTCTCTCATTGCCATTACATTATTGACTTACATTTTGCTGTCTTATGAAATTCCATCAAATGACCAATAGATTTTAGTATTCACATTTCTTAAATGAGATGCTACAGGTATTTACATACAGGGATTTCCAGTATTTATGTTACTTCAATTTTTTGAAATTTTGCTTTAATAAGTACTGAAACTTTAATTCAAATGCATAGTATCAAGTATTATCAATATGATTTGTTTTAAAAATTCCTTAAAACCTGCATTTAAAGAATCATAAAAATGAATTCAACCTAATACTAAAACCCAAATATTAATAATTATTGCTAATCTCCCAAAAGCATACTATATTCTACTATTATTTCATCTGGCAAACATGAAAATATTTTTAAAACAATTCAAACGAGCATTTAAAAATTGCATTTGGTTGTAATATTTATCAAACTGAAATAGTTTGATATTGTAAAGCTTGAATTATTTCACTGACTAAACAGATTGATTGTAGTTCTCATAAGGTCTGTGATGAAAGAAAAGTCCAAATTTTCTTACTTTGAGCTTAATTATATATTAAATTGGTTTAGTGGAACAGTCTTGATTCAATCTTGAGTAAACTGCTATTAAGTTTTAAACTGACAGAACTTTGGACTCTATTTGAATTATTGGTAATTAATAACAATAACAAATTATTTTATAAATAACTCTATACAAAATTTTATCAAACACATATTCTAAGATTAAGTACGAGTATACATTAATATACAATGCCAATTCTTTATTATTGATCAGTAGAATTAATTAAATTTGGGCTGTGGAAATATTATTATATTAAATACATTAGTTCATAATAATAGCTCTTCTTTTTCCAAATGGAAAACAAATTTCTGTATCTTTGTACCATTTTAGGACACACATTTTCTCTAAAATTTTGTTATGGGCTTTGAAGACAGTAGAGAAGTTAAAAATTCATGTTAGTTTTATTGTGTGACTTACAAATTTTATAACATGTTTCTGACACTGATATTTTGAAAACAGAGGTTGATGAAGGAATAATTTTTGTTTTAAAATCCAATCCATTGTTTTTTATATACTTCTAAAACATAGGTTTTGAATTATTCATTAGTTTTAAGTAAATTCCAAGAAATGATAAGATCAATGCTTATAAGTATATTTGCTTATGTTGAAGGTAACAGAAATCAAAATTGCATTTTATAAATTTGTGTTTCAATATAACAAAAAAATTCTCTTAAGTTCTCAATAAGTTTAGCACTGATTTTGTAGGGAAAGATATCCTTGTAGGTGTTTGCATTTTCAAGTACAACTACATTCTTAATTTGTGGAACATTAATTTCTCACATATATCATATCTTATTTCCAAACTAGAAACTTTTTTCCACTCTCAAATATTAGCTGCTTTTAATACAGTCTTTGGCAAGCCACGTTGGGTGCATTTGTTACTTTGTATCTGGACATCAAATACTAACTGGGTGATAAGTAGTTATCTTATAATTTTGGGAATTCACAAATACATGAGACAGAATTATAATAATTTACTATTTCACTGTTTTTATTACACTTTAGCCTTTATTTCAATGCTAGATTGCCTAACCACTTAGTTTGTTGTACATTTGAGGAGAGATTTTAAAATATCCACTTTCAGAAAATATAACAAACTATGCGGTTAGGAAATATAGTATTGGAATAAAGACTAAAGTGTTATAAAAAAAACTGAACCTGATAAAAAAAATTGTTCCTCAAGAGAATCGTCATAAAAATAGGTAGGCTATTGTAGATAATTTTAGTCATTCACTTCATATAATCTTATGTATGAGGTTCAGAAATCCTTTATGTGCACTGGCATAACTAACCCAATTTGGTACGCGCAGAGTATTGGGTTCGAAATCTATCGCCTTAAATAAACAATCTAGAATCTCACCTGAATACGTGGTGGTGAATAGTAAGAAACGTACATGCAGAAGTCGATCTCTCCAACGACCGAAACGCGTTTCTTGGGTGGTGGAACGGTTACGCGTCTTCTTGCATTCCGTCGGCTGTTTTTGGTAGTTGCCCCGTTGCGGCCGCGATTTTACAGCTGAGCGCCCCCTTTAATTGCTACACTTGCGCATAATTGCGCTCTCACTTCAGTCTCAAGTGGGAAGCAGGAAGGGGAGATGTTTTACAGGGCGCGCTAACCGCGGGAATAATTAGAGCTCGTGTGGCACGTGTTTTATGGAGATGCGCCTTCGCCGCCTCCCTGTCTCTTCCTGAAATATTAAAACTCACGTAAGCAGCGGAGAAAAAAACTAATTCTACCTGAAAACAAGTCTTTATTAACCTTCCACGTCAAACAATCTTAACAAGTAAACTTCAAATTGCCTTTATATTTCACATCTGAATATTCTAATAGTTTCACAGCTTTATGAAACGTCAATCTCTATTGCAGTCCCAATTCGATTACGTGATTTTCTTTCAAAAGTAAAGTATTTGCATGTAAGAATACTGCAAATATTGTAATGAAATACATTTGAACGGCGGGTTTAATGATTGAAATATGGCTGGAGTTAATTTAAAAATTGAATTTACTTGGCAATTTTAGTTATAAAATATTTACAAAACTAACATGAGACTCTACATCAGATTACTTAATGATTTCCAGTGTTTGTAGCAAAGAATTTCGTAGGCTTAGGTATAAATACATTGGATGTTCTTGAATCTCCTGTGTGATGGATGTCTGACAAGTTGTTGCGTCCATACGTAACGTTGGCGTTGAAATCAGTTTTGTTAGGTGCAGTTGAATCAGAAAACTAAACCGTCTCACCTTTCATCCTTCTTTTTCAAACCCCTATTCAAAACCAAGCTGTTCATTTTCGCCTTCCTCTTCAAATTTAGAATAAAAGACTGTTTCCGTTTCAAATTCTCACCTATTCCGAGGCCCCGCCTTTTTGGAGCGTTTAGTGTCACTAGTTTCTGACAATCAATTATATTATTTTAAGGGGAAAATTTTGCGTTTGAGTGGAGTTTCGACGGCTCTCGGAGTTTTTTTTTGGAGTTTATGAACCTATCTCTTTACATTTTCACGTGCCTTGACCATCATGTCTTCCCTGCTTATTGCCTTTTTATTTGTCTCCCCAATTTATATTACTAAATATATCATTCATCCTTTTACAGAGATAATTTCGTATATATTCACTGAAATACTTATCTTCTATAATTCTTCTCATTATAATGTAAATTTTGCGAGCCTATTCCAGCGATAAAACATTACAGCCTATACAAATGTTCCTAATTATGAGGGGTTTGTGTACGGAAAAATTAAAAAGAATAGCGTGTTAAGCATTTAATTGTTACTAGCCAATGTAATCAATTAGGAAATTTGCACATAAAAATATGTTGATATCTAAACGTTCAAATCCGTAATTAACTCTGAATTATCATTTTTTCTCCTTATTGTACAGTAAATATTAGACATAAAATACAATATTGTGTGATAATTTGACTGTTCCAAAATACAGTAGAATGACGAGCTCTATAGAATGAATTTGATTTAAAGGCTGTGTTAAAATTGCTAGATTTTCGTGTCTGGATTGCAGTATGGAACTTCATCGGATATTGGGTTACTGCAATCTGTCGTTCCGAATGCCGGACGTATTTGTTTCGTGCTGAACGTATGACATTATGATTTTATCACCGTCTCGTTGCTACGTCAAATTCTGTCCAGTCTGGCGTTAATTGCATTAATGAAGTGCTCTGGCTTGATGAGGTAGTTGCCAGTATCACATGCACACATAACCGCCGCGAATAATCATAGAAATGCATCTAGCTACTAGGTAATAATTGAAGTTTATATTAATGTGACAATTAAGTTTGCAAGGAACGAAAAATATCCTGATTCTAGTTTTTATTAATAGACGATTTTTAGTAAATTTCAGAACTATTAAATATATATTGAGCAAAAAAATAAATGCTGTTATTATGAGTGGCAATAAATTAAATAATACGTTTTGTTTGTCTATTGCGTAGAATCTAGTGATTTTTATACTTTTACGTATCGAAAATCGTATACTATGTCTCTTGTCATCCAGGCTGTGTTTGTTTCTCACAAGAAACCAGCCAGACCGATTCCTCGACAACTCTCTAGTTTTCTTATATAGGGGTGTAAGAAGTTCCTTAGCAAACTGCCACTCACCATCCCAAGACAATGGCGAACGTTCTAAAAATTTTGTTCGTTGTTCACAAGAAAATGGTCGCACCTATTTTGATGAAGCTTTGTGTTGTATCTTTGTCAGTATAAATCTTTCACTGGGCTAAAGGAGAAAATGTTTCAAAACCTGATCTTTAACTGCTTTGAGGGCGATTTTGTTTGCTTGACAGAGACACAGCAAATAGCTTATTTTACCTGAAGCAATAAATAAGTTTGAGGCTATCTTAAATTGTCATCCACAATTTAAAGAAGCTTAACTTTAAAATTAATTTAATTATTGCGGGTGCAAAATCTTTATCAAGGGTTAAGTGAGAAATAACAAAACTTTTAGATTACTAGAAATGAATGGACCACATTTCTCCTAAATTTGAGGAAAGAATCCACCCATATTAAAGGATTCAGACACATTCAGTGATCGTGTGTCCATTATAAATAATATTATTTAATCAAACACTCTCGAGTTATTATAAATACGTTAAAGAAAAAAATATATTATTCAGTGAAGTCATTCTCAACTATGGAATGGCACCCCTATAGTTATATTTTATATTATAGACACATACTCACATGGTAGCATTGCTTTATACTCTACACATCTAATGAATTTACAAAATATTTTAAGCTTTAGCTGCACTATTCCTATTATTATATAATACTAATCATAATTATAAACACAGATTATTTTAATATATTGAGTGTTTAGTAGTTGCTTTAAACCTAACCGGCAATGTATGACAATTATATATCTTTATACGTAACTAAAAAGTGACACAGGAAAGATAAGATTTTCATACATTGTCTGTATATTCTTAGATTTAAATATATTGCTTAGCTTTAAAACGCTGTGTTCAATATTTTGTAATTCGTTTGTAATTTTGTTCATAACAGTTCTTTGCTGTGACTTGCTCCGTAATTTACTCACACCCCTTGGTATGCTATTAAAGGGGAGCTACCCCAGGCTGAAGACTCTCTGTTTCCGTCGTTCATAAATTATCAAAGGAAGCCGCTGCTAGGAAGTACCAAAATAAAATAATTTTCACCAAAAACACACTCCGCAGTGAAATATTGTACAGTGGACACCGATAATCTCAGATAACAAATAAAACGTTTGCAATGGATCTGTATTCATAGAAGTGTTGAGTCAACCCCTTTCAAACACAACCTTTTTGTTACTTAAAATACAGTACTTGTAGAATATGTGGAACAAATTAATCAAAGGTATGTGGATATATAAGTGATCAGTTGATTATTAGAATGATTCGATGATGCCCATCGCTGAAAAGAATGAATGCCTGAAAATGATTATTTGTTAGCCTCGCCTCAAAGTTAAATTTTTTCATTTTCTCCGTCAGTCATGATATTCATTTCCCGTTTCGTGTCTAATCTCCGGCCCAGGTCATTAATATACACTGATGGGTATTCCAGCTAGGCTGTTTAGTTGTGCCTTTGAGTGTCTAGACTACAGGCATTCCCCACTAATCCCTTTTATTTCGCCGCCAGTGTATTCAGCCCCTAATCGCTCTGTCGGTCCCAAGACTGTCTGCCGACTCTCACCTGGACAAAGTCTCATCTTACAAATATTTCACATTTTGTATAGTACAGTATGCAGCAACTCAGTAAACAATTATAACAGCCTCTTCGCTCCTATCATAATTCGTAAATGTAATAGTTAATCAAATAACTGAAGTGGACGCTTCTTCAACTAACCACTTTTTTTTTACAAATACTGCTGACGGTTGAAGGTCTTACCGGTGTAATCTGAAAATCAGTACTGTAAATACTTTTCCTTTCTGTCAAATAGCTTTCTTGTGTCTCTAATTTTCAATGGCAGTCTCCAAGCCTCCCTTCCTCAACAAACTAAATGAATAAAGAACCAAAAGGTTGTCCATGTAGCTGTAATATAGGGATTATACTAGTAAAACTTCGACCGACATATTTATGCCTTTTTTTCAGTACATTTTAAATCATTTTTTATATCTTCAACGAAGAAATGATACGCTATATATAAATTGATTGAAATAGTTACCGTAATAAATCAATCTTGAGTTATTACTAATGTCGAAACAAACAAATGCATCAAGAAAATTGCTACTGCTTTTTTAATAATATCAAGTGGCCAACAAAATACATTTATTTTTGAAAAATTACATACCCTCACCCTACTCTTTGGATCCGCCACTGCAGTCACATATTGGATGTTTTGTTTTCCTTCGGATATTTTTTGAGCACAAAAGTCTGTTTAATTTATTTATTGAATTTTTTGCTTGATATATTCTTTGTTTTATTCATGTTTTCCTCGCGCCTTCCTCGGCAATCGCTACTCGTAAATATTTATATTCTTTGCAGCCTGAATAGGCCGTTTTAAAGTTTCTAAATTTTTCTTCTCTATTTACGGTTCCGTTTTGTTAAGATAATTATTAAAAGTAAATTAAATGCCGGCAAATAAGTCAGCATAGAATTTTACTTGTGTTTAATTAATATAAATGCGACGTTTCGTCTCCCTTTCGAGACTTCATCAGGCATGGAATTTAGCAATTCATGTCCTTCACGCCTTTTGACTCCCTCGTCCGAAAAAGATTGTTAAATGTGTTCAAGTATTTGCATGACAGGAATTTGGTGTTGGCGACGGTTACGGCCGAAATGGTATGGTAAATTATGCCTGATGAAGTCTCGAAAGGGAGACGAAACGTCGCATTTTAATTAATTTAATAGTAATAAAATTATATGACGGCTTATTGACAGTCTTTTCATTTATTGTTTACTTAGTCAGAAAACTATGTTTGAATTATTAAAAGTATTATTGAACCTTTGGCTACTGTAAGGAATGGTTCGGTCATTTACAAGAAGAAATTGGTTTTTATTTGGATCCGTGGTTAAGGCCGTTTAAGGAACTTATTTTTGTGTACATACACTGGAAGGTATTTAAATTATCGAGTATGAACAGGAAAATATCAATGGCCAGGGCGTGGGTAGAATTGACATTCCACGGCAAGTTGAATAATGGTGGTACTTTGTTCCGTCGATGGCTTGTGAATGTTGTCGATGTCCGTCGCGGTGAAGCGTCGAAAAACGTTAACGGCAGATTATCCGCTCTCGCAATTCCCAGAAGGCCTCACAGATGGCGACGTGGTAACGCGTTCGCTAACGACCCTGGCGGATGAAATAGGAACTGTAATGATATAACGATCGCCACGCTACTCACATAAATTACACACATTTGTAGTTAACGATGTGAAAGTGAATCTATTTTTTAAAAAAACAACTGAGCAATTTTAATTTGCACATTCTTACCGCTATATAACAAAGTGAAAATAATGTTAAATATGGCACACACAATATTAAATTTATCGTCGAACAGAAACTTTCGTTCTTCCTTTTTCGACACTTCTGTGGGTTGATTTGCTCTCGGCGGAAATTGCCGTGGCATAAAGGATATTAAATCTCGCCCCTTTCCGAGTCAGAGGAGAATAATTCGTTCGGAAATTTATCGGAAGTTTATTTTTAACAACTAACAATCACATTAAAACATGATTTCCGTCTTCGGATGTAAAATTTTGCTACGCCAATTTACTTGTCTTCAGATACATTTTCTGAAAGCATTCAATTTTTTAAATTTTTGATTAGATTTGTTTACGGTAAACATTGCCAGGCTATTGCGGAAACATTGCGCAAAAATAAAGGTGAATAATATATTGGTAAAATGCAGTCGGGGAGAAATCTACAAACCGCTCGACTAAGTAAAAGTTACTTCAATGTGCATTACTTTATATAATTCCTTGAGGTAAGATTGACCAATTACAGACACTATACATTCTTAAGAGTAAATTAATACATTAAAGAATACGACGCTTCATCTAGAGAAAGTTTCTGTCGATCTTTCAAAGATTGAGGTCCTTTCGTTCCACCTGTCAGCACAAAAAAAATCCCCCCTCAAGGCATTTTCAAAAAGTCACCCGATTTGCACAAAGTTTTCTATACGTTCTATTATCTTCCGCCAGTACATTCAACAGGTGAGCGTATTTCTTGTTTTCGGTGTATTAGTGCGCACGCTTGACAGAATTGAAGTAATAAAATACAGACAGCCGCAGTTCAGTTCGTCTATCCTATTGACTGTGAAATTCCAATAGATAATAGATGTCACATAAATCTTTACTGCTTTTTTTTCGACGTTAATGTTGCAATATTCGTCACAAAGCATTACTTTTGCTGTCAAACTTTTCATATCACCCAATTTCTGTATTTTACGCCAGTAAAAATATGCTTTTATAGAAAGTCTTTAGATATATATAATAAATTATAAAAACACACAATCTCTTAAGTTACAGTACGTACAAGATTCGAATGTATAAGCCTTAAACATTTCAAGGACTTAAGAAAAGTTACACTTTATATACGAAATTTAACATTACCAAGCAGAAATAGTTTTCAACTTCTTAACGTAACAAGGTTATTTTTAACTTCTTTAAGGGAGAGGGACTATTTTTTACGTCTTTAATGTACCGCATGTATTTTGGACTCCCTCTTGGGGTATCGCGAGAATTTAAACTCAATTTCTGCATTTAGAATCTTTTAAGGTGCCGTGCTTATTTAATGAACTAGGTGAAATCTTAATGTACCGTCTGTCGTCATCCTGGTTAATTTGAAGCTAATGCCAAAGCTGTATAGGTCTATGCGTGCCCATCATGGATTTCATTTATCTTCCTCCTCTCTGCTTAACGATATCTCTAGCGTTCGTCAATGGTTAGCTATATGACGCACTAACCGCGTTTATCCTTTCTGTTCACAATCTTAAATATCTGCAATTTCTTTAATCTTTCAACAGTCTGACTACCGGCCTTCATCTGTCTGCTATCTCAATAATCTACGTCTTTCTCACAGTATCCTATCTGATTGCTTCTTCTGTTCTTTATAGGCTGTCTGCCTCTACAGATTTCCTCAGTAGATATGGAGCCCTCTCATCCTCGTAGTTCAATCTCGTTTTGTTTGCCTACGAGAATTATTTATCTCGGGGTCTCTAAGTCTCAAGTGTTTCTCGGTAATCTTTGGATTTTCCGCTTTCACCTTTCGTCCCCGATTAGTGTCGTATGTTTACACAATAGTTTACAGAATTATAGTTCTGATTCCTAATTTAAGTAAATTTAAGAATACTATACTGATATCGGTATTTGGCTTTTGTTACCAGTACTTTTAGTACATGATACATTTTCTTACTGGTGTCGATACTTTTTTCTCTTTTTCAACGTCCTCCATATTGTTCGCTCTTCCCCTGTTCTGTTTAGAACTTCCTCATAAGTGATTGTATCCACCCATCTGATTGTCAGCATCCTATAGCACCACATTTCAAAGGCTTCTATTCTTTTCCTTTCTGCAACTCCTACCGTCCGCGTTGAAAACAGCATTGTTTTTTAAAAAACTTTATTTTGTAATTGAAAGATGTTTATACATTTGTTCCAATTGATAAAATTTACTAATGGACGTCTACAGACCTGGATGATACGTTGTAGAAAATTAAATATTAATATCGTTTTGCTGATACTTTATTTGTAATTGATAATAGTGCCAGGATATATTTATTGTATCTATATTTTTATTCGGATACCGAAACCTAACAACAGGCAGATATATGTTATTTAACATATATTTACATTACTCGTATTATAAAATCCTGAGGAGCCGACAAAAAAATATTAAAATTCTAGCACACTGATGAGCCTTCATTCACACGCAAATTTTGCACGGTTTGTAAAACTTTCCACCTTGAATTAACGCGGAAGGTCGCGAAATTCTGACAGAAGGATCCAAAGTTACCTTGCCATGGCGCAGTTCCGTGCCAAGGACTAAGGTGAAATAGCCTGTAAACACGCTTACTTTAGGAGGTGAAATTTATTTAAATGTAGTTATATTTCGTTTAGTTCCTCCCCCCCCAAGAAACGTGAATTGTATAACATTCTTTTACATTACAGTGAAAAGGATTGCTTTTTTTTGTTCAGGGAAATGAATTAATGTCAATCGACCAAAATTTATATGTAGATGTAAATATTTAGATTTGATAAATAAGTTCCAGGATTTCATTTGACAGTTTCAAAAAATTAAAAAATGTATTTGTTAATTTTACTGAAGAAGTTTAAAGTTTTCTAATGTATTGCGTGAAGTCAGCATCACAACCTCATCAACTCTCGCAATTACCAATTCCGCTAAATGGAGATGGATGAAAATTTCGTGTATTATTTGAAGGTAGTATTTAAACCATGCTCATTTTATTATTATTTGATAACGCGTAATTACTATCGTAAAATAAAAGCATTTCAATCTCGGTCTACAAACAATTACTTAGCGTTTTTTAATTTAATGTGACTGATATTTATATAATACAATTTATTTTATTTAAAGGAGCTTTTGATTTATTACCGCAATTAAAACAATTTTTAAGTGATCTATTGCCTTTATTTTTATCGGTGCTTTGGGTACATGACCATATCTTCTTAATTTATGGATGATGATGCAACTTTGATTCTTTTAAACGCTAAAATTATACATAATTGAAATTAGTTTGTAATTCATGATTTTCGTATTGATGTCATTTGATTTTTTATACGTACTCCTATTATCATCCCCTCGTCCTTTAAGTAACTTAGTCTGATATGTCATAATACCCGAATTCCTGGTCCTGAACAGGTTAAAAATACATTCGGAATTCCAGAATAGTATATTCTGGTCCCAGTTACTTCAAGAACATAATCCTATAATGGACGATAGGGGGTGCAGAAAGGCAAAGAATAGAAGCTATCGAAATGAGGTCCTAAAGAAGAAAGCTGAAAATCAGATGGGTGGATAGTTAGTTCTAAGCAGAATAGGGGAAGAGAGAACAATATGGAGGACTTTGACCAAGAGATGGGATAGATTAATAGGCTACGTTTTGAGACATGAGGGTGTTGTAAAATTAGCATTAGGGGAAGCACAGAAGAGGGAGGATAGGATGGAATGCGCTAAGTAGATTATGGAGGATGTGGTATACATGTAGGAATATAAAGGCCTACGCATCAGGGTTGCATAAGACTAGCCTTAGTATTGAATACCACAACAACAGTCCTAAATCCTTAACTTAGCAGGTAATCTTGCTAGACATGGCTCGACTTAAAATTATTTTTAAACGGTTTATTATGCTTCTACTGGTTTATTGTAACAATGATTATGGTTAATTAAGTAAAATGAAAATAAATTCTGTAAAATATAGTAAACTGTACTGAACATATATATCTAGTTTTTATATATAAAAAAACCAAATATTTTTGTATTCAAATCTTTTGCTAATTATTTAAAAATCTGCGATTCTTGCGTGCAGTTTATAGGTAATATTGAATAGTTGGCAATATGCACAAATATATATTGCATTTTGAAAAATTGTCCCAATTTATAATCCCACTATTCTTGTTTAGAGAAATCGAATTACCAGTTAGGAAATCGTACTACTCTAAAATTAATTCTGAAAATGTTGATTAATATCAGTACTTGTAACAAAATTTACTTAAAACCGGTTCTTAGGGTTTCAGGGGTGCTAAATTCAAATAATTGCATATGCTAGTTCATAACATTTCATTTTTATAAACATTTATTTTGGATTCTAAATTAGTTGCATCGTGAAGCAGATATTTGTATTTTATTTTTAACATTTCTAAGGATTAAGTTAGGAAGCAAGTGAAAGCAGAACAAGGGGTTACATAAATTATTGCCGTCTATGGAAGAGGGTGAGCTTATGACGACGTGCTCTGCTTTGGCTGAAGAGACACATAATTAAACGTCTCTGCACAAAGCCTGACTGCCTGTAATTGAGACTCTTATCCAAAGGTTTCAGGTCTCACCAAGCGGCTCGGTTTATCCAGGATTTCTAGTGGAAGGACATATACACGCAAATTTGATAGCCTGTGAAGTAGCATTGGCAATGGCGGTTACTGACAGTTCCATACGTTGAACGGTGGAATCGAATTCCGTCATTTATCTTTCCCTTGAGCTGATTTGACTGAAAATGTCCCTGTTCTGAATGTGAACGCCTATGAAGGTGAATGCAGTTTCGAAGGAGATCATTTTTAAATATTAGTTTCAGTTAGTTACATCTTAACTATTTAATCAGGTTACACTCGCATAAAATAAATTTATGTTAACAGAGTATTTCTTCGGAAAGAATATAAGTTTCCTGTTTCTTGAACATCCGTTTCGGGTGATATAAGATTAATAACTCCACAAAAAATCAGTAAAACAAGACGGAAGGTCATCTCCCATAGAATAAAATTAAATGACGCTTGAGGATAGCTTTTCCAGACATGTTCTTATACACGAGCATAGTTTACCATAATCAGTTAACGTGAAGAAAAATGTATACTACAAATCTTAATGACTAAATAAGATAGAATAAAATGTTAATAAACAATTATTTGTTCAAATTTCTTTGTGTCATGTCGTTTGGTCTTTCGTCATTACATTAGGACCTCTTCGGGTATTTCTTAATAAGAGCCCTTTCAAAATTAAAAGCCAACATATTATATACACAATATTCAGAATGAATAGCAATAAATTAAACTTAAATTTCAAAATTTGAATTCAAATATAGTATGGTTCCATACCAAGAAATAGCCTTAGTAAACAATGAAGAAAGAAATAAAGCTGTAGCCAATTAGTCTCTTAATTGGCTACTTCATCTAATTAGTTTTCTTATAATAGGGACTTTTTTATATTTCCAACAAATAAATAAAAATCTAAAACCAGATATAAAAAGTCTTCTTTGATCTTCAGAGAGTGTTAATTATATTCATATTTGTACGTTAAAAATACAGCATAAATCTACTAGTAACTTGTACGTTATTTGTTCGTTTTATTTCCATGCACCCAGAGTTGTTATTTATTCGCTTATTTGAATCAGAATTGGCACATAATTTAATGCAAATTTTATATTTTAAAGGTCTCCTAGTTAGTGAATATCTGAAACGTTCCTAGAATAAGGACGAAACGAAGTGTCACATGAATAAGTTTGTATAAGCAATTGAATTCGTTTATTAATCTTTTTATTTTGACATATTTGTCATGTTATTCTTATAATACTGAATTTTTTTTCACCCAAGGGAGAATCCGGTAAGGGCCAAGTACTTTATTACTGGCCAGTGGCCAGGTAGAGTGCGTATGACTGTGCAGGTACACACACACTCACGTGAGTCACGCGCGGACCCTCTGTGTGCGTCAGCGAGTCCGGAAGCCGCTGCTGTGCGTGAGGAAATTTCGAATCGGACTTGTAATCAATATTCGTTTGTTGGTCTGCGTAAAGGGAGACATCATTTCGCGGAATTCACTTCCATCAGCGGAGTCATGTAAATATTTCACGCTAATAACGAATAATGTTCGAATACTGCGGTGTAGTCCTACTATCCGCTTACGATCAGTCAAATATTTAAATTTGCCCCGATCGAACGCAGGTTGTGGCGGATGTAAATGGATAACCACTTCAGTCCACTCGTTTGAATACGCTTTAAATTACCCAACAAGCCGTTAAAATGCGCGAATCAAAAAACGAGCTTCCGACTGCGTAAATTTGTGAACGTTTTTATGCACTGCGTATAAAATTGTTCTGTGCCCTCGGTCAATAGTTCACAACATTACAATTCTGTATGCTGAACTACAACAATCTCTAGGTGTTGAAACCTCAGTCACTTTATTTAAGATCTCAGCAGGTTCATTAAAAATACCAACACAAGGTGGTATCTTTCTCCTATTGATTGGATAGAAATCAACTCTACTCGATATTACTATTATCATTTGTAACATTTATGTTTCTATGAATTACACATTAAATAACGTTTTGGATTTTCAAGTATTTTGATCCAAGTACAGTGTTTTACAGCTTGGGTGCTGAAACGGTCGATCGCTTAGATGCATCCAGAAACCTTCCAAGAAATTAAAGATTAACAGACTTCTGTCGGTCACTCGTTCGGTGACAATATATTAATCATAGAAAAGTGATAGTCTTCGTTTTAAATCCGGCGTTAAATTAATAAATTCCCAAGGAACTCCGGGCACCTAGCTAGTATAATATGTATCCCATTACGTTAGAAGACCGAGAACTGCTTCTTGAAGACAATAAATAAATAAATAAATATATATATATATATATATAAGATGTTTAAAAAAAGAAACTTCATAACTGTTGAGCCTTGATTGAACAGTATTGTTAAGAAGAGGATAGTCTTCTATAGTTAACGGTTATCGTGCGATTTCACACAGAAAGGTGTTTGGTCTCTTTTTCTTCGCATAGACCTCTGTTGCAAGAATAACATACTTGATTTGATTGAAAACTCTAATGTTCCTTATAAAAATCACAATAGACAACCTGTAGAACCGCATAACAACAGCCGTGGAAGCCATGATGCAAAACATGGTCGCCAGAGTGTGGGACGAATTTGGATACCGCATACATAATTGACATTAATTTCATAAGTTCAGTATTTTTCGAAACATATTCATGTCACATCGGACGATTATTTTTTAAACACCTTGTATTTTTGGAACCCCTAAAACAATAACAGCTAAGAAAAGCGTTCGTGTGTACCTGGAACTGATCCATTATTTAGGTATACAGTACTTAATAATGAATAAGATATTTTATCTTTCTAATATAAAGCAGTTAGACTGTTGGAATGATTGTATGGGGACGAAATGCGTGTCAGATTTGGAAGTGCGATGAAACACGTGAGGCACTGCGTGCTGCGTGACCTACTCACGTCAAATTCACGGCATTACCAAATTAATGCGGGGGATGGAGCTGAATGGTGGAAGTGTATTTTGAGGGAACGAACTTTAAGTTGACTTACTGCGCGCCTCCAGCGAAGTTTACTATTTGTCGAGAGAGTGCACTTTTACAGGAGTAAACAGAGCGGGAAGATTAAAACAGCTCGCAAATGGGGGTAGCTTTATGTTCCCCGGCAGGAAAGCCACTGCAACCTGCAGGTTTATTGTGTTTTCTTTCTTGAATACTCTCCATTCGTAAATGCTTTCAATGCCCCCAGAGAGGTATATAAAATGCAGAAATATTTTTGTGATAGGCAAATATTTGTGCGAAGGTTTTCCCATAATTTTTCTTCGCATTCCAAATCTACGTAAAGTATTCACTGAGCAAGAAATTTTGAAAAGTTAATCCGCCTTTTGAAGTGCAAATTAAAGTTGGTCGGTTCGTTTCATGTTTCGGAGAAGAGCTGCAAATAAGAATTGGGGTTACGTAGGATATTTATTCTGTATAATGTACAGGCAAAAATTAGAACCACTTGTACATAAGACATGAGATTATTCGAGCTTCAGAGACTAATTTCCAATGCCTTTGTTTAAAAACTGTGTCCTGAACGAACTGGAGAAGCGCTGTTTCACGAAACCGATACACGAGATAGATAACACAGTATACAAGCGTGTTTCATGAAACAGAACTCATTTTTTTGCCCTATCCTTAATTAAACGCATGTTTTCGTATGTTCAGGCCATACTTTTTAAACAAAAGCGACCACTTTCTATTCTTGACCTGGAAATCAGTCTTCAATGTTCAGTTTTTAAAGTTTTTCATGAAACAGGTTTCCTCAGTTAACACCGCGCCTATGAAACACAGACGAATATGTATCATGAAACACGTTCCCTCTGGAATATAGTGTTACGGTTACCCTGCAATTGTAAGACACGTTGAAGGTTTAGAAAATTTTAATGGGTTCTATCATAAATTTTAATTTTGAGAAAGTTCTCTGCCTCTCTCAGGGGGCACGGGCAAACTGATAGAAACAAAATTATGAAATACAACTGAACAGAGGATGAAACGTGAAAGGCACTTACTATTGTCATCACAGCGTCTCTGCTTGGAAGGCGCCTCTCCAGACCTGCGAAGCCGAAAACCCTATTGAATATTGGTCAGATTCATTCAGATTCTTCTCCACTCTTTCACCGTCAGTCCTCCGTCACGTACGTGCATTAGTCGGAGCCGTAAAAGTTCACCCCTCTCGGGTGTGCCTTCACCTCTCTCCCTCCTCATCCCGATCTTCCGACACTCTTTCCCGCTCCAAAAAACTTTCTCTTAGGCCAGTGTCCAACCTTTGTTGTTCTCCCGATTCATGCCCATGTTTCTCCCCCCCCCCTTTTTTTTGCGATCCGCTGTCTTAAGACTTCCCGCGCTTTCTCTCTATTTTTCTATCGAAATGTTGTGTTTTACATGCGATATAACCAGGGTAAAAACCAGAGAACTCTAAATTGAAACGATTCGCCGGGAAAATCTACATTCTCTACGTTCCCTCTTGTTTCACGAAAAACGTTTCTATGGAGTTTGCAGGGTCCCTGTCGTCTTATGTATCGGTTTGATGAAACAAGGCTTTTAAGTGTGCACCACCTCTAAAGTCTCACTTTCCTCGTAGATATCTTGAACATTTATTCTGGCGAGTTTCTCTGTATGTTGTGTGTTTCCATACATTCATTTATAATTTCTACTCTATTCGTTTAAGAAGCTGTGGATGTCAAACTTTTCAAGGTGTTTATCTAATGTTGGTGGAAATCCTTGGTAAAGGGAAGGACTAGTCCTCAGTATCACGATTCAGGACTGAAGTCCATCTTAGGGACTAACATGGCCGTTGGACCAAGTTTAGAATGTTTGTTTGTGGCTGTTTCAGGCCGACGTGCTTACTGTAACGGCATCTTTTAAAGGATAATGGGGACGTGGACTCTGATCAGCTCAGAATGCAAGGAACGTGCTCGCTTTCGCCTTTGTTTTTGGCCAGTTGCTCGGAACGGCCCCGTGTTTGGTAATGGAGCAATCGCGTCACGTAATACTCTGATGCTGCTGCTGCTGCGACTTTGCTGTCGCTCCCCATAGTGAGTGAGTGAGTGAGTGACTCGTCCCCTCTACTGCTCTTCTCTTCTCTCCTCTGCACATGCACACCTGCCAGGTCCACATCTGCAGGGGGAAATCCGTTACACGGAAATGCTCTGATTGGGTGAAGCTATTCTCGGACTCGGCAAGCGCCTCTTTTTTACAGGACTTGAAAATTCTGCGCCTCTTCAAGCACTCACCTGCCTCCGCCACGTAACAACGTTCTCAAATGCAGCATTCTAATTCTTCAGTTGCTTCGCTCCGATTAAGATTAGATTTTGCAATGAAAAATACAGAGTTGCAACATCTAATATCGTCGTACAGAAATACTGAAGCATTATTTAAATCGATACTCTTCTTTACGAAATCTATCTTCCTTCTGAAGTAAATGTATGGTGCAGCGAAAACATTAACAAATCTTCACTACTTACAAATTCTTCGGACACAATCTTCCGAGCTCAAATAAATTGCTGATTTGAATTTATTTCAATCCATTCTGGAATTATAACTTTACCTAATCAGGATTTCTGTTACTGCCTTTATTTTAACGTCATTTCTTCAAATCGAAAATGTGTATTTTCCACCCCTGTCCAAAAAATAATGAAAGCTAGATTATTTACATATTGTTTATGCCAACTCTATCGTGACTGCAATTTAGTCAGACTGTCATCACGTTCCGTCTCCCGTTTAAGGACTAAATCCCAGCATTTCGCTAACTTATATCGGGGAAAACTGAAAATAATGTTGGTCCTCAATCTTCCCCACTTTGAAATCTGTGATATAACATCGCAATCTAGGAACACTATCTTAAACTTCTATCTTTGACTCTAAAATTATTCAATTCAAATTACTTTGCCCCTAACGACCCTGCTTTTCGCGTAGTGTGTTTCTCTCATTTTAACAAAACATTCTATAAAACATTTCGTGGTTAATAAAGTGTCATTTACATGCATCGGTGTAGTATCGTATTCTGAATCTTCTAGTGGCCTTTTAAATCCATTTTATTTTCCTCATACTACAGTTGCATATTAATGCTCAATATATATTTCTATAATACACAGTAACTGCTTGTACGTTTCAGAATTTTCATTGTGAGTGTCCTTTACTTTAGTATTTCGTGAAGCTAGTGTGGTTGGTTACTTACAGTAGCCTCACTTTCTGTTTTCTAATATCGTACGACTATCGCAAGATTCTGTGTGCCCTACATGGTAAATAACCACGTATTTTCAATTATTTTATTTGGAGTGTTAGGCTGCTTGAGGGTAATCCACGTGATTTTAGTTTCCCTTTAATATGAAGGGATTTGAGCTCTTTTATACTTCTTCCTCGCCCTTACGATGACTGGAATGGAGTTTGCCATTATATATAGTGATAGTCCTATTTTTTAGAATGAATATGTTGCATATTTTTCCTCCTTACTGGTTTGAAACCCTCATATTTGCTCCATAAAAAATCAGAGTATTCTAATTCATGATTTAAATTTAGTTAAATTAGCTTTTTCGTGATTCGGCAACTCATCTTTTAAATCGGATTCGAATTGTTTATAATTTTCCCCTAAATATATATAAATAACGTAAAGAACAATAAAAATATAAAGAATATAATCATTATCAGCGTATTTACTGCTTAAATAGTTCTTTGGTATATAATTAACCACTTGATTAGAAGCCTGAGAACTGCTTGTGCAATAATATATTCTGGATGAGAAAATATCATTATATTTCAAGCCAAAGTATACATTGTTACTTAAACTTTTAACTATTTTCAGTGCATTATGTTGAAAAGTTCGTATAGGTTTCGTTTCACTAATAAGCCTTCTTCTCCCTGCAACTTCCTCCAAGTTTTACTGCCATTGAATATTTAGACTTTCTTTTCATCCGGCTTTAAAAATATATTATTTCGGTCCGGTTTGGTACTTGCAGTATTTTTCGCATAAATAAATATCGAGCTATGCACTTCCACGTTGTATAGTATCTTCGGACAATAGCGGAATAAGGAAAAGGTATGTGAGAAATTAAGAAATAAATAATTGTCTTTCTTTTTCGTTGCTATTCGTCTACACAGCTACCGTATAGACAGAATTTCTCATATCTCCGGTCCGTTCGCAAAGGTCTACTCAAACCAGTTACCTATTGACGCAAACCTTCATCGCACTTTCACAAATACATTACAAATCGGCGGTGAATGACCGAACAAATGTAATAAGCTGTCTCGTAATCTCACAGCAGAACTGTTAAGGCTAACGTTTCGTAGAGAAAGGTTTCTTCCTTGTTTTAAAGAAAATGAACGGCATCTATTTTAAGTTGGATTGATTTAGAAATATTAAATTGAAACAGGTATGTCAGTGAGTAAATTTTTCCGTCGACTGATTTCTATACCAAGATTAATTTATTATTAATTTCCAGTTAATTAATTTTTGAAGACTGTTCATATACAGCCTTGATCGTTTAATGGAAAATGAAGTAGTTTTATTATTTTTTAAATGTTTATAATCGCAACAACTGCAAGGTTATTAGCGACTTTACACGATTAGGAGAAACTTGTATCCATGTAGGGGTATTATAGTATGTTTCCTCAAACAACACAAACGTCCAAGCCCATGTCAGGATTCGAACCCGGGACCTCTGTGGTGCGAGGCAGCGACGCTAGCCACTAGACCACTGGAAGTCTGTAAGAAGTAGTTTATTTGGCATATTCTGAAAGCCAGCCCGAATGTTGGTGAAGTTACAGGCTCGTTAACCTATATGGAGGACCTACTTTTTTTTAATATTGAACCATTAAAGTGCACTAGACCTAAAGAAAGCCGCCAAGACCTGATTAGTGAAATTTTTGCATGCTATGAGTGAGTGGTCGCTCCACATACAGTCTAATTTCCCGAACAACTTTCTCCTGAGCAGATAACAGGCGCCGTTGAAAAGAGTCCATAGGCGAGAAAGGCGTTTCACCTTTAATCAGATTGGACCATATTTTTTGGTCTCTGGAGATGGGGAACAATTAAGGCAAATGCCTGTCCATTAACTTCGTTCCAGACTGAACAATCGTCGACGTTCAAAGTGTCTATAATAAAATTACCATTTTTCAGAAAAAAAATCCATTGTGAACAGGTAATTTTAATGCATAGTTTCAATGAAAATCTGTCTGTAAAAAGTTTAATTTTGACGATCAGAAAAAAATTAACAGCGACAGATCTAGTCTAGGTAACTGTAATCCAACATTGTGAAATCAGAAATTTTCCATGGTGGTTAATATTCTATGAAAAAGTTAGTATTAAATATTTCGCCGCCATTGTGTGGCATACGTTGGTGTCCGAGAGTGAAGAACATGGTAATGTAGCTGTGATGGCGTAATGGACAGCGCAGCCTCTGAAATTTTAATCGTGCCTCTCTGGCTGTCCCCGCCCAATGGCCATGTATTATTTGCGCAGGCCCCGAGGAAGCGCTCTTCTAATCACCCGCTCTTTGTTGAAATAATTGCCAAGAAATTCAAGGAAACTGGCAAATCTATTATCTCTCGTGCTAATCCAGCGTGTTGGCGGAGAAGTGCTTCTAATTTACTACCGGCAAGCAAGTCTTCCAATTTGGGGCTACTTTAATCCCACGCCGTTTCTTTAAGCCTTGTCCTCCAGTAGAGGCTTTAAGAGGCGGTTTAATGAATAAGATGGGAGCATCTAATGAAGGAAAAGACGATCTTCCGATATGCAAGGAGAGACTGGTTGTGTCTGATAATTTTTTCTCCTTGCTTTGCCACTCTCAACGTATTTCGTACGGACTTCCGAGAAAGTTTTTTAGGGCGGACCAATTTTCTCGTCGAGTATATCACTGGTAAGCTGGATGAACAAATAGAACTTTTTTCCCTCCCAAGTTTGGTCATGTAATTTGACTTTGTGGGGTCAGCAGACTTCAGCTCTGTCTGTTGACTTTGTCTAATACCGTACAGCGCTCCGTGTGCTGAAGCTGAAATTGACTGACTTCAACGTATTTATATATTTCTATTTACACCAACTATTCCCAGCACATATTTTTAAAATCGAATAAGAAAAAATTATAATGAGTAGTTAATAAAATTTAAAATCCACTGAGAAAATGTGTGTTTTATTTGTTCATTTTCCGTTTAGTTAAAATAAATTAATGTATGTAAAAAGTTTTCAAAGTACCGTATTGTCTGACTTAAAAATTCATACCTACACGAGGGTACACTATCCAGTAAACGAACGCTTTGCATTCACGTTCTCAGATTTGTGTTTACAGAAATCTTTTCTTCCCCTCCAATTTCAATTTTGTTGCTAATGAATTTAATATCGCTATGTATTTTCTTCGGCATAAAATGTTTGCGTCGTTCGGAAGAATCCCTAGAAAATACATTTATTTTAAGAAGCACTGAATAACAAAATATACTAATTACCCTGTGAATGAGCAGCAGACCTCAAGTAGAATAAAACACTTTATTGATACCAAATCTATAGAAACAAATTTAATGAAGTTCTCTAAAGTGATGATTATAGATGGAATGAAAAAGCACTTTTCTTATAATAGAACATCTCTAATTTATATTACCAGGCTAAAGCCGTAATTTACAGTAGCCTTCGGAACTGCTGTTCCATATTCATCTGCAATTTTTAAAGAAATTTAGAAACATTCACAACGTAGACAAAAAACCTTACTACCACGGAATATTAATACAGATCGGTTTATTGTTACTTCATGTAACGTTTAGCATGAAATATTAGATTTAGATTTAAATCCTGTTGATTAAACATTCATTAGATTTTGATTAAATCCTAGTTATTTGACAAGTCTCTCTTCACATATTTGAAGTCAATCGTACAGGATCGTACTTTAATATTTCAGTTGTATATGAAAAACAATTCCGAAAGCGGCTGTAAATTAGGGCTCCAGTCCCGTAATTTAAATTAGTGGTTCTATTACAAATATCATCATTGCATGCAAATACTATAGTTCGCTAAAACTTATCTTTAGACTAGAGTAGGCTATCCCAGGCTAAGCCTGACAACCAACTGTGGACTGGACAATGTCTTGTTCAGAATAGAAGAAGCGTAATTATTTGATGCGATCTATAGAGGTGCAATAACTATTTTATCTCCCAGGGAACATCAAAATTGCTTCTTCGCTCCAAATATTCTAGTTTATATGAACAGTGTTCAATCACGGAACAGCTCTCCTTATTTAACATATATCATTAATATTTTCACAAATATTGTTTATGCTTTTGTCGGGGGAAAGATATTGGCACATTACGAAAATTTACATCTATTCTGTCAAACTAATCCGCTTCTTTTTACGATTTCCTCTTAATTAACCCGATCAATCCCAAAACACTGGAGCCTGACGATATTCCACAATCAAAACCGAGCAGTTTTAAACCAAAGAATAAATTTTAGTCCAATTCTCAATGTAGAAGGTTGTATAACGCGCTGAGCCGTACAATGTTACTGAAGTATGCACCTATCAAAATCTTACAAAATATTTGTTTGTTTTTCTCTCTGTGAAATTCTCTTATTTAAATTATAGTTGTTCATGAGTATCGCATTCTGTTTCATCTCCAGATTAATATCGGCGTTTAGATGTGATTCTCCAATCGATAATATCCAAGAATCGGGTGGGTTTGATTTCTGAAATTGTTTTGTAAGCATTGTATCAGGCTCCAGTCTTCAAAACAAATTTCAATTTTCGGTAGAAAAAATTCTGTAAAACAGGTGTGACCTTTATCGTTGATTCAGATCGAGAAAACTTACGCAACTTAAATGCCAGTTTAATATGCTTGATCTCGATCAATCGTAGAAAATGGTGCTGTTTTACTGGAAAGAACCAATATCCTTGTTCCAGAATATGAATCCCTTCAGTGTTTCACCGTTTCTTTGTTAAATAATATTTTTTGAAGAAAGCATGTATTAAGGGAAAAACCCATTCATGTTTATATATAATACCACTATCTCTGGACGTGAATGGAAGGATGATTCGTCGACAATGGCGGCTTTGTAATCGCATCTGTAGATCTAAAACACCCCAGCAGACGGGATTGACCATCTGTCAGGCAGACTTCAGGTCCGTCACGCCACCAACGTTGCTTTTTACGACGGCAGTAAACGTGTGCGTCCATTACAATTACGCTGCTAATAGTCGATTACCCTTCGGTCCGACACGTTTTTCGCTAACTAGGTGAAGTTTTAACACGCTCCTACCCTTGTAAATACACCTGGTGGGTATGTAACAAAGTATCAACGAGCCGTGGCGTCCTGCACTTCAGCGATTCGTACAAATGGAGGAAAATGATTTCTATGGGCTTCATTAGCCACAAAATTGAACCAATAAAGTAAATATATGAGTTAAGATTTAGCGATTGATTACTTCTTATATTGGGAAGTTGTTATGGGAATTAAATATGCCTACACTTTAGAATGAATTCACATAGTAAAGATAACTACTAGGGCAATAGTCACCAACAGGTTTATATAGACTGTAGTTGTTTGAGACGTCGTTTGCATTATTCACATCAGTATTCAATGTTTCTTGCTTGTTTGCATGGCGAATTGTCAATAAAGCCCTTCTGGTTCTCTGAAGACGTTTTGTTATACTGACGAAAGATTCTCATGTTTATTTTGACGTATCACACGCACAAATAATATATAAATATAATATTACCAACTAATAGCCTTATTCACTTCTCTTTAATCACTTAGTGAACTTCTTCCCACCGTACTTTCATTTATTTTATTTGACATTTTAATTTAAAATGTTTCGTGTATATCAATTCTACGCACTTTACAAGAAAATAGTACGAAAAATCTATAATTCCTGGATTGGGAACAACATATCTACATGGATAAACAGTTCTTGGCGGGTTAAATGAAGCTTTGACCACTAAATTTTGATGGCGTACTCTGCCATATTTCTCACTTTCACTTGAGAAAGATGGCAGAGTACACCATCGAAACGTCGTGGCTTAAGCTTCATTTATCCCGGGTGGAAAACCAAGAACTGTTTATCAAGAATATACAACGGGAAAATCTTCGATCTTTGATAATATATCTGCATATTTGGTTCAAAGTTACCTTTTTCCATATTTACTTGTAATAGTATATATATTGACAACTTTTTCTAATAGCGACGAAGATAATTTTAAACGACTCCCAATTTAATGAAATTAATATATGCAATACAGTCAATTTAAAATAATATATTGTAGAATGTGCAATGTCGGTAACATAAAGAATAATTAATACTTATTAGAAGAAATAAATTTTGTTAGCAATCATTTAATTTCCCGAACATTATTGAAACAACATGCAAAAATTATTAACGTCAAACAATATTAATGTGACGGATCAGTTTGTTTAGTTTTACATAAATATTTAAAATTTAGGCTCCATTTGAGTTAGTGCACGTCGTAATATATTTTTAAAGTTTGTTAAAGTTTAATGATAATTTGATTTTATGTGTGTTAGATATTCAATGATAGCTCGATACTCTATTTCTTCAATTTTCACAAAAACACTCACACCAACTCACTGAAACGCGTCCAAAAAGCCAGAAAGTTTGGTGAGTACCTTTCCAAAGATTCTCAGATATACCCTGGCTTCTGTTGAAGAGTGCTACCATCTTCATCTTTAGGTCGGAAAATTTTTCAGGCTACCCTCGTATTTGTCGTTACACTACTAGAACTTCTAACTTATTTAGAATTATTTATCCCTTACCTCACGCTGCTCCAAAGCATTCTAATCCCTACTAATGGCACTTGCTTATTGGTCCTTCATTTCCCTTCCATTTAGGTTGGGTTGTACGTTTTCTCAATTAGATTCCGCTTCTTGTGACTTCATAACCTTTTCCGAGACATCAATTTGAACCGTAATGAAGAAGTCGTATAAAAGCTAATATAAATTAATGGCAACGATGTCGCTGATTGGCGATCGATAGCGTCAAAGGTGCGGAAGGAGCCTTGTAGTGGGTGTTACTTAATAGCTAGAAAAAGTTTCGTTGATTGCACGTTGTTAGAGGTCTTGCTACTTCCTATCCCACGCTCTTAGCACGAAGAACATTGCTAAGGCTACCTCGATATGCTCTGCTGTTTTCGAAATTTAAAACGTTTCTCCTAACATTCCTACATCGTTACACCTTGAAGGAATTAACTCTGTGCATTAATTATCCACCACACACATAATATTCAACAGGCTGCAGTCTATTTATTTCGTTACATTGAAACTTAATACTTGCTGAATATTTCAATCTTTAAAAAAGCCCAATCATTAACATTCTAATTTTTTCCCCTTAATTCTGAATTGAAAATACTACTGAAAGGTTATTAATAACTATATGGGTGCCCGGTGTTGCCTGGATACTTATTTGTATTTAATTCACATCGAATCTCTTCGCCAAGTTGTCATTTAACCGGCATCGAGCACGTCACTTTTTCGAACATTTGTCTTTTCACACCTACCTATTGCGGACGAATGTAGTTAAATCGAGTTTATAAAGCTGGTACATTAAAGAGTCTAAAACTTTCCGGTGCATTGAGGCATTGAAAGTATCCCTACTACCTACTACCTTACGATATATTAATGTTGTCACAAATCTCCCTCTTTATATGACGTTATTTATTAAATTCTCTAAATCTTGCCACGATAATCACAAATCGTCCAATAATGGTCATGCTACTAATTTAGAATGTATTTCCTAATAATACATGTGTCGTACCAATTTATTTAAAACTCGTTGCGTAACGCAAAATAAAAAATCTGTACAGGACGTCACAAACGAATATTTTGGTCTTTAACTGTTTTTATTAAGTAAACTAAATGAACTCAAGGAACTTAGCATTTGACAACAAATTTATTAAATTAGAATGATGCATAATATTTTTTATCGTCCTATAATATTTTCTGAAGTTTGAATTACCGGATACAATTGGGCAAAAATCGAATTTGAAAGCATAATCATCTGCCCTGGTTCCGTGAAATATGTCCCATTAAAAGTCTACTCTAAATAAGACACAAATATACAAATTTATATATATTTTTAAAAAGTCAGTAGTTTTATTTTTTTATCTTCCGTCTACATGTTTGAGGGGTTTTTTAATGCAGGATATAATTGATTAAATGTGAGAGCCGCAAAATGCATACAAATAGCGTGCAATTAAATATTTTCACGAGGATTACATCTCTCTGACGTCAGACGGTTTGCTTATTTTCTTAAAAGTGCTATAATAACTATAATTCCTCCTACGTTTGGGCTAGAGGTTTCTTACACATAACCCCAAGTGATTTTCTTTTTTGAGTTTTAAGAAAATGAGAACCGCGTTTTGCTCAAATTTGTCCACGGGTTTATATTTATATAAAGAATATACAGAAATACAAATTTACAAACAAGCTTACATACATCTGTATTATATAGATGTATCGTCCCGTACGTTCTTCAGAAAATTTCCTTTTGTAGGGGCTGTATTTTGATGGAGAATGTCTGTTTTTTTTATTGCAGAAAATTGCTAGTTGTTGCGGAATGGAAGTAACCCCAGCTTCTAGGACGAAGTAAAGGTTAAAACGTCACTGTTTGGTTACCAGATTTCGTTAATAAAACTTCTTCCTACTATGCACTAACTCCAAAATTGAATGGCTTTTTAATAGCTTTTTATCGAGTATTTTTGGTTGTTTGTCCTCAAATCGTTTGCCCCCAGAGCGTGAATTGAGGAGCGCAGAGTACCGCAGTCTTCTAGGTTCGGCACAAATTTGCAGTAAATAATAACAAAGTCACCTCGTGATTCCAGTTTAATAAAGGTTCTAAAATGTGGTGTGAAGGATCGTTACTTTATACGTGCGTACACACCCGACGTTAATTCGAATAACGGCTACTGCTATAACTCTTGTGCTTAATTTTACTCTTGTCGACGCAGCCACAAATTTAAATAAAAAGTGGGATATAACAGCGAACGTTTGATGAGGAGGGTTGTGGGAGTTAAAATGCAAATGCCTACTAATCGAGCCTGTTTGAACGAGGTGAAGTGCTTTCTCTTGTGTTTTGTAGGGACACAGACTTTTCCTCTGTGCATGTAACAGCAAATGTTTACTCTCCAAGAGATAACTTTCCTAGTAGAGCGTCTGGCATAAAACAACAAATAGTGCTGTTGGCTTTAATGAGTTGGCAATGTGCTAATAGTGGTCGTTCAGAGATTTAATAAAATTTGAAAATTTAAATCTAGGACCACTTTAACTAGTGAGTGGTCTTTGAATAGAGAAGTGTCCTTGGTTTCCGAGATTTACTACCCTGGAAACATTGTCTAATTATCAAGAGAACAAAGCGAAACTTTGCTTAACTCACCTTCTTTACATTAAAAATTGTTAAAATTTTAGAATCTAAAATTTACAATTTTGAAATGACATAATTCTTGAAACACCAATTACGCCCTCAATACTCCTTTCCTTTATTTCAATTTATCTTCTCAGGAGCTTTTGGCTAATTGTCATACTCATCTTTATAACAATCATACATAAGTTAAATCCAATCCATTATATAATAATTTCTGTCAAAACATCTCGTACACACCTGGATCTAGCACTGTATAAATAATTGTACATACCAGTTTTTAAAACTTGTCAGTTATAAACACTATTCATATTGAATTACTTGCACAGTATTGTCTCTAGATTACTTAGATTTTTCCTAAACAGACCCCATTCTGAGATTATAGATTGAAATAAAGGAAAGGAATATTGAGAGCGAATTAGGTGTTTCAAGAATTATCTAACCTATAAAAGCTCTATAATATCTATAATTTTTAAATTTTGATGATAAAAAAGTTAAATGTATAATCTAAACTTGACTACAAGGGCAGCTTCAGCCGAAATGTGATACAAAAATGCAAAGCATAATGTAATATACACAGTTAAACTAAACGACGTGAAAATTAGAAATTTTGAAAATAAAAGAAAAATTACAGTATAACAATTTAACAATTGAAACCAATCATAATTTAAGTTAAAATCAGAAATTTTTCAAATTTATAAAGGAAATAATAAACGATAATGAAAAAATCAAAAGTAAAACATTAACGACTATAAATATTATTCGATTTTGAGGTAACATGATGAGAATTTAGCGTGTCAACAGTTGTTTTAAGAAATAACGTTTCAGATATAAAAAGTATATTTTGCTCACAATATAATATAAAATTTCAGCTAAACCCCTAGCTAGTTCCAAGAGCTCGTTTTGTTTGTTCTATATAGCATTTTCCACAATTAAGTTGACCACAATTAATTTTATAAATAACATTATGAAATATTTGTTTTAATTTTTATACATGATTGATAATATACTAAATTCGTCTGAATTCTCTCGTGAATACGTTGACTTTAGGCACACTGGGTGGCAATTTACTAATTTCATTAAGATTTTCTCGTAAATACTTTGACTGTGGGAACACTTGCTTCAGAATTTTATAATTATATTTAACTGAGATTAACATTTTTTCCTTTTCTTCCTTGCCTTCATATTTATCAAAGGTTTTTTCCTTTATTAGTTTCATTATTACTCCACATCTTGTTAATTAATAACCTTCTAGTTTTTCGGCTTAATTAGTATCGCTTAGCCTTCTACTAATCTAAATTGCACGCAAGATAAGAAAACCTTCCATGGCTAAACCCCACGGAAAATAATCATTTTGACCGTTCATATTACTGTCATATGTATTTTCAATTATTTTGATTTTTTCCCAATCGTAATTATTTTGGATATTACCATTTTGAATTATGTACCATCCAGTAATAGTAAGAAACTATTCGTAGGACATCTTGGTTTTAATGTTTAATTTGATCAGAATTGAGTTCAGTTCTTGCAGCGACTTGCATAATTCAACAAAGTCCTAAGGCTTAGATACGAAGTTTCATTATGTTGTAGCCCACAATGCGGTTTGATCGATACTGAGCTGATCATTACTTATTGAACGTCCTCTCCGAAGCTCTACTTTCCCATCATTGATCCTGCGTAACAACTTTCCGTCGCCCTTCAATTTGGCTCACAAGAATAAATACTAAACATAATTAAATCGAAATTCAATAAAATAAGTAATCATGTGCTTTACAGATAGTAAAATTTGCACGGTTTAAGAAAGGGATTAGTGAGGAGTAAATGTGATGGAATTAAAAGATGTTAGTACATTAGCGTGCCTTACGGAAATATTAGGTAGCAAAGAGCTAGTATAGTTTGACTGTACTACAATTATCAAGTGATGAAAACTGTAAACTCGTTTCACTGAGAATATTCAAAGAATAAGATTATCCGTAGCAGAACTTAAGTCCTATCAAACTTAGTCCTGTTTCAAGCCGTGCATCAAATTCGTGCAATGTTCCACTCGTTAACGTGAATGCTTCCAATTTTATTCCTCCAATTTCTGTACACCACACTGCACGTTTCGTTTTCTCCCGAAACTATGACTCAGGTCTATTGTCAGAGTGACGCAATTACTGTTTATGGCGTAATGATAATCTCAGTAATGCTGGAGCCACTAGTGACGCAATCATCAAAGTTAATTGTGCTGTAGGAATCGACGATGCTGCTTCACTAAGTTGCAAACGTGATATTTAAGTCCTTGCTTATGCTAATCTCACATTGAGGTGCCGAATACGATCTCTGTAGAATCTGTTGATGACAAGAAATATGCGAAAATTAGAGAAAAATGATCATGGATCAACGTGGACCTAGCAGGGTCATTGCTTATTTGCCGATTCATTTCAACATTAGTTTAAAATGCATTGCAGATATAATAATTTAATACTGACGACAGTAACACATTCCAGCCTATTTCTGGTACACGTTGAACATTACTAAAAATAACGTGTTGTTGTAATTGACATTAACTTGTAGTTATTCACTACTAGCTCATGCCCGGATATTTATTGATTTATATTGCCCTGCTAAAGTATTTAATTCCACGCTCATCTCTTGGCTAACACTTATTTTATCGACACCGAGGACGTAGCTGATAACGTAAATAAGTTCAGTAAAATAAAATAAATGTATAAACGTTATATTTAATTGTACCCTATATCTTAAGAGACAAAAAATACTCCCGATACCCTTAGTGTTGGAAATATATTCGCCAACCCCTGGAGCTACTTTTGTATTTAGGAAGTGCTCAGCGATATAGCTCCAAACACTCTCTTTCCTTAAAATTTAAGTTGATAAACAGTCTTTTTAAAATTTACACATTTTTATTTCATAATAGTCATTCTATGTCAAGTGGCCCTCAGAAAATTTCCGTTTTTGATGAACGTTTTACAACTTCTACTATATTTTGAGGTCTTGGATGAACATCTGCAAAGTTTCAGTGTGAAATTTTCATTTATGACGGGCTTTTCGTCGTTCAAGAAAATGCTAGTTTTGAACTAATTTGTGGTAATTATTTTAGAATTGACCTTTTAAAATCGTGTATAAAGTAAACCTCATACGTAGATTATGAAAATAATAAATAACAGTTACACAAATATCATTCCTGGCCCGCATAGGCCTCCAAAATTGTAGAAGAAAATTCCCCCTAAATTTTTTATGATTTTTAAGAAATCCTGCTGGGAGAAATAAAGTGGGTACGACATTCATATTTTTTACTTCGCATATGTACACGAGTGTGTAAAAATCAGATAGTTGACAGCTTTCTAGACAATATACGTTGCTGAGTTTTGTTTGTAAATGTTCCTACAATATACTATCATTTGACCCCTATAATCCTTGAAGTTTTATTTCTGGAATAACAATGTGAACGCTAATTAGGCTCGTGGTAAGTAATATTACATTTAGCGAAAGAAATTTATGCGTTACCTTTTCTGTTCCGTCATTTATGAATTTGGTTTACCTCTAAGGATGGCTAACTTTCTGAAAATATTAGTTATATCTGTATAAAATGATCTTGATATAGATAGCAATATTTCACTGATTTTTATTGAATCGAAATTCTTGATGAGATGACACCCAGCCGTATTGTGCAATCGTTTAAAAAAGTCTACTTAATTGACGAGTTGTAAATATTCAGTTCAGGGACCAATTATTCATCTTCTATTTTTGCAGATCTTCTTGGTACAGAACCTAAATAGTATATTCAACTGATGTCGCTGCAGCGCTTTATTTCTCGGAATCAAAGCTGCAACGACATTCACAGAAAATGTAACTTTATAACATTACGTTAATAAACTCGTCGTGAGTTGTCTGCACGGTTTTACTCCGCCGCAACTCTGTGTGTAGCTCGTAAACAGCCTTGGGATACTTATACATGTATCATCATAGACATTATTTATAGTTCTTTAACGGGCAAAATAGTTCATTTGCTATGACACAGGCTCAGCTAAAAGCCATTGCTTTATTCCAGAGCTAATCTCACAATGTTATTTTCGTTCTGTCCGTCAGATTCAGTACATTATCCGCGAATGAAATTACCTGGCAGATGGAAGGATGAACCCAAGTATTTAGTTACTGTCATGAGTAAGGTGAAATTGAGTTTTGTAGGCACAAAGGCAGGACCAAATGTGTGGGTAATACGCAATGGCTGATGCCGGTCACAAACTGGCCAGGAAGGATGTCCTCAGGATAATAGACGGTCCCCTCCACAGATACCTTCAACACAGAAGACGCCAGGTTTTATGGCTCACGGCTATAATAAAATTCTCCTGGAATATTAAAATGTATAGTGGGAATCTTGACTCGGTAGTACAACTGTGCCATGTAATAAAAATATCAATTTTGATAAATACGAAAATATTGACCGTTTGTATCACTAATAACGTCATTGTAGTGATTCTATACAGTAAACAAAATCTTTACCCATGTAACGCCCACACATTTTCACACCACTTAGATAATTTGAAAGAAATCGTAATTTATAAAATTTCTATAACCAATTTATATGATATTCTTGTTAATTTTGAATTTGTGAATCACAATAGCGTGTTCTTTTTTTCTGGAGATAAAGAGACAATATTCCTTTTTTACGGTCGATTCAGATTATTCTTCAAGGTTTCACACCGAAAAACTGCTGTAACGACACGTTTATTTATAAAATAGGAGCGCGAGTGTTCCACGTGCTAGTTCCATCCAAGTAAACCACAACGTACAGCGTAGCAACATTCGTGTTTCTTTCATGATAACCTTTCTCAATCTTCATACACGCAATTATCTCTTGTGTTTTAGTAATTTTCAGGTTCTACAGCTTCAAATATATTTTTTCTTGTGAACGTACAACAGATTTGTTCCTTCCGGAATTAACAATAGGGGTAAAGTGTTCTTGTATTTATTTTCCAAAATCGTGGACGAATCGTATCGTATCTAATGCGTTCAATTATATAACAAATTTAGCATATTGCCTGTAGTGTGCAAGTTTTCTAAATTATTAAAGATGTTATTTTCATTTTAATTAAGTAAATTTTAACTAACTTTTTCGATCTGCGAATAGTGGGGTCATTGACTTTGGCAGGTATCCGGCCGGGCATCTCAACATAAAAACATCTGTTGAAGAGAGGTCTTTGAGAGATTAAGAAGCCGCTGGCCAGCAATGTCATAAACGTGTCGGGTCTTGGTCTCAATATTTTGCATTTTTCAGACGTTCCCACAGAAGGTTCAGTAACCTCTGTGCGTGTCACTTTACGACTTTTTGGGCATATTTGTGAAACCCGTATCAAGGAACTCGTAAATGTAACAATGTTTCCTGTTGGCCAAAATTTGAATCCCCAAGCACAGTTATCGTGGTTGGTAGTAGATTGATGAGTGAGTTAGATAGGAAATGATGGTGTGGCAGAGTGGAGAGTGGGCCCTTCGTTTTCTAACCTCCAACTAAATATACTAGAATGTTTTCAATGAAACTTTAATTACAAGATTATTACCGAATAAGGGAGCTATATAAAATTAGTCTTGTACATGTTTTTATTTAATATCTATTCGGTATATTATTTAATATCGCAATAGAATTGCGATGTATGGTGTCTGTTCAATCTTTGCAGTTGAGTTGTAAATGTGTATTTTTTTCAAGGTACTGTTCTAGTGCGAGTAATATATTCCCCAGACAGCGTGTCTGAATAAGTTGCAGTTACTTTTCCTACAGGCTAAGGTCGACGATATCGTTTCTACTAGTGTCTTATCTACAGGGTAAACACGCCAGGGCCGGAAGTTCATGAATTTGTTCTGTGTGTTGTGTTTGTTATAGCCGATCTACGGATAACAGACTTAGCTTTCACACGGAGAATGTGTATCTACGAGTAGTACAAAGTGCCTTCGGCTCTTGACTGTAATTTCTCTCACGCTACACAACTTGTGTAAAGCCTATGGCTGTAATACATCATTTGTAATCTAAAATGGAAGAATGTCAGAGAACTGTAATTAACTCACAGGATACTATCATATATATATAATTTTTACATACATTTTAAAGTGTGTGATTTTTATTTGTTCGTCATTTCATCCCTTCTATAGACGATGGAAATTCTAATCTGATGTGATAATAAATCGGGTTCATTGGAGGCGTTGGTGATACTGCGCCAGCTAATTAATCCACGGTCCCTAACTCAAATACCATCAATTGATGAGGTGAGACCTATCCAGGGCAACGACCATGTACTAAGCCATTGCCCTTTGTGTCTATCATACTAACAACCCTTACCGGAATAAGAAAACAAATTAGCATCGAAAGCAAGGTACATCGAATGGAGGTAAACTGTAATGTTTTTAATTTTATTCATTTGATCGTTCCACACGAGTCCGTCAATCGTTAGAACGATATAACATTATGTCTGACAATACTTTGTCTGTTTCTTTATAAATAAGATAGATTAATCGACCATCGATAAGATCTTTTTTTATAAATATTTAACGTTACATCGTTTTATTACACTTTCGTACTTTCATCAGGTTGTTTATGTTATGTTTCTACAGCTACAGAATTTAACCCATAACAAATTAATATACTCAAGGAAAAAATATTCTTCTAAATGAAACACGATATATTTTATTAATATTACGTGATATGAATCCAACAGTGAATTTATCAAAAAAGATCGACTTTCATGTAATTTACATTATAAACATTTTTAGCATACAAAACCAAGCAAATACATCTTTATAATTTATACCAAACAAAATTAAAAGGCTTTTTGAAAATATTACCAGATTTTCCTCTTTTAAGAAACATCTTATTAATAAAACAATAAATTAAAAAATTATTGGCGAATTAAGACACATGTTGTCGAAGGGTTCTGCTGTAGTATTTATGGGTGCAAAGTAAGTAATGAGTTTATAAGGTTCTCTGGTGGAAAAATATTAAAATTTTATGATATTTTTGTTTTATAATCTGGGAAAATAATTTTGACGGTTGCAGAGAAATTTTATGTTTGATCCAAAATTTTTTCTCATTTTCCTTTGCAAGAGCACTAATGACGTGTTCTTATGATAAACTGCGTATTTTGTCACTTTATATCTAGGCATGAAGCAGATGGAACATAATTTAACTGGAGTCATTATTGTTCTAATTTAATTTTTTTTATCTTTTTCTCCAGATTAAAAGTTGTCTCCTGAGAGTTTTGCAACCATCACAATAAGATACAGTCTCAAAATTGCTTCTAGGTTAGTTCGACACGATCGTTGTAGATCTGGATGAGTCAGACAACTATGATCTGGTGAACCATGAGCCATAGTCATATGGCTAACATATTGATGAAAATGCTTGATTCTCCCACAAGACTTTATCCTTCATCCATCAATAAATCTCTTCTTGTGTTACTTTTAATTGAGTTAAAAAAATTGGGCACATCTAAGTATATATGACATTTTTGGGCAGTTGGTGCCATCATTAAGGTGGGGGCTTCTGTAGCTTATAGGTTTCTCCACTTTTGGCTTTGCGTTCATTTTACGTATAAGGGGAATGTCATATACAGATATGAACTTGTGATTAATGTATAATTGTTATTGCTGTTTTTATTCGTGTGTATTAGGCTGCCAGCAACTGCTCATATTCTGGAGTCGCCTGGCTACAGATTTCCGCGATCATTGTGATCTATATTTCCAAGTGCAACCAATAGCATCGGTATTCAAAGTAGAGGGAATACACCAATGTGTGCATTGAAATGACGGAGCTGCTAATGGAGCGGAGGGAAATTGGAAATAAGTTTATTCTTAGTTAATGCATGACGTGAGCCACGCTGCAAGCTTGTTGTGGCCCATATGTTTTATATTGGGATAGTAGCGTTCCCCCAAGAGCCACGTGCCTCTCTCCCGTCTCTCCCTGCTCTCCTTAGAAAACAAGGCACGCCTTACATTCCCAACGGAATCTGGCGGACGAACGCTCCACATTCCAATCTGTCCCCATCCTCCAATCAAAACACGAATTCCCCCTCAACATACACGCGCCGCGTCCTCAGAAGTCATATGCTTCCATGTGACCATTCAGGGAAAAACAGCCTACGAGATGTTACTGTTGTGCTAAATGTGCCACCAGGGATAGAACAAGTTGTGTTTGATGAATATATCGGGAATGTTTCGAGGCAATTTCATTCTTTTGGGGTTCATAATCGAGTATCTTGACTGTTCCCCACGAATGCCCCCCACCCCTCGCCCCCCCTTCAAAAAACAGGAATTTAACAAGCGTAGTGTTCTTTGTTTTTCCATCACTTTCGTTAGATACTGTAATGAGGTGCAATTAAAGGATATTTCCGCCCGGCAGCTCATTGTCACGCGAATACAATTAGATTTTATCACTGAGGTCATATTTTTTCAAAACCGGATAATGATGTAGATGAATCAAAGGACTCGCTCTGTATAAAAGATAAGGATTCACCATACTATCTCATGCAATGAGTGAAAGGAAATTAAATCACGAGGAATCAAAAATTGCGACATACCTAAACGATTTTTAGCCGTCTTTAAAATTGATTTTTAATAAAAGAATACACACAATATGTTGTTGAATATAGATGTTTAACCATAGTCATATGTAAAAAAAAATATTGAAAATAAAACAGACTCTCGGTTATCAACGGTAATGATAGGAGACTTGTCAGGATATTCAGAAACATTGGACAAACCAAAATTCACATGCACAAGTCAGCTATACGGGTATTATATTAACATAGTTACGCCAGAAAACGATACTTAAGTTTACCCTTCAGTGGTACAGGTAAATATTTTTCATTCTTTTGAAGTAAATAGCCTATCGTAGTTTAAACTGTTGTATAGATGAAGTAAACTGTAACTTTAAGCACACCAAACATCCTCATGCCGTAACACGAAAATTATAAAATCTATAATACCTTTGAATTGTACCCTAAAAATTTCTGTATTTTGGAGGAAGATGCAACTTTAAAATATATTTTGCTTTGAAATATCATTCTTCCTGCCGCGAGAAATAGAAAATTCACCATTACGTTTCTAACATGTTCCCAAGCAATTGCATTTGGTTTTCTCAATAAAAAAAATTCACTTCTCAGGTCATCGGAGAATTGTCAACCGAAAACAATGTTCCCTTTCCGTTCTCCCGCCTTTCCGTAACTTGTAAATTCTTTCCGAAAATCGGAACTATAAACGGAACGTGGGGCAAATTGTTAAAAATTGGGACGTCTGGTCACCTTACCCTAAAATAAAGGAAAATAAATTAATAAACAACAAAAACTACGAATGTTTAGCCAGAATGAGGATGTGTTGAAATAACCTTCCATTCCTAATGCAACAAAATATAGTTTTGCTTGTTTTGCGCTGATAATTACTGAAACGTCTCTTTGTTGGTTAAATCATTGCAACATCTCTTTCTCAAGATAATCACAAGTTTGTTTTTCTGACTGATAAGCCATTCAATGAATCAGAATTACTGGCGTAATTAATCAGTTTATCATTACTTTTTCGGAGATCACCAGTAAGGTCTCCTATATTGGTCGTCAAACTAAGTACATGATTTTTTTTCCTTGATGAAACATCTACCTGGTGGAGAAAAAAGTAGACTGTACCTTATGGATTGCATGCTCCTTTATTAACCGACGCGTTATTTATAATTGGAAATAATCCAGCTGAATTAATTATACTTTTAATATTTGTCCTTGATGATTCCTGTAAGCGGCAACAACTTCAAGCCTGACATTGTGTACCATTTCTGTATTCTCCTTGACCCTAATCTGGCGTGTACGTCAGTGCATAACATATGCAGCGCAAACTGTGGGTCCCAAGCCTCCGTGAGTGCCATTAGTTGCTATAGGAATAAATTTTTGAGATGATGAGATTACTCTGCCAATAACTTGGCTTAACGATCCCAACGCCTCTTTATGAATATTTCTGATTATGCCTCGAATCTCGGTGAATGACATACACCGATTTATGAGTAAACCTCGGGGAATTTGTTGAGGGGAACATTTAATGCGCTCAGTTTTCCTTAATTGAAAACGAGGTAAATATTAATAGGAAATCTTACGGCATGTCTTCTAACTACACAGTACTAACTATGTTTTGAATGGCTAAGGACAGCGTCTGTCAGATAAGCTATCATTGTGGCCCTTTTATTATTGTGTTGAGGACACATCACGTTTTTGATCACTTCAATACAAATGAATTTATGTTGAGAATACTCGAGTCGTAAGTCCTGAATTAAATTTGGAATTTTAGAACGGCAACAAGCCCAGTTTTCAATGAAATTGTGTAGTAATTTACATGGTTCCGAGAACATTTTTAAATAGTCTGATTTCTAAGAATAGCCTGTAGTTGCGCTCCTTTTAGAATGATGACTTGTTCGTGTCTCAGCGTGACTCATTCGCTCGCGTTCCTGTACCTGGTGGCTCAGATTTCCACTGAATCATTCGGTTTTTGTAACGGTAGCTACAATTGCCGACCGCGATAAGGTTCATAAAACAACAAAGGTGTCCTCTTTCGAAGATCTTTGACTCCGAGAAATTAATCTAAATGCGTTGCTACTTTTTCATGCCTCTCTTTTGCTATTATCTACAACGAATTTATTACTATATTTCTAATATATATTGCTACTCAACGTTATTTGGTACGAAGTTACTGTATATTTCAAATATTTTACTAATATAGTGTCTTTGTGCTTTTGACAGACCTCGTATAACAACAATATATTTAAAATTGACAGTACAATTTTATTTTATTCCTAATAATTCATGAACGCGAATGCAAAAGCCATTTAAAATGTCGGAACGGAGTTAGTCTTTCGAAATATACTTTTTGCAGCTTGTACGATTATGTCAGCTATACATTTTATATCACCATTATCATGCTCTTGAGATTTATGTGCTCAATGTGTTTCGTGTCTTTTCAATTGACTGTAAATGTTCAATTCCAGAATAAGTAGGTCAATTTAAATTACTTATTCCCTGTGCTCTGAATCAGATTTTGTGACATTCTTCCTTCTGGTAACTTTAGTTATAAACAAATTAATAACTATTCTGCAAAGTGTATAAACAATTTATTTATTGATCGACAACAGTTTCATACATATGATTTCCATGAAAATATTACCACAAACAAATTCTGTCATTCCAGATTTTTAATACGTAAATTGTATTAATGCCTCATTTGACTAAAATTAAACTAATATATCATTTCCCAAGTCTCGCAGGCTTGACAAATTTTGTTTCCTTGACAAGATTAATGTTCACGTTTTGCACCAATTGTCTCACGCCAAAAATTTGTAAATACTGACTACCGATTGATGTACGGGCGGCTCAGGATACTGGCAGGATCAGGTTTTCAGGCTCTGGTAAGCTGTTGTTACAGATTATGACACCGTGACTCCTGAAGATTAGTTCACAAGTAAAATTCAAAGTAGGTACATTTTAAAGAGTATATATATATATACATCATGAGGTGCTTATAATTGTATCTATTTGTAAAGATATAAACCCATCAATTACTAAAATTATTAATATTCTCAATTATCAATGTTAGTATTATTTAAGAATCACTTCAATTCCTTAAAGTCACTGTACTCTACTTTAAACTAAATTAAGTTTAATCAGGACGTACATTGATCTATGACTGATTATGACTTGCTATTCGTTATATTTGCTTTAAACTTTTACTTAAAATTTCATCAGCTCCCAATGGACAGTGACTCCACGCAATCCTGCCACAAATTATTTAAAAAGAAAGGACTCACTTCTCCTCAACCAGAAATTCTCATTCAACATATTTTAGTCAGCTCCGCCCGTCTGTCGTAGGAATGCGTGATCAAGCATTCAATTTGAACACATTTATTTTACCAAAATTTTATTCTGTGGCAAATGTAGTTATTTGAAAAGGGCGATGTAGTTAAAGAGTGCAAAAAAACCTCCCTCTTATTTATTTGTTTCAGTGTTTTTAAGAACCAATTTGTAACTGCTTTGACTTTAAAGTTAAAATAATTTTAACTTAGTGATTATTTGTTCCCACGTAATGTTACTAATTTCTCTCAGCAATTTTCAGCGCAAAATTTGCTAATTGCTTGAGGGAATTAAGAGCCAGTGAGTTGGTGCTGAGAGTGCCTAGTCTGTTAATTGATTTAAACTCCTGAGCAAACACTTTTCATGATGGCGAGCTTTGAGGAGAGCTTTATATGGCGACGAAAGTGGAATGGGGGTGACTGTGAAGTAGGAAGAGATGTGTTGAGAACGTCCCTGCTCCTGAAAAGAGGGTTGCAACACAAATAGAGACTCTTGGATGCCGAAGGGCCCAGTGTTTACGTTAAGAAGACCATATGGCCAATGTGAGATGTATCCAAAAACAGCGTCGCAGGCTCAAATATCAAAGAGATGAAAACGTTTGGTAAGTCACAGTTGTACAAAGTAAACTTTGCAAACTAAACTTCTGCTTTGATAGACCTACTGCACGTCAGTTTTACTCCTTAGAATTGCAATTACCGTAAAGTATAATCCTTCGTAGGCAGATAGTGAGGTCAAATAATGCCTTGCCTGGATGCTGATGCCCTGATGCCGTACAATTAGCTTAACTGTGGCCTAATCCTATTAATTAATCTTCGCGTGTTAGGGACACGTAAAACAAGTAATTGGATTGGAAGAGCTTGTCGTGTTTTACTCGTACGAGTACGTTAATGCCGCATTATCTGAGCTCTATCCACCAGGGCTCATCAGCAAATATTCATCTCCGCTCACTCTGTCACTGTCACGGTGACATATAGTACAAGGTGAATAAATCAATAGTTAAAAACATTAAGGACAAGTGAAATAATTAAGAGAGCAAAATCGATTTACTTGAAGGCGAATTCTTTGCCATTGAACGGCGTTAATTAAAAACGCTAAATTTGATGTAAACAATGTGAATAAGCTCACAAATGTAATTAATTAAAACTATGTAATTCGAATATATTGTATTATTAGGAACTGCGTTAATAAAAATCTAAAATAAAGTGATGGTAAGAAATGCTGACTGAGACGAATATCTGGAAAGATAAGAGAGTGATTGATTGTATGTACGTGAGTTATAAAGTTGAAATCATTTCGTATGATATTGTAACAGGTATTTTAAAATCTAGATATTGTATTAGTTTTAAAGCTGTCGGAAATAGTATCTCCTATAATACATTTTAAATATTAATATGGCCGAAAGTTTCTGGTTTTATAGTATGACGAATTAATAAATGGAAAATTGAAAACTGAATTCGTTTTATTAATTTTATTGAAAACGCTGCAAATATGTACATATTCAAGGAATTAATATTAGGTGCGCGTTTTCTTTTCCCGAGTACACTACGTTTACCGTAACTCATCCTTTGTTTCATTCCCCCGCTAAAGTTCGTTTACTTTTCTCTATTTTGATATTCCTGTAAGCGTCATGCAACTATCAGACACTTACTTCACTTCTGATTCCTAAAAGCGAATAGGAATTATGATAAAGTTTTTTTCCCTCTCTGGATGATACAATTAATTTTTATTAAGTTTTTGATCTAGTTTGATAGGTATTTAATCTGAGGAGTCTATTTCTTCAGCATAGAAGCTAAAAAATTTCGTAAAACCAACCTTGCTTTTTCGTTCATTATACTTGCTTATAATTTAATTAATTTCCCTATTTGAGTTAACACAGTTCCCTTCCCACCCCAAGCGACTTCTACTAGGAGGAGCTACGTTGCTCTCACGACGTACTTATGTTGCTTACCGGTTTCCAAAACCTCAGGGGCTCATTTGCGTCTTTATTAAGATGGGACATTAAGCTACAAGTCTTAAATAGTGTTGAATCAGCAAGTATATTTACAAAGCCACCAAAGTGATCCGTGGCACGCGTTATCTTCACGGTATTCCTGTGTATTAATCGATTTATAATTGTCGCTAGGTATTGGTGAATATCTCATTTAACTCATTTCTCCAGTATTTTTTTTACGTTGTCGGGTGTTATTTGATTGTGATGTAATTGAAGTGTTATGTAAGACGCGTTGGTGCAGTTCGAGCGCTTTGCTGGTGGTTGTGGGTGGGTGGACGGAGGCTGCAACGCCCCCTAGAGATTTATCTCGCCAGGGTATCTCCGCCGCAATCTCTTAGTCCGTGGTCGGGAGTTGCCCCATAATAGCTTTCCATTACTGCGACCGTTTCTCACCCGCTGCCTTCTCATCGCCCAGATAAAATAGGCACTCCGACGCCTTTTTTTCTCTCTCCGCACCTCTTTTCTTTCTTTTCCGCGATTTAATTTTTTTATTGGGCATTTGAAGGAGCCTTTTATCCTCATGAACTTTCCGGGTTTCAATTTTACGCATCTGAGGGAATTGTGTCCCGATAATGTTATAATTTTGCGTCAAACTGATCAGATCTCAATATCGTTTCCTTTTATCTTGAGACTTTTTTTCTCGTCACAAGGATTGAGTAGGATTGCTACCGCAGGATTATTGCAGTTTTTAATCTTCGTGTTCATCGGATGCTGATTAAATTGAACTATATCGTAATCCGTTTTTCCATTTCATTAATTTTCAACTATGTAATCTATACTATCTAAAAGTCTAAAATATTCAAATGTTACAAAATTAAATCCACTTTCACTTGATCTTGTACTATATGCTAGAACATCAACTTAGTTGAATATCTAAGCTAGTCATATGATATTAGTAGCAACACAGGTGTTTCAGAATTCCTAATACAATTACTAGGCGTTGTAGAGTGAACTTAAAAGATAAAGTTTTGATAGTGATATGTTTGGCGTTGTATCTTAATGTATTTTTATTTTCACTTAACCTCAAGGTTTGTTTCAATGAAAGTCGGATGATAAACATCATTTTTACATTTTGTTTGTAACAAACTTTCGTTTGATAGCGCATTAATTGAAGGGCTGTATTACATTGAATTGTATTGAAGCATTCATTACCTGTATGAAAACTTCCGCATTTAAACAAATCTTTCGTATTATTTTTTAGCATTCTGATGTTTCTAATCCAGGACATAATTGGGTAAAAGTGACCGTAATCTCTCGCCTAATGTAAACAAACATCGCCATATTTATCGCGTTTAAATATGCCGGAATTACTTGTAGTTTGTCCCTGTGACAGATCTACACGAATTTTTAACTAGCTTCCACCTGAATACCTTTATGCTACGGGTTTCTCACCCTCCCCCGTATTTTTCCGATTTTTTAACAAGGAATGTCGAGTCGATATTCCATCAACTGTTTTCACTGTGGCAACAATCCGTCTTCGCAGTGCGCCAATTTACTAAAAAACCATCAACCTTTTATAATCATAGAAATTTGTATTATTCTATCTTATGTAGGATATATACCTATATATATAGGTATATATGTGTGTATGCATTAATGCTTTTAAAAGCAATATTATTATTAAATTTTCACAATGTTAAATTTCAGAAAAAATTATGAGGGTTATGTTTTCAGATTCGGGCCGTACGAATGCCATGTATTCGCCTTTAAGTTGTTTTGAAAGGCTACATGAGAAAGCGCAATGAATAGTCTTGAATGTTTCTTGTAGAAAGACAAAGGTCAAAGCTACAGAAGAAGTACCAAATACATCACGCCCACAAACTCACATTATCATAATTGCTAGCTTTAAAAGTCCTGTTAACCGAGACGACCATCAGACCACCCAAGTATTGCCATAATCCAGAATCTGGGAGACAATTGGCCATAACTAGAATTTGCAGTGCGTACATGAAAGTTTTTACTGTCAATAGTTGAAACCACGCTTCAAGCTAGCTACGAGCTGTAATGCATTAAAATTTCCCTCCTGAATTGTGAGACGGTCAAGTGTGATCTACCTTTAAATCGCGGTGGGTACCTGAGAATTGCTTCCCGTCTTTACTCGGCTTCTCTATACTGCAACTAACCTTACATTTAAATTGTGAAAACAAACGACAAAAACTGCATTATTTTCTGTAATTGTTTCATTATCCTAAACGGCCCCATGGATAAAAAGATTTATCTGTTTGTATGGTTTCAAATAGATGTTCATTGAGAGCGCATTCAGAATTTCTATCAAGTTAACACCTTAACGACGCTTAAGACAAAGAAAATTTGAGGTATAATTAACTCGTCCGAGTAATAAGTGAAGTGAAATCCTAGGATTTCACCTCGATCAAAGATTGACTTGCAAAGCCCATATAAAAGCCAAGATACAACGACTTAATTTAAAGACAAAAACTATATACTGGCTTCTTGAACGTAAATCGTAGATAACCTTCGAAAAAGAAATTACTACTCTATATAAAAATCTTAATACCTGTATGGTCTTACTTGATCGAACTATGGAGATGTAGGAAGTCATCAAATGCCAAGATATTGCAGTCTTTCCAATCACTGCACTGCACCTCGGTTCATCAGCTTGAATCACATTCATCACAGAATTCATCAAGACTCGTGTCACTAAAAGCAAGAAACGCATGTCAAAGAACTCGTCAGAATTCTCTACCTAAAGCCTGCAGTGAGAAAATTGAAAATAAGGCTAATGGACAATACCGAATTCGTGTCAGAACATTTACTTCTTACTTATAAGAGTATATTTCAGATCAGCAACTTTAAAATAATAAGATATATACAGCAGAACGTCGAATATCAGAACTAATTGGATCATCTATAAAATGTTATACAGAAATGCTTTAGAATACAGTTTACTACTTACTAGAAAGTGCACTGTACGCATTCCGTTAAGTACTCGTTGATTTTCCGTTGTTGTAGTGTACACTTTTATCTTTTAGCAGCTAGGTCATTCTATTAGAAGAAACTGAATACATCACAATTGTCGTTTTATTTCTTACCACGTCATCTCCATTTCTAAGGCAGCAAATGCTTCTGCATGTGATGGATCCTTATTTTCGTCGTCTTCGCCTTCGTCCGTTTCAGTTTCCGTATTATACTTTTCTACGATACATTGTATTATTTCATCTTCATTTAAAATTTGAAAATCTGGATATGTATTATTTTTCACCGTTCATTTGCATCTTCATTATTGCATTCTTGAAAAGCCGCTATTTTGTAAACAATAAACATTGAGAAAGATTCGTAAAAATTTCTTCCGAATGTTGAGTACACTTATTGAAGACAAATGTTTAACAAAACACTAACAAGTAGCTTAACTTGCAGTTAACATTTAACGATTGGTACGATTTAATTGTGCTTGGCCCTTTTTAGAATGCAGCACGCCGGAATTTTTGTACGCTCGATATTTCTTGGGCAGAAGCTCGAATCTCTTACCGTGGTTTTCCGTAAATATAACAAAAATACATACGTTTAAACAGCTTATTATCATAAAGAATTTAAGTCTTGGTTCTTGAAAACAGAATACACACAGTCCCAAACAATTGGGTATTTAAAGAAACCATACAACGGCAAGAGGAAACGGCACGCCTGCCGACTCTGGTTCAACATGCAGCGGCGAACGACAACGCCAGTAGCCGAGGTCGTCAGCAAGCGTCAGGAACTCCTGTGCGATCCACATTTCATGGATAAATACCCAGCTTGACGGGGAGGCAGAGCGACGGCCTCTAAATGAAAACAGGAAAATCCTTCCCCGAGCGAGTAGCTCGGGACTATATAACCGCAGATTATCCGCCAAGTGGCAGGAACTGCGCCAAGGGACGGGGCTCGTTCCAACTGAATTGGTACATCATTTAATCAAAATGTTGCACATACTGAATAATACTTTAGCAGTTAAGATCCCTTTTAGTATCTTAGATTGATAATCACTAGTACATAACAGTGAATTTAAAGAAAGGAATGTCATTAGAATTTAAGTGGAGAAAATATGAGTTGGGATATTTGACGTTTTGGTGAGCGACGTTCGACTGTATTTCTGACGACTCTAATTCTCTCACCAAAAATATATGACAAAAAGCTGCATGATGGCGCAGATTCGGGAGACGAAATTGGACAGGTTTTTAATTACATTTCTGAATCTTGAACTAGCCACATAGAGCTCACGAAAGGTTAGCTATTACCTTAATGAAAAATGCCGGTTAGTGCAATGATATTATTTGGCGTTATCACAGATTCCCCAGCGTGGGCTTAATTGTACGGTGTGCAGCACAAGAGATAGCCTGGTGACCCCATTATTGCTGAATTAGCTGCTCTGTTTTACCGTCAACTCTGGCGCAGTTTCGCCACGATGGCATATACAAACAATGGAAGTAATGATTTGTGAGGCGGGGCACGAATCGAAGGCCCCCGGCGCGGCGGCAAATGAGATTGGCATTTCATGGCTGGAGGAGCATGAAACCCGCGCGCGTCTGTCAAACGGCTTGACATCGTAAGGCTTCAAGTCGAGCGACCCTCCACTCCAGACAGTCTTCAAAACAGCTTTCAAATACGCCAATTCTACCAAGACTTACAATAACGACAAGAAATTTCATTTCCTATCTGTCGATATCATGCACTGCCTTTAGATATCTTGCTAACTCAGGTTTACCATAATTTAGTCTGTATTAAATTCATGACAAATGGAAGATTTATACAATTCATCTACAATTAATCCAATTAGTGCATTTCATTTAAAAACATATTTATTCGATGACCCTTGGAAAGTATTTGGCCCGATGCCAATAAAGAATACGACCTTAGTTTACAGAAAAATTTTCATATGACAATAAAACATAAATTAGTTTTTAAAATGTTGCTGGACGTTTCGACGAAGCATTGAGCCTTAATCTTACAGCGTTTAAATATAAACTGTAAAGTAAAGCAACAGTCAAATAAATAAATAAAATAAACGAAGACCTTAAAATAAAATAAAATTTAAGATTTTCAGTGGCAACTTTGTAATCTTGCATTAATATATATATATTAATGTGTTATTTATTAATATTTGATTGTCATTGTGAATTTTATTCTAAGTTAATCTTAAGAAGCAATTGATAGATTTTTGGAATATTAACCCAAATTACCTATCTAATGATTTTTCATTACATCTGGAAAATTGACGATCGGAGCAATTTATCATCTAACACACACATTTATGTTTAGTAATTTAACTGATTGAATCTATATAATAAAGAAGGTTAAAGCATGTTCATTTCTTCGTGTATGTAAATTTAAACGCATAGAGAATTTGCAACACTATTGAACGCATATAAGTTAAAAGTCCGGTTTAGGAACCTCTGCACAAACGGTGAAGGAATTATAGTAAAATAAAGAATATGTGAATGTATCAACACGCTTAAGTTTGTGAGGTCACCTACAGACGGCCAGAATTCAAGGAGATCGACCATATTTAATTTCGCACGGTATGGCGACAATTTATTTCCATTCTGCTAGTCTTACATTGGATCAATTATACCTTTCAATAGGAACAGCAAATTACACGGAACGTAGAATACAGCACGCAATATTTTTTTAATACGGAAGTTTGTTTATTTCCATTTTATTTATAGACCTTTTAACTTGTCATATTTCACAGAACCATGACCTATGCTTATGCTTTCAAGCTTAACATTTGCCAAATTACTTACGTCCATACAAATATCAAAAAATTTTGAAGGATGATTAAATAATAATAATAATAATTGTTTTTGTAATCATTGTGTGTCAATGCAATATTTTATTTGGGACTCAATAAATATATTTCTCTTTTGAAAGTAATAATAGCAATTTTGTTTGTAATCTCCTCCCACCTCTTTGTAAGAGTGGTTGAGCCGTTGTGCCCCACTGAAGCTGCTAAGCTTCCGAAGATGTAAGGAAGCGAGAAACTGCCGCTATTCAGATATGATGGCAGCATTCAGAATGCATGGAGCAGATGCAAAATTCATGGCCTGTTATGAATACCTCCAGGGCTTCTCGCTGGCCTCCTTTCTGCCGCAATCTCGCCTGCTAGACAAGTGAAAACACCTTCAAGACATCCAACTACACTTGCGGACTTTATTATAGAAAATACTTCCCAAATTTGATGTGGCAGGTGTCATAGCAGTTTGCAATTTACAGCCGTTATTGTGTGTAGATATAAACGACAATTTTTTTTGCAATGATTGACAGCAAAGGAAAGTGACAAGAAAAAGTATTTCGCTCAGATGTTGCGATATAGCCATTATTATATTTGTCCACTTTAACGATACAGATCATTTTAAAAAAAATCGTGCTATGATTCCGTCGACGACTGACCGTCCCTGGAAAATTTTCCGAACCTACTGATGAAGGGGGCGGTGCCTCCGAAAATTCAAGAACCTCAAACCCTTCATGGTGCCTGTCATCTGTGAGCTTTCTATATCTCTTTCTTATCTTTCTTTTAATTGACCTGACTTTTTCTAACGCATATATGTATATACGTCAGGATTATATATACCTTAATTTGCTTTAGTTTTATTTTGAGATATTTATGTGATTCTAAGAACCGTACATTATATTTCAGAGGAAAATACGTAAAATTTTGCTATGCTTTTGAAGAAATTAGTTGTTCACATATTTTACTCGTACATAAAAGCAATAAAATTGATTCCCAAATAATATTTAGAAAAGGACAAACTTTATGAATCTTGAATGCTTACGTGACTAATTATTGTTATTCTTATATCAAGCCAGCTATTCATTTCGTTTTTCTTGACCGCAAATTCTTAAATGTTTCCAGAACTGCGTCAATTTGCATCATCGTTTCAATGCATGTCGTCCTTAGAAACTTTGCAACGTTATGAAGTATGAAGCAACATGTAACGATTTTTTTTCAAAATCACTTTAACCAGTAATTTGGAAAACCAATAAAAAAATCTTGGATCTGGATGATAATTTTCCAATAATAGTGAACCGATGATTTTGCCCCTCAGTACGAATTTTAAAAAACTTGCACCGAAATCATTAAATTTGACTGTTAATGCTCCTAGACACTCGACTAATTTGTCCGTTTAACAAGAATGTATCGTAACAATAAATAAACCCGAAATTGTTATAAGCTAAAACAATACGAATTGTTTGAAAATTCTGTGTTCTGATTTACTTATACTCAACATGTACGTGTTAATATAACGTCGTTTGACGCTGATTCGAATCCCCCTTTAATAGGATTCTTTTCTCAATTTTAACTTACTCAATAGCTGTTTAGATTCTAACATTTTCAGATTTTTCATAATTTTCTGCCTCATTAATTTCGGGATACCAAGTTAACTGGTTACTGTAGTCGTCGTCATTTCATTACTCAAAACCTAATTAATCAAGGTCTTGATACTATACTGAGTGATTTTCACACTTTGTGACTGTCTTGTCTAGACAATCGCGGCAAATTCCTCCAAGCCAACAGAGGTAATCGATTTCCGATTCGACTGTCGCCCCGATTCTTTAATCAGTTCTCAATAAAACACTGTCACTGCCTTGGGGCGACATTCTAAAGACTACTTAGCCGTAACTTGTTGATTTTTCTTGCTCTACGCGATGCCCATATGTCACGTCTCTTAAGCTCTCACATAAACTAAATACGACTACGAATCAGTGTTCCGACAATTATATAAAACATAAATGTAATGAAAAAGGTTTTGATAGGCGACTATAGCAAACTTTATGAGATGTGATCAAATTTTTATGTAATATTCGTTGTATAAATAATTTTTATAATGCTCTCTAAAATATAGCTTAATGTGCATAAATTTTAATCTTACTGCTTTAAAACTGTGTGGTTATAATAAATTTAATTTGCGATGGTGTTACATCCAATTTTTAAACGTTCGAGTTTTCAATTCTTTTAACGGCCGTATATATTTCAAACGCAAATAATTCGTCGGCTTCAGTTACGTTGTATTTTACTATAAATTTTTGACCTGTGTAGAAGTAATGTGTTTAATATTTAGATGAAGTCATGAAGACGAGGTGAAAGTGTTTTCAACATAATGCTTCCTCTTATGCGTATCGAACACTCAGAAGTACTGAATATGGACCTTGAATAAATATATAACGCTTATCCTCTCTTTAGGATAATTCTATAAGATTGTCGGCCCAGACGCCACTGCTTATGAAGAATTAATTTAGTTATATAAATAGAATGCAACAATCGTTTGCTAACTTAGGCGATCGAACCAGGGAACTGATCAGAGTCGTGAGTACTTGAGGCGTGCTCGAGACTGTCAGGGGTCTTGGTTTAGAATAATTCTGTGTAGGGGTAAGGGGTGCATTTAACAATGCAGAGGGATGCTTATGGGAGCTTTCTCTCTTAGGTATTTCTCCTCAGATTGATTGCGGGGCTTACCTTTGGGGATGCTTCGTGGTCTCGTTGAGTTTATCAAGGTTTTATGAGGTGTATGTACTGGGGTCGAAGACTTCGGGCCTACAGTAAGAGTTGTCTGCTGATCCCATTAGATCAGTTGGTCACTATTGCTCCTTGGGATGACCCTCAAAACGCAGGACACAACATTCACCTGCTCAGTACTGGCGGAAAATGACACAATACAGCACGTAAACGTGTCTCTCTTTTACCCACGTCGACTTCCCATTAAATTTACAGTTTCCGTCGTAATGGCCGCTTATACTAAAATATTTTAAAATTATAAAATTTAAAAATTTACTGGTGCTATCACGTATTACACTATAGGAAAGTGCTTGGAGGAAGTCGTTAATACATTGAGAATTAAATTCTTACTGAAGTTAAAATTGACACTTCATGCCCAAGAAGTTTATTCAAACGATTATGTGTAGGTAGATTTCCTCTTCCATGTTAATCAAAGGTGTATTAATGTAAGGTTTAATTTTGTTACAAAGCGCAGGTCTCAAAGTTTGTCTTCATAAAATAATTTTCTCTACTTTTTCCATACATAAAGATATTTTCCTTCACGGTAATATGCCTTTTTCTTCTGCAAAATCGTTTCCATTCTTCACTGCAAAAGATGCCATTTCATATCGTACACTTTCTGCACACAAATCTCTTTTTTTTCGCCTCCATCTTGTGGTGATTGTAACTAATTAAGTACATTACATTTTATTGTGTGTCACGCTTATTACAGATAAAAATTCCCTAGTACAAACAACGTCTAATATTCCTTCTTGATAGCTTTATTGGTTTGCCTATGATCAAATTCCCCTTCCACATCTATTGCGCACTTCCATTTCAATATCCTTAAATATGTTTTAACGGTGTCTGCTATATTTGTTCTACGTCTAAATCCAATTCAATTTCGGGGTATTACATAAGTATTGTAATAGCTGTCAATTTTTTGTTTGTTTGGAAACTCATTTTCATTTAGGATTAATTCTGTTTAAATACTTTCTCTGATAATTACGTCTATATAAACCACTCACCTGCAGAAAAACTCCGGTTGTTACAGGCTGTACAGTTGGAGCCGTGTAACCGTGCTTTTTGTCTTTATTGTAGTGGCGCCACGGGGTCGTGGCACGCAATATCGGAGCTTCCGGTATCAGCGTTCTATTTGTGGCTTAGCAGATTTCGGCTTCTACCTTCTACGGAAACGCTCGTCTCCACTCGAGCCTCCGCTTCGCTTAACTGCATTTACCCTTATTTCCGCGCTAATTATCGCTGGAAAGTGAATTGCATCGGGTCGGCGGCTCCGTGTGTAATTGTACTGTAATCTCCAACAAGTAATTGGCATATTAAGCTTCTGATGCTGCCTAGCAACGGATATGATACAGACGTCATACTCCCTGTAAGCCGTCGGATCTCTAAACGTCCTTAAACCTCGCTATTATCCTCGTTATAACTGCTAAAACATTTCATGCCAAACTTCGCGTTCGAGTAAACTTAATTGCATGGGCAAGAACATACAAACGGAAAAATTCTCATTATTGCCAGCTAGATTGTCACAGCCAATCATGATCACACAAAAAATGTAATACATTTCAGTGACTTAATATTCATATAAAATAAAAGCAATATAGAGGATAAAGTCATATTTATTTATTGAAACATAGGAAGAAAGCTTAACTTTTCTAAATATTTTTTATTTTTCAGAAATTCTAACCTATGAGTCCAATCTGTGATTTAGTTATTCACCAGATTAGTGAATGTTCATTCTTCAGGAAATAGGCATCGTTTCGAAGAAACTCGGTCATGAAAGACATAAAACTTCACTAAAGAATGTAAAATTCTCGACTGGACCGGGAATCGAACACGGAAACCTCGCTTAGTAAGCGAATAATGTGATCTAGTTAGTTGTAGTTAAACCGGGATACGATAGATAGACGAGTCTCATACCTGGCGACGATTTTGACTCGGATAGCTCAGAAGGTAGAGTTGCCGCGTATCAAGTGTAGTCCCTGGTTCTATTTTCGGTCCGGTCGAAATTCTTCCTTCCTGATCCTCAAATTCAGTTTTCATTCTTTGTTTTCCAATGATATATATGATAATTATCGTACGAATTATACTGTACGATACACGGCTTGAATTTGAAGGGCAAAAGTGATATCTGTAATTTATGCTTATAAGCTCCATGGTCATTTAGTATTTTTGTAAGTACAGTTTTTAATGTTATGTATTCGCTTTCGAAAATTGGAAAATATTGTCTTTTTCCCTACATACTAAAGAAGGATACCCATTGGTTTACACTCTTCTATCTTACGCCATTTTGTTGTTATGTCAATGCACTTTGAATCGACATAAGTACTTGTACAGTTCCGTGTTAGCGTCTTGGTTTTTTAGTGTTGTAAAAATGTCAAGTTACGAGCCAGATAAAGAGCATTTGCGGCACGTGTTGCTTTTTTTGTTTAACCAGAAGAAAAACGCGAAATTTTGTTATCTCGGCACCAACATAAAAGTTTTTTGCATCAGATCGTGACTGGGGATGAGAAAAATATTTATTTTGAGAACCCCAAACGTAAAAAATCATGGGTTGACCCAGGTCAAGCATCAACATCCACCGCAAAACCAAATCGCTTTGGAAAGAAGGGAATGCTGTGCATCTGGTGGGACCAGAAGGGTGTGGTGTACTATGAGCTTCTGAAATCAGGTGAAACGGTTAATACCGTCCGCTACAATCAACAAATGGTTAATTTGAAGCGTGCGTTGGAAGAAAAGAGACCGGAATGGGCATCAAGGCACGGCAAGGTGATTCTGCAGCACGACAACGCCCCCTCGCACACAGCGAAAGCAGTCAGAGAAACCGTTTCTACGTTTGGCTGGGAACTTTTGCCCCACCCGCCCTACTCACCGGACCTGGCCCATATCAGATTACCATCTGTTTTCATCGATGTCGCACGCGCTCTCTATGCAGCACTTCAAAAACTACGAAGAAGTCAAAAAATGGGTCGATGAGTGGATCGTATCGAAAGATGAAAAGTTTTTTTGGAAGGGGATTCACAATTTACCGGAAAGATGGGAAAAATGTATATCAAACGATGGAGCATACTTTGAATAAATGAATTTATTCACTCATACTAAAAATGACGGTATGTGTGTATGTGTTTCATAGATAAACGTGGGGGATATTTTCTCATGACACGTAAAAACAAACTTGGGTGAAAAGGGGGGGATAAAATGATAAAATATCATTATCACCCCATGATACGGGGATAAAGGGAATGTAAATTTAAAAAAACGTAAGTAAGGCCGATATTTGCGTTAAATAAATATTTTTAGCGTCAATGTGAGTGATAGTGTTTTTGGGTATAATTTTGGTATGACATGGGAGCGACCTATGGGCTGAGGTTAGGGACGTTATATAAAAATAACGCAAAAACGACCGAGATGATTGTAGAAACAGGAGTTATATGGAAGAAATTGTTGACTTTAATTATGAGGTTCAAAATGTCATTAGGGAAGGATTTGGAAGTGGCTACAATCTTAAACTTTTCGTGCAATTTCTACCAATTGACGAATAAAGATATTTATACCTGCGGAGTAAGAAAATAAACAAACCGATTTAGTGAAAACCACTGAATGAGAAACTGTTGAAATACTATTTTGAGAGATTTATGTGGCTTTGCCAGCGTCCGTCCTGGAATAAGTGAAAGTTTGCAGAGCCTTGATCCTCGATAACACACAGTTCACACGAACTCCGATCCGCTGGCTAGCCTTTGCTATATTTCCTCTGTCTATTGAATTCACAATTTCAGTTATAAAAATAGCACACACTATTGTCGTGTGCAGCGTAGATAATCATTAATACTCATTGCTGTTAAAGCGCATTTATTATAATTTATTAATTAACGGCCGTATTCCGCTAATAAAACGGTAGATTTAATTTCAGTATCGCCAACCAGTGTTTGTTTCTGATGGAGAAAAGAGTGATTATGATTTCAAAGTATAAACATGAGTATATCACTCATTACACCTTTTCTAAGAATAGGAATTTTTTAATTTGTTTAGTCCTGGGTTTTGGTCATTCTTATAAGAGTCAATTATTTCAAATCTTTGACATTTAGGCGCCGAAGTATGATTGGCTGGTCTGTATTTAACTTCTGGATTGCAGCCCGAGAGCAAATGTTTCCCGGAAAGGATTTACCTGAGGTCTGCGTTGTTTCTCTGTTTGTTTACCGCCATTAGTGTACAATATGAAATGCATATAGCATTATCTAAAATTGATATTGGGATATTCCGCATTGCCCGGTGGATGAGGAAAGACCTTATTCAACTTCCTGGATTTCTGTCCAGCAAATTTACGTTCATTTTATTTTATAATGTTTATCAAATATTAATTCTGTGTACTATTACAAAAGAAATTGTACCAAACAATTTATTACGCATAACAAACCAAAACTAATGAACTAGACAGTTGATAACGAACCAAGGTGCGGTTTTTTTTCACAACTCTGTTCATAGAGTTAATTTATTACGAGTGTCATAACTGTGAAACTAGTAGACGATTTTCTTGTCTATTACACCATTACGTGCCATTCATTATCCATCCTTCGTCATTTTCCCCATTCAGTAATTAATTGAGAGAGTGGAATATAAGACTCGTTTATAATCTGTAAAGTGAATCTCTATGCGATTGTGAAACTACATACGAAGGAAAAGTGAACAAAGGTTTCTATCAGAGGAAATTATCATGAGTGAACTTGCAAGAAAGCGTAAAAATCTAAATTGGCATAACTCTGGCGTGGGACAACAACCACAGATTCCTAGTTAAAAATAAATTCAGTGCTGTATCTTGGAAACAACTGTAGGAAACGAAGATTGAAAGAAGCATCTGGCACTGCTTGTTTTCATCCCTTAAGTCAGTCTGTAATTCTGAATAGGCAGGGCACTAATTCCGGTTTCTTTGTCCAACCCACGGGCCTATTATAAAAGCTCCGTAGTACCTTACCGGGAAGAATGAACCAAGTAGGTCCAGTCTCCCTAGGGTTGCTGGACTCGCGTGCCTGCGCCCTGAACTGATACTCCTTATTCAAAGACCAGCACAGTTATATTTATCTGACTTATTGAAAATAAATAAGTACTACAGGTAAATATGAAATAAATCTTCATAAGAAAAGGTTGAATAAAAAAAGTTCGACTAAATAAACAGACAATCTTTAACGACAAACAATTGTAAAAGAAATTTAAAACTGCCGAATGACATAAAAGATTATCTGATTATCAGGGATAACTTATTAATTTTAACACACTTTTTAATTTCTGTGTTAAAATTTAAAACATATTTTGACAATGGTATGACGTATTGTATCATCTGTATAACCTCTTCGAGTATAAACATAAATGAAGAACAAGAAGAAAAACCAAATGTAGAGTTGAATTAATTAAATATTATACTATTCCAATATAAATTTTACAAAAATGTTTCCCCCTCACAAGATATTTCTCTATGTCGCTATTCGTGTTTGTAAAGCAGGTAAACATTGGTAAAATAAAAAAATCCCGGTATTGTCGTCAAATATGGAATCCGTACGAGTGTGCGTGTTTGAAAGAGCGCCAAGCACGTCGTCAGGCGTGAGTGACGGAACTGCCTTGAATCAAGTCACCGCTGATAAAGCAGGCAGGAAGGCCAGGAAGGCTTCCGTGTGACGAGTCTTGTTGAGCACGTTAGTGTGGGGAGAAGGGGGCCGAGGCTTGTCTATGGAGAGGGGGGCCGCTGGGGAGGGGGAGCAGATGGGAAATCCGTCCGTTGCTGGCTCGGCGAATGTTCAGTAGACCCTTCAACTTTCCCGGTGTGCGTGTGGTGGCGATGAGTGAGTGAGACCCTCGTGTGTTATGACCCCTGGTGCAAGCATGGTGCGTGAGGCTCCCGGGAAGTGGGACACTTTCAGTGGCTGCTTCAAGTCGCGGACTTCCAGCCATCCCGCGGATATAACCAAAAGTGATGGCAAGCAGAGGAACGGGAACACCATAACTGCCCTCGGAAGGCGACTGCTCAGGGAGAAAATCTGTCCTAGGTAACTAACTAACTCACGGACTCGGCTCTTCCGAGTCATCATTCGCCTTTATTCACCTCAAATAATCAGCGGTGTGCTACATTTCGCCATTGTCCTTATTTGTCTTTCGTTTGAGCTCATAATTTTGCTTCATCCCCAATAATTCTAGATATCCTAGACCTGTAAAGCGTATAGAGACCACATCAACCATTCATAATAAACAATCTGAATAATCGAATGAAATTATTTTAAATTTTCAATTAATAAAAAGACGGCCAATAAGTCAGCATATATATTTATTACTATTTAATCGACATTTATTATCACTTTTCGCGGTAATGCACGTTTTCTACCGTTTAGCGTTGCGAAAGGTGATGGATGTATCCCACTCTCACTCATCTGCTACTTCTCTACATATGTCAATAAGACGCTCAGAAAATATAACCTCTGAATCTATCGAGGAAAGTCGCAATTTCCAGTACATAAAAGCTATTCGTTATTCGAATCCTGAAGAAATTACCGCTACGGTAATAGTAAAATTAATTTCCATTCAACATGAACACCGAACTAATGTTATCGAGTCCCCATTCATAATTCCCGTTGAAATGGTTATCAGTTGCTACAATTTGATGCACTTGGCCAAACATTTGCACAGGTGATGAGCCACACACGGCGAAACATTGCGTCGTTCCCAGTGTTTACTTGTGCGTCGGCTGTTTGCAGTTTGCCACGGGAACCGGGACTTGTTCGGCAAACAAAACTACTCCTGGGTTCGAGCCTGGGGATTTGTTGCGCTTCACAGGTTTATCCAGAAATGAGGTTTCCGAAACTTTTATAGTGGCCGGGGGTAAGGAACGTCCCTCAACATCATGACTGTCTTTCCTTCACAGACGTAGTAAGCGTTCGTAAAAATATTATTAACCAAAATATACTAGATAATAATAAATGATTTTGATCTGGCTTATTTGAAAATAAATAATGTGTATAAATACATTAGCACAATGCTTCTGAGTAGAGGACATTCTAAATTTAAACAGTTTCTCTTAGTTTTGTTTATATTAATTCATCTGACGAGGTTCCGTTGATAGGAACGGACCGTCGTGATTATTTATTTGTATTCGCATTAATTGCGAACATTTGGGGAACTCTGTTATTTGTATGGCAACACACACGCACACAACAAGCGTGCACATGCCAGGATTCTAACCCTGGACTTGTGTGTTGCGAAGCAGTGACGTTAACCACTGGGCCACAGGAGGTCATCTAATTTCTCTTAGTATATACAGTTTTCTGATCGTGGGTGTTAACTCGTTTATTTTTATAATTATAAGATAAATTACCGTGATAAAACATCGTTTAAAAAATACTTTATTCAACGACGTTTGTATACATTTTGCAGTTTCATCCGTTTTTATGTGCAATATATTTTATTTTTAAATTTTTACATGAAATTATAAATCAAAATGTTGTATTGTACCCTTTCTCCGATTAGAATTTTACATGTTTTTTAAAAAATAATTAATTTTAAATCTTGGAAGTTTATTAAGTAAGATATCATTTCAATGAATTTAATGAAGAATGTATTTTTAAAGTCTATATTACAAATATAACATAAACTACCAATAAAAGTACAAAAATGAAGAGACGTTGTTGAATTAAACATCTGACATATTGGTCATTTAATTTATATAATCAAGACTGGCGAAAGTGAAATAGTATTCAAAATATACAACATTTTGGCATATCCCTTCCTGTGTGGGCTTATACCACGTTTCCTTCAAAATATTTAACCAACTTTTCCGCAATTTCATTAGTGTCATAATTTTCAATTTTTTTACGCATTTTAGAATCTCCGAAAAGTGTAGTGTGTTATGACATGTTGTTTTGTTTCACACGATAAAATAATAAACACAGTTTTCGCGACCAGAAAGAAGAAAAATATACTCGTTGCATATTATTCTCCAAAGTTAGTGTTGTGAAGAAATACTCTACGGTCGCTGGTTTTTGTGAGTTGATAAATGCGGAGCTATTTCGTTGTATAAGTGAAGGAAGCCTTTCACGTTTATCGGAAGACGTGTCTGCCGTTTGAGTGACAGCGTTGTTTGCACAAAAGCAGTCTGGATAGTTCCAGCATGAGGGACAAATGTGCCGACCTTGTTTCCGAGGTCATCTGTGAGTGAAGTGTCTGTCTGAGACAAAAACGAGTTGAAGCTTGGTGGGCGTTTCTGCAAATGACAACTTCTAGCAAGGGTAGGCGGGGCAGGTTGCTATAGAGCGACAAATCGAGGTCCTGCCTGCACTCTGCTCCTTACCTTCTTTAAGGATGGGTTGGGCTCTCTTTACACGTTCCTTGTCCGTCAGCTTTTTCTCTGAAATTAAGTTGAAATGAGTGTAAATCCATTGGGATTGAAGGAAAACGTAGGGCCCTTACATGACTCAAATTCTGAATGTTGTCTTACATTTATAAGATTGTAAATACATAGTGTTCATTTTTCATGAGGTTAAAAATCGATTCCGAGCCTTCACTCGAGAGCTCTTAGCTACAAATTTAATTGGTGCTGAACTTCTAGGTGGCCCAGATTTCAGAAACTCGATAAATTGTTCCTATATAAATAAATATAATTACAAGCACAAGTGAAGTGTATCATGTCATAGAGTAGTTTTTAAACTAGAACTGGAAACGGATAAATGCACAGATAAAATGATCCCTTTATTTACTTTCAATAATGGCCAGAGAAAGTGGAATAATTAGAAAGACGCCATTTAATTATGGGAGGAAGTTTACGTTTTTATTTAATACTCAACTTATCGGGTGAAACTTGCCTCGATACTTATGGGCTCCTTTTTATTACAGTTAATTCTCCAGTTGAAAATATAAAAACGCATTTCTTAGACGAAAAATAGTAAACAAAATTGAGTGATAAAGTTATTCTTCTTTTTATTCCTTGACTCTGGACCCAATTGAGGGTGTTGGCCTACCGGGTTGACTACAGACTGTCATCTTACACGACATATTCCGAATTTGGACTGACACGTGGTCAGCGTATCGATTTTCCAGCTGTCTTAATCCCAGTTTTCGTGACCATGACGGCACAAACATCAAAGGCCATGCCAGGATTCGAACCCGGGACCCCTGTGTTGTGAGGCAGCGGCGCTAGCCACGGCGATAGTTATTACTACACAATATTTAAATGTATCTTTCATGTATAATAACAACGAGCAATTATCAAACAGCTAATAAGTCAGAAACCACAATATTATTACTCGCATTAGATAAGTTACAAAGTTTCGTCCACAATATTTTGTTTCTTCGGGAAAAAATATGCATGGTAAAATGCTGTTAATTTTTTTGAATGGATGCAAATACTCTTTGGGACTATTTTTTAACTAAATGCATATATTTGCAACCATTAAGAATTTAACCGAAGAAATTTTTTAAATATATTTTTTTACCTGAAGAAGTGGTCGAAACGTTGTAATATATTTAATTTGATGAATAATATTGTGGTTGTTTTGATGATTTTTGGTTAATACCACACCATTTGCTGCTAAAAGCTTGTCGTTGTCGTCAGGTTGAAGGAAGGCAGGCAGTACAATTCAGACGACATACTCAAAAGTAAAGATATTAATGTGTGAATCTTTTAAATAAATTGCTTTGTTTGAGTACTTTGTCTGGATTGTGTGCCTAGTCGTTCTAAATGCTCTTACAGCAACAAAGTTTATAGAAATCTTCAGTAGTATAATTTTATCGCTTATTTCCCTTAGTTATTTTGCCACTTCTTTATCTATTTTACTAGATAGCATGTACACGTTTCGAGGTTTTTCGTCTGTGTAACATAACGATATTCTAACAATCAATGTATTTTGAAAGGCACGATTTCCTTCAACGAAGATTGACGCTTCTGTAATTATCTATAATCAGTATTGAGCGACTTCCGTGTGCAGTGGACTTTGCACCTAGATGGAAAATTCTGTTTCGTGTACATAGTAAATCAGATGGAGGCTAGCCAATTTCGATTCATTTCGGTTACATTTAAACAGTAAGAATGTGTAAAAAAATCATTTGTGTGCAGAATAATTATTCACGGTGGGTGGTACATGTTTTGATAAAATTGCATTCATTGGAAATCACTGTAGTGTGCAAATAGGGCGGAAGCTGCGTATTCGCGGAAACTCATTACGCTGAGCGTGAATGACGTGTGCACGCTATCTTCCTATCCTATTTACACAGCTGTGACGAAATACGAGTATAATCTACAATACAGCGCATTGCTTGGCTGTGTGTCATTTACAAACGTCTTCCTACCTTCCAGGAAACTTGAAAACATTTGAAGAAGAAAGGGGAAAGGCAGAGTGGGGAGAGGAGATTATAAAGGCTCGGTTCAGTGGAAACTTTGCATTTCAGTATATTATTTTTTGATAAATTACAATAAATTGTTCCTGGAAATGGAACTAACATTGTCATACACTTGACAGTGCAGCAAATGTACTAATAAACAAAACAGCCAATATGTCAGTTTCTTAACACTACTTGTGAAAGTTCCCCTTTCGCCCACATTTTTGGACTTCTTCAGATACTTCCAGTAATCAATTTCCAGCAGAACAACGTCCGTAATAGTCACTGGACGCAGACCATCAAAATTCTCAAAGTGATTCTTATCAATTCAAAACTAAACTTTTGTTGGAAATTACTCTGAGGACGAAAATTCGTAGAGTCCTTTAATAATTAGAGTTAAAGTCGACTTATGTTTACCTGTAAATTTATTGTTGTCATTGACTGTAACAAATAGTTTTTATTTCCTATTTTTACCGATTCCTTCGAATCAAATCTGGTGAATGGCTCATTATTTCAAAGCAGAAACTCAATCGCAGGAACTCCAAGAATCTTATATTATTGGAAATGAATACAGTATTTAAAAAATATTAATCTGTCACATTCCTGTTACTGGCAGTAGTAACACCTAGCAAAGACAGAAACAATGTCCGTACATTTCTATAATATATTACTTTCTCACTGTATATAGGCAACTCAGTCCCAGAATCGAGTAACTCCGCACAATCCACAAAATCGAAACTTCGATGACGTTTATTTTTTTTATTTGTGTATAGGTACACCTACTACACAAACGTTAGCCCAATTATATAGATACCATTCCTGTATTAAATTATAAAGTGAAATAATGAAATGTGCTATTGTTACATAATTTAGGATAATGCTGAAATAGTAAATTAAGAATTACAAGAGTACAGATTTAAAACATATCAATATTATCACTCATAAAGAATATTATATACGTAAATAAGAGAGAATACGTTACTAGAGCATATCACAAAGACGAAACACTCCATAACTAGAAAGGTAGAATGTAGGGGGATAATAAAAATTATTATTTGTAATATAAACCCCACTTCTCTAGTATCAATAAACTTCGAAAATAACACTACACATTGGTTAATACGAGAAGATTATAAATAAATTAAAATAATTAACGACCAGTTTTACAGACAATTTTTAATTAGATTGAATGACGTTTCGTTACTACATTTGGGACTTCTTCAGGTGTTATTACAAAAATTATACAAATTATTTTAATTATAATTATTAAAATATCAGTACATTAATCAAATTAGTAATGCCAAAAAATATAAAACTTACAATTTTAAATAATATTTTGTAGAAATACCTGAAGACTTGCAATGGTTATCACTTGGAACTTCGTCCATCTTCTGTTTCCCGAATACCTTCCTCCAAATGAATTCCTTAGTTTTTAGTTTTCCTTTTAGACAAACCAGAAACATTCCACGGTCGTTTCCATTGCTCTTGAACTGGTTAGTAAAAAATATGCCAATTTGTAACTAAGGATTCTCGGAACTCCGTCCGGGTAATTCCTAGAAAATTCGCCTGATAACCACGATTTTACCGGGATGAATTCCCGAGAATCCTTTATTAAGTTTCTACATTGGGAGAATCTTCATTCCAGACTCGTATCTAATATTTATTAGTAGTATGTGATGAAAGAATGTCTTGAAATGAATATAGCATGATTGAAGTTTCCTCTCATCCCATTGGATCAATCAGCAAGCTGCCTCCTAAATCTTGTGCTGACACGGAGAAGGAAATGGACAGCAAATTTATCTCCCGACATTCAGATGTGCGTGAGAATAGTGACCAATAGCCCAACCTACCTGATGCAGGTTTTCTAGGGTTTTTCCTAAATCTCAGGCGAATCACCGGGTCGGATATTTAAACTATAGCCCGGGGCCCTAGTCAGTTCCTTTCCTATGCTATGAAAGGAAAGTTGCGGCGCACACACGGTTGTTCAAGTGGAAGGGAGTAGGGAGTACAGTGAGCATCAGGCAATGTTTATCTTGCTAATCTGTCGCCTTATATAGCATTTGTCTCATAAGATTATCTTTCTCTGTTGAATTAGGGCCGTTGATAGTTTTATCTCAGGACGTTGCGGAACTGTAACCCAATCTAGCTGGGTGTTTACTTATCGCCGCTTCTTCATTATCTTTGGCAATCGTAGTGTGGATATCTAATCACTACACTTACATTCGTTGTCACTTTTCCGATGAGACAATGTACGAACTCGTTTCTATACCACTGTGGCCGTGGAGTCACTCATTATTTATACTGACCCAAGCTAAGGCATCTGTGGGATACAAAAAAATGTGGAGGGGCAAGGGAATTGCAATTCAAGATCTTTGGAGATGTTGCCGAATTCAGACGTAAAGTTTGCTGCGAAAATACTTACAGAGGTCGTTTTTTATTGAGTGTTCCAATTTTGTATTGCATATATATATAATTTCTGTTTAAATTTCATAGTGATGGTGTTCTATATATTCCCAATTCTCTATTTTGCTAGGTTACACCTTCAAATACACTAAATAACACGAGTATGTTGAGCTAGAAAGTGAAAAATTGAGTTTTAGACGCCAGTTAATGATTATCTAATATATCCGTGTTCTAAACAGATTTTCATCGTGAGATTTAGGTGCCGGAAAATAAGTTAGATGGAGTTCAGAGACTACGGCCTTTTGCTTCTGTTTTTATTGTTTAAATTTTGCGGTAAACTTTCCCTCTGTATTCAAACTCATCTCGGCGCTACAGCTTTCCACGGCACGGCAATTCATTCTTGACCTGTGTTTTTATTTTGAGCGTCGAGTGGAAAGCGTAGTTTCTGAGGTGAGAAGGACATTAATATTTGTGCGCGAGCCGCGGAAAGGTTGCGAATCCATGCCTATTTTAGTGCGTCGCCAGAATCGATTCCGTGATGGGCTTAAGTTCTATTTGCGTGGCCGAACCATCTTCCTTGCCGTAATTAACTCCGACGACTATCGCTTCCGGACACTCCTCGCAAGTTTATTAACTTCTTCGCCGATAAACGTCGCCATTAAGGGACAGTTGAAAGTACTACTGTTCTCCCGAGGAGCCAATCATCGTGTTCTGCGACATTTATGGGAGTGTTGTGATAATCCTTCCAGTCTTAACGGCGTCAATCTTGAAACCCTTAAAGGGTCTAACGACGTGATTGTCTTACAGACTCTAAGGATACGACGTTGCCATATGTCTGCAATGTTCATTGCACGTCAATATATATTTTTTTATTATTGCAAACTTTTATCCGAAGATATTACAGCACGTCAGTATAACGTTAAAATTAATTGTAACATTACCTTCTTTCTAAAATATAGAATCGGAGGACTCTAAAATGAAAGAAGTTGAACACAAAATTCCTCATTACATTCCGGTTCTATAGGTCATTAAAACGCCCAATACATATGTTAATGCTGCAAAATCAAACTTTTACAATTTTCCAAGATGCAAGTAAAATTTTTAACGCCCTTTACCTATAATGTCTCCGCTTTGAGTACGACTATCTCTTATAATTCTAGGGAAGTATCGAATTTCTGGAGTAATGTCTTGAAAGAACAGATTTTCTAACGGCAGTAAAATTTGAAATGACATCACAGAATCCCAATGCTTTTCGAATTTTGTGATATCTTCTGATCGGAAATAGAATGTCAGTTAATTATTCTTTCAAAATAATATTAAATAAATGTTATTTGTCTCTATTTGATATCAGTTAATTATATGCTCAGCTGAGCTCAAAATTGAATCGAAACGAAATTTTCTTCAGCGTAATCCATTACACATGAATATATTATTTTTCCCGAGAATAACTACAACTATAAAATTTATAATTTTGCCGTTGAGCGGTTTTCCTTTAATTTCTTGCATGCAGTGCAATCGAAACTAAAACTTATCAGCTTTCGGAACACGTTAAAATGGCCTCGCCCTTGTCAAGGTGTTGGGTTTCTTGTATGCTATGTGCGATTCCAGAAAAGAAACCAGTTTCCCTCAAAACGAGTATTGTGAAGTAGGTAAGGGCAATGCCTACTAGAGTAACTTTGCGACCCATCCTAAGGCAGATTTTTCTTCATTCTTTTTCTAGTTTTCTGAATTCTGCACGCAACTTTACGACGTCCGGTTAAAAAAAAACGCCATGAAATATGCCTCCAGAAACCTCCCCATACCTTGCATAATGGCTGAATGTCAATCCAACATAAAATATCGTATATCGGAAGTTAATTACCTAGGTTTAATGAGTTTCATTTTCCGCTGCCTGTGATGAACAATAACGTTTGATGGTTCCCAGAAAACTCTTGAGAAATGATTCAATTTTTCAGTTGATAAACAAAAGCTTAGTCTTCACTAATGTTAAAGTATATCCACGTACGAATAAGCATTTTTGTTTTAGGGAGTTCAGAGCACAATTACTTTCATTTTGCAATTAAACTCCCGTTGTACATAATGTTTTTTGAACATGAAAACGTAATAAATCGAATCAAATCGACACTGAAAACGAAGTGAAAGTTACTGTGAATTGAATGCATTTTGTATGTTCGGAGAAAAAATTTGTATATTGTCCAGATTTTAATGGCCTCGTGCAGTCACAGTGTCGAAATACAATGCAGCTACATTGAATCCTTCTGTATATTTTAATGGTATTTCATCTCTAGGTCTTTATGCGATTCAACCACGAGATTAAATAAAGTTTACTAGCAATTAACTTTATGTCAGAAGTTATTAAATATTTATTCTCATAGAATGGTTTGTTTTAATGCTGGATTCACTGCACTTTATTAGCCAAGTAGCCGGGCGATTAAACGAAATCAACGAAGTTATGTTTAAGCAATAAATAATATCTCGCGGAAACGTTCCGAAACAATGCGTGACGTTCCTTATGAATTGATAAGAAATATCTTGAACGAGCTGGCCGTAATATTCACTGATATAAAAATAAGCCACATAATGACATCGCGCTGCTATAAGTGGGAGCTGTTTCATCTGTAATAATTCATGCGTCTTAGATGCTCTTAAAACTTCCTTCCATGCCATAAAATAGTCAACAATATGTCGAATTACGGCATATAAAAAAGAACGCTGTCGTTTATAATGCTGTGAAAATGGAATCCAACTTCGTCTGGGGAAGAATTTTTAAGGGATTCATTCTTTATATTTTTTGTAGCAACAATTTTAGTAGTCCCAATTTATTAATATGTATTTCAAAGTCCTATACGGAACTGCGATTTTAGATGTGGAACATCTCTTCCGTCCTCTATCTTGTAACATAAGTTGGTAACTGACTTGAATCTCGTCTTACCCGACTCCTGTCGTCCTAGTTCCTTGTAAGTATTGTGCGGTTTGCATACTACATGCGTTAAACTCGTAAGTCCGTAATTACACCAGATTTGAATAGAAGTGAGCTCCACTTCTCAGCAATAATAGCAATGGTGAGCATTATTGGTATTGGATCAACAGTTCTTGGGTTTCCACCCGGGTCAAATGAAACTTAACCCACGACGTTTCGATGGCGTACGCTGACATCGTTGTCAAGTGAACGTGAAGGGAGACTTTGGAGAGGAGTATTGTCGTTAGAGAGGAAAAGTCGTTGGAGGAAATATTCATTATATTATTATAAACAGGATATAACCCAACAGAGGGTCTTTTTACCACACTCTATGTCCTACATCCCTTGACGACTAGACAGTGTCAGATGTCACTGCATCGCGTTCGCACTCTTCTTCAGTCTCGACTTTTCCATTATCTCGCCACCCTCAGCACTATATTTGTAACAAATTACTGTGTCAATGTATCACACACTTGCAAACATTTGTAAAACACACCGTGTACAAAACCAGATTACAGATGTAAATTGATATTCATTGCGCCATGGAGCATATAAAAGACAGCCACCCTTCCACAGAGGACATCCCCTTCGTGTGACGTTACTTAGTTTCCAAATTAACACCAGGCCAATACCACGTTCGCCCTAAAATAAATAAAGTAACTGTTATTTTGGCCTCTTTGCTTGTACGACATGCGCATCTAAATTTTTATTCGTAATTTCTTGTTTCCGTAAGTAATTTTTTACTTTATAAAGTAATTGTATTATATTGTGAACATTTCTTTTGTATTATTAGTTTAATTCACAGCAGATAAGTTTCCAAAAAAGGAACTACTGTTAATAAAGTAGTCTTCTAACTTATAGGCTGGTTTACTATTTATTGCTACAGAAATTACTGTTCAAGATGTGGAATAAGAAACGAACGAAAACCGAAGTTCTGCAGGTAACGAAACTTGAATCTTCCAAGCCGTTGAAATTAGAGCATAATGGAACTTAATTGGCGAGGTCCCAGGAAAGCCTGCATGAGGTAGGCAGAGTCAGGGGAACGGGTAGTAGCGAGTGAGTACCTAGGCTATTGATCGCGGCGAGCGCACGCGCCGAGCGAGGCGGCGACGCCGACGGCGACGGCGACGACGAAGCCCATGCCCAGTGAGAGTGAGGCGGCACAGGCCACGGGCACCGGCTCGCAGGATCTCCGTAAGTCTGTCTCTCTCTCTTCACGTGCACTACCACTACCTTGCCTTGCACGCCAGCTGTTAACATCCCCACACAACAGCTATTCATATCTGACAGATGGTCCTGCTATTCCGGGGAGCGTCTGTCAACATCAAATATATTAACTGTAGCCTTCTTACTACTTCAATGCCTTAATTTTTAGCGACATATCTACAATTTTTTTGATATCTCTATTATTGGCATTACTCATACATGAGCTTTTTTCTATTATTATTCTCTACGTATCTACGAAATTACCATTACAAATACACCATTATGATAAGCAGAATTTCATTTAGAAGCGCGTTTGTATATACCGTATGTTAATATTTTTACCAGAATTCTCGTCATTTCTTTTTTGTGTCAGTATCGCTAATTAATTTTTTTGATATCTGATAAATCTGTCGTTTTATTCAATATTTTCTATTATTAAAAAAATTAATCTTCTATACTCTTCCGTTTAGGTCCTTTTTGAATAGTGGTTGCTGTAATTGAAATTTATTATCTCACAATAAACGACGGTCCATTAATCAGTTTCTGGAATGAACGTCTCTTACTAGTTAATTTGTTAATATGAATGACTCTTTTTTTCTATTTCCGCTCTGTAGGGTTGTTTTATTGTCCTGCGTTCCCTTTTTCCTTAATTACCTCGAGAAAGAAATATTATATATACATACAGTTCACTACAAAACTTAGTCAAGTTGTATGCACTTTTTAGGGTTAATTTCCGAAATACTGTGGCAACTCGAAAAATTGATTTAAGAACCTCTGTCCAATCTCTATAAGAGAAACATTTTCTGTTATTCGAAATTTTGGCGCTTTGTATTCGTGTTTGAATGCACCGCTGTATTCGTTGTTCTCCCCCAGGCACGACTGTTTCCTCTACATGGGTTTAGTTTGTTTGAAGTTGTGTGAACTTGTTCGTCAAGGTTTTTTATCTGGTGCGTGTATAAATATATTTGCCAACGTCTACAGTTACATAAATTGATGTTAAAAAGTAGATACCAGTTTGTCTTCTTTTGTTGACAAGGTATACATTTCATTGTCAGTCATGTAATTTTACTCAAGGTTTCGGCATTTATATTGCCATATTCATCTGTACGCTTACACTAAATTACTACAATCTAAACCATCTCACTTGTGTAAGCGTACAGATTAATATGGCAATATAAATGCCGAAAGCTTCTTAGTAAAATTACATGGCTGACAATGAAATGTATATCTTGTCAATAAAAGAAGACTGAAAATTGTGTATCTGTTCTTTAACATCAATTTATATTTTTAAAAAAGTGGTCGTTATAGCATCAGTACTTAGTTTCTCTAACATTTCATGGGATCTTAAAGGACTGTAATGCAATGAGGAATAATTTCTACGTACTTGTTACAATAAATTACGTGACTCTTTCGCTATGTTCGCGGCTCTCTTCGATATTAACGAGTCGCTGTTTAGCAAATACCGTAGTACCTCTACGAATTCAGGTATTGGTTGGTAATTCCGTCAAGTGTTTTTTTTTTCTTAATGATGTATAAAAGCTTAAAGGAGAACGTTTAAATACAAAATCTTAAAGGAGAAAGTTTAAGGGTATTTATTTACAAAATTGAAAATTCGGCTAGGCGGAGAAACAATCAGGTCCGTAGTCGGATTAAATCGTGGGCGAGATTACCCCACCTAGGTGCCTTAGATTGAGAAACTTGGCAGTCTACTTAGCGTGCATCTGTCAGCCACCCTCTACAGGTTCTCTCTGTATCACCGCTGGAGGAACAAAGTCCTTATCTAACAACAACAGAAGTAGATTGTTAGTCTTCACTACCCAACGACTGTGCTAAAAGTTTCGATTTTATCGACCTTTTTTGTCGCTGGACCATGAAAGCCATTGGTCTAGGCAATCGCATGTTTAATTATAAATTTCTGTAACCCTCTCATTTCCCTCGGATCCGCTCCTCTGGTAAAACCGACTACTGGTTCGTGATTACATTCAGACTCCAGGGATTAACGCGACGGCAAATTGGCGCCAGCCGAAAGCACCTTAGAACTTTTGAAGTTCTAAACCGTTTATAATAAACGTAAATGAAATACCACATATATATTAAATAGAAAAACGACGGAAAACTCCATACTATTCATAAACTTTCGTACCGAAAATCAATCTCCTGTAAAGATAACCGACTAGAATTCAACGCCAAGTGCAACAGTGACATTTTACGGTCTTCTTTACCGCAGGCAATCCTGTTTACACATTTCGATTTCAGCTGCTGAAATTTTAATCAACTCCAATCATAGCACGTCGACGAAACAGTTCGTGGTGACGTTCGGCGGCTTTGATTCTCGTTTTCAGCTTCTCGCCGTAAATCCCGCATCAAACAGATCGAATTTTAAACTAATATACAGGGAATGGCATCATAGAATATGTATTCATGCTGTAGAATAAGATTCCACTGAATTGCTTCGCAGGAATACGATTGAATAACGCGCGAATTCTGCAAAAAGAAAACTCTTTTGCGTGCCCAGCACGAAGCGATTGTAACTGTAAATTGAAGTTTCCGGCCCCTGACGTTGTAACAAACGCGTCTATTTTAAAACTAATCGAGATATCGGCTCTTTTGTTCGAATGTTTGCTCCTATGATTAAATGTGATGTTATTTTCACTCTGCAGTCTCCGGCAGATTGCTTTCATTTCTATTCAATCCGTTTTCATTTCGCTGGCGTTTCTCATTATTACGTTTATAATCCAACAAAAGTTATTAGTTTGTTAGTGTGAAAACGAAATATGAAAGAACCTTTAAAATAAAAAAATCATTTAAGTGGTAAATATCCTGTGCAAAAGAAATATAAAAATTTTGAATAAATTTTATTCAAGTATTTTCCGATCTTTCGCCAAAGAAACAGTATATGTTTTCATTATTCGTTTCTGATATCGATTTGAAAGTTTGTCACTTTTGGGGAACTATTTAACGTCGACGGCTAGGCCGTTACTGGAAATGTTTTCCTAACCTTCTGATGAAGGGGGCGGCGCCTCCGAAAATTTAAGAATCTCAAACCCTACATGATGCCTGCCATCTGTGAACTTCAGCTAAATTTCTGTATCTCCATCCTGTCCTTATTAATTGTTTTAATTATCCTGACAATGCCATTTTCTGACACATATATATAACTTTCGTAAATTTATACAGATCAAAAAATAACATCTGATCTAGATTCTAGCTTGATTATTATTCCCCATCGTTTTATCGGTATACTCTAGTGATGAGTCGAAGATTTGCTTCTATACACGGTTTAACAAAACTCGACGGTAAAATTTTAGGAATGCATTCCTCATAATTAGGGAAGAAATAAAATGTATTATATTTTCCGGAAATGCACGATTACAGTGCTATCCTAACTAGTTGTAATCCGTCCTTGGACTGGTCTGATGCAACCCTCCCCGCTGATCTTTTCTGCGCAAGCCTTTTCATATTTCCACAATTGCCTCATCCTCCCTAATTTGCTTTGCGCATTCCATCCTTTGTCTCCCTCTCTTATTCTTACCGCACACAATTGCCCCTGATGCTAATTTTACAATATCCTTATGTCTCAAAACGGTTCCCATCTCTTCTTTTAATGTTAATGCATGCCCTATTATCTGGACTAAAATGCGAGACTCTGATTGTGATGAATAAAACTGATGTTGCATTAAAACTTCTCAGCACCCTGAAATTATTACCCCTCATGTACTGGCAACCTATCTGATAATAAGCGCAACGCTAGACATTTTTGATCGTGTTCGAAACGCAATGCGAAGAAGAGCAATCGATATGAGGCCATTTTAAACATTTCGTTTGATCTAATGATCAAATACTGAAGTTCAGATAAGTCTTTAATTGTGCATTTCCGAGTCCATGTTGTAATACACTTTTTTTTCTTCTCTCAATATGGGGAAACTATTCCTGAAAAATTTTCGTAGAGTTTTGTCATGCTCTGCATTTCACTAGTTTTCGGGGGTACTTGAGTTACGGTATGTAAAGCTTCTGATTACACTAAAAATAGTCAAATCGCAGACTAAAATAAATTGTAAGTAAAGTAATAAATTAATCTTAATATTATAAATAATATACAAAGAATGGCCAGAAGCTAGGAAGAGAATAGTTTAATTTGAAAACGTTTCGTCCTCCAACTTTCAAGTCCTTCTCAGTTCATTAATTAAAATACTTTAAAATTTCATGTTGCTTCTGCAACGTCCGGGGCTGATCATGAATTTTTGTAGTATTTTAATTAATGAACTGAGGAGATCGCGAAAATTGGGGGGGACGAAACATTTTCAAAGTAAATTATTCCATTTCTGACTGAAATAAATATCACACAACGTCCTTATCATTGTGCCTTTCATCACGTGACGAACTATGAGCAAAGCTTGAACTCAAATATTATGTAAAAGACAAAGAAGTTAGAATAAAAATAAGGGATATTAGCCACTGCGAAAACTTAGTGTGTTATCACATTTTTGTCTAATTGAGCTGTGTAATTAGTATACTTCATGTCAGAAGTTTTATATTTTAACGCTTGTAGTTATTTATTATATACGGCTACTCCCAACGCACTAAGATATTTTATTATTAAATTTTATCATGGAAAAAAGACTGTTGGAGACTGACGTTAACGATCCCCTATTTGAGATTTTGCGACGTCGCGTCTCTTCTCCGTTGGAGAGCTTATTTTCCTGGGGATAGCAGCGTCCTTAATAGCCTTGGCGCCGATGTGAGTCGAATTTCCTCCGACGGCACTTGTTGCTTCCCTACCAGAGACGCAACGGAACAACTATTTCAAATATCCCGATTTTCTGCCTTTCTAATAGACTTTCCCTAACAACCAAAGAAGCGTTAAATGTTATTCAGCCACGTTGCGCTGAATGGTTATAAAAATTATCTATTAGCAGTCTGATTACCTCCAGGCTCGGAACCCAGTGTTTAGTAGAATGAATATTAATAGTGAGTGTTGACGTAAACTCTGAAGTGATGAGTAATATGGAGTTGAAGCGTACGGACAATTGTTGAACTGGTAATCAGCCCAGTAACGGTACAGCCTTCGACATAATTCTTAACAGTGAACGCTTTCGACCAACACAAAATTGTGATTCATATGAAATATACACCGCAATTTAAATAAATCCCCTCACGTAAAAACTAAACTCATAACAATTATAGTGTTCAACTTACGAAATTTTTATCCATCAATATACCTCCAAATTTTCGGAATACAATTGCATTCCGATTAATTACGTTGCTTTTTATTATTATTATTTTCTTCTTCTTCTTCTTGTTATTATTATTAATACTGAGCTGCTGTTGGGCATTTGCCCGGTGGCAGCTACGTACAAAATAATCACATATGATACAGAAAAAAATACAATTTACTCTCAGGAACAATTTTGTAGTGACTTGTGAAGTTTTGACCTGAAGAAGAAAAGAGAAGTCAGGAGTCACAGAGATTACTTAACTGCACTTCACCGATTCTAAAAACTGCTCACTGATTTACGTCAGTATTTCTGTAGGCATTGAATTCCAATCGCGTATTGATCTATTTAAAAATGAAAATTTTCCTACGTCTGTGCGTTGCCCTTTTACTTTAATTTTGAACGTGTGATCATTTTTAGAGACATAATACGGTGCCATAAGATGATTTTTTTATTTATTTCCATGCCGGTTCACCCCTATAAGCTTTATATATTGCGCACAACCTCGCATGTTTCCTCCTGCTACTGACAGCTTCTCAATTATTGTTCGCGAATCGACCCCCAAACATATTTTCAGCCCGTTTTTGTGTTTTATCCAACGCTAGTGTGTGTTCATTTCGATATGAGTCCCAGCATGTTGCCCCATGCATTCCATCCAGTTGTAGCTGTTTTAATGATCAGCACTGAATATTTTCTGATAATCGTTAAAATTGCATTGAATCACTCGCAGTGATTTATGACTCGCGAGTTTATCATGCCGTGGGTATTTCACATTCAATTAATGGACATGTATATTTGTCATACATTTAAACTCCTATTACTCTTAAACATTTAAGCTCCTATCACGGCAAATATTTGAAAAATTAAATTTGTTTTCAACTCGCTTTTGAGTATCATATTCCTTTGTCTTGCTTGAAATAAGTTTCACAACGCGAATTTATGTTTCCTTGCCCTATCGTCATTTGAATTGAATATTTCAATTTATTCTAAAGTAGAACAGGATTAATCATCGTTTTTGGGTCTCAAGGAACTCTTTGCTTCCTGTGGATTAAAAAATTAATAATGAACACACAGTAACAGAATTAGTACAGATTGTAGCCCATGTTGTTTATACAACTCTGCCTTTGAACATATTCACCGTACATTTGCACATATGTTCGCCATCATTGAACCCAGGCATCAAAACCAATTTGGAAATTGAGGGTCGGCAATTCTTTCTTGGACATCGGCCGACATTTATCTTCAATGTACGATTCTCCATAACCGAACTTCTTCATATGCTGAAGGAATAATTCCTCACTTGCAATATAAGAAAACAAAAAACGTTTGATCCGCCCTTTTACCTAAATTGTTTTTAGTCAGAATACACCCAAGTGATAGCTTGGAACAGTAACGTTTTCCTACACTTTGATTTGGTTGTTTCTTTATTGCATTAAAATAAATTTTCTTAATTGTCTTTGGTAGTTTCAAGTACTTACTAGAGTCTTTATTATTTTATCCATAGACATTCACATTTTATCATGACAGTTTGACATGTTAGACGATCCATAAGTGAAAAAGAATTGATTTTTAAAGGTTTTCGTCTGTTTAGAATTCTGCTATCGCTGTCCGCTTAACTTTCTTACCTTTAAATCGACAATATTAAAAACAAATACTAATCTCGCGATCAAATTACGTTCGCTGTAACGCACAAATTTAATTTCCATGTTTTGCTATTGAAGTTGTTTGGTTGATGAAAATGCCGAGGCTTTTTTTGCGAGGTCAAGTGCAGTATTTTTTTCATTACTCTACAAGATTTAAAGGGTTTGAACTCGTTTCAATTTACGTTTAGGAATCAGTCGCCTTCCCGTCTGAAAGACGCGGTTATTTCAGCTGTAGAGGTAAAAGCTCTTGACGTCTGCTTACATACGAATTTCTTTCTGTATTTCGGTTTCATGCCACGAATAAAGCGAGCGCCTTCGTCGTAAAACTTGAACCCCATAATCCTGCGCCAAGGAGGAGGTGCGAATTTGTGACTCGGCTCAGAGTAACTTTGGCTTTCTATACGAGTTATGAGGACTGGGTGTATTTTCCCATCTAAGCTTGAATTTTACATTTTATTACTATAACCATAAATCTGTATAATGATTAACGGAATCATCATAATATAACACTTGTCATTGCAACAAGAAATTAAAATTAAACATTCTGATCATTTATAAATTAATATAATTTTGGGAAATAAAAACAGAAAATAATTTAAACGTGTGGTGACGTCTTCAGGTGTTACAATGTTATAATCTAATTTTTAAGTACGAGATATTAATAAAACTAGCTTTACGCGAGACTTGTTCGCACTAAGAAATAGTATTTTATCGAAACAGCAAGTTCATAATTCTCACAAAGTTGAATTTATCTGTTGTTTTTTTTAATCTTTCCTGAAATTAGTCCAAAAGAAATTTTAACTTTTTCCGTAATTTATTTTATTTTTCTAATATATACTTCTTTTTCGCATATAATTTATTTTACAATTTTTTTACTTTTTATGTGTTTACTTATCTATGAAAAGAAAATTTTCTAGTCCCCTTTCTTTGTAATTGGGTATTACATTACATCTATTTACAATCATGAAATTATTAGAGCACAACTTCTTTGCAAAGCAAATTTCGTGTTTTCTTGCCCTGCGCTAAAATTACCATATTTGTTGAGTTATTAACTCGAGAGCAACCTCCCTGGTGTACTTTCATTCGCTTAAACGTTTTCACGTATTTTTCTGTCAATACTGTGACGATGCTCTCTTTCTTGATCAGATTCATTTTCCCGTTGACTTCAGTCTTTCTTTGCACTTGCAGTAATTGACGAGGCACTTATTTTTTCTTAGGCATTTCTAAAATAAACATTTGGATTTCTTTACCTGAGAATGAACCCTTTCCAAAGTCAACGCTACAAAACCAAAAGTAACAGACGTGATTCAATTGAAATAGAATCTAACCTTATTAAATGAAATTGAAGTTGAAAATGAAATAGGCAAGAAATCAAACCTCAGACTACAAAAGCAGCGCCATAACAGGTGAAATGAATCTAAGCTGTCAGTCCCTGAGAAAATTCTACTTCGTCCTGGTTTGGCCATGATACCCGCTAAATGGCAGTAAGGACTTTTTTAAAGAATTTATATTCATATCTTATGAACTTTACAAAATATCGAAGTGGAACCTACATGAAAATCTGAGTTAAAATTCCTGTTTTAATCCCTAAAATTTTCATTGAAATCCGTTGAACCGTTTTAGAGCCTATTCGAGACCAACTTCCAGACACAGACAAAAATTCTTAGGCATCGTATAAATAGTTGTTTTCATACAAATTTTGGCGTTCATTTTGAAATCGCAATTTTATTGATTGGTATGGATTAAAGAAAATTATATAATGTAATGAATAAATATCCAAACAAAACTTCAAATTTAAGCGTGCAGTGAAATAACTTGCATAAAAATGAAAAACGTTTAAAACTCCTCCCAAATTTCGTAATTATCAACGAATTGATGAATTTTAAGTATAGTGTACATAATGGAGACCATACCACAGCATTTTTTCGACAGCACGATCATAATAACATGAATTTGCTCATGTATGTACGTATGTTACTGAAATACAACAGTTTTTTGAATTCAAATACCAACGTATAAATATGCCAACGGTACGCATTCATGCCTCTGGTCACGGTATACATTTATTTGTGTTACTGGCGTAATGATTTCTGCGGCGTTTGGCGTCATCTCTGACACCTGTTAGCGTCGGCGATTATGTAAATTTTTTTCTCCTTCGCACTCTGGGGAACTGACTTTCTTTCTGTGGGTCTGCATCGCTCACAAAATTAGCAACTAGAATCACTTCCCTCTCTGGATTTTTCCTCGTACATGGGCACTAGCTTCTACCTGCTCCAGCCTTCTATATTGAGGTCCAGACCAGGGCCCTTCCAAAAATCCCCATTCTACTTATTTTAGAAAGGTGTCTTGTTCTATTTATAACAAACTTCCTACTTTGTGCCGTGCTAGGTTTCTATTGTTACTTGGTCTCCACTACTCGGCGGGTCTCTTAGGCTAGCAATCGGCTCATTCCACCACATTTCATACATTATAAATTATTCAAGTGATGAGGCCTGTGCTTTAATTCCTATTCAATTGTTACTCAAACCCTAATACTGAACAAAATTATTTCGGAAGCATCTGTTTGTAGACAATATTGAGTAAATAAGGCAGATTGGTGGTATTAAATTACTGTTGCACACCAGCTTTAACAATAGTTACTAAAGACATTCAGTTTTCCGCGCTGTTTTGTCACAAATGTTTGCTGCTAGCTCAAATTAGCCTGTTGTCCAGCATATTGTTCCATTTCCGCAATTGTGCAGTAAAGTTCTGACAAAGGACCACGCTTATACTGAGCACTTTCACAATCACATTGAAGACAACGCTGCTCAGTCCAATGCAAATAAAGCGTTTTCATTCATCTTCCAAATCCACCAACCGGCCACGAGTTCTGAATTTTAAATTGATATTCAATTTGTTGGAAAATAGAAATATAAGTACAGTTCACAAATTTTGGTATTTATTTTAATCAATTCATTTAGTCATTTTATTTGCTGCTCCTTTTTCCAATTTTCTTATTTAACGTTTTCTTACTTTTCAATGTATGAAAACAAGACCGTACGTGTGTCTAAAATGCAATTTTTGCCGTATTAATTCAAACACAATAATAGTTATGCTCCATATTGAAGCCAAGCTTCAAGGATGTGCAATGTGTTAGTGTGTACATTGTTGTTTATTTGAGTTAAATATGTAAAACCTTTCACACATGTTTCATACACACAAAATCGTTCACTTCAGTCATTAATAGTCCATGATAGCTTTTAGCTATTTACAATCATTTTAATTTTGAACTAAAAGTATTACTTGAATAGCTCATGCTGACTGGTTATATTGGTAACGTCTATTGCAACATAATATGATGATGATTTATAGGCTTATATAATTCTTCATCTCATGAATTATTTTATTGAATAAAAGGAGTGGCTGTAGAGAAATTAAGTTAGCTCAGCCTTAAATAAACTTTGGGAATTTCATATCTGTTTTATTCATTGCGACTGTTTTTTAAGGATAGAAATGTCTGAATGATGGATAAAATGTTTAACTACAATCTCAGACAAATATCGGCGTTCCAGTAAAATTAGGGTGTTTAATGAATCGTCTAATATACCTTAGATAAATTAGCACATTTGATTGAATAACCTACTACTATTCGCCTGCAATCACCTTAATCCAATTAATTTCTACTTCTCCCTTATTGTCGTGGTAAGTGGGATAGGTCGGGTCTGAATTGGCCTGGAGTGGTAATAGGAAGTAGGCAGGACAGGACACATTGCGAACATTTTAGCTAATTGAGCACTTAAAGGGGGTATCAGAATCGTCAGTTAACGTAAATTGGAATCGATATTAACAAAAATAGGTTTTTATTTGGAATTGGGTAAAGCGGGCACATTAAAAACGCATTATTTTTCGGATCTACAAGTGCCAAAAGTTTAGTCCTAGGTTACCGTGGGCGTCCAGGTGGCGGACGATGTCTTCAGAGGGTTCCAAGGTTGATCTTGGACCCAGAACGTTGTGCAATGCAGGCGAGAGAGCAACCGTGACCTGAATGGCAGGGCAGGCATTGCCTACCTAACCTGTCTCATCCTAAAGCAGAGTCGCCTACATACGAGCACAGGCAAGCTCTCGCGAGCCTAGATCGCCAAAAAAGGTCAATTGGCAGAGACAGCAAAGTGCTGGCGAAACGCCGATGGAGACAACGCTTTAAGTGACATACGCATCTACCCCCTTTAGGCGAAGGTGCCCTGACGTAGAAGGAAAAGGATTTGGGTTATACGCGCAAGGACTACTATTATAGCAAGATTTACATAGAGTTCCAACGCAGCTTTTCTAGGTCTTTCCCTACGTCACTTTTATGTGAATGTCACGTCAATCCTTCAACTATGGGGTCCAATAGTACCACCATTAACTAGTGTTTGCAGCTAGACTGTTCGAGTGACATGTAGCACGGCATCTGCCTGGTCCAGAGGATCGGATTCATGCTTCATTACTCGTCTAGTGGATTTTTGTAGGTCAAACTCAATTTATTTTTATTTATTAATATTTCAAATTATTTAATATACGTTACAAATCCATATAATATACCGTATATAATTTCTACACACTACTACAAGAAAAAATTATATTAATCAATCAATTACCTGAACAGATGCCCCAAAATATTACCTATGTTTGGCTAAAATTGATGTAATATTATTCGTAGGCTTAACTTATTATTATTTACATTATTAAAATATGTTGGAAACCCGAGAAACGTTTCTACATATTCTTCACCGGGAAAGCCTTCGTTCTTTAATTATTAAAGTAAATTACGGATTGAATTATGTAAAGAATACACTACCAGAATCGTGATTAACATTTTCCCCGATATTAGCTATTTCGTTAAATTAGTTTCTTCGGCATATTTTTTTCTGGTAGTAGTGTGTATAATTGAAGTTCATTAAATATATAAAAATATAATAATTCGGAGTTTGATTTACAGAAATGTATTTCGTGAGTAATAAAAGCCTAACCCTTTAGGCCAGACAGGCGTGCTGATACCTGCCATTCCGTCAGTCCAGCCGCAATTCCTAGTTGATAGTACTACCTTTTGACTCCAATTCTTTCCTTCCTATTCAAAAGCCTACGATGCTATGAGGGGAGTTACCATAACGTGGACCACCCTAACGTAGAAAAATGGTTTATTATTATTTTTGATGAAAGTGTTAAGCAATAAAATTATCACTTTGATCTATTAACCAAAATCTAAACAAACTGTAGCTTTCGTTTATTCTGCCATTTTCAGCTACAAAGCAATTATTTCATTAATTACAATGTCATTAGGCCCATTTCTTGCATACAAAATGTGTTAAATACAACCAACTAAAATTATGTCTTGTCATAGTGTATATTTGTGAATGCATCCTTCTAGTTAGTTTATAAACACCAAACATTTTTTATTAATTATAGTCATTATTTAATACATAAAAAACAGTACTTCAAATAAGTACAAACAATAAGTAATATATCTCGTCTTAATAAATACCTGTATGTTCATCCAGTAATTTATGAACATTTGTATACGTCAATTATAGCTATTCAGTGTAATATATATATATATATATGAATTGGTTTAATTAATTGCTTCGCAGTTTTTTTCATTTACGAGAGTGGGTGGAGCTATCGTCTGCATTTTAAAACGGTAATTTTCTGAATTTTTTCCATGATGAATAAAGTAAGCATAGCTTGTTATTTCTGAAGTTATTTATAAGTATAAGGAATTTGAGTAGAGTAGATGACGTTTCTTGCTTAGAGACGAACCCACGCTTGCAGCTACAAGGTCGTGCAGATTCAATGGGACTCAAGATTATGCGTCGCCTTGAAATTCTTCACTGTGACATTCGTTGCGTGGAGGTCTAGGTGGAAGGTCAGTGCATGGCGTCACTTACGTTCATAATCCACAACTTGAGACTGAAGAATTTCATTGATAATGAAGCGTATCTCTAAACTGACAAGTTATATTTTGAAGACATTGACAGAGTTTTGCTGGGAACATTTTGCAACTTTTGGACCAACGTTGGTTTACACCAACATTAATTCATTATATATCGAAAGTAAACATTCTCACAGCTAGGCCAAATAAGAACTTTAATGGATCACTTAACGTCTGTTGACTCCTAAAACTGGCGAGACACGGAGAAGGGAATGCTGCGACCCCACAGCAAACTTCTCCCGTCATTCGGAATGGCGTGAGAATAATACCCATTGCACGACCTAGCTGATGCAGGTTTTGTAGGGTTTTCCCTGCATCTCTAGGTGAAACACCGGGTAGGATCCTTAAACTATAGCCCAGGGGCCCTAGTCAACCCATGGCTACCTTGCTCTACCTTCCACATCCCCCTTTTCAATTTCCTTCCTATGCTATTAAAGGGGAGTTGCCTGTATCAAGATCACCCTCGTGTAGCCTGTTACCCCCCCCCCCCAAATTGGGTCTTGGTTTATTATAGCCTGGGGGCATTAGTCAACCCTTGTAAACCCTTACGCATCCACCCTATTGAATTATCTCACTATTAAAGATGATTATCCGTTTAGTGGTTCATCCTAATTTATCCTGCACCTCCACCCCCCATTTTGCTAAACAATAAAATAGAATTAAATTCACGACCATTGGCAGAAATGTTTTTATTTAACTCGTGTCTTGGAATTTCAATATATTAAATTATGAACTATATAAATAACATTACGGTGGCAACTGTCCTTTGAGGCGATCTACTAATTTATTTCATTCATTTGAACCTTTTTTAGTCGGTCAAAATGTATAAATTATTACATACTTCTAAATTAATTGTACTGAAGAAGTAACCTGATGAAGTCCAAAACTTGAGGGCGAAACGTCGTCATGATTTAAATAAAAACTTTTCTGTCTGGATGAACTGCTTCCACGGCTGTTGTTGTTCTGCTCCTCAGTTGGACCATTGTTGCCGGAAGTGGGCCTTTTATAATTTGAAATATTTTTTAATATTTGAAAGTAATTTTTGTCTGTAATCAATTAATTGCTGTCTGACTTTTTGCCAAAAAATCACATTTTGTCGAATACTGTCGATTTATCCGTCAATGATGCCTGTCATACGTCGCTTAACCTCTTTTTGAAACACACTATATGATCGACGTGTTACGACTTATTAACGGAAAGTTTAATTTTAACATTAAATAAGTTTTAATAAGTTAATACCGTACCGAGTAACGATTTAGTCGATTTGGAGCCGAACGCTCAATTGAGATGGACGCTTCATTTGTTTCGAGTCGAGCGCGTTGGATTTGGAAGCAAGGGTAGCCTTTGGGATATGTTAACAGCAGCAGCTCATGGCTGACGTAAGAAGAATGACCTTTGAGCTGACTTTCGCACGTCTCGAAACAGAATAATTATTTGGTTGCCATGCAACCAGCGCTCGAAGTTCTACACGCCTTAATTAGATTCGTCCGCGAATTGGAGTGGCCGCAGCTTTAGCCGCTTCTATTACACCACTGCGATATATATTACATTTCGTCGCGGGAAATGAAAATACCTCGTCAGAGAACGTGATGGAGATTATCGCAATCCAGTAACAGTTGGCCTCAAAATGCGTGTCTATAGAAAGAGTATTTTATTACTTCTACGATTGGATTGGTGAAAGAATTGACATAACTTTGACTACAATGTAAAAAACTTAGAGGAAATTTGGGAACGGGCGAGGGGTACAATTTTTGTAAAATTATGGAAATAGAAAAATTATTTCATGAAATCATAAACACTTAGTTTATTCCATTACTTACTCATTTTAATATCAATTTAACTTAAAACAACAAATTTAGATTTTATGATGAATTTTAATAAACAAATTTCCCCCCCTCCCCCACGGAATAGAACGGAGTGGGATGTTTACATTTAGTGCAATAAAATTAAACTTAATTTAAGAAAAATCTTAATACCTTTTGTGTTTTTTTCTTTTACTTATTTAGCGTATGGTTGATCGCTTTATGAATTTTTCTTTCGCGAAACGATTTGTTTTTGCAACTACACAGTCTTTGCTAACATTTTCCCTATTTTTTCCTTCATTTTCATTCTTAATCTATTCTTTTTTGGTACAGTATTCTGTAACTCTGCCAATTTTTCCTTTTTTTTTCTTAAGGAACACACATAATTTTGCCTTATAAAGTAATATTCTGTTCCGCCCCTCGCTAGTCTGTTAAAGGTTTTTCACAGAGTTTAATAGAAGTAGATTTAAACCTTATACGTAACTTATATTCAGCTGAAGACACCTAGTTTACGAATATATACCATTAAAAAGATAAAAGCGAGGAGTTTTGTGAATTACCTGTTGAAATGCTGCAAAAATTATATGGTTCAGATGTAAGACGCCAAAAGTTAACCCACAAGGTGGAGTCAGAACTTGGTCAAGTCTTCCTTGACCAGTTACAATGTTCCTCCCCTATTTACTAACCTCCCACATTATCCCGTTCCGCCCCGACTTCCCCTAAATTCCTCAAGAATTTGTTTGCAAGCTTGCCTGGTTGAGCAATTGGCATTTCCGTAAACAAGCCAACCGGTTGGCGTGTTGTAAATTTCTACGTTTTCCTGGATGTACTTAGACTATTTTCTACCGCACATGAAAATACTGGATTTTATATTGCTTTATTTGGCTAGCAAACTATTGTGAAGCGATTAGGTTCTTGGGTGACGCCAAGGTCAATTTCCCTAAATCTTAATTACTTGGTAAAAATACGTATTACGGGTCAAATGTATATGATTTCACTGACTGCGTTTCCAAATACCCTTACCCTGATTCATCAGATTACAAATTAAATAATTTAAATTTCTCCTCGTAAAATCACCCGGCTCGTATATATTTTGAAGTTAATACGTGTTCAAAATCGAACCGTCACGCCATATTAGAAGTGCTAAGGGAGTCTTCTTGTAATATGACAGTAGATAATTTCATTTTGCTTTATTAGTTTCTAGTATTTCGGGTCTCTGGTGTTATGAAAGTCATTTTGCGTGTTGGTAATAACTCCCAAGAACAAATGTTAGAACTTCACGAGTTCGGATTGGAAGCAAAGTACTAGTAGATGTTTCTACCGGGCTTTAATATATACGCTAGTGTTTCCATAGGTTTCGGTTGGTAAGGCGACTTCTAGCGTCGCCTTGCAGCCTCATCTACTGCAAATTTTCATCATAATATTTTCATTCACATTTATTTACAATTTTAATAAGCGCGATAAGCCAGGTAATACAAATATAATCGGTGAAATTTTTTATACTCTTCTTTCGACAACGATATGATATTTCAGATTATTTTTGAATGTCCATATGTTCGTTCCCTTATTATGGGGAGAAATAGTTTCACAATAACTTATATTTTGTTTTAAATCCACCCTTTTTTATAAAATAAATAAAAAGTAGATTCCTGACAAATTGTTAAGTTATTCGAACTTCCATGAACTGACTTTTAATTACATTAATTACATTGTGAGCTTGGCTACCTTGCTCTACCTTCCACATCACCCTTTTTCAGTTACCTTCCTAAGCTATTAAAGGGGGGTTTTCTGTTTCATCTCGTGTAGCCCGTTACCAACAACCTCCCCCCCCCCAAAAAAAAAAAATCTGAGGTCCCAAATTTGAGGACGAAACGTTGTAGTTGAATAAAACAACTGATTTGCATGGGAAACTGGTGAATTTATTTACTTGTATTTTTCTTTTCTTTTTAATCACAAAGTAGAATATTATTAATATATTTTTCTTAACATTACCACTCTTAGACAACTAAATTTTTAATTGAAAGCTCTTGCATACTTGCACGACATATGAGTCATATCATTAAGAAATCAATAAGTAAATTCAAATTTCAGATTTTCATTAAATTTTGGCAATCTGCCTTTGCTGCAGTAAGTCTTTAATCGACTACAAATTATCGATTCAAATCTGTTACATGGATTGCAATAAAATATAGTGTGACTGGTTCTTGAGGAGATGTAACCGTAACCGCACGGTAAACTGGAAGCTATGAACTCCGCTGATCAGAAGATATTTATAAGCTTCTTTGGATTTTTGAGTGAACTTAAAAATGACATTGACTTTTCACTGAAACAGTCTCTAAATGCAAAAAAAATATGGACACACAACGTTTCTGTTTTTCTTGAAATTAAATTTTAATTCTAAAATATTGGCATGATGTGGACAACACCACGGGGGAATAATTATATTAAATATGTATAGTAAATATTCCGCGGCTAATACTGTAGTGTCAATATCTTCTGATATTAACTTCACTTTAACAGCTGATTATGGAACAACGTTTCATTCTTTCACATACAGATTTTTAAAGGAGATTACACTGTACAGTTCTAACACATGAGGTTATGGTTGGAGGAAACTGAGAAAAGCACTTGACGAGTTCCTGTCCAATTAAAAGTTCAAGTATGTTTCTGATGTAATGTAGACGCTTATAAAAAAAATTTAGACGACAATTTTATATATGACAGCCTCTGTGGTCTAGTGGCTAGCGTCAAAGACTCGCATTCCCAGGCTCAATTCCTGGCAAAGACCTGTGGGTGTTTTCTGTTGTATGTTTTAACGTTAGACTGGAGTAAACAGCAAATTAGTTACTCAATTAGATGGTCTCTAATGACCTCCGATTTTGGTGCGACTATAAACACATAATTATATGCGTTAAATTGATCATATCTAGAGGAGAAAAATATTTTTTGGCTGTGAGGTAATAAACAAGCGATTTCTATCTTTTAATAATGAAATGGCATTTCGTGGTTAATTTTGTATTGATTTCCTGGAATCGTTTTTCAGGCCGTGAGTGAAGTAATACATTGCGGGTTCTGCTGCACATTCCGAATCGCAAAATTCTCCTGGACTCGCAGTTGCCGATGTGTGTCGAATTTCACAACGGGTCCATCGAATGAGGACGGCGTGCATTTGCGGTTTATCTGCACGCACATTATTTAATTTGTCGTTATGGCGACCGGTGGCCCGTGACGCGCTTCCCGCTCGTCCGTGTGACCTGTTTCAGACGTCACATACGAGTGAAAAAGTTTTTCCCGTTGGGGCGGCGAGGTCCCTTCGGGAAGATGTAGGGTGTCGTTGAATGTAAAAAGCCCTTTGTTGGGCCAACCCCTTGAGCGACAAGATTTCCAGGAGTAGAGCCTGGGCGACACCATTGTTAGTTGACCTTCCTGGCTGGGGGATAAGTTGATAAATAGCCTTTCTGCCTTTCCATTGCCGCAGGTACAATAACTCTGGCTACAACTAACAGGTCCCGTGATTTTTTCCCTACACGTTTGCGAGAATACTCGCCGGGTTTCTGAGACGCATCGTTTTAGAGATCTCCAAGTAAACTCATATTTGCCCATTATCATTTAATACTGATCATCGGTTCTCTCATTTTAAAATAATTTTCAATCCTTATAACTACCTTTTTTTATTTTACAGAATATTTCGGTAAAATATGAAAAGAATAGATTTCAATTATATAATAAATAAAATATTTATTTAATCTGACGGTATTGATTGATTAGTGATTCTGTGGCGAAAATTTAGATTATATATATAATTTATATTCTGCATGTTTCGGCGTTCTATTAACTGTCTACACCTTCTGGTAGCCCTTTGTACTTCAAGCTCCAGACATACAATAGTATATAGGATGTTTCAGAAAGAATCATCGGATTTTTACCTGTATATATTCTGAAAAATAATGAACATATAGAAATTAATGTTAAGATACACCGATTGTAGCTCATCTTGGAGCCGTCAGCTTCATTTATTAGGTATTGCCTTTGGAGAAGAAACTTCCCCTTCAAGCGTGCCTGCGCAACCCTACAGTCATTGATGAAAGCATGTATTATATTCTTATGAACAGGATGTACAGACTAAGGCAACGTCTTTTTACCACGCCCCACACTTATTAAATCTCAGCGTTGAGGGACGAGTTTCTTGACCTACAACTTATCCTAAACTAACAACAATATATTTCCTAGCGCCAATGTTTTCAGTTTTGCTTTTACACTACCAACTTTCAATACTGTTAAACTGAGCTCCGGTTTACCCCCACTACAATATCCGGCAAGTTGTTGGCACGCGACTAGCTAAATCCCCTCAATTACACCACTCTCCTGTATTTAAGTTTAACCGAAAATCATATCTGCCATCGACATCGAATATGTACCTAAATCCGGCACGGATGCAATATTATGGTCTTCAATTTAGCTACGCCCCAAGCACGATTAACTGAAACGACCTTATAATATATGCATAAATCTCAGGAATATTTGCGAACGCCAAAGCTTGTGGCGTGTACTCCCATAAAATACCTTTTCATGTTTACGTCACAATTGTGTAATTGCCGACTGCACTTCGCTGCCGAATATTATTTGAACAATCGTGTCTTTTCCAAAATATTCTGCCACTCCACAACATCAAATAATATTTGACAATTTTATCCACTATTTTGAAATCATTATGTGCTAATTGGTTGTTTTAAGTGCCTGCATAATTCGCTGGAAGACGCGGATTCCTACAATATACCTATTCCATTTCAAATTTATGTAATAATTCCTACTTCTTCGATGAAAAACTTTTTAAGAAATACATGTGCGTTTTGCATGCACATTACAATTCCCAAAAGATGATTTCCTTCCTGCAATTCCTGTAAAGCGGACATTTTTTACTTTGCTTGTAATGCAATTGGTAAAATGCCTCTTTACATCAAAGAACTTGTTTGTAGGGTAAAAATGTCGATTACCGTATATTTAACGATTTACCCTCGTGTTTTATTTCCTTCCTACTGTTACTTGCTTCCTTGTTAAATTTCGGGCGAAGTGGCTGCAATTTTGATATTGTGTTACGACCCGCGATGCCTTTTCGTCCCCCTTTGAATTTAATAAGTAACAACAGCGTGGCATAATTCTTTCCCCAGCGGAGGGATACATTATGAACGTCGTCTCTGAAACACTGTCCCTCGCTGACAGGGAAACGAGACACGTCCAAAGATTTATTGAGTCGTTAAAGAGGATATTTGGAGAACTGGCGAAGATGATAGCTTGACGAATCTATTCCATTCATATTGTTTCTCGATTTTTCTAGTCAGTTAACGCGCTTAAAATGTTACGAACTCTTGTGTTTGAAGGGACGGGAATCCCGAATACGAGACAGAAAAAAGACATGGATCCGAATGTGTCTTTTATATAACTCTTCTGCAAAGCAGCGGGACAAGAAAAAGCTAGATCAATTTACGTTAACTATCAAATCGATTAACTTCTGATATTAAAAATCAAAAACTGGTCGGAAATTATTATTTTTTGCATTTACGTTAATATTCCTGCATCCAAAAAGTCATTAGCTTTTATATACTCTCGTCCCTTTTATCTATTTCTCCCCCTCTTATCCCTCCCTCCCCCTCTTATCCCTCCCTCCCCCTCTTCTCACTCCCTCCCCCTCTTCTCACTCCCTCCCCCTCTTCTCACTCCCTCCCCCTCTTCCCCTTCCTCGGGAACCAATCAAATCAGATGGACGGATTTGAACTAAAATTTGGCGGGATTCCATCTGGATGTTTTTCTCTGCGAAAGCCACGTCCAGTCTAGGTTGAATCCAGACTGCCGATGCTTCATTAGACTTCAGCTAAGCTGTCATTAAATTTTGCGGCTCCTCAAACTACGTTCTAACAATAAGAAATTTATTTATATTTAAATAAAATTAGCCATTCGTATGATAACTTGCCATATTCACATTCGTTTTACTATCGAAATACTAGAAACAAATATTTAATTTAGTCAAATCAATATAGATCTTAACGTAATAGCATTATTATTTTCTAACATTATTCAATCCTCAATTTTTCTGTACCCAAAATAAGGTATTTATTCAATCATTTACGCGATTTTTTTGAAATTTGGGACTAAATCTGGACGTCCCCTATTCTATGAGCATTACCTAGACTAAGGAGACAAATCATCTCAATCCAGTGTTGTTGTTGCTCATACTTAAAAATAAAATATTGATTATTTGGACGAATAATTAAGAGGTCTGTATATATAGTGGTTACGTATGCTTCGCAAATTCTCTTCAATCGCCGGCTTGTTTTCAATGGAGCATATTGGGAGTGTTGAAGGTTGCGTGTTGGGAGCCTGTAGTCGACCAGCAACTTGGCGATTGGAGGCTGACAAGTCGTCGGTAAGAGGCTTAAAACCTGACAAAGGCCCTCATAAGTCCACAGAAGTAAGCCAAGTTACTATCGAACAGAGACGAGATTACCAGGAAACCGACAAATTTGGCGTTACAATCGTCACTTGCCCAACAATTCCACATTTGAAAAATAAAAATGTAATCCGTAGTAAAATTTCCGGAAGTGTTTCAAACAATGCCGATTATGGAAGCACAAAAATAGATTCCTTAACTGCAACGAAACTTACTATTGGTGGGAGCTTCAATTAAAGATAAAATTATATCTAAATTTCAATTAAGACAACATAGAAAACAAAAACTTATTTCCTAATGTATTTATTTTTTTCTCCGAAAGTAAAAAACTTAAATAACTCATTAATATTAGTGAATAGTTTAATATGGAACACATTTTTCATTATTTAAGGCACTTTACTCCACACTGTAAAAATATTACTCTTGGGTCTAAATTCTATCATTCCACTTCGCACTGGTTCCTAAAATTATACTTCAAACGGTTACTCAACTCCTTCATATCAATTTATTTAATATTTCTCTCACTATTTTTGTTGTATTATTCCAATTATTGTTGTTTATTTTATGATTAGGCAAAAATATGGATTTCCAAATTTATATAAAGTTTAATAGTTGAAAAAGTGATTGTTTGTCAAATATTGTGCAGCTCTTTGGAAAAGGCAGCAGCAAAGAGGGTTTGGAGAATTAGTGGATTTCGGAAAGGAATTAGTAAAACAAAAACAGGCTGCGGAGCTCCATGCAGAACAAAATCTGGAGATCCTTAAAAACGGTAGCTATAGGGTGTCGGAAAAGGACCGACAGAATCAAAGTTTTATGTATGAAGTATAGTTTGCGGTGCTCCCCTGAGAAGTTAATTCGACGATGATATTTAAAGGGTAGTGTTAATGATTTATGTAAGTGAAGTAAAGTTGTTTGATTTTAGTAAAACTAATTTTGAACTTGGAGAAAGTGAATTTTGGGAAAGGCGAAGATTGCAGGGTAGAGAGCAAAATGATTTCCATTGGAAATTTCAATTCAGCGGCTTATGAACTGAATTGAAATTTCCCATTATATATTCCTATATAAATTTACCGTAATAGATTCCAAGCTTATTTTCATTTTAAATTTATAAATGTAAGCTCTTATTTTGTAATTACATATTTATTACAAATTGTGGAATAATACAATCAAAACCTATGTTTGTTAAAGTTTATTTCCTGAACCAAAAGCATGCACAAGGGTGCTCAACGTGTGGGCTAAAATAATTAAAAATATTATTAATTTAAAATTATTTGAAACCACTTAAGTATATTCTCTTTACAGTTCCAATCCCTAATCGATCTATTCAGGAACTAGTTTTTTTCCAACACGTGCTCTGTTCTCTTTATTAATTTTAAACGATTGGTCTCTTTAAGTAACAAACAAGGGCATTTGAAAGCCTTTATTGAGCAGGCTACATATTAAAGAAATGTTTCTTTCAAAATTATATTACAATCAGCTGGGTACCTGGTATTGCCTGAGCACTTATTTCTATTTAATTCGACACTAATTTAACGAGATTTAACCGTTAAAACTTAAGAAGTTGTCACGCCTGTCTATCCCATGGGTCTGAAGGCGAGATATATGCAATTGAACTTTGTGAATGTGTGACGTCAAGTAGGTCCGTCAACCCGAAATTATTATTTTTTGCCATTTCTAGGTACTCCTTACGATTCTAAGACACGTAAAAATATTTTTCACTTCCTACCCGTGATTAAGGGGATATCTTATAATAAAATAATGTTTTAAACAACTCGGCAATTTTATATTGCTGCGCTAAAACTATGTTGTAATAATATTGGCTTTCCACGAAACATCTTTATTACAGTAAAATATATTATGTGCAATGTGCAATTGGAATATCAGCATAAATCATAATACATACATAAATAATTTTATCGAAAATTCTGACTTATGCAATTGACAGCAAATCTGTTAAATTAACAGGATTAAAATGTTTCCAATGGCTTATTGAAAAATATCATTTCTAACCTCAAAATTTTGTTTTAAACAACTTGATAGATAATTTTATTCTGATGTGCTGAAACTATGCAATAATAATATTACTAATGTATTTATATATTGGGATTAAAGTCTTACCTTTGTTTTTTATCACCCTTCGATATTTTTTGAAGTATGTATTTCTAGTTATAAACAAAGCAGCGATTTTGCGCGATTTCAATATTCTCCAGTTTTCTTTATTTTAGTGGTCATTGACGTTATAAACTTGTGCATGTTGAAACATACTACTATTTTATTTTAAAATATAATTCCTTTCGCGTTTATGCTAGAGGTTATTCGTAGTGTTTTTCCTAGTGCTTTTAAGAATATGTAGACCAAGAAGGAAGGATTACCAGCAAACAAAAATTCCTCTTATTATATAGATTGCTTGACTTGAGAGGCTCTCGTCCTTTTCCGACAAATTCGTCGTACAACCTCGGAGATAATTACATGTTATAAGGTGTATATTTCCGAAAATCACGAAATCTTTTGCTTTTACCAAAATAATTTCTGACTTCTTTCTTGACGAATGCATGCAAATTTTGATGGCTTCAAACAAGAATCACTTCAGCCCAGAAGATTACGGCTGTGGAAATTTAGAGCTAGTTTAGATTAATTCTTAAGACCACGAAGGGTCATAGTGTGTTTCTCCAGGTTTGTCGATTTTATTTCCCCACAGATTCCCCGACAGCTGAAGGTCAGGTCATGAGCATGTAGTGCAGCAAGTCACGCAATAGAAATTGACCCAGAAAAACGTGCAGTGAGAACAAACGAGTATTTCTGACGAGACGCCGAGCTGTTTGAAGTCCGCCCCCCGCCCAATAGCGCAGTGTGGAGAGATACGACCCACTAATTACGACCTCCCCAATTAGTCCCCGCTGCCAGGTCTGTGCCGTGCCGTGCAGTGCGGACTCTGGAAACGCCATCTCTACGCACTTCTGCCTTGGCAATAGATAAACGCGTCGCGTGATCGTTAGCAATCCCGACAATTCACATCTAATTGAGTCCCAATAACGCCCGACTCACATTGCAGTTTATTTAAGTGAATGTGTCAAATACACTATTTAATCGCATATTGAATTAATGCGGCTCAATTATGTCTGCTTAACTGAATACATTTGAAATAATGAACTGAAACTGTAGAACTTCAATTACTCGGATCATTATCGAGGTTCTCGTGTGTTCTGATGATGGCGACGCACGGTGGGCCCAATTGTCCAAAAACTAGCCCAAAGGTCAATAACTTAATTTTTTCATAAACTATATGGCAAACTTAAAAAATTATTTAATTTCAATAAAAATGTGATTTGAATTTTAAATAAATCACTTCTAAATTGAGCTCAGCCAAAGCCATGAAATTGAATTTAAAAGATCGGAATTGATAAATCACGACCGGACCGCGGCTCGGAACTCAGATCCTCCCGCTTCCCTCGCAAAATTATTACAATTTAATTTTTTAATGGCACATTTTTCAGTGACAGTAAATGAACATTTGTATATAGCTAATATAAATATGCATTCCAAATTACAATAATATTAATAACATTCTTATTGTTAGCTAGAAGAATGTTCATATACTTTACGGCTACTTTGCAGTGGTGTACAAATCTTAATCCTCACAAGTCGGCGATTTAAGCAATTCAATTGCCTGAGATTCTAATGATTTCAACCTTTTCACCGGCAATTTCCGTAACCTTCATATTGCCAGATCTGACATCAAAAGTCTCGAAATATTTTTATTGCGTCTTTCCCTTGCAAAGTCTTGTGGATATACGATTCTTTCACTTCTTCAGACAATTGTCCAATTCCCAAAAGTTATGTATGAATTATTTTTGCCCTGTAAATCCAGTAATTCATGTTCTACGGTTGGCATATTAAATCATTTACAAATAGATGGACTACGCAATATTATTAATATTTACGAACATGGATTTCCAAATCGCAAGTAATTACTTTTAAAATGACGTGAAATCTCTTAGTTAATATTTCGTTTTCTCGGTCTGTTCACGCAGAATGATATATATATATATATATATATATATATATATATATATACATTTAAAACAGTGAAGAAATATTCTAGGGGATAGGGTTCGTGGTCCATAGTGCATTGAGATCTCCAAAAGTGATTGCATTTTGCCTATACTCTTGATCTATGATCTATCTATTGTGGTATTCAGTCCTAAGACTGGTCTAATGCAACCCTCCATGCTAACCTATCTTGCGCAAGCCTTGACATTTCCTCATAACTACCACTTCCCACATCCTCCCTAATCTACTTAGCCGATTCCATCCTTGGCCTTCCTCTTCTGTTCGTGCCCTACACTCTTCCCTCTAGTACTAAGTTTACAAAACCCTCGTGTCTTAATACATGACCTATTTAATCTATCCCTTCTCTTGGTCAACGTCCTCCATAATCCATCTATACCAATAAATTAAATTAAAGTGTCTGACTGTCTGTCCGTATGTTTGTCTCAAATAGACTCCGAAACGGCTGAACGGATTTCAATTAAAATTTCAGGGTTTAAGAACAGAAATTTAACTCAAATATTCGTGCATATTTCACTTCGATAATATTACTGTAATATAATATACGGGAAGGTTTCTTGGCTTACGTGCATTGGATTCTCCAAAATTTGAATGCGGGTTGCCTATACTCCGAAAGGGCTTAACGGATATCCATGAATATTATTAGTCATCTCAATTTTTGTTGTTGTAATACTCGATCGGTGCAAGAACAGTCATTTTAGATTGAAATCTCTTTTCTACAACTCAGCTGCTCGACCTTGAATTGCTTCCAGGAGAGTCGAAAGCTGCATCTTTCCTTGGTATTCATTCATTACGAAACCGTACTATTTTCTACATTCCTGTACTGAAACTTCAACGTTAAATAGTTTCAAAATTGTTGCGAAAGTATAATGTGTCGTCTCTCTCTTGTTTATAACGTCAAGGTTCTGCTTGGTAACATTGCACCACAATTTCAATAGGTTGCAAGTGACAAAAATAATAACATTAATGTCAATATCAACGGGAATCGAAAATATTTGCTGGTGAATTCGTTATCTGTGCTCTTGGTACGTTATCCTGTCAGTCTGCAACTCGAGTCTCTTGACGCACTCTTAACGAATTTGACAACAATAAATCAGGGTCTGGGTTTCCTCTAAAGCTATGTGACTACTCTGTTCATTCAGTCACAGAGGAATTATGCGTGAGATATTTGTTCAGGAGGAAAGGATTTGAAGAACGGTACATCAAAACGTCAGGGTAAATTCAAGTTGGCTGTTCCACCCTCTGAGTCACTCCCTCTGGAGCTACTTCCCTGATACAGCCTTCCTGATTTTTTTTTCTCTTCAGTTAATTTACTTGCCTCTACGGCCCGAGTTCTATCGGGCTTCTTCTAAAACCTTCAAACTGGGGCGGGCTAAAATGTAATCAATCCCGTACCGGAAAGGATGTCAAATTAAGCAGGTTGCATTGAAGTTGCACGCCTTTCTCAACTTTCTCCTTTTAAACCATAAAGCGATCGATAGTGGTATGTTCCCTTAGTTTCCAATGTCCTAACGTCCTAGATTTATTATATTATTTATTGCATTATATTAATTATGTCCAACTTAATTTAGAGCTATATTAATGTACTTGGCTACGAAGTGTTGGGTGTCCAACTTGAAACCGACTGGGAATGGAACTTAAACTCCTGTGCTTTGATAATTTTAAAGGCTGTGTATCATCAAACTACCTATTTTTAGACGGTCTTAAATTAAACTACAGAGCTGAAACGTACTTATATATTTGACTATCGATGTTACAAAGGGTTATGTTACGGGTAACAAAGACCTGCCACACCATGTGCTGCTTCCAATTTCAATATAAATAACGTTCGTGACCAGGTGTGAACATTGAAGTTGTAAACTAAGTTTTATTTCCTGGTGTGTTTCAGGGAGGTGCGAACTGTGACTCTGAGCAAAGGTGCCAGTGGCCTGGGGTTCAACATCGTGGGAGGCGAAGATGGAGAAGGAATCTTCGTGTCTTTCATTTTGGCTGGAGGACCGGCTGACCTGAGCGGCGAACTACGTCGAGGTGATCAGATCCTCAGCGTCAACGGCGTCAATCTTCGCAATGCCACCCACGAGGAGGCGGCTCAGGCCCTCAAGGTACCGGATCATTTCGTAAGCTGCTTGCAATACTGTAGAAATAATTACCATTTAGTGCAAAATAATTAACTTGACGATGTAGCCTTAATATTAACAGGTATAACGAAAGCAATTTTATTGGGAGATTATATAATCCCAGATTGCTGTCTTGATTTTTTCTAATCTGGTTGAAAACAATTTCCGTGTAATACAACTTTTAAACGAAACCCTTAGTTGGGGAATATTACCATCACTATATTTCAAGAACACTATTGTTTGTTCTCCAGTTTGTTTGGAAACAGGGAGGGGGAATCTTCCACACCTCAAGTGTGAAAAAATACCGGCGTTGAGACTTTGCAAAGTGCCCAACAGTATTCTATCTATTCAAGGTTCAAGACATTTTCAATATCTTACTTATGAATGCTGATACAACTGAACAAGTAAAAGTAAACTCTTACATGTACATTATTGACTTCAGAGGATTTAAAGTAGCATTTAGATATCACAGTGTATCAAAATCCAATATTTCATTTTCACTTTACCATTCAAGGACAAATGTGGATTGACTAGTCTTAAAAAACTTCTAGTTACCTATTAGTTAAGGCACTGTTTCAATATCTCTTGCAAAGAAGTCGTAAGAATAACAAAATTCTTGTTGACCTTCATAAATGCTATCCTGATTAGATTAGCTAAGTAAAATTAATGGCAAGGTTTCATTGTTTTAACTGCCATTGAAAATTAATAATTTCTATTATTTACTCAAAATTAAGTAGTAGCAAAAAACATTGCAGTCGTTCAGATCAGACCACAATATATTCATTTCTTCATTGAAACTGTGTTTTCATTCAGCGATTGAATTATGTTTGTTACAATCAATACATTTGTATAGTTTAAAATGATGAAATAACCTTGTCAGAGAGGTTGATTGGCAGATGCATCCCCTAAGAAGTAATTAAAAGTTGTTACATAATTTTTTGAATTATAAGTAATGTTTGTTCCTTTATAAATTAAATGAAAACCTGTATTTTTATTAAGTAACAAACATGTATTTCTTTATCCAAAGTTAAGATGTGAATGATCTGTTATATAGGGAGCAGGCCATACAGTGACCATTGTTGCTCAGTATAAACCAGAAGAATACAATCGCTTTGAAGCTCGGATCCATGATCTCAAACATCAGATGTCCCAGCAGATTATGTCTGGTACACTCATGAGGACATCACAGAAGAGATCCCTTTATGTGAGGTTTGTACTTCAAACATGTTATTATTCCTAACTTTTTCATTTAGAATACACTGTTATACATAATTGACTGTGTTTCTGTTTTTCTTTGTGTTTGAAGTTCTTTCCAATATATTTGACCATTTTTATATTTTGTTTGCATCTAATTCTATATTTTAAAAGTATTTAATCAGTGTTATTTACAAATTTCACACATTCATTCTCTGGTGATTGAAAACAAACTAGTTCATACTGTTATTTCTGTTATATTAACGTAAAGATCTATACTTAATTCACAAAATTTTACTTAATCATAAAATAACTAAATTAAAGATTAATATTGAATAAACTTATTTGCACACTACAATGCAACATTTGTGCAAGTGATTTCATTTCTGATTTATTTCAGAGCACTATTCGATTACGACCCCAATAAGGATGATGGTCTACCTAGTCGAGGCTTACCGTTTCGTTATGGAGACATTTTACATGTCACAAATGCGAGTGATGATGAGTGGTGGCAAGCTCGTAGAGTTCTTGCCTCGGGGGAAGAAGAGGGTATGGGGATTGTACCATCTAAAAGACGCTGGGAACGAAAGCAAAGGGCTCGAGACCGAACTGTCAAATTCCAGGGTCATGTTCCTGGGGGAACAGGTCTGGATAAGGTAATTCTCTATTTAAATTCTTTTGTTTTTTAGTAATTCAAAACTTCTTATTGTGAGCATACCTAGTTTGTATTATTTCAATTTTCATTGTGAATTTCAAAGTTTTATTTAATAAACACTTTCAATTTTAGCAATCTACATTAGACAGAAAAAAGAAAAACTTTTCATTTAGCAGAAAGTTTCCCTTCATGAAGAGTAAAGATGATAAATCAGAAGATGGTTCAGACCAAGAACGTAAGTACCAAATTCATCAGCCAGCATCTTGTGCTGTCTTCATTGCAGTAGTAGCTTCTCAATATTAGTTTGAGAATAGCTGCTTTGATGTTAGAAAAGTAATCTCAATGGTCATAAATATTTGGCAAACCCTTGTTTGGTGTAAATTAATATTAATTTGAAAATTTGTCAAATAATGTAGAGTTTTGAGTGAATACTTTTCTGTGTGAGATTAGTTTATAGCATGTGCATGGTTGTTATAGTTTAATGTTCATAAAACGAGGTAATGAAATATAAATATCCAGCATACACAATATTTTTGGTAGTGCTCATCTACAACTCCATTGGTAAACTAACCACATCTTAAGACTGCTTTAAATTTGTGAAAATTTAGTAAATTGACAGTGATACTACCAACAAAAGCTTATAAAAAGCTGATGGTATTCTTTAAATTGTTTGTCCACATTAAGAAATGTCATTGAATATTTAAATAAATGAAGAAAGAGTTGTCACAGAAACATATCAGAAATTAAAAGTTTATAAAAACATGGACTGTAATGATTTTTATCACTTCATGTTCATTTTTCTGTTTGTTTAACATAAGATATCCAGTTATGTACATATATAGGGGGAAATATAATTTTGGAATCATTATTTCACACCCAGCAATTCAGATTTGTGATATTCAGATAATGCTCATTTAATTTTCAATACCCTGTCATATTGTATCCCTTTTTGCATGTGAAAGATTGGAATGATGAAACATGTTAGTAAATGATTTCCTAGCAATTGACCAATGTTTATATAAAATTTGGGTATCTAATTGTTCACAAAATACATGGATTATAGTCTAAGTAGAAACATTTCCTGATAGTGTGAGTTTATAGAAAGTAACAATTATCATTAATGCCAATGCAGGTTGTTGAGAATGTTTGTATTCTATTAATGTGAAATGGAAAATGTGAAAACTATGCATAAATGTTACTAACAATAGGTTGAATTATTTCTGTTTATCATTTGGTCTTTTAATGTGTCATCAAAATGTTTTTGGATTGAGCATGCACAACTAACAATCTATGTTCAGCTGCAAGTTTGTATGCTTGTGCATTGTGTTGTGATGTAATATTTTCTGTTCTTTCTGCGCTGTAGCTTCACCTACTACTCCTAACAACGAGGGTGACCCATCCACTTTACGTAAGTATATATATACATATCCTTGCTGGAAAATGATGTAGCTTGGTATGTAGAAACTTTCAAATGAGTGCGGCATGGTTTATAGTTGTTGTTCTAAGTCAACCTAAATAATGATAATTATTAATTACAGTTTTTAGTAAGGAACAATAAATGTTATTAATAAATCTCCTTATTATCAATGATCATTCAGTCCTCATTTGTGGAATTTATTGCTATAATAACCAGAATAAAGAATCTTAAGTTTATTAAAGTTTGTTGTTATCTTTTATGAAGTCAAGTTGTATTCGAAGTTTAATAATTTCAGTAGAAAATATTGAACGTTTATTATATATTAGAAAGTTATTACATTACTATGATTTTTCATTGCTCTTGTTTCAGCATTCATGCTGTGCTACACACAAGATGATACTCATACTGAAGGTACTACAACATTTTAAATCTACAGACCTTATTTTTTCTATTTAACATATATTAGATTCATTTCAGAACTTGCATTATATTTGCATGATTAAAAGGCTTAGCCTTGTATCTTGTAATGCAGGCTAGGATTGCTTGAGCTATTAATTATTTTTTTCATGTTTGTTAACTCGCATTGAATCATTCTCTAAAAATTGATATATATTTGCAGGAGGAGAAGAATCTGTATTGTCATATGAAGCAGTACAGCAGCTTCAGATACAGTACACCAGACCAGTAATCATTCTTGGACCTCTGAAGGACAGGGTGAATGATGATCTAATTTCTGAATTTCCTGACAAATTTGGCAGCTGTGTTCCTCGTGAGTTCAACTTTGAATTTTAAATACAAATTCTATGCATTTTATAATTGAAATAAGAATAATAATTGTAGCATTTTGATATGTGAGAGCAGTAAGCTACAAATATTAAACTGTGATAATATTAGTTTTCCATACCAATAAATAAAATTGAAGTGTGTGTGTGCCTGTCTCTCCATATGTTTGTCCGAAATAGGCTAAGTGCATTAAAATCTCCAATGTTGATTTGGGTTGCCTACACTCTTGATCTGTTTATGCTCCGAAACGGATCTACGAATTTCAATGAAAATTTCAGCGATTGAAACAGGAATTTTCGTGTATGTTTCATTTCGATATCTTGAAGAGTTCAAAAGTTATTTATATAAATATTTATAAATCACCTTGAATTGCCGTGCAAAAGGCGGCGTAAAAACTAACTGAGAGTCAAAAGTTCTATTCAGCATCCCTATAACTTTCATCCCACTTACTGTGTTAATTTTGACAGCATGAGTGAGAGAGATGGAGGATGAGCATTCGCACACTATCTATTGTTGTAAACTTGTGAAAGTGGGAACCATTCAAAACCAACAGCGAATGAAGTAGTGGCATAGCTAGTATTATAATATATTAAATAGTAAAAAATTATTGATGTATTTTTCATTTTAAAATTTATATTACTCCCTAATATATTTATTTATCAAATGCATATAGTAAATTTTAGAGAGAATTATTTACATAATTAATGATTTTTAGAAAACTTAAGTATTATATTAATTGTAAGTTATAACATTAATAAATACATACATAAAATACAATTTCCTCATACAAACTCAAGATGTATATTGTACAATTGTTTCAGATACAACACGGCCTAAACGAGAGTATGAAGTTGATGGAAGAGATTATCATTTTGTGGCATCAAGAGAACAAATGGAGCGAGATATTCAAAACCATTTATTTATTGAGGCAGGGCAGTATAATGACAATCTATATGGCACATCTGTAGCATCAGTCAAAGAAGTGGCAGAGAAAGTAAGTTACCAGTGCAGTTAAATGAATTGTGATAGCAAAGTGATAAAGCTCCCAGTTTTATATTGAAATTAAAATTATTTATTTGTATTTACTTGTTAATCTACAATCAGGTGTAAGCTCAATGGCAGATACATAATTAAATTTACATATATACATAATACTTTGAATATAAATAAACCATTTTCCTTAGAAATATCTTTACACCTGAAAGAAATATATTCACTTAACACTTCATGTTGGAATAACATTGAAATTGCACTATGCATTAATATTAATTTATATTGTTGAATAGTCACTTTACAAACTTTCTTAGATTTATCCTAAATTTATTTTTCTGAAGAGTCCCAGGTGAATTATTCCAGTCATTGATGCTCTTATTGAGAAATGAAATTTTGCGAAGACCTGCTTCTTATTTTTTACATTTGATGATCCCATCTACCTATATAACTGGGCTTTTTGCATTTTGGAGCTAATTCCAATCTGTGGTTCTTGCCCAATTTAAGCTTTGAATAGCGAATGCAGCCTTGTTTTCTCCCTTCTTTGTGACAATTACTCACATCCTAGTTGTTCTACCTTTTCTTTCCCCTTCCATCCATCCATCCAAGTCTATTGTTAAAATAAAATCCTAGATATTTGTAGCTTGTTGCCCTTGAAATTAGTTCTCCACCTAATCTACATTCTGTCTCATTTATCAACGTACATTTTAAATGTGCTCTCCTTTCCATGAATTTTCCATTTATTTTCCTGATCTTCGTATTATGAGAAACTCCCAATGTTACAATGCCCGAATCCAAAATTTTTTCCTTGATTTTGACTTTTTGTGATCAATTGCCTATATATATATATATTTAAATTTATTCAATATGATTTCATGAGGCACTACATCAAAGGCTTCGGTATAGTCTATAATAACCCCATCTATTCTACTCCTTCTTCCCCCACCTCCCACCCCACACACCCACATATACATCTACTTCATCTGCTAACTGCTGAAATAAACATCATTTGACTTCCTGAAAACCATGCTGGCCATTAATATTTTATTAAAAAGTTCAGTTCAGATGTAGGATAATAGGTAAACTGAGTAAGACTGATAGGCCTATAGTTTTTAAGATCAGTTCTTTTACCTGTCTTATAAATTGGTACAATAATGGCAGTTTTCCAATCGGCCAGTAGATCCAAAATATGAATTAAATAGTTAAAAATGCTTATTAAATACAGAATTATTGCCTCACCTCCAAGTTTGTATATTTCTGTGGTTATATCAACTGGATCCTGTGACACTGTTTTTAATTTGTCTTGCATCAGATTGTTTTATTAAAAAGTTTGTTTTAGCCTTAATTTTATAATATTCTGAATAGTTATTTTCTATTATTATTGTTATTGTATGTGGAACTAACCTTTTTCTATCTTCCTTTAATATGTATGTGAAATTATCCCAAATGTCATTTAAAATTTCCCCACTACTGATTAAATTAGATAATTGTTCCCATTAAAACGCTTGTAATTCAGTTTTGTAATATTGCCTTTTTTATATCCCCCTACTGGAGATTATTTCCCTAAAAGCATTTTATTTCTAAAATACAGATTATATTATTACTGTACATTTTTTGTCTTTGCTAGGAATTTTAAACATTCTTCGTAAAAGCAGGGTTTTTTTGTTAAAAAAAATATGACTGTTGTATATGATGGATAGGAAAAAAGACAGTCTCCAAATCATTATAGATATTATTAACTTTTGAAGAAAATAATTTACATAATTAATGATTTTTACAAAAACCGAGTATTATACAACTATGTATCTAAGAAGTAATGGAAATGGCGTTTGTATTGTAATTGTTTTCATTTTCAGGGAAAACACTGTATCTTAGATGTAAGTGGAAATGCTATAAAGAGGTTACAAGTTGCTCAACTGTTCCCTATAGCAGTCTTCATTAAGCCAAAGTCTGTAGAATCCATAATGTAAGTGAAAACGGAAATTTTCAGAATTCTATTTATAATTATCATTTAAATGATATAATTATTATATAATATCTTCTTTTATCATCAGGGAGATGAATAAAAGAATGACTGAGGAACAGGCAAAGAAAACCTATGAGCGTGCTATGAAAATGGAACAAGAGTTTGGAGAATATTTCACAGGTATAATAAAGTTGAATTTTTTGACAGTTTTGTTTTATTACTTCAAGAAACCATTTTATTTTTAAATTGTGTAAAAGGCGCATCAAATGACTTTATTTATAACTATGTTGTAATTAAACCACTAATTTCTAAACTGAAATTTGTATTCCATATTATTGGAGAAAATGTGTTCTATCACCTCAACAGTTGACGAATTTCATATTGGTGTCTTTAACAGGGTATAAACTGCACAAATTATAGTAATTATATTCATACAAAAATATTTGTTTCTATCATTTTACTCGATATAATTTATGTGTTTGTATTATTTTAAAATTGAATATTTAGAATATAAGACCCTTATTAGATGAGGGCCTGAACAGCTGTTGCAAGGTTAACTTCATTTAATTTGAATTCAGTTGTAAATATTCCTTCTCAATTTCAAGAAGATGGAGGCAATTACAAACAGATTTCTTAAGTAAAGCATGCAAGTAGTATCAAATGAACAGTCCTACTATGATGCTCAAAACTTTTCTGTAAAACATCACCATAAAAATGTCATTTGCAGAAATAGATAATGTATCAATACTGATATTGATGGACTTGACTATCCATAGTTAAGTGTGCTTTTCAAAAATAATAGTAGCAATTAAAAATAATTCTGTGTAGATAAAAAATGAATGATTGTTTTATGTAAAAGTAAATCTGAATTATGTTGTTGTGGGTAGAAATAACAATTATAGCATCAGAAAATATTGTTACAAAATCAGGTCGAAATCGTGAATTTTGAGATTCTAGCAAGTAACAAGCAGTTAGTAAGGTTATTTGAAAGGAAAACTAAAAAAAATCTACCAACTAGCTTATTAAAACTGTGGGATGAAGTCATTTCTCAAAATTACTTACTCCGTATTTGTGTGTCAGAAAAGACATAGTGTAAGAATAAATCAGTTACAGAAAGAAATTGCTTTTAGTAATGTAAGTAAACTTCATTTAAATTGACTTTCTTTTATAAAATTAAGAACATCATTATTTTGGTATTGTCTTCAAATATATTTCAGATATGATTTGTGTGCTATGATTGTCCTTTTAATAAATCACTATTTAGTTAAGTCTTCCCAACCTTTTAACACATGCAACAGTAACACAGGAAGCTACCAGCCAGTATTCTCTCATATCTTCGAGAAAGTTGTTTATTATAAGTTTATTAAATATTTTCTAGCAGACTGCTAATTTTTAAATAATATTATAGGTTATTATTATAATTTCTGAACAATTCAAGACTTATTCCACACTTATTCCTTGACGATCTATGTAATATAGACCAATACTAATACACACTTGGGGTTTAAAAATGAAATAGGTTTATAAATAGAAAATTTTTGTTTTGAATATCCCAGTTTTAATAATTATTCCATAGTTTAAAGTAACAAAATTAAAGGTGTATGTATTTTTTCATGTGCATAAACAATTGAATTAAATACATTTAATTTAGGGTACGTTTTGATGATAAAATCAAATCATGTTTCAGCTGTCGTACAAGGTGACACACCTGAAGATATCTATGCTAAAGTGAAGGAAGTGATTGAAGAGCAAGCAGGACCCAGTATATGGGTTCCATCTAAGGACCAGCTGTGACGTTCTGCCTGGACTGTGCCCGCCCGCCATTAGACGGCAGGCGTGTGCCTTCCCCACCTGCCCACGCCCCAGGAGTGTTGAGCAGCTTAACTATGCCAAGAGCTGCCGGTCTCTTGAAACTATTGATGCTTGTGTGTTGTTTTTAATAGAGCCTATTAATTGTTTTATACCACTTTAATTATTGTTTTGTGATTGTGGAGTTGAGTGGTAAAATCCCTACCATGTTTTAACATGTGCAATTCAACTAACAATGATTGGTTATTAGATCAATCAAGGAATTAGATGTACAGAGATTTTTAATTGAGCTTTTGTCTTGATTTTCATTACAACAGCAATAATTATGTAATTATATATTGTGACACAATGGTAGCTGCCAAGCTAGAGTGCGTCTGTGTAACCAGCTGGTGGTGTGAGAATTCAGTTTGGACAAAAGCTGTGTTTGTCTTAGGCTATAGTTTAGTGACTTCAAACACAGCATCTGTCAGGAATGTCAACACCGGTTTGACCGAAACGGTGTCAGTGGGCCGGCAGCTTCTGAGCAGCCAAGGAATTGCATATGTATTTCCCATTGAGGAGAACAGATATTTACAAAAAATATCTGAATATTAAAAGTCATAGTGGTGCCCTGCCCTTTCAAATTTTCACAATATTAAAAACATTAGTTAAGTTTATTTTTCAGCATGGACTTAAGAAGTGAAATGTTGAAACAGGGCATGCAGATGGCTTTGATTCTTTTTTAAATGATTGACAAGTAAAATTGCTGGATACAGCAATTCAAAGATCTGTTAATTCTTTAACCTATATATAAATCTCAAATACTGCAACTTATTCTTGTTTCTCAAATAGAATGTGTTGCCTAGAAATGGATGCTTTATGGGTTGCAACTTAGGTAATGTATGACAAACTTATTGTTTTGTAAACATATAATCTGCCCATGTTTCAAAGAGATTTTCTCTTGATAGTAAATGGAATTTGTAATTTATTATTCAGAAAATTTTTATTAATATTGACAGGCTATATAGGTGTCAAGTAATAACTGTATAGCAATTAAATTTTTATAGTTATTTATTCAAGTTCTCGGATAAATATTATTTTTAAAATTAAAATTATGGATGACATTTGTGATAAACAACTATATTTACTAGATGTTCTTATTGAAGGACTGGTGCCCAAGGTTTCAGAGCTTGTAGTTTGAATATGAACTGAGTGTAAATATCACTTTAATTTTAACTGAATTATAGTATTGGAAGACACGTATGGACAGAGTGGAAAAGGGGAGGGGCAATCCAGTGGTTAACATTTATTTATTTATTTGTATTGTTAAATAATGCAATCCATAAACCTGCTAACATTTTTAATGAACATTGTTACAGTTCATCTGGGCATGTAAGTTTATTAGCCTGAGAGGCAAATGTGATATATTGATGGAAAGAGGATAGATTGAAAATGTTGTAGCTGTAAGATTATTAGTGACAAGTTTCTTTTAAATGTTCTCAATAACATGGCAACTGAAGTATTTTTCAAAAATCATCTTCATATAAGTTTTTAATTCTTCGCTATACCTTTTCGTGTATACAATGGTCAACTTAGTTTTCATGCACTATAGGTGTAATGAAATTAGAATCTCAAATTCAGTTACTTATGTAGGATAGTCTTTAAATTTTATTGTTTATTATGTAAACATATAACATTTTTCAAGAGAGAGATATATATTTTTATATAACAGTTGCATGTAATGGGAACATTTAAATAGATGGATCAGCATGGACTGATTACAATCTGGGAAGCAACTTGCTGATTCATTGCTAAGTTTCTTTTCCTCTTTCATCATTTTCACCAAGTGTGATCACTACAATACATGTATTGATTGGTAAACTAAGCAGCATTAGCTTCCCCTTTTCTGTGTTAGCAGGTACGAAGGAGTGAATGAAAGGGATGAAGGAAAACATGCATGGCTTTCCTGTATTAACTTTGTTTATAATACAAACCATTCTATCTATTGACTGCAATTGTGTAAAAGTGTTGTTAAATTCTGTATACAAAAAAACTACTGCCCATTTCAATGAAGTGTAAATAAAGTTGAATCCCCTTGAGTTATTTTTAAATTTGAATTGCCTTCTTCCTAACCCCTTCTTCTCCTGCAGCATTATTTAAACACCGTTACTTAACGTGATCAGCCCTACAATCAGTTTCTCGATAAATTAAATCATTTCAGTATGAAGATAATGCATCAAATTGTTAGTAAAATGATGCCAAAATATTTTGATTATCAAGCAAAGTACTCATATCGAGACTTGTAAATTAATGAGAGCAAACATTCCCACTTGGACTAGAGCATTCACCACAATGAATTAAGTAAAGAAGTTTCCCACTTAACACCTTGTTTCTATACACTACCAATTACTAATTTGTAATTCATTCAAAAACTTATTATTTCATAATTCATGGGATTGGACACTGAAAAAGTGTAAGTAGAATCAAAGTATTAACTAGTGTCAGAGGTACAAGTAACCTTCCATCGGGCACAATATGGCGGCCTCAGAGTTTTGGCAGAATGTGCTTTAGGAGCACACATTCAAGAACCATAATAAACACCTCATTAAGTTCATTCTTACAACTGCCAAGTGTTTAATATCAATATTAGGGATGTCAAAAGAAGAAAAAAAAATAAAGTTCACGAAGAAAGAACATGTTATTTGACTGAAACAAGTTAAACAAATTGGAATGAGATGTACGACTTACTATCAAATATCATAACTAAATTAATTTTTTTAAAGTAATGTTAATAAGTATGCAAAAATGTAGAGAGAGTAGTGGTTCTAAATTGTTACCATGGTAAATTATTTGGAAGTTGATACCAGCACACATTTTGTCTATAGTATCAACACCTCCTTTTGTTGAATTATAGAGAGTGATAGGATCGATGCTGCTGTCATTGTGCAATGTTGACATGAGAATCACAGTCCTAAACTCCCAGATGTTGAAATAATAAATCCCCAAGTGAAGAATGTCTACAGGCAGAATTATTCAAGCATGGAGGAAAAAACTAGGTAAGAGGATGTATGAACTAGTTAGGGAATAGGAAAGAATGCCAGAAGAGTGGAAGACAGGAATTATCTGCCCTCTGTATATTATGCTCGAATTATTGAGGAATAACCCTACTTAATGTTGCCTATAAAATATTAGCTACAGCTGTCGGTGGAGAAAGAAATTTGGCAATATCAGAGTGGATAAATCTACAATAGATCAGATTTTCAATCTGAAGCAGATCCTGGAGAAAACAAATGAGTTTAATATCGGCACCCACCATTTGTTTGTAGACTTTAGTAAGGATGACCTTCGAAGGGGGGAAATGCAAAGTAAAGAGCATAAAAAAGCCAAATTCTGTCAAGATCTGTGAATATCTGCTATATAAGACATATGGATGTGAAACATGGATCACTGGGAAAAACGAACACATCTTACAGTGCTTTGAAAGAAAATTATTGGGAAGAGTATGGCTCCATATTTGATAATGGGGTCTGGTTGAAATGTTACAACCAGGAATTGTATGCCCTATTTATAAAGATATGGAAACTGGAAGATTCATTAAGATATATAGACTCAGATGGGCAGGGCACATGATAAGAGGATTCTGAAATATGTAAAGTTTTCATAAATTAAAGAAACACTCTTTAAAAGAGTTTCTCATACCCTTCTTTTAAGATATCAACATTTACCAGGTAATTATTTGGCAATGGCCATGCAAAATAATAAACTCACATAACATGTGTATTTTACTAGTTTTTTTTTTCATTTTTGTCTTTTGTTAAACAGTCATATTTACTGAGACATTGCACTTGTCTTCAATAGTAATCCTGTTTATAAATCAATCTAATACTTTTCAATTTGAATAGGATACCAACATTTTTGTGAGCATTGTATTAAAAATATCTATTGAATTTCTATAATGCCAGTACTTGAATCATGAGAACAAATTAATGGCATTCTCAAAATTAAGTTTTGTATTGTGAAACAACTAATATTCAACATTATCCTCAGCTTACCCAATTTTTCAATCCTATACTCCTTACAACTCCATATCTTAAATCCCACCCCAAAATGCACATGTAAAAAAAAAAAGTTTGATAAATATGTCAAGTAACAATATATTCACTTATGAATTAAATAAATAAACAATTTATAATAGTATAAAATTTATTTATTAATATTTTTTAAAGTTTTCATAAATTAAAGAAACAAACTACTTTTAGTCATTTGTGACAAAATTAATAGCTGATAAAAATTAAATAAAGGCTTTCACAAAGACTTGCTATTCTATGTCAATAGTTTGATTTCACTATCAGTCACTATTTTTGTAGATCAGTATGCCAACATTCCCATATTGATACAATAAATTTAATAACTTATCAAATAATATAAGGCACACTGATAATAATAGCAATATGGCTGACATGAGTCATGTTTGTGAATAAATGCAGATGTATATACAAGAATGTTATAAATGTTTATAACCTGCAAATTTCATATCAAAGAATGTTAATTTATTCTATTATTTATTATTTTATAATATAGATTCAAAGGTATGTCTGAAACAATCAGATTTAATGTTATTTAGTTTAACTTGTTTCATCTTCTTCTCTTTAATTAATATAATAAGTAATATTCATCACTTTCATCTGTCGTTCTAGTAAAAAGTTCCTTCCTTTCGCCAGGAATTAACATTTAAAGTTTCGTCTAAAAGTTTTTAAACAACTATACAAACAATATATTAAATTACAATTTGAAACATTTAGTATGAGTCTGTAAAAATTCCTAATCACTATCATCGTCATTCCTGCAGCGGTTCAGAGGTCGTCGACTTTCTTCATCGGACCCATATATAACATCCTCATCAGAATCATTTATCATCGAAAATGCAGGATTGTCTTTTGTGATTGGAGATTCTATTAAAATAAAAAAAAAGAGAATGAAATTATATTGGCAATAGAAGTGTGTATACAAGTATATAATGTGCTATGGAAATACAGTAAAACCTCATTTTAAGGTTCCCGCTTGAAACAAATTTTTTTTTCAAGTTTCAGTGAAACTGCCATATGCTTAATGTACTTTTTCCTGCCGTTAAGGAACCCCAGAATAACAAAATACACATTTTTAAGCATTCTTTTTCAATGAATTATCACTCATTAACCCATTTTTAAGGAATAATTGAGCATTTGATTTTGACTTCCATTCTAATATGGCTTGTATTGCACATTATATTAATTTTAACTAACACAACATCAAATCATTCACCTATTAAATTTCTCATCTTTTAAGAAGTAACATATGCAAAAATTTTGAAGGTATCAAATTGAATAAAACTTAAGCCCAAATGTATCTTACCAAACATAGTTCCTTTTGAAGGAGAATATACATATGCCATAGTGTATAGATAGAAATTTAAAAGTCCATAAAAAGACATGAACTCTGCAGAATTCTTGTAATTTGTAGACAGTTCTGCAACAAAGTTGTCTTCCAAGATACCAACTCCAAACCTAAGAACTGTAATTGTCAGGCTAATTGCTAGGACAATAAGCATCAGCAAAGTCAAGAACTTCAGTCTCATATCTGAAACAAAATACAAGACTGTTAGTTTTTAAACTCCTTTTAAAGTTTAAAAGTATTATTAAATAAACACTCTCTCATGTATTTGAATTTTGACAATGGTGTATCAATATTTAAATAATTTTGGTTGGGGTTTCCATCCTCACAAAGGAAAAAAAAAGTGGAAAGTTTCAACACAAGAAATTTAATCAACAGTACAATACACTTCTGTTAATAATCACATCTATACAGCATAGAAAGTAAACTGTGGTTAATTAACACTCATAATTTGTTACAGATACCAAGGCCAAAGCACTGAGTTGGCCTCCAGACATAATTACACACATTACAAGAAGAAAGAACTTTTACTATTTTGATTTAATATCATATGACCAAACCAATGTTTGGAGTAGAAATAAAACTGAGGCTCAAATAGAATAGATCTCCATCTAATTTCTTTGGACTAAGATTATTGCATTAACACATCTGTACTTTCACAAATATAATGTGTAACACTGTGATATGGAAACTCTATGAAACTAAGTAATTTGATGACACACACATATATGTATCATTTATAATAAGTTTAATCTGATTGTCTACATGCATGTGTAACTGAATGACAAGTTTCTTTTATCTGGTAATATTGAAACATTTACTTACCAAAATAAGGCATAGACCGTAGTTCACTATAAGCTCTGACAATTAGGCACAACAAGTACACCAAGTACATACCACAAGCAATGAAAAAGAAAACTTTAAAACCCTGCAACAAAACACACATTAAAAGCAAATATAATAATCAGCATTAAATAAGTCAATAATATGACTATTAAGTATAATTAAATAGTAACTATGATGGTAAAATTATCTGCTTTTACCTATATGTTCCCATTTAAAATTTACCTGATGAAGTCCACAAATATAGAAAGCATAGTAAATGTATTAAATAAATGTAAATATGGTTTTCTGACAATCTGGTTGTATTAACTTTTATCATCAATTAGTTAAAAGTATGTTTATTGTTTCCAAGTAATTAAATAGGAATGCATGTTTCATGACTGAGTAACCCAGAAAGATAATTGATGTAGAGTAAAACTACACTCATGTGATTTTGAGCACACCAGAAGTGATAATACATAAATCTGAAACTTTATAATCAAATCATAACATTTTCCAATTAAAATTAAAACCAGTAACTTTTCAAAATAACCACTAAGGAAAAAGTGATCTCAAATTTTGAGATTCCCCATGACAATGAAGTCTACTTGAAAACTCATCAAAATGAAAGAAAAACTGTAAGAAGCACACTCCATTGTATTATTAAAATATATATTTTATTCTTATTTAATTAATCTGTTATTGTATGTTCTCTTCAAAAGTTGGAGACAAATAATACTTTATGTTAACAAGCAAAGAAGCAGATTATTCCAAATAATCATTTTATTTTATTTTTCCACAATAATAATAATAATAGCCAATATTCATTTTCTTGGTCCTCAGTCAATTATGAGTCTTTTAAGAATTTTTGGTTTATGACAATATTGTACTTAATTTGCATGTGCTGTAAATCTGTACTAATATTTCCATAATACTCTTTAATTAACTTCTGCAAATAAACTAAATTATAATAAAAATCTATATTTTAATTTATTCAGTATTCCTATTCTGGAAGATCAAGTGTGTACGGAAAGTGGAGAGTCCTGTTTATATGAGAAACATCTGTGTACTAAATTGTGCATTAAATTTCTAATCAAATGCACTCCTAAGCTGACATTGAGAAGTCAAACAACATGAATAGTCCATAAAAATATGAAAGTTTCCTATCTGACATGGCAACGAAAACCTTCAGCATACACTAAGCCACTAAACTCTATATGATTATTAACTGCTGTGTTACACTTCTTATCATTAGTTTGAAATTAACATATTCAAATGAAAAGTATTACTTACATAAAAATTTGTTGTATCCAGTTTGTAACTATATGTTGGATCACGGACTTCATTGAATTTCTGCCAAGTAGCCATAGTTATTGCAGAGAACCATAGCATTCCAACTATAATAACTTTAGGTCCGTAAAATGTAAGTAAATGCCTTTCATTCTGGAAACAGTATAGATATTACTTTTAAGAATAACATTTTTTAAACATAATTAACTTATTTTATATATTGCCCTCACATTTCCATATACAGTTTAAGACACCATTAGTTATAAAATTTATTTTACTATAATAATATTTATTATAGATTGTTATTCAACAGAAAATTTTTAAGAGTGGAAAATAAATATTTTAGGTAAAAAACTTTTATTTATTTGAAATGACAAAGGGGACTTACTGCAAACAGATTCTTAATATAACTGAAGTTTCTAATTTATAGGTAATAAAATGAAAATTACTTGTCTTAATCCATGATAAATACATAGCCAGAAGAAGAGCAATGCACATAGAAAACTTGCTTGTAAAACTGCATCAATCATTCCTGGCACCCATGAGTTAACCAGAAATGTCATTGGAAAAATAGGATCTACAAACAAGAAAAGCATAAAAAAAGATATAAATTTCACAAGGAACTTATTATTCTTCGCTTCAGAGCACACTGTCACTCCTTTCCAAATACAAGACTGTGTAGTAGTTAACATAATTTATATTAAATGACTGTTTAGGGAGAAAGTTAACTGAGCTTTTAACTGCTCTCATTATTTGGTTTTCTAATTACTATCTGCAGGGGTAGAAACACAAGATACTTCATTCATTAGTTTGTCATTTGATAAAGTTATAAAATTTAGCATTTAACTACAATATGGATCAGCTTGACTAAACATACATTCTGCCAAATTTCATGCATAATTGAGTTTACATATAATTATATAATTCACTAGTTTGAATTTTGGTACAAACTCCTGAAATATAAATAAAAGAGGCCTAATATTTCACATAAAATTTAATTTTGTCATTGTAATCTGTTTCCTCACACTCAACCTTATGAACTAACTGCCAAAAGGTTTATAATTCAGATTTAGTTTTAGAAAGTTAAGTACATTAATCTTTATTTAAAATAGTGTGCACTAAATTATCTATACTTTGACTTAGAATAACATTGATTGCAAACATGATTAATAATTTCAAATATTACAAATATGTAGTATCTGCTAAAACAATATAATGATTATGTACAAACAATATACATACAGAAAAATTTAATACTTTGCTTTATATTATTTTATTATAGCACTAAAAATAATTCTTGTGATGCTGTATGATTAAGACTTTTTTATTATTTATTTGTATGAAGTATTACCATTATAAAGTAGTAATAAAGGTAGAAGGACAGACATCCACTTCTGTTCTATTGACCAATCATGTACAGTAAATCTGCGTAGAGTATGAGCAAACCAGCACTGAAAGGATATAATATATTCAGTTGTTTATTTTAATAACAATTTACATTAGTGATAGATATAAAAAGTTAACATACACCAATAATCAATTATTTCATACTAATGTCAAAGTTTTTCATTTACAAATAGATTAGAATTTTCCTGAAAAAGTTAAAAATTTAATGACTATTACTTACAGTTACTGCAAATGTCATAAGAAGAAATATGAACCGAAACCAGATTTCAATTTGAGTAAAGGCTGGATTGTAGCTTTTAAACTGCAAGGAAATATTAGAAATTCTTAATGGAATAATTTAATATGACTTTAGGCATACACTCATGTAAAAGTATTACTCATGCCATCTACAGAAATATGTATAGATACAACTGTATGTCAATTACTTCAATAGAGAAATTGAATCAAAAATCTATTGTAGATAACTTAATATGACTTAGGCATACACTCATATAAAAGTCCTACTTGTGCAGTCTACAGAAATACAAAATTTAAGTTGGTAACTTAATCAATGACAAGTGATATTAATTTAATCTCAGGCTCTATAATGTTCTATATACCAAAAGAATACACTTTTCTAATGAAATTGTTTGGAAATATTGGGGGAAAATTTTTATTTTTATTTTCAATGTGTGTGCCTGTGTTTGTCCCAAGAAACTACTTTGAATTGCAAGAGAAAAAAATTAATCTAAAACTTACATAGATTGTTACATCACGAATGTTATATAAATGATCGAAACTCTTCAGACCATAAAATTGAATGGTAAGTATATAATGTGTATAGTCAAGAAATCCGAGATGAAGAACTATAAATTCTTGACATTCATGCCTCTCACATATCAAATGACGTGTCCTGAAAATATATGGGAAGTAAAATAATTTTTTGAAATATTGGCTCCACAATGTTATAAAATGTGTAATGTCTCATACCTATTGTGAGCTCTGTCTGCATGTAATATTGTAACTGGTTTATGATCAGAAGTTAGACCTTCTATGGATACACTGACAATAAATGTTTTATCTATAACTTCCTCTGGAACGAAATTAATTTAAAATCAGGTACATTAAAAGAAATAAAACAATGTGTTTTTTAAAAAAATAAGAAAGAAATACTAATGCACAGGCAACAAATTTCTTTATATCAAGAGACAAGCTGAATTTTTTCAGATAGAGTTTCCTCTCCAACCTATCCTTAAATTTTATTTTGCAAACCTTTGAGTGATCACTTATACCTGAATCATTATTTATTCTAAATTCATAAACCCTATACCATTTTGTTTCTTATTACAATTGCTTAAAAAATTAACTTTCATAGGAATCCACTACATTAGACAAATATGATTATTTAATTTTGAAATGATAGGACAATCTCCTGCAATAGTCAAAATAAAAGTTGTAATGTAGTTTTCAACCTTTCAAACTATAAATAAACTTGTACTTAATGGGGGTTTAGGAACATGTACCAACTGCTAGAATGTGTATCTCTCTCGAGTTATTCAGTATCTCTTTGAAAGTTGGAAAATTTCTAGGGTGAGATGGATGAACCAGAATTATGACCGATTATAGGTAATCTAAAATGTAACATATTACTGATGCCTGTTGGAACTTCCCTCACAGGTATTTCTCCCCAGACTGATTGCAGGACTTCCTTTAGGGGGTACCTTTTACTCTCTCTGTGTTTTTTAAGGTTCTCACAAGGTTTGCACCTTAATCTATTATAGGAGGTGTATGTACTGGGGTTGAAGACCTTGGGCATACAGTAAAAGTTTTCCACTGATCCTATAGGATCAATCAGCCAATTGCCTCCTAAAACTAGGACTTCACAGCAATCTCATCTCCTGTCATTCGGAAAAGCATGAGAAATAGAATCCAATATCCCGACCTACCTGATGCAGGTTTTCTAAGGTTTTCCCTGCATCTCTTTTAGGTAAAACATTGGGTATGATCCTTAAACTATATCACAGAGGCCCTAGTCAACCCTTGGCTACCTTGCTCTACCATCCACATTCCCCCTTTTCATTATTATGTAATTAAAGAGAACGAAATATTTTTAAATCCTGTGACTCCTCATCTAAAATGTATTGCAAGACCCATGTTTTGTGTCCATCTTGAAATATTTTGCTTCATGAATTGGGACCAAATTGTGTCAGTAACTGGCATTGGATGAATCTCACAACACACAAATCAATTCAGTTGAACATATTCAACTCATTTACAACATTTTCCATTGGGTTTGGGTACCAAAACCAGTCTTTCTGGGTATTCAACTGGTCAAATAACTCCCATTTTCTTCATCTCTTCTAAATTATTCTTGATTTCATCCATCATGCCCCATCTTTGTTATAGCATATGGAACACTTCACTTCCAAGTTTAATCTTCTTTGGTGCTTGGATATTTCCCAATATTTCAAATAACTCTGTACACTCCACTATGGGATCAACCAATTTTGAAATTTCACATGTATCCCCATTGAACAGTGTCCTCTCAAGCATAACATATTCAACTACTATCTTGAAATATTGTAAGATCAATTCAAATATATATCAATGTGTTTCCAAAGTAAATTGTCAGCATGTTTCACTATAATTTCTATTAGATGCTCAGAAAGAGCTTGCTTTTATTATTAGAAACAATTTGAGCTTAAATGTAAATATCCTTATGAAATAAATTGTAAATTTTTCTTGCAGCAAATCCACTAAATTAATTCCAAAAAATTCTTCTCCCATATAAAAATTAATTTAATTTTATCACTATTTTGGCTGATATATGAATTAAAACCATTCCACCTTCATAAATGGGACAAAGATATAAGTGATAACTCAATAGATTGAATTTTGGGAACATGTACGTATAAGTTCACTGAAAAATATCCAGCTTGTATGTAGTTTCTTTGACACAGTTATTTTTGGCCTCCTTTATACAGACACATCTGTGAATTGTCAGTATGTTTCACTATTATACTATTAAAAATTTCCATTTATGATTATTATTTTGAGTAGCAACACATATTATTGGTGTAATATCTACATTAGCCACATAACATAGCCATATTAGTTCTGAAATGTTTGTATTATACAAATGCTTTTTGCATATATATGAAGCAAGGAAAGAGAATTGGACATAATCTAATTAATTCATTTAGATAGAAAAAGAGGGCAGCAGTTGTCTTACCGTAAATCAATAGAAATAAATGTCAACAGGCTGGGATGCACGAATTTGTCAAAATTTCAAGAGTCTGAGGCCCCTTCTTTTAGTTGCAGCGTTTTCAAGTTGTCTCATAATGTTGAAACACTGTGTCTTGAAGAAGTGTCTCAGAATCTCAGAAATTTGATAAAGTCATGTATCCCAGCCAGTTGGCACATTCTATTGATTAAAGGTAAGTCAACTGCTACTCTGTATCTGTCTTTCCTATATGTATATCATGTAGCAGTAACATAATATGGGAATCTTAAATTTTGAGTTATATCACTAATGAATGAGGTCAGGTCTTACCATCTCGGTTTTCTGTTTCCAGTTTTGCAATCACCCACAGTTGTTGACTATATGTTGACATTGCTGGACTTTTCATAATAAAAGCCTTAGTTGCTACTTCACTCCCATTAACTTTCTTATCTATTGTAGTGGTAATTGGTGGACCTAGACAATTGAATTGGAACAATAATTATAGTTTTCAATTTATTTTATATTATCTGTGTAACAATGTGTCTCTGAAGATTGTTTTTTATGGGGATACCATTATTACATTATTCAAAAATTTAATTTCCATACATTATTAATTCCATGTTACTCAATGTTAGATCTTCAAAATTAATTTATTTCATGTATCATTGCATCATTTACAATTAAAAAGAATAAAACATAATAGTGTTCCTTTCACAGTTGTTATTACGAGACAGGTTCAATAAGTAATGCCTCTATTTTATTTGTCAAGACAATTAAATGCAATTTACACAGGATAAATCCGCATTAACGATTAATTTTTCACTTTTTAAAATACTCTCCATTATTTTGTACAGTTTTTGTACACCATTAATAAGAGGATGTATTCGGCTGCAATAAAAAGCATAGTCTTGCCTCCTAAGCCATCGATGCAGGGACATTTTCACCGTCTCCTCATCTTTAAAACAAATCCCATGATGAGCTTCCTTTACTGATGGAGAGAGTGAGACAATTCATTAGTTGTTACCCAGTGGTCCTCTCAAATGACCTCATCGGTTTGTAGAATCAGCACAGTAACCGGCCTGCTGCTTCACTTTCATCAGTTGATGGCGTTTGCCCTTCAGCTTCATTACAACGAAGAATGCGATGCCGAACAGTTCTGTCCATCATGCTACATAGTTTTCAGCCTATCATGAATGTTAATGGGCATTTCAACTTCCGTATTTAAGAATTCAATCACAGAACACTGTCTAATACATATATCAATGTAGACCATTTTCAAGAGGGTGCAGTGTTGCCATCTGTTGATGAATTGTGCCAAATTCAAAACTTTCACATCACTAATGTACTTAAACGAGAAAAAAAATAGAAGGTATCACTTATTGAACCACCAATGTAGTTAATAATTTTTACAGCAAATGTAATTATTTCATTTGAGACGGAATTCAATAATTTAATGACCCATAAATAATTATGATATTGAACTAACCTGCAAGTCCAATGAAAACACCTAGGCCAAAACAGGCAAAAAACGCTACAAAGACCATGACAAATTCTCGTTTGTGCATAGAATACAGTCGCATTTGGACGGATCTGTAAAGTTAAAAATATTAAATCTCTTTACGAGTGTAAAAGTACTTAACAAACATGAACAAAAAATTACGAATTGTAAGTCCTATTGATTAAAATACAACAAGTATAGATTTCTTAAAAAGCTATAAGAGCTATTTTAATACCATAATATTTTTAAATACCTGAATAAGTGATGCTTTGAAGCCTGCAAATAATTTGAATTAAAATAATTGTGTTATATGAATCATAAATAGTCAGTCATCAGAGTTATGAACTGGGATATGCTGGATCACAAGTGACAAAAAGGTTGATAGAATCATTAAATATCAGTATGTGTCAATGTCCCACTGGTTGGTATATTATCAAAATTTAAAACTGAAATTTGGAAATTTTGTTGCTTAATGCATGATATTAATAAATGATGACAATATTTTTCAATTAACAAATAAACTTATAATATTTATGGTAAAATAAAAAGTATGAAAATTACTTAACATAAAATTATAGTTTTACAAAAAAAAATTCTACTATTTGAGAAACTCTTACCAGGTTAGTATTATAGGGCCTTGAAATACTTGCAATAAAATGTACTTACATAACATAATTAGATTATTTTCATGAGACTTGACATTAGATTACAATACATGAATATATTTATGCACCTCAGTGAATTTCAGTATTTTAAAAAATAAGTAATTAAATTAGAAATAAATTTTTGTTGCCTGCTAAAATATAACATTTTACTCACAAAAATCAAAAACAGGCATGGGATTTTATAATTTATTGTAGGCAAGTAAAATTTTTACATTAATTTCATCAAACACTACTGTAGAAGAAATGGTTACCAAAGGCACTCTAATGCAAGTGAGTACACTTTCCCAAACACTGCCTTTGTCAGCAGTTTACCAATGCAGCTTCGCCTGCATGCTCCAGGTGACGCATCTAAAATAGATCCTGATACCAATAATATGGCAGCTTCTCGTGAGATTTGCTGCAAGCTGATATTTTTCACTGACCATATACAACTCAGGTCAATCTCTGACATGAAACACTCCAATGCAAATTCTGTCTATAACCAATGCTGCAATACTTTACTACCAAAGTCTTTAATCCATGCTAACCTATCTTGTGTAAGCCTTTTCTTTTCTGTATAACTACCACATCTCATATCCTCCCTAATCAGCTTAGAGTATTCCATCCTTTTACTCACTCTTCTGTTCTTACTCAACATGCTTCTCTCTAATGCTAATTTTACAAGACCCTCAAGTAAACCAAGTGTGGCCTATTAATCTCTATAATCTATCCCTTCCCTTAGTTAAAATCCTCCATAATGTTTTCGCTTCTCTTATTCTGCTTAGAATTTCCTCATTAGGTTACTGTATTCACTAACACCCTTTGTTATTCCACAGTTTCCCATGCTACACTCCATTACCTGGGTTTTCCCTCTAGTAATCCTCATTTTGAACTCTTCCTCCAGAACCACATTCAAGCCACTTATTATTATAGTTTCCAAGTTTTCTTCTGATTCCCCTAACACGATAATATCGCCGGAAAACCGTAAGATTTTTATTTATTCTCCTTGCAGTATGATTCCTTTTCCATATTCCGTTTTAACATTCTTAATCGCCTGTTCTATATGTAAGTTAAACAGCATGAGTTCGACTGATTACGGCTTTCTTTTCTTGATCTTCTATTCTAATTACTGCAGCCTGTCTTCTGTAAAGGTTATGTAAAGGGCATCGGTCGATTGCGGCTTAGTAGCACAGACCTGCGACTTCAGAAAAAGTCTAGCGGGGTTAAATCTCACGATCTTGGTGGCCAATTCCCGTCACCTCTGCGAGAGACAACCATACTCTCATATCGTTCATGCAGAATGTCCATCGTGGGTTCCGCTGTGTGGCATGTAGCGCGTCCTACTGGAGAGCCACATGTCGTCTACGTCCATGTAGATCAATTTTTAAATGTTATCATCGTGCCGTAGCGCTCGCCGTTGACGGTGATGGCCTCTCGAACGTCGTTTTCATAAAAAGTACTGATCGATGATGCAACCGGCCCAAAATCCGTACCAAACAGTAACTTTTTGTGGATGGATTTCCACCTGGTGTATGGCGTCGTGACATACACGGTAATTGTGATTGTTTAACATAGGAATTTATCCAAAATGCGCCTCATCGCTAAAGATGATTTTTCGGCCTAAATTGAGGTCTTCTTCCGAACGCTCCGAAGTCCAGTCAGCGAACAAACGGTGGTCATTAACTCAATTAATATGACGTTTCCGAAGCCTGTTGAAAGGAATTCTCCAACCATATGAGCGAGCCCTTATTACCCGTTACAGAATGTTGTTTGGATTACTTCCGGTTGTAATCTGAATTTCAGCAGACTGAAACCCGAAACTTGTTGGTAATCATATTCCGGACAGGCGATACGTACCTTTCGCATCTGTCATGGTGATACGCCGGAGCGATATATCGATTGAATTCGCTAAATAAGTCGCTGAATTGAGAAAGGGCGTTGCGGAACTTGAGGCCCCATCCGGCGGACGGAAGATGGTACGAGTAACCGAGACCCGCACCGTCGAGCTTCGCCATGGCGGCTCAGCCTGAAACAGAATCAACAACTGTTAATGTATCTATATGTATCTATCGTGTTCTATATATTGGTAGGTGGGGGAGAATGAATTTAAATTGCGACAATTAGTAAGGGATAAAATGATAAATTTTTAATTTTAACAAATATGAATTTGTTTGATTATATTTTTAAGGGGACCCTTGCTTACTTCATCGAGAACATGATTGACTCTTTATCTCAGGGAAAGCTAAATGCTCAGTGGGTATATAAATAAAATATGGGGGGGAAAGCGAACACTTTATAGACAAACGACCAGAGGCGGGAACAATAAGGCTGGTACATCACCACGGCGTCCTTGCTGGCTGATGGCTGCTGGGTGTCGTCTCCCAAGCGTCGGAGGTATGCTGGGCGTCGCTTTCTTCACTCCAGGGCTGCTCGTCGACTCGATATTTCAGGTTTCTCAAAGATGGACGGATGGTTGTCAGATTTACGTCCAGTGAAACTTAAATTTTTGTCTGACTAACTATTTGAATTTTGTAATTGATTTCTAAATACGTTCGAAAAATTTTCTATAAAACCGCTTCTCGTCTCGTAGTGCATCCTGGTTTTGATCTCCTCGCCCCGCCCAAATCTCTCCTGGTGGGCGTGCACTTTCTACTTCCTCTGTATGGAGGGTAGGATTCTGAAAATTGTTTATTTCGGCTTTCGGAGGACTCGGGATAATTACTTGACCTGTTTAGCAGGTAGCAGGTCCAGGCGTCAGGTCAATTTTTCCTTTTCCCACGGCTGACCAGATGTATTCCTGGTTGATACCATCTGTCGCCCATGTCTTCCGCAGCCTAGTCTTGACGCTACCTCGTCCAATCATATTGTACTGAACCTTAATGTTTCCGTTTTCTGGCCAAAGAGATGACTGTAATTCGTCATTTAATTAACCTATCCCGTTCATTCATGTTCCCGACTTCGTCCTGCTCAGATCTAAATACTTATATACATTACAAATAATAAATTAAAAATACAATTTAATTAATATATTGTGGTACAAGGCAATCGCGGACCCCAGCATTTTATATGAAAATGCTTCTTTACTCTACAAGATTTAAACAGAGATGTGGCTTGCATTTAAAATGCAAATACCGAATTAAAACATCTATTTTGTATTTAAATACTTTTTTGAGGAATGCATTCTGAATCTTATTTAAAATATATTCCATGACGATATTTTTATTTCCAATTGCAAAATACTTAGGTATTAAGTTTTTCCGTCACCGATCAAATATATATAAATAAAAGAGAACGTAACTACTGTATATTTCGTAAGCGATCCGATTGCCACTGTGGGCTGTAGTGTTCACCACACAGAAGGTTTCAGTGGATCTTTAGAACATTTTGGTTCCTTCCTCCCCCTATTTCAAGCTTAAAGGTCCCACCCTCCTGAAATTTTGAGAAACTCCACAACATATCTCTAACAATTAGCTGCAAGTTTTTGAATTTTTTTCTCGCCAGTTTGCTCGCGAGTAAATTTAAGAACAAGACCTATTTAGAACGTGCAAAGGGATATATTATAGCCCTCACTTCTCCTGTCAAGAGATGTGATTATAAATCTGTTCAAAGTGATATAATGCTTAAATTTTGCCAACATTTTATTTAACTAAGATACTATTTAATCTATAGCCATAAATAAAATTGAAATGTCTGTCTGTGGTTATAAAATAAATGCCAAAATTTAAGTAAAAACTGCTATTTATATTATGCCTGATCATAAATGACTGTATTAAAAAATATATATTATATCTCCTGCAATATATTGAAATATGCACTATTCTATTCGAGATAAACATTCAGACAGACAGACAAAATTAAAGGCAGTGGTTTGCAAACCTGACACTGGTAGCAAATTTTGACACATTTCTTCGTGTCTTTTTCAATGTTTTTTCTTCAAAATTTTCGATATTTAGTAAGTCCCCGCGTGGCCGTATATATATTTCTTATAACCACATTTAAGTCTCCAAAGTGAATGCGGGTTGCCTATACTCTTGATCTGTTCATGCTCCGAAGCACTCCATCTATTGTTGAAGTAGGATTCGCGTCGTTATTAATTTATTTTTGGCAGAGACCTAACTCCCTGAAAAATAATAAACTTCTTTGGATCGTCGATACGATGTATACGTCAATTGGTTTTATTTGTCGCGTCAGGTAAATTTTAATATTTAGTAATTGCTCATTTTTATTGGCTCCGAAACGTACGTTCAAAACCAAGAGGGAGTTATAAGGTTTGCCCTGAAGCGATCATAAATAGATGAAACCGTACTTTTTATATATTCAATTTATTAAACTTTATCAAAATTCTGTAGCTGTTGTTTCGTTTTTAGGGCAAAATAAAAAGAACTAATCTAACGACGAGGAGGTTGCCACCCTAAAATTGCTTTTCTTCTTGGTCAATCCAAGTCGTCCAGAAAAAAAGAACTTGCTAGACGCAGACTCTCAAAAAAAATAATAGTTTGTTGGTGCTTTCAAAACTAATAATGTTTCATTTATATTGAGTCCGATTGAAAAATGGCTGTAGAGCACATGTTTTCGGGTTTCCTGTCTTTTCTAAATTTATAAATTGTCTAGCACTGTTTTGACGTATCCTTTTCAAACAAACTTCATCCTGTTCAGTACATTCAGGCCGACAAATTAAATCTGTATTTACTTATTTAATACTATTTTTTTCATATACTCTCTGTAACAAGGAGTTTGCGAACCTGAATATTTTTCTGCTTTTATACATAAATTTACTTTGAGTTAATTATCAATTATAACTGTCGCACCTTTACAAATTACATCCGTTTAAAAAATATATATTTCAGTTTTTTCCTACGCCTCAGTTGCAATATCCCGGTTCAATCTGAAATTTTGCATTCATTTTACTCCAACCTTCCGCATTTCCGTTTTCCATTTCCCGTTGAAAACTTGTGAACCATGGTCAACCAGAACCTTCTCCTGTTCACCATGTCCCGCGATATACACATTTAAAATTTAGTTTAGACAATCTGTCGTGGTGGCGTTACATTTCGTGAACGTGGCCGAGTACCACGAGAATATACCATGTTCCGTATCGTCCCGGAACAAGCCGCCCATGCTGGTCCACCATAGTCATTTCGAACTTTCTTTTGGGTATGATCACTCGATAAGTCCTCTCAAAATTAGAAGCACGTGGTTTGCAAACGTGACACTGGTAGCACGTTAGGACACATTTCTTCGCGGCTTTTTACATGTTTTTCCTCACAATTGTAGGTGTGGTGTACGTACCCACGTGGCCGTTCTAATCATGAGTGAATTTCAGTATCCTCTCGCTGCTTATTGTTGGAACCAACGAACTCGATTGATTTCACGCCCGGTGATTCCGTTTCAATACTGCGGTAAGCGTCCACTTGAGATAAAATCTCGCGAGATAACCTGGAGATTTGTCTCAGGGTGTTGTTGTCCATTTGAGATCAGTAGCCGCGGTCTCGCGATATTGTTGAAGACTCTACAATCGATGCTGTCTCGAGACCAGAGATTCTACAGCAACGTTAGTCTCGTGACCAAAACAATCCAAATGCGCGTACGGGTCACGAAACCTATCCCGTAGAACTTTTTTCACTTTTTTTATGTTTATATATATAGATGATAGATAGAACCTACTATCTTAGGTTAGATGCACTATGCTAGAAAACTTTGTGGGAGTTTACTCAACAACGTCCCAGAGTTTCATGGCGATCCGATGAATGGTGCAGTAATGCATGAAAGACAAACAGACAAACCTTTGTTTTTATATATAGATAGAAAAAAACCTTTATGTATTTTGTGTGACGCAATAAATGGATAAAACTGTACAAAAACTATTATAGCCTCACAAAAGTCGCGTGTATAGACATACCAACGTATGCTGCCAAATTTAAACGTGCCCTCTAAAGGTTCCCGCCTCTGGTCTAGACTGTCAGTATACACGTCTATAGACAGTTCCTATTCATGTATATACACAGTCGCTCAACTTTGTATACAAGTGTGTACTAGGCCTAAATTATGCAACGCATACACCTCTCTGATCCGGCGAGTTTTCGTGTCGTTCTCCTTAAGATTGAGGATTCTTTAAAAGGAAACCTTTAAAAGGAACAGAGTCTCTTTGTTTTTGCAACGTTGTTGAAACGGTTCCGAAACAAGCAAGAAACAAAGAAAATTCCGTATCTATTGTAACCGTGAAACCCTACCTCACTTTGGTAGATGACACTTGTAAATAGTTTTATTTCCAATTTAGTTTATAAGTGATGTTAAATATCTTTGTAATGCTCGAATATCTGTGTGATTTTGACTATTGTTGTATCTTGGAAGACGATTGTTGTATCGTTGAAGTTGCTGGTTTTGCACACTCTGCGGCTTGGAGAAGTCCATGAAAGAAGGATCAAGGAAGGAACTAGCTGCTGCTGCTGCAAAGAAATTAATTATCCCGCCATCTTCCAGATCGTCATCTTCAGGCAGTCAACAGCTAAAACAACGAGTGACACACGGTAACGCGTGAAATTCACTTCAGTTGGATCCTTCCCTCTCTTGCGTAACAAGCAGACTCTGTGGCAAAATAAGTACCTAAAATTTGTATTTTTACTGTAAATCGTGTTATTGAATCCTCTTCAAGTATAAGCCAGCAGTAACAAGGAGCTCCCTAGATGTAAATAGTTTTAAGTCTAGATATAGATAACAAATTTTATTTTCCAAGACTGATGAAGTAAAGCTGCCGTGGTTATACTTACATTCACTTAAATTTGTTTCATTTATTTAGATAATTTGTATGATTCTGGAACAGGTGACGTCACTCCCCTGATTCATGCTCTCAGTCCTGAACCCGAGTGTGTTCCCACAGTAAAATTGTCCTACGTAAAACGTATTCTATTTATTTTATTATATTCTATTCCGGTAATATTCAACATATCGCGCCAATAAAAACGTCACACTATGTATCGTTACGCAGCCTACTGTCGTCGTCAAAATACTAGAGCCTTGGGTTTCAAGCCTCACTGTGTCAATTCGGAATGACCAACGTTATTGTGAAAGGTCTCATTGTACGCAGAATCTAATGCCATTATACGATATGTAAATGAAAGATTTTTAAAAGCATTTTATACATGGAAATAGGCACGGATTTTTTGTCATTTTTTTATATAGCTCGACTTTGACAACTCATAGATTTCAAACTATTGCTTTAAATGGTCTGAAAATTTAACATATCACAGTGAAAACATTTCCAAAGCTATCCGCAGAGTTTTAATTATCTGTGTTTCTTCCTTTTTTTAAACTTAATTTATTAGATGACCTCTACTAACTCTTGGACAGCGCATCGCAGAAGAGAAGAGTGCCACAAAGATTTTCTTATTCTGGTTTAAAGTCGTAAATATAAAAAATAAGCTTCAGTGATGTAGCAATTTTTTTAAAGTGTAGGGAGAAAGGAAAGGTTTATTGGACTGGGAGGCTAAAGTGGGGCGGTATCCGGCCCCGACCTTTCTCCGGCCCTCTTCCGGTTGTTCACGAATTTTATTTGGAGAAAACGTTTCCAACAAATGTTAAAACCTGATAATGTTGGCCATTCCAAATGGGCACAGTGAGGTTTCAAACTCAGGGCTCTACTATTTGACGACGACAGTGTCTCTTAACTCTCGCTATTCTTGCCCACGATTTATTGTGAGCGCGGATATAATTATCTCCTAGTGCAAATTTTTAACAAATTTGTATTTGAAGCACCAAGGAGACATCCTCAGGAGGTTCCAAACAGAGGAACGAACCGTCGCGACATAATTTAATTAATAAATAATGAGCAATTTTTACCGTATTTTAATACAAGAGATTAACCTGCATCTTTTGATAAACAAATACAATTTTGGTTTTCAACAATTGAATCTGATGATTTTAATTGTTTTCCTATCATACATCAATGTTTGATTTAATTAAAGTAGATTATGAAGTTCCCCAAATGTTTTTCGAACACCTACATACTTGAAATATACTGTTTTGCAGCATTTTCCGAAAAATAATGACGCTTACTGGATCAGAATCCATTTTCCGTGACAGCTAAACCAGTAGTAGCTTTAAAGAAAATTTAAATGATTTAATCAGTGAGTAATTTGAAACGATGATGAAAAATATTTCTGAGCGTGTTTGTCAGAAGAGTTCCCCAATAATTCAAAACAAGGTATTATTGTCTTACTTCAGTTTTCTATAACCTATTTATGCGAAGCTGGATTTACGTATTTTGCCTGTAATGGAGACAAAGTGCAGAAACAGGCTCGACGTCACACCAGATATTGGAATTCAACGTGCAAATATTTTGCCCGATATCAACAAGGTATGCAATTCAAGGCCTCAAAATCATCAAAGTCATTAAGTGATTTAATAATTAATATCTTTATGTTTATATAATATATATAATTTTATATTTAAAAATAATTACTTAATAGTAATAATTTTTTTAAATTTTTATCAGTAGGAATTACCCAACCTAAACAAAAAATGTCTGATTTTGCGAAGTGTCCCATCGCAGAAAAAAATTGGGAAACCCTGCTTTAGGGCATAAGTTTCCAACGCCAATCCGATATTGTAAATCTGGTCAGTTTTGAGTGTTGTCTGGTTTCCTATGCCGGATTTTTTGGGTCGCAAAGATTTCCCCGTAATGGTTCTGTTGCCGCGTTATAACGATCTGTGTAGGAGTTAAGCAACTGCGTGTTGGCTTCATCGATATCTGGGATTCGTGAATTAAAGTTCTGATCGCGCCGATAAGATAAAGTAAATTATATCATGTCCCAAGCTCATAAACGCTTAGTGGTATTAAAGACGCAAGGAAATAAAAAAATTAATTGCCAAATGACGATTATAGGAGGTTGTCATGGACCGTAAATGCTTTTATTTTTAGCGAGTAATCCTCAGTGACGACTCAAGGATTAATTAAATTTTACAACAATAAATATGAAAAATAATAATTACATTACAACTTCGCAATACTCTGCGGCAAACAAAATGACCCGTAATATGCTACATTTCTGTCTGCATAACGTGTAATATTGTCTGGTTTTTTAAAGCGGTGAAATTTAAAACCAACTTGAAATTATTTGTCCTTTGTGCATATTTTAAATAAAGTTAATTTTAGGAACAATCCGCACGTTAATTCAGGGTCGAGCGGTAGTTATCTCAATGGACCTATGATCAAAGTCTTTGAAATTCTGCCCCTTAAATGTTTGTTCCTTAACATTTTCTAGTATTACGCAATATGTACATTTACTACTTTTTTTTAAGAAGATCAATTACTTTGTAATTTTGTTGAATTTTCTCAAACTGCCAATCACGCTGAAATAACTAGATTAACAAAATAACGTCCCATAGTTATTATTTATAAAATTACTGCATTTGAGAGCATTGGACCTCAGGTTATAATCATTCAAACAAAACATAAATACACTTTGTATCTTTTCATTAGTAATTTAGTAACTCTAGACACATTAATAAATAAATATAAGTTTTTATCGAATGGAGATGTTTAATAAAAAAATATAACAAATTCATACCAATACATAAAATTGAAGTATCTGACCGTATATTTTGTCTCGAATCAAAGTAAATTTGATGATTTAAAAACAGGAATTTCAACTTAAATATTCGTAAATATTTAATTTCGATAATGATATTAAATATAAATATTTATAATGATAATGATATATAAATATTAATTCTACGGGAAGGTTTTTTCGTTTACGCGCGTCGAAGTCTCTAAATTGTGTAAATGGGTAGCCAAAATCATGATCTATGCTCCGAAACAGCTTATCGGATTACAGTGAAAATTTCAGAGATTGAAAAAGGGATTTTACTTAAATTTTAGTGTATGTTTCATTTCGATATTTTGCAGAGTTCATAAGATATTACTGCAGATCTTTATAAATCTATTGAATTGCTGCGCGAAAGGCGGCGTGAAAACCAACTGTGAATTAAAAGTCCTATTAGGCGTTCCTGTACAATTCGTCCCTCTTACTCTGTCATTATAGGCGTAATTTTGGCAGTATTTTATGTAATTGACGCCAGGCTATGCCTAATTGCAACTTGGAAATACATACATATAAATTGGATACTGAAACAGCCAATTGGCTTATAAAAACGTATGAAATATGGTGCATTAAATTTCAAAGAGTTTTTGGCGAGATACATTAATTGCTATAAAAGAAAACGAAGAAAAATTTAGCACCTGGTTAATAAGGAAAGCAAAAACCATAGAAATAATATTGTTAACCTATATTGTGAAAATAATCGCAAGTCATTGTAAAAAGCAACTATTAGATCTTAAAATATTTATAAGATTAAATTAAGGAAGACTATTGGAGATGAATTAAGTAGATCCAAAGAACTGAATAGGAAAGGCATATTTATTAATTAAGATGTTATTAATTTTATTGCCTTTCCTTTTGATAAATCTATAAATTGTTTGAAATACGTTGACAGAACCAGAATCTATTATCGATTTTTTGAACACCTCGTAAATTATTGTGGGGCTTTATAAATAAATAAAATATGTTTAAAATAACTATGTTTTTAAAAAAGGAACAAAAGTTTAAAACTAATTAAATCAAACAAAAAGAAATTATTATTATGATTTTTAATCAGTATGAAGAAAACTTTAGATACTTTTAAATGACAAAACAGTATTCTGACAAAGGAAGCATTCATTTGGGGATGAAATATATAAAAATCTTAAGTGGGAACCAATGACAGGATGTCATTTATTTCCAAATGTGACAGACAGTAGAAGGTGAAGCTGATACCTGTCACCCGACAGATCCCTAAAGAAGAAATAAATCAGTAGCTCCAATTCGTATGACGTGTAAAGTCAAAATTTATAAATACGACTGTTTTGACGAATGCAGACAGACGAGAGAGTGCACAATTATCATTCATCCGCGTGCTTTTCTTTTGTCGGACGCCAGTGAACTTTTCGTTTATACTGCGGACTGTATTTACGCTCTATTTCGCAATTTTCTCCGCAGGCGATGAAGTTATAAATATTTCCACTTATCAAGAAACGTTACTTGAAACATCTATTATACTCAACTAACTGGGCGTTTGACACGATGCCCGGGAATTCATTTACATTACCTCGCTACACCATTAAATTCGACTGTAAACTATTTGTCAAAACGTGTTTAAACCGTCAGCGAGACTGTCACATTATTGAAAATATACCTTTTTACGCGCTTCTTTATGAGATTTGAATTACATCATAATCACATCTTGATGACTCTGTATCTTAATCGAGTCACTTATACCTTAAATAATTACAGTAACATCAAGAAAGTCTAATAAATGTATCAATCCCACTAAATATTTTTCGCATATTTATTCGCATGCAAATATCCACACCCCACCCCCAGGTGTGGTGTCCAAGAGTTAGTATAGGTCCAATAATATATTAATTTTAAAAAAAGTAAGAAACACAGATGATTCAAACTTTTCGGATAGGTTTGAAAGGCTTTGCACTGTGATTTGTTAAATTTTCAGTCTATTTGAAGCAGTAGTTTGAAATATACGAATTGTCAAAGTCGAGCTATACGAAAGACAGGCAAAAAAACGTGTCTTTTTTCAGCCTTTTCGCCAAAACGCATGCATAAAATGCTTTTAAATTTTTTTTATTTACATAACACATAATGGCATTAAATAATGCGTAAAATGAGACCTTTCACATGAACGTAGGTCATTCCGAATATGTCATGTAAGTTGACAGTCCGTAGTCGTCCTGGTAGGCCAAGTCTCTTAATGTGCTGCAGAGCCAAAGAAAGTAAAGGAAAGAAGAAACGCGCATCTTGTATGCAAAATATTCCGGTTTCGTTTTAACACACCCGGTAGATTCACAACTATTTTGAGGCTCAACAATAGAAATCTGATGTTAGAGTTTTTCATAACCGAAGCATTAATAAAAACATTATAATTGATCATTTCTGTATTGTCCATTGTATGTTACGTATAATTGCAATTAAATACCGTGCAAAGTAAATTATTAAAATAAAATAATACTTTTGTATACTAAAAAACATATAGGCCACAAGTTAGAAAAAAAATTAATTGAGCAACGGACAAAATTATAAGTATCCAACATTAAGACTGAATGAGTTGTACAATGGATTTGGATCATACACTGCCAAAGTAACGGAAGAGGTATCAACAGGTCTCTTTTGCTCTTGATGCGCGAGTCTTTTGTTTCCATTCAATCCTTCCTAATAAATCACTTGAAAAAATTATTGAAATTATTCTTAATGCTTCGAACAACGTTACGCAACTTATAACACCCTTATTCCGAAAAAGTAGTATTTTTAACAGCCGAAAACATGTGAATTCAATTGACTGGAGCACTGTTATACGAAACGCGTTTAATTCGTAATTAATTTTTTATTATTATGTAATAAATTTTATACAATAACATTGGATTGCGACGGCAAGCTTAAATTAGTACAATATCTCTTTTGGCGCATTTGGTCAAGTTTAAAGATTTTATATACCTAAATATGTATATTGATTAGTATCTGTTCCCATTTTCTCTCATAACTTTCTTAAAGTAATTTACTTCTTCCTCTAATTAATTTATAAATAATAATTACCTGTCAATAATAAAAAATGATTTTAATCTAACATGATGCAAATTGAAATATTATTATTCACCAATTTCGTTCATTATACTGGATTGTTTTAACCTAGGTTAAATTATACCAGGAGTTTCTTCCAAAGTAATTATATTACAATACTCATATACATTTGTTGTTTGCTTAGTACAATAAATAAGTTTTATGTACGATTGTATATACCTGCCAAGTTCTGTTATTATAAACAAGAACACAAATATTTTACCGAATCGTAAACAATTATTTACTACACGTCTACCAACTTCAACTCAAAATAAAATTGTTATGGTCCAGAAATTATTCTGCTGAAAGTTTAAATTTGGGCCAATTTATATAATATTTTTGTTGCCTGTTTCACTTTATCCTCTCATATTGTACCAAATCGTTCATGTAGAATTAATGGAGAGAGACTGAAATAAGCTATAGGTGGTCTTTCATAACCTAAAAACCTATTCTCGGCCAGGGAAGATGATAATTGCTGCTATTTAGAAGCGTTGTTCTAGACTAAATAGTTTGATTTGAAGGTGCAAATTAATAGCAAGATTTTAGAGATTAAGGGGAGAAGTAACAGAAACTTTTCTTTATGAACATATTTATAAGCAATGAAGTATTATTGCTGCAATACGAAATGCATCCTTCAGAAATCACGGGAAAGAGTAAATGAAAACTCTACATCTGTAGATAATCACAACATCAAAAACTAGAGCAAAAGTCTGCACAACAAATAGGCAGTGGCGATAGAAATCGGCCATCTTATGATACGGGACGTAAGATAAAATGTCACACAGATTGCTTACGTTTCTGACAGCCCAGCGCAGGGCTCAGTGATGCTCCAGAGAAAAGCCCATCGTTTCACGAATACAGGCAGTTGTTGCAGTTGCTTCCCTACTACTGACCAGGCAGCCAACACTACGGCCTCGCCAAACTGGAGGGGATTGTCGGCATGGCAACAATGTATTGATCCACTCGCGTGGAGGTCCTTCTCCTATCAGGGTGGTGATACACGATACGAGGACAGCTCTTGTGCTTCCTAGACAGCGCGTCTCTGGCAACACCACCACCACAGCTCACACCAGTGGACTTGGGCCAACAACAACCAAACAGAAAAGGTTTACAACCTTATTTCACAAACAGGCTTCTTTACAAACAATGTTTAATGAGTAGACATCGAATGTTACGCCACTACCCGAACTTCACACGCCCGAAAAAATTCAATAGATTTTAAAAACAAGCAGTTAAAAAGTCAAAAATTCAAGTTGAAAAAAGCGCCAATTTACTTTGCATTCCCCCTTTTCAATTCCCTTCCTATGCTATTAAAGGGGAGTTACCTGTTTCAGGATCACCCTCATGTAGCCTGTTAACCAAAAAGATTAAGATTGAAATTTCATCCCAACGTTTTTAGTCATGCAGATGAAGGCTCTTGTCACTGTTGTTCTAGACTAGGGGTAGCCAAACTTTTATACCTACCAATTTTATATGTATTTAATACATATATGATTTTTTGGCTGTAAATGTCGCAGGGTGCGTGCTGCCCATGACACAAAATTATCTATATTCACTTGTTACTGATTTAAAATTTACCTGTTGAAGTCCACAAATATAGATAAAAAGTCATAGATGTATTAAATAATTATAAAATTGTTTTCTGATAAATTTGTTGCATTATTTATTTATTTATAATTAGCTGTCAGATTATTCATTTTATAACTCCCACCTACTTTTGTATCTCTGTTAGTAGTAAAATTCTCTAACTGCTCTCTAGTTATACAGTATTGGTGTCTTACACTTGTTTATTAGCACCTGTTTAACCTGTTAACCCAAACAAACAAAAACTTTGCATTTATGCCTTAAGCTAGCGGAACATTCGTCTTTCTAAGGACAGGCAAATAAATGCAGTATTCATCCCCCCCCTCCTCACCAATTCATCCCCCGAAAGAAAGCAAAAAATTAAGAAATTATGTGGGACAATTGATATTATCAAAATATAACTAACAACTTTTGTCATTTCGTGATGAATTTAGTTTTTTTTCATTATTAGTCATTAACTAGGAAATCGAGGTATATTAGGTAAGTTGTTCAATCAATTTATGTATAGCGTATCGTTTTTACGTTGAAGGTACAGAAATTACTTAAAATTGTTCTGGAGATTAACAAAATATTATAAATGAAATACTAAGAATGGTCAAAGGTCACAAATATAATAAATTTGATTTGAACGAAAGATAGTTACTTCCAGAAAAAATGATTATTTTCTAATTCACGAGTTAATTTTAAATTAACGTGAGTATTCACAAATGTATTCTATTTAGATTATGGAACTATTCAAAAAATATCAACGTAAAATGAATACAAAAAAGAAAACACTAAAGGTGTTAAGATTTTTCTTAAATTTAATTTAATTTTATTGTGTTAATTGTAATTACAAAACATCTATCCCGTTATGTCCCAAGAGGTGAAGCAGATCGGGAAATATGTAAGTTTCTTTTTAAAAATTAATCAAAAGTATAAGTTCGTTGTTGTAATATTGATATCAAATTAAGTAAATAATATAATAAACTAATGTTTTATACTTTTATGAAGTGATTCTCCTTATTCCATAATTTTACAAAAATTGTTAAACTGCCGTTCCCTTACTCACGCTCATGTTTGCGATAGTAACACAGTTAGCTGGTTCCAATTATCAATGCGTAGCTCCTGACTTGACGGAGGCAAATGTTTCTTTAATTAGGAACGGATGCCATTTATTTAAGAGAATGGGGCCAATTGTCACCCTCTTCCTTATGTTGTGAAGGAAGGTCTGTCTCATTGTCTGAGGAAGTGTGTAGCTGACCATGGCCTCTCAAAAAATACGTCGCAGGTCTTCAGACGTTTTCTCGCATACTTTTAATGAATAACAGGGTTGAAAATATAAGAGAAGAAATGCAAGAATTTTCCAGACAGTTGCCTGTGGGAGTTTTCTCTCGCGGGTATTTCTCCCCAGATTTTCTGCGGGTCTCACCTGACTGCGTTGGAAATGCCTTGTACTCTCTCTGGATTTTCAAGGTTTCTTCATCAAGTTACTTTTATCTATTTTAGGTGTATGTACTGGGGTCGAGGACCTTGGGCATACGGTGAGAGATGTCCGCTTATCCCATTGGAACATTCGGCCAACTGCCTCCTGAAACTTACGGAGACACGGAGAAGGGAATGTTGCGACCCACAGAAAACTCATCTGCCCCAATTCGGAAGGGCGCGAGAATAGTACCCAATAGCCCGACCCACCTGATGCAGGTTTCCTAGGATTTTCCCTGCATCTCTTAGATGAATCACCGGGTAGGATTCTTAAACTATAACCCGGGGGGCCTAGTCAATACTTTGCTACCTTGATCTACTTTCCACATCCCCCCTTTCCAGTTTCCTTCCTATGCTATTAAAGGGGAGTTGCCTGTTTCAGGATTATCGTCATGTAGGTGGTTATCCAAAAAAATCTTTTATACTATTGGAAGACAAAACGAAAATTGAAGGTACATTAAAAGATACAAGTCGTCCTTTTAGATCGCATGTGATCAGAAAGATTAGAAATTTATATTGGAAAATTTATCTCATGTTGTAAATGATTGTGTCTCTTTATGAGGTATGGAATTTTCAATTCTTTAAGTGAATAACTATGTATTTTTCAAATTTATTACATACACGTCATAACTAAACGACTGAAGTGTTTGCTTTGGTATTTTACATGGGGCTAACATCCATCGAATAAATTTACACAATTCACGATGGCAAAAGTTTGCGTTCATTAGGCCTTAAAATAAATTGTTTCTATCTCGTAATTTAGCTTGATTTAGTCATATGCGTTCGTAGAACAATGTTAAAATTTCTAATATGACCATTAGAAAGTTAGTGGCTATTGTTGGAAATTATTTTGTTGACTATCGTTTTGATCCTGACAACAGTAAACAAATCTCCTACTTGAACGACTTTATTTTAGATCTGACTCTGAAGTCCTCTAAGTGCAGTCACCTGCTCCGAACCACACATAATACTTCGGCCAGCGCTTATGTCGGCTGAAGCCACCTTATACTGCATCTTGAGCAAGAGAATTGAATTCTCTATAAAATTTTATTGTATGAAAGACTGGAGTCCGACCAACAAATTTTTGGAAATACCAGCATTAGTAATACGACAGTTTGCGTTTTTTTCTAAACGGACGTAAATTGGCCTACTATTGAGGACCATTCTTTTACCACTTCATTCAACCAAATTTCGTAAACAAACATACCATTCCACGTACAATATTATGCCCTAAAATTTCTTACTCAACTTCAATTGCCATAGATTGCTTCATTCTTTAATTATTAGCAAAGAACAGAAAAATATCCAAAATCCAGGTTTCGAGTCAGAGAACGTTATGCCAAGGTATTTCGAATTGGAAAACTTTTTAAAAAAATATTGGGCACAACAAACACAAGTTTTTGCTCATCGGAACCCTAATATTTGGACACCTCTTCTAGGCTATGTCGAATAGAGGAGAGGCTAACCAACCATAGTAGACGTCTTTTAATTTTGGCTCTTGGCATTGTTGCTTAGAGAAAACGACATGGAAATTGCAGCTGCTGCGCCATAATTGTTTGGAACTATTTCGAATCCTTTACGACGCAGACACAAACAGTAAGAGCTTGTATCTTTTTAATATATATATAAAAAAACAATAAACAAATAATTACCTAATATAAAGCAATTTAAACAAATTGATATTTATCACGCAAATAATGACAGAATAAATAAACATAATTTCCAAACACGAAAAATTTATGGATTGAGAAATCATTTATATAATAAAGAAAAGAGTTATGTTGAATACTATTATGTAAACTGTGCTATATTCGTGTGCTATCAAATTTCAAATGAGAAATCGTCACTCTGATCTCGGACGTTGAACTGGACGGGTGTGAACAGTTATTCTCGTCTCTCAAGTTAAAGGGGACGGACGGGAACCGTCAATCTAGTCTCGTAGTAGAAGATGGTCTAGGGCGACGCAACGGTACGCTGTCAAGCTTATCAATCTTCGACTCCTACGGAGTGTATTTCGTCCAAGGTTTTACCCGAGATTTTAAGAGATCTGATTGCTTCACTGTGCAGCCGAAAATTTTAAAAAATATTTTCTTACTTAAAATTGTTAAAATAAATTTTCCATTTATCGCTTTAACTACCATTTTAATTTTATTCCAAACTCACCTTCTTACATCATATATAACCTCAGTGTTACATTTCATGTATCACTCAGTCTAAATTTATCACTCTACCTCCAGCAGATATCCAAACAAAAATTAAATCCACTTTATTATTAAATTTCAGCTTCTAATGAGCACTTCTGCCTTGTCAGTATGCTGGTCTCTACTTAAGAAATGCATAGTAAAATGGATACCCGAATATATGGATCCGTATAATTCCACCTCACAAAGCGACCAGGTTCCTTGTCGCCAAACAAGCGGCCCAGGACAATTAGCTGTTGTCCCAGTAAACAAAGGCAAAAAGACCCGACACAAGACGTCTCGTTGCTCACAGCAATCTTACGAAATACTACGTCTTAATGTAATGCATTTGTAAGCAAATATAGAAATGTTTTCAAAAATGAAATAAAACAAAATGGTATGATTGAGCAATTTAATTATGAAATACATTTAATAGTGTACAATAGATGTTTAAGTTAGCTTAATAATAAGGCGTTGAGATTCCGTAATCACCACCATCCCCATGGCCTCCATGGCCGGTATCCCCACCCCCAGTGTGGGCGTCGCCAGCCCCAGCCCCACCCGCCGCCCCATCTTCCACCCCAGCCGCCGCCCCATCCTCCCCATCCGCCTCCCCATCCAGGATAATAACTCCCTGCAGACTCCAGATCTTGCGGCAGGTCCTCTCCAGTGGCTACCGCGGGTTCCGTCGTTTCCGTAGTTTCCGTTGCTGTTTGTTCAACTGTCGACAGTTCAGACGTGAAGCCCACTGCTTCTGGCTGCGCGGGTAATACATCCAAAACTGCTGAATGTGTCACGTAAATGGCCGATAAAAACAGCAACTGGAAACACACAGACGTTAATATTTATATAGTTAAATGATTTTATGAAAGTGAATTTATTCCACAACAAAAGAAAAATGATAACTCTTCTATATACAGGTTTCAAAATTGCTGACGATGGTCCCGAATGCATTCTCCGGGAATTCATGTACATTAATCCGCGACAGAATTTAATTCCACATTAATCTTTTTGTCAACACTTGATTAAAAAACACGGCGAAAATGTAACATTTATAAAAAATTACCTGTCATCCTCTACTTAATGACAGCTGAATTTCGTCATAACCATCGCTATGATTCAGCATCTTAATAGAGCCAATAAATGTACTGTTACTTAAATAACCACATACTGCAGAAATATACACAAAATAGTCAGTTAAATTTATGAAGGAAAAATATTTCAACCGTCTCTTCCACCTGATTAGCGTGAAACAATATACAGATACACGAAAAATAATTTGAGGGTTCTTTTAGGAAGGCAGGCTACATGAAGTTTCTCTTCTTTGGAGGCTGTCCCCTATAATGGCATACGAAGGGATTGAAACGGGGGGAATGGGGAAGGTAGAACAAGATAAACCAAGAAATATCTTTCATCTGCGCTGCGACTTGAAAAACATTTTGCAAATTTATAAATTAATTTAAAAGTATTATTACTTCAATAAAATAACAGTTAATTTTAGGCATTATTTCAGGTTTAACAGCAATTTAATGATCTCATTTGAAAGGCTACGTGAAGTAATAGTCCTTAGGGTAGGAATATTTTTGACTTAAAAAGGCTGAAGCAACGAGCCCAAAGCTTCAATAGATGGGCAGAACACTTCTCTGGAGTGACCACCGCTTAAGACAAAAAATTTCCCAACAATTCGATCAATGGTATGGGAGCGTATAACGGAAAGAAAGTGTACATTGCGAATCTCGCCATTTCAGGTAAAATCCATAGGAGTTCAAAAATGTTCGTTAGGGCTGACTTCCTCCACTGGTTTTTCCTCCTTATTGGCTCTTGGCCAAGGATGTGAAATTAAGTATCCCAGAAGCCAAGAAGTCCTTGGACAGTCATGGGCGTCACAGACGGTAAGACTTGTTTCTTGATCCCATTGGACCAATCGGCCAACAGTCCCCCCAATCTTACCGAGGCATGGAGTCGAGTTTGTTGCGTCCCTACAACAAACGCTGTCTCCCGATATCGGAAGAAAGTGTTAGTAGTAACAAATGCCCGACCTACCCTAATTCAGGTTTCACTATGGTTCTCCCTGCATCAGTTTTAGGTGCATCACCGGGTGATGTCCTTAAACTACAGATCGGGGTCCCTAGTCAACCATAGGCTACCTTGCTGTACATTCCACAACCCTCTTTTCATCCCTTCCTATGCTTTTAGAACAACCAAAGCGGATAACCTTCACGTAGCCTGTCTTTCTAAAAAAAAAGCAAACATTGTTTTCTATTTATATAGATGAGGTGAATGAATGGAAGCAAGGTAAAGAAGATACAATGTATTTTTCTCAATATTGGTTCTCTGAACCTAAAACCAACATTACGAAGAATTTGGGGTATTATTGTCAATAAACAGAACTATTATGATCCATAGACGTAATCGGGTACCGTTTTGTTCAGTTTTGAGATTTATCAAGTCTTCGTTACAAAATATTCAGGACGTCCATAAACTGTTTCTACAACGTTAGACTTTATTATTTAGAAACCTATGCGAGACAATAACAAATTGTTATCAAACCGGAACATGAAGTTTTTTCACGGGTAGCGTCCAGTCAGTATTCCATTTATCCCCATAACTGTTCCACCTTCTGCACCGTTTTTAAATGCACGGAGGCTGTACCTTGGTCGGTACAGTAGATCCCTTACAACTCCCCTTAGAAAAAAGTCTAGTGGTGTGAGGTCTCGTGGTTCTAACCGTCACCGACAAGGACCATTCTTGTCAATCCACCGACCCATAAACTATCCATCCAGAAATTGATGGACAGCCCCAGCTTGCTGAAACTTTGAGCCACCTTGTCACATGTTGAAAATCTTTAGTTATTATCTCGTATAATAATATAATAGTTATATCTCGTATAATAATATAATAGTTTTAAAACTCTTGAACTGTAATGTTGGTTTTATTACCAAATACTTACTGCATTGGAGTGTAAAATGTATGATAATATCGAGTTTATAAATTTAGATGCCATAAAAGCTTATAATCTTTTCATTTCTTTTTTCATACAAGTAATAATTTCTAATAATAAATAACTTTTCTTTCTAATATTTAAGTGATGTTTTAAACTGCGCCGTTCTTACGGTGATAATGATAGTTTCTCTGGGGAAATTATCAAACCAACAGTTTTCAACAATTCATAAAATAAATAATTCAAACTTTAATAATTTCAATTTATATTACCTAAAATTTATAAATCGTTAGAAACACTAACTTTTTTCAACGAGACCAGACAATAATTTATCTTAAACTAAATTAATAATATCAAATAAGAAAATTTTAAATTGATTACATTGTATTAATCTTCGTTCGAAAGTTATGAAGACTAAGACGTCAGCGGAAGGAAGTACAATAAGGGGGAATAGTCACTTCCATTTTCTTTATACTGATTAACACCTGTTCAATCAGTTTACCGAAAAATAGGGTATCAAAATATTTATTTTAATTTGTTCTAACGTCTCTAGAGACTGGAATCTCAATTATCATAATAATCAATTCCAATAAATAAAATTTAAGTGTCTGTTTGTCTGGAAGAGGCTTCCAAACAGGTCAACAGATTTCAATGAAAAATTGAGGGGTTTAAAAAACGAGATTTAATTTAAATATTAGTGCATATTTAATTTCAATATATTGCAGAAGGCAAAATATTAATTCTATGGGAAAATATTTTCGAATCGCCGTGGCGTGTAAACCAACTGCGAGTTCTATTGCGCGTTCGTATATCATTCATCCCACTTACTATATATTGTTGCAGCAGGCTGGGAAAAAATAAACTTCTTTGGATCGTCGATACGGCGAATACATAAATTAAAAAATTGGTTTTATTTCTCGCTTCAGGTAAATTTAAAATTTAGTAATTGCTAAACCTCTTAATTAAAAAAACAGGTAATGAATAATATATGTCAATAGTGATACCACGTGTTACTCCACGTGGCATATTCGGAATGCGCCCACAGTCAACCCAGTAAGCCAAGGCCCTGAATGGACTGCAGAGTCAGGTAACAATAAGAAGTTACATAAATGTACGTAGACAAACGTTTTTAAAATACTATTGTGAGTTTAAAAATTAAGAAAAATGGTTCTTAGGTATAGTTGGACTCGGTAGGTGTTGTAGAGATACATTTTTTTAATTTTTCACATAAAGAGACATATAATCCCACATTTTTGGCCTGGCCGTTTGAATAATTGATTTAGGCATCAATTCATGCGCAAGTTCATTGCGTCGTTGCTTGGCATTTTTTTCACATTTCGGATTGCGGAGTTCTGTAATATTCCGTGTATTGTAATTGCGTGTCGACTGAGTATATAATTTATCGATTAAACATTGAACAAATGTAGTGTATTTGAAATATTTTGTGAAACTGTGAAGTGTACATTTATACACATGTTAATTCGGCGGAATTAAACCTGATCTTGGAAATATATTTTCTTTTCAGAGTTCATTTACGCGGTTTCGATGACAGGGGGCGTGAAAAGGTAATTTTTCAAAAAAATGTGACGATATATCTGATGACTTAATCACCAAGACATCATTGTCGAATTAAATACTGAGGACTAATATAAATGAAATACCGGGTACCCTGTTAGTTAATTATAAAAAATAAGCATAATTTATAAACACATTCTTCATGTCTATATTTCGTCTTATAAACATTAAGATCACAGGCGCCAAACAATTCCGACTTTAATATTGAATATTTCCAGCTACTTACCAATGTAAACTTCATTTTCACAGAGCTGTAGTATTCCTTTGAACTGTAACCTGCATCTAATAGTTACCAACAGCACTGAGAGGCTTTATATAGCAGCGACGCTCACGGGGAATACCTAGTAACAACTAATGAACGCTAAAAGGATTTATGTCCTGTTTGCTTCAATAATTTGCACATAGTGAGTCTATTCACATTTGGTGGATTGACGACCTTTCAAGGACATTGAATCTTACACGTAATGCACTATTAATGGTAATACCCAAAGTTATATTTCTTACTCTTATTATTACACAATTTATTGTATGAGTATGGTATGGTATGAGTGAAAACTTAGAAAAATGCATATATTTGTTGAAAAATTAAACTTGCATTAAACGCTAAACATTGAATTTAATACATGATTGAAACGGAAATTCCACTCATTAAACGGTCTCAGATATATCCGAAATTAAATTAACACGTTTGATTCTTTTAACCTCGAGTCAACAAGTCGTTCAGAATAGGCAAGTGTTTTATTCTCAATTGTAAATTAAATAAGACTAACTGGAATGGAATGACAGTCCGCAGTCGACCCGGTAGGCCCAGACCCTCAATGGGCTGTAGAGATAAACAGGAAAGGAAGGAACTGGAATGCAAAGGCTTTGATCTCAGCTGTGGAATGTATTCATTCACAAACTTACGGATATCATCAAACCTTGGGAAAGAATTTTGGGCGTGTCTGGAGTCCCATGAAATTGACCGAACTGAAATCGCACCGCGGACCACGGAGATTCATAATTTAATACCGCTGACGACTTGTAACAATTGTTGGTTTATATTTTAAATCTTAATCTCCTCAATAAATGACGCTATAAAAATATTAGAAAGTGAGTGTGATGTTTTGTAGAAAGTTATTAAAAATAATTTTCTCAAGATAATAGGAAATTTCAATGTCTCAGCCAGAAGATGCGCGGTGAAAAAGCATTACACTTTTCGGATTTTTAAGACATTTATTACCCCGACTATTGTCTAAATTATCTTTATGAGATATCATATATACTATATTTTATTTAAAAACCTTTTCAAAAAATACGAACTTTTAAATGTTTTCTTATAATACCCTATTTCTATTATAATTTAATTTTACGGCTTTTTAAAATGTTCTTTAAAAGTATTAATGATATGTCTTGACGAAAGTTGTATTCACTAAATCAACAATAATATTTTAATAGTAACAAGATTAATTATAAAATGGAGCGTCGTAATATAAAATTTAGTACCTACCTTACATAGTTTCGTCAATAATCGTAAGCCAAAATAATAATTCAATTTTTTATTTAATAAACGTAATAGTAATTACAAATCCAGACAAGTTTCTGTACTGTTATACAGTGTGCATTTACATATTGTTTAGCAGGACAATTTATTTGAGTGATATTTAAATTAATAGATTTGTCTTTATGTACCTGTTGATTAATGTTTAACCGGGCTGTCTACGCATAGAGGTGGGGCTAGGTAAGGGGTGTAAAAAGCTTTGTGTCTGCTAGAACCATGTCCGCAGGAAAAACGACACAATTTCGTCCACGGTTTAACACTAGATTTTAAAAGATCTGATTGCTTTATCGTACAGCCAAAATTTTGTAAAAATATTCTTAGTTAAGATTGTTTCAATAAAATTTGCATTTATCACTGGAACTAAGCTTTTAATTTGATTCCAAACACAACTTCTTACAATGTATATAACCTCCATGTTACATCTCATATATTACTCAGCATAAATTTATCAAATTTGTGATTGATGAATTTAATTATAAAATACATTTGATAGTGTAGAATAGATGTTTAAGTATGTCTTTAATCACCACCATCTCCAACCCCCCCAGCCCAAGCCACCCCATTTTCCACCCCAGCCACCCCATCCTCCCCACCCTCCCCATCCTCCCCATCCAGGGTAATAACTCCCTGCAGACTCCAGATCTTGAGGCAGGTTCTCTCCAGTGGCTACTGCGGGTTTCGCCGTTTCTCTTGTTTCCGGTGCTGTTTGTTCAGGCGTGAAGCCCACTGCTTCTGGTCGTACGGGTAATACATCCAAAACTGCTGAATGTGCCACGTAAATGGCCGATAAAAACAGCAACTGGAAAGACACAACTTTAATATTTATACAGTTCAAATGATTATATGAAAATGAATTTATTCCATAACCACAGATGAAAAATGATTACTTGATTTTGTTATATCTTCTATATTCAGGTTTTAAAATTGCTATCGATTCATTTATATTAACGCGCGACAGTATTTAATTCCACATTAATCTCTATATCAACATTTGACTACAACACAGCGAAAGCGTAACATTTAAAAAAAATTACCTACGTCATCCTCTACTTAATGAGAGCTGAATTTCATCATAAGCATCGCTATGACTCAGTATAACAAAACAGTCAAGGGAAATATATTTCAACCATCTCTTCCACCTGATTAGTTTGAAGTAATATACAGATCTAGGAAAAATAAATTTGAGGGTTCCTTTAGAAAGACAGGCTACATGAGTGTTATCTGCTTTGAAGGCTGTCCTCTATAACAACATTCGTCGGAATGGAAAGGAATGTGGAAGGTAGAACGAGATAACGAAGAGGTGCGCCCTAATTTCTATTATCTGCGCTGCGACTTGTAAAACGTTTTGCATTTTTATTAACCAATAAAACAGTATCATTACTCAAGAATATGTTAGTTAATTTAGGCATTATTTCACGATTAAAACAATTTAATCATCTCATTTGAAAGGCTACGTGAGGTCATAATCTTTCCTGTTTTAAGACATGTGATGTGGGTAGCACCACTTTTTAGTTGAAAGGGGCGAAGGAAAATATGATTGTTAATTTCCAAATTAAGAAAAATGTTTCTTAAGTATAGTTGGACTCGGTAGGTGGCGTTTGCTCCCCACACATATATTCATATATTAAAAGAATAATTTCCCCTTTTTATATTAATTTTGTAAATAGATAATTATTATGAAGGGGGTTAGGCTGTTTACTAAACCGACGACAAGCAAGTAAGATCGCGTTTGATTAGTATTAAATTAATGTCCAATTGACTATATCGATAGCCAGGAAAGAGGAATAAAATCTGTACCACTTATGGCAGGTCAGTCCTTGGGACAAAGGCCTGAGTTAGCGACAAACATCTGGTTGTTACAATAAAGATCAGGCCATCCCAAGAATTATAAGGGACGACAGACCTGCTCCTCAGGCCATCCTGGGGAGAAAGTTCACACACCCCGCCAGGCAGGACACACATAAGAGGAGGTAAAACATATTTTTGGAGAGAGTGGACTGGAGTGGAACACATTACGTTTTGAGAGAGATTAGAGATTACATTACGTTACTGAGGAATAGTGGACGTCAACAGGAAAAATAAATTATGCTTCAAGATCAGATGGTGCGAGCATCGACGCAGGCCGAAGAAGGTATCATCACCAGATCCAGATCTACAAGTCGGTGATGTACAAGATTATGTTTCTCGTCCCTGGCTTGATTGAGTAATTTAAAATTTTCGATGCCCAGTTTTTGTTTAAACCCACATATGCCCATTATACTCTTGATCTACGTTGAGTTTTTAGTAAGCAGTCGGCCCTAAAGTTAAATAATGTAAATATGATTAACATTTAATTTAATAAAATTGTCCACTTTTTATATAAAATCCCAATTTATCTTTAATAATTCAATAATCACCCTGTCACCACAGTGTTGTAGAGATACATTTTTTAATTTCTCACTTATATAAACGTATAATCCCACATTTTCATCCTGACCGTTTGAATATTCTGTTGCATCAACACATGCGTAAGTTCATTGCGTCGTAACTCAGCTTTTTTTTTAGATTTCGATTTCATATTGCGGAGTTATGTAATATTCCGTGTATTGTAATTGCGTACATACTGAGTGTATAATTTATTGTTTAATTTGACATTGAACAAATGTAGTGTATTTGAAATATTTCGAGCAAATGTGAAGTGTACATTTATACACATGTTAATTTGGCGGAATTCCATCTGTCCTCGTAAATAAAACATTTTATTTTCAGTGTTCATTTATGCAATTTCGATGATAGGGGGCGTGAAAAGGTAAATTTTCAAAAAATCGTGACAATCTATCTGATAGAGATGGGCGATCCGATCGATATCTGATTCAAAGAACTAGCTACTTCTGCGGAATGAGTGATCATTGAATCGTGAGAAAAGAGCTGTAGATCTTTAGATCGCTCCTGCGATCCGAGAAAAAGCAGCTGTTTGAATCACTCACTCACGAATCAGATCGCGGAAATCAGAATCTTCTTCTTTCTGGATACCTTATCGTGGGATAAAATTAAATGAAGTGGCATATGCATAAAATATTGTACCCGAACGTAAATATTAAGTTCTCTTATCTGATTGTGCAAATATAATACCTATTCTGGCTAAATCTTATCCTACCCTTTTCACTTTACTCTCTCAAGATCGCTTCACACTACATTGTTCTTTTACTAACATCATTAATAATTAACTTCATTTCTTATAATATCAAAGTAAAATTTGGATCAAGTCCTTAATTACGTTAAATTCTTCTTAATATTAATAAAAAGTACGTGTGTACAAAATTTTGGTGAAGAAAAACCTTTTTTTATTTGCCTGGCTGCTTTAGATCTGTGTAATAATTTTTATTCAGTGCCATAACAATTACATTAAGTATAAGTATATGAAATATTGCCAGTAATTTTGTTCCTCTTGAAAAGAAAAATCGAAATCCATTAGTGACCATCCAAATACCTCAATTATTAAAATAAATTTCATAGAGACACTTATTTAATTTTATAACAATTTATTTAATTATCGATTAATAACGAAAAGTGTATATAATTTTTTTCAATAAATTATTGATTCATATATTCACTAGAAAAGCATGTCTACATTCATAAAAACATATTGGTAAATTGGGCGTGGTGAACCGACTTTAATATTGAATTTGTTCATCTACTTACCAATGCAAAATTCATTTTTACCAAAAGGTAGTATTCCTTTGAACTGTAACCTGCGTCTAATAGTTACCCAACAGCACTGAGATGCTTTATATAGTAGCGAAGTCGGAGGGAATACATAGCATAAACTAATGAACGCTAAAAGGATGTATGTGCAGTTTGCTTCAATAATTTTCACATAGTGAGTCCTATTCACATTTGGTGAATTGACATCTTTCCAAGGATATTGTTTCTTACACGAATGCTCCGTTAAAGGTAATACCCAATGCTATATTTCTTACTATTATTTTTATTATATATATAGAAACGAATCGCCGAAATGTATGTACGCGCATATTGTTGTGTTCGTTACTGTCAGGACAAGATTTATTTGTATAAAAATGTTTTTAAGAAATAGTAAGGATAAGTTTTTATAATCTCATAATATGAAAAGTGAGTGAGTGAGACAGACGACAGTGGAAGACATCTTCAACATATTAACAAAACATTGACATATTGACACTTCTATTAGCCTCACTTCATTTCCACCAAATTTTGGTCAATTCACTACGTCAAAGGAAGAATTAGTATCGAAAAGTTCCCAAATATTGGCGCAAATTACAAAAATGCATGGTTGAGCGATAGAGCCATTTTAGCAGCAAAAAATAAGGATGTAGATGATTTGATTTTAAAAATTCAGAGTCAAACTGATGGACAAATGCATTCATTTAAAGTTGATCGATTCCAGTACCGTTCCAAATTATTCAACTGAATTCCTAAATTCATTGGATTTGCCAGGATTACCGCCACATAATTTACAGCTCAAGCTTGGCTCAGTCATAATCATGCTACGCAATCTGAAACAACCGAAATTGTGCAACGGAACAAGACTCGCTATTAAAAAAAGTTATGAATAATTTGATTGAAGCTACTATAATCATAGGAAAGTTCAAAGGGGGGAAGTGGCTTGGTATGGAGTGTCAAAAGTTTTGTATCAGCCAGGAGCACTTCCGCAGGAAAAACGACACGTTCAAAAATATACATTTTCTATGGGCTAATATGCTGACATTGGTTAAGCAAATAAACTTTTCTTCGCAAAACTGCACGTTTACAAGACACTGCAAAATTTGCCAATTTTTATTCACACGGGAAACCATAGGATTAAAAGCTCTTGCTCATTTAAAGACACGATAAAATATTGTAATTTTAGAAGAAAGACAAGAATTGTAAAATGTCGGTTCCTGGAATGTCGACTCGGATTAGCTCAGTGGATAGGGCACCCGCCCGGAAATAGACAGGTCCGGTGTTCGAGTCCCTGGTCCGGTCGACAGTTTTCCATTCTTGTCTTTCTTCTAAAATATCTATACGCTCCTGATTGAGCTTCGGGTGAAAACATTTCTACTTCCCTAGACTATATTGTAATTCTTGTATTAGTAATTGTAAAAATAAATGTGCAAAATAACCCTAAGGGAAATCTGAATACTTGATTTCTTCAGATAAAGTAATGAAATGAGCTTATAATCAAGAGAAATTTTATGGTACCCAATCCTGTATATAGTACAAAAATTATCTATTTTGTCTAACTCGTGATATGTCACAAGACAGAGTAATAGACACAGATGTATTTGATTGCTACAGACACAGATTTAAATAAACTCATGAGTATTCTACGTGAAACTTAAATATTTAGTTTACTGCCAATAACATACAGAAAAGTAATGTGTTTCGTTTTAATAAAATAGGCTTGCAGGTTGACAATAAATTAAAGTGGAACTTACACATTGATCGTCTTGCTGGCAAACTTTGCTCAGTTTCTTACTCACTGAGAGTATTGTTGCATAAAATTGACGGCAAAAGAGTTCAAATAGTTTACTTACTTACAATGTTACGGTATTACTAATTGGGGCCAATGTTCTCGTAATTTGGAGCTTTTCAAATTGCAAAAAGAGGCATTAGAATGAAATCAGGTAAGTTTTATGGAGAAACTTGCTAACTTCTGACCGCACCTAGCTTTTAAACATTAGAAATATTAAATTTGGTAGACGCAATGTGAACCTTTCCACAACCAGCGCTGATAATCATCCCTATTGCATAAATCTCTAAGAAGCCTTCCTGAAAACGTACAGAAAGTCAAATATTATATCACATGTAATGTTAAACGTTATATAATAATTAATTACTAATATAACCTGTACAAAAAAATATAAATCATTGCCTGTTGCACAGAATCCAGTAGATTATTCTGGGATTTCCATCTTTAATAGACTGCCACAAGGGTCTAAGCCTTTATCACGTAACCAAAGTCAATTTAAAGCTGAGCCATCTTCATTTCTCCTCAGCCGCGCATTCAGTTCGCTAAATGACTTTATATAAGACTGAGATCACAATCCTCGTCTTATGTTGCTGCATAATATATTCTAGTAATTAGCTAGCATTAGATACTCATCTAATATGATGTTATTTTATATTATTAGGCAAATTCAATTGATTGTTAATAGTTAACAGACAATATTTATAGAGGAAAAATGTACATCTTGACTTTTTTTTATCACATCCTTGATGCTTAGCTTCTATACAGGATCTACGGAATCTGACTTATTATTATTGTTGATGTCATATTATTCAGACTGGTTATCGCTCTTGCCAATAATTTAAAGATTGGTCGAGAAACTTCTACTCAAAAGATCTTCCAAGAAATTAAATTAATTCCAAACTATTACCGGTAATTTCGCTTAACACAAAAACATTCGATTAGTAACCAAGTTCACAGAATTACTGGCGTAGTAGAAAAATTATAAGAAGGAAAATTGACGTGTAAAGTGCTATTTACAGATGTTACACAAGCATTCGATAAAGTGTTGCATCAATTGAACAAAATGTTGGCAAGGCAATATGTAGAAATAATAACATCATGGAGTCTTTCGAATCAATCAGAAAGAATAATTCTCTGACTTAAATACAAGCAGGAGAGTCGCAAGGAAGTGTTCTTTGACTAGTTCTGTATCTGATTTTTATCAGTGACATTTCAAAATTGTGTTGTTTTGTCCTTAGACTAGACTGATGCAACCCTCCATGCTAACGTATCCTGCACAAGCCTTTTAATTTCTACATAGCCACTACGGCCTCCTTAATCTACTTAGCTGCTTCCATCCTTGGCAACCCACTTCTGTTCTTACACCACACATGCCCCCTAATTCTAATTTTACAGGGCCCTCGTGTCTCAAAACGTGGTTTATTAATCTATCCCTTCTCTTGGTAAAAGTCCTCCAAATTGTTCCAAAAATGCCTACAACATTGAAATAACTAGTAAAAAGCGCTACTAATACCGTATTTGAGTGGACCAGAAAAATGTATCATTAAATTTAATTAATTGTAATTCAACATTCTAACAGATTTTAGGTTAGGATGATTCACCCTTCATCTCTGTAAATAAACGGAACCACAGTACCATACAAAAATAGTTAAATATAGAGGTATGCCACTGGATACGAAGTTAAGATGGGAAGAACATGAAATAAATAAATAAAAATAAAACATAAAAGGATTCTGCTCCTTGGGCAGCATTATAACTAGGGATAGTATAAGTATAGTAGATATAAAGAAGTAGGATATCACAGGCAAGAAATGCTTTTGCAAAAAAGAGGAATTTACTTACGGATAAAATAAGTGTGAATATTAGGAAATCATTGCTAAAAACGTTCGTATGGAGTGTGGCGTTATATGTGTGCGTAACGTGGACGGTAGGAGTTGCAGAAAGGAAAAGAATAGATTTTGAAATGTGGTGCAATAGGAGAGTGCTGAAAATCAGATGGGTGGATAGAATCACTAACGAGGAAGGTCCAAACAGAATAGGGGAAGAGCGAACAATATGGAGGACGTTGACCATAAGAAGTGATAGATTAATAGGTCACGTTTTAAGACATGAGGGTCTTGTGAAAGTAGTATTAGAGGGAAGTGTGTTGGGTAAGAACAGAAGAGGGTGGAAAAGATGGAATACGCTAAGCTGATTAGGGTGTGTGTGTGTGTGTGGGACGTGCTAGTTATGGGGAAATTAAAATATTTGGCAAGATAAGTTAGCATGGAGGGTTGCATCAGAACAGCCTTAGGACTGAATACCACAACGACGACAATTTATATTGCTCCAGATTTACGCTACTTGTATTAAATTCAAAATAAATTCTGTTTGTGTTCATATTATTCAGAAACTTATTCAATTTTGCTATGATCTTATTATCAACAGCTGTTATTTGTACTAGTAACAGAACGTAGTTCCGACACACGTGATTACTTTATTATACATTAACGTTCAAATACGTGAATAATTATTGTAATACGTCAATCCATAAGATCAAGTTATTGTAACATATTATACCAGTTTTATCCTTTCAATTGTAAAGTCTCAGTTGTTATCGTTTGCGCGTCAGTGTGGTTTGTATAAGATATAAAAAACGTGATTAACCCTTAGAAAAATTTGTCAAGCTAAATTTATTACACCGTTCACTGTTCGCGAATTTTTACACCGGTCTCGTCGTGGCTAAATCGTCGTGTCTACATTTATTTTGCATTAGTGTATTCATTTTTCCCTCTTTGATTTTCCTGCTTCTGTTCGCTTTTTTAGAAAAATCCATGACGACATTCTTTCGTCGATGTCGACAGGAGATGCATACAAGGAAATGATTTAGAGTTGTGACAATGGATATTTATAGTGATGAGACATGCAAAATGTCTCCAGGGCAGTGGCCGGCTACCAGTGCAATTTTAATGGCGCTCGCGAAAAAATCACCGAGTGCATGAAATGCGTTTTATAAGTGAAGAAATAAAATAACTTCCCCTAAGACAATGAAGTCCATTACACATTACATGTGGCAACGCACGAGCACACGGCGAGTGAACTACTTTCAGCCAAAAATCTGTCCATGTATGTCGTTGTCTTTCTTATAGGAAACTAGCAACACGTCCATTGTTTCCCATTGAAGATTGTTTTACCGGACCGAGGACAGATTGACTGGCACTCTAGTGTGAATCACCATACTGCAGGAACATGATAATTATTTCATAACATTACCGTGCGTGATTCTTTCAATCTTGCCAACAGACTAGTCTAAACGTAAGTGACATCGTCATTAAAACATTAATCCTTTCGCGGACAATATGCAGTCATGTCCCTATTTATCAACGTAAAATTGACTGCATATGCAGTTCTATCCGCGAAAGGGTTAATTTGCAACTGTTCTCCTATACATACACAATGTATCGTGTAAAATCTTGTTATCAGTAGCCAATTGATTTTTTAATCTTTAAAGCTAAATTTAAAAAATATACATAATAGTAGTAAATAAAACCCTTCACGGTCTTCAATTATTGGCAACTTTATTCAGAAACTTTCAGCCTTTATACTGGACATATTCATCTGTATTATCTGACGTTCAAGGACAAGACATTTTACTTTGCTCGTTACGTGTTTATTATTCGACCAATCTATTAAATTCTTGTACTACATTATACATAATATTTTAAAAGATCAGAATGGAAAAATCTCCGTGCGGATGGTCTAACCACTGAGCTAGTCCGAGGAGGAGACGCAAGGACCGGTGCGAGCTCCTCCCACCCGAGCTGAGACTCGCCTACAATTTTCTAATTGATGATTCATCACACTATTCACAACCTAGTTGTACAAAATCAGACAAGAAGGGACATTGTGTAAATTGATCGAAGGTGCACGATTTAAATTCAAACAGAGAAGCATTGCTTCAACTTGAGGCCATGAAACTGAATCTAGAAGTTCAGAATGGAAAAATCTCGACCGGACCGGGAATCGAACCGAGAACCTCCAACTTTCCGGGCAAATAAAACTATAAAAAATGACCGTGGGTGAAAGAAATCAATCGACAGTGTGAAATGTAACCGTGAGTTGTTGAAGAATCAATATTACCTTCACAGATTTCACCAACATCACGCACCAACAGGAAAGTAGATGAAAGTGAGTCGAGAAAAGATTTTTTTAATTAACTCATTTTTCTTACAATATGTCCCACACGGCCAATAAGTAATTACTATAGCAGTTGAAAATACTATACTACTATGAGTTGAAGGAGGTGTTTGTTGTGAAGCCACTCCTTCAGTGTTTATCTCTAGTTAGATAGCTAATGTTAATAGTAATACTTAGATTCAATTGAGCCTGTACAGTAGGACCTTGAGCCTGACTCGTTTCAAGTACCACACCTCTTTCTAATTTGCGAACAGTTTCTTCGCATGCACATTGGGATGCACTTCAGTCACAGGACTATAGTTCATAATAAACCGGGTAATTTCGTCCTTCATCCACAGCATATGTAAATCTCTCGCTATTGTATTCGGAACAAACCAAGGTCGTTGAAAATAATACTTTGTTGTGGAAGCGCTGTAGTATTTGCTGTGACACACTGTGTCCGTGTGTTCAGATGGCTCTCAGAATTGCTTTGGACAACAATCACTTGTTTTGTGTGGCTGAGATATTTTGCCAGTCATCCAATACACCTGTCGTAGTTTTATTCCAAGTTGTTTCCACTTCCTAAACACGTAAGACGTCTTTCGACATACATGCCCTAATATTTTGTTTTTCTGCTTGAGGCAATAGTTGACCGCTTAACAAGTATCTCTGTTTAATATAAATGCTACCTTAATTGATGGTTATTCGTAAGATAGCCAAGTTTTGTAATACATTTTGGAGATCTTCTGATGCAGCTGTTGGTAAGGTGAGTATTGCAGTATCAGCCAAAGAGCATCGTAATGTATAGGGTTTCTTAATTGAGGCGGACGATGTTTGTGGCATGTGGCGGATTTTTTTGTTTTGGTGGCGCCTGTCTAATCAGTTGTTTATTATCTAGTCACTGATACCAAATCACCATGGCAAGTTACACGATTGAGCAGCACGTCCAAATGATTAAATTTTATTATCAAAATGAGTGTTGATTAGTAAAAACGTTGCTCCTATTCTAGGACAGATCGCGGTGGCCCTTCAAAGTCTACTCTTCAATGTTTGGTGGCCAAATTCGAGACAACCGATTCGGTAAACAATCACCCAACACCCGTACGTCATAGAAACGCCAGACCGACTGAGGACATCGGCGCAGTCCGTGAAAGTGTGTAGGAGAACCCGAGGCAGTCAATTCCTTTCCGTGAAAAAGGAACTCGGACTTTCGCAGACTTCAACTAGGTGAATTTTGCGTTGCGACTTGGGCCTACACCCGTGCAAAATCCAACTGACCCAGGAGCTCAAAGTTAATGGCCATAGGCAACGCCGTTTGTTCGCTGACTGGGTTTCGGAGTGATTGCAAGAGGACCCCAATTTTGGCCGAAAAATCATTCTTAGCGACGGGGCGCACTTCTGGATGAACGGCTATGTTAACAGACCAATTGGTCCGTACTTTTTTGAAAACGACGTACCACAGCTGCCCATGCCCAGAGCCGCAACACTAATATTTTCTACCAGTTCTTCACACTAACCTTCCTCAAAGCCGTATCCCCCCCCCCCCTTTCCGATTCATAGATGACATCTTCATGCTATGGACCCACAGATCAGATGGCTTCACAGACTTCCTCAATGACCTCAATACAAAATTCCCCATCAAGTTATTTCTCAATGTCGACATGCAACTAAATTCAGGCCTGATTACCACCTCTGTCCACAAAAAACCAACTAATACCCTTCAGTACATCTACTTTTCCAGTTGCCACCCTGAACACCAAACGATCCCTCCTCTACAGCCTAGCCCTTACCAGAACTCGCATGTGTTCCAAGTGGGACAACCTAGCATTACATACCGACCACATTTTCAATGCTTTCCATGACAGAAACTACCCCATAGACCTCCTCCAGAAACAAATAACCCATCTCCTTTCCACTACCCAAATAGTAAATCCCACACAGAACCACCACCTCTTTTCTCCGCCTGGCCTACAATCCAACCCTGACATTAAACACATCCTCCCTACCATAATACCCACCTGTCCACGCCTTTAGGAGTTCGCCTAACCTACAAAATATTTTGGTCCAATACTATAAACCCCCATCCACAATTACAGTAGGAATAGATGCCATGTCTGCCCTATACTTCAACCCATCACAACCTTCTATAATCCCACCAATAACACAACCTACAGAATTAAAGACAACATAACCTGCCTGTCCTCCCATACTATCTACAAAAGAAACTATACATTCTGCCCGCCTTCTATATTCGCTAGACAAAGAGACCCCTCCACAAACTGATTGCCAACCACCACAAAACAGGAACTTTTATTTCAATGTGTCTTGCAGTCCAGACAAGCTCTGGACTCAATATAGACTGTAAACTTCCCTTTGCCCCTGCCCAAATTGACCACCCATAACAGTACCTGCACATATATTTCCATTGGAGTGTGTATTAAAACCTTGATATGTGGTTGTATTTATATGTAGACCCCTTTGAGGATAAATGTGTGTTAACATGCAGATGTTTGTATGCATCTCCCCCATCAATTCTTTGCCTCTTCCTTGAACCTCATTGAGAGAGAAAGTTGGTGGCCGGGTGGGGACCATTGTTTATATGCAAAAGCTATCCGTGCAGCAATTTTTATGTGCTCAGTTGACGGCTGGATGTCACAGGAAATATCTTCCTAACCTTCCGATGAAGGGGACAGTGCCTCCCACAGAGCAATTTTTACTGCTCAGTCAACAGCTCCTCATAAATAAAACTTTTTATTTTCAGTGTTCGTGTGACTTGATTGGGGGCCTGAAAAGGTAAATTTTCAAAAATGTAATGTTCTTGTTGATGGTTTCATCACAGGTTGAAAAGGAGATTACCACCAAACTAAATACTCAAGTGGCTAATATAAATGAATTACTGAGCAATGCCTGGCACCCAATATTTGCTTCACTCTCAAGGTTTTTTCATAATTTTATTGGTATTTTTAACATTGCCTAACTGCTCCTTATAGGACTAATGGTTTCATTAAATGACTATAATGAATAATTAAGCAGACACCTCAGATATAATCTTCAGTTAACAAACTGGGTCAGGCTTGTAAAAACACTCAACATTTCCGTGGACATAGCCTGATTACTGTGTCAAAACCTAACCAGGTTTGTTAACCATGAAGATTTTATCCTTATTATACACCGGGGAAGTCTACGATCTTTAATCATACACCTCATTCTATTCCAATATATTCAATTACTGTTTTAATTTAATAAATATGTAATTACTCTTAAGTAAATATAATTTATACAAATAAAGGAAAAACGTACAGGAATGATTTAAAGGATTATCTAATATTTATACCAAATCCAAATAAGTTTAATTTTTATGAAACATCAAGTTTACAAATGGAGATAATTTTATATTTCATACATATAATTTAAATGAATAAGATATCACAGGATTAATATTTAAAACTTTAATGTATATCTATATAATCTTTAAGCTTGTACTGTGCTAGTTTTTGCAGAGGCCTTTGTAGAGGATGAGCAAGAAGTTTAGCCATATTATCATGAAGCTTTGTTGCATTTCTTGGTACATCAAATACATAAGAAAACCCCTTCTCATCAAGAGCATCTAACACATTAAAAATTTCTTCACATTTGTTGTTCTCTGTTGGTTGTTCATGGATGTATAAAAGGTCCAAAGTAAAATATGGGGAAGAAGTTAACACATTAAAAGTATCTCGCCCTTGTTTAAATTCTGGTATGCAAAATGACCTACTGTACAGTAATATCACTCTCAAAACATATCCTGGAGAAAGACACATTCCTACGTCATTCACTGCAACTGGAGGTACCGTAACATTCTTAGCAATGACATCAAATAATGTGGACAAATTAAAAGTATCATTGGGTTTTGTTTCATTCATATCCTCTAACAGGGAAATAATGTCTCGAGGATTGTTTGTGAAAGTGCCTAACCACTTTGCATTGTCAGCCTGTAACACAACTAATGCAAATTCATGCTCAAGGCTCATTATATTCTTACTGTACATAAATATTTCCACAACTCTTTTAACCATAAACAAGGGAGAATATTTTGAGCCATGACCAAGTTTAAAAGGTGTGTAATCAGGGTCCTGAGCTAAATCAATGCACAACACAATTCTTTCGGGTACATTAAGTGTGGGTAAATTTCTGGAAGGAAGTTTTTCGGAATCGTCATTTGAACAATCTTCACTAATCACTTCACTAGGTGAGGAACGTGACTTGTTCGTGTTATCATTTTGTTCGTTGTTTAACGACTCATCGCTGGAAGACACGTGCAGTATAGGGATATTTTCATGATTAAGATTAATTTTGTCATTATTTTCCTCCTCGTTTTCCATACTCACAAGTTCAACACTTCTGTTTATTAAAAACAGTAAATTCTAAATATACAGAAAAAGGAAAGCAACAATGATACAAGTTTACAACTCAATTGCCGAAGCAATATTTCACAACAAATCGCAGCTTCCGCATAAAATTCAAACAATTCTCTTTGCTCTGCAGGCACATAGACTGAAGATGCTATTAATCGATTCTATCGCTATGAAATCGATCACAATTTTGGAATATTACTTTATGTTTGTTAAAATATTTAAATTCATATTTAGTTTGAAAGAGAATCTATCAATATATCTATTGACTAGTCTAAAAATTATTTAAAACTTATAACAAAAGTTTGTAAGTGGAATGCACGTCAAAATTAATGTTTTCTATTGGTGACTAAACATGAATCGAAATAGATGTCGATTATCGAGGATGAATTTAAACTTGTGTTTACTGTACAATCGTGCCAATAATTGTACATTACGATGTTTTGAATTTATGTATTAAATAAAATATTCTACTGTCCGCAATTCTACCAAGATTATGTTAGAACTACAGCAATATGGCAGCAGTGACGACGACGAGACGGAAAGAATTAAAACTTCTACTGAAGATGTAACCTCACACTTGAAACCACTTGGATCTGGAAATTCAATTATTACACTTCAAAATAAAATGCAAGTCTGTTTAGCTCCTGCAGTTGTTCCAATGGTAAGTACTCAATAGCCCTACCTACCTGATGAATGTTTTCTAGGGGTTTCCCTGTATTTCTTTATGTGAAACACTGGGTAGGATAGCTCGGGGACCCTAGTCAATTCTTGGCTAACTTGCTCTACCTTCCACCCTCCCCCCTTTTTCAGTTCCCTTCCTAAGCTATTAAAGAGGAGTTGTCTGTTTCAGGATCACCCTCATGTATCCTGTTAACCAAAAAGATTAAGATTGAAATTTCATCCCAATGTTTTTAGTCATGCAGGTGAAGGCTCTTGTCACTGTCGTTCTAGACTAGGGGTAGCCAAACTTTTATACCTACCAATTTTATATGTATTTCATACTTACATGATTTTTTGGCTGTAAATATCGCAGTGTGCGTGCTGCCCATGACACAAAATTATCCATATTCACATGTTATTGATTTAAAATTTACCCGTTGAAGTCCACAACTATAGATAAAATGTCATAGATGTATTAAATAATTATAAAATTGTTTTCTGATAAATTTGTTGCATTGTTTATTTATTTATACTTAGTTGTGAGATTATTTATTTTATAAGTCCCACCTACTTTTGTATCTCTGTTAGTAGTAAAATTCTCTAACTGCTCTCCAGTTATACAGTATTGGTGATTTATACTTGTTTATTAGCACCAGTGATATCGTAGCCAATGTAAATAAAATTTTACATTGAACTTATTTATTTTAAATATGCAACTGAAATGAAGAAGTATTTAAATTAATGAATATGAAAAATTTTGGCATATATTCCTGATGTCAATATTACAATTTTAGTTGTGAAATGTTAATGGAATCTTGGGTTCATGATATCACTGTTGATACTAAACTACAAAAATATGCTATTAAATAAACTTAGTTTGTTGAATAGCTTATGTTGGCTACATTTTATCATTGAAGAAAATATAATTTTTATCAATATATATTTTTTAAGGGTGCCGTTGACACGTTGAGACCTATAGATTCTACAAGCAAAGAAGTAATGCACAATCCAAAATATGAAGAACTCTTTGCTCCAGACGTGGGACCTGAAAATCCATTTCAAACTAATCAGCAACGGGCTCCAAAAAATATGCTATCAGGATTTGTGGAGCAAGCTCATATAAGTGATTTTCAATTTGAAAATCAGCGCCGAACTTTTAACAGCTTTGGTATGATAAACTGTTACATACTATCAAGTTTTTATCTAAGGATTAGTCGAATTGAAGTGTACAAAATTTAAAAATTATAATTGTATTTAAGTATTTACATACAATTATAGCTCAAAAAATCACAGTTTGCAATTAAAAGTCTATTTTATTCATACTTAATGCATATATATTTCTTTACAACTATTGAAAAAATATATTGTTGTAATAGTACACATTTATTTCCTGAAGTTCTACTTTGTAGTAATCTTCTTTCTTTCTTAACTTATTCCTGTTTTACTATCTCATACTACATTTTTATATTACTTATATGGCAATTGTTAATTCAGAAACCTTCCTGTAGGTAAAACATCATTTTGTGATGGAGCTTAGTATTAACATATACTTCATTTAATTAATATAAAAATTATCAAATCCATAATAATTGTATTTACCTCATTTTTTCAGTATTAAATATCAATTTTATAGGCAATTCTAAATTTTCGATATGCTACATAGAGATATAGATTTGAACAATTGATAAATTTCTAATAAGTGTTCCATGAAAATCAGAGCTCCTATGTTAACAGTCAAACTAAAATTTTACAGTACTGTGCTATTATACACAATAGAATCATCAAAATTCAATTCATAGTGTTTGTCTTATGTGGAGCAATGAGTAAATTTGCACTATACTGCACTGCTTGTTATCTTTAAATATAGTTGGAGTATTTTTTATCAATGAAGCACAACAAATAATTAATATACAATTACATTTAAAAATTAAACTATAGCTTTTTTGGCTCTTAATTACTCAAACTCATTCAAAATATTTATTCAATTCATGTCTTCAATTATTGTTATCACAAGTACTTAAAGTTGGTCTAATTTTAATTTACAGGCTATGCACTTGACCCTACTGTTGATGGAACAACTGAAGCTGGATCCCAAATCATTGGAGCTACTGATGTAGCAAAAGAATCGGAAGGAAGAACTGTGTTTGAATCATCTAAACAACGTCCCTTAGATAAGCGAAAAAGAAATAAAAATGACAATCCTTCTGATATTGAAGGATTTTTAGGACCGTGGGGAGGATATGTGGATGAAAAGAAAGTGCTTAAACCAAATGATGTAAGTACACTTCCTGAAACATATTATTAGATTGTCAACATATTATTTTGTATGCTGTTAGTTAATTATTAATCAGTTAGAAAATTCTGTTGTTTAATATTTCACCTTGTTGATAAAGCTACTATTATTCAAGCCACTTATTTCCATTTATGTCTTTGCTTTAATTTTTAGGAAGAAGCTGCAGAATTGGAAGAAATTTTAGCGAAAAGACAAAAACGAGGCAAGCAAGTTGACGATAAACCACTAGAAGAAAAAACTGTCTTGCATAGTATGTATCAAATTATTTGTTATTTGGTTCATTTTTATTTTGAGTGTTTCAATATTATGTTACTTATTTACTCAAAAGAGTATATTTAAATGAGACTGAATCTCCAACACATTCAATAAATTTGTTTACCCTTTTTGATCTGTTATAAAGATGCATTCTAGTAATTAACTTTATAAAATGAAGATCTTTTAAGTTAAATATTGCTAAAACACACATACACATAGAACCTGTGTATAATTCAGCAGAAGGAACTGTCTTTGCCTTCTTTTGGAGCCGATTCTCCCATTTCAGTCCATTGTTTTGACTGTTTCTTCATTTCAGGTGTGAAGTGCTGTACCTGTTTCATCTATGATTTTGAATTGCAACAAAACTTGTATTTATTGCTGTGAAACATTGCCAAACATTCAATTGAAACATCATCACAACATTGTTTTGTTCCATTGTAAGAAAGTGTGACAATATATCTTTCTCACATCCAAATTCCCAGGCAATTTGTGACATACAGCACTTAAGAAATGTCTACTTGTCTGCTAGGCCACGCTCTTTCATTCATTGTTCTTCCAATTCCATTTTGTGAATTTTCATTACCATCTCTGGCATTGACACTACAATTAGTCAACTACCACTATTTGTGTATTTGCAGCTCATACTGCCTTTTTAAAACTCTGCAACCCAATATTTTATTGTTGTAAACAAATGATTAGATTCTCCCAGAGTAGAAATTAGGTCTGCTTTGTTATTGATTGGACTGAGACCTTTCAAATAAATATATTGTATCTCATAATGATGACCAATTATTTCATGTTTACAAATACACTGAGTGTGTTCACTATTGATGGCTGTCAATGAGACAAACTTAATCTTTATAAGGTTTGTACAGTAGACCTATTTTGTTTTCACACATCAACCCTCAAATTACTTGTCAGGTCAGATGTGTCTGAGACTACCCTCATATTTCTTTCAAGTATAATAATATTATTGAATTGATTACTTTGATATGTGCTCTAAAATTACATAAATGTCACTTTTATTATGGATATTTTGATAATATAATATTTCAATATGTACATTTTTTTCTTATTTCAGTCAAAGACCCTGTTGATTATCAAGGAAGATCTTTCCTACATGCTCCTCAAGATGTTGGTGTGAATCTTCGGTCAGATTCACCACCAGAGCGATGTTTTCTGCCTAAGGCACACATCCATACATGGCAAGGACATACAAAGGGTATTGCTGCCATTCGCTGGTTTCCTAAGACAGCTCACCTTTTACTATCATGCAGCATGGATTGTAGGGTCAAGGTAAGTATTTTATTGTAGATTTCTTAGTTTCCTTATTGACAGTAATAGTTTGACTGTCAGTTTATTTTTTGGGGTGATCCAGAAACTGGTAACTAGCATAGGAATAGAATTGAAAGCGTGGGGATATGTGGAAGGTAGAGCAAGGTTGACTAGGGCCCCTGGTCTATAGTTTTAAGGATTCTACCCAAAAGAGATGCAGGGAAAACCCTTAGCAAACCTGCATCAGACATCAAACAAATTAAAGGCTTGAATTATTAAAAAAACTATGAAAGGATGAAAATTGTGTGATTACCTTAAGACACTTGAGGGGCAGGCAGTGTCACTATTACAGTCAGGAAGAAATGTTTTTAATATGTTAGTTTCATTTCTTAGAAGAGATTGTAGGCTGTTTGTACAGAAGGTCAAAATAGCTGATTTAGATGAAACTTCAGTACATGAAAAGTAGCAATGTTTATCCAGATATGGAGTGTAAATATAGTAAATGTCATTCAAAGTCAAAGCTGTGAAGATTTATTAGTTCTGTTAGTCCTCTGATGAGAAAATAGGACAGGTCAAAATGATTCAGCTACAAATATAATTAGAACATTAATATAGTAAATACTTACTCTATATATAACTATTAATTCGAAAACATTACAAAAATAAATAATACAGATACAAGAAAGATTAGGCATTATATATAATGTAAGAATAAGAATTATTTTATGTCTTCTAAACATCACTTCACAAGTATCTAACTGGCAGTTCAGACAATTGTTCATTATAAATTTGATGAACATAGAAGATAAATTTATTTTGGCACACATTAAAATAACCAGTTAATTAAGCAGAGAATTTCATTAATTCAGATGTTTTTGACTTCAATGTTCATGATTTGAACATAAATTGCTTAAAACTTAAAAATAAATTATTTCATCTCATACTTTCGTAAAAATAATATAAATAGACTAGTTCACAGGATAATAAATTATTATATTTAACCTGATATGGCCATGTTCTCATTTGTATTTAAGACTGTAATAATCAGCAACCAGCTATGTATTACATGTATGCTTTCCTAGTGTAATAACTGGATAGTCTTCTTAGGATTCCAGTCAGGTAAACTCAGTGACTGCAGGTGACATTTTGATGACTGCCCATCTTATGACTTCATTAGAGTATGATGATGGACAGTCATTCAGACATTGTGTGCTGTTGACAAGTTTACCTTAATAAGACTATATTCAATTATGAATTATTTTACAGTCAATTTTTTTCATCTGTGATTGTAGTTCCCATCGGTTAATGTTATTTGAACTATCTCAATATATGATTGCTTTCTGTTATGCCAGTTGTGGGAGGTGTACAATGAAAGACGCTGCATTCGAACTTATTATGGCCATCGACAAGCTGTGAGGGACATTAGTTTCAACAACAGTGGAACTCAGTTTCTATCAGCAGGTATTTCTTTTACAATAAGTGCATAAACTAAATCAAGCCTTTATCTTTATTTTTAGTCATTTAAGTGGTATTATTCTATTCTCAATCTTGATACATCGTGCACCAACCTCTTCATATCACAGTAACATTAATCACCCTTAATTCCCTATTTCATGTATTACTCTATTATTTTTATTTGTGACCAAGTGCTTCATCTCAATCAATTCCATTTGTATAATTTTTTAACGTCTGTAATAATAATAATAATAATGTTAAATAAGACCATTAACAATAAACATTGGAAAGCAACATTACTCAAATAATTTACAGCCTGTTTCATTATTATTTATGTTCTCTTTCCAATGTTTATCTATTACTTGTTGTATTTAAACTTATTAAATTCAGATTGTAGATATCCATTTCCTGTTTGTTTAATAACCATCTGTTAAGCTCAATGAGTTTTAAGGCCGAATTGTTAATCTGCTAGAAGAGCATTTCCCAATAGGTGTCACAAAGCTTTTCTGACACATTCTCACAAACAACCTACTTCCAGCTTGGAGGAGAGTATTACAGGCAAGTCAATGGTGTGGCAATGGGTTCACTTCTCTTCCCGTCCTTTGCTAACTTTTATATGGAATGTTTTGAAGAAGTAGCCCTAAGAACTGCTCACTTAAAACCAATCTACTTTTACAGAGATGTGCACTATTCCTTTGTTATCTAGCCACACGGTGCCAAAACCTCTCAGGACTTCTTAGATCACCTAAATGGGAAAAATCCCAATATAAGGTTCACTATGGAAGTGGAAAAGAAGGGAAAGCTTCCGTGCCTGGACATTTTAATTGGGAAAAGGCTGGACGGCCCTCTTGGATACAATGTGTACAGAAAACCCACACACATGGATTTATACCTAAATGCAGGTAGTTTTCACCATCCCTCACATAAGACAACAGTCATTTCCACTTTGGTACATAGAGCCCATATGATATCGAACCCCAGAAAGCTTGCCAGTTGAATCATTTAACTTGAAGGGTTGTCTGCACACAAACGACACCAACCAGCAGATTGGCTACACGCTTAAGGGGCATAGAGTCCATGATGCCTAAGAAAAAAACAGATGAAAGTTCGAAATAAGCTATGCTCAGTTAAAGACAACATTGGCCTCAGGAAATCAGGATTCTACTAAATCCTCTGTTTGTGTGGTTTGAAATATATTGGCCAAACCCAGTGGATCAAAGATGAAGGAATGTCTGAACACCAAGAGACTACAATTAAAGCAGCTGGCCAAGTCAGCTGTGGAAAAACATGTGCTAACAACTAGTCACAGTATAAACCTCTCAAAGACAAAGATACAGATACCAGTCAACAAACAATTTCTGGGATAGCATTCTAATGTAGGCTATGGTAATAAGGACTACTCACAGCGGTCTAATCCATAGGAACACTGGTTCACTTCAGCAAGGCTTGGAATTCAGCACTGGCCATGCTACAGAGGTCCTGTGCACCAACTGATGAACTGGACGTTGTGGGGGGGAACACCGTCTAACAGATACGGTGGTGTGCCATGGTTGCTGGAGGCAACGCTGGCGGTTGCAACACTTCGAAGTGGCCCGCCTACGTACCAGGGCCAATCAGAGGAGCTTAAGCTTAGGATTTCTGAGGCATATAAATGACTACACCTGACTTAAATGGCACTTCACCTGAAGAAAATGGCAGTGACAGCAATCACAACGTTGTGGCAAACAAATGTCGATACCCGAGCGGAATCCAGAGAACACTTCATTCATCAACTACCCTGGAAAAACCTACATTCTCTATTATCTGTCAGTTGTCCCTCATTATTTATCAGATCAGTTGCGTACTCTGTCCTACTTCCTATATCAGCCAAACTAAGCAACCTCTCCCTGCATTGCTAAGAACTGCAGCACTGTCAAACTGTCTGAAACCAAAATTCCCTATAGCTGATAATGCCAAAAACCATAATGTACATTCTCTTATTTTTTTCCATTTCTGTTACTTTTCCATTGTTGTGACCTTTCCTTAAGAGAGTTGTTGACTTTGTTGGGTGTCAATTGTTTCTATCTATTGGCCATGCATTTTTGTATTATTTTGACTTTATCATCTTATATAGATATAGACAGAAACTGTTTAGTTTAGTGAACATAAATATTCCAATGATACTGTGCATATAGCTACTGCAGATGTAAATATTTTTTTCAGCTTATGACAGATATATAAAACTATGGGACACTGAATCTGGACAATGCATATCTCGTTTTACAAGTCGGAAAATACCTTATTGTGCTAAATTTAATCCTGATGAAGATAAACAGCATTTATTTGTAGCTGGGACGTCTGATAAAAAAATCATATGTGTAAGTGAAACTTAATTTATCCAAGTTTGAAGAAATGTATTTTATGTTAGAGAGCAAAGGCTTTCCCAGTGAATTTTTTTCAAACACAATTCTCAGGTTTCAACCCAGGTCAAACTTTGTTTAGACAACGTTTCAATAGCAAGCTCTGTCATTGTCGTCACCCTACCTGACGATGATGGCGGAGCTTGCTGTCGAAACGTTGTGTAAACAAAGTTTGACCCTGGTTGAAACCCAAGAATTGTATTTATATTTTATGTGTTTGTGTATATATTTTTATACCCGACCATATAAATTTATTTATATTTATATATACAGGATGTTTCAAATATAGAGGACATCATTTCAGGTAAGCATTCCCTATATGTAGACAATAAAAGTAGTTTATTACATGTGTCCAGAAATGCTTGGTTTCTGAGTTATGGTCCTTCAAAACAGCGATAGTCACCATATTCAGTAGTATGGCTTGTCAGTACTAGACTTGAATGTTTCTGATTATTGGATAGGTAGAGGTAGCCCGATAGCTTGGCCTCCGTGTTTACCTGAAGTTAACCTTATCTATTTCTACTTGTAAGGCCATTTAAAAACATTGGTGAATTTATCCATGGTGCCTGGAATCAAATTGTAGCAAATTGTGAGATAATTATATATATCACTGGAAATATCTTCCTAACTTTCTGGTGAAGGGAACAGTGCCTCCGAAAATATAAGAACTCCGACCCTCACAAGGTGTCTACCATCTATGAACCTCAGGTAAGCACCTACTTTCTATCTCTCATAGGTGGTAGACACCTTGTAAGGTTTGGAGTTTGTCGGCTAGCCGATCACAGGAAATGTCTTCCTGACTTTCTGATGAAGTGGGCAGTTTCTCCGAAAATTCAAGAGCAGATTACGTTGGGTTTTAGTTTTCCATTACTTGTAGGAGATTCATTTAATGTAACTAAATACACAATTTTTCTCTTAATTATAGATTTTATTTATTCATTTATTTGTAATATTACATGCCTTCATTTTATTTTAAAGATTTCACTCTAATATAATAAGATTTTTAATTTTGTATATTGATCTTTCTTTTAACAGTGGGATGCACGATCTGGAGAAATAGTGCAAGAATATGATAGGCATTTGGGAGCAGTAAATACCATTACCTTTGTTGATGAAAATCGCCGTTTCGTTACAACTTCCGATGACAAGAGTCTTCGTGTTTGGGAATGGTGAGTTCAGTTTAGCAGTACTATCATGTTGCCCAAACTATTAATGTTAAATAAAAATCAATTTGATACAGTTGAAAACAATTTGTGTTATTTTTAGTTAAATCAAATAACTAATTGTACATATATTATCATTTCTCTGTTTTGTGTAGAATTATCTACAATTTTATAATTTTATTAGTCTGTAAAATGTTTTGCACTCATGATGTGGAACTAATCTATTAGCAATAGTGTTTGAATTTCCAAAAAAAGGCTATGGTTTAGATAGCTACCAGCTGGGTGTCTAGCATTGCCCGAGAATTCATTTATATTAGACTGCTACAGTTTTTAATTTGACAGTAATCTCTTTGTCAATACATGATTATACCATCAATGAGGGTCTCACATTTTTAAATTTTTTCTTTTACAAACCCCCCTACTTGATGGATGAGAGCTGATGACTCATTATCTTAATCAAGTCATGGTACCATTTTGGGGATATTATCTTCATTGTAAGGGTTACTTGATTTGGGAACACAAAGACACACACAAACCCTTGCAATGGTTTTTATATTCATATAAATCCAACTTTCAGGTTTTTTGTTGTTGCTAAAGATGGTTTGTTTTAGTCCTTTTGCTAATCTATTTTATTTTACAGGGATATCCCAGTAGACATGAAATACATTGCTGATCCAACCATGCATTCCATGCCAGCTGTTACACCATCACCAAATCAGAAATGGCTGGCTTGCCAGAGCATGGACAACAAAATCGTCATATTTTCAGCTTTAAACCGTTTCAAAATGAATCGCAAAAAGACATTCAGTGGTCACATGGTAGCTGGTTACGCATGTACACTAGACTTTTCACCAGATATGAGGTAAGATAATTGATTATTGCTTTTGTTAATGCAAAAAACCAACAACTACACACAAAAATTGACTCTTTGTAATATTCTCCAATTTGTGAAGTTTGAATTTCTGTTAGTATGATTCCATAATATATTTAACAAAGAATGATAGGGGTTCAAGTTGAACTGGGGATATATGCAAGAGTTATTCACTGCCATTATCTATTTAAATCTTTTATTGGATGATTCATTGTACATTTGTATACTTTTACAGTACTCTTGAGTACAGTCAGTCATTTCCCTTCTCCTTGTTGAATGGTTATGGGATTGTGATTTCAAGAACATAAGTTATGGCTTTCTTCAAGTGTCATACAGGCACAGATATGTTTAAATTTCTTTAAATGCAGCCTACTAAAAAGTAATTATTTTCTTGATCTTTTATATTATGTATCTTCTGTGTGCTAGAAATAAATTCCAAGAGGATTTTAAATAAGACAAAATTATTCCAATCAAAATCTTGATTTTAGAAATATTTAACCATAAATAAAATGTCTTAGCAATTGCCAAGGACATTATTAAGTAATTTGATGAATGGCATAAATTGAAATGTTTAACATGTGTTAATAGATAAAATGTGTATTCAATTGGCAATTGTATACCATGATAACACTTAATTGATTTGTTTCTCCCTGTTAACAGTTATATTGTGTCTGGAGATGCTGATGGAAAATGTTATGTATGGGATTGGAAAACAACAAAACTGTATAAGAAATGGAAAGCGCATGATAATGTTTGCATTGGTGTTTTGTGGCATCCTCACGAGCCAAGTAAATTGGTTACTGCTGGCTGGGATGGCGTTATTAAGTATTGGGACTAAAGGCTTTATGTACCTGTTGTTATATATAAACACTGTTGTATTTACAAAGATATTCTGACCAGAATAATCAATGTTGTTAAAGTGGAAAACTCTTTCTCAATGACTTTATAATAAATTTATCCAACCCTTTTATGACTTCTATTTGGTTCATACTTTGTACTGTTAATACTATATTCCTCTTTTTTTTAAATATTAAATTTAGTATTCTGTGATTTAAATAGTATTGTTATCTGGCCAATTTTGTTTGACTGTGCTGCATTGTACACCCAAAATGTTGCTATCACGTTTACCATTTTTTACTTCAAATACTTCATGTATATTTTTATTCTTATCATTTTTAAGTGTAAAATAATTATTATTCTCGTGAATCCTAATTTTAATTTAATATTTCAACTTTGAAATGACGAAATCTATGTAAATTTCATACATAATGTGACTATATGTCTATATATTTTCTCCTGTACAATTAATATTAGTTTATCTATATAATGAAATATATTGATATTTTTTTCTAACTTGTGTTATTAATTTATTATTTGTTGTATATATTGATGTGAAATATAGTTGATTTTAAGACGCAACTTTTCTAACACAGTGCAAATATAAGATTGATTAAAAATTACTACAAGTGGATAAATAACTAAAGCTGCCAATGTACAATATTGCATTTGCCAACTTCTTTTATGTACTGTGTGAAATATTAAATACTGTTAATAGTTTTTTGAGAATACGATCTCCAGAACTTTAAACATAAATTTGTGAAAGCCAAGACCTCCACTTGTTCAAAATATTAGTTATTCGATTTAGCCTTAAGTGTTTCATAATATTTTACGCTTACCTATGCTGGTAATAAATTTCTGTATACTACACTTTTGATTTCATGTTAATTTATAGAACATTAGATATGTAACGGAATTCTTGTTTAGTACAGCAATATTGTTGTGTTTCTGAGAGGATCGTGAGATATAGTAAAACACACTGCTAGAGGTTATAGGTGTTAATTTAAAATGTAGTACCGTATGGTCTCATGCTGCGAAAGACTGCCTCCGCTTCGAGGTCCAGTACAATTTATACATTCGTGGAATAAATCCAGAAACAGAACATTCAGCAAATTAGATAAATTGATTTTTTAATGAACTGAATAAACTTGTCACAACACACAACGCAATATAACTTTTCAATTCTATCACCACTTTTCTTGCACATTTTGCCTATACAATCGCATCGACACAGCATTAGGTTGGCGTATTAAGACTTTCAACATGCCAACGGGTTGTTGTTTGAAAATACAAAAGTAGTCTGAAGTACTAACTTTATAAATCTTAAGTTTGAAGACGCTACATTATAATGCGTTTGTTTGACAGGCATCGATATTGATCGTTCTCAGTGAATTTGTAAATATGGAAAATAAATTGGTCATTGTTGTGTAATTCGAAAGGTCTCAGTTCAATACATATCAAAGTCGTGCTAGATTCTACACACAGGGTACCTGTACAATAAATCGAATTTAAACGAGGTGTTACGGGCTGCCAAGACGTACTTCGCAGTGGTCAAACAAATTAAGTTACCATGTCAGAAATGCTGACTAAAAGTATTGACTGAACAACGATTGAAAGTGAGCGAACTCGCGGACAAGGTAGGCATTTCAAAAAGTGCTGTACATCATATATTACCTGATAATTTGGGCATGAAAACGCTATGCGCAAGATGGAAGCCGCGTTTTCTGAGAGTGGAAGAAGTAGGGGAGGCGAGAAGTGAGTCTTAGTCGGGAGTTGAAGGGAGGCGAGAATTTCAGTCTTGCTTCTAAGTTGAAGGGAGGAGGAAGAAGGAGAGAAGAAGCAAATGAACAATTAAATAAGTCAGTGTTAATCGGAAGTTGAAGAGAGGAGGAAGTAAGAGACGAGAGAAGGAACAGTGTGTGATAAATTCAAAAGGAGGAAAACTGATTTCCCCCTAAACATCCGGCAGTACCAGATCCATTGACTTTTCCTTCAACCGAGGTCAAGTTCAAAACTCGACTTGGAGGAAGGAAATACCCTACAAGGAAGTTTCCAGAATCGGCTAGTACTTAAATCCAGGGACGGAATCGCATAGAAGATGAAACGGGTTCGTCACGAACGTAAAGTCTCTGCTGATCGGCGTTACTCCAGTAATTAACCCTGGGAACCCATTGATATTTAAATAGCAATCTTAATACATATAATTGTAAAAGTGTGCAGGACCAAATAATAAATTGTTTTAAAATATAAACAATATTATTTTTTTTAAAGCAGAAGGAAATTTTGACTAATTAATTTTCAATAAATTCCCCCTCCTGCATTTAGCATTTACAAAAGACAGTGAACAAATTAAAGAAATTTAGATAGACCGACGTTTCGATGAAAGGAAATTAATTTTTTTTAATAAGGTCACCCTGTTTCTTGTCTGTTAAATAAGATCGTAGCTGATGTTTTATTGACGCCAGTCTCAAAAGCAAAGTATCACGCTGAATTGCAAACAGTTGAATTTGAAAAGTGTTCAGCGCTTTTTGTTGTCTTACCCGCTCAAGTAGTTGAAGTGTGTTTACACTCAAATTGGCTGCTTTTATTTCTGATTAACAAATATTTTAATATTCGATTAACGCAGACGATACAATGGAAGTGAAAATTGAAAAAGACCCAATTAATAGTCACAAAGTCCAAGGATATGGGGATAATAGTAGTCTATTAAGCGTTGTAGGGTGTTATTTCAAGATTACGATTTAAGAGTAAATAGTTTTAGATAATCACATTCGCGAGTGACAAAAGCGTCATCATCTTATGCTATTTATCGCAACGTGGAGTTGAGACTGTCGCTAGGTGAGGTCTACATTACAGGCGTAGATCAATCTGTTCACTACTATTATCCTATGCGGCTTTGTAAAAGATCGTGACTTTGTTCCATCACAACCTAATCAATTTTTCAGTAACTCTTCAGCACCGTAGTGTGCGAAAGATCGACTCTAATTAACGTGATGGATACTGTTCTAATAGCAAAGACATATGTTGTATTTTTTAAAAAAGAAAAAGAATGAAAGAGTGATGAACTCTTCATAAATAGATTTGCGGTGTCGCAGTAGAATAACTGTATATATCTAGGAATATATTTCAATAGCAATATGAAGGCGTACAACTAATATTATTTCAATTTAAACTTACCTTAGCAGCGAGAGAGAGAAGGGGGGAGGGAGAGGGATATTTATTATCTTACTAATTTTAGATATAAAAATACATTGCATTTTTTCATAATCACAATATTTTCATGTTTCTAAAAAAACAATATGTATTGATAATAATGGGGTACACGGGCAAGTACCAATTACACTATATAATGGCGAGACAGAGATATAGGAAAACGTACCCATGAGCAGATATAAACTCAGGCCAAAATCTGTTGATTACGAAATGTAGGCTGAAAATGAAGAAACTCAAGAAAGGAATTAAAACAAAAAGATGGGAACTAGAAAAAACTGAAACAACAGGAGGTGTTTCAGAGTTTCAAAGAAGAAATAAGGAGTAGATTAATATAGGAAGGAGAAATAAACAATATGGAAGAGAAATGGACACACATGAAGGAAGAACTGGCCGGAGCAACATACGAAAAGTAGGAATAATATCTCAGACCAATAGGAAAACATGGGTAGCACAAAAAATAATAAAAGTTATTGATGAAAGGCGTAAACATAAAAACGCAATAGCTGAAAATGGTAAAGAAAAGTACAGACGCTTGAAAAATGAGATAGGAAGTCCTAAGCAGCCAAAGAGGCGTGGCTACAAGAGAAATGCAAAGCGGTTGAAGATTTCATGGTGAGAGGGAAAATAAGCACAGCTTATAGGAAAATCAAAGAAACATTCGGAGAAAAGAAAAATATTAGCAATAATATCAGGAGAGCGCATGGGAAGCCAATTCTGGATAAAGAAGTGACGGCAGAAAGATAGAAGGAATATCTATAAGAGCTGTATCATGATGCAAATCTAGATCAGTCAATAATAGAAGAAGAAGAGGAGGTGGATGATTTTTTCTGTTTTTGGGTTAACAGGCTACATGAGGGTGATCCTGAAACAGGCAACTCCCTTTAATAGCATAGGAAGAGAATTAAAAAGGAGGGATACGGAAGGTAGAGCAAGGTAGCCAAGGGTTGACTAGGACTAGAGATGCAGGGAAAACCCTTGAAATCCTGGACGGGTAGGTCGGGAATTGAATACTATTCTCTCGCCCTTCCGAATGGCGTGAGACGAGTTTTCTCCACCAGTTTTAGGAGGCAGTTTGCTGACTGACCCAATGAAATCAGCGGACACCTCTTATCTTATGCCCGAGGTCTTCGACCCCAGTACACAAACCTCCCAAAATGGGTGAAGGTGTAACCTCAATTAGACTGCGAGTTATGGGAAGATCAGTTGGTTTTAGGAAGAAGAGAAGCAAAATTGACTTTTCGACTAATTTTAGAAGATAGGATAAGAAAAAACCGACCTACGTCCATGGCATTTATAGATTTAGAAAAAGCATTTGATAATGTGGACTGGAACACACTATAAGGATTTTGAAGAGCACAGGAATAAAATATCGAGAAAGAAGTCTTACATATAACCTCTACAGAAGTAAGTCAGTAGTAATTAGAATTGCAGATCAAGAAAAGAAAGCTGAAATCAAGACAGGAGTTAGACAAGGATAGTCAGTCGCCCATGCTCTTTAATTTATATGCAGAACAGGTGACGAGGAAAGTTAAAACGGAATATGGAAAAAGAATCATACTGAAAGGAGAAGAAATAAAAACTCCCGACGCTTTGTCGATGATATTGTAGTATTAGGGAAGTCAGAAGATGACATGGAAATCATAATAAATGGCATGGACGTGGTCCTGGAGAAAGAGTTCAGTATAAGGATTCTGCGGTTCATAGAAGTGCCACAATGTAATAACGTAACACAAGCCAATTATATTACTAAAATTTGATTTTAATTTATAGTTAGTATGGGAAATAGTGGAAAAACAAATGGTGTTAGAATGGGAAGGGATATTTTGACGGGAGTTAAGGAATTCTGCAACTTGGGTGGCTTAATAACTAGGGATGGTAGAAGTATAGTAGACATAAAGAGTGGGATAACAAAGGGAAGGAAGGTTTCCGCAAAAGAGAGGAATTTACTTACGGATAATTTAAGTGTGAAATTAGGAAATCATTGCTAACAATGTTCGTATAGAATGTGGCGTTATGTGGGTGCGAAACATGGAACGGTAGGAGTTGCGGAAAGAAAAAGAATAGAAGATTTTGAGATGTGGTGCTATAGATGTACTGTATCTCCGTTAAACAGAGTAAGTATTGAAAAATACTTTCTAAAAGCATCCTAAGTATCTAGGCCTGACGAAGTATGTTCAAAAACACGCGACTGTGCCTGCTAAATCAAAATAAATTGGATTAGTCCCGAATGAAATACCTCAATGCAGCCATAATAAAATAAACTCAAATCTCCCACATTTTGCATTAAACTTCCTAAATATCCCAAACCAAATAAACTGGAATAGGCTTAACTAAATAATAACTTATCCAATTTCACAAAATCGAAATACTGAGAACACTAAGCTTCATAAACTTATTGCAACGTGCTTATAATTCAACATTTATTTTCAACTTCCCTCTTTCTTTCACTAACAACTTCAAAATAATCCATCCAGCTTTATAAATTTTGGAAGTTAGCACAAATTATAAGTTAGTTCTGAATTAATTTCTCTCTGTGCAGCTAACTTTCTTCTTATTATTCAGAATCTTGTCTTCTGAATTATTTGTATTGTTTCTTTAATAAGAAAATGGTCACAATTATTTTTAAGAACTGAAAATAAGGAAATATAGGGCGTTTTACTACATAAAATAAAACTCATCACACAGTTAAAAATATAGATCTTTATTATTTTGGTTCACTGTGTTTCAGAAACCAAAGTTTCCAAAAATAATAATTTAATCAGGTACTTGATGTATAGAACATCATAATATGTATCTTAAAATAAATAAGTCATATCACATTTTATTTTCCACCAATGCCAACTTGGATACAATTAACATCAGATAAGAGTAATCGAGATTTATCGCCACAGCCAGTTTTTACTGAGTGACGTTGAGCAATATGTATATGTTACAAAGTAACAACATTTGTATTTTACATTTTCAGAATTCTTAGGAACATGAATCATGTTTTACTTCCATGTAATATTAATCACAGTGAGTCAAAGAGATGAGTGTACAGAATGAGAAATAAATATAACATTTAATGTCTCAGACATTTACTGTGGTGAATCACATTCACGTTGTACACACCAAATAGCTTGCCATAAATAATTCTATCTAAGAAGAAGTTATTAAATATTTTGATATGCTTCTTGGCAGTCAGAGAGACTATGTGACATGTGTTCATTTGAAACTTTTGCTTTTATTTAAATAGAAAAAATGTGTGTCACACTTCAGTCATTACAAAACCTGACTAGTTTTTTAAGTTTAAATTATATGTGCTAGACGTATAATTCACTTTGCTTCTAGACTAGTTATAACAAGTAAAATATTAGCACCTGCAAACCATTATTTCCTATAAATGATGTTAAACACTTGATTAACAAAATCCAACTACATTATACTTGTAATTAGGAAAAATGGCACTTTTGAGGTATTTTCAATTAAATAAATATTCAGCTTCAAATTATTTAGAACACAGTCAAGAACTGGACTGTGGTATTTGATATGATGGGTGAGCCGTTTTAATATGACCCAGCATTTTATCACTTCTGCCAAAAGCTTTCTTACAAACTGGACACGTGTAAGGTCTCTCTCCTGAGTGAATTTTCCGGTGACGCACTAAATTGCTGGTATGAGAAAACATTTTATGACAGTCTGGGCACTCGTATGGCTTCTCTCCAGTGTGCGTTCGGCGATGTTTCTTTAAATCTCCGGCATGGGTGAACAGCTTATTGCAGAAATCACACGACAATTCTTTCTTGCTGCTCGCAGTCAACACTGAAGACGGTTGCTCAACTTTAACACTTGCTGTAGGCGTAGACGAGGGACTGCTCACAGTAACGTAACCATCCTCACTACTCGACGATGGATTCACGTCAACATTGTCAACTACCAACGGTAAACTACCGTAACGAGTCAAAGTACACCGTTCACATTTACAAAGTCGCAGGTTCCCAATGTGCACATTATCTGCTCTTGAGCTTGTATCCAAATTCTGTGGCTGCCACTTTTGTATGTTCGTTGGTTGTTGCTCCATCACCAACGGCTCGCTTACTTTCAGTTCTTCAGAATCGCTTTCGTCATACATGCCACTCTGAAAATAAGAAAAAAAGGTTTACATTTCAAGTACAATTTTCAACGACATATTATGTGTAATATGATGTCCAGATGAATAAATGAAAACTAAATAATTTGCATAGAGCGTATGAAGTAAAAAAATGAGATGGTTAATTTACGTTTTTTTCGCTTAGAATTGACCGAAATTATTGACCTTGGCATTATCAGTATCCACCCTAAACATAACATTTAAAACAAATAGGAACATCTACACATATATCAATAAATAAAACAGGGAAAGTAATCATAAATAAATTTTAATAGCAGGCCATATATTTTTTCCGGCTGCAATGGGAAATTAATAATTCATAAAAATTTATATTTGCACCTCAGGGGGTTTCAAATAAAGGAACGAAACGCCGTACTATGCAATATGTTGTAATTCTTTATTAAAATTTATTTCTACTTTGGCTGTTGTAGTAATTTATTTCAATGAAGTCAGAGGAGTATAACTATTAATATAAATATATATTTCGCGAATCAATGGGTTAAATTAATTAACAAAATTGAATCATAATGTTGTGGAAGAAATAAAAATATTTTCGATTTCCTTGCAGAAAATTCGGTGTTCATAGTTCATTAATTTGCGGAATTGCATTTAATTTGATTTTTTACACATGTGTAATAAAATTTCAAATAGAAATTATTGTTTGTGGTATAAATCAGAACAATGTCTAGAAATGTTGAACAGAATTATATCGATTCGCGAAAACGGCAGAATAGTAATAATATATGTGCGACGTATTATAACGAAAATTCAGTTTACTTTTCATTAAAAGTTCCGCAATACTTTAAACAATTCTAATAATCAATAAGCAACGAAACTCGATTAAAAAATGAAATAATTTATAATTTTAGATGCAAATCAGTAAATAATGTAATGTACAATAAAATCCAGGCAACAGGCTGCACAGTGTGTACTAACCTCTGGAGTGGCACATCTTTGCTGAACGAAGTATTGTTGACGTCGCAGCTCGTTTTGTCCAAGCAGATGTTCTTGCATAAACTCGTAACAGGTATCCAGTCTGGCAACACACTTCCAGCACAACGTTTGCGGCAAATTGTCGGAATCAGAAACCTGGACCACAAGGTAAAGCTTCAAGTTAGTCTACTAGATCACATTGGGCAAAATAACAATGAATTTCTTTGGAATTTAATAAGATGATTTGTTTCGCGTGAAAGAGCTAATATTTAATAGAGGTTAAGTCGCTTAAGCCAACAATATAGCGTGATGACAATCCACATCCGATGCTGACCGCGGCCGTAGTCGAAATGACACCGTTGTGACGTGCTCATTGAATTTATGCATAGTGTGTGAAAGTGAAAACTGGTAGGAGAGTTACTCACGTTCATCTGAAGGCAGAACTGCAGTTTGAAGACGAGGCCTCGCAGACTGGCCTCCTCTCCGTAGATCGCAATGTACTCCCTGCCTGGCCGAGCACAAACACGGCAGCAATCCATCGCGCGCACACACATGTTCCCTCTCTACTGAGCTTTCAGCTGGCCGCGGTCGTCGTTATAGCGTGGAGGGGGGACGCGCGCTGCCAACGTCACGCCGACAAACGCCTCGCTCCTTATCAGCGAATCTGCGCATCGACGGGGGAAATATTACACGCAGAATGCACAACGTTGCGTCGAAACATTTATTACACTTACACTTACTAGTATATCTAGCGTAGAAAATAGATTACATATTTCGATAATTCAAGTATGCTCTCATGTATGTTGGCACCATTGAGCAGGAGGAGGTGCGTAGTTTTCCTCTCGTAATTGCATAAGGAATTCCCCAGACGGGACTCCCCTTGGATTTCCTTCAGAGTCCCCAGATGGATGAAAGTAAAAAAACGAAAACTCGTTTAATAATTCTGGGGATTCTGACGCTGATTTTCGTGACTGCTGTAATGCTTATTCTGCCTTAGAAACTAATTGAAGCTGTCATTTGATGGAGTCGTAATCGGGTCTTCCATTACCTACAAGAAGAAGAACAAAAATACAACGTTTAGATGTTTGAATAGATCTGATTATTTAATTTAATTTACTACAATCATTTCACTCTGTTTATTAGTCGAAAATTAAACATTTGTACTAAACAGGTGGGTGCCCGTGCGTTGCCCCGGATTTAATTTATATTAACCCACTATAGTCTTTAATTTGCCTGAAATTTTGTCAACGCGTGATTAAACCATCAACGCCCCTTACTTTTTGAAAACTGAATTTCATCACAACCCTCGCCATGACTCAGTATCTTAATCGAGCCAAGAAATCTATGACACCTTAAATAAGCACATCCACAGAAACAGCCAATTGCATTCATAAATTGAAGATATTAGAACTATCTCTTCGGTTTGACTAGTGTGAAATAATGTGTGAAGATATATACAAAAAGTAGGGTAATGTGCGGCCGTGTACTTTATATAACGTGCCTCAGTTATTCGCACTGTGGCGTATAAAAAAGTATCATTACTTAAATAAAATGTTAGTTGGCAGTACACGTGAGGAAATTATCTATCCTGTAGCAAGTTGTATATGTCTTTAGGGTAGGACCTTTTTTTCGGCCTGAAATGGGGAGCGGAAGGATCATAAATGTTCGAAAGGTCGTCAGAAACCTTCTCTGGGCAGAGAACTACAGTGTACCGCAATTTCATACGATGGAATAGGAACACATAAGGGGCAAACATGTTTACGCGGTGAATCGTTTGAGCAACAGAATGTTATGTATACAAGCATATATTGCCTCCAGTATAGGGACGAGTTCTCATGCTCGTGTATCCACTTATTTCCAAAGTAACTACTAATATATAATATAAATAATATATTTCAAGAAATTCCATGTCTAAATATGGTCTTATATATTATGAATAGTATTCTAAAGTCTTTGTATGTAGGCGGGGACAACATACAAGAATTAATATTGTTATTAACGTGCGTCATCATAAAGCATAATAAATAAATAAACCACAACCACTTTTTTATTTGAACCGTTTCGTTTTACACTGACACATACATTATTTTTCTTGTATCCCCCGAGGTTTTCACCAGGAAGGTACACAGCTATTTCGTAAGATACTTTGTTGTTCCAAAGAACATCAGATAATGATAGTCTTTGTAGATAAGATTGTTTACAAAATTAAAATGAATTACGTAGTTCGTATCAGAGAAGTCTGTTTTCCTGCGATAATATCAACGCTTACTTTATGTTTTTCAATACTCGGGCGTATTGTCGTACCCGAGACCATCACATACGTCATTTAATGATAATATGCGTACAAGAAATAAGCTTTACACTGCTCTTAAGTTTTTCACCAGTGTCCAAACAATCCACTTCTCAGGAGAAGTAATTATCTAGATTTACGTAGTTGAAAAAAAACATCTGGAGCCCCTGGAAGATTCCCCAGGAACATCTTCTATCTTTTATGGAAATATTAACAAATAGATAAGGAAGCATTTAGTATATATTTGAACTTTTACCTTAATTACTTACAAAAAATTGTATTTACTTAAAAAAAAATAAAGTTGCTTCGTTTCGACCTGTCTGCTGGTTGTATGTAAACTGAGGCTATGTTCACACAAATAAACAACCTTAAGAATTAAATCATAGGAGCCACTTTGAAAAGTCATCAATTATGGACAGTTAATTTAAAAATAAAATAAAATTATCTCCGTAAAGTTTCACATAAAAAGCAACCTCCTATCCATAAACTACTAACAGGATTCGAATGACCTTGAAATAATTAAGAATTTGTGATATGAATCAACTTTGTGTTGAAATCTTCGTATTTAAATACTTGAAAACGCCCGTATATTTGTTGTATTTTTTAATAATACTGTTATATTAAGTGTTAGCACGCCGCTCATTATGACAATTGCGGTAATGACGTGTTTGAAAAGAGGATGCGGCTCTATTATTGTGTCGCTTCGGGTAGTACTCTCAAGCCTAAGCAAGTCGTTTATAGGTTCCTTGTTTCGATCGCGTTATTTTAAGTTTTAAGAAGACGATTATCGTATTTATAGACAGTTAAATTAATTCTGCACAGAGTGTCGCTATTCATCAACAAAATTTTTGAGAGAACGGAAAAAAGATCTTTTTTGCGCTCTACTTTTATTTATCTGTGTTTGACCAAGATCTCCAGGCAGGTCTAAAAATAAAAACTGTAAATAACAGGTCAAATTTCTTCCAAAAATTAATGAAGCGACCATTTAACATAAACAATTAGGTGATGAAATATATATACCACAGTTATAATTATTATATATACAATGAGTTACACTTTAGCTTGATTTTTGTTCCTTAAAACAATTACGGTTAGGTCAAAATTCCACACATAAGCTTATCGTTCTGCAATCTGCTTTCCAACGATAAGGCAACGTAATGCGCTTGTTTTTCAGGGACTTTGTCCTCGTAGTAAGGTACAAGTTCGGCAACTGTTTTTCTAAGACCTTACATGTTATTCTGTTAGCGGAATCCAACGTCGAGAATCTGATGATTTTATTTTCTTGATTCTGCCAGTAGTTTTAAATTCTCAACAGAAAATAGAGTGATTTGTCAAGATACACGACGTTGGACGTTGGAAAATACTCATTCCTAAATAGGACAATTAATGACTGGAACAATCTGACTGCAGGAGTGTTTGGGGAACTTCCTCTAACAGAAAGAAAATTTAGACTTAACCCAAGTTTAGTGTAATACAGTGAAGTGATCAGTGCTCCGAAATCACTAACAATATATTAAATTGAAATATATTACCAATGTTTTATTTTACAGGCAAAAATAATGTTATTCCTTTTCAAAATTTATCTTCTAGTAATATGATTCGAGACATATTTATTTATTAGGTGTATGTATGATTTATATTGAAGTACCATTTGTAGATTATATAAATACACACAAACTTCCCGACTTCGATTTTGCAGTCCGACGTGAACGTAAGTAATATTCGTTGCCTATGTAATTAGGAATGGAGAGGTGCGTGTTTTGCAGTTTCCACTGCGCTTGCTGGAAGGACCGTGAGCCAAGAGTTCGCAGAACCGAGAGTCCGCTGCTGTCTGGCAGCTCGTGAGTCACATGACCCAGAGGCCCTGACGACGTGGAATCTCTGTGACGTGCGCTGTTTGCCGTGCGCCGGGGATTCCTCTGACCGGAACACTGAACTCGCCCAGGGTCACCGCCGAACAGATCCGGGCCAGGAACAACAACACACGTCAAGCTCATGAATAAAACACCTTGCACACAGCAGTGTACGTGCGTTCCTCGATGTTTGGCTGAGCAGGAAAACGCGAACGTCAAAACAACGGCGACCGAGAAAGTCTTTCACCCGTGAAATAATACGCACGCAATGGAGTACCGCCGCATCAGTTAATAAAAAAAAAGCGAAACTCAAAATAGAGAGTTAAAAAAATTAAAAAAAAACAGCACCAGGCCCAGATAAAATCATCCATCTAAAGGAATCTTTCTCCTACTTCAAATATACAAGATTTAATAAAGTCACTCTATCCCAAACAAATGGCGTGGAGTCATCGTTACTCCACCTCCTAAAGCTAGGAGAAGACAAGACTGAACCTGCAAATTACAAGTCGATTTCAGTTACCTGCAGTATGCTCACAATCTTAAGGAAAATTCTTACCGCGAGACTTAAATGTTTCTTGGAAAAGTATGTTTAACGGAAAATAAATTTGCATTTAGGAAAGGTCATTCCACTACTATTAAAAAACCAACACCGAAATAACTCTCAACTAGCTCCTCTCATGGTCAAATAACGGGACTAAACTTCCCCGAACAAAAGTGCAATTCAATGTTCTTCTCCAAGAAAGTTAATCCAGACCCCGTCGCACTAAAACTAGGAAACGTGATGGTAAATACTGTCCATAACATAAAGGAATTGGGAATCTACTGTGACGTTTTTGTTGGCGTGGTATGTAGAATCCTACCGGAATTGTATATGGGCGCCACCTACGCTTTACGTAGGACAAATTTTATTATGGGAACACACTCGGGTTCAGGACTGAGAGCATGGATCAGGGGAGTGACGTCACCTGTTCCCGAATCATACAGATTATTGAATTAAATAACACAAATACAAGTGAATGTAAGTATAACCACGGCAGCTTTACTTGATCAGTCTTGGAAAACAAAAGTTATATATATCTAAGCTTAAAAACTATTTACATATAGGGAGCTCCGTGTTAATGCCGGCTTATCCTTGAAGAGGATTCAATGACATAATTTACAGTTAAAATACAAATTTAGGTAATTAATTTGCCATAGAGTCTGTTTGTTACGCCAGGGAGGAAAGTATCCAATTGAAGAGAATTTCACACGTTACCAGTCGGGTGTCACTCGCTTTAGATGTTGACTGCCTCAAGATAACGATTTGGAAACTGGCGGGATAATTCCTTCTTCGCAGCAGCAGCAACAGTAGCTAGTTGCTTCTCCTACCCCTCCCAGGCGCAGAGTGAGCAAAAACAACAACGTCAACAATACAACAATCGTCTTCTCATAAGGACGTATTCTTGCTGCAGACGCGAGCGCTACAATGCGTCTGGAAGCTTTACAAACGAAATTGGAATAAAACTATTTACATTTGTTACCTACAAAGTGAGGCACTGTTACACGGTTACACTACTTTGACCCCAAACTCACGGAAATCATGTCACCTCAGTCATCAAATAATGTAAAAACCGTCGGAATATCCTAAATGTATTTGCTGGTAAAAATTGGTCAAAACTGGACTATACATGTAAACTCTTGTAATGAATTAAGTTTTTATTTTATTTAATCGTGGCGATACTCTTGTTGAGAATTTCCATATTAGCGTCAATCAGGCGGCAACAACAACCAAGTCCGACGGAAATAACATGCAGCAGGCACCGATTTGGCGGCAAGGAGAGACCCTAAGCACATGAAATCCTGAGTTTCGCAGGTTAAGGGACGTTTACCTGGCCAAGGGCATAGCCACTTCGGAAATTTCGAAGATCGCTTCTCACCTTTCGAAATATGAAGAAAACAGCGGACCAAACTGAGGCTGGGGGGTCATGTGATCCACCATCCACTCTCATGTTATTAGTTGGTCTAAGAGGAGACGTGATGGAAAATCAGTCAGTGCGGAAAGAACCACTGAACAAGTAGGATGCCAGTCGGACCACGGCACGAGAGAATCAGGCAGTCGGGGAAGGAAGTAGAAGATGATACAGAAATCGGATAGATGTGAAATAATCTCCGAAGGAAGAGGAAGTCTGTGGGAAAAGAAATTCAGACAAGTAGAAGGAAGTAAGAAGAGATGACAGAGGGAAACGCAGCAGGGAATGGAGATTTGAAGTAGGAAGAAGGAGACGAAGTATCGTGATCAGTCTTGAGTGGCATTTTGAATAAGGAGGAAGTCAGAGGAGATGAGATCCGATAAGTGAGTCTTGCCGTAGTGATAGAGACACGGCAACTAGTAATCTTGCTGGCGTAAAAGAAGTAAAGAAGATTGACGGCAAGGAAGGCTTTCGCAAAAAAAGAGGAATTTAGCAGTGACAGAGAACGTCATCGAAACGTCGTGGCCAATGCCTGCTCTCACGCGGTCGGAAGCCCAAGAACTCCTCATGCAACAAATACACCGGGAAAACCTGCGATCTTTATTAAGAGGAATTTACTTACGGCTAATATATGTATGAATATAAGGAAATGTTGGTATGGGGTGTGGCATTATATGGGTGCGAAACGTGGACAATAGGAGTTGCAGAAAGGAAAAGAATAGAAGCATTCGAAATGAAGCGCTATAGGACAATGCTGAATATCAGATGGATCTATAGAGACAGTAACTAGGAAGTTTTATGCAGAATAGGGGAAGAGCGAACAATATGAAGGACGTTGAACAAGAGAAGATGTGGTAGCTGTGTAGAAATGGTAAGGCTGACATGATATGTTAGCATGCGTGGTTGCATCAGACCAGTCTTAAGACTGATTACCACCACGACAACAATTTAATAGATTCACTGTCATGTGAATAATTTCACTGCTAAACATGTTACGCTCAATTTTCTAAGTGACTTTTAAATTATATAATAATCATTTCCAATTTTTTTCAATTATATTTTGAAGTCACAGTAATAAAATTATTTGCAAATTAAGTTGGTTGTGACTAATAATAAATCTTCTCATTTACATTAAGAACTTGGGAGGAGGTTTTTCAATACCATGTAGTAAGATTTACATGTGTTTATATAGAACATAAATATTGATATGATTCCTTTTTCGGGCGAATATGAAATACAATTCTGGGTAACGCCGGGCACCCATCATTTTTGTAATTCCGAGAAGTTCTACTGTTACAAAAACGTAACCCTCAACTTGTGTTGAGATGTGCTGACACTCGTATCTTGAATCGTAAATCCCTATCATTTTCAAAGTGAATTTAAAATTCACTCTGCAAAATATTAAAACGTGTTGCAACGAAAATAACACTTTACCCAGCTTTAAATAATCCCATTTAAAAAAATTATAGCCTCTTCTTCCCCGCGTTCTGCTTTCTGTTTCTCCTAATTTCCCACTGAGAATATTCAATAACCTGTGTACACGCGGTATTAGTTCACGTACAAATATTCGTTTGCTTCATCAAAACAAATGGAATTTGTTCAGCTTCCACGTGTGTGGGAAACAAATGCTGCTGATAACGCAATTACGCTAATAGGAAACTACGTATCGGAAAAGCCTGCCCCACTTGTAGCAGGATACTTACTACGCCAGAGAAAGTCACGTATTTTCCAGTTGTGCGTGGGCTATTCCTGTGCCTGTTAACGTTTCCCTGACTACTTACTCCTTGCTTTGTCTTCACAGCACAAATGCAAAAAGGAATATAACCACTTTTCTTCCGGATCATCGGATTTTACATTTTTCCGACGGCCTCTAGTTCTCTCATGTGACTGTAATCTTAATAATATCTAGTATGATTTTAAAGACTCCAAACATTAACTGATAACTTGGTAGACTTTTTCTATTAATAACGATAAATATTTAGACCAATTACAAACAAAGTTTTTATATAACTAAACCGACGTTTCGTCACCATATGTGGAACTTCCTCAGATTATTTCTTCATATGTTAAATTTTGATGTTCAAAAGGAAACTATATGTATAAAACTCTAAACTTGAATGTGAAATTTCAAAATTTACCATTTGAAGAAATTATCTGTAGAAATACGAAATATGGCGACGAAACATCGGCTTAATTAATTAAATCTTTAGCTGTAATCGGTTGGAAATTTATATGATTTAATTATCATGATAAACACGTATTAATTTATTTACCATTAATAATAATTATTTATCTTATATACTATAGAAATTGTGTTAAAAATATATGGGAACCGGGTCATTCCACGTCAAATCAACCAAAAAAAAATACGATTCGACACCCATGGTCTCAGATTTTAATGAAACTTGGCATGTTTGTTCCTTTCATAGATATAAGGAATGATATGAAATATTTCTGCTCTATCACAAATGGTTTTTGTTTTATAACCTGCTAAACTTTTTGAAATCGCGTGTTTTTTTTCGATCGGCGGATGAAATGAAATTTGTTCTCCCATAGAAAATACATTATATCTTCCTTATTTACCAACCGATGTTGATGAAATTTTTTATGGGAATACTTCAATAGGAAAGGAAGCCAGAAAAAAATATTGTATCTATAAACTATCTGGAAGTGGTCTGAAAAAAATTCTGAAGTGGTGAAATGATTTTTTTAAAATGAAATATCACTATCGACGCGAAGCAGAATATCATCGTGAGGGAAAAGGATAACGACAAAAGTTTTTTATAATTATTATTTTTCAAGATATACACTACCACATGATGGTTTTTTCACTCCTTGTTTGTTTTTTTTTCACTTCAAAAATAGGAAATGGGTCGTTCAATGTCATGTGGCTTAGTTTTCAGAACCGATCCCCGAGCAACCATTTCCGATTTTGATGAAATTTTTACAGTTTGTACTATGAGGCCTTAGATGAACATCTGAAAAATTTCAGTTCGAAATATGCATTTCTGACTGAAATACGAGTTTTTTCGCAGAAGGCAGCCGTTCGTCAGAGTAGATGTCGTTCCAAAAATGCCTCTTTTGAGCTTTAATATTGCGGCAGATGTTACAGAATAGATCCTGAAAATTAAAATTTAATAAAACTGTTAATGGACGTTTTGCTGGCTAGGGATGATACTTTTCTTTATTATTTTCGTAGCTGAGCATTAGGTTTATCCTAGAAAATAATTTTCAACCCCACACACTTCTCTCTAATGCTAATTTTACAAGATCCTCATGTCCATTCTCTTGGTCAGTCCTCCAAATTGTTCACTTTTCCCCTATTCTGCTTAGAACTTAACTTAGGGTTAGTTACCCTATCCATCTGATTTTCAGCATTAGAAAGCTTCTATTGTTTCTCACGTCCAGTAGTAGTGGAAATGTTGTGTATATTCAGTCTGCAATACTGTAGCGATTCGCTGTGGCATGTATTCGACGAGTCCTTGGTCCTCTACGCAAGACTCGTAATTGTTCCAAATTACTGGCCGAGTGCGTCTGGACGCGGTTCTTGCGTCCCGGATGTGTTCCCTTTTGTACAATTCTAATCTGGTTATTATACATGAAGATGTCTTCGCCATAGTGGAAGACATGAAACGTGAAGGAGTATTCAACAATGTGCGATAAATTGTGTACTCTAAAACTCTTGTGCCTGTATAAAGAGCTTTGCACTCTACCGTCAGATCTACAACAGATCACAGTCTATTCTGCTTTACAGAGCGTTCATTGCTAACACGAGGATGTCATATAAATTACCCTGTTACCTATTCGTGGTATCATCGTCCTCAAATGTTTCCATAGATTATTACGACTTTAGCACGTGAAGTGTCCGATCAAATATCCTTATTCCCGGCCTTCAGTGTCAGTCTGTTTCCCCATTTTCGGCACTTATCCCATTAATGATTCCTTGTTCATCTCTGCTGCGCTTATTTACTTTTCTTACCGCCTCATGTATCCGGTAACTCAGCAGTCGGTTTATCACTTATTTATAAATTTTATTACAATCTGTACAAATTTAACTCGTGTCACCTCTTTCCAATATAATATTCTTTACGACTGAAATCTGGGAAAAAATAGATTTTCTAATTTTTAAAATATTAATATGCCTATAAGCCTTACAGAATAATTTTTTTAAGTCGATTTCGTCATTTTCAAAGGCTCAGGAGCAATCGAATTGGATTCGATTCTAAATTAATGAATTTTTTCTTCAGAAAAATGAGTTTTTCTCACTGTCATGATTTCTGAAACCAAATACCTTCTATGCGTCACAAATATTAAGATATTGTCTTCATTATTTTTGTACATAATTTACATGCTAATAACTTCAAATACAAGTATTAATTTTCTATTTTTTCAAGTAGTTTAGGTGAAACAAATTTTCAAAGTGATGAACAGTGCCAAATTTTAAAAAACAGCATGAAGTTCTTAGTCAAAAATTATTTTCTCCCCACAGTTTTATTCAATTTGAAAAATAATACTGACAATTGATAACAATGGTCAGTCCTACATATTAACGTAAAAGAGCTAAAATATATTCAAGTACGTAACGCAAGTACGCAAGGTACATTTTCAAAAGTGCCAAATTTTGAAAATAATTTTTCAAATTATCTCAACAAAAAACAAGTTTATAGAAACAAACTTTTTTACATTGCTGATACATAGTCAACATTTCAGCTCAGTAGTTTTTCATTTCAAGGAATTTCAAATTTTAGTCTCCGTATCCCATAAGTTTTATATTCTATCGTATCGTTTATTAACCTTTATAGTTCAATTTTTGAATAAGTTTTTTATTAATTTACTCATTGTTTGTTATACTGGCCTTAAGTATCGATTACGTACACAGGCAAATTTTTTTTGTTTCTTAAACCGTAACTCGCCAATAGTTCTTATTTATTAGGAGTTGTCACGTTTAGAAATATAATTAGGATGACTTGGAAAATACTTAACTTCTACCCAGGCCGGTTGATTGTGTAAGCTTTGCAGGTTGCGCAAAGCTAAGCCTCTTCTTCTCCATTCTGAGAGCGGCTGCTATTTTCGTAGTTTCAAACTTAACAATTTCGTAATACGGTTAATCAGCCTCTATTACGCCAATAGCAAATTAAAACTTCCTTTTTCAGAATAAGTGTGTGCTACTTGATATCTTTTGCGCAAAGTATACACTTTTCTTTCAAATCTCATTGTGGTGAATCGTTAATCTAACGGACTTCAGATAATTTCAATTAAAAGACGACAAATAAGTCAGCAATTAATTTATTACTATTTAATTAATCCAAATACTCTCTTTCGTCTCTCTTTTGAGAATTCATAAGGCATACTACGCATAGATCGAGAATAATACTTGGTTACTACATCTAAAATGTTTACATTAATGCAATAAATCCTATGATTTTTTAAACATACCTGTTTGTTAATATAGATTAATTTTCTAAAAATTGCTTTAAATTTGCATGCCTTAAATTTGTATTTGAGGCTTACGTTTTGTCAGACCAGTATAACAGCCTCTACTGTGAAAACACTCAATTTAATAAACAACATTGTGTTAATTTCTAACAAAATTTAAATTATTAAATGATCTAAATATTACCCTAACACCGTAATTAACAAACCAATAATTCATATTGCATTTTCTCTAAATATGAAAAATAAACGTACCCCATAGATATTTTACTGTTGTTGGTCGTGCGTGAAATATATTTATAAATCATATAATTCAGCCTACTTCTAATATATTCATTAATGAAACTGGGATGATAATAATTAAATATCTTTTTTCCAAATTCTCCTTGTGGAATTTGTGGCGAGATAATTTCATCTATTAAGTTAAAAACCACTGCATTTTTTAAATTGAAATTTAATACTTTATCCGTGTGACATGCCAGTTGGAGTCTCATTAATTTATCGAAGATTATAATTTGTTGAAATTCGCGTGACTTTATTTTTGTTCTGTGCCTGACGAACTTCTTTGCGAATGAGAGAGTGAATGTCACTGGCCGAGAAAGAAGATGACTGATCTTTGACTTTGATTACGTAAAATGTAATTGAATGTATTTTTTCGTCTTTAAATAAATCTTAATTATTCAAGAGTTAACTACAAATTTGTGTCTTACTGCTCAAATCCACGAAGAGTCTCATGCAAGTGAAGATATGTTTGATATCTGAGCCGGGACAATTGTATGAACGTTTATTTGAAAAACATATAATTAAATGTAGGACGTCGCGCCTGAGTTTGTATGCTTTTGAAACCACTTATTATGATTATGTTCTAATTGATGTGTGTATTTTAGAGTGAAAGTTGAGAAAAGTATTAAAAGGTATTCAATTTAGATTTTATTTATAATATTAAGTCAGATTAATCTAATTATATATGACGCTCCCTATTCTTGAAGTAATTACTACTGAAGTTACTATGGATCCTCTTAAATTTGAGCTTGTGTAAGAGGACGTTTTAAATCAAAAAAGAAGAAGAGACGCATGAATGTGAATAATTAAATAGTACTGGTGAGTGAAATATTGGGTTGGTTGTGTGGAGCAGTGGGAGGCGAGTAGACGGCCTTCAGGCTCGAAGGCCACGGTTAATACCCCGGGGAAACCTCTGGGATCCCCGCTCGCTTGGACTGCAATGCCTTGATTAACTCTTTTATAAGTCCTCCGCCTTCTTCCCAAGGACGACTGTTTTCGATTAGATTCACTGCTTCAGGACGAGACCGGTCTGTCAGAGGCCTTTGTTCGATATTCTGCCGTCTTAGGACAATGTCGCTGCAGCCGCTGGCACTTGCCGATTTTTACCCTGAATTACGAGCGAAACATACTTGGGGAAATCCGTCCTATAATTGGTTCAGTTCGGATACACTGCATTGTTCTCCCTTCTTTTCATTACTTCGGTGTTTGGCTGTCGACGGAGATTTTTCTTTTGCCGGAATTCCAGAAGCCCAAACCTCGATCCACTCATTAAACTCAAATGAAATCGTTCGTTTTTATGGCTAATATATCGAATCCCAAATCAGAACATTATCACCATTGTATCCAGGACCAGCAGGAACACAAATATATTCTTTCTAAAAGAAGTAAAAAATTATTTACTAAATCAATAACTAGAATAATTAACTGGAACAAACTACTAAGGAATTTGAAGATGACAGACTTCAAATATCGAGAAAGTAGAGTTATCCATAACCTCTAATAGACGGCAGTCAGCAGTAATTAGAATTGAAGGATAAGAAAAGAAAGCAGAAATCAAGAAAGATACAGTCTTTCATCCATGCTGTTTTACTTATATACAGGCGATGAAGAAAGTTAAAGGTGAAAACGGAATCAAACTGCAACGAGAAGAAATAAAACGCTACGGTTTGTTGATGATATTGTGGTATTAGGGAAGTCAGAAGGAGAATTGGAAAACATAATAAATGGCATGAACGTGATCATGGAGGAAGAGTACAACATGAGGATTAATATAGGGAAAACCAAGGTGATGGAGTGTAGAATGGGAAACAGTGGAATAACAAAGGGTGTTAGACTGGGAAGGGATATTTTGAAGGAAGTTAAGGAATTCTGCTACTTGGTCAGGTAGGATGGTAGAAGTTTACTGCCATCAGGCAAAGTCGGGCTTTTGGGCAATATTCTCAAGCCCTTCAGACTGACGGGAGATGAGATTTCTGAGGGGTTGCAGCATTCCCTTCTCCGTGTGTCCACCAGTTTTTGAAGGCAATTGACCGACTGATCCAATCGGATCAGCAGACAACTGTTACTGTTGACCAGGGTCTTTGTCCCCAGTATATACACTTCTAAATTTATGAAAGTGTTTCTTCATGTTGGCTGAAAGTTAGAATGTACAATGATATCATGCGTGGTAAATTTAATAATATGGTCACCGTTGAGAGGTGTGGACGGATTCCACTGTCCAATTTGCCGATTATTCCTCCCTCGGGAAACACTGAGATTAACATCTCCTGCTAATTCAAACGTCAATTAACATACTGCTTAAACTAGTTTAGAATTACTTTTAACGGAATGTTTGATTTTACCATTGTTTAATTACATTGTAAATAAGTTAATTTTTATGGAATCCAACCTTGCATATATTATAAAAAATATCTTTAAAATATTCCCCCAACTCGTGGTGATCGGTGAAATAAATTTTTCTCGCATAATAAAGGCACATAAATAAGTGCGATACTAAACTTAAGTTTTGTCGCATAATTTCCGCGGAGACGAGGGGCTGCTTTTTTTGTCACATGATTTCGCCGCACCGTGGGGTTCTAATAATTTTTGGCCGCAACGTGTGTCGTGACTGTTTCTTTACGTATATCGGAGAAAATACAGGCAAATGTAATATCATGACTTATAGCATGAATCACATTCACGTTAAGAACATGTGCATTATCAATACAAACATAACTATTACATGAAAAATTTTATTAACCTTGACGGAAGTTATGATTCGCTCCCATTAAGTTTTTTAAGTTGTAATTTCGTCATTTGAAGTTGTGGTGTATGGAAATACATGGAGCCGTAACAGAAAATAATGTGTGCATGTTACTTAGTTGTACCGTAATTTTGTCTATACATAAATCTAGAGCTCACTTGTATGAAATCAGTCTTAGAGCGCAATTTGAAATCGCTCAGTAATCGTTCTTCATTCAATGTAAACAACTAACTTTTATGAATAATAGGGGTATTATTCCTTGGCGTCATAATAATACAAAAGACGGAACGCTTCCCTGATGTGAGGAAAGCAAGGTTCGATTCGCCAGAGTAGTCGTAATTTAGTCTATGCAGTGTATATTTCCTTTCTGATATGTAATATAGGCCCACTTATGGAATATGATGCAGCATGCTGGGATGCGTACAGGATAGGTCAAATAGAATCCTTAGAAAGGGTGCAAAGAAGGCCCGCAAAATTCGTACAAATAGGACCTGGGCATGGGAACGAAAAGGTAAAGCGACTAGGGTGGGATACGCTACAGACAAGAAGAGAAAGAGCTAGGCTACACATTTTCTACAGAGCTTTTGCAGGTCAAAAACCTTGGCAGGGAATCCGAGATAGAATGAAAGAATCGACTCGGAACGGGAGGAGAGATCACCTGTTTAAATTACAAGGAAGGAACCAAAAAACAGACGTTGGAAAATACTCATTCCTAAATAGGACAATTAATGACTGGAACAATCTGCCTGCAGGAGTGTTTGGGGAACTTCCTCTAACAGAAAGAAAATTTCGACTCAATCTAAGTTTAGTGTAGTGCAGGGTAGTGAAGTGATCAGTGCTGCGAAATCTCTAAAAATATACTACAATGAATTATATTTCCAGTTTTTTTGTTTGTTTTTTTCCCAGGGAAAACAATACTATTTTTTAAAATTCATTTCTAATAATATGATTCCACACTTAGTTATTTATATTGAATATAATTATACATTCAACTATAGGTTAAATATGGTCCTTACGACCAGTTTATTAATTATTGTTTAATTTCTATGTATCTGCAATTCGGCATCTGCCCATTTGTAGATTTAATAAATACAATACCCAGTTGATATAATTCCGTACGAAATATTACATTTGATTGTTTTAAATATTTTACTTGGTTAATATTTTAATTATAATTGCCTCCATTTGAGACAATATTGGAATAGCTTCCTTGTTATAACATTTCCTTCGATATTTTCCACCTAGTCACAGTTTAATTCTGATCCAGATGTATACTTCCTGGCTGTTCAGAAATAGAGGTGGTATCCGGGAGAAAATCCCGGAACTTTTCCTCCCTGACTCAGGCAACTCGTCGTCCAGCAAAGTAATGACCAACGCTGCTGACTGTTCCCCGAAGAAGTCTGACTTTTACTGCACAAAGCGTTCCCGATCTATGTACAGGCAGCATGACGAAAGGAAATCTCATCCAAGAACATGGGGGAATAGCTAATAACGGCTCTTAAAGCATTCCAAGCCGGTGTTGACGTCACTGCTCACACAACCAGCTTTCGTAGAAGCTGGCTACTCACACGTTATACAACACTCAACTATTCGATCATGGACACAGAAACACGATTCGTCAAAGCACCAACAATCACAGTTTCACAATAGCATTCGTTTACTGACAACACAACAGAGTATTCTTGAAATCCTCATTTCATTCTACATTGATCAAAAATGTCGTTCGTCTATTCGGAAAACTTTTATTCTCTTGAATGTCAGTAAATTTACGGCCATTTCTGGTTAACGAAGTAATAAATTTTTTCAGCTAGAAGGAAAGAGTAACGGGCGAATTTTCGGAGAATGGATATGACAGGGAAAGTACAACTTTAAGTAGAAGGAAAACGTTTCGTAGAAGATGCTCCGCACTTCCATGTCTTTAGGCTGGAATCGCTGGGATGAGACGAGAAAAACTGAAGGATAAAAATAATTTTGCCTTTAACAGTGGCGTGACCGCTTCTAGTTGGCACATTAGTTGAACAACGTTCAGTGATACGGTTTCAAAACGTTAAAATCCGGCTAAAACCTTTTCTCAAATGATTTTACACTACGGTAAAAGTTGTATCAATCACAGAAATTTTTATAAGTCAGTAGAACTTTACAAAAACGGTAGAATCTCAGTTACGGACGCGCAACGTCCTGGCCGACCAGTTGTGTGTCAACTCAAAATCCTCGGAACTTCTTCGTTGTATGGTCTGCCTCCTTCTTTTACCTTTAACTGAGTCTAATCAAAGACCTCATGACATATCACCGGTCTCCTTCTCATAATTAAATGTCTCTTTATTCTCCCTGTCTCGACCTTGTACCACGAAATAATTTGTTCTGTCCACAGCTTCCTTCTGATACACTTGCCACCATTCGTACTGATATTCCGTTAGTAAAATAAAAGGAATTCTTCTTACGCGTCTTTGAATGTTGTTTCAGTAAAATAAAATAATAACAAGAAATGTTTTAATGAAAATAAATATTTTGACCGTATTTCTAAAAATACTACGATGTATCGCTCTTTTCTTTGAAACCTCTCGTGAACTGAGAAGAGATAATTTTTCAAGTGTGCTTATTATATGCACATTGCATACAATTAAAAATGGACCTAAATTGGTCTGTGTTAGCAAGTCTAAACCGTAGAAGTGACTTGACTAATTATTTCGTGAGCTTCTGACGTAGTTACTTAGTAATATGATGTTTCGTTTGTTGTGCCTCATTTACCATACGTTAATGACAAACCAGTTTAAATTTGCTTTGTTCTAATAATAAACATTTATCTTAGCAGTCAGTAGATTACTATATCACTTCAAGATAGCCGAGATGTACGTAAAATTATATAATTTTATCATAGTATCTGACCTAGTGGAAAATTCAGTTTGATAAGATATAATAAATCTGATAATTTATTTTGCGAATTAAGAGAATTTACGTATTTTGTTGTGAATAAATTTCTTTATTTTTTAATCTTAGTTATGACGATAAAATATGATTCTAATCAATGATAAATATTGAAATTTTAATAATGTGCCAAAGTGGATGTATGTTAGCTAAGGATGTTTTTATTAAAATTAATTTTTCAACATAACATCCTTTGAAGTCAATACATTTGGTTCTGTATTTCCTTAGGAAATTTTGCAAACTGTGAATAATATTTTTCTTCGCCATATATATTGTTTCTATCTAAAGAATTTGCATTTTCTTCGTAGCTAGAGGTTAGGAAAGGGAAAAAGAAAATCACAACAACAATGTTGGAACATGGGAAACTATTTTAAATGATGAACAAGATCTGTATTAATGATCTTTACAATGGGAATAGGTATTAATTATTTGTAACTAATTCTTTTACAATTCTGAAATTAGTGAAAACAATGAATTTGTTGTCTGCTCACCTGTGTGTTTGAACTGTTTCTATTAAAAAATGTTTTTAAATATTATTTGTTAAATTAAATATGTTAAAATTTATCATTGTGTATAATTTTTCATCATATTATTGATTAATTTGTAAATAATTTCACGTTTGTGCAGCGTTGTTCTTCTAGAATACGTTTTACTCTTTTTTTCACGTTTATAGGCCTACTTTAATATTAAAATTTTTGCTCATTAGTTTTAAATTCTGTAATTCGTTATTTTCGTCTTATTTGGCTTGTTTTAATTCATGATTTTCCATATTTGTGAATTTAATCCTGATATTTATTTATTAGAATACTAGCAGAATCAATAAATATAAATTTGTGAACCAAGTATTTTTCTGTTGCTTCAATTCTCTACCATCATGGCCGCGTAATAAGAGAGAGTCGCTGTTTTATGATTTTCTTGTATTATATCATTACGATGTCTGTGAGTCACAAAAGCAGTTGCCTTCACTTTTTATCGTATTTTCACCTTTGGAATCTCGGTTTATCTCCGGAGCGTATCTGTGGATTCTTCGGAAAACAGTAATAACTCATCTTTTTACATGCAGAAAGTTAAGTTTTAAACGAGTCGAATTGTAACACATGAAAAGTAAAGAGATGATTTTATGACACTGTTTAAGGAAGATATTGAGCGAAGCTTAAGTAAGGTCGTATCTTGGGATTTATTTTATTTTTTACTAATAGCATGTTTACTTTAAATTAAAATTTAAATAACATGTAAGTATAAATTACAAATTTAATTGTTCATGTTTCTCTGAATGTAATTTTTATGTGAGATTTTCGTAGAGAATTGACGTTAGTGGCGATTTTGAAGAAATTTCTGCATTCGTCTTAAGGTCTGTTTTTTGTTTCGGCATTCTAACTTAAGCTTCATCACATATGTGTACATAGGACCTGTCAAAAAATCAAACTTATGTAATTGTAAGAATTAGAGCAATATGTTTGTGTAAGTAATCACTTTGGGCAATGGCGCAGATTGCTTTATGAAGAAGGAGATTTCAAGCCTTGCTTCGTAGAAACTATTTTTATTCCTGATAATTGATTGAGAATAATTCAGAATATTACTCGTAAAGTTCTTGTGGAGTGACCTTTACAATGATCATAAATATTACGTCAATTCCGGACAAAATGCGTATCAGTGATTTTGTGATATTAAGTCGTAAGAGATAACATTGACCGTCAAAGAGTTACATAAAAGTGTTTGACAAAGGTTCATATGCTTATCTACGGTGCTTAGAAGACTACGCACTATTATTACGTATTTCGAGAACGCAATTGATCTGTGGACTCTCCATGAAGCAAATACGAGTGACATGTATTTATAAATATATTTTTGTATTAGCACCATTCAGTATTCAATACTCTGTAATATTCCACTTGAAAGACAGCAAGAAGTGGCTGCCTGGGAATAAACGCAATAATAAGCAACAAATGCGTCACGTTTCGAGATGACCGTAACAGTTTTGAAGTCATTTTAGATTTCAAAGAGGGGTTGGAATAAATCCAGTTTGAACTGTGTGGGGGGAGGGGGGGCGTCAGTCTCAGATCAGTCTAAGTTTTATTCTCCATCTAGATATCTCTCACAGTCCAGTCTTCTTTTATTTTTCTTCTTGCACGTATTTAAATTCTCTAGTGCTTCGTATTTATATTCAAACCCCGGATTGGTAAAACGATACCAAGAGCTCTCGTATCGAATTTTTTATATTTCCTTTCCTAAATTTCTTCCTTTAGAACGTTAAATAAGACTCGTCAATTGATTTTACTTTGACCTATTCTGATCCAATCTGATTATTTCCCCACCTTAGCTGAAACTTCAAAAATTAACATCCTACTTCATTAGAATTCTCCAAGTTTTAGCTACTTGCAGCATATCAGAAGTAATGATTCCAATGACTTTACAAGCTCCTCCATACAACTCAACCTCCCCAAAGGCTCTTCAAGAAGCTATAGAAACCATCACAATGGGAAATGAAAAACATAACAGTGATCTGATACAAAAAAGATTTAGACAAGATTAAACACTCAGAAAGTGTGACGGCCAATTTGTTTTGGTTTTTCTCCTGAATAATGAATACTCATTTCTTCACCTGAATTTCTATATAATGTGGGCCGTCTCATTTCTGTATGCCGGATATCGATTAAATCATACATTATATCGTATCACTTTATTCATTTTGTTTGTACAGCATTCGGGGCGGAACGTCTCTAATAGTATTTTCAATATTTTTTTTTCAATTCTCACGTCACATTTTCGGTAAATATTACCAAATATAATGGTACAAACAAATTATGATATCGAATAAACGTTTCTCGGTGCAGTTATAAAGTGAAATTTTAGGTATTAAGGCCAACGATATACCTCCAAATATTCATAATTCAATATTTGTCAGGCTGAAAAGCAGTGGTGAAAGGAATACGTCAATTTCAGAAAAATTTCTGAAGTTGTACTGTGGCGGGGTACTATTAAAAAATATAAACATTAAACAATTAATTTATTACGTATAAAATGTAATTTATTATATATACAGCCTATGCTCAGAGAACATGTGACCTGCCTCTCCCCAGAATAAATCTTGAAATTAATTTTGTAGATTCGCCAACACTGAGGTGACCTCAATATCATTCCGACCCAGGTGATGTTCTGGGATCCGCATTCAAAGTCAGTCTGAGGTGCTGAGCAAATAGCTAAGGATCCTGTAAACCAATGGTTGATCATTTGTCACCAACCTTACCAGACCCTCCGTTTCACAATATTTTTGATCCCTTCATTGGACCGTGATCATCATGGCGCGTCCTTTTAAGGTGACGCTCCTGATCTTCGATTCCACTGGACGACTTATGTGTCCACGCTCCCATGTATCCAGCAAAATTCAAGTAAAATATGATTTGTGCGAAAAGCACACAATAGTACACAGTTTTCTTCATCTAATAATAGTTGGGTGCATGGCAATGATCGGGAATTCATTTATATTAGCCTGCTACAGTAATTTAATTCGACTGTAATCTCTTTGTCAATACGTGATTAAAGCACAAAGAGAGCGTCACATGTTTTGAGAATTTACCTTTTCAAGTCCATTACTGAATTTCATCATACCCTTCAAGATGTTTCATTATCTTAATCTACTGGTACCTTCAGTAATAACATACATTCAGGAAAAAAAACACAGAAAGATTTAATGATACTTATAAGGAGAAGATACTTGAGCCATCATCTCTTCCGTCTGATTAGCGTGAAATAATGTCTGGATCTACGAAAAATAAAATCGAGTACGTGCTGCCCTAGTGTTACATAACGTTAGTCAATCATTCACATTGCGATTTACAATCCATTTTCCAAATTTATAAACTAATTGAAAAGTTTCTTTACTTCTGATTATATTTAAATTAAACGTGAAATAACATTTTATCTTCATAACGATACATTTTAATTGTTTTTCGCGAATGTCGAATCGGATAAGTGGCCTTTAGTTACAGAAAAATCCGTCTCGCCAGAGTTGCAATTCTGAATTATTTTCATTGCGGCTTATAAAACATTTTGCATTATTATTAAATAATTAAAAAGGACATTTACGTAAACCAATTGTTAGTTAAATTTAACCATTATTTCACGTTAAACAGCAATTAAATAATCTCGATTGACAGGATACATGAATGTTCTATATGTCGTTAAGGCAAGAACTTTTTTGGCCTGAAAGAAGGGAGAGAAGGAATCTAATTCTTCGAAAGATCGACGGAAAAAAATCTCTTAGGCGATCACCTCTAAACACCAAAATTTCACAGCAATCGGATGAATGGTATAAGAACGCATAAGAGCAAACCTTAACAGTCGCAATGTGTTCGATCGAAGCCCAGCAATTAAAGCTGGAGTGCATTGCATACATTGTCTTATATTTATATTGATTATTTTCAGTCTTCATACGTTCTGGTTGACGGTTGTTTTATCTCCTTTAGAATCTTTAATTTTACTGAATATCGTATTATCTGAAAATAGTATACTAAAATTTAAACGTCCCTCCTTTACTCCCAGTATTACATACATATTTTTATCGTGTTTTCTATTACCTAGATCGGTTTACGTTACGGAGGTTTAAGAATATGTGAGAATATGCAATCAAGGAGAGAAATGGATAAGAAGAAAGAAATAGTTAATGGCAAGTAAAGCAAGAAGAAATAGGCAAGCAACAGTTCTTACAGCAAATAATCTTGAAGTTTACATGTCTATTTATGACCACAGAGAAAACGAGGCATTTCCTCTCTGGGAAGAAATACCTGCGAGAACGAAGCTCCCACAGGTTCCCTCCTATTTTTTAGTGACAGGGTACATGAGGGTGATCTTGAAACAAGTAACTTCCCTTTAATAGCATAGGAAGGGAATTCAAAGGGGGGATGTGGAAGGTAGAGCAAGGTAGCCAAGGGTTGGGAAGGGCACTCAGGCTGTAGTGTAAGCATCCTACCCTGTTTTTCACGTAAAAGAGCTGCAAGGAAAACCCTAGAAAATCAGCATGAGGTAGGTCAGACTATTAGTTACTATTCTCACGCCCTTCCGAATGACGGAAGATGAGTTTTCTGTGGGGTCGCAGCATTTTTCTCCGAGTCTCCACTAGTTTTAGGTGGCTGATCCAATGGGATCTCATACAGTATGGCCAAGTTCTTCGACCCCAGTGCATACACCTCCTAAAATAGACGAGGTGCCTCGGCATGTGAGAACCTTGAGAAAAATAGAGTGCGAGGCATTTCCAAAGCTGAGCCCCGCAGTCAATTCGGAGGCAATTGACCTCTAGAACTATAATTTCCGAATACTAACCGGTGATTCTCTTGAAAGAGATGCAGGGAAAACCCAGAATCAGGTAGGTTGGGCTACTATATTAATTAAACTGAAATCCATGAAAGCTGATTTTATTTTCGTTTAAAAGTCACGTACAAATTGTCATCCAATAGAATGCCGCTTTTAGTGAAAGTGCATGGACACTCAGTCTGTTAGAGTCCAAAATTCTGTACAGTTTTTTTTGCAAACAAATTGATTCAAACAAAAGAACACTTAGAGAATCTCGGACAGTCTGGAAAAGCGAGACCACTTCCATCGGATTTCCTCCGTGGCATCCTTCCGCATCGATTCGCCAAATAGCGGCGCTAAGCGTATTGCACGTGGTAACACGCGGTGAGAGAGTATGTGGGCGTCTTCCTGTGCGAGAGCCCTGGCTCCCGTCCAAAGACCTCCACTTAGGAGATTAGGCTCGTTACTTCCCCACAGTCAATGGCGACCCTCAGCAGGCTGAAGCGCGGCAGCGTCCAGCTCCAGAGGGCCGCGATTCGCGCCACTGGTGAGTCACGGTCATCGCTATGCATGCTGCCATAATACCCTCACAACGCTGCGGATCTCACAACTGCTAAATTTAACTCAAGACGTAAGTATTCTAATCACATCTAAAGCGTAAACCACACGAAAGTTTTGGAAACTATAGCTAAAAGGTTTGAAGTTGGTTTTAGATTTATTGTTGTTTCCATTAATCCTCGATTGAGGAAATAGGATACGTCATGCATTAAAAATTAAAAAATGAACAAATTAAAATACATAATTAAAAACAAATAATCTTAAAATAAATAAATAAAAGAAAATGTATATAGACAAAAGTCAATATAAACACAACACGGACACACGATGTCACACACACACTGGGAAACACAAACAAGCACACACTGAGGAACACGCAATGGAGTTTTAACTACTTGGAGCTCTGCGACCAGGAAACTGTCCTTCCCTCTGTCGTAATACACAAACAAACAAAAGAGAAGAAGAAACTGAATAGAAATTTTAAAGATATGTGGTGTGCTATTTTATAAGGCAGCTCATTCAACACTTTCTGCAGGAACCTTTATTTAAATACTAGAAGGACGATTAAGAAAATCCTGTACCGAGTAAAACGCGCCATTTAAAAGAATAGTTTTACTCTGCTTCACGAAGCTTTTGTAGGTACTATTTTTAACCTCTGGCGGAAGGCTGTTGTATAAAATTATCCCGGTATTGTGAATACTTTTCTGGTGTAGAGCAAGGCGATGCTTGTCCGACCTTAGAGCTGAACGATTTCTGGTCGCGTATTCATTAAACTCGCCATTTGTTTGAAACAAATTAGTGTTCGCTTTACAAACTTTAATATTTCATAAATATATACGCTTGGTAAAGTAAGTATTTTAAAACTTTTGAAGAAAGGTTTGCAACTCGATCTAGAATTCGTGCTACAAAGTATTCTAATTGCACGCTTTTGCAACTTAAATATTTCATTGGTGAATGTTATATTAAATATATGACTTAGTATCATTCAGTTCTTGGTACAGACCTGATGATTTTATAGCACGTGTGAATCCATCAACATTTGGTCACAGAATAATCGAGCCGAGCATGAGTATACCCTTATGATGTAATGAATTGTTCTCGAAAGCGATTACTGTTTGGCATACTGACGAGCATCCCGGAGGAAAGACGTATAAAGATGAGAGGATTTAAAAAATTTAGCACAAACCTGGTTTTACTGCCTGAAAAACACTATGCACGAAGTAATAAAACGCTGAAGTAACAGTAATAAATAATTGATTAATAATGGAAGATAAGTGGTGGTTGTTTGATTTCTCAAAGTCAAGATTCTCGTAAATGACATTTCTACGATGTAATTCAACCAAAGTGTTTGTTTGCTTTGTCTCTGCTGATGTGTGTGGCGGACCTGGGGGACTTTCTGATGAAATTGAAAATAAGAAATACATTTTACAATCTGAATGAAGTTGACATTTTAACAACAATTAAGTTTGGATACTGATACTGATTCAGCTATCACCAGGATTTCCCCACAGTTTCTGTAAAGTTTGAGTGACTTATCTCCTTTAAATTGTTATCTTAATAGTTGTATGAAACATTTTTGATAGGCGATGGTCTTTGTTTAGAAGAAATACCGAGAAGGAAATTACTGAATTGTGTGAGTCATGTGGCCGCATATGTTTTACTTGTGACAATTTCTGTTTATTTTCGACGATCCTGACCCTTATTCCGGAGACTAATTGTGACGAAATTGTTAAATTACTTGCTAAAACCTTTCCTTCAAATGACCAGTTGGCTACTACAAGGTTCATTAGCTACCTGGATTGGTTATATTCAGCCTTGGACGAGTATGGGCATCAAGAGCAAAATTACGAATATGAGAGACTCGGTGGTAAGTTAGCTTGGTATCTGAAAATTACGTGTTAATGAAGGAACTGAGTATACTCATGTGGATGTCTTTGGTATGACAGGGAAGAAGTGAATATTAATGCACCGTTTAGATTGGCATGATCCTGACATAATACAACTATAGGAAACAAACAACAAGGATGAGAAATACTCTAGTTTTACCGGACATAATGGCTTCCATTTCTTTATAACATCTAAAAGATAATAATGGCTCACATCCCTTTGGACTAACAACTAATGTCTATTAGCAACTCGTCTTAAATGTCCCTGTGTGTATGGTGATCGTTTGGATGAGATTTCAAACAAACAAAAAAACCCTTCTGTTTAGGATGAAGGAAATATAATTAATTTTATATTAAACATGGTTCAAATTTTCTGTTACAAGATTGAGTTTAATTAAAGGTCGCATACAAACAATATAGATACTTCAAAGTTAAATAAATACATTATAAAACACTACACCGCGATTCCTTCATGTTCCGTTGACCCCTGTATGCAATATGAACCGCCACTAAATTATGCATAGGACATAAGAAAACAAAATTAACATTACGAAGCAAGAAACATCATAGTTATTACAAATAACGTATGTCAAACGCTGACTACACTACGTTAATTAATCAAGAATCTTTTATTAAATCATAGATATAGCTGAGTCTCTTTGTATCATCTTGCACATTAATACAAGACTTATTTAATTTATGTGAATAAATTTAAAAAGATTACATTGCAATGGCGTTTATGTGACTTGATTAGAAGTTGACGTCGCAGTAGACGCCACGGATGGAGGCCGTTTTACGTACTTCGCTTACGACATTGCAATTATCGCTTCTTTTGTATTGGTTTCTTTTGCACGCTTTGAGATATCTTCTTTGCTTATGAAGTAGCATTTTTTTTCATGGAGAAAAATAGGGATTTCTTCCTTTTGATTGCTCTGCAGTCTAAGCGTTTTTTAGCTTTACATGGAATATACACTACTTTGATTTCATGTTATATATATATTTATTTATTCACTGAATAAATAATTGACATGATTGCTTGAAGAAATTGTTATGTCTATTGACAATCAATTTAAAAGCGAGAGAACCGACAGAGCTGTGAACATAATTATGTTATTGTAGTTGATAATATTTTACTGACTTAGTGTTGGCGGTGAATATTAATAGAGTTTAGGGTAGTAGGGGGAATCAGATGAAGAGAAGTAAAGGAATAGTTGTTTGAAAAGCGGAGAATTAGATGTCAGCTAACTGAGAGAGAAATTATTGTTAGGTTATACCCGAGTGAGAGAGTGGAAGGATGTAGTCTATTAGTAGTTTTCGTTTGAGTCTGCGGTTGTGTGGAGGTGGCGGTGGATTTCTGTGGAAGAGGGCTATGACCAGTGTCATTGGAGTGATTGATGAAGCTTTTGATTAAGGAGGATATGCATGTTTTTGTTGTGGTGGAGATGAGTGGAATTTGGATGTCATTGTGATTTACTGAGTTTCGAAGGTACCAGGGGGAGTTGGAAATGATTATAAGAATTATTTTTTGTTTGGTTTGAATTTTATTAGAATTGGAGTTGGCCGTAGTGCCCCAAATGGAGCATGCTTTATGACCGTATGGGGCGGATTAGGGAGAGGTAAAGGAGTCTTTTGGTGGAGATGGATATTGGTGCGTTTCTATCGAGGAGTGGATAGAGTAGTTTTATTTTGGTGTTAATTTTGGATGAAAGATGGGTAAGATGAGGTTTCCAGGAAAGGACAAGTCCGAGGTAAGTGATGCAGTTTTTTATTGGGATTTGGGAACCAAAAAGATAGAATGAATAAGTTATGAGATGTTTGGTTTTGAGGGTGAATGGAACTATTGCAGGTTTGGAAGGGTGTCTCGGCCAGTGAGTGCAGAAATACTGTGGTTCTATAAAACCCAGTGGGCTACATATCAATCTCGATGAAAGGGCTCCTAGACATTTCTCCTTTATACTCGAGACATAACAAGCAACTTTCTCACCCTATAGCAATGCTCAAATACTAATTCTGTAAGACAAAGTCTCTTCTTTTATACACATTGTAGGTGCCGCTACTGTCGCCACCTTTTACGATTTAATGTTGAAAAGCTAATCAATTGGATAATAATGCATGTCATATCTATCGTGCGAATGTTACGTGTCTGGCGAACCGCATTTCTCCACGATTAATAGGCCCTAGTTTAGTTCTGTCTTCTTCAGAAGCCATCTCGTTTCGAAGTGCATAGTGTCGTGGTGCCATTCGTTGCGATTAGTACGTAATGGCGTCCCGTGTTGACTTATCGATACGTTACTGGGAACCTGTCGTTGTAAATCACTGATGTTTATTCCCCATTATGTTATCTTACACATTACTCTTCATATTCTATGACTTCATTGAAGATTAATGAACTGTTAATAATTTACGAAATTCAATTCACGTCACTCAATCACAAACTGCAATTGCATTCATTCCATCCTATGTTTCATAACTTCTTGACGCCGCCACAGCTCATGTAGGGACGACTGACAGATTTGCACATTCCGAACATTTTGTAGTGTCACGTGGTCAGTCACAACCCTGGGTTTCCCTCCCATGAAAAATTTAAAGTGTTACATGCAACCAATTTCTTATAAGTCTTTAGATTTATAAAGTCTCGTTTGACGTCTTCCAGCTAAGAATATTAATTAAACCGGATCTACGGATTTCTATGTAGAGTTTTATGTTTGGTGTATTACTGAGAGGAATCAGTCCGTAGTGAAATAGTATGTAACTTGTACCTAACCTCGCCATTGCGAACTTTCTAAACCTTTGTCTGCATTTCTGAGTAGCAGTGTTCTTAATTGTTCTTCAGATAACATCTGATGTACTATGTGATTCTCAGTATCTGAAACGGAAGTTTGCAGATTAGCGCTGAAGTATGTAGTATCTCTTACAAACGTGCCAGCCTGACTAAACGAAACGTGTGCTGAAAATTGTTGCTACCCTGCTTCCTTTCACCAGATCTAAAAAAGAAATCCAGTTAAATTACGGTACATACATCCATTTTGGCTCAGCTCCGCAGGCATTCTTTTGGCAGATTTACGTATAGTAATTTCCTCTTGCGCCCCGAGGTTCCGAGTAACAAAATCTATGCCAAGCGACCATCTAATCCCATCACTAGCAATATTTCATTGAATCGTTTGGCCATTAACTACGAATTAAAATATTTTGGTCCATTAATCGTATATAAAGTGTAACCATATCATAAATTCAAATTATATTGGATCTCAAGTATTATTCGAGGATTAACGACGACGATATTTCAGCAAAGAAATGTGGATTGGAAATATTCTTCTTTTTATAATGTTTCGTGGAAAAATTCAATGACAACAGAATTAGTCAAGTTAATGCTGCGAGACTTTGTTGAGGAAAGTAGTTATTTCCAGCTTTTTCTCAAGTAATTTAGATAAGCTGGATAAAATACGTATTGGTCAGTATGAGATTTGGTCTCACGGAGTTTTAGATATCATTAGTTCTGTAATTTTTAATTATTTCTGCCTGCACTGCGGGATGAGGCAAATATTTAAATTTGAATAGAGTGACGAGGAAAATATTTGATTGGTCAAAGTGTGCTTAAAAATTTAAGGTTGCTAAGGGCCGGGTTTTTGATCATCAAAAAATTTATCACCCAGATGTCAGACACTGGAAAGTATTATAGAGTTAGGGGACGGGGCGTGAGGACAGCTGTGCATTATATTTAATTGTCTCGTAATGTCTATTAGCAACGGAAACATTTCAAGGTTTAATAAGAAGAGAATTCTGCGGAGCTACCAAAAGAGCAAAATATAGATAGTAGTTCATGAGTTGCGTATGTGAGCGGAGATAGTAAAAGTATATTTTAATGATAGAAGAATATAGTGAAGTTTAGTGTGTATATAAGATTCTTATCCAGAGTAATGAGTGTTAGAAATATTGAATATGACAACTTATTTAATAATTCAGTTAGAAGCCAAATTGTAATATTTTAATACTTATATTTAATAGTGAATGCAGATGTTAATTATTTTACAGGGAAGAGGGGCAGATAAATCACATTAAATTATAAAGAATGAAACCGATTTACGCATTATTAATTAGATAATCAAATATTAGTAAATACATAGCAATTATTCAATTATTTTAAAAAGAAACTTAATATTTTGATATGCTATTACGAAGATTCATCAAGCAGATGCTGAAACGACTGCTAAGAACAGTTAATACATAAGTACACGCATTACATAAATTTTATTATATATGATTATATTTAATTTTTTCATACCATCACCCCATCTTAAATTACCTTGAGCGAGATAAGGTCCATGCTAATGTTCTACCAGCAGATATGCGTTTTAATTTTTAGTTAAATATTTGGTATATTTATTGAACATAAAGACTTTGATTACTAACATTAACAGTCCAAATTAATTTATTGCAAAACATTGTCTGGAACAAAATAATTCGTTTGATTTTGATAATGAAATTATTTTGGATAAGGAAATGAATTTCATGAAAAGATTTCTTTAAATGTTTTATATTAAAAGCAACAAATTTACTGTTAATATAAATCATGACACTTTACAACGAAGAAAATGATGTGATGATTATTAAATTGTCTTTGCTAATTTTTTTGTATGATCTCTGATTTCAAATCCTCAGTTGGTTACAAATATTGTAAAGAACCACAATTCACAGTTCAAACATATATAACCTTAAAATTCTACACATTTTTTTGGAAATGTCATCAATTATTAATTTAATTACTGTATTAATTATTTTTTTGCTGACTGATAAAGTTAACTTTAGTTCTATAGTATTTCCTGAGAATTTCAGAATTGTAAGGATATAATTGAATCATAAATCGTTTACCTCATGAGTTGAGTTGTTAAAATAATACGAATATTTTTTCAGTTTTCCTGTACAATCCGAAACATCATTCACACTTTCTGTTAGCAGAAATAATATTCTATGGCGGATCAAGCCCATTTATCTTACGTGATTGTCTATTCGTTCTAAGAATTTTTTTAGCTCTTATTCTAAACAATTTTATATATTGTGTATGGAAACATAAATTGTTTACCTCATGAGTTAAAATAATACAAATATTCATTTTTTCTGTATAATCTAATACATTAAACTATCATTCACACTTTCTGTCATCAGTAATCAGATTCTATGGCGGATCAACCCCATTTATCTTACACGATTGTCCATTCGTTCTAAGAAGAAAAAAATTTACTCTTATTCTAAACAATTTTGTATATTCTATACTATATTAAGTCGCTAATGAATACTTTGCTGATGCGACTATAAATAAATTTTATAAAAATAATAATATATTATATTATTGTAATGTAAACTAACGATGGCTGTTTTTAGAGTAAGTATCGTTTCAATATTCTGTCGCTGCAGTTGCGATTATGAACCTGCGGGATCAAATACTTCATTCATGAAGAAGCCATAAGCAGCTGTGAAGCTTTTCAATACAATTGAATGGCCAGCGGAGTGTAAAGTCAGATCTGTGATCCGTTTCTTGATTTCAAGGAATGTTCCGCTAGAAAACATTCATCGATAATTGTTTGAGGTATATGGGGAACCAATACTGAGTGATGGAATGTGAGAATGGGAAATAAACAGCTTAAGGAAGAAGGTCGTGAAAGTGAATACGATGAGTCGCGGTCCTTAAGCGAAAGAATACAAAAACTGGTTTCCGCTACGACAAGCATCTGAATAAGCAGGTGACTACGTGGAGAAGTAGTATGAGGTGTAAGGTAATGATTGATAATAAAATAACTGTTATGTTTTACATAAGTGTCGGTACAAAGCAACCTCCGTAGTTCACAAGTCCTATATTAATTCCTTCGGTCTTCATATTCCAATCATTCTGGTTTATATTACAAATTACATATGTCGGGTCAGGTTTCGGAGATGGTTATACCTTTATTGGAGGGATGGTAATCGCCTCCGATGAATTTGAATGTGAAACAGAAACTTCAAAGTAAGTAGATTGTGTGAAGAAACGCACCGCTTCCCAAAACTGCTTTTTGTCGTCCGTCGGTTTCTTCTCCAAGGCTATTGGATCTCTGTGAAAGGATGGGGATTCCGCTCCCTACAAGAGCAATGCCCGGGAAATCCACTTGGTAGAACCACAGCTGTCATGAACGACAATGCCACCAGCCAGCCAAGTTATTCTATCGTTTGATTAAGCTTTCTCAGCCTATGATCTCAAAACATAATCATATTCAGATATCATTACGCGTATTATTTTTTACCTTCATGGTTTCAAGATGAAAAATCCGGCTTCGTGAAATTTACGTGATAAATTGTATTGTATTCGGAACACAATTAAAAATTCCATAAAATACCTACTTTTTCATATGGTTAATTCGGTGAGTAAATAGCTGTATATAACTTCAAAATAGAGTAGTACCTATTTATTGCACTAATACAATAATATAAATATTTTATTTCGGTTATTTCACGAAATTGATGTGTTTTTATTGTTGTTCTTGATTATTGTGGGATATAATGAATATAATGGAAGGTTATTCCAGAGAATCTCGTGAAACTGTGAGACGCGGTAGACAACTTTCTTGTTTCCAAACTATACTGTATAGAATAATAGACAGTCTTTACGACAAAATTACAAACGTAAAATTTTTATTTAATTTAAACCAACGTTTCGTCACCATATTTATGACTTACTCAAATAATTCTTCAAATGCTTCTGCAAAAATTTTACAAAACATTAGATAATGATACAATAAAATTTATTACATTTCAGAATCTTATAAAAATCAGTAATATTAAATAAAAATAGAACTTAAAACTCAAAATTTTTTGCTGAAGAATAGAAGTTGAAATGTATAAAAATCTAAACTGGATTGCCTGCAAGGGCAGAAATATGTTCCACGAACACGAAGCAACAATGCAATATGGACTGTTAATCCTAACTGTGTGCAAGTGGGAAGTAAAAATTGAATCATTAAACAGTTAAACTTGACCATGTGGAAATTAAAATACTGAATATAAAACAGAAGTTATAGTATATCGAATAAAATATTATGAAGTTCCAGTACTGTTCAGAATTAGTCGTTTCCGCCGCTCCGTGTAAGACGCGAGATTATAAATGGAGAATTGTCAAAGATAAGGAATCTTTTGTCAAGGAGCAGTGTTGGTTTGAGTTAAGAATTGAATTTTATTAAAGTCTGAGTTTCGCCCAGGATTTTCTCGATGCTTATGACCCAAAGTACAGCACAGAGTAAATTAAATCTATCATTTCAAGAGCTTCCAAAAGTCGTACGGTCACGGAATTGAAGAGAGAAGTCCGCTGCTCCAGAACTCGTCAACAATGACGATGACAGTCAGGTAAGTAAACAAGTAGTTCCATGCATACCAGCCACTGCTGAGTGTACCTTTTCTTATTGCCACGGGAAACCCTGGGACTGAGATTTCATGCTATTGCAAAGACTTGATTAAATTGTCACTTGTGCTATTTGAAAATTTAAATTATTAAATTAATCGTTGGTCATTTGTCTTTCATGCATTTGTTGAAATCAAATAGTTAAATTTATACAAAATGAAATTCCTTAAACATAAACGCTGAAGAAAAATAATCACAGTCCTTTAAAATTATATTATCTTAACTTATAAACAAGTCAAATATTATGGAGGCAACCCAGTAAAGAGTATAAAATTATATTATAAAAATGAACCACAATGATATAAAACGTCTGTCATGTGTGAAGTAAACTTCTATTGTCACATAATATCACCAACTAGTGGCATAAATAAAACTATCTGTCTCATTAATGTTTATTTAATTATAGAAACAGTGAAATTGTGTGGGTTGATTACATATATTTACGGTTATTTTTTTACAAACCAACTATAGGAGGGTAAATGACACTGTGCTTACTTCCGTTTAATAACACAGAAAGGGACAAAAGATTAAATATGGGTTCTATGTTAAAATTTATTTATATATAAAAACATGGTTCAAAACTTACAAATTTAAAACTTATAGTCAGAAAACTATGTGTGAATATTCAATTAGCTATATCAATAAATTATAATTTAATTTACAATGATTAGTAAACTTCATGGCATTGAATCTTCGCTTTCGGTTAGAAGATTTTGATAAGTGGCTAGCCAAGATAATTTTAATCCTTTCTTATCGTTGGACGTAATATTAGATTAATTTCAGCTATATCTCCAGTGACCAAAGTGATAAAGTTGGCTTGAATCAGTTTGTTAATATGCTGTAAACGCCATTATCGATTGTTCCATTGCAGATTTCATCGTGACAATTTGAATGGATTAATAATATCATACTTTTACTGCCCATTTATTTGATCGTATTTATTAAGAAAAACAGATCACGAAAAACCTGAGATTGATCTGATTGACTGGTTGTCAAGTCCATGGCCTGAGCACCTAATAGCATCGTGTTCCTTTTACAGGTCGTTCGGTTACGTATTGTGACGCATTTCAACGTAATAAGGCATGTCACGATGAATCAGCCAAACAGCGAAATCATTGACACGTTCATCTTAAAGAAGAGGACACCATGAATATTAAAGCATTCAACATTTCAGTAACAGGGAAATGCCAGGTTATCCAGAATAATATTGAAGTTCGTAATCTAAAAAGGCTCATAACAATAATATTAGTGTTTGCCTTAAACCTGTCTCACTGATTCTGGTGATTTTTTCTATCAAGAGAAACAAGTATCTTGTAAGAAGAGAGACGGACTTTCACGTTTCATTTTTGTAATTAATTCCAACCACTGACTCTTGCAGAAAAAAATATGAGTTTAAGAATTTCCTGTCTTTGAAACACTTGCCTCCAAATTATTTGTTCCAAAACTTTTGTATGGTTACATTTAATTCAAGCATAATAATTTGTTACTACTGTAGTTTTCTAGGTATAATAAAGGTTCTTTGTGAATTTTTAATGTTAGCATGGCGTGTTACGTACCCAGTTATTCTATGTACTAGCTGGGTGTCCGGCGTTCATCGGCTGTATATTAGCCAGGAAAAAGCATTATATAAATAATCGATTCTTAAACCTCTGTGGGGTCACAAAATGGTAATTTTAAATTACTTTTTTTAAAATAGTATACAAACTATAAATTTTTGTTGTTCTTGTTGTGGTATTCATTCCTAAGAGGCTTCTATGGTTTTTTTTTGTCTGCAACTCCTATCGTCCACGTTTTGCACCCATATAACGCCACGCTTCATACGTACATTTTTAATAATGATTTCCTAATATTAATAATTATATTAGTAATTAAATTACTCTGTTTTGGAAATCGTTCCTTGTCTGTGATATCCTTTTCTTTATGTCTACAAAACTTCTACTTATTATGCTTCCCAAGTAGCAGTATTCCTTAACATTCGTCAAAATATCCCTTCCCAATCTAACGCCCTTTGTTATTCCACTATTTCTCGTAATATCTATAAGTTATAACTATAAATTAAAATCAAATTCTCAGTTTGTGTTTCGTTATTACATTGTAGCACTTCTATCAAGTGCAGCAAGAAAATATTTATTCTGATTTGAAAGTCCAATCTTGTGTTTAAAAGCCCAAAAAGAATTTACGAAACTATCAAGTGATTCAAGCTTGTGACTCATATTTTTACAAGTACTTGGATTTAAATCAAATCATAATACCCAGTACTATCGGAATTGGTACTAATCATATTACTACAATTTTATTCAACGTATTTAAGTGAATTGGTCTTCTTTCACATTAACAAACATAAAATGTCATTCAACTCTAATAAACGTTAAAATATATTACGACCCGCACTAATTGATATTCAGCCTAGATTTAATTATTTATTTAAAAATAAAAGGGTCATCCGTCACGTTAATATTATTTGGATGTTGTATATTTGTGAGCCATAATGGATAAAACACTAAAGGTGAGAAGGAATACGTCTTTTCATGGGGCCTAATTTCTTGCCGCAATTGCTCAAAATTGTTTTTGTACATTTGACGAACGATTTGCACAATTTAGACAAAGAATTTATGTGCCTACAATACGTTACGGGACATTATATGTAATTGATTGCTTTATTAACTACTTATTAATTACAGAGAGAGGCACAATTTCGTGGGTTTAAGTCACGGACAATTTTCCCGAGGTCTTTTTCTTTTGTGTACCTTGTTTTTTTTTCACTAGAAAAAAACATCTGGAATACCAATCATTTTGCGTGGTAAGGTGTACATAACTACTGGACTATTACGCATTACATATATTAGGCATGGTTTTGTGAGAAAACTGATTTGAACAATTGCGGGGTTCTTGTTAGCAGACCGGATACACAAATATTGGTGAGATCGCTTAAGAACGATATTGCAGAGATCATCCAAATTTTAGAGGCAATAAATATTTTGAACACTACTTTATTTCTTAGAAAATAAATTTTTATCGCGGACCGTCACGGAATTAGAATTAATAAAAAACTTAAATTATCCAAAGAAGGTTTTTGAACTGGATAAAGAAGCTCGGCAAAGGAAGTGATAAAAATTTATTATTTTCCTAACTTTTAGATTAATAATTTTTCCACCACGTGAAGAGATCCAAAAATTTTACAGTCTATAGCTAGTGTATTTTATTATTTAAGAAACTAATAATAGTAAATTTTATACTTTTAATTGTAAAATTTAATCCATTTCACATCATAGTTTTCTGACTTAATTATTTACAATAAGTAAAAACGGCCAAAAAAGTTAGCATTAAATATATAACTATTTATTAACAAAAGCGACGTTTCATCTCCATTTTCTTCTTCAGGCTTACTACAAACATAATATTACAATAAATGAATTCTGAGTTCTATGTTACAATTTTGAATTTATATATAAAAAAACATGGTTAAAACTTAACAATTTAGCAATACATCATGTTTACTCCTTGACTCCCTTAGTCGAAAAGATAATTGAATTTACGTGTGAAGAATTTGGTGCCGCTCTCGACCATCTCCAGAGACGGTTACTGCCGAAATGATGTGTAACAATGAGTGCTTTCGGCAGTTAAATTTTAACATTGGAGAAGTTTGTAGTAAGCCTGAAGACGTCTCAAAATGGAGATGAAACGTCGCTTTTGTTAATAAATAGTTATATATTTAATGCTGAATTTTTGGCCGTTTTTATTTATTATTAATCCATTTTATTTAACAAAACTGTTTCCGACTTGAGCGTCGACACATAATATTATTATTTTATAAAACTTTGTAGAAACAGATGCCGCATTCACATCTTCCACCTACATTTTGAGTAGTGGGACACAAATGCCCCCGTTTACAGTTCTTTAAATGACTGCTAAGTAACAAGCCTTGTTAAGCAGCGGCCAGCGCGAACTAAAGGGGACATCTATTTAAGTGACGTTGTTAATGGTTGATTATGGGGAGAGGAGAGGGGCCCCAACAGGTGGGTCCTTTAGTTTGGAGTTACACATGGGGCTTCCCGAGAAAGTGTTCTGTGACTAACCTAAGATTGGTAACATAGCTTCCTGGAAACAACTTTCTCGCGTCGACGCATTTAGTCATCACTATGGAGAATTTGAGATCTTGCCACTGACGTCGCTGCTCGTTTCTTGTGTGCAGCATATTTTGCATCAGCCAATTGTATATCAGCCTTCTGTCTCGATTTGGGTTGTTTGCGGAGAAGGGAATTATAGCCAATCCTTTAGTAAAGAATGAAGTTTTGGTAATTTCATTTCTCGGATCAAACCATATAAAGGTACTTAATTTTAAATTTTTTAAATGGGGACATAGATCGCATAAGGAAAGTATCATCAGGTAGTACCTTGAAAATTAAAGAACTTTTACTGGAAATAATTATTCCTTTTATTAAATTACTTAATAATCTGACAATTAACTTTAAGTAAATAAATGTTATAGCCAATTCGTTAGTAAACAAACTCGGAGAAATTGGTACCTGGGGGTGTGTGGGGCCTCTGGTCTACCCTCCAAAGACGCTGGTGGTGGCTTGTCCATGTCTCAGATCAACGCACATTGGAGGTGGCAGTGGTTCGCGCGATTACATTTCTTCCTTCCCTGTCCAAGGATGCAGGACCTTTCCCATTTGGATTTTGGTGGAAATCAACCTACAGTCAATATGAACTTCATCCAATTCGGTTTTTATTTATTTTTTATTTTGGTTAACAGGCTACATGAACGTGATCCTGAAAGAGGCTTAGGTAGGGAATTGAAAAGGGGGGATGCGGAAGGTAGAGAAAGGTAATTAAGGGTTGACTAGGGTCCCCGGGCCATAGTTTAAGGATCCTACCCGGTGTTTCACCTAAAGACGTGCAGGGAAAACCTTAGAAAGTTGCATCAGGTAGGTCGGGCTGTTGGGTACTATTCTCAGGCTCTTCCGAAAGATGGGAGACGAGTTTGCTGTTGGGTCGCACGCAGCATTCCCTTCTCCGTGTCTTCACCAGTTTTAGGAGGCAGCCCTTCAAAGGAAATTGCTTAATGACTTTTAATTGTCTCCGCCAAACTACACATCTACGACTGGCATATGTTCAACTTTGCGAAAGTGAAATATTATAATCCTCCATGCTAACCTATTTTGGGCAAGCCTTTTTATTTTCTTATAACTAGCACAACCCACACCCTCCCTAATCTGCTTATTAATGTAATTAACTTTTTTTTAAATTTTACTTATTATTTCATTTATGGTGTTAAATAAATATGCTGTTATTTATTAAACGAATAATTAAAGATTAATGTTATAAAATGTGCATTTAGAATGTTTATATATTGAAACTCATGTTAAGTATTGAATAAATCACTTAATGCTTTTCTGTTATATCTATGCATTGAAATAAATTCATAAAATTATACAAACACTGTAATAAATTCACAAAATTCCTGTTTATTATTATATCAACTTATGCGTCCTCCTTTAAAAAGGTCCAAATTAAATCTGGAATCTAATGGAAAAAAGGTCCCCAGGTCTGTCCTAACCAATCTTCCCACTCACCCATATGTTCAATAAATTACACTTCTTTTCCATATCCGGCAATGGAAAAGAGAGAAATTATTAACTTAGCACAAACTAACTGTAGTGCATACAATTAATTTCATTCACTTGAATTAAGTTGTATCGTATGTATATCATTCAGTTACCCATAATTTGTGATAATATGTTTAGGAGGCTTTACCTAACTGAAATTTAATTTAATTCGTGTAAATTTAAAAAATAAATTATAAATTTTTGATGTTTATCTAGGAGCCATTGTCGTAAAATTAAAAAATATCTTATATAAATGTATATAATGTTAAATTTTTAATTCTGGTTCATTATTTTCATTAATGAATTTCGTGGATTATATACGAACATAAATAACTGCGGCTACTTCCCACCAAACATAGAATTGAGCTGTTCAGAAATTCAGTCATAATCTTGTTACATAATTTAATTGCCAAACAAATGAACATGGGGCAGTAAGAGCCCATTACATGTAAAACCAATTATACATGAATACAGTATTATTTAATTTGATTGTATTTTTAATAGAAAATCAATTAACGTCTGTTTTCCAATAATTACATAAAATAAATTAACGAAGTTTTAGTTTAATTGAATAGGCGTCTCGTCATCTCATTTACCAGACTTATCGAACAACCCTCGTACATCATCTATAATAAAAAAATTTAATAGACTGCATTTACCATTACCAAAATATCGTTTTCGAAATCTGTACGAAGAAAATTGGTATTAAGCATTATTATCCAAAAAGTATCTCATCTTTGCTCCTTAAGCTATATATGGGAACACATTGTTCCTCGCGTTCCTTAGAACCACTCGTAAGTTAATGTTGAGATCTTTTCCAAAATATCATTGTCCAGAGTTCTTTCTTGCAAACGAGGTTTTAGTAGCTAGAAGCGTGATTAAACGGCAGTATGCTCCGCTAATATATGATAAGACTATGCAAATAGCTATCGTCATTGCTAATTAACAAGCATGAGTGATTCCTGTAGTGGAAAAGATTGTGGGCGGCAGAGTGGAAAGTACTCGTAGTACAGCTCTTCGGAGTTCAGGGCCCTGCTGAGGGGAAGTACCTGTCAACAATAGCTGCGTGACACAGCGTTATTAATGACACCTGTTGCTTTCGGACTGACGTTATTTTGTTTTCTTTCAATTTATCGGAACACGGCATTATAAGCATCAATATGACGTAAACAACTTTGTTCTTTGAATGAAATCGATTCAAAATTAAACTATCCTCCTCGTTATAAAGAATTGAATTCTTTGCCATAATTATTAAAAACGTGAAACAATTGTTGAAAATGTTAGTATCTTTTGAATATATCTGTACTTTAATGCACACATTTGAACACGTAGGTATTAAAGATTTTTGGAGATTAAATTTCTGATGTGAGCTTACCTGCATTAAGAATGAAACTTTCATGATTATTTCCTTGAAATTTGTTTAAGTGTGAAAGTGTGAAAATATAAAAACGTTTCTTGAATTTAAATAGCAGCCAACTGTTGTGCGTGATTAGTTATAATGCTTAATAATTTATTTCTTTGTTTCATTTGCTGGATTTTAGGAATTATTGCTACTACAATATTTCACTTGCGACACACAAATAACGTTCCCGGAAAATATTAAACGGCGTTATTGTAAAAATCCTGTCTTACTCGTTTACTGTTTCAACTATTGAGTGTAAAAATGGTATCTTTTTTCAAAAAATAAAACAAGTTATTGAAACTAACTAACAAGTTGATTACTGAAAATTGCATTAATGCATTCTGTGTATTATATTCGCAACGAATAAATTTTATTAAAATATGTTTTAGTAGAAATACTTCGTTCATATTTACATTCACAATTTAACAAAATTGACTATATAAGAACCAATAAAATATATATAGGCAATACTGTAAATTTGGCGAATATAGACTTGTGTTACTTTATCAGTGGTATGTAAGAAATATTATTAAAAAATTGAATCTATTCAACATAGATTTTATAGATTGTAATTACTGATTGGTTCCTAACTGAGGATTTCTTGACTTGAATGATTTAAGATTACTTATTAACGTTAAAATTTACTGTAATGCTTTACAGAATCAATCAAAACTCAGATATTTATTTTAAAACAATATATATTCTGAGTTACACATCAAAATCCAATATCAATGATTGCATATAAACGTAACATAGATGATTTACTTCACACAAAAATTGTGAGCTACAAAATTTATCGGTAACTAGCTGCCCGATGATGCACGGGAATTAATTTATATTAGCCCGTTATAGTATTTAATTCCATAGAAAACTTTTTGACAACACGTGATTCAACCACAGCAGACTTTTGAAAATTTACCTTATTACGTCTCCCATTTTATTACAATTGAGTTTCATCATAACCACCGTGATGACTCAGTATCTTAATCGAGTCAAAAATATATTGGTATCTTAAATAATCACATTCATACAGATAATACACAGAAACAGTCAATTATATTTATAAGGATAACATAATTAAATCATCTCTTCGGTCTGATTAGCCTGAAAAATTGTGTGGAGATACATATTTATGTGTACGAAAAATAGAATTGAGTGCGTTCTGCCCTAGTATTATGAATCATTCTATGTAAAGTGGCCTAATTTGAGTAACGATTTCTATGAAATTGATACTATGAAGCCTTAGATACGCCTAGATACGCGCTTTTTCGTAGAAGGCTGTCGTTCGTCTGCCACGTGTGAGCTTTAATATTGTGGGAGTTATTAGAGAGTAGACCGTGAAAATTCGCTTCTAAGGTAAACCATATGCGTAGATTAAAAAAATAATAACTAAAACTTACACAAATATCATCCCTCGCAGAGTGAACCCTCCCAAAGTTACCCAAAAAAATTATTCTTGTTTTGTTTCGTATTTTCAAGGAATTCTACTGGGATAAAAAAAAGCTGGCACTCTCTTCATATTTTTCATTTCAGAGGATTTACAGCATTGCAGGTCAAATTCGTGCAGCATACCTTCGCAAAACGCCAAAAATAAACTTTATCTGAGTAATAAATCGTTTAGGACACCAGATATCGTTTTCCAGTTAATTGCAATTGAAAGTTCAGGGTTTTGCTGTAACAAAAAATTATGTTTAGTTTTGTCCTGTTTTTTCTATTGCTATCAGCTATGAAACGATATCTGTTGTCCCTATAAACGATTTATAACTCAAAAAAAGTTCATTTTTGACGTTTTTCACTTTTGGCGCCAGGTTTGCTACATGAAAAAGACCAAAGTATATTGCCTGCAAAGCTGTAAATCACCTAGCAGGTAGAAAATGATGTACCTACTTTATTGTAGGATTGTAGGATTCCTTGAAAATACGAAAAACATAAGCCAAATGTTTTATGGCATCTTTGGAGGTCTGTGCTGGCCTGGGATGATATTTGTGTAACATTTCGTTAATCTTTCCTTAATCTACGCATAAGGTTTACCTTAGAAATTAATTTTCATGGCATATTATCTACTAACTGTCCCAAATAAAAGCTCAAATGTGGTAGTTTTGAGACGACGTTGACTCTACGAAAAAGCGCATATCTCAGCCAGAAAGGTATATTTAGAACTGAAATTTTGCATAGTTTCATTTAAGGCACGTAGCATAAAGTGTAAAAAATTCATCAAAAGCTTTGTATAGTTAAGACAAGAACATTTTTGGTATGAAATGGACGAAGGAAGGAATCCAAATCTTCAAAAGATCTACAGAATCCTTCTCTGAGCTGAACACTACTATACACCAAACTTTAATGGCAATCGGATGAATGATAGACGAACGCATAAGTGACAAACATGGAGGCGCAGAGCAGATGATTGGCGTGGGACCATTTTTGACCTGAAATGTGTGAAGGTAACTAAATCTTCAAACGCCGCTAAAAACCAGGAACTCGATTAATGACGTGGCATATTTTTACGTTTTCAGTGACTTCAATATTTTCTGCCGTACTCTGTGAAGTTGTTTTTCTCAGCATGCCAGCCAGCCCTTTCTCCGTAGGACATGAAGTTTGCGATGAGCAAACTCAGCCTGATATTTCCTTGCTGGCGGGGAATAACACTTCGGGAATGGACATGGGTGTACTTCATGTGTGCTAACTCGAGAACAAGCTTTATTGCTCAAGTCAACATCTGCAGTTCATTCACAATGTCTTAAAACACTGGACCCGGATTTGATAAGGTCTAATTTATTATCTTTCCTGCATTAGATTGAACGCAGCCATGACTATCGTGAAATGAATATATATTTAAATGGTAAATTTTACTTACTATAAATGGTGACGCAGACATTTTGGTAGGAGTCTCCGCCAAATTTTGCCCACGGTTTCCATCAGAAAACGAGATCAACCCCGACATAGCCAACGAGCGTCAAACAGCTTGTGCCTCCAGCCATCGTCCCAAAGCAGACTAGAGAAAAACACAGCCAGACAATGCAGCAGCAGACAACGAGGGTATCGTTAGTTATGATTTTACAGAGTTCACACTGCCATACCTATTGCCATAAAACTACATTGCTTCTCTCGGTCCACCCCACAGAGGACCCTGATTATAAAGAGTCTCAATATAAATTTATTATTATTATTATTATTGTTTGCGCTTTCTTTTATACTTTGTATCATTTAATTAAATGCTCTTGTTAAAATGTTTTATTATTATTAAATTCATAATTTTAAAACTAATCTTTTCTTTTCTATTTAAACCTCTCGTTAATTGATCCCTTAAGACGTATAAATTAAATTGTTAACCAATTGTGGAGCTTAATAATTAAAATTAAGTATAATAATAATTAATTAATTAACCCCATCTACTTTTGTTTTACAGAATATGTTGCAATCATATTCAAGTTATTTAGCTTTCATACTCTAGCTAATGATATTAAAGATAACATTCATTAAAATTTCTCAAATCAATGATCTGACATTAAGTATAATAAATAAAATAAGGTAAAATCAGGTAGTAATGGCTGTAATTTTTATATATGATTAATAATCGTGAAAAACACAATATTGTTCATAAAATTAACTATACGGACTGCTATGCTTCTTCTATGTTATTTAACTCAAAAAAGAATGAATAGTCTATTTTTCTATATTATTCTATTAATTAAACTGTCAAATGGGTCCTTCCATATCATATCACCTAAAAATAACCTATGGCTCCCACTTGACCTTCTATAAATCTCATGAAATTTTGTAAGGAAGTAAATCGAGACCCTACCTGAAGCTGTGCAAAATATTAGAGTTCATTCTACACTGTGTAACTTCTGAATCCATGAAGAATGTAATAATATAGGTATATATTGCATTTGATACCATTATTTTATAAATCTTTATATATAAACCTGAAGAAGTCATAAAGAAGAACGAAATGTTGCAAAAAATCTTTTTATAATAAGTATCACACTTTTATCACTCGAGGCCATCTATTTATTCATATTAATATAATCATACTTATTGGTAAAACGATTTTAAAATCTTTATTCTGGTAAAGATATACGTTTACGTGAGATTTGCGTTGTTTGTAAGGATACGTACTATTGAAACTGTAAATGTCACACTCGTACACGTCGGGATTTCCAAAATGAGTATCGAGTGTTCACTTCGTTGATTCAGTGTAAATGTCAAACAAAAAAATGCTTCTTCATCACTTCGTGAGTACAGTAAAGCAAACATTGACAAGAATAGTACATATTTATTTTATATCCACGAACAAAATACAATTCTGACAATTGTCTTAATTGCTGAGTTTCAATTAAAAGCACCCCTTTGTAATTTTGAAAATCATCTGAGGAAAGATATTTGCAGTTGTCAGGATATATTACATAGAAATTTTCGTTAAATGTTGATATGTATGTGTATGTGCAGTTAATATTTGTAAAACATGTCAACTAATTTGTGTTTAACGTATGTCGTTGCATATTCCAGGACGATTGGCAGCCAGACATGTTATGCTGGTTATGGTGATTTGGGCTGTTATTCTTGTCGGCCTTATGGAACGCAGCGTCATAGTTCAGCCACCTCCCATTGCTCCCCATGAACTGGTCAACAGGAGTTACATGAATCTGTATTGCAACTCAGGCAACTACACCAATGGCGGAGAGGTAGGCATTCATGCATCAGACCCACAGAAATTAATTTGGACTGTTTATGGCGAGAAAGTGGTTGCTTCCTTACTTAGAAAAAATAATGGACGCATAATTAATTTTACGCTATTTTTAATGCAACAGAATAAGAAATACTTTATGGTAGTTTAACCAACATGGAAGAAACTTCAGAGTTAATATTCTAATTTAATAGATATTGTAATGTAATACTTGAGTCACGTTGTTTACAGCTAAACGTTGTATATTTAACATTGATAGAAAGATTGAAAGCCCGAAGGTCTTCCGGGGACAGATTATAACTAATATCATACTTTTATTAAGAAACATATTAACGCTTAAGTGCGTGGGTTCTACATTACCATCGTATTTCTAAGACGCAAACAATCCTTGTTGTTTCGTAGAACATAGCTGAATGTACTCATGATCCACGGTGCTTATGACTCTATAAGGAAATTTAATTTAAATATTCGTGCATATTTAATTTGTATATATTGTAGAAGATATGAATATATAGGGGAAAATTTCTTGGAGTTGCCGCGGCGTGTAAACCGACTGCGAGTTATAAGTCCTATATCATTCATCCCACTTAGAATCTATTTTTGCGGCAGGCTGAGGAAAAATGAACTTCTTTGGATCGTCGATACGATGTATACATTAATTGATAAATTGGTTTTACTTCTCGCGTCAGGTAAAATTTGTAATATCTTCTTCTTCCAATGGCTCAACAGCCCTCTTGAGGGCCTAGGCCTACCGAGGCGGCTGCGGACTGTCATATGGCGTGGCACATTCCAAATTTGGGGTGACACGTAATTGATAAAATGAAAATAAAAAGAAAACTATCGAGTTTGGTGTATGGCGAATCGTTGTGTTACATTCTGACCTTTAATGTGCGATTTAAGTAAAACTTTAACCATTAAGTGGGGAAAAAATTTTATTCCGTTATTTATTCCTGCTTTTGTACCGGGGGTATTTTGGACTCTCTCGAGATACTGAGAGTATATTTGAGGTTCATATTGTGACGTTCTCGATGTCGGTTTAGTTAGGTACTGACCAAGAATTAAATAATATATCTGGACACTATAAATAAATACCCGGGCAACGCCGGGTTCCCAGATAATCTCAAATAAAATAAAAGCAGCATAATATTTTACGTTAAAATTAGTATTTTTATGAGAGATCTCTGGATAGTGCTGCTACTAAACGGCAGCTCTAATTAATATTTTTAGAGGGGAGTCAATGTGATTTGAACATTGTGTCTTAAAAGACATATCGAGAAGTAGCATTTCCCAAAATATATTTTTATTTAGATAAAAAAATACCCATAAATTAATAAATTTGCTGCACAAATTTTATCCTATGTTGGGAGAACTGCATACTTATGTGAGAAACTATTTTCATTCATGAAATTAAATAAAAGGATGTACAGATCAAGATTAACAGATAAACATCTATCTACCATGATAATGATGGTTCTCGATCTTTCAATCCAGATATTGGAAAACTAGTAGAAAGAAAGCGTTGGCAAGTTTTCAATAAAAAAATAATTTTACTTTATAAATTATAAATAAAATTATGTTTAAATAAAAGCAAATATCAATATTATAAATTATTTCCATGAAATTCATTTAATTACATAATTTGTTTTAATTATTCTGTCCGTATTCCTAAATCCTCATAACAACTAATAAGTTTAAGAAAATTTGTAAATGTGATGTGGCCCACGTGAATCTTTCTAGTTTCATGAAATGGCCCGTATATTAATTGAGTTTGACTATTTGATTATTCAGAGTGCCGAGTTGAGGAGAATATAGATCGCACGTACCTCCAGTGAGTCGTTGATCTTGTCGCAGGTGTCAGAGACGCCCACCGGCAGCCCCGAGGCGTCGGAGGAGCTGGAAGCCCCGTGGCCGAGGGGCAACGCGAACACGAACACGAGCACGAGCAGCAGCGGCAGCACCAGCGGCGCCTTCGAGCCGGATCTCAAGGTGAGCACGCCTGGGTTTTGCCCTCTTCCTCAGCCACGCTCCGCCAGGACTTCCCGTTGCTCCCGTGGAAATCCTCCGCCCAGGACACTTCTAGCACGTTTCGGATTTCCCGACACTGTGCTACCTACTAATCAAACACATGTTCCCAACATATAGTCATTACACAGTGTCTAGATAATCGTGGACATTACCGTCCATGAATATATGTGGAATCTATATTCATAAAGATGAATTTAAATGAGAAAGAAGATTTTATCAAATATAGTAAAAGCCATTTTTGAGAGTGACTTTACCATCTTCAGTGCATTAAACCAAAATGAATATAGTGAAGTTCACAAGAATGTGTCGGTCCATTTACAATATTATGTGAAGAACATGAAATCGTTATAACATCCTTAGCCGAAAAGCATCACTAGTCGTGGGAAAATACGCAAGTGGGAACAGGCCGAATCTCACTTTGGTAGAGAAAAACCTATTTTGATATGCTTAAAATAAATGTTTCGTCAGAAAGCTCTTCCGTGAAAGTTAATGGATGGAAAGTTCACGGTGTGTTGTGGTACTCAGTTCTAAGACTGGTCTGATACAACCCTCCATGCTAACCTATTTACGCAAGCCTTTTCATTTCCTTATAACTAGCACAACCCACATCCTCCCTAATCTGCTTACCGCATTCCATTCTTGACCTCCCTCTTCTGCTCTTATCCCACACACATCCCTCTAATGCTAATTTTACAAGACCCTCGTATCTTAAAACGCGGCCTATTAATCTATCCCTTCTCTTACTCAACGTCCTCCATATTGTTCGCTTTTCCCCCTATTCTGTTAACATCTTCCTCGTTTGTGATTCTATCCACCCATCTGATTTTCAGTACTCGCCTATAGCACCACATTTGAAAGGCTTCTATTCCTTTTCTTTCCCCAACTCCTGTCGTCCACGTTTCGTACTCATATAACGCCACTCTGCATACAAACATTTTTAGCAACGATTCCCTAATATTCACATTTATATTACCCGTAAGTAAATTCTTCTTTTCGCGAAAGCCTTCCTTGCCTGTGCTACCCTACTCTTTATGTCAACTATACTTCTACCATCGTAGTTATTACGCTTCCCAAGTAGCAGAATTCCTTAACTTCCGTCAAAATATCCCTTCCCACCCTTTGTTATTCCACTGTTTCCCATACTACGCTCCATTACCTTGATTTTCCTTCTATTAATCTTCATATTGAATTCTTTCTCCAGGACCACTTCAATGCCATTTATTAAGGTTTCCAAGTCTTGTTTTGACTCCCCTAATACTAAAATATCGTCGGCTAAGCGTAAGGTTTTTATTTCTTGTCCTTGCAGTATGTTACATTTTCCATATTACGTTTAAACTTGTTTCATTGCCGGTTCTATATATAAGTTAAATAGCACGGGCGACAGACTACATCCTTGCCTTACTCAATTCTTGATTACGGCTTTCTTTTCTTGATCTTCTATTGATAATTACTGCTGCATGTCTTTTGTACAGGTTATGTATAAGCCTCCTTTCTCGATATTTTATTCCAGTGATCTTCAAAATCCTTAGCAATGTGTTAGAGTTCACATGTTTCTAAATCTACAAATGCCATAAACGTAGGCCGGTTTTTTCGTATCCTGTCTTCTAAAATTAATCGCAGAGTCAATTTTGCTTCTCTTGTCCTTACATTATTCCTAAAACGAAACTGATCTTCTCCTAACTCGTATTTTATTTGACTTTCCATTCTCCTATAATGGGTATACGATAGCTTAAATGTGGCACAGGCTAATTGACGGTAATCTACATTCCTACAACGTCCCTATTATGCCTTGGGAGTGATGAAGGTGTGAGGGGTACAAATAGGAGAGAAAGGTAGCCACAAGTTAATTAGATTCCCCATGGCAATAGGTTAAGAATCCTACACGCAGCGTAATGGAAACCCTAGAGAAAGCTGAAGCAGGTGGTCTGGGCTCTAGGCTCTTGTTCCACGCCCTTCCGATGACTAGAGTAGAATATGCTTCTACACGACTTTAACAGTTTAGAAGGTAGCTCGAATAAATAATTAATGTTTAAATCTATAACCAGATGACGACGTAGGGGCTTCGTTTCGTGTTCGGAGTCTATGGCGTCACGTTCTTTTCGTTACATTTCGCTCGTAGCTATCCAACTCGCCAAATGGCTCTACCACTACATAATATATTTCATTTAACAAAATAACTCATATGTGCCACACTAATTGTCACATTTTAGGGAATAAAATGGCACGTTCAAAGCAGAACCGGCATTGTTGTGCTGATTTCCTCAATTCAAATGTACTGAAAACTGATATAAATATATTTTACAGATATAAGTAACGAAAAAATGGCAGTGTTAAAGTAAAAATAAACAACAAAAGAGTTTAGGCAAGATGTCTTCTATTGCTAAACTCACTTTAGAAATAATCTCTCAAGCAGACTTGTCAATAAGAATAATGACAAACATGCTATTAAGTAAAGAGAATGGCTGCATTCTTTACACAAAAATTATCAATTAAAATAATTATATTTGACAGTTAATGGAAATAATAGAATACGAATAGAAAATAAAGTCGGAGGTCATAATACTTGCAAGAAATCCTCAGATATTAAATTGAATAACGTGAAAGACCTTAAGATGCACATTTATTACTGATGTGAACTTTCAGCAATAGTTTACGAATGGGAAACCTAGACGATAAATTACTCAACTGCACATAAAATGAAAGTTACGCAAAAGTCGCAGCGCTCCATGTTGGGTAAGATCAGATTAGATCGTGATGACCTCAGGTGTAAGGCGTATTAGAACTTACAGAATACTTGAACACACTTTTTATTGTCTGTGACAGTAAAGGAGGCAGATGATGTGAAAGTGCAATATTGAAACAGTAGAAAGGCAAAAAAACAGAATGAGTGAAAATGAGCTATTTAAATTTAGGGGATTAAAATAACGACCTGGTGAGAAAAGCCGGTCATCATCCTATCTATTACAAGGTCCAATTATGTAAATCAACGCCCATAATAGTTTAGATTCCTATATTGTTGTCTTAAATTCTCCTCCCCTCTTCCATTGAGGACAAAATGAGTTTTTATTTTGTTTGAATCGAAAGAACAGTCTTTTCTTGTCTTCCTGTACAACTTACTTTAAGTTATTTACTCCTACTGATTAGCTTCAGAAATTTCAATCGATTCATCGTTGATTTCTTTCAGTTACTACCAATACGTATTTCGCACTTTAACACGTCTTCTTTACTCTTCTCCGCACCTCAGGCGATAAAATAACACAAAAGTGGCATCCTTAGTTGCCCTGCACCTCTTTTAAAAAATTGATATCTAGAGTAAAATGTAAGGTTTAGAGCACTAGAAACCAATGGAACGAAAATCAATAGAGCTTGGAGGTTCGCAGCTTAAACTACCCAAAAACTGTTGAAGATAAGAATGGAACAAATCAGGACCGGATCCGGAAATTGAACCCGAGCCCGACCTAGATTTTTCCATTCCGATCTTTGAAATTCATTTTCTTGGCCTTTGGCTGATCTTCAATTGAAGAATTTCTTCTCTGTTTGAGTTAGAAACGATATTTTATTGTACGTATATAGGCTATGCGTGTTCTATGATCTCAGGGAGACCAGAACGATTGGCTGATCAATCACAAGGGGAATTATTCGTCATAACTTTCAAAATCATTGCTTTCTATGTATATAAAATTTTCGTGTGCGTGCGTTCGTAATTCTTCTGCTCCTAAACGACTTGAACGGTTTTGATTAAATATTTTTTGATTTTATGAGGTCACCTAGATGGTTCTGAGATAAATGGATCCAAATTTTTTATAATTTCGACCAAATTTAATTTTTTTTATTTCTTACATAATAAATCAACATTTCCCAATTTTTCAAATTGACCGTTTGAATCTGTTACATTTGACTTAGACATCAATATATGCGAAAGGTTATTGCGTGGTAGATTGGCATTATTTTGACATTTCGATTTAGAATTGCTGAGTTCGGATACATTCCGTGATTATAATTGCGTGCGTACTGAGTGAATTATTTATCGATTCATTCAACATTGAACAATTTAAGTGTATTTGAAATAATAATATTTTGCGCTCATGTGACAGGTGCATTGTTTGAATTCCAATTTATAGATATGCTCATTCGACGACATTCCATCTAACCTCTGAATAAATTTTTTTATTTGCAATATTCATTTGTCATTTGCAATTTCGAACATAGGTGGCGTGAAATAATTTTTTTAAAAAAAGGTCTAATTAAATACTGTAGGGTGCTAATATAAATAAATCCCCGGGCAATGCCAGGCACCCAACTAGTAGTGTTATAAAATTTAAGTTATTTTTCTGTGTCCTGCATTGAATGAAACCATGTGGATTGATGCCAATAACTGTACGGAAGTGAACTGCAGCTGTCGTCATTATCATCAACTCTGACGCCAGAAGGAAGTTCAAGAGGAAATATAACCACAGCGAGGAAAATGTTGTGACAGCATCCGTGATGCTGTGGCCTGTTATCCATGGCTTGGGTAAGCGTCGCTGAGTTGTGAAAACAAGGACGCAGACAGTCGGGCGTTCCTCATATTGTAATATTTTCCCATTATATGGGCATTATGCAATGACTTGTCGCTAACAAAATATATTACCTGTTCCTTCTCCGCTCCTGGTGACGCACAAAGTGAATGGTAGTTTCATTCACTAAATTAATGTAAAAGTCATAAAAACGAAATAATAGAGTGCTTTTTTAACAGATCATCGTATAGATTATTGTACTGATAAAGTCAGTTTTGAATTTATCATCTGTTAAACCAGTCTTGTGTTGCCATATTTCAATTTTTTATAAGATTCCAAATTGTCCTCTAAGGAAGACGTTACTGATGACGAAAGAAAAACAATATGGAATTTATTATTATTTTTCCTACCACGAGTCTCGTAGTGAAACATTTATCGAGTCCCTTTGCCTTTTTGTCTGACTAACTTGAACTTGCTACTTGTTTGCGTTTTGACATCTTAGTTATTTAATATGTCAGTTTGTTTACTAACTTTGTAGCCTGTTAACCAAAAAAAAAAAACTAACTTACATATAGGATATTCATTTGGGAGTTTCTCTCGCAGGCATTTCCTCCAGAGTGACTGCGAGGCTCGCCTGATTATGTACGGAATGCCTCGTACTCTCCCTGTTTTTTTTAATCAAATTTCTCACATGCCGAGACACATTCACCTATTTTAGGAGGTATATGTACTGGGGTCGAGACCTTAGGCATATGGAAAGAGTTGTCCGCTGATCCCAATTGGATCAGTCGGCTAACTGCTTCCTAAAACTGGTGGAGACACGGAGAAGGGAATTCTGTGACCCCACAGTAAACCCGTCTCCCGTAATTCGGAAGGGCGTGAGAATAGTTCCCAGTGCCCGACTACCTGATGCAGGTTTTCTAGGGTTTTTGCCTGCATCTCTTTAGGTGAACCACCGTGTAGGATCCCTAAACCACAGCCCGGGGGCCGCAGTCAACCTTTGGCTACCTTGTTCTACCTTCCGCATTCCCTTCCTATGCTATTAAAAGGGGAGTTGCCTGTTTCAGGATCACTCTCATGTAGCCTGTTAACCCCCAAAAAAGCCTCAAGTTGGCTGCCGGAATTTCTTCCTAGACCAGTTACAACTTCCCTTCCCTATTTTCGTAACTCCAGCACTATCAAATAAAAAAATAGCGTATTCCGTTCTAACTCACTATCCCGTTCACCCTGAGTTCCCCTATAAATAAATAAATAAAATTAATACACCATGGCCTAAATTCAGAGTTTATTAAATTTACATTAACTACAGAGCGTTTCCTCGCTATGATCAGGAACCTCTTCCGTCGTATCTGAACGTTCATAAATAAATATATGGAAAAAGATAATAGCTGACGTCTGAACATATAATTTGGTATAATCTGGTTACTTACATAATTAAACTAATATAAGGTGAATTAAAATGAACAATTTTAATGGAAAAATTTACTTCTTTCAACAACTTTCAGAGCCGAAATGATACCAAATGACGCCATTCAGACACATCACAAAGTATAAGTCTAGGGAAAAACTTGCATTTTTCAGTTGAGTACCTGTTTGTTTGTATGTTTGTGTCTTATTTGTGCTTTTTGTGAGCAGTAGAAACATTTTCATGGCGATTGAAAAATATTTTTCAGAAAGTCCATCTGCCTTACCCACAAACTAAAAAAGATATTTTCATTATTTTTCTTAAATAGACAGAATAAAAATTTTCAATTAGTTGACTGTTTCTCTACATTAGAAACGGTGTACAAGTGCTGATATTTGAGAAATATGAGAATATATAGATGTTGGAAGGGAGGTTGTGTGGATCTCAGTGGGGTCAGAGTGGGAACGGGCTGGCTTCCTGATCCTGCCAGTGATAGTAACTGAGGCTGACTCAAGGCAGTCATCGAATCACTTTCGAGCGACTAAGTTGTTGAAAGGATGGTGCAGGATCGTTGTGCTGCAAACGCTGTCATCGGACTTCAGAATCCTCGGTGACGTGCTGGTTCTCCGACCTTTTAGTATTCGATGATGAAACAAACTGGCCAATGGTCATCCGCTAGCATTGCCGTTAGAAGGATGTAGTCCTATCTTGGGAGCACATTTTGGCTATCTGGAATGGTCCGGCAAGGTTCAAGGGCCATTTAAAACGAAGTGCAACTCCTCCCAGCGGAGAGACCGTGAGGTACGTTAGTCCTGAAAGGAGCAATGCGCGCGACCGATCAGTGGGTGCTTAGGGTCTCAGGTCTAGTCTAGTCTAATCTGGTGGTCGCTTGTCCACGTCCCGGCCCAATGGATATTGTAGTCTGACTCGAGTGGTATACGGTTTCGCGCGCAAAATTTTCTTCTGTCCTTTCCAAGGGATCAGGACCCTTCCTGCAGTAATTTTAGTAACTCTTTTGAGAAGCTTCGAGAAAAATTCCGGTGGAAACAAAAAATTAATGTATTGACGTTTTAAAATTTCAGGTACTAGCATTTTGTATTCAAGTATCGTTTGCGTCAGAGACCGAGATTTGTGCATCCGTTTGTGTCTAATAAAAAACAGCAAACGTTTTGAGTCTTTTTGCAGCGACTGGAAGTTTCCTGTGCATTGACAGATTAGAGGTCTTGCAGAATCGTCTCAAGAATGAGCACATCAATGACCGAGACCTTTGAATGAATCACTTTCATGGAAACGTCCCGATTCATGCCGTCGCAAAATATGAAGAGTCCGTTGATTCGTCTGTACGTTGTCAATTGTGGAACATCCCATGAGTAATCCGCAGACAGGAGACAGTCTGGTCATGGAAGATACGTCTCACCGCAATGGAAGATTCCTGCGTAACGGACAGGTGGCCTTGAGACGGGTCTCAGTGCGAGTGTCCTCGACTCTATCAACTCACAGGAAACTTCCAGCCACTACGAGGTGACTCAACGTTTACTGCCTTTAATTAGGCACAAACTGATGCTCTAATCTCGGGCTCTGATGGTAACGATACTCCAGTACATAATGCTGGTGCCCACATCTTTAAGCAACATCAAAACATACTCATTTTTCTCAGTTATTTTATAATTTTCTTTCAGTACCTCAGAACTTAATCACGTTTTCTAGTTTAGAGCCAATTTACATTTTTTAAATATAAAATACTTATATACAGACATGGTTCACCTATAACCACTAAATGTGAGATTGAAAACATTAATTCTCTATCGAGAACAATTTTCATTAAGTTATAAGGACGTTTAAACTTTTATTGAGTAGTAAGGTGAGAGGATAACAGGATACCATTACCAAGCATAAGATTGACGCGACAAGTTTTACTGAGAAAAGAGTTCCTCACTTATATTCTCGTAGGTCATATAATGTTTTATTTCGTGAGATTGTCAGCTTCCTATCAAAACACGAATAAACCAGTGTATTTTGACTGGCTGTACCTTATTTTGTATCAATTTTTATTTTATCAAATAAACTGGCCAAGAAGAAAAAAATTATAGTTATCAAAAAATGAAAAGAATATAATTTAACAGCATTTAGTCCTTTGATTTATAATTTTAAGGCTTCAAAATATTAATAAAACAATTTGCATTTTAGCTGCGGACATTGGAAACTAACAATATTTATGATGGTCAAGAAGTCAATTACGAATTAATTAATTACAAACAAAATAAACTTGCACATTTAGATCCCAACAGGTATGCACTACAAAGTGAAATAACCTCTTGTATTTGGTTTCGGAGTTTATTCTTATTTCTGTCGTAACTGTGATTATTGGAGTTGTCATGTTTACTGATAGTTGAATGATTGTCACGAGGTTGTTCCAAACTAGAAACACGATTATTCCTATTTTTGTTGGTCCTATGAAACCAACATTCCAGTCATTACAGGAAATTTTATATATTACACTATGTTTATTTTAAAATGAAATAGAAGATTTGGTTTTCAAATATGATAACAATGCTGTGCAATTTAAATATTTCAGTTAATTCAACGTGTATATTTTATATGAATGGAAGAATTATAAAATTTTTGAAACAGCAGTTTTGATGGGTATATTGGCAGATTTGATTTTGTCTTTTGATAATAATTTTTTATATATATTTACTTACAAAATATCAGTTTTTTATATAATTTATTTATAACACTCCAAGTTCATGTACACCAGATAACAAAATAACAGAAATATGTGAAGTTTTATTTTTCTCAATTGTTATGTCAATTTTTAATATTTTCTGTCTCATTTATTTACAATTACTTTTATAATTTCACTAAGCCCCACATTTGGTGCCTATTTATAATATGTATTTAATTATTTACGTAATATCATGCGTTGTAAGCCATTTATAACATTTATTTTACAATACTCTGATTTGTCAAACGAAATAAATTTATCATCTGGGGTTTAAAAGAAGAAAAGATTTAATTTTTAATTCAATTATAAAAAATTCGTATAGAAACAACAAGAAAACTGAATAAAATGAATTTAAAAAATAAAAATTGCTGAGCACTTCTGATTTAACTTTTAGGTCGCGTGCAGCGTGAACCAAGTGCATGAAAAGTTATTGGCAAATTAGGCAAGGCAATGTGATACTATATGCAATATGGATTTTCCAACGATACCAAAAAGAGTTGCAGCTGCCTTTTCTAGTTGCCGGTATGTGACGACTGTTTCTGGACGACGCCGGATGGTGGTTTCCTCTGGTTGAAACTACGTCGCGACGGAAAGTCTGCACGACGTGTCTGCCGGCAGTTCACGACTTTAGCCGGGATTGTCGAGACATCTACTCACTCATATGTCTCCTCTCGGTCACTACTTTCATCTTAACATTGCTAGGAATCTACAAGTTCGTTCAGTCCTGGCTCGTGGTCCACAATCTAATAACCGTCTCTGCACAAATATTCTTTCCATTTCATCTCTGAATTTTCTTCCTCCCTTTTGTGTTAGCCAATCAGATTTATTTATAAAATAACTTCTATTGGTTGTAATTTACGGAATTACAGCAAATAGAAACTTTTTAGTCGACGGATGCCAGCAAAGTGTCTTTACACGTTACTCGTTAGTTACAGTAACTGTTATTTAAAAATTAGATGTGATTATTTTCTGGACTGACAAAAGTAAATTTGTCTCGAATTTTGGAACGGACCGTCTTTCTTTAGATTGTCCGTGAAATAGGTCTTTCCCTTGTGTCTGAAGAATGATTTTCCCCTTTGTTCAGACTAAGAGACTCAGCGTAAAATCAACTATATAATTTCAGTGGAGTTAGGAAGGTCGGGACAGAAATGTCACAGGTACGCTAATATAAAACCTTATAAGATACACAGGAGTTTTATAATTGCGTAAATTCAAAAAATAACGGACGATACGAGTGTTTTGCGTAATATTTATGAGTAACTTGAGGTTTTGTGTGTGAGTGATTTGGAGAACAGCCGTATTGTGGATTGCGGGCTGCAACCTTGACAGGTTGTGGTGTGTGGCGGAAGCGCAGCGGCAACTCCTCCGAGTGACGTCAGCGTCAAGCTACGTCATGGCTGTGGCTTTCTCTACGCGTCATACGTGTGACGCACAGCTCGTAATTGGTGCTTACAGGCTGGGGCATCCGCGGAATAGTCTGTTCCAGGATTCCTATAAAGGTCACACACTAATACTCACAACACTGCGTAATATTGTCAATTTATGAAAACTGTAAGGAATCCGACTCATTCTCAGTAGGGAATACACTCGTTTAAAATGTATTACTCATCTATATTTTTGCACTAAGAGAGAAAGAGTATGATTGATTCTGAAAGGCAAACACGCACGGAAAGAATAGATTCTATTTATTTCTATTTCTTCTCTGACCTCCGAGTTTAATGCTCCAAATAACAGTAGTGACGAAAATTGAATATTTTGTTTTACCTCTGCTTTTTATTAATAAGATAAATTAAACGGCAGTAGCATACAAACAATTATTTAATTAATAATTTATTATCAATAACGTTACCGTTCATTTTTGTACCCTCATCAGGTCGGTTCCCTATATAAATACAAGGCTTCTGTGACGTGCGCTCCGGGCGTCGTTCAAACACACCGCGACTTATAAGATTTGCCTTTGTTAGTTCCAATCCCAATATCCGATTGCCATGAATTTTTGGTATATTGTAGTGCTCTGCCAAGAGAAGATTTCAGTCGATCTTGGTAGGTTTCTTCCTTTCCCCCCTTTGCAATTTCTATCTGTGTTTGTTGATCAAACAGATAATGATGACCTGTCAAACGAGATGATTAAATTGCTGTGAAGCATGAAATACTGTTTAAATTCAACTAAAATTTTATTGAAGGACGTACACCTTTCCAATTACTTAATAAACACGCAAAAGGTCTTATAAGTCGCCGGGCAAATGATTAAGACTATATCAATAAGGACCAGGACTTAACTATAAGCTTTACCTTCGTGCATTCGAATCAAACAGAATTAAAATACAAATATGTATAAATTCCTCTCGGGTTTCCAACCTAGTCTGAAGATGATGGCAGAGCAAGCCATTGAAACGTCACTGATAATCTCTTTGACCCGGTTGGAAACCCGAGAGGAATTTATACATGCCATTCACAGGGAAAGATCTCGTATTTTAATAAAATCTTTGCAACCCATTGATTTTTATAATCAAATAGGTACACACACACACACACACACACACACATATATATATATATATATATATATATATATATAATACAACACATGCCAACAGAAATCGATAACAATAAAATAACAGGTCGACCAAGATATTATGGTCGATTTCAATACAAAGACCTGGTAATATCGCATTTTGATAAATATTTCTATGGCTACTACCTTTAAGCTGTATTCCTCACTTGATGGAGCATCTTGTCTCTATTGGCAGCCACAAATACAACTCAGGCAGGTGATTCAGCGGGTTCAGCGAGCATGAATGAAATTTCCATCCGACATCTTTATCTGGAATTTCCGAGCGACTAAGACGGGACTGAGAGGAAACGCCTTAGTTTATCACCACATCTTTGGCTCCGTTTCAGATAAGTCGTGAATTAGGCGACCGTCATTACAGGCACTGTAACATATATTTCACGTTGTTTCACAGAATCAAAATTAATTAAGTAAAATTATTTCGGCTAACCAAAGTTTCAAGTTAACAATTCAATCACATGAAATGGTATTGTAACGCATTAGGGACGTACATACATTCAATTTTATGTATTAATGTTGCCCATTTTATGAATATATTATCCTATAATCAAACTGAACGAATTATATTATTACTGCTATTGTTGTTTTTGTTTTAAACAGAAAATTAAACAAATCTCGCCGTTAGCTTAGAGTTCTGCCAATATGAAATGTCTGTGATGATGGCTGATTTTACTCCATGAAATTTTATCCATAGGAACGAAAACGAAATAAAAGTTGATAATAATTGAAATAATCTAGATGTTTGTTAACCCGTGCAGTAAGGATGCGCCATAATTTGTTAGAGAATGATATTGGTTTAATAATGAGTTTTAGTTGAACTTCGACAAAAATTTTATCTCCGTTTTCCTTTGTGTTTTAATAGCATGAAAGAAGACGCATATTTTGACATGGCGTACGTTCATACGTTTCTTTGTGTCATTCAAAATTTCCTAGTCAAATTGACGCTATAAGACCTCTAATTTTTTTTATTGTTTAATGTTATTTTTGCTGTTACTATAATAATAATGTGCAAACCCTGAGCTTTTTACGTATCAGTGTTACCGAGAAAGCCGTCACTGAATCAGTGGCATGAATGAATGAGTCGTTCATTTTATTCGCTGAATAACTTAATTGGTTGTATTGGTGGCTTTCAGTGGCGCAAGCAATTGCAATCGGGTCTCGAACTTTTTTTCCATCATAAAGAAACTTACTAAACCATAAATCTTTACGGATTACCGTGATCAGTGATTGGTTGCCAGATACTTGGAAGTATAGAAATACGTTTACGTGACCCACCAGTAATATTTACTGAAGTGTAGGTTGGTTCATTTATAGCATTCTTTCTCGTTCGCTTATTTAGCTCAGAAGGAGGGCAATTACTTACTATTCAAATATTTCAAGAATATAATTCTGTATTAATTCATTAAAATCTCCTTGTTTAAATCAATCCTTCCATTATTTATTTAATTTAGCAGACGAAAAACTTTAGGGCATAGAAATATTATGTTCATTTATTAAATTTATTAGTTTAAGACTCAAAATGTTTGTTTTTTCCGAGCCATTCAATTGTTAAACAAGCCCTACAGTTGGACGGAAATTTCAGTATTTATTATTAATTGTTTAACATTTGGTAATAAAAAATTTAATTTTATCATTTCTTTGGGAAAGGAACTATTTTTATATGATATAACAGAAGTTAATTTAACTCCTTAATTTTAAAGTTCGCACGGAAATAACTCGTTTTATTTTGCCCCGAGAACGAGAAAACAGGTACAGAATTCTGATAAAATTTAATTCATTCAATTCCTTCCTATGTTATTAAAGGGGATTTGCCTGTTTCAGGATCACCCTCATGTAGCCTGTTAACCTCCCCCCCTCCCAAAAGAAAATTACGTATAAATCGTATCGACGTTTATTATTTCTCTGCCAACGTTAGGTTGGTAACGGCGCGAATATTGCGGCAACAATAGATGGAGTGAGAATAGTTGTCCTCCCTCCCTCTCATGCTGCCAAAATTATGTTTATAATACACAGTAAGCAGTTTGAATGGTATAGGAATGCCTAATAGGATTTATAACTCGCAGTTGGTTTTCACGTCGCCTTACGCGCACCATTTCAAGGAATGTATATATATGTATATATATTGATTTTAATATTTTCTGAACTCTGCAAGGTATCGAAATGAAACATTACAAAAATTTACTTCTGTTTCAATTTCTGAAATTTTTATTGAAATCCATTAAGCAGTTTCGGAGCATAAACAGATCAATAGTATAAGCAACCCACATTCCCTTTTTGGAGAGACCTTTCCGTAGAATTAATATTTAAATTATATTTATATCTTTTGTAATTTATCGAAATAAAATATGCACGAATATTTAAGTCAAATCTCCTGTTTTTAAACCCTCATATTTTTATTGAAATCTGTTCAGTGGTTTTGAAGTCTATTTGAAGCGAACGTACAGACAGACAGCACTTCAAATTTATTTATTGGTATGGTTAATATATAGATAATACTGATTTTGGTTGGCAAGAAGGATGTTAAAGAGTTTTAGTAAACATATAGAAATTTATATATGACTCAAGGTATCCGAGATCTTGGTGGCTATCTCTGAGCATTTGCAACAGTTTTATCAATTTCGATGGTGAAGCCAACTTCCCTGCAATTAAACGTTGCTGGAAAAACACGCAATCTGTACGCCTTGCTCTGGAAAATAGGTGGGTTGTTGCGACCATAGCTCACTACAACTTTCTACAACTGAACAAAAAGTACCGAATTTCTTATTAGTCCTCGCTTTTTAATTCTCGCCACTAACATGGACATTCCTACTCTCAAAAGGCGTTTAACTTCTCACGTGCTATGTTTTGTGAAGCTCTAGGTTTTATATCTGCTGACTACGAAGAACCATTGTCTTTACTGCTTGGCCAAGTGTTCAGAACTTCTGACAAATACAGTCGCAAACAGCGTTATTTAAATCAAAATTAGGAATCATAATAATGTCTACATAGACTACCTATATAAATCGGCGTGTTCCTTGGACATAAAGATTTAAAAATTCCTGATAGAAGATTAAACTCAACACATTCGGTGTTGCAGAATAAAATACAAAATTTGAACAGTTTCTGAATAAATTATGTTTATACGCCTAAGGAATTAACGTAAAGAAACGCTACATTTGATAATAAAGTCACTATGTCTAAGGAGAATTTTATTTTCTTTGTGTCACGAGAGACGAAATAATTTATATGTAAGTCATTTATTTATTAGATGAAGACTTCACTGATGAAAAATAAAGCAAAACTGAGGATTTGTGTAACAGACAGCAAAATCAGTCTGCTAGGAAGTTTCTCATGGCTATCAGGAAATCATCCTTGGAGAAGAAGCGCGTAGTTTCTATAACACGTAAATATTGCGAAGCAAAACACATTTTCAAATATTTACAATATAACAGGCACTTATCGCCCACTTGCTCCATTGCAGTATCTTATCTTTATAATCTGTCGTGATTATTATCGGCTTCCTTGTCCTTGCTGGTAGTGTTGTGAAACTTTTATGTTAAAAACGCAATATGTTTACCATTAGTTTCAATGGAAAATTCTTTTGAAAAAGCTAGAGATATGATTCATATATTGTTTATATTGATTACTCGTGCCTAATAACTCGTCTCCCGTCATTCGGAAGGGCGTGAGAATAGTACCCAATGCACGACTTATCTGATGAAGGTTTTCTAGGGTTTTCCCTGCATCACTTTAGGTGAAAAACCGGGTAGGATCCTTAAACTATAGTCCAGGGGCCCTAGTCAACCCCTGGCCACCTTGCTCTACCTTCCAAATCCCTCCTTTTCAATTTCCTTCCTATGCTATTAAAATTGAGTTGCCTGTTTCAGGATCATCCTCATGTAGCCTGTTAACCCCCAATGAATATTTATAAAGTAAGCGAACAGTGTTAGAAGTTTATAATAAAGCACAGGGTGTTTTATATTGACTGGGACAAAGGAAAAGCATATCTGTAAACGCTGTAATTACTTTACTTTGAAAAATCAAATTTACAGTGAAAATATAGCTATCCAAGTTTCTATAGAAGATGCATGTGCGCTCCTCTGGTGGCTCAGCAAATGTCTATGTGGTACTCCAGTGGCTGTCAGGCTTGTGATAGAATTTGATTTGTCAATATAAGTTTAAATGAGGGCAAAAACAGACAAAAATTAGTGAAACATAAAATATATTTTAAACAACTACAAGTTTTGGTCCTGATATGGACCCTCTTCAGGTTGAACTGAATTACAATGCACGAAATTATAACATTCCAAAGTAATTGCAGTAGAGACAAAGAAATCATCAAAGAACCAAAAGAAAAAAATATTTAAAAAACGAAATATATTATTATACATTTTATAATGATATTATTTAATCTTAAATAGATGGTTAGGTTTTATGATAATATCAATAAACAATTTACTTTAAGAAAACAGAAGATATTTACAATAATAATTACAAATTTTTAATAGTTTCAATAATTACTCCGGCACTTATTTTCAATAACAACTACACATATATTTACAAAATGATATATATTAATTACTTAAACACTAGCAATTTTAAGATTCATGTCAGGGTCGCACTTTATGGGCCTTCTCATAGAACAGATATTTTATTACACTAAACTACTCGGATCTGGCAGCAAACAGAAAATTACAAAGAGTTACAGATGCAGTAGTTTACCTAATCGTCTTAGTGCAGGTTCCACCGCCTTCCTCGTCATTTCTCCAGTTCGTCATCGCTCTCCAACAATCTCCTCCAAAATCTGTCTCAAAATTCCATCTCACCGCTCTCGAACCATCTGACCAATTCTCACCTCACCACTCTCGACCACCAATTTCTATAATTCACTTTCTACGCATCTGTATCTCCACCAATCTGATCACCAATCCATCACCACAATCTCAACATCTCTCCAACATTCTGTTCATTCCATTCTCTACCACCAATCTAATACAAAAATGTCTCTGCCTGCCTCTTTAAAACTTCTATCACCAAGGTGGCAGGGATGGATCATCTCCAATAATATCCATGGTTACACTTGGGAAAAACATGCCGCTCGGTCGCCGATTCTCACTCAATTTTGGGAAACTCACGAACCGAGACGCCGAGTCTAGGTTTTATAGCCCAAGTGTCAACCGCTGTCTCCTTTGTTTTGATCCCGCCGCCAAAGCCCGAATCTGTTCGTTACAATTTGGTACATTACATTCCATAAATTAAAATATTATTTTTTTATCTTTTGTTTCTTTATTTTCTGTATTCTTTGTCACTTCTGCAATATCTTAGGAATGTTATAATTTCGTGCATTTTGATTCAGTTTAACCTGAAGAGGGTCCATATCAGGACCGAAACATGTAGTTGCTTTTAAATTATATTTTATGTTTCACTAATTTTTGTCTGTTTTTGGCCTTATTAAACGTACAGACATTAATAACTATTATGATTTGTTAATGCTTCGAGCACTTCAGTTATCCGCTGCTTCAGTTGCTGTAAATCCTAGTGAAATGCCTGCACGAACACTTTTCCTTTAACAAAACCCCATAGGAAAAAAATTCACGAGGGGATCGTTCAGGTACTGACGTATGGTTTTATGACAACGTGGTGGAGCACAGTCTTGCTGCAGAATGAAGCCAGGAAACCACTTCCTCCAACAAACACTCTGATAGCGTATCTCGGTAAACGCTTCCGTTAATCGATTTTTCTCGAGGGAAAAGGAGCAAAACACAACTGTTCACCTTTGAAGAATTACGCTGATTCTCCATTGCACTATGTGGGCCTTCCGTGAACCGTGCCGGAATTGTAGACGATTCCGTAACACACGACACAATGAAGAACATTGAGTTCTCAACTCACACACCGCGTTAATTTTGTGGGAATGGTAAATTTTTTTTTCACGAATTCGTTGAAATACTTCTCATATGGCTGCAGTTCGTCCTGGGTTGATTTTCTCATCCAAGCAGCCCGCGACCTGAAACTGCTTCACTCACCGTTCGATGTTGTGACCATGCGGTGAATCTTGAACAAATTTCGTGCGAAAATGTCCTTGAACGGTAGTTAAATGGCGTATTCCATAGCAAAAAACGTTTTCTCCTGCATATACGGTACCATTTTGATTACTAGAGTCTAGTGGCGAATTCAAAATTGAAAGATTTTGGCTTTTGGCAGATAAACTTGAAGAATTGTAGTTTCATGATTTATTTACTCAGCTAAATAAATCCATTACATTATTTGCACTAAGCTATTTCTTTTGTCCCGTTAAATATGTAAAATTGGCAACTTATCATTTAAAATTAACTAGACAATTTAACACGGGTTTTAAATTTTGATTTATGTTTTAATGTTGTATTGCTAATAATTAAATTAGTGAAACAAACTGTTGGTTCTAGATTTAGCGTTTTAAATGATAGCAATACTAATTTTATCTCCAAAGTTTTAGGTTTCAACATAGAAATTATCAGGTGTGGTATGAACCAATTACTTCCCAGTTTATTCAATAAGCCATTGTCAGTCATTACATCCAGCCAGAAGCTACATGAACAATAAGTGGTCCACATCAGCTGAAAATAATTTGATTATTGCGTAAATCCGATAGATAAATAAAATAAACGCTTTAACAATGTATTAATGTCGGTTTTCCCAAACTGTGTTCTGCGAGCCCTGAATAAGTGTTCCACAATAAAAAATAATGATTCTATCTATACTATGGATTATAGTACTTAATCAGTTCGTAAGACGCAAACTCCGTTTACATCTAACGGGGGTAAAAAAATTTTTTTACACCTTTCGTTGTTTCTATGTTGTTTAGGAACCGATTCAACATCGTTGGGATACAAGAAACCCTGTTCCTTGTTTCCGGCTACAATAGGAAACATGGGTAACAATAAACTAGTATGGGCCTGATCTGTAAACTAGAATCCTGAAATAGAGATAGCCATAACCCAGACTTATACAGATAATATTTATTTTAAAGTTAAAGTCAGAAAATTATAATTGAATATTTTATCTAACTTGACAATGAGCAGTTACGGCCATCAAATAAACCAACCTTATAAATTGTATTAATTAAAGTTTGCTGGTTCTAAGTTATTTTGGTTATGTCTTGTTAGTTAAGCTCACAAAGCAGTAAAACAAAGCAAGTGGAGCGAGTGAGGATCTGAAATTATTTTTAGAAAATATCCTGGCGACAAAAAATTCCCACAAATTTAAAAAATGTTATGAATGAAGCCGCGAAAGTGATAAACTATATAAAAACAATACCAGATAAAATAAAATTTTGTGCGGTGAAATGGGTAGTGAACACAAACCACTATTAACACTTTTTTAACTTCTTAATGAGTTGTTAGTCTTCCTGAAGGCACAAAATAATTCAGGACAATATTTTGTTGAGGTTTTAACAAATTCTTCATGGTTGATAAATCCTGCATATATGCCAGATATTTTTACAAAGTGCAATTAAATTATCATTACAATGAACAACCAAGTAGTACAATTTTCGATAGAAGAGATAAAACTACATCTTTTTTTAAGTACAATTTCGGATTTAATCAGTTGAATCTAACAATTTTAATTGTTTTCCAACGTTACATGAATGTTAATGAATTAAATTCTAAAGTAGATGATGAAGTTTCCAGAATGATTTCAGAAAATCTGGTTACATAACTGGAAGTCAACTCGCTTGCAATATTTTCTGAAAAACATTTAGGACGATTCCTGGGTTCAGAATGCATTTTCCGAGACAGATGAACCAGTAACTTTAATACAAGTGACTGTGGAAATCTGATTGATTTAATCAGTGACTCTCATTTGAAAGAAATATACAATATTTCTGGGAGTACCTCGATATTTCAAAACAAGCTACTTAAGTTTTCTATAACCTATTCATGAGAAATGGGAATTCCGTATTATGCTGCAAAGAAATCAAAGTGTAGGATCAGGCTCGACGCCATACCATATGTTGGGAAACCCTATATTAGTGCATTATTTGTGACTGTTCCCAACGTCTGGGTTTTGTTGACGAAACGTTTGTTTCCAGACGCGAAATTAGCGAGAACGGTAGAGCTGACGTTCAAGGTGTTTAACATGTCACCTGTCCTTGTCGTAACGGCCATTAAACACTCTAAACATCTTCATTGTCGGAATACCCGGGTAAATATTCCTCCTACCAGTTGAGAGTTGCTCCAAATAAAATTAAAACACAAGATAACTCTCTAGAATTTTGACACCGTTTTGGCTGACGAGCGAAAATTAAATAATTCTAATTTAATCTCGAATTTAACTGACGAGTTAACGGCTCTACTAAGAATTGCGAAGAGTGATGGGATTCACTTCCAGAAAATTGCTCTCAAGAATCCTGCGATGATGCTGAACGACTCGACTTCTTAAATAAAGCTTAAGTAGGTCGGTCTGGAATCAACGCGAGAATTCTGCAGTAAGGTAGAGAGCGTCGCGCTGTTGCCGCGTGTCTTCCTGAAACATTACGAAAATCTTCTCCCACCTCGGTATTTAAACGAGGAAAATTCGTTTACCTTCTCTTTGTTGCTGAACTATTTTCCACGTAATTCTTTGAGTGGAAAAACAAATGAAAAACGGAGCTAGGGAGGATGCGGTAGTATCTCCCAAAACCATTTCTTCCAATTCTTTCACCTTGCTCATATTTGCTGTACTTGTGCCTGATAACATTACGAACTGCGCCAACCATTTTTTCTATTCCTTCAACAGAAATATGCCACTCTTTGCGATTTAAGTCGTCAATACCGGTTTCAAGTGAATGACTTCACATTTCAACTGGCCGGCCAGGGCGTTGCGCGTCATCCCCACAAATTGAAGTTTTAGGCTATTCTTCCATTTTCAAGAAGGATAAAACGAAAAAAATTCAATTTCTTGATAGTAAAAAAGTCAAAATGTAGACACAAAGTAATAATTATTTTTGTAAATACAATTATTATAAGTCCCAGTGATAAAATAGCTGTTTGTGTGTGCAGAATGAAACCCCAAAATTAAATCATCACTGTAGTTTCATCTTTAATAATCGAATTATTTATTATTTTTCTTATTTAATTGATCAAAATTACACAACAAATTGTTTGCAACGTCATTCGCAATTTAAAAACAGAAAGATAATATTTAAAGCTGGTATTACAAAGTGAAACACTAAATTGTCAATATTTCAATGGTTTGTACTAAAATAACCACAAAGAAATATGTGGCTCAGTAACATCACGTCTTCAACAGGAAGGTCATCCTCAGGCATTCAGGCGGAGGAAAATTTGTCGTCGGTCAACAGAAACTGTTTATTCATAAAGAAAATATAATTTGCAGTGGGAAGTTAAGGAAATATTATAAAGTTGTTAGAATGATGCATATTTCTCATTAGAAAGTTATTTTTTAGACGATATAGATGCTGCACGTTATTAGTGTTAGCATAGATGACCTCAGTTCGAATTTATATAATATTTTAGGCAAGTTTGTCTAAGAACATGGAAAATAGTATCTTCCTGAGATACTGTTTATCCTTTGTCTCTGTATAGTACGGTTTCTGTGACATTAAGCGTAAAGTTAACTGCGCCATCCAAACATCTTAGTTGTTTACACATGCAGGTGCGCCGAATGAATTTTTCCTCGTAAAATATTCGTGAGGCTTGTTTTATTTTGAGTAGGAAGCTGTTGTTGATGCGTGAGTTGCAATTGATTGCGTAGCCTCGGCCAGCACGTGAGCGCCGTGGTCAGAGACACGTGCGCTGACGTCACGCCTGACGTTGACGTCTGTTTACTGCTGGGAGTTACTCAGAAGTGCGCAGTCATGACGCCACTCCGCACTGCCTTATGAATGGGCAATCCTATTCACCATTTTCAGTAAACAAGGCGATAAGATAAATCCTGCGTAGTGTGAGACACTTAATTTCTAAGAAAAAAATATATATTGATCCCCACATGGACTTCAGAAAGATTTCAACAAATAATAAGAAACTACATCTCTATTGCAAGATTTCAATGAAAATATTTTAATAAAAATATTCACACCGGTATATTATTTGTACTCAACTGACTTACCAGGATCATTCTAAAAAGACTATATTTTTCGAGTGATTCATCGAACTCAACTGAATCGTTTCGCTGTATCGATATGCATGCGATTGTACATAAATTGAAAATAAACTAGGCAATTTCTTAAATCTATTAAAGATTAGCTTAAAGGAGGCCTTAAATAAGTGATTCATAAAATGATAATTGAGCAATATATGGTGGTAACATACCGGGATTAAGACTGCTGGAGAATCGATACGCTGACCACGTGTCACTCCAAATTCTGAATGTGTTATGCAAGTTGATAGCCCAGGCCCTGAATGGGCTGTAGAGTCAAAGAAGAAGAAGAAAATATGGTGGTAACATGCATGACGCTCAATTAAAACACGCACCACGATTTTCGGTTGAGATGGCCTTCACTTGCAGGAAGTAAATCTCAAACTGAAGCCGATGGTTTAGAGTTGATGCGACTCCCTGGGCGTCCCTATCCTGCTTTGTCGCCTTTTACAAAGGTACTTAAACGGCCCCTGGTCCCTAATAACATTCATGACATCATTTCCCCCCATTTTGAGTGACAACATTTAGAAGCTTATATTTTTGTGAATATTCTTTTTATGTAATGTGTGACGTTGTAGCGGGATTTGGATTTACTTTAAATTAAATTATAGCAAGGAGAAAAAATAATGAAAAGTTACCATTTTAAATTTTTTTAAAATTATACATAATGAAATAAATAATGAAAAATTACCATTTTAAATTTATTAAAAATTATACATAACAGAAGAAAACAAAAAATGAAATAAAATAAAACTCATTTCCCTGCTTTTGAAAAGGAATGATACATTTGGAAAATGAATTTACATTACAAATTAAAATTGAAATCAAATTGATTAGGTCTCTCAGGGAGTGTTGTGCTTGAATACCTTGGTCTTTATGTTCTGAACACTACTTGCTAGTGGCAATTGCTACTGTTGCTTTCAGTTTAAGGCACTGGTGGATTTATTGCTCACTCGTACTTTATCAACGACATACGTAGATCTGAGGGAACATTTGGAACTATTGAAGACATTGAAAAGGCAGATTAAGGAATTGCTTGCTACCGCTGCCCTTTGAAGTCTGCCTAACGCCTCATCCCTGCGAATCTCCGTTCAACGACCGCTCTACCACTCCATCACTTCCCAACTAACTCACACAGTGTACAGACCACTCTTGAACTTCGCATCAGTTACTATACTTTTACGCAAAATTTGAAAATTAATAAAAAACTCCTCGCTTTATGTGCTGACAATACCAAAAGCATTTTTGGTGGTTTCTGCAGAAAAGAAGATAATATTCTTTTATTTAAAATGCACCAATCAAGCAAAAATAAAATGATAGGACTTAATTGTGCTACCCACATATTGAACAAATGCACGAACATTGCTGCATATTGTCTTCCGATAGATTTTTAAGTGACATTTCTAAAAAAAATATTCACATTTCTATATTTACACAATACGAGTAGAAGACTTCAAAGAATTTGCGATGACGCAACGGTTCAATATACAAAACTTCAAATTTCAGAAAAACACGCTGTCTTTTATCAGCTTTAGATAGACTTTTACAACTATGTAGTCCATTAAAATCACACTGAAATTTTTTTTCAATGAAACGTTAAGAGAGGAATGGCTATTATTTATGAGTAAATAAGCCTCAAAATTTCAGCAGTACATATTGAAAGTTGAATCACAAGAAATCCCAATGTGCGAAACATCCATACTTCGGAAGGAATTAAAGCTAAAGTTAGTTGAAAGAAAAATTAGGGATTTCTTCGTATTATTATTATTAGAAAAGTGATTTAAGCATTAGAAAAATGAGAGAATATACAAGCCGAAAAATTCAATGATTCTGTATACACGTTTTATCAATCGTTCATAAATTATTTTTATAATTAGGACATGTGTTTCATGGAAATACAGCTGTTTCAATGTGTCACATAACGCGAAATCGCTTTGTGGGCGAAGGTAGAAGAAATCTATGTATTTATTTAGAATCATTGGTAATGATGGTGAATCATTTGATGAAGTTTTGTGTGTAAAGGAATACTCTACAAACGAAACGTAGGATGATTGGCGATGGAATAACAAGCCCTGCCATTACAGGCGGACTGAGACTTATGAACACTTCACAACAAAAGAAAATGCTTTCAAAAACATTTGAAAAGTCGTTTAAATTTATTTTTGTCTTTCTCCATCCCTGAATCTAATATCCCGTCGAACTTTGGTCTGCGAATAATATCTAAACGAATGAAAATAAAACCGTTTATGTAAGCACTTTAGAAGCGTGTATTTCCGTAAAATGCGACTTTCAAATGAGCTGTATGGAATTTTATAACTTTTTAAAACGTGTACCGGCGCTATAAAAAATTAAATTCTACTGAAAAGTATCAAAATTAAAGTTAATTAAATTTTTACAATTTGTGTAAGTGTAGTAATAAAAAATGTTTAAAATTTTAATGTATGCCATTACTTTTGTAATGAATATTGGAAACGTATGAATTTTATAACGTATTTTTTTTCTTGTATATGATCTTTATATTACTAAGAAATATGGTCACCGTTTCTACAATCCTACAGGGAGATCGTCTGTCATTTTTAAATGCCGGTTACTCTATTTTCTTCCTAATTTGTAATCAACGCAGAACAGCTCGCGGCGCCTCTACACTTTTAACTCTATACGTTGCCTCACATGTAGAAAAACAGGCAGATCAGCCTGAACCTGAACAAGTGAGTCAAGGTCAGCCCAGGCTCAGAGTGTAGTGTACTTCCCCGAAACAGGTATTCCTATTAGTTTATTATTCATCTATTATTTATTGGCCAGGCAAAAACGCAGCTGTTTGAATGCGACTTCATCATCGGCGCTAATATATATTGCAAAACACACACACTTATATATAAGCATGGATAATGAACCATTAAATATATGAACAAAGCCTCTACTCCAGTCCAGATATATTTGTGATTTGGAAATGGTTTATCGTGGCGCGGCTTCTGCTAGCTTGGCGGAAAAGAAGTCGCAGGTTGTGTTAAATCAGCTGGATATAAGTCTCTCTGTATAGCATCTTACTACATTATTTCACTCTGACTCCTTCACAGACACACTTCGACAGAATTATGTTGTGAGATCCTTTTCACACGAAAACTGAGAGAGCCAATTCATTACCAAAATCCACTATATCTAAAAAAATAATTTTATTTTGCCTTATTGCTATATATATGTAGCAATGGGGTAAAATAAAATTATATATATATGTATAGTTTTGAATTTATCGTCCGCAAATGTTGACATTGTTGAGTAACTAGCTAAGATGGCGACGGACGATGTACTCGAGCGTGTACGTAGTGGGTCATGTATGCTGGTTGCTATCAACATTTTTAAATTTCATGGTTTTGCTTATGTCATCGTAAAAACTACTAAGTCAAACCAAATTCTCTGTAAAGGTACATTTCATACAGAACAGTGAGTATTTTTTCCGTCCATCTTTGCCATAAAAATTCTAGCCAAATAAATAAAACTTTATTCTGTGAGGACTGGCGTCAATCTGTCTGAAATTCACACACACACTCATATCGCCACGTTTACTCGGATAGTCTGCTCAATATGTCCTTCCAACACTGTAAATATAGAATATCTGCATTATTTGAGCAAAGTAATTTTGCGCTTAGTTGGTTGAAAAATTTAGCTGGTATACAGCAATAGCGAGCCCCACAAAACATGAGTCGTTTCTCTTTTCTCTTCATAAATGAGTTTATTAATTTAATCCCAAGTGTTAAACTTCGACTTTATTCTTCGTCCTTCCTACGTTGATAAACCTAATAAGCTGATCGATGTAGCAAGTGATCAACCAGAAGCAAAAGAGATCTTCCAGTCAATCTTCTTTTTTATTTGAGGGAGAGGCTATGTTAAAGTGAAACAAAAACTGTGCAACTCACCTTTAATAGTATAGGAAATGAATTTGAAGGGAGGATTCGAAAGGAGGAGGATGGCAGCCCAGAGCTACTGAAACCACCCTGGCTATAGAATAAGGAACCTAACCGCTATTCACCTGGAACTGATACAGGAAAAACACTAGAAAACCTGCTTCAGGTAGGTCGGATTATTGGGAACTTGTCTCACGCTATTGCGAAGGACGGGAGTGGAGTTTCCTGAGGGTCGCAGAATTCCCTTCTCCGTGCCTTGACCAAGTAAGGAGGCATCTAGCCGACTGATACAGTAGGGTCAATAGTGACAGAACTGCCTTGAATGTGAGAATCTTAAAAAATCAGAGAGAGATGGAGGCACCCTCGAAGGTTCAGCTGTGGTTACCGGTTCAGGCTCGACGAAAGAAACGGCAGGACTATAAATAGCTCGCACTCTGCAAAACCCAATTCGTCTCAGGTCAGGAAACCCTATCATGGGAGTATGCCACCTAATAATCACTTCCTAATTAATGTATTGCTACTCCAATGTCATTGAAGCAAAGAAGTCCTCAATGAAGTCAAGTGCAGTCTCTTAAATGGTAGCGTTCATCAGATGTCCCCATAAGTAGGAATCTATGGTCGATAAATCTAGCATCTACAACTTTCAGTAGTTAACCTTGAATTATTACTGGGCCTGTTCTATCCAAGCAGCCGACAACAATATCACTCACTGTTCGGTTCTACAAGCGAATGAAAATACGAGTTTGGATACACGGATTGCCAGGAACTCCACTGCCCTCTACCCTCAGCATTGTCAGCCAATCACAGCTTGTATTGCTGTTGATGGTTGCAATTTTGAACATTAATTGTAAACGTTGCTAGAAAGAAGCACTTTGAGATAATGTTGCAAATAAAAAATTAAGTACATTTCAATTAACTGCGTAATACCGTCAAAAAATAAACAGAACCTATGGATCATATCAATTGTCTATAAAAAATAATACAACAATCATTATTACCCAGGTGTATGCCCAGAATGCGTGATTATTTATTATTATTATTGTTTGTAACTTCTACCGAGTGTAGCGCTATTGCAGGTTTAGTAAATTCATTCAAATCAAAAATTATAATTCGATTACAACTTCCAGTTTATGAGAAGACGAGTTATCGGCAGTCGCTGCGATAAAAAGTATTGTACGACAGTAAACCTGGACCAGGCTTGAGGGTAGCTGTATCTACATTTATTCCGATATATAAGACATTATGTAGGAAGCAACAAGCACAACCATCCCATAGTTTTCATTATGCCTCTTCAGTGAATTGTTTGTAGAATTAAAAATTCGTTTTAAATTTATTGTGACATTTATAAAGTGCCCTAACGCATTATCAATGGACTTCAAATGTATTCAATTGAGCAACATTTCGGTAAAACGGAAATTTTGTAATATATTGAGGACGTCGAGTTATTGTTAAGTTCAGGGATTACTTTTACAGTGAAAGTATGTGGACAAAATGAACGCGACATTGCCTTATGACATTGGGACATTATCAGCTGGATTCCCGGCGTTACCAAGTAATTTATTTATAACAGCTCGCTGCAGTATTTAATTCGACAATAATCTATTTGTCAACACGTGATTAAATCATCAGCGAGAACGTCACATTCCTTAAAATTTAATGCTTCCCTCTTCACACCCCCTACTATCTAAATTTCACAAGTGAACGATGAAAATAAATTGTTTTATTTAGGTCGTTTGATGGAATGCTGCCGATTGAATATGTCTATAAATCGTAATTCAAACAATGCGACTATCACACAAAATATTATATGTGGACAAAATAAACGAAATATTTCGTTCCGAATTCAATTCAATATCAAATTAATTGAGAAATAATACATACAGCATAACAGAAATTACGATACACGGAATACGTCGGAACTTAGCAATCCTAAAATGAAAAGTCAAAACAATGCCAAGCTACGGCGCAATGAACTTGTATATGTATTATTCAAACAGTCAGGCTGAAAAATTGAGATTATATTTGTTTATATGATAAAAAATGGGTCTGAAATTAAAAGAAAGTATTGATCTGGTCAATAGCTAAGAACCAACCAGATATCCCCATGAATAAAACAACAAAAACAATCTAAAGTCTGTCAAGCCGTTTAGGAGGAAAATAATATATATCTACAAAAATTAAAACTTTGCGGATAGTTTTGGAAGGGTTTGCACTGTCTTTTGCTAAATTTTAAGACCATTTAAAGCAACGGTTTGAAATCTATGAGTTGTCAAAGTCGAGTTATATGGAAGATATACAAAAGAAACACTGACTTTTTTTCGGTCTTTTCACCAAAACACATATATGAAATGATTTTAAAAATTTTCTTTTGCATACCAGAAAATGTAATTAAATTCTACGTAGAAAGAGAGCTTTCATAATAACATAGGTCACTCCGAAAGCGCACAGTGAGGTCTCAAACTCAGCGCTCTACTATTGTGACGACCTACATTATCTTAAAATTTAGCAGGAGTCTATTTTTTTGCGATAAACCCGTTCTAAAAAAATTAATTAAAATGAAAAGATGTAGCCATTTCCCATTTATGAGTATTTCTTGTCTTCTGAGAACGGGGCATCACACAACTTCGCAAGAGTAGACTGTTCCATAGAAGCTCCTCCATAAATCTCTTACTGGGCGAAATCATGGAAGATCCTCTATCGTTGATTCTAAGAAAAGACGCTTCTAATTGCGGCCGTTACGGCGAGATGTCGAAGTAAACAACAGTGCGTCTTATCCAAGGAAAACAAGTGAGCGCGCGGATGCTGCAAGTCATACAACTTACATAACGCAAACCTCTCTTCCACATATTCACGTAAATGGGATTTCCGCGCGCCCGCGATAAATCTGCATGCATCTGTTACACATAAATTATAAGATCAGTTGACCCCGTGACTAGTTCTGAGATTCCCAGCCTATTTCACAACGCCCAGTATAATTCCATTTTGATTAGGAAGCGTCGTAAATTTTAGTAGCTCAGATAAAATAAGCCTGGGAAAAAAAACACATTTGATCGAGGCAAGCGTGAATAGAAATTCTACAAACCACATTGCAATAGTTTAAAAATCCAGATAATAAATCCCTTTTCGAAATTAACTTTTTCCTGTGAAATTTGTTTGATTTATAATTTGTCTATTAAATTTCTACATTTATTCGAACTCAGATGATGCTTTCCAGACTTCAGTGACATTTTTAATCCTATAGAGTTACTAAAGTAGGTTCCGTTTTTTCAATAAGGTATACATGTATATTGAGAGTATTAAATTGTTTTTAGGCACACCGTTCAACCTGGATAAAAGTTGATTACAACAACTGTTGTCGTGAGAATTACGTCAACTCAGGTGCATTACGCTGTTACGCAATGTTGGTGAACTTGCATTCAAAATGCAATGTGATAACGAGCTACGTTTGAGGACATCTTCTGCAACTGCCAGCATAAACGCAATTTATTGACGGTAAATTATATTAATATAGTTCTTTCTTGTGCACGAACAGAAGAGAAGGACCATTGACAAATGAAAATAAAGTTATACGACCAGCTTTGTATAATCCGCGAACTGTTACGGAATACGTGAACACTTTACGCGACTGCGCCACGCAATATGGACGCAGATCTACGTCATTCTCAGTCGTAAACATCTAGAGAACGTCGACATCGCGGGAGCTGAGTTACGTCATGCTCATTTCAAACATAAGAAGATGCGTATCCGGTATCTCAACGAACACTTTGCAATTATAAAGCTCGCACTTTCAGGTAAAAAAATTCCATAAATTTGTAACAAATAAATATACAGTTATCTCAAATTTATCCTTGACAAAATTGTAGGAATTATAATTTATGTGTAACAGGCGAATGCAGATTTCACGCAGGCAAAATTGTTAATATCAGTCTATTTAATGAATATCTTGTACATTTTATTTGCAAATATGTCAAAATTATAAATAAAGTGTCAGACTTACTCTATACCAATAATTAATATTGAAGTGTCTGTCTATCTGTCCGTATGTTTGTCTTGAATAAGCTCATAAACGGCTCAACGGATTTCAATGAAAATTTGAGGGTTTTTTAAAAAAGGAGATTTAATTAAATTATTCGTGCATATTTTAATTTCGATATATTGCAAAAATATTAATTCAACGGGAAGATTTCTTGGAATTGCCGCGGCGTGTAAACCAACTGCAAGTTATAAGTCCTATTACGTGTTCCGATATCATTCATTCCACTTACTATCTATTGTTGCAGCAGGATGAGAAAATACTAATTTCTTTGGATCGTCGATACGATAAATTGGTTTTTTTCTCGCGTCAGGTAAATTTTAAAATTTAGTAATTGGTAATATGAAAATGAAAAAGAAACTATCGAGTTTGGTGTCGAAACCGGTGTATTGTGAGTCGCTGTGTTGCATTATGACCTTTAATATATGATTTAAGTAAAAAATCAACCATTAAATGGAGGGAAATTTTTATTTTTTTAGAATACTGACACTATATTTATTCCCGCTATTGTACCGGGGGTATTTTTGACTCTCGAGATATTGATAGTATATTGTGACGTTTTCGATCTCGGTTTAGCTATGGGTTGACCAAAAATTAAATACTGTATCGGAATAATATAAATAAATATCCAGGTAACGCCGGGTCCCTAGCTAGAATTATAATAAAACAAAAAGATTTATAATTAAACAGTGATTGTCCCTGTGGATTAAGTGACATGTTTACAAAATCTGGTAGAAATTGCTCCACTCGTTCACGTTGGTACGAGAAACTATATGCACCCATTTCCAAATCCACTCATAAGGGCTGCATTACTACTTAACGGGCATCTTGAATACCAAAAATAATACTATGTTACTTTCAGAACACCAGAATGGACGCCATTATCGTGTTTTTTGTTCCTTTTACATATCTTTCTCAGACGGAACGTGGTCTAAATTATGCACAATATTTATTCGACGCAAATATCGATTTATTTTTCATATTTTAATATATCCCCTAAACTTGGTCATTGTGTGTTATCCGTCACAGTTTTTTACTGGATTAGGAGAAAATTTGGGTGTAATATCTCTTCATGTTTAGAACTGTAAGCGCATATTTCCCCCGTTCAACCCACTGTTAGGAATTGAATTACGACTTAACCGGAGTGCTGAATATCAGAAAGAAAATCGGCGATTTCCTTACCCCCGGATCCGACACCAATATGGGTTGTTTTCACATTATTAATTACCCCACCCCCTCCCATTCCCCACAACCACCCCAACTATGGGATAAAAAGTACAGTATAAGTTGCATGCTGAATGTCATAATTGAGCTCAGTCGCGTCCATAGCAACGCAATAGACACAAATCTCGGTCGTCCCCTGCTGCGCCAACCCTGAAAGATGCTCCCGTCACATTACACATTGGAAAGAGGTAATGCAGAAATAATAACGGGAAGAATACTATCAATCTGATTAAAAAAATAGTTTGAAATTATATACTCAAGTGGAAACATATTTATGTCTAGTAAATTGTTAAAATTTTAGATGTACAATGTAATGACGGATGAGATGCTTCAAATCCGATGTGATATTTGTTTTGTTGTTGTGGCATTCAGTCCTAAGACTGTTCCGATGCAACTCTCCATGCTAACCTATCTTGCAATGTAAAAAACTGATAATAATGACTTCAATAAAATTTATGAATCTTTATTATTGTAAACGTTCTAGGTCATTCAATTCAGTAATTTTTTCCATTGTTATTTTGATCGTTAACAGTTCGCTCAGCAGCTGTATGGTTGAAACTGGTGATTGGAAAATTAATTATTTTGAGAGAATAGTTCAGTTATATTTTGTCCATTGCACTGAAATAGTTCAGCTAAACTAATTATTTCATTTGTCTTTTATGAGTGTGACAAGACAGTCGCAGGTGTGCAGACTGTGAGAACAAATAGTCACTCAGGTCCAAGGCAGAAAGTATTTCCTAAAATAGAAACATCTGTGTTTATAGTGTGCAGAATACAAAAAGAAGTAGCCCACAGGAACGTTGTTTAATCACACTTATTTAATTACTTATTTTTGTAGGGTAGAATGCATTCATTTTCCAAATTCTTGTCAGAAACTAAAGGGAAAGGCCGTTAGATGTTAAAAGAAACGAGGAATGTGCCCGAAAAATATTATTTGGGCAGCTGCCCTCAAATGAACATGCGCAAGTTAATAGTCTAAATATTAGGTTGAACTGGAAATGCGAGTTTTTTGTCAGTCCCTCCGCTAAAGGGATATAATTTGCCTTTATCTGAAACGTTTGCATGACTATAATTTTGCTAGAAGTTGTGACACGCATACGAGACGACTGAGTGATAATAAATAAAAGGAAGAGCCACAAAATAAAGGAAAAGGGACAACACTCAACAAAAATAATGAACAACTCTAAACGACCGGGTTATCGCTCATCGAAATTATTCAAATGAATGTTTGCATAACCCCTCGGGCTGCATACAATATTATATATCCCAATATAAAGTAGATTTGCCATTTATTGAATCACAGTCATGTAGCCTGTCACCCTAACAAGTAAAGAGTTGTAAGTTATCATTTTTCAACTTTCTAACAAAACTATTGCAGAAAATAGATATATTTAGCAAAATTCGGATGAATCTCATCCTTAGTTCACCAACTGATGCTAATTCACATAACCAGTTCTTTTTTCGGAATAGTTATTTTAAACGAGTTAGTTCGCGAACTTACACATAACTCGTTTTAATTGTCTTTTTGGAGGCAACGTTTGTACTTAGACCATAGGCAAAAAATTTTATTTTTAGTTCTCGACTTCGTAAGCAATTATCCATAAAATTACTTATAATTGTATTATAAACATCATATTGTAAATTATGTATTTTATTTATATTTTAATGTATACATGATGATGTTTCCATGAAAATGAACACAACGTCCTAGTACTATTTTATACTACATTTTTCCTAATTAAATTATTCCAAGAGGCTGTTTGATTTATTTATTTTCATAATGCTCTGATAAATGTAACTTTTAATTACTGTCAGCAATGTTAATAGTACGAGTCGCGTGGAAATTACAAATGACTAGTCATATCTTACAGTACTGAAAGCACTGACTGCCCTATGTTCATTGACGTAAGTGTTGCAATCTTGACGTCAGGTGATTCAACGAATTTAAAAATGATGAAACACGATACTTCAATCCTATTGTCCGTCCTATTTGGAACATAATAAGGAGCTAGTTTTTACTTGTAGTGTGACGCTTAACGTGCATGACACATTAGTAATACTAATTTGAGAAGAGAAACTTTTTTTTCTTAAATTCAGTGCACTAATGAGTTAACATGAATTTCAAAATTGACGTCGTGCTACTTAAAAAAAATAGAATTTATAGTTTTATAAGTAAACACACGAAAATTATATTGTTTCTAAGTCTGTTTGTTTAAAGGAAATAGCATTTCATAGATATAAACATATTAAATTAAATACCAACACACTGAAGAACAAGCAATGGAGTTTTAACTACTCGGAGCTCTGTGACCAGAAAACTGTCCTTCCCTCTGTCGTAGCTCCAGGCAATACATGAAACAAACAAACAAAAGAGCAGAAAAAACTGCTATTTTATAAGGCAGCTCATTCAACACTTTTTGCAGGAACCTTGATTTAAATACTAGAAGGACGATTAAGAAAATCCTGTACCGAGTAAAACGCGCCATTTAAAAGAATAGTTTTACTCTGCTTCACGAAGCTTTGGTAGGCACTATTTTTAACCTCTGGCGGAAGGCTGTTGTATAAAATTATCCCGGTATTGTGAATACTTTTCTGGTGTAGAGCAAGGCGATGCTTGTCCAACCTTAGAGCTGAACGATTTCTAGTCGCGTATTCATGAAACTCGCCATTTGTTTGAAACAAATTAGTGTTTCGCTTTACAAACTTTAATATTTCATAAATATATACGCTTGGTTAAGTAAGTATTTGCAAACTTTTGAAGAAAGGTTTGCAACTCGATCTAGAATTCGTGCTAGAATGTATTCTAATTGCACGCTTTTGCAACTTAAATATTTTATTACTCCTGGAGCAGTTTCCCCAATTAGAGATGCCATAGCTCATAATTGAATGAAAATACGCGGAGTAAACCGTTTTGACGTACTTTTTGTCAACGTGTTGCATTAGTGTTCTCAGAGAATAACAAGCTGAACTTAGTTTTCCGGAAAGCAGATCTATATGGTCATTCCACTTTAATTTATCGTCAACCCGAAGGCCGAGCATTAGCTGAGAACTTGTCTACTGGTCTATTACTAGCATCAGCACTAAACTGAACTAACTTAGTAGACCATTCAGAGCGTTGTCTACTTTCTTAATCAGATTATCTAAGTTTTTATCTGCAATAATTATATTTGTATCATCCGCGTAGAGAATCGATTTTAGAGGATTTACGTATCCTGGAAGATCGTTTATGAACCCGGTTTATTTACCCGGTTGAAAACTCGAGAATTGTTCATGCATAAAAAAAGTCATTTATGAGGAATGGTATTTTTTTAGGTTAATTACTTTAATAGAACTTCTTTGGAATGTGCTTACATAGCGGTGGATTAGAGGAAACATAAAATATCCCAAATTGGAGAGTGGGGAGGAGGGTGCAGGGGGTGCTAATCAATAACATGAAATCAAACTATATTGTTGGCTAATTCGGGTTTATGGAGATCACTGACTTTAAATCTGACATTTAATATGCAAATTAACCTGTAACAAGGAGAGGTACCAATGCGGTGGAAGAGGATTGTGGCAATAACATGAAAACATCCAAGATTCCTAAATCTTCCGGGATTATGTCCTTGAGAATTCAATACTTCACCACGCTAATATAAATGAATACCCGGACAAACAGCTATAAAATATAATTTAATTCTGGCCTGAAATGTGAACGTTGCATAAGCAAGTATGAATTTGTCGCAGGTCCCTCTGAAAGACGAGGACGTGGCTGCGTGGAGGCTGCGGACCGCATGGCTGAGTGGCCAGTTACTGGGCTGCCTGCCAGGCGCCGGCGTCTGCGCCCGCTTCGGCCCCACGAGGACGGCAGGCGTCGCCCTCCTGGTGGCGGGTCTCCTGCAGGCTGTGTCGCCGCTGCTGTGGCCCTCGCCCTACCACGCCTTCGTGAGGGCTCTGCAAGGCATGGCAATCGTGAGTCTCTTCAATCTATGCCTTTACTTGATTCATATCTTTGTGTACCCTAAATTAATTGTTGTGCCATTAGTGCGGTGTTATACTTACACCACTAATTATTAATTGTCAAGAAATTTGATAAATAAGAAAATATTTTACTATAATAATTATAATGTAATTATTGAATGATTGACTGTAATCCGCATGTTTATTTAGTTATTATTATTAATTTTACAGTGCCCCACAGCTGGGCAGGATTTTTAATAATTAGCGTTTAACAATAAATAAAAAGGGGCAAAAAAGTCAGCATTAAATATATTACTATTTATTTACAAAATCGACGTTTCATCACCATTTTGAGACCACTTCAGGCTTACTACAAACAATATTACAATAAATTAAATACAAGTTCTATGTTACAATTTTTTAATTTATAAATAAAAACATGGTTAAAAACTTACAAATTTAGCCAAACATCCTATTTACTCCTTGACTCTCTCACCCGAAAAGATTATTAAATTTACATGGGAAGAATTTGGTGCCCCGCTGGACCATCTCCAGCGACGGTTATGGCCGAAATGATGTAGTAACAATGTGTGCTTTCGGGAGTTAAATTTTAGCAATGGAGAAGAATATTAAAGCGTGCAACTACTACAGCAAAAGAGTATCAATAAATAGTGATGACTTTTTGGCCGTCTTTTTATTTATTATTAATTTCAAAGTCAGAAGAGTTTGATGAATTAGCATTTAATTCTTTAATTGCTTATTATGCTCCACGTTGGTGGAAGCCAATTGCAATCTTTAATTATTTATTTATTGCTCAAAAGTGACAAATTTATCATGTAGGATTCAAAAGAGAAAAGAGACAGATTTAATTAATGATTTTGAATTAATTACAAAAAAACTTAAAAATTGATATGCAAAGAACAAGAGAACTGAATAAAATGATTTACAAATGAAAACGGTAGAGCATTCATAGCTTTACATTGAAACTCAGGTCACCTGTGGGGTGAACCAAAATGAAGACAAGTTTTTTGGCGAATGTAACTGATAATGTGAACTTTTGAAATGTTAAATCAACGATACCGACAGGAGACTGCAGCTGCTTTCTTTGGTTGCTAATTATCGGAAAGGCCCCGGTTGAGACGGTTTCCTTCTGATTGACGCTGCATGGGGCGAAATAGTCGAGACTTCTAGTAAAATTTTAACATCTCGTCCATCTCGACTCAAAACTCAAGAGCTCAACTCTGCTCTCGCTAGCGGCTCGCAATTTAATGACTATCTTCCCAAAAACCTGACTCCATCCCAACTCGTATGGACAATGTCTAATAGTCACGATTTTGCTGTCCTGAATCTATGAATGAGAAACCGTCAGGTCGGATGGCGTCGCTCACCTGGTCCCACTAAGAACATGTATCACCCAGACGCTTGGAATGGGTCTGTTAAAAAGCGTCGTCCGCCATGCTGAAGGTCAGTGGAGAATACGCGTCTGCCTACGCTCGGGCAGCGTCGGAGGTTGTTTCGCCATCGCTGCCGATTCCACAACACTCTCACAGGGGACGAAACTGGAAAACTTTCTAACTTATTAGAAAACTAAATATATTTACGATCACATATTGACAAGCACGTCTATCTTATTTGCAGTCTGGAAGAGTGCTGATGCTCTTTTGTCCTGCTAAATAAAATGATCTTGGAAGACACGTTTTAAGTAGCCGATAAAATAACTAAATAAAAGCAATTTAAAAGTGATAATGTCTTTATTTCAAAATTATCACACAAGAACCAATAAAAATTATCTTTCAAAGGCGGTCACCTAATCAAAACAGAGACGAGGAGCGGCCAGGTCGGTCACAAACATCAGAAATCGACAAATGCTTTGACTACGTTCCAGGCACCACATGAAAAAACTAAAGGTCGAGTCCCCGTGCTGTTGCTTACATGTTCCACAAGGACAGGGAGAGTTTCGAAGCACTTTAACAGAAGAGGTGTAAATGAGGAAGTTGCTTACAAAAATGGTCAGGTGAAAAGAAGGAAAGGAGAACGGGAATTTGTGTGACCATTTGGAACGGACTGATGGAAAGCCCAGTTTTTTTTCTCAGGATTGTTGTTACAGCTGACGACGTTCATACTTACGTAATTTGCAGTAAACAGCCGGTAATCCATGCATTGCAGAACATTATTAATTGACCGTGTGAGATAGTCCACAGTTATGCGCCGTGGTCAGAGCAAGTAACTACTTAGGGAAGTGACAGCTAAAACAATGAATATTACACTAAGAAAAACTATTATATTTTCAATAATATACTTTGAAAAAATACTGAATACCACAACAACAACTTTGTAAAATGTTCAGAACTTTGAACCCTAGTTAGTTACTTGTGTTCAGAATATATAACGAAGATAGATATTTATGTATAGAATGGAAAGCTATAAACTGTTTTCTTTTCTAAGGAAGTGGAAATGCTTTCTTCTAAAAGTGTTTTCTTTTTGATATGAGAAAAGTTGTAATGGTTTGTTAAGATTTGATGGCCTGGAAAATTTAGTATAATCTGGCATCTTTTCAAATTTAGAAATTGCATTGTTCAAAAATTATACGAAACATTTCCTCGATATAGTCCCATTATAGTTCCATTTAAACGTATTAGTGCAACAAGGTACTCCAATGAATTAACTATTAGCTGGTTATTATCATAATATATGTAACTTGTGAATAAAAAATAGAAGAGTGCTAAGATTGTGGCAAGGTAGACTTACGATTGCAAATGTATTTTAAAGAATTTTTAATTTTTCGTATGTTTATTATAAGTTAACCCTCAATCGCGTACTTGAACTCATTACATAGTCTTTGTGCTAGATGCCTGTGGACAGATGATGCACTGCCTAGAACCTAGACGGAGTGAGATTCGTGGCTGAGAGAGATCTATACATCTGATATGCTATGTTCCCGGAAGGAGTACGACATATTTTCATAGCCAATTTACAAACTGTTGCAATCGAACAATAAGTAATTGGTTTATTTTATCGTAACAAATTAACTGATGTGCTGATTTCAATGTGATTGATAGTTAATGATCTCAATTGGATTCCAAATTTGAGAAGAGGTATTATCTATTCAAAAATTGATAGAAATGTAACTATAGATAAGTTATTTTAATATTTCTAAGGAAATGCAAACATTCAAATAACCCAGTGTTAAAGTTGCTATGATATTGTATTAACCCATAGAAAATTAATACATTTTTTGTGTCATATACTTAAAGAAATTAGTAGAATTTATATTCTCTATTAAGGTAATGTACTTATATAATGTACCAGAATAAAAAGTATCGGTTAATTTGAAGTTAATCTGCAATCAGCACAGGTTGTGTTTGACCATCAAGGGGTTATTGTTCCCAAAAAAAATGTCGTTTTCCATACCAGCTAAATCATGACTTGGCTAAGAGGTTAGCGTTGAATTCAATCCATTTCCGTGCTAATATAAGCAAATTACCGAGAAAAGCACCGCACCCAGCTAGTAAACCTATAAGCTTCCATTTATATGAACATGCCATTGTTGTTATAACATTCTATTCGGTGAAAACTATTTTTTCTTTATTGCATTAATTTATTAATTGTTTCATAACCGGGAGTTATCAAGAGGTTGTAATTTTTTCAAATACTTCTCTTTAACATCTTGAAATTACCGAGCATGACTGTTTCGTATCAGTAAATTGCAGAGAAGAAGAAACTTGTTCCGCGATGCTCAAATTGGTTCGACAGGGTCATTAACTGGAATATGCTTCAGTTGTAACAGCAAGAAGACCCATTACAGTCGTTAAGGCTGCCTTTCTTCTTTTTTCGTTTCAGGAAGATTGCACCAAGATTTTCTCTGGTTGGTACTGATCTAGGAATAAATGTTTTTAGTACATTCATTTTCAGGTATTCATACAAGACCATAGGGTTGTGAAGAATGTGATGAGTAAATTGTAGGCGAGCCGAGTCAGGTTTACAAGAGTGGAGGAATGTGGCATCGGATATGGTAGTCGACCTGGTCTAGCTCAGATGGTTAGAGCAACCGCAGGGTAAGCGGGAGGTCCCAAGTTCCAGGTCCGGTCGACATTTTCCCGCTCTTATCTTCTAAAGATAAAATGATTGATGAAGAACATCTATTTATGAATACATAGAAAAGCAAATAACAGCTTTATATCTTTATTTTTAAAAATTGTCAGTGTGATTTAACTTCGTACTTAAATTGCGGCATTAAATAGACTTTGAAGAGACTTGGAAGTCTTAGTGTTTTGCAAGCGTTTGGCAACTGACGTGCGACAGTTTGCAACGGTGATTTCAAAACGTTTTCTCCGTAGACTTTTCCTAAAAATTTCATCCTTCAAGTTAAATTTATTTATCTACTACGCGTCACTTCTTCAAGGAACTTAGATCAAATGTCAGCAATACTTAGAAAATTGTACTGAATCGAAGATGGAAGTGTGTACCTCAACTTAAATATGCCTGCAACATTTAATAGCAAATAAAATTGAGTGACTTTAATGGCATGTACGATAATTACTGTTCCATCCACGTAGTTTCTGGCGTACGTAATTATAATCGGCAAGCCCCTCGCATTCCTAAGTCTTCTGGTTCCTGTGGTGACGAGATGAAGAACCCGTTACCCAAAGCCCAAAGGCCTCAACTCATTTGCATCGTATAGCAAAAAGTGGACTACGGATGGCACCAAACAACTTCAAATTATTAGATTGTACTGATCATACCCCATATCGATGACAAAATGAACAATAATGTGATAATAGGACCATCACAGAAGCGCAGATTCTTACATTCGGATATTGTTATATTTGTGACGGCTAAATATAAATTTGAATTACATGTGAATTATCTACTGAAATTAAAAATATATTTATTTGTTTAAAAATAAGTACGATTATATTTATTGTATAATGAGCCAAATTGTTACATACATTTATTTAAACTTAATCAATGTTATATTACATTGGGAGGAGTTGATATTAATATTCAATACACCATTTGACTTATTAAAAATATACATCAGCTTGATGTCATCCTGGAAGACAACTTCGTGTTAAAACTATTTGTTTGGTAAATTTTCCGATAACACGTGAACTTTTGGGTCGGTGCATAAGTTCGTGGCATTTCATTAGTATACGTTACAGTGCAATAATGATACACTGATAAGAAAACACTGAAACATTTATTTTACAAAAAGAAGAAAAATATAACTCGTTAGAAACTGCTTAATAAGCAATACGAATAAAAATGTTGAGAATAAATTAAATAGCCCCAGCAAAAAATGTTTTTTAGTTCGCAACACACCAAACAATATTTACAGACATGTGACATCAGCAGTCTCACAGCAAATCACAGACTGTTTTTGACCACATGGCCACGCTCTGGGATATTTAACATTTAATTAATTTTTTTATTGCAAATATTGGGTCGATGAAAAAGTTCGTGTCGTTTTTCTGGATTACAGTTCGTGAAGCCTTTATTTTTAGATGTTCAATTGGTTATCTTCTGCTTGGAGTGTATTGTTGCGAAGTGGATATTGTAACTGGCTGATTTTCTTTTTTGATGAAAACTACGTAAATCAATTGGTTTCCAATAACCTTTGCCGGACAACGAGGGAATTGGCATAAATAATGGAATGTGATCAGAAAACTATTGTGAGCCATTTGCATTCATTTGGTAATAGGTTGCAATAGGTCCACTCGTTCTTCCTTTGTCACGTCTTTGCATTGATTATTAGCATCCAATATATACAGGGTGCGATTTTGAAATAACTGTCAAAAATCAATGAAGTATCACAAAAAATTAATCATGCCATCATAATCTACATAAAGAGCATTTTTATTTCACTTACAACAGTATTAATTTTTTTAAAATGACATCGACTATTTTCAAATATGTATTTTTTGCAATTTTTTTTATGACTTCAAGTATATTTATGTATATCTTACACTGTTTATTTTGTAATTAATATCAATTTGACTTGTCTTGTTTCCTCAGTAGATAACTATTGTAACTAATAAATCTAATCTAATCTATAAATAACAAACGTATCAAAACTAATTTTGAATACAGGTCTATCTTTCAAATTGATTATCCATCAGGTAATCAACATGTTCTTTCATAATTGTGTAAATATATTAATAAGGTTTAGAGATCGGAATGGCTGGTGGACTAAATCAAAAATAAAAGAAATAGCTGGTAGGTAATTGTGGTTTGTATTTCATAATATTGTAAAGATTTACAAGCTGACAGCCAAGTTGGTCTTGACCGAGTATGAGGCCCTGAAGAGAGATATTAAGCTACCATATACAAAAATTCGCAATAACATTTATCTGATCAAATGTTGGATTACAGAATATTCTAACGACTTCACATTTCTTAAATATATAATTTATTGTTTTTCTCAATTGTATTAATGAACGGAACTATCATTACGGCAATGCGTCGATTGAAGATTCTTGTATATAACGGTATGAATTAGCTCTAATGTTAATTTAATCAAAACGATCTCGTATTGAATTACTATATTCGTTAATAATGCTTTCTTAATTTCTTTCCCTCCCGTTCTGAAACCGACATGTAACTGTAATATTAAATTTATAGAATGAGAAAACTGTTTTAGGGAGCTGCATGGCCCTGCTTTCATACCTTGGGGACTACTTGGTACCCACCTTTGCAACGTACCAGGTACATCACGTGTTACTCCAGTAAGTACTATTCTTACTCTCACAATTCAATCCTATGTTCTACATACTATTTTGTAATTAACAGATCGAATTATAAACAAAATTATCTCTGACATGCACATAAAAATCATCTTTAGGCTCGCCGCTTGCCGTGTACAAAACTGACAATGCTTTTATAATAATAATAATTATCATATTCCGTAGATCCTGTAAAGAAGCTAAGCTTCAAGGATGTGGAATGGGTCAGGGTGAACATTTATTACATTATTTTATTATATAAAAGATAAATATACTTATAACAAATTTTTGTATTATAAACTAATTAATTAATTACTCTTCTCCGATTCTTCTATAAATTCCTTTATTGAATAGAAGGAGAGGCTAAGCAAAAATGAGCGTAATTCAGTCTTAAGTTTACCTTGATTATCGGACAACTGTTTTTATTCTGTGCGGCAGTCTGTTGAAGATGGATATCCCTGAATAATGCACACCTTTCTGTGCAATTGACAATGTTTTACATTTTTTATACAGATTATTTTTGTTCCTTGTATTGAAGGGATGAATATCATTTATAGTCATTTATAGTCAAGCAGTTAACTGTCATTACTGTGTTTATAACCGACAGTTTTCCAAAAACAATGATTTAAAATTTCCTCACTTCAAATATGGATACATTATAATTAATAATGTATTCCTAAAAGTAGTAATCCAATTTTCTAAAAGCCGGAAATTTTCGTATGTTTTCTTAGGTTTTTGGTAGCAGTAATTTTACAATTAATTTATTTGGCAACTTTTAATCTATTCACCAGGTGTATATGTCAACTTAGTAAAATATTAAATGTGATTAATTTTGATAAGTGTATAATTCAAAAAGATATAATCAAAATATTTACGACTTTTCTGTTCATTAATATTCTAACAAAAAATAACACTATTTGTAACCATTTACAATATTTACATATTAAACTTGCTCCGGCTAGTCGCATTGACTGACTCAAGTTGTCCGTGGTGAAAATGCCACTAAAATACACATAGAAAATTAGATAAGAATATACCGCGCCGTTAAATTTAAAACCCCATTAAAATATACAAAAATACACAGTGATTTATTTACCCCAGAATTCACAAATATTTCAAAGCCTTGAAAATACCGCGTCACGCGAGAACATTGGGCATATTTGGATGGTTGACCTCTTACTGTGCGTTGACTTGGCTGCACCGTCTCGGATGACCGGACTCTGCTGGTGGAAGGCGATGAAACCAGGACCCTGGTGCTGTCATCCTTTGATGGCCTCTGCTCTACCGTTGGTAGATCTCCCAGACAGCTGCTGGAATCGGCAGCTAATTGCAGAATCCCGCCTGGAATGTAGGCGAGTGTTTGAAGACTATCCAGAGAGAACTCCTGTCTTCCATGATTTTGAACGCAGACTGTGACTCTCTCGTCAGAACTCTTCTCTCCTGTGATATCAACGCAGGCTATTTACTCTCCTCAGAGAACTCCACTCTCTTCTGATTCTCAACGCAGACTGTCTCTCATCGCTTTTCCATTTCTTCGTACCATCTGGAGCACCAAGCTTAGTTTGTAGTTTTGAAGAAAACACGCCCCAATTGCCCACGAATTTAATATTTTTTTGCCATTTTGTCCCTTGGCGCGGAGTCACAATGTATACAGAATATAGCTTAAAAAATTGAACTTTTCTTCTTTTATATTTGCGAAATTTTCTATTATTTGTTTTGTATCCAAGTTATTATAAACTTCTGAATCAATAGATAAATTTCTCATTCTTTTCTGATGCATTGCTAACCTTAAATAATTCTTTGTAATGTTTAACTTAGAGAATTTTCTTTTTCCAGATGCAACTGTAACTGGTAGAGTAAGAAATATTCTGAATACTACTCATGTGTTGGGAAAAGATGACGTTATTTATTTTTTAAAAGATATTCCAAAAGTGTATGTGGATCACTAGACTGAATATTTCTTAAACAGCGGTTGACAAAGTTCTGTAACTTGAAGGTAATTTCTTAAGTCACTTTCCAAGTCTCGGCCCATATAATAAAACAGACTTGGCATTACTTCGGAAGATGCCGAGTTTGGTCCTGGTAGATATTTTGTTGCTCTTCAACGCCGGATAAAGCCTTACGAAGGCACCATTTGCTTATTGAATTCGTTGCGATACATGCTGTGCTGGGCTCCTCTTTGTCATCGGTAATTCCATTACCCAAGTAGATTCACCGTCGAGAACAAATGGGCCCAGTTTTTTGGTGGTAATCGTTAGGGCCTTGGTCTTCTTTGAGTTAATCGTTAGTCCCACTTCTTTGACAGAGTCTTCAAGCTTCGCTTGCATTTCATTATCTGCCTCAGACAAGAGACACAAATCCCCAGAAAAGTCTAGATCTTCCAGGTTATTAAATAGTACCCTTCGGATAACACGTTTCACCTTTCGTGTCTCAGTCCGCATTGCCGCATCAATCTCAATAGGAATATAGTTTGCCACAGAATATAACCTTGACGTACTCCTGATCGTACATTAATGACTCTGCATATATAGTCACAGTACGTTTCTTGAAAGAGGTTAATAATTCGTGACGGTCCTCCATCCCCCGCTATTTCCTTCCACATAGCTTCTCTGTTGATTGAATAAAAAGTTTTCTCGAAGTCAACGCACACTGCATAGGGGAGAGACGACCATCGGGCACAGTGTTACAGAATTATCCTCAACTAGTAAAGGGAAAAAAACTGTCAAAATAATTTACCCCGGAAAACATTTTTTCCGTTGAAGTAATGTCAATTTTTGAATGGCACAAACGATTTTCGGAAGATCGGGAGGCTTTGAAGATGATGAACGCTATGGTCGTCCTGTGAAATCAAATACTGTTGAAAACATTAAAGAAATTAATGAAATCGTGCGTAAATGTTTGCATATTCCGAAAGGTTGCGCAAAAATGGTACCAAAAAATTTCTGCCCCGTCCATCCACCCCTGGGGGTAGTAGCCGTGTCTTAGCCTGACGCTGTTGATTTCCATGGTGCAAAGAAGACGTGTACAAGATTTATAGATATTGTTCCACGCGTTATGCGGAACATACATACAGTCAACTTTATTATAGAGGTATGGAGACGGGAGTGTCGAGGATGTCATGCAGTTGCATGAGATCTGTGGAATTGTTTCTTCTTTCCCGTGCTTGACTGGTTCCCAGGTGTGGTTGTGGGCCATAGCCTGGCCGGGGTTCTGTGGTACTTGGTGGGCCGTGACGTCTTGTGCTACGGACTCGCCGTGCTCACTTCTCTGTGGTACTTCCTCTGGCAGCACACTGTCAGGGACAGGCCTGAGATGCACCCACGCATGCTTCCAGCCAAGTGCTGCCAGCTAGCCGACGCCATTGGAAACAGCGTCGTAGCTGCCGCTGCTCCGGTGAGAATACTTTACTTTGCACGTTTACTTACAACCGGCTTCTCGGTATGTTCAAATCATCACAACATACCCCGAGTACTGTGATCGAAGACGTTGGGCATACGGTAAGAACTGTCCGCTGATCCCATTGTATCAGTTGGCCAACTGCCTCCTAAAACAGATGTAGACACAGAGAAGAGAAAACTGCTTCCCCACAACAAACTCATCTCCCGTCATTCGGAAGATCGTGAGAATATTACCTATCTGATGCAGGTTTTCTGGGGGTTTCCCTGCATTTCTTTTAAGCAGGATCCTTCAACAATAGTCCGAGGACCCTAGTCAAACCTTGGCTACCTTGCTCTACCTTCCACTTCCCCCCTTTTCAATTTCCTTCCTATGATATTAAAGGGGAGTTGCCTGTTTCAGGATCACCCTCATGTAGCCTGTTACCCAAAGAAAAAAAACACGTTCAATTTTATTTTTCGTATCTACACTCATTATTTCCCGCTAGTCAGTCCCAAGAGATGGTTCAAGTATCTTCTTCTTATAAATATAATTGTTTCTCTTTATTTTTCTACTAGGTGTGACAATTGCAAAACCGGACTGCGTATGCCCTAACCGTTAGGTTTGGGTTGGAGGAGGAGAAATGAAATATAGTTGGTGTTGATGCTTCTGGTGCAGGTGGCACGTTATTCCTTCCCTCTATCTAGTTCAGTTTGTTTTTCGTCCTTGTTTGACGCCGTTGTGTCGAAGTACTGCGATCATGATAAATTTCAAATTCCTCATAAAGTAAAAAAACGTCAATATTTCAAATTGTTAAAGTAGGTGTTTGGAGATGATTTCATGTCGCACAGTCAATTTTTTATAGGCACAAACGATTTTCTGACGATCGGGAGGCTTTGAAGATGATGAATGCCATGGTCGGCCTCTGACAGAAAGAACTGTTGAAAACATTAAAGACATTAATGAAATCGTGCTTAAAGGTTTGCATGTTTCGAAAGGTTGCGCAAAAATAGTACCAAAAAACCTGACATGCGAGCAAAAAATGAGTAGGAAAAAATATGCTCTGATTTCATGGAATGATTAACAGAAGATACTGATCTGATTGAAAAAGTCATCACATGTGATGAAACATGGATTTTTCAGTACGGCCCTGAAATTAAACGACAATCCATGAACTAGATGACCCCCACATCGCCAAAGGCCAAAACAGTTCAAACGAGCAGGTCCAAACTTAAGGTCATGCTCATCTCTTTTCCCCAAATTAATGGCATCATTGGGACGGAATGGGTACCTCCAGGTAAACCAGAATTGTTACATTGAGGTCCTGAGAAAGCTTAGCGATTTAGTGAGGAAGAAAAGGTGACAGTGGGGCAACACACTTGGATTTTGCATGAAGAAAACGCCCCGGTGTACAATGAGCTCTCAGTGAAACAGTTCTTGATGGACAAACACATTACTGTGCTCTAGCATCCACCGTACGCACCAGATCACGTACCATGCGACTTCTACCTGTTTCCCAAATTGAGAAGTGCATTGAAAGGAAAACATTTTCAAACTGTAGAAGAGGTGAAGGCAAAAACGGCAACTTACTCTAGAAGGTGACACCTAATGACCTGCAGCAATGCTTTGAACAGCGGAAAACTCGTATGTAGGAGGAGACTGAAATGCATTTGTATAATGTTTTCAATCAATTTATTTTTTAAGACTAATCCGGTTATTTAATTGTCACACCTCGTATATTTATGTGCTTATTGGTTGATATTGTCTCTTTCGGTATTGTACATTTATGAATTTCTTTTTAAGTCACTGTGCTCATTTAAGTTGTAATTTATAACATTAGTGAACTTCTTGTCCTTTTGTACGTTTCATCATTCAGCGCAGATTGAAGTATGGAATAAATCAGAGTTTATAATTTTCGCTGGCTTTTTTTTTGGTTTGGTTATGAGCCTGTAATTTCAACGAAGAACTCTAATAATCAATGTGTTTTGATATGAAGGTATAATTTCAGATAAGATCACGGAACTGTTTCGAATATAGTCCGGGGCCCATAATTCTTTGAAGTTAGATATTACTTAAAATTACCATGTAAAATGGTCGGGTTAAGTGAGTAGTGAAGTAGAATAAATATAGAGAGCAGTATGTAGGGTTGAATGTCAATAAGGAGTCTAAGAATCCTGCTAGGCAAATTCATGTTTCGAATGTCATATTATCCGTAACGCACAATTTGCCATTATCAAATTTTCATACGTTTTAACTATTTGACCATTTAGACTGATATAAATGTAAATAGTAAAGATAGTGGGATTAGTAATAAAATATTTTAAAACAAAATGTGATGATTTTTCTGATTATGTCTTGAAAAATGCAGGAGATTAATAACGGCCAAAGGGGTCTGTATTGTAGGAAGCAATATTTAATAACACAACGTTTCGTTCCTATCAATGGAACTTCTTCCTTGAGAAATTAACATTCCATTTTTAGGGTAGCGGGTTGAAAGGTTCAGGGGTTCATGTTGTGACGCACTCGATTATAACGTGTTGACCAAGCTAATAGTTCAGGTTTGATATAAATAAATACCCGGGTAAAGCAGGGTAACCCAGGTGGTTAGTATATAATGTAGTAAAGAACTGATGATGTGGAGAGACAAGACTGAAATTCGGTAACATTGTGTTACGTCTTCTCAAACATTTATAACTGCGCTAACGTATACTAATTAATTTTGTTTTATATTTCTTTAATAATATACAAATACGCTTGAGCCTGGTTGCAAATGAATAATTAAATTTACCTTTATAAATATAACTCCTAACCTAAATAAACAATTGTCCTCTGAAATGTTTCCTCCAGTGATTCTGTTTGACTTTTCTTCGACAAGGATCACAATAATTAATCTCCTTTAAATCCGCCACCTCCTTATATTTTGTACTCTCAAACTTATTTATTTATGCATACATTTTATGAACCGTTCACAGTGAACTAATTAAACGTTTCCTCTGTTTCAGCGTCCGTCTCTACCGTGGAAACGTTTTCTAGGATCTACTCCTGTATGGATGTGCGCTTTAGCTCAGTTTGGAACCAGCTGGGGACAAACAACGCTTCAATTAGCCGCCACAAAGTATCTGAATTTCGTCTATGGATTCTCCCTAACTTATGTAAGCTAATGTACCAATATTGGGTTTTACTTTATTGTCAACAAAAGACTAAAAAATTCATGGTTCATTTTTTCTGTTTTTAATGACTGGAACAAGAAACAGATGTGTGTGTGTGTGTAGAAACCTAATTGTTACATAGAGGAAACAGAATGGAAGTATGAAACTAATTCATGGACGATTGTAGGCTGTCGTCTTCCTTGAAACATCCTCCATACTCCTTCAGTCTTAAACCCCAGTTTTAGTAACAATATCCTTGATAATAACGTAATTAAAACTATGAATAATAGGCAACAATAAACTTGCTACTTGCTGTAATAACGCAATTTAATAAAATAGAAAAAATATTCAAAATAATTATTAACGGAAACAAAAATTCTATTACTACAATTTTGTTTTCCTTTCGATACTTACTCTGAGATTGTGATTATTGTAATATATAATCTGTTTAATTATTTACTAGTGTAAAAATATAAAGTTTATAATTAATTGTTATGCATAATATTCTGTAGCCGGCCGTGTTTATTCTAGGATCAAAAATAATGGATACAAAACAGTTCCTTTATGAAGTAATATTGACAGGTTAATTTATGTTTTTACTAAGACTTCTCTCGTTGACCCGGGAATCCTATTTACGGGTTCTGGAAGATAACCGGTTTTGCTCTGTATTAGCTTAAATAAAAAATTATCAGCCTTTTTACATGTTCACACTCTGGTTCTCTTTATTGTATAATTTAATAATAAACAAAAATACAAACATTGGAGGCTTATTTTAAAAAAAACAAAAGCTTATCTTAGGGTCGTTCACACTGGGAAGAAAATATGAAAATTCTTAAGTTGCTTGATATAAATAAATGTTTATATAAATAGCTCATACTTGTCATTTGTCATTTTGTGATCAGTTCACTTGCCTGAAAATATTCACTGTGTCCCGCTTTTAACACTACTACATCCACATCTACATCAGTATCTCCACCGAGCTTCGGGAATAACTATTACAATTAGTTGCTTATAATTTTCGCAGATTCGGCCCTTATGTAACATCTCTACTAGTACGAAAGTCTTGGAATGGGCAAACGATAATTAAATTTTAACTCAGTAATTATATCAAAAAATTAACTCATTACTGGTAATAATGATACGGGAACTGACTTAAACCTTTTTTGAACGTGCTGCCGAGTTGCTACTTTCGTTATGTTTAGCCATTTGACCATACCGATTTTATTAACTATGTTTCACGGGTTTTATAATTTAATGAATGTATAAAATTGTACTTTTATTAAAATGATTAGTACTAACTTTTAATAAGTGACAGTTTAGACAATAATGGGATAGACGAAGTGTTCCAGTCGAGTGGTGAAGTTCGTTGTACACGACGTTTCAATGGCTGACACCGCCATCTTCTTCAGGCGAGACCTCTTAGTCCTCACGTACGTCGGGAAAATCTACGTTCTCAATAATGGAATATTAGATAGTTTTCGTCATTAGAATATAAAAGTTTAGTCTTGTCATTAATAATAGAACCGCTTCGGCGATTAGAATAATTTTTAACATGTTTTTTAAGCTGAAGAATGGCTGAATGATTTGGTCCATGTTGTTTCCAGGATCGTGTGCTTACTACGTTGCCATATGTTGGCCACGTGGGCACGGCTCTCACGTGTGGAATGATCGCGGACTTTGCCCGTTCTCAAGCTTTAGCTTCGACTACGACCGCTCGTCGTTTCCTCGTGTATTTCGGTAAGAAGTATTTGAAGAAATATTAACGAGTTTTTTTAAGCAAATGTTTAACAAGTGAAATGGCTCAAACAACTACGGTAAATACCACATCGTGAAGAAACATTTCCTCGTTATTTTTCCTGGGATTAATATTCGAGGAGGCAGTTTCGTACTTCTTCCTCACGAGGTAATTCCTACTGTCATCGTATTTCCTAAAGAGATACATGACAGATCAACGACAATATAGATGTTTAAACTTAATTTTTTTAATTATAATCATTTTCATTTTTGTTTATGAAGCAAATAGAAAAAAATGAACAGTACTGGAATCGAGCCCGTGACGCAACTACTCGAACCATTTGAGCTATCTTGTCGATTCCAGACTTTTCCGTCAATTTTTTTATCAGCTCTTATTTAATGATCCTAATTTAGGACATAAAAGAATTTGAATAGTAAATTGATTATTAGACTGGCACTATCGTAGGATCAACAGGTACAAACACTGTGATTACTAAATCAAAGCCATTTGACTATTAATTTCATTATTAAGGCGGCTAATTTAACGTAGGGGAAATTAATATGAGAATGTGGCTCTGAATAGTTTAAACACTATTGAAAGAGAAATAAAAAATGAAAGTAAGCGTCCTACCTACGGGCATATAGTGTATGAGGATTCTAACTGTTGGTGTCCAGATAAATGAATAACTGTTGATTCAATCCTCAATTTTTCCCGTATTGATAACTTTGGCAAAGCACTGAATTATGGGTTTGATGGACATTTATCATGAAGATATTAAATTCTCCACCGTGATTGACATTCAGGAAACTTCTTCTTCCAGACATCCTAAGACATTTTATTCTCTATCTGGCTTCCCACTTCTCTGATCCTTATCTTAGCTATGAATTTAGATCTTTATTCCTTAGACTTATTCCCTATTCATACTCTAAACAAGAACTGTTATGTAATCATCTTCCTTCTTCTCTATCTCAGTCTTCTGAGTGATCAGAACTTCCCAACCATTTCGTAGCTCGTCCACCTTCGAGCTTAACAAATCTTCACCCCTCCACCAGGTTATAATTTTTTATCACAAGAGCAGTATCCACCAATCTTCGCTAATCTTTGAATTGGTACAGACTCTGTCTTGCATTGAAGAAGTGTTGATCTCCAGGACGTCACCAAATTGATTGACGCTGCGCCCGGAGAATTTACCTAGTCCTGTCGTAAGCAGTGTTTAAAGTTAATAAGCATGAATTTTTTTTAAAAAACAATGGAAGGGAATCTCTATTAAACATACCCTTGGATATAAAATCAGTAAGTCAAGTAGATAATTCATTCAATCATAAATTTTTATTGTAATGTCATAAATGGAAGTAAATGAGCTAACACTTTTATGACAGGTGCAGAGATAGCTTTATCTCGTTTAATAGAATTGCTGTTGTTTAATTTGGAATTCGATTTTTCTAGTATATCCACAGAAAACTGTTCTATACCAACAGTTTGTAATGATAAAAGAATAACGAATCTTATTGTATTTTCACACATCTTCGATACATATGCTCAGCATAAATTATTTTTACGGTATGCGAAATGTCTACTGCCTTTGGAAAATGACTGTGTGGATAGTTAAAACAAAAACACGTTTCAACTTTTTTAAATATCAATTTAGTATGTCTATATGTTGACGAGTTTAGTAGAACATTTAAAACATTTATAATCTCAATTTTTACAGCTAAATTGAACTTGTAAAAGTGAAAGCTCCTTCTCTGTTTTTTCTATATATTGTAAATTAATAAATTACGATAACAGATAACCTTTTTTGTCATTGACTTTGCGTATGTTTCTCTGAAGCTAACAAAATATTTACATGTTTGGGCAGCTCACTTCCCGACGGGAGCGATCCTGTTCGTACTGGGTTACTGCGGTTGTGATCCCTCTGCTCCTGCTGCTCTCTTCACTGCCGCAGTTATTATCAGTGGAGCTTCAACTGCGGGATCTGCTGCAAGCTGTATGGACATTGCACCGAACTTTGCTGGTAATGGAGACGGGGCATATGTTAGCAACGTAAAATCAACGACACATCTTTGAATAAATGCTTTGTTGTGTATTTTGTTGTTAGCTCGGAGAAGTGAATGTTTGTGTTTCTTTTATGACTACTTTTGACGGCATGAGAAAAAGGTCAGGTGTCCAATCACAAGCCATTTCCTACCCCAAACATGAAATCTCAAGAATATACAGACTTTCTGTGGAATAAACTCGTACGTGCCAATATCGTGGCAGCCGAGACTTACTCCCTGAAGAAAACTTAGAACCCTTATGGCATGGTCATAGGCGGAAATTTAATCCCTAACAAAGTGCCAATAAATGGGGATTTACCATGGCCTACCATACCTGAAGGTCTATAACCCCACAGATTCCCCACAATATCATTGATATTACAAGAAAATGAAACAACTCCAAATTAATTTTTTAGGCGTATGTACACTATAAGTTAGACTCATTCTCTTTAATTTTTATATTTAAGTGCTCTTCGCAAAGGAAATCACAACTTGAACAATTTTATACACAAGATTAGTAGTAGAAAAGTAATTAATATGATCATTGTGTCCTTTACTAAAATCCGAAAAATATGATTTTAACTTAAGAATTACTAAAATTTTAAGCTCCTTAATTTGATAAATACCAAAAAAAGGTTAAAGAATTCATTGTATGCATTACTCCTTATGATGTTGTCCAGATTGTGACAGGAGTTAATGTACTAGGAAATAAAGTCAATAGGATAGAGGTTGACCAGTAAAATATTAACATAATAATGTTATCATAGTAATGGACAGAATTGTATAAAATAATAGCTTTGTCAACTACATTTTAAACAATTAGTCCCTTCTGTGTAATATTCAATTATGATGGTAACGGGCAACAGATAGAGTGATTTTGTTCACACTAAAAATAAATTAGAGATATTGGTTAATAACCATTAAAAACAGATAACATTTCATCAATACAATCATGAGATGATAAGTGGCTAGTTTGAAATTAAGTTGATGAGGACAATAGTTTTGCAAGTCTCTCATTGATAATGAAGCTAGAACGGGAGACCAGGATGAACCCATAGGAAGTCCAAGGATCTGGTGGTAAAATTGTTGGTTGAAAGAGTGAATGACAATGTGTATGACTCAGTTCATTTCTGTACAATCAAGCTGCAAGAAAACGCGGTAGTAATTGATAATCGTTAGATTTTAATTGAAGACTTTGCCGCTGAGCTAACCGTGGTGCGTCCGTGTTTAATTTTTCCAGGTTACGTGTTGGCTCTGAGTCAGATGCTGGGATCGGCCGCAAGTATATCCGCTGGATTTGTAGTTACCGAGGGACTACACGGATGGGTAAGCATTACAGATATATTACTATATCTAATATCATTATTAGAACAATTGTATTACAACTGCGAGTAAATTGTTCCATTGCAAAAACTAGGAAGGTATCATGTATGTGTCAGAAGAGAGACGCATAAAACAAAATGAGCTTTAAGGATATTTGAAATAGAATACTGTAAATGGGAGTTCATTACAGAGCACAGTAAATATCTAAAAGTAATGGAAGAAAACGTACAGTATCTGTATTCTATGAAAAATGGCACAAATAGCGGGAAAATAAAGATTATAAGGAATCTAGCATATTAAAGAGAGAAATAGAAAGAACTATAAAGGATATGAGGAGAAAAAGAACCCCTGTGAATGATGATCGTCGATTTCTTTAATAAAAAGTGTCGTAGAATGATTAAATAAACTGGATGGTACAGTTGAATAAGTGATCACACTACCAGCATGGTATCACGTATGGAGACACGTGTACTAGAACATGAGAAGCAATAATTATTAGGAGATCAGCTTAGTTTCAGGAAAATAAGAGGCACCAGCGATGACTTATATTGCTAAGGAATATAACGGAGAAGTTACTAGTAGAGGAGTTTGAACTGTGTGTTTTTATCATTAACTGGAAAAAGGACCAAGAATCTGTAATTGTGAGAGAGGGTAAAGGTGCGTCTGAATCAGGGATGATCAGTCCTTTTCGAGATCTGGTGAACTCCAATATTAAAAATTGTACGTGGTCCGCACATAAGAAATATATTAAGTTAATAACAGTAACAGATATCAGACAGAAAACGAATTAATGGAATACTCGATAAAGAAAAACAAATAAGTATGGAAATACTATACAAAAAGCAAATAACGATAATTAATATGGAAAAAGTCTTATAAATATTTTAATCATAAGTTTGGCATTGCTTCCCTGAAACCAATTATTCTATATTTGCAGATATAAACCGATACAGCAACTCATCTTGATCGGCTGTCGCTATTATTTTCATTGTAAAATTACTTAGAAAAAGTGTCTTGATTTGAAGCGCAGGGGTGACTAATCGTGGAACTTTTTCGAAGGTTATTTAATTTTGATGGAGATTTTGTTTGTCCACATTCTGAAATGTCCCTGTCTTCCAATTGTCTGTTGACTCGCTGCTGCAGTGTAATGGCATATCTCTTCATCGCATGTTATTTGGATGATATAGTTATTCTACTATCGATATACGTAATTTTCGTTTTGTACTTTAAACATTTCATGTGAAACATGAAAGGAAAACGCGTAGAATTTCCTGGAGAAACTAACAACATGGAGATAAGAAGATGAGTTCGTTAAGTCATCCTCACTGTTCAACCTCATGGTGAATGGTTTAGCTAAGACGTCTTGGGAGATGTTGGGGAATTCGGAATAACAGGAAGTTCAATTTGCACAACACTGCAACCCACGTTGGACAAGTTAATGACAAACTGGAGGAAAGCATGAAATGGAGATAAATATGTAAGCCTAATGTGATCAAGAAACCGGAGCCGTTACGGATATTTATGATAAACAAAAAATGCTGATCAGTTCAAATGCTTTGGAAGACTTTTGACTGGCTACAGAATTTAGGAAATGAGATCATATAACGCAATGGAAAAGAGAGAATTCACTGCAAAATGTGACTAATTGACGATGAAATAGAGTCTAGAATTGAGGAAAAATTGATCTAGTTTCACATCTGGAGTAGGGCTTTGTGTGGATCACAGACCTAAACTTAAAAGAAAGGGAGAACTACCTGGAAAGGTTTGAAATGTTGTGTTGCAGAATAATTGAAGAATATAGTGGCTAAAAATGAAGTGATTCTGAGAAGAGGAGATAAGAAAAGATCCATTTTAACAGAGTTTTTACGCGAAAGGCAAACATCCTAATGAGCAATTGTTTACTGCATAGAAGGAACCATTGTTGGGGTCCCTGGTCGAGGAATATAAATAGAAGAACATATTGTGTAATGATCTGCTAGTATGTGTATCACTAAATAATAACTAGAACTCGTTTATTTCTTCCTGGAGTAAACCGGTAACATGTTAGTGGATGAATGATGTCAAGCATCGACCAAGGCTGTGTAAGTTGGTAAACGTCTTCAGCAGTCTTTAATGTAAACATGCAATTTACGTCCACAGTACAGGAGGAAATGTTACGGAACCAGTTATTGGCAATGTTTACTCACAAACAAGTTCAGAGAACACTAGCAACGTTTTCTTAAAATATTTCAAAATAACCTAAATAACCTAATAGTCACTGTGAAGCAATCTTCCTGTTTCGAAAAAGTATATTTATTGTAAATAAGTAGGCCGATATGTGTTGAATAAATGCCCGTATAATCTAGATAAGAAAATTATATATTTCGGTTATATTAAATTTAATCCGCAATATATATTTATTCTACATAAGAAGTGTTTGTCCAATTTCCGTTCATCACAGAATTTTTTTCCCACTTTTTCTACCGGGGCGGTTTATTGTTAGTTCCCTTTCTGTTCCGGGTTTATTTGGCCCTTGTCAGGCAGTTTTTGTAAATATCATAGCATTTCTGAAGAATAATATATGCAGGTAGATCCACCGCTGACCACTTGAGCGCCTTTGTGCGAAACAGACTGCCGTTCCCTCCCTTACCTATTTTTCTAGACTAGCCTTGTAAGAACGTATTTTAGTTTGGTTCATTATGGGAGAGTACAAAAAAAGAAACATCTTTCATAGTAAAACCATTTATTGTCATTACTATATTCCAACCATATTACTACTTTATAATTAATAGATTATACCTAAGAATAATAACTCCACTACTTGATATTTTTTACAATCAGAAAATTTCAATTTCTTTTTGTTTTCTTAGTTTATGAATAAGGCTTAAAATAAAACACGGAAACCTACAAAAATTGATTTTTTTTCAAGGAATTGATTTTTATTTTACTAATTATTTGTTTCAAGACTGATATTTAAATTAATAATGATGATAAATTTCCCCTTGTTTTTATTGTGACTGATAAATCAAGGGGAAATTTATCATCATTATTAAATTGAATTTTTTTGATTTTATATTTGCGAAATCTCTTAATATTTGTTTCGAGGAATTAATACTTAAAATGCGAGTAAACATGAGAATTTGTGGAACATAGAAATGGATAATTCTTTATAAGTAGACGCCAAAGTGCTTTAAAAGGTATTGTGAATGATCACCACTTATGGTATATGGTGCAGCATGCTGAGATCCGTACAGGATACGTCAAAGAATTCTTAGAAAGGGTGCAAAGAAGGGCCGTAAAGTTCGGACAAATAGGACCTGGGCATGGGAACGAAAAGGTAAAGCGACTAGGGTGGGATACGCTACAGACAAGAAGAGAAAGAGCTAGGCTACACATTTTCTACAGAGCCTTTGCAGGTCAAAAACCTTGGCAGGGAATCCGAGATAGAATGAAAGAATCGACTCGGAACGGGAGGAGTTAAATTACAAGCAAGGCACCAAAAAAACAGACGGAAAATACTCATTCCTAAATAGGATAATTAATGACTGGAACAATCTGCCTGCAGGAGTGTTTGGGGAACTTCCTCCAACAGAAAGAAAATTTAGACTTCATCTAAGTTTAGTGTAGTGCAGTGATCAGTGCTGCGAAATCTCTAAAAATATACTACAATGAATTATATTTCCAGTTTTTTTGTTTGTTTTTTTTCCCAGGGAAAACAATACTATTTTTTTAAATTCATTTCTAATAATATGATTCCACACTTAGTTATTTATATTGAATATAATTATACATTCAACTATAGGTTAAATATGGTCCTTACGACCAGTTTATTAATTATTGTTTAATTTCTATGTATCTGCCACTGGGCATCTGCCCATTTTTAGATTTAATGAATACAATACCAATTAAAATGTCAATTCTTATTTCCTAAGTATATTTCACTTCTACCTTTAATTTTACATTATTTATTCGTATATACTATTGTCAATGGTCGACCCTACGGAACTGATTCCAACCTGCAGACGTTTTGGGGTGATGGCGTTGATATGGCTTGGTTGGAAATGATGAAAATGAGTTCGATGAGGAGATAGCCGAGTTTGTCGCCCCCCGATTGCTGACGTGGTTATGATGTTGCAGTTACCCGGGTCTTGGAGACTAGTGTTCGGCCTTGCCGCTGGAGTCCTGGCGGTGACGGCGATCGGCTTCATGGCCATGGGCAGTGGATCTGCGCAGCCATGGAACTTCCCTGCGGCAAGTGCTCCTGCGCCTCCCCCTAGCCCCTCGGCTGTCAACGCCGCCGGGGAACCTTCTCTGGGAGACGGCAATCTCGCCTAGTGGCTGCCTCAGGTGAGTGAGTCCGCTCATAACCTTGTTTTGAACGTGAATACGTTTGCGAGTCTGGGGAATCTCTGAATCCGTCACGCCGCACGAAAGCGACAGGCGCCCTATGCGAACTCTGTCGGATTAGGCGGGAACTGCGGCCACGTACTAAGGAATTCTACGGAGTTGTCGCTGTTGACGTTGGGCATGTGTATGTATGTATTTGTTAAACTACAATGGGACATACGTCCGCTGGCAGTTACAACAATGGAAAAATTACATAAAGTAATAAAAACTACTGACTATAGATAACAATTACTATTTTTATTATTTCACTGAATACAGCAAATTCAATTCCCTCGAAATTAAAAAAAACTGTGAAAATTAATTTGTCTCCCTAAATGACCTAATCCTATGAGGCTTTACATCGAACGGCGCTGCAGGTAACTTATTCCAATCTTCCACGGTTCTATTTAAAAACAAATATTTAGCTATGTCTGCTTTCTGCAGTCTTTTTCTAATTTTAAATTGGTGATCCCCTCTACCTATATATGTTGGCTTCTTTAATTTCTGGAGTATTTCACCCCACGCTTCACCACCAACGTAAGATTTGAAAAGGGCAACACGTCTGTCATTTTTCCTCCTTCTTTTTAACGATTCCCAACCCAAAGCATTCACTTTTTCGCGCCCTCGGCCTGCCTGGTCCCCGTTCTACAAATGTTGCTACTCTTTTCTCTGGGCAAAAACGTTCTTTTCTATCTCTATCGGATCAGCCATCTCTAGTTGGGCATAGAGCGTGAAACTCGGTCCCCCAAAGGCGCATTGTTCCATTCTTGCACCAACCTTATTTAATATATATATATATTTCTGACTGAATAAATAAATCACTGGAGAGATGGCAGGCAATAATATTTCATCTGGAAACACAAGTAATACATTTTTACCCTACTTCTTATTACCCAGTAATTTGGGTGAATTAGGAACTTAATAATTTATCTGTTTTTATTGACATTTTATAGATATAACCTATCTGGTTAATTTAAAAAAAAAATGTGATTGGCAGTTAGTGAACCATAAACTATATGTTAGAAGGATGGCACGAAAAGAAGACCATGAAGAATAAATAAATAAAATTGCTAGGAGGATACTTTTCATTATTATGCTTGGAAAGGTAAACATTCTTTTTGGTTTTTTTAAATTTGATTGATAAAAAAATTCCAAATAGAGAAAATAATTAAAGCAATGCCTCTAACACGGAGGAAGCAGCTCCTGCAGGTACAGTCGTTCGTAGAAAAACTTCTAACGAATTGTGCTGCAGAGAAGCCTAACTAAGATCTTGCAACAGAATTATATATTTAACAAATCGTGAAAAACACTATGAAGACGACCAGCGAGTCCGGAAAAATACATTTCACGTGGACTGAGAACAGAAGTAATATGTTTCACGAAATGATTTAAGTAAAACGTAGTGCGTATAATAATACGAAAATGTAAACATAACTTGTCTACCAGATAAATCTTTACCTCAATATTTATTTACAGGGATAAACAATTGCTCATATGAAGTACCAGAATGATAAACAAGAATCCAATTATAATCTTTCAAATAAAGAATTTTATTTAATTTATATAAATATTACACTTAGTGTGATACAAAAGTAAAAAAACAAAGTAAGAGCGTTAATAAACTATTCTAATGCTTTAAATTCCTTCAGTTGGATATCACAAATTAAAGCGTTGATAGCTAAAACACGATTAAATGAATTGTAGAATAGCCTTCATCATAATGGATACGTTCACTCTCAGTCTTTTGGATATTACTTGCACATGGCTTCACGTTATAGTTTACAGCACAACAGTGCCACCTTAAGGATTATTGAATGTATTTTAATACGTCAATTACTTAAAATGTCTGAAGCCCTTACGGTTTGAACAATCTATTGAAGTTTCTAAATCATGAATTTTGTAGTAAATAATTATATTGTTGCTTTAGGAAAGACGATATCTGTTGTTTATTAAGATAGGATGGGTTTTGATGAATGATTGGCAATGAATAAAATGAAGTAAAAAAGGAAAATACTTGTTTCATGAGACGGTGCGTGGATTAGAATAGTACATTTGTCGTAGTGATATGTACTCATTCTGTAGACTAGGTCAAATACTAGGTTTTTTTGGTAAGTAAACTATTAGCTCGAACCAAATTAAATGGCTTGCAACTTATGCTTTCGTTTCTGAAGGGGTAGCTGTTGCATTGGTTGATCTCTTGGCTGTCGGTTCGTCCGTAACAGGATCTAGGATCTGCACGTTCCTCACGGGCATTGGTCTCCTGGTAGTGGGCGTTACTGTCGTCGACGAGCTGGTACTGGCGCTGGTACTCGATTCCAGGCTCTGGTAGCCAGAGGTTTCTGGCAACTGTTGTTGAGATCTGATGGCCGCCAACATTCTCAGAAAGAGAGCTTCGCGATATTGGTCGGGCATCAGTTCCTGTGGGTTTCCAACCCTTGATTTCACACGATTTGTCAGCGGTGGTGATCTGTATTGAATTTGTGGGATGTCATAAGGTAGTGGCTGAGGGTAGTATGGTACCCGCCCTTCCACGTCATACGACGGCAAGGGTATGGGGTACTGACGGTCATATGGAGGTACTGGGAGGGGAGCTTGCTGAGGAACATAACCTCCAATTCTAGGTCTGAAGCGGAGACGCCTCTGAATGTCATATGCTAACTGTGTAGGAGGGTAGGAACTGGGCTGGGTCGGGACATCCGGTTGCTGTTGGGCAGGATCAGGATATTGTGGCGGGAAAGGAACAGGCCTTCGAGGATCGTACGGGGCAGCTTGAGGGTAAGATGGTTCGTAGCTTGATGGGTTAGTGGGTATTGGAGGTTGAGTCACCGGGGGCTGAGAATCGGGAGACTGAGGGCCTGGTGGCGGAGGAATGGGCTGCCGAGGCCCGGAAACTGGAGGTGGTTGTTGAGGATAGGGATATTGTCGAGGGGGATACGGAGGGTAAGGATCACTTGGAGCCGGGTATCGACCGTACGATGGGTCGTCGTATTGTGGATTGTAGGGCGCCGGTTGTACTCCCCCGTACAGTTGAAGAATATCTTGAATCAAGTCTGGCGGGAGTTGTATGGGAGGTGACAGTGCTGAAGAGTTTGGTTGTGGTCGGTACCTTCCACGTTGCTGTGCCAATAAAAGCTGCAACATGATAATTTGTCGAAGTATCGAGTTCTCATTGGGAGGGTAAGGAAGAGTACGAGGATCTTGAGGAACGTACTCAGGTAGTGGTTCATCTGGTCGACTACTCAGAGGAATTCTTACCGGGCCTGGAGGGGGATAAGATCTTTCGTTTGCCTCCTCGGGGTACCTGGGAATCAATCCGGCTCTTAAAGGTGTGAACAGATCGCGGAAAGGCGTATCGGGAATGACTCTCGTGCTCCCTGATGCTGTCGACCCGCCGTACACATCTGTGTGGTCTGGTTGCCGTAGTCTGATCACTCGCTGAACTGGGTAATATACCAGAGGAGGATCTTCGACCAGTTGCCGCCGAAGACCGTTCCCTCTGGGAGCCTTCCTGGCGTACCCTTTCGAAGAAGAAGCAGCATCTGATTCAGGAGGTGCCTTGTTATGGTAGAATACGGGTCTAGTTGTAGAAGGGCGTATTTGTTGTGAAACCTCTTCGGCACTATCTTCATCATCTTCTTCCACCACCGGCCTCCTCGTCACGTAAACAATCCTCCGCGTTGGATGAGTGGTTGTTTCGTACTGAGGTCGTATGTACTGCCTTACTAGCTGCAGATTTAATCCGTCCGAAGAATCTTCAGCCGTCGGCGTGACCTCCGCATCTCCGGATTGAAGGGTTTGCTGGTCTACGAAATGCTTGAACAGAAACTGTGGCGTAGTTCTGTGGGTACTGGCTTCCGATGTCGTTGTCGTCCTCTCGGTGGTTGTAGTAGTCGTAAATAACTTTCTGTATCGTGGAATAACCTGCAATTATACTCGCAATATGAATAAAAATTAATTTTTACATCGAATATATATACATAATACTAAAATAAATCAGAAAATATACTGTCTCTATTTACGATCCTGACGAAATAATGGAGTTAGTAAAAAATTAATCAATATTTTACAAAAAAAGGAATGCCGTTTCATACTAATGAACAATGAGCACGTAAAACTATAGGGTGAAGTTGTTGGAGTACGAGCCATAGACGCAAGCGGAATAGTTTTGTAAAATAGGAATCAAATAGTAACACACTTTGAAACAAAATTTAAGAAAAAAAAATCATTAACCCTTACGGATCTCCATTTTTCTTTAATTGCTTTAATTTCGAGTGTTAGCTCGGGAAACCGTCATAGCTAAATCAGAAATGATGCACCATGCGTATTTTCATTCCGTCATGTGTTACGGTATTGCAAACTGGGGTCACGCGCTTCAAATCTTTAAACTACAAAAGACGTCTGGCGCTGAGTGGAATACCAGTTGAAACCCTTTCGTTTATAAACTTGGAATTCTAACCTTTCCTGGTACGTATATTCTAGAAATTTTAAATTTTGTATGGGGCAACATCAGTCTATATGCTCTAAACGGCTCAAGTAATTTTTGCAACACAACAAATCACTCTCAACTCAACAAAAAACATCGTCTAAGCCTTTTTGAAACAAGAATTCACTATTCCAGTATCAATCTATACAATACTCTTCCGGGGAAAATTTAAAGGTTATAAAGAGTTGTAAATCTCTGTTAATGAATGGAGCGTATTATTCATTGAAAGAGTTTGTGGATAGGAAGGACTAAAGCAGTTTGCTGGTGTCCTATTATTTTACAATTATACTCTACTAGAATTTAAATGCCGACTTATTTTCTTTTTCATGTTCGACGGGAAGCTAGGCAAGATTTGCTGCTGCCTCCTCCGTTGACTGAAAATTGAAGATTAATGTTGTTAACGTTTCTATTTTGGTCCTTAAATACTTAATTGTAAAATTTGGTATATTCCTTGTAATATTGTATTTGAAGTATCCTATTTCCTCGACCGAGGACTAATGGATTGAATAATAAATCTACACACCTGGCAAATGGAGAAACGGGCAAGCTGTGCAATGACGGAGCCAGTGCTTACCTGTATGACGCCCGGCCGTGGTGAAGGAATAGGCTGGTCGGAGTTGGGGTCTGTGGTGGCGACGGTGGTCCTCAGCCCGTACTGGCGCAGCACGGGGCGTCGCGTGGGGTTGTCGTGCCTCAGGTACCTCTCCGTGGTGACCGGGGGCAGCGCCGCGACGCCAGGCACCGCGGCGGTCGTCGTCGTGCGGTCCACGGCCCTGAAGCCCGTCGCGTTGCTGGCCGCGTACGAGACTCTCTTCAGCGAGCCGCTCTCATCCACGAAGCCGAACATTCCCTTCACGTTGCCCTGCACGTCTCGGGTCTCGATCTTGAAGGAGCCGTCGGCGGCCTCGTAGCCGAAGGTGTACGAACCGTCGTCGTTGACGCGGTTGATCTGTTTCAGGATGGCGACCTGGTCCTGCTCCTGCGCCTGCTGGTGCTCCACGTCCGACGTCTCCATCACCTCGCTGCTGAGGGTCGTGGCCACGTGGAGCAGCACAAGGAGCCAGCACAGGGCTCCCTACGGTGACGCGACAAAACTTACTCTCACATGACAATGGAAATGTTCACCAGCCAATTTGTAAGAATGCAATAAAATAAATTCAAACCACTATCAGAAAATTTAATTCATAACTTCTTAAACCATTCTGAATAGGTACGGAAAAGAAACGATCTTTTACAGTCAAACAATGAAAAGTGAACAATACTGAAAGAAATTATACTGTCCGGACGTTTCGATGTGAGATTAACCTAAAGACTGTAATAACGACAACGAAACGATCAGAGTTAAAACAGAAATGGACGTGTGTAACCTACTAAGATTGTCAGTGTAATAATTATCATTCACAGTATTACCTTTTCTTCTTAATACGATACATTGCAGTTTGAAACGAAAATGTTTTTCTCTGTCTAAAATAAAAGTATTGTCAAAATTAAAAACAATGATTGAGATAGATTAAATCTTTGGTGATCGGATAGTGATTACAACTAGACAGTTTAAAATTTCCATACCCTATATTTTACGAATACGTCACGGTTTAAATGGTACAGTAACAACCAAGAGCATCAAAAGGACGAAAAATGGACAAAAATCCGGAATCAAGAGACGAGACAGATTAAAGATGTCCTGTGAATCAATGCTTATCTATTCAATAAATAGAAATCTAGTCTACATAAACCTAAACGTCTTATTCAAGAATACAAACACAATACATCATTCAATAAAATTCAACTGATTAAATTTTGTTTATGTAAATAGCTGACGTAAAAATGTAGCAATTGCTAATGACCGCAAGGATCATGTGACTTATTTAAAAAAAATTGAAGTGTCTGTCTGGGAGTTTGTGTCGAATAGGGTCCGAAAAGGCTTAACGGATTTCAATGATAATTGTAGGGATTAAAACAGGAATTTAAATTAAAATTTCGTGCGTGTTTCGTTTAAATATCTTGTAGGGTTCAGAAGATATTAATATAAATACTTTATCATACATAAAAACGGCCAAAAAGTCAGCATTAAATGTATACTTATAAATAAATTATATATTATAAATTAATAAATAGTTATACATTTAATGCTGACTGTATTGGCCGTATTTATTTATTTATTATAAATATTTAAGTCAGAAAACTATGATGTAATAAATATTTTATAATCCATTGAATTGCCGTGCCAAAGCTGGACCTGTTCTAAACCAACTGCGAGTTATAAGGTTCGTGTTTCTACACTATTCATCCGATTGTCGTGAAATTTTGGTGTTTTTCTTCCTTCCCCCCTCTCTGACCAAAACTGGTTGTATCCTAATGTCATATAGAATTTGAAAATGAATAACTTAGGCCCTCACATGCCAAGCCTATCAAAATGGATAATTAAATAGGTGTTACGCGTGAAATAATGCTTAGGTTTATTTCATTTCAGTAATTACAGTTTTTAATTAGTTAATAATAATGCAAAATATTTTGTCCTAATAGTGCTTGGTTATATAAATACCGGGTCGCTCACAGTAATGTATAATCATACCGATGAGATGGCTCACGTATCTTCTCGTAAATTTAATTAATTGTCACTGTGTTTGCTAATGACCAGGCAGTCGATGCGACCCTTATAAATAAAAGAAAAAATTTAATTGACCATTTCCGTGTTTTTTTGTGTTTTTAGAAATATAAACGCGTGGAGCAATTTCGACTAAATTTTGTATACGTGTTCCTGGCGACTAATGTAACGGGGGCGGGAGTGGCACAGAAATTTAAAACGTTAATATATGGGAGATATGTGCATCCCAATAATATTTTGTGGTTTATGATATTGATATTATCTTTCTCGGTATTATACATTTCAGCATGTTTTTTTGATGTTACTGTGCTTATTTCGATACCAGCAGATTTCTTGACTCGATAAAGACACTGGCGGTGGTCATGATGAAATTCATATCTCCGAAGTAGGGGGTGTGGAAAGGTAATTTTTTTTAAAAAAAATAGTAACCCTCTCGCTGATGGTTTAATCACGTGTTGACAAAGAGATTACTGTCGAATTGGATTCTGTACCGGGCCAGATGTGATCAGTGACTCAGCTAGTTTGTAATAATTACGACGCAATAGTTTATAATTACATTAAATTTGCGGGGCACATTCACAAGGCTAGAAAACGGTGAGTGTAAGTTTACTACAAGTTTGTAGCGGAAGTTGAGCAACACAACGCACGAACATCACACAAAAAAACTGTGTAGCTGCAGGCTACAAACTTTCACGTAAAGTAAAGCGCAGAAATTATTCCATCTTTACATATATGAACGTATTAATGAAATTAATTACAGTTTAAAACATAAAATCAAAATATAACAGAATTCCTGTCGAGAAATAATGCTTGATACAAATTCTTATGTATTTTTACACTGAAGTGCTAATTTTAGTATTAAAAAATGCTGCTTATCATATAGTTTCCAGTTATGTAATTATAACTTTATTTAATTAACATCTGTAATGTAGCTCCCAAAGCACGTAAATAGTTTTGTTTATTCCGTTCGAAATTGGTTTATTATGCACAATATTTTATACCTTGCTTCGTTGCTAATCTGACCTCTAAATGCAGGACAGCTCTTCGTTGTGACAAAAGAAAATTTGACCAATTTCTACAACAAATTTTTTGCTTTTTTATGTTTTGGTATGGCGAAAACGAACTTTATTAACTTTTCATTGTGTTTGGTAAAAATTTGCGGCCATTTTTGTTGCAGAACGCATACTGTTTTCCAGTTATTTATGTTTTCCTTAATTACGCAGCACTATCATTCTCAAAGAAAATGAATTCTATTCTGTACAGTCTGTAGAAATGAACCATTATTTAACGATGTATCTGAAGTAAAACAACATTTAGTATTGTGCAATCTTGAGTGCTTATTTAATGTTATTTACATAGTAAAGTGTCTTATGTACAGTTATTTCACAAGCTGAAATCACGCAATTTTGCTCTAATTTACTTGTTTTAATCCCAAATTTGAATCTCAACGTATAAATTTATATCGAAATTTAATACTATAAAGATGTTTCAAATATTGAACGCATACTTTAAAAAATTCAAAAACTCAATTATAAAATAGATGCAGTTTATAGTTTATGTAAAGTTTATAAAAAATTAATGCAGGAAACTTTTCCTTCTTGGAGGAAATAGCACACGAAAATTAAATCTCTTCATTTTCAATCGTTACACTGAGTAAGTAAATTAAAGTTTTATTTGTAGGCGATTATCTACTATACGCATTGCAGTTTATTTTAAAGTAATAGGGCAACCAGTGCAGAAAAATAAAAAAATCTCTGATACAGCATGAGCTCTGCGACAGAAATGACCATTTTTACAGCACAAAATGAAAATTTTAATTAATTTATTTTGATATACCAAAGCAAAATTAAATGCACAAAAAATATGAATTTTTTCTTAGATGGTCATGCAACCAATTTTTTTTTTCTGCAGCACTTGCTGCGGATTGACAGTTTTATTTTGGCTGTCGCTCACTCGGAACGGAGATGAACGCAACAAATATCGCTCATTTAATATTTTTAGTCTTTTGTTGAGTCTAATTTCCATTTCAGGATGTGAAGGTATTTTATGGTTATGACTAATGTGCCCCGCGCAATCCTCGGGTTTAGAACCGAATTAAACACATTATTTCCATGGCGTACCCAGCTATCGTCGTGAGGTAAATTGTGGCTACTTTAATTACAATTATTTGCAGTTACAATCAACAATCTTCTTAGAAGCATAATTAATCAATCTTATGCAGTCTGGTTGTTAATCCTAGTCCCCGCGGTATTTTATAATGTTTTTCAAAGTTTTATTGTCTTACTACGTTGTGGTAATAATTTTTAAAAACTGTTAACATTCAATCCTTTACTATTTTTCAAACCGTAACGAATAACCAGTGATAATTTCATTGGCAGGCCGTTTTCCGAGTGATAAATTAATCTCCCCTCCTTTCAAGTAGAACCTCCATTCTGCGCGCATAAACGTGGCAGATAGTTTAAATTTCTTAAATGCTCAAAGAAAATTACATTGTAATTCAGAAGAAATTGCACTAAATTGGTGGAGGAGTAGGAGGAGGCAATAGTGAAGTAATATGAAACGTGTTTCCCTCGTCAGAAGCAACAGCGTGTGAGAGTACTTTCATTTCAATGAGACAAAAGCTGACAAAGTCTCTGCTTTCGCTGCATAATTATCAGCCTTAATTGCAGGGAAATAGTTCTTCGTTAAGCCTAAAACTACAAATTTCCTTACATAAGAATAGCGTCCAATTTCCGTTTACCCGTGGTAACAGTAATTATAAAAATTCTGATTATGAAAATTTGTCAGAAGTGAAAGATTTTTTTTTCTAGCAAGAATTATACTGTTTATTTCTATTGGATTGCTTGTCCGTTGAATGTCGACAGTTGAAAACTGAAAAGAACCAGTAGTTTTGTTACGTAATATATATTGAGAAGACCTCCTGTGTGCTGCCTCACAACCTGGAGGTCCCGGGTTCGAATCCTGGTATGGGCTTGGACGTTTGTATTGTGATGGTCACGGAAACTGGGGTTAAGGCTGATGGAGAGTCGATACGCTGACCACGTATCACTCCATATTCGGAATGTGTCATGTAAGATGACAGTCCGCAGTAGGCCAAGGCCCTTAATGGGCTGCAGGGCCAACGAAGAAGAAGAAGAAGATTTATTGGAAACTTTCGCCAACTAACGAGTCATAATCATCCTCCTTTAGTTTAATTTAAAAGTTGAAAAATTAGTAAAACGTAGTTCGTGGTAGTTGATTGCGGTCGAACAGACATCGTCTTAGATAACACACGATTATCTTTAATTACTACGTAGTAGTTTGTACGGGTTTATTTAACTTAAGTTAGTCAAACTTAAATGATATAGGATTTTTGCCGAAAGATCTCAAGTGACAGTCGAGACGGTTTCTCAATTTCCAACTATTTATTTGTTTTTGGACCGAGAAAATAGTAAATTAAAATGTTTATTAATTCTCAAATTTTAGACTTATATTTTCGGCACTCTTTTATTGTTATTATATGTTGACCTCAAATAACTTTATAGTTTCTTTATATAGTAGACGACATATAATTTATTTTGAGTACAAAATTTGCGCAATATATTTTTTTTCTATCACAGTTCTTCAATGGACAGCAGAGTAGTAAAAGTACGAGAATAATTAATTAATGAAAATGAAGTCAAGATAACAGAAGTGGTTTTATCATTAATTAGTAAATATGACGCAGAGGAGAGTATGAATGTATTTCCTTACCTTGCGCGTGGCGGCCATGCTTAAGGAGACTGAGTAGTGGAGTGTCTTCGGGGGGCCGCTATATAGCGTGCGTTAACCTTGACTCGAGCCCCCCTCAGAGCTGCGGTGGTGAAAGTCCCTCGGACGCCCTGGCGTCTATCTGCGGCGTCTCACTTGCAAAACTCTTTCCCATGGGTGTCTTGCGCCAAGCAGCAGCAGCAGCAGGCTGGCTAATCCGTTCCCACGTGCCGGGAGCAGTGTCCTATGGCTGGAGATTTACGAAACACCGCCACTTTTAAATTCAACCTCCAACACAAGTCCACGCCCACTTGCATTGTCAAACACAGAAACGTTTGTACTAAACTCTGTTGCAGCGATTCACAGACCATTCATGTTACACAACTCATAAAAATCCTTGTATGATTTATTTGGTGCACGCATAGCTTATAATCTTGGAAAACCTTGCCCCTATTTTTGGGAATCGCAGAGATTAATAGTTTCACTCCCATTAGAATTTACGTCCAATTATTACAAAACCTATCTTCTTCAATTTCGATCAGCTGCTTTCCTTCTCATACCAGTTATATTGGAAAAAGAATCATACTGCAAGCAGAAGAAATAAAAACCTTACGCTTTGCCGACGATATTGTAGTGTTAAATAGTTAAATAGAGTAAACGTGGTCCTGGAGAAAGGGTTCAATATGAAGATTAATAGAAGGAAAACCAAGGTAATGAAGTGTAGTATGGGAAACAGTGGAATGGCAAAGAGTATTAGACGGAAGTTAAGGAATTCTGCTACTTGGGAAGCGTAATAACTAGGGATGGTAGGAGTATAGTAGACATAAAGAGTAGGATAGCGCAGGCAAGGAAGGCTTTCGCGAAAAAGAGGGATTTACTTACGGGTAATATAAGTGTGAATACTAGGAAATCGTTGCTAAAAATGTTTGTATGGAGTGTGGCGTTATATGGGTGCGAAACGTGGACGATAGGAGTTGGGGAAAGGAAAAGAATAGAAGCCTTTGAAATGTGGTGCTATAGGCGAATGCTGGAAATCAGATGGGTGGATAGAATCACTAACGAGGAAGTTTTAAAATAAATAGGGAAGAACAAATAATATGGAGGACGTTGACTAATAGAAGGGATAGATTAATATGCCAAATTTTGAGACACGAGGATTTAGTAATACTTTCATTAGAGGGAAGTGTGTGTGGCGTAAGAAGAGAAGCGGAAGACCAAGGATAGAATACGCTAAGAAGATTAGGGAGGATGTGTGTTGTGCTATTTATAAGTAAATGAAAATGCTTGCGCAAGATTGGTTAGCATGGAGGAGTGCATCAGACCAGTCTTTGGACTGAATACTCCTACAACAACAACCAGTTATGTACACAGATAAGGGTTTCTAGAGAAATAAAGTCTTTAATAGGATAATTCAACGTGAAATTATTTCGTAGTGGACGTACAGTTAGTATACAAATTATCTACTATACTGAAACTTAATTCATTAGAGTTGCTCTTTTAAACCGCAGTATGTACTCGTCAAAAGTTTTCTTTTCAATAAGGTCAATCCGTCATCTGAAATTGTTCGACGCAAGTCTTCAATGCAATAAAGTTTTAGGTATTTATTTCCACCTGAGGGATGTGGACCGGGAGACTAATACGACGCCTGGACCCTTGGATAAGAAGACACCACAGACAGGTGTCTTACTATATGACTGGACACGACTGTTTCGGGGCATATCTCCACAAAATTGGAATAATGCAGAACTCCAACTGCCTTTATTGTGACGGGGCCGACGATGTCAACCACACCTTCTTCCTGTGTGATCGGCGGACGCAATTAAGGGGCCGCTGACGCCAGATAATGTAGTGGGGATAAAGTCTTGGTGCCAAAATTCACGGAAAGTATCCTCACAAGGAAAGTGAGCGATTTTAAGATTTTGGACAGCGACAGAGAAAGCTGAATAACATTGTATATACATTACATTTAAGTAGGGTAATTCTTGTATATATAGCATTAAAATAAAGGGGGAAACTATATATGTATTACGTTTAGTGAATGTGGCACTCCCAATATACGTTTATAGCGTGTGGTTAAGTGTGTAGATATGTATAGAAATAGTATAGGAGAGATGAACAAGAGTTAGGGCTACGAAATAGAGCACTAGCCATTCACAAATCAAGATGAAACAGAGAGGTGCCGAAGAGGCTACAAACTGCCCCACCGCGAAGTAATACGAAAGCTATTCCACGGTGGACATAGGTCAAGGAGAAAGGGTTTCGTGGTTTAGTGAGTTGGGAGTCCATGATGGATTCCCCATTTTCCCTCGAATCTAAAATCTAAACCTAAAATCAATATGCAAGTAAGCAATAGCATAACTTTTTTTTTAATTGACTCCAAATTGTGTACAATATGTCTATTATAACTGAAAATAAATGAATTTTTTTGTGATAGTTAACTTAATGCTTACATAAAAGAAACAAAGACTTGCAGAGCAACGCTCCAGTGAACGTTCTCTAAAATACATTATGATATATCATTCTGTGATCTTAAAATCTGAGAATTATGTCTTTTTAATTAAATCTGTGTTGAAGGCCTGATGGCTTGAATCTTGTTAATCTTCTTGGCTCTTCCTCGTCCTCGAACAGAGTTCTTGCCAGTTGATTTTGATGTCTTGTAACCTTGTCTTTGTGCCTGTTGCTGAGATTAGTTATTTTATTTTAGGTCAGAATGTATGACTGTGTTGGGAACATACCAAGGTGCGTTTACTGTTGCCCTGAGTACTTTGTTTTGAAACCTCTGTTGGATGAACTTGTGGCAGTCCATATAGGTTTATGATAGATTAAATGTATCAAGCTCTGTTGTACTATGAAAAGGGCTGCGTAACGACGCACGGACAAAGTGTTGTGGGCGACATTTGGTTTCCACCATAAAATTTTACGTCTGGCGTCTGCTTTGGCAACTTACCAGTTTAGGGTTTCTACGAGTACGAAGAAAGACCATTAAGATGAACTGCTGCTAGAGAGAAAACTTTGACAATGCGTCCTACAGAGACATATTCAAAGATAAGAGTTGATTTAGATGGTGTTTACACGCTCTGTTGCTACAGCACAGTCTCTGTTTCGCGTGTTTACACGTCTCCAGCTGCTCTGGGTTACACAGCTCTAGCAAAAACTCTAGCGTGTGCGTGACCCATGACAACAATTAACGTCTCTATAAAATACAAATCATAAGAACTAACGACTCGTACAACAGAGAATTTGAGGAAGAAATTAGGCGTTTCGACCAGCGCTTGTGGTCTTTGTGAACAATTAACAAGACTGAAATATTATGCACAAAGATAGTACAAAACAAAGAATAACCCAAAGATGTGACTAGAAAAAAAAACAAAGCCAATGTTTGTTGACAAAGCCTTGATATTGTCATCATATAACATCATTTTAATAATCGTTTGTGTGAATATTTAACCTATTAATTTTATTTGTAAATTAAGTAATATCAGAATTAATTTCATCTATACCAATAAATAAAATTGAAGTGACTGTCCGGAAGTTTGTCTCGAATAGACTCTGAAACGGTTCAACGGATTTCAATGGAAACATGAGGGTTCGAAACAGGATTCTTAACTTCAATTTTCGCGCATGTTTCATTTAGCTGGGTTCTGAAGATATTAATATAATAAAAGTAAAATGCTTACTACGGAAAAGGTTTCGAGATCTTAAAGACGTGAATGCCTTTGCTCTGTTTAGATAATACTATATATTTTTTATAAACTATAAATATATCTTTGACAGAGAAGTAATAAACTTCTTTAGATCGTCGATACGATGTATATGTAAATTAGTATAATTTTTTCGTCTCAGGTAAATTTTAATATTTAGTAATTACTCATTTTTAAGAGTAAATAAAATAAATAAATCTTATTTTTGTTAAAGGCATTAATATGTTCTCAATACTTTTGATGTCATAATGTAGTTTACCAGATTACTAGTAATAATTAATCATATTGTTACATTGGTCAGACAAACGATCTCCGACAACTAGAATTGTTGTTCTTGTATTCAGTTCTAAGACTGTTCTGATGCAACCTTACATACTAACCTAACTTTCGCAAGCCTTTACATTTCTACATAGCTGCCACATTCCACATCCTCCCTAGTCTGCTTAGCGTATTCCATCCTAGGTCTCTCTTTTCTGTTCTTATCACCTCCATATTGTTCGCTATTTCCCTATTCTGTTTAGAACTCCCTCCTTAGTATTTCTATCCACCCATCTGATTTTTATCATTCTCCTATAGCACCACATTACAAAGGTTTCTGTTCTTTTCCCTTCTGTAACTCCTACGTCCACGTTTCGCACCCATATAACGCCACACACCATACGAATATGTTTAGCAATGATTTCCTAATATTCACACTTATATTACTTGTGAATAAATTCCTCTTTTTTGATCCTCTTTATGTCTACTACATTTCCACCATCCCTAGGTATTATGCTGCCAAGGTAGTAGAATTCCTTCACTTCTTTCAAAATATCCCTTCCCAATCTGACACCCATGTTAGTGTTAGGAGAAATTTAAAAGGTGGAAAATTTAAATCAATATAGCTGATTTAAATTTTCCACCTTATAAACATTCTCCTATGACTAAACATTATCTGGAACGTAATCATTCTTTAATTTGTGATAATACTGTTATTTTAGATAAGGAAGTAAATTATAAAAAATATGTATTTCTGAAATGCTTTTTTTGAGATAAGGAAGTAAATTATAAAAAATGATTTATTTCTGAAATGCTTTGTATCATGTCTAATAAATTTTCTGAGAATGTAAAAATAGACATTTCTTAGTTAAATTAATTTTATGATGTTTAATAAATAGTTGTTGTTAGTTACACGTTCGTTTTGTACTATATTTGCTCATAATATATCAGTCTGGCTTAAAGATTGAGAAAAACAGCAAGGGCTGTGCAAAACGTGTATATAGTTTTTATATTTTTTTATTTCGTTCAAAAGTTTAATGTTTTGTTTGTTATACAGATATTTAGTAATTTTATAAATATAATGGTTTCAAATTATATTAATTAATTCATTTTTTAGACCGAGAATTTCATAATTTGAAGCTATAAGGCTCTAAATTTTCGTAATGACGTAATAAGGAGTGTTTATTTATGGCGAGTTAATTTCCAGGTGGCCATTAGGCACATAACATTGTATTTATGTTCGTCGGAGCAGAAGAGTAAACTGGAAAACAGGAACGTGTCCATTATGGCAGAAATGAAGATCTCCGGACTGTCCCAAGAACTGCTAAAGAGGATCAGAGGAAAGGAAACGCTGTAGAGTAGCCAGGTGATGTCGCGGGGTTATGTCACAAAGTACAGCTTCCAGTACAGGCATTCCCAAGCACGTGTGAAACTGGGCCGCACTTGTCGCAACAATAAGCTGAACAATGCTGCTCTCTGTCCTGGGGAAAGTTACGTCGAGCTCGTTAGGCAAATCATGTGAACTCCAGACTGAGATGCTTGAATTGTTAGCCATGCCCCAGCGTGTCGAATGCTTTGACCCACAATTTGTATTAATTATTTGACCCCCTAACATACGCTACTGGTGTTTGTTCTACCTAAAGTTACACTTCCTGTTTCTAAAGGACCAAACACTATACTATACACATGGGAAAATGCTCGAACTTAATTCTCTGTGGTAAATCATACTCGTGTCATCTAGAAAATAACTGTCTACTTTCATTGAATCGTTCATTAGGCCATTAGAAAATACATAACGGTTTAATCAACCGTTGTTATAAAGCTTTTATTTATCTACGAATACTGCCACGTTTCTGCATGTTTTTTTTGCAACATTTATTGTTTCTTATTAATTATGGAAATATTAAAGGATACTTCGCATACTATAGCATATAATTATTTTGTCAAATTTCGATAAATTTATAGTACTAATTTTATTGGAATTAAGTTTGTGCTTATGACCAACTTTAATACTAATGATGTCATTTTTAAATTAAATTGGAGTAAATTGTGACAATTTAATTCACATCAAATTCAAAATAAGTGTTGAATATTTCAAAGAAATTGTTTAATTCTAAACTAAAATTAGAAGTCTTATTGAATTGTAGGAAGTGAAACTTGTTCGTAAATACATAAATGTTATTAGTTTATTGAAAAAGTTCTAAGTTGCGTCTGTTGTAATTAATAATAGGAATTCTTGACCTTTTACAGACAGATTAATTTTTTTAATTTAAAGATAAACGACGTTTCGGTTTTGTTCAGGTTTCAATTTTGATAGTTTCTATTTGGTGGTTGAAATTTGATAATTTTTCAATGAGACTAAATAACATAATTTTTTTATGATGAGATAGAAAATGTAAAATTTGTACTGAGTATGTTGGTTCCCCGAATCAATCACAGTCCAATATCGTTTACCTGAAAGGCAGTTATCCGAAACGTCAAGAATTTGAAGTCATATTTTCTCTATTTTAATTTTAACGTAATAAATTTTTGAACACACTGTTCTGAACACACTAATATTAAAAGGATCATAACTACCATAGTAGTTCAATAAATACAATAATCTTACTAAAACCTACGTTTTTTTATAAAATATAACTGTTAAATGTTTAACTTCAATCAATTCTGCTCAGCAACATTAGGAAATAAGTTTACGACTCCTTCTCTAAATGTTTATTGTGTGCAAAAATCAAAGACCGGTTGCAATCTTCAAGATATAAGGTACACTGCTAATTCTATTAAGCAGTAAATTGTATTTTTTAAATGTTTGTGTTGGAGGTACTTAGAAATTTTATCGTTGCGGTTATCCGATCAATAGAATATCCGAACTTATAAATGGTCCCAATTAGTTCGGAATATCGACGTTCTACTGTAATTGTAAAGAAAGACATAATTATAAAATTTTACAGTGAAATTATTGATTGTTTTCTGTTTTAATCTAATTTTTGAAAACGCGTTCAGAAAAACAACAAATTCAGAAAACAGTAGGTGACAACTGAGATTCCATTTTATTTGCTTGATTTATTCCTGTGGTCCTCGAATGAGACTGTAGGATACGTTATTACATGGAAAAAATAAAAATGTTTCTTACAGTTGTTAAAAATTTAAGTGATCATAACTGAAAACCAGGCCATGCATATTTGCCTTCCCAACGTAGTTACAAATATAATACAATACAAAATAATAATAAAAATACTTCATCGTTACTACAGGTGTAATATAATATTTACAGAGCAATATTATTCAGATAATTAAATAAATAAATCGCAAAATATAAAATTCGTCGACCTGCGAGATAAACTGAAAAATATGTTGAAAGTAATATCATGTTTATCGCTACTTCCAGCAAATTCCAAAGAATTTTTAAACAATTTTTAACTTTTTGATATTCAGGCTCGTTGAACGCAGGACGCTGTTTGACTCAATTAACGTTCCAAAGGCGCATCAACAGCAACAGGTTTTTATCGACTGTAGAGTTTTTACATTAAATTACACTATGTAACTTTATCATTTAAAAAATATAACTATATCTTTTTGATGTCTCGGGGAGAAGTCCATTTCGTCGAGGCTTCCAAATATTTGGTCTCTTTCTTGCTGGAGTCTGCTGCATTCATATATGATATGTTTTATGATGTTGCATTGGGAACAGAAAGGGGGAGAATCTTTTGTGATTAGGTGAAGGTGGGTGATTTTGGAGTGAGCGGTACGGATCCTAGTGAATAACTATTTGCTCCCTTCTATTTAAGGAGGGATTTATTTTTAATGAAATTGAAGTTGTCTGTGGCGGATTGGGCAATGAGTGGCTTAAACTGTCAGGCAAAGCTATGCTAATACTATAGTGCCCAAGGACTAATGAAAAGTATTAAAACCACTAAAAATTCGTACTGAAGTAGTAGGTTATAGAAAGAAAAGAGACGGAGCAAACCCCTATCCTAACAACAACAAACACAGTAAGCAAGTACTTGTGCTAAAAAGTAACCCTAAACACGAAGAACTTTACATTCCAGCTGAACTAAAAACGGCCGGGGTGCAGTGGCACGCCTTGAGGAACGTTTTGAGACGTAGTCTAAGCTCTTGAAACCAGTCCCCGTGTGTTGGGATTTCCTGGCCTCCGCAAGAAGTTCACGGTAACACTCATATTAAGTCCTAATGCAAGGCCGTCGTGGGCCTGATCTCTTTTTCTTATGCACTGCTGCGGAATAGAAACTGAGTTACACGGATTCCATTCTCTAAATTGGATTGATTCTTTCATTAATTCATACAGAGTCTAAGCTTAAATAAACCGCAAATTAAACATATCTTTCAGAGATAAAGTTTTCTCGGGATTCCAACCGGGTAGCGTCGTTCATTTGCCATAACGTTTCGATGGCTTGCACCGCCATCTTCTTCAGGTGAAAACTTTATCCAGCAGTTACACCGGGAAAACCTCTCAGAGTATATATCTCTCAGAGATTAGTTATCGGAAGGATGTTGGGGCCCAGAAATGACCTCTAGGAGCAAATGATCGATATAGGTTTTTTTTTAATTTCACGTGTGCATTTCGTGACCTCTGGTGAAAACCCAGCTTTTTCAATTTTAAAAACTTTGATAAATGTTTCTGTGGTCAGGAAACCACGAAATTTTACACCTCTTTTCAGGTTTTCGCTATTGACTACAACAATTGGTGTTTTATTAAAAGCCGTGCCCAGTAATAAATTGTAGAACATTAATTTCTGCATCGAATGGTATATTTGTTAAAAAAATGCGGTTGAAAAGAGTCATGGAATTTGTTCGTCAAATGCAGGATAAGTTTTGTACTTTTTGAAAAAATACAGTTTGCATCTCAACTGTTGATATCTTCAAAACGGTAGATCGTATAGTAGTTTGTCTTATGATAAAAGTTGTAGAGCATTTCATTTTCCTTCTTACGTCCTATCTGGTTTTAAAAATCCACAGAGAATTCCAGAAAATTCACACCCATTTTTACTGGCTGGCTGCGGCCGGATCGGTAGAGTTAATATTGTGGCGCTGAGGTTGGGATTGATTTACCTAGTACGTAGTCGAAGGGAGTTTCAGAAAAGAAAAAAATAGAAGCCTTTCAAATGTGGTGTTATAGGAGAAAGCTGAATATCAGAAGGGTGGATAGAGTAACTAACGAGGAAGTTCTAAGCAGAACAGGGGAAGAGCGAAAAATATGGATGAGTTTGCCCAAGAGAAGGTACGGATGAATGAGACGCGTTTAGAGACAGGAGGGTCTTGTAAAATTAGCATTAGAGGGAAGTGTGTGGAGTAAGAACGGAAGAGGGAGTTAGTTAATAAATATGCAAAAAAAAATTATAAACAGTTGTTCGAATGAAGCACTTTATTTAAAATTTGAACAACACGCACTCAATATTTTTCGTAGATATTATTTTCATGTTATATTACTGAATTTGATTTAATTTTCAGACTTTATAGAGCTTAATTCTGTGATTGAGCGTCAATAACCTATATGTACAAAACAATTTCTTAAAATAAACAAAACATAATTTTTATGTGTATAATTCAAAAGTGTTCAGAGGAATTACTGTCATATGCAAATAATTATTTCACTGTTGTAAGTGTAACATTACCATTTTAAAGACATTCAATACCAAGATAAAATAATAAAGCTAGAGTAAAATTTATTTTTAAATATACTTTTCTGACTTTAAGTTTACAATAAATAAAAATATGGCCAATAAGTCAGCATATAAATTTATTACTATTTATTTAACATGAATACGAGGGTTTGTCTCCCTTTAGAGACTTTCTCAGACATAAATTCATGTCATTTACTTCTTTAGCTGGTCTGCGACACCAAATTCTTCACATATAAATACTTCAATAATACTTCGCGAGTCGGGATGATAAGATTGAAAAACTCTTGTCTGTTAGTGTTTTTTCATAAAACATGTAGCAACTGAAACGTTTATTTTTAAATGTGGATAAAGTAGAAATAATGACTTTTTTCGGCGGTCGCAACGTTTAATTGTATTGTTGATACTAAAATTTACTTATTATTTATTAATGTGCCACATTTTTATAAAAGTAAAGACAAAAATGGAGCAATTCAATTAATGATTATAAATATCAGTATCAATTTAAATTACAAATTCTTGCGTTATATTTCTGGAGTAAAATATTGTGTTACGGTTCAATTTTACGAAGCTATACTATATATTGTAATGAAGAAAAGGGCTTGCTCTTTATTAATTAAACAAGGAATGAATATGTAATTAAAATGGAAGGATGATTTCATAAATAACTCCAATTTACAAGCTAAAAAGATTCAAATTTATTAATACGAATTACAAAAAAAAGGTTAAAATGCGTACAGAGCAAAGTTTATATTTTGGGATCTAAATACACTCTCCTTTTCCCAGGGGATTTTGGGCCAAGTAGCAGAGACGTTTTAAAATCAAATCAACTGTGTCCGACAATGCATATGACAGCGGGCGGGTCTCACCAGCGTCCAATTATTTACGGCTCGGTCGTCCTTATTCAGGCCATCAGCATACCAGCAGCAAGGGTGAAGGGGAGATGCTCCAACTCTCCAGCTCATGGATCGTCAGGTTCACCGAAAACTGCTCAGGCTGTTCAGAGAAGCAAGCATATTGCCACCCTTCGCCGTAACTGCCGCAAGACTCCTCAAGTTACCAACTTTCCATTTCGGGTTCACATTCCTCCTACCCCCGCTCCTTAACTTGTCTTTATGGAGGCCTCCCCACAGCTGTCCGACCCTCTTCTGACCATCGCGTCGCAAAGCTGCAAACAACGTCCACGTCCAGACACGCTGTCTTGCCATCGTGATAAAATTTATTAAATACTGGATTTTCGATAATGTACGCCACAATATATTATGGTTTTCTGATAAAGAGATATCTTTCAATACGGATTATGATAAATACGAGCAAAGATATTATAAAAACGAATAACAAATCTTTGTTCGTCGAATTAATGTCTTTGACTTATTGAATGTGGACATCGCTCTTTACTTAAAAGTGACGTTTGTAGTAAATGTACCGTGAACAGCGTACGCTCACAAAATGTTCACACCATTTTCAAAAAAATACAAATGTGGAATAGACAGTTTGTGCTCGTGGTGCTGACGTGTCACGGCCTGGCGTCAGGATCGCGAAACATCGGCACGACGTTGTTCGAGCCTGCGGACTTAATGAAGGACTGCTGGGGCCCGGACACGATGGCGTTGCTGGAGGACAGGATCGTCGTGGACGAGCTGCTCCCCGACGACGACAAGGTGCCGTACATCTGCTCCGATTACGTGGCGTCCCTCATGGAGTACATCTTCGTCACGTTGGAGACGGTGAGGAACACCGTGTCTGGCTACCGTCTGCACTCGATGAGCCTTGCCTGCGCCGACGTGTTCGGAGGCTTCATTTACTCCGAAGTGTTGCCGCGGGCCAGGATGGAGTACTACGCAGGACAGCTGCCCTACGACGACATGTGCACCCTCTACGATGTCCTCACTAAGTTCCAGACCTTACTGCGGAAAAATGGTCGTTATTGGAGGCCGCCGTACGTCGTGACTGAGTATCCTATCGCGGAGCCAATACAGATTCCCTCCAAATGTGAAAACGAGTGCAACAAGTTGATAACGTACCCTGAGAGTAACTCAAGCTCCTTCGTTATTCCCGTCCCCTTTTTGGACGACAAGTTCGAGCCATCCGCCATCGCAGTCCCGTACAAGCAAGAAGCTTTATACAAACTTGAAGCTCCGTATTCCGCCATGATTGTAGCGAAATACTACGTCAGCAGCATGAAGTGTCTTCAGGAAAACTCGTGTCCACAGGATGAAGTTAACGGGTTCTGTGAATACTTGTACGTGTGGCTCGTCAAGGATGTGGTGCCGCTGCTTGCTAACGAACCATGGTATACAGCTTTCGGCGGAGTCCTTAGGATCTTAGAAAGTATGAAGATGATGGGAATCGCGAAAATTTCCAATGGTAACTTCATATTACCGGAACACAAAACTAAATATAATAAACCTGGAGGTATTAATATACGTTATTATCAGCCATCACCGCCGCCGCCGCCACCTCATCCACCACCACCTCCAACAGAAAACAAACAGGAGATCACGAACGGAAGCAGTTTGTTTCACGGAAGTATGATGAAGTCATTCCAAAACGATTCTTTCAGTTTAGAGATCTTCGGCGTTCACATGAGCCGTGAGATGTTGCTCATGGTCATGGTGGCTATGGGGACGGCTCTAGCAATGTGGCTGCTGATGCTCTTGCTCCTTATATGCTGCAAGTGCTCCAAGTGCTCCAAGTGCTCCAAGTGCTGCAAAAGCAAAAATGGTGGTGGTTCTTTCTACAGCGTATTCGTCAGCTTCTTTTACATGATTAGGGACACTTTAAACGCGGCTAGTAGCATCAAGACGGCGGAGGATGTTGAGCGTCCACCACCAAATCCCCAGAAGTCAAAGAAGAGCTTCTCGCCCGCTTCGAGCGCCGCAAAGTTGGTCAAGGCGTCCTCCAAGTCGTCATCAAACACTGCAGAACCGTTGTCCGGCAGACCCTTCAACCCTTACGAGGAACAGATCTTGGAGGCTCAAGATGAGGATGAGTCCATCTCGGATACCACCACAGATACCGAGGAAGAGTATTACCACGAAAGCAACAAACTACGGAAAGTCACGAGTAGCTAATAACACGCTTTTATTTACGATTTTTATAACTTTTACTTTGCCCTTTTTTTAACATCGCAATAAAATAAATATTATTTACAACAGTTTATACACTTTCCCGCTTCGTTATTGAATCAGAAGGTCTGCAATAAAAATTAAATGTATCCTCATATCAATTAACGTGTTATCGGATTCAGACTTGACGAGTCCCTGAGCTATTTCAAATATGAGTCCCTTTATGTGTCCAAATATTCTATGTTAGTGATTAACATGATTTGCGGATACCTAAAGGGTTAAACTAAAATACATTTCAGTAGTAAATGATAATGTTTCGGTGCATATTCTCACTTTTTTCAGGTTTTGGATGTAACAATAATCTGACGGAGAAAAATCCTTAAGAAGATGCAAATATGCACCGTCACATTATTTAATTAAAAATAAAAACTGGTCATAAAATTATTTCATTTAAATTTTCTATGTTATTTACAGCTGAAAAAACAAAAGTCTATTCCTTTCTAAGGATTTTTTTCATTCATTAAAAATTCAATGAAACCTTTATTGATGACTGTTGGCTGAAGTTTCAGCTGTTATATGAATGCAAAACAAATAATGAACAGGTAAGGTTTTGGACGACTGGAAAAATTGGTAACTGTATTTTTGTTGAAAAGAATTAAAACTTTATATTAACATATTTAATAATCCGATGACATGTTTCACGTTTAATGACTCTGGGGGGAAATTTTTGACGTTAGATCCAATTTTTTTTTCTTTCTTGCCTTTGCCCGATCAGTCACTGATGACTGCTGATGACATCAGGCTGATGGAATATAATTTGCATTGAGTAATTATTCTAATTTCATTTGTCATCCACTTCTGCCGGGAAAAATATCTCCAGACCAATTTGCAACTATCATAATAAGAGAAAATCTCAAAATTGCTTCTAAAACAGGGAAGGGAATGCTACTTGATTTTTTTTTGCTCTCCAACAATTTTTAGGAGCCCCTATCAAAGCGAGGGCCATAAGCTATAGCTTATATACGTACATCCGGCCCTGAGTGAAAACGAGTAATGAAAGATTTTGATAAGTTACAACTTTACATTGCCTATTGCAAAAAGCATTCGTTAAGTACGTATAAAATTCCTAAGGAATAAACATGAAGAGTTCTAGATCTGTCCCAAGAAATGTTTTTATATATTTTTAGCTTAAAATCTGTCATAAGTGACATTTACTAATTTGAGTCACGACAGGCCTGACAGAGCCATCTATGATGGTAGTAGCGAAACAGCTCGTAACGTAGTTCAAACTTTACACGCTAGATGGTATGAAACCAAGGATACGTGTAATCGTTTTCTTTGATTATATACATATATATTTTTAATTGAAAACGACTTAATGTTTTGGGATAATTATCCAAGTAATTGCAGTCGACATTTTTTTAGTTTATTATTTTATAACATTGGCATATCAATAGATTCTCGTGTTTAATGGTTAAAATAATCATATTCCACAGTATCTCTATTCTACAAGTTTTCTCTCGCCACCTTAGCCTATAAAATCCTTCTACATTCACTATTTAAAATCTACGTTGTGGTATTTAGTCTTTGTTTACATCGCAAACATTTTATTATAACAAGGAATTGTTAAATAATAAAAAGAGTATATTTAATTTGAATATATTCCATTTAATTATGATGATATTACATTATAAATTTCCAAAAGAAATATAACTCAAATTAAGTTTTAGTAAAAATATAAATTTACGAAAAAATTGTATAATGAAATTGGCTCAGACGGTAAAGCAAAAAGAATCTATGCAGCTTCTAAATGGCTTCTCCCGGGAACGCGGGTGACGAACGATATAATTGTAATAAAAATCGTGAATCAACAAGAATAGTTTAAGTGGAAACCGGGTAAAAATGCCGTTACCAGATGTTCTGCGTGGTGACGTCGTATCTTGGTTTGCCGTTGTCGGAGGTTCCTTTGCTGGATCACGTCTTCTAGATCCTCTAGCGCCTCTTCTTCAGGTTAAATCTCCATCAAATGTTATCTTTTTGTTTTCTGTACTCCCATCAAATGAATCTTCTTTCTCATAAATGCCGAATTTAACTTTTACGCATGTTGTTACCTCAGCCGCTGCCCTCTCATCCCGTCTTTCTCAGGACAGCTCCCCGAATACAATGCACTCCAAGCAATAAACAATGTTGTAAACGGCGACGTTTCCCGCCTACTCGGCCTCACCAAACCACCCTCGTTTTTCGTCCTACTGTACGGGAATACCAAAAACTCAATTATTTTTGCTTTACCGCTTAAATGTAGAGGTCATGAGTCACCACAACGTTTGAATACCAAAAACTCAATTATTTTTGCTTTACCGCTTAAATGTAGGGGTCATGAGTCACCACAACGTTTTGCAGAAATAGATGCAAAGGTGTTGTTTTTAACAAGATACCATTATGGTCTATTTAATATCCGTGTCCTCTTATTTAATTACCATGTTTTCAGAACGCCTAATAGGACTTATACCTCGCAGTTGGTAATCACGCCGGCTTTAGCGCGGCAATTCAATGGATTTATAAATATTTATATTAATATCTTCTGAACTCTGCAAGATATCGAAATGAAACATACACGAAAATTTAAGGTAATTTCCTGTTTTAATCCCTGAAATTGTCATTGGAATCTGTTGAGCCGTTTCGGAGAATAAACAGATCATGTGTATAGGCAACCCGCATTCAAAGTTGTGGAGATTTGGATGCGTGAATGCCAAGAAATCTTTCCCGTAGAATGTTTTATATTAAAATTTATATTATAATAATTTATTCTGAAATATATCGAAATGAAACGTGCACGAATATTTAAACTAAATCTCCAGTTTTTAAACCCTCAAATTTTCATTTAAATCCGTTGAGCCGTTTAGAGACAAACTTCCAGACAGACTCTTCAATTTTATTTATTGGTCTAGATTGAACGGAAACCGCGTCGTGATGTAGATATCTTATAAAGTAGAAATATAAGATCTATTATAGGGGCCTTTTTCGGAAATTCACAAAAGGTTACAGTGTAAATACCCCTTTTTCATCTTAGCCTTGGACTTGGCCACTGTAGTCAGAGAAGACGTACCATTTCCCGTCGATCGGTCCAACCGAACTTTCTCGTTGAACAATGGGAACCTTGCTCATTTAGTTTTCTTGTTTGCCGCCACGGACTAGAGCAAGCCTTCCACCCGTTGTTCCAGTGTCCATGGCCAGTTACAATCTCTTACTGTTTTAATGGCCACTGCATAATGCTTAATATCCTGATTTCCTAGTGCTTCGCTATCACTCCAAAAACCTTAATCATTAATGTTCACTGCTTAATCCTGAATGTCCTAAATCATTAGTGCCCGAAAATCAATATTCCTCGGTTTTAACAGCATTTTCCTTCTCCATATTTTGATTTCTTTTGGTGGCGGTGATCAGATCCTCTCCAATCAAAAGTAATTATCTGTCGTCTGTGGAGGACAGCCATTTACTACACTCCACGGTTGTTTTGAGGAAAGTTCAATGTTAGCTCACAGCTCAAAGTCGCCTATTCTCAAAGGCCTTGGCAGCCCCCAGGCCACGCCAACTTGTCTAAGTTTTATTACCTTGTCTGTAACCTGCCTTTGATTGCGTACCGCCAAATTCCGAATGTAGTTGTGTTAGAACATTACAATATCATGAGTCACTACAGTAAAAGCTTTGGTGAAGTCTATCATACCCGCATGTATTATACCACATCTAACTACTTCATCTGCTAACTCCTGAAGTAAGCGTATCATGTGACTTTCGCGCAAGAACCCTTCCAGAAAAATAATGTTGACCGTTAAAATACCACCTTTTTCTATTAAGTTCAGATCGGACACAGGTTGATAATTGGTGCTCCATATTCTTACATGCTACTGAAGTAAGACTGATGTGCCTATAGTTACCTGATTTGTAGATTGGTGCTACAATTGTAGTGTTCAATCAGCCGGAAGAGCCGAATTATTGATCGATACTTTGGATAGCTTGCAGGATGAAGATTAACTTTAAATGAATAACTGAGACAATTACATTTTGTTCGGGGGGGGGGGGATTTATAGGCTACATGAGGGTGATGTTTTATACTGAGGTTACATAGAAGCTGAAAAAGAGAATTGATTTAAAAGGGAGAATACGATGATCAATAAGAAAACAATTTCCTAATAAGCATCATATACACAAGCGTAGTTTGGTTGTGCATAGTGGAATAGTAGGCGTTCGTGTGGCACGCTTAGCCATGTGCGAGATCGAGCTGAGCGCGAGCGTGAGAATCGGTTCTCGTGCGGTTCGGGTCGGGGTTCACGAGGCGTGGCCTCTTGGTTAGGTAACTCCACTCCACTCCACTCCACTCTGAAGCAGGCCGCGTGTCTCAGAGCTGAACATCAAGGTCGTCTAATCTCTCCCTCGTTTCTCCAGACGAAAGCGTAAAAGTCACTCGGAATTAATAATTCGGTGAAAGTTAACAGTTGTTTCGTTTCACATAACAGAAAAGCTTTCAAGACAGGAAATTTCATGCGAATCTCAGGAAAAACTAATATTTTGACAAAATCAGGCCCTGAAGATCAATCACACGGCTTTCTCCTTCACCAAGCTACACCTAACAGGAGATGAAAGTCTTAACAATACTGAAAAGCACTCAAATAAACGATAAAACCGCACGGATTCCTGTTGTAATTCATCTTATTATTGGCATAACGGTTTCGAGAGCGAGATCTTTCAAGAGGAACGTGAAACAAGGAATTTGATTTGGATCACTATCACATTAGAAGACTGGGACGAAACATTTCTTCGTGTACGACGATAAAGGGAACTCTAATCTGAAATGTAATTTCTTTTGCCGTCGCCAGAGACCTCCTTTCTATTGAAATAAAATTTCTTGATTATGTTTATGTGCAACGTAACGGGATACTACTACATTATAGAACAACTCCAGTGATCTTGCAGACCACTTTGGATATACATCATCACCTCACGCGTAGTCTATAAAATTAAATATACTCATATTAGATTTGTATCTATTCCAGAAATAGTTTAGTGTGAAAATTTAACACACTATGACTTATTATTATTCCTTTTACTGTTACTCGTATACGAACATAGATAATATAATATAAAAATATCATAAAGAAATATATATGTATAGGATATTAATTTCATGTGACTCAAATTAACCATCAGGGTATGTCTGGAGGGGGTCGACAATCGAACGTGCAGCTGAGATCTCGCTTATTACTTGAGCCGGAAAACGAAACCTATTTGTTCTTGGAGTCTCGAACAAGTACTAGGTGATTTATGAGAAGTCGGTGCGGCTCCCTCTGTTTACGGCAGCTACGGGTTGAGGCAATTTTATTCCCTCTTCACGGGTGTGTGGGATCTCAACAAGTGGAAGACAGTGGATATGCATTGTTCGGCGTAGAGGAAAACGGTTTTCCTTCTCCATGAATATGTTTATAACTCAGACAAGAATTTTGGCTCAGATAGTAGAATTTCCGGTGGTTTTTTGTTTCATTTCTGTAAGTTATTTTTCTCTACTCTGAAGATGTCCTTCTCCCAGATTCTGAATTTACCTGTACTACTTCCTTTCTTCTCTTCCCTCAGACCTCCTCCTTTTTATAAGTATTAAACCAAACTGGTCTATCCAGACACCGTCCTTATCTTTCCTTCGCCTCTCCTCCCTGTACTCCTTCTACTTTCTAGTTGTGAAACGAACAGCCTTTTTCGTCTCCTTGTCTTCCTGTCACCCCTCTGCGTTGTAAAACATCGCTCAACGTGATGTTACGTCGCCAATCCTGTAGATTGTTACAAGACTACGACCTACGTGAGTTCGATGGAAGGAGCTAACCACGGGGAAGTTTCCACATGTCATCATCCTCCAAACTTCAGGCTAACACGGCATAGTTAAATTCTATTTTGATGTAAAAAAAATCCATCCGCCATGTGTTCTCAGGTCATCTCAGTGACGCCAACCAAAAATGAAAGTTTCAAATACCTCCTACTTAACGATATTTTTTCTACATCAATTCATCAATTGTGTTCCTAATAATTTATTTTTGCTCATTTATTACTTACATACACTCGTACGTAGCAAATAATGTCATCTGAAGATGCTGATCCAGAACGGATCAAGTTGGAGAAATCTGTTCATTCAAAAAAAATTCTGCTGTATATTTTCAGAAATTTTAATTCCTGTAATGTGTAACTATACCGAGATTATTGGCATTACCGTACGACGTCGGTTCATTTTCAGTGTTTTCAGGGGTACGTTTTCAAAATACATGTTATATTGTTAGTTTTCTAGAGCGTATTCAGTATAGATGGATGATTTATGAATTACTAACATATTTTACGTAAATTAAATTTCCTAAATAATTCCTAATTGCATGCATGCTGCATATCTTTTTCCCAATATGTTCAGTACTTTTTCAATACAGTACAAAATATCCTTTCTTTTCTAATCAATTTCTAAACTTGTAACGAATATTTGAATCCTGCAGAACATTATTTCAGCAGGAAATGTTGACTCGCACTTTTGTGTGAAACTGAAACGAGTGTCTAATTTAATCTGCGGTGAGTCAGAACTTAAATAGTCACCTGAAAAAGTGTGATTTGCAAATCAACTTCCTGTGAACGACCTTCAGAGTTACGCCAGCAGACTTGAAGCCACAATGTGGGCACGGCCGAGGCTAAACGCGAGAAAACGAGTGGGACGAAGAATCAGTTACAACGTTACGTTGTAGGAATCCTTACACACCTTCGTTCGTAATTATTCGACTGTTATATCAATATGAAATGAAATTTTGAGGAAGTTTTGCGCATAGCATTAATAAACGGGCATAAAAAATGGGAACTTATTCATTTAAGTAATTAATTTCATGTTTAATAATATATTAATAACATTTTATCATTTTATTAAAGTTGACTAAATATTTGATTTAACGTGAATAAATTATCCCTCAACCTAGATAAGACTAAGTTAGTTCAGTTTAGTGCTAAAGCTAGTAATAGATCCGTAGACAACTTCTCAGCTAATGCACCTTTCCTTGGCCTTCGGGTTGACGATAAATTAAAGTGGAATGGCCATATAGATCAGCTTGCTGGAAAACTAAGTTCAGCTTGTTATTCTCTGAGAACACTAATGCAACACGTTGACAAAAAGTACGTCAAAATGGTTTACTTCGCGTATTTTCATTCAATTATGAGCTATGGCATCTCTAATTGGGGAAACTGCTCCAGGAGTAATGAAATATTTAAGTTACAAAAGCGTGCAATTAGAATACTTTCTAGCACGAATTCTAGATCGAGTTGCAAACCTTTCTTCAAAAGTTTGCAAATACTTACTTTACCAAGCGTATATATTTATGAAATGTTAAAGTTTGTAAAGCGGAACACTAATTTGTTTCAAACAAATGGCGAGTTTCATGAATACGCGACCAGAAATCGTTCAGCTCTAAGGTCGGACAAGCATCGCCTTGCTCTACACCAGAAAAGTATTCACAATACCGGGATAATTTTATACAACAGCCTTCCGCCAGAGGTTAAAAATAGTACCTACAAAAGCTTCGTGAAGGAGAGTAAAACTATTCTTTTAAATGGCGCGTTTTACTCGGTACAGGATTTTCTTAATCGTCCTTCTAGTATTTAAATCAAGGCTCCTGCAAAAAGTGTTGAATGAGCTGCCTTATAAAATAGCACATCACATATCTTTAAAATTTCTATTCAGTTTTTTCTGCTCTTTTGTTTGTTTCATGTATTGCCTGGAGCTACGACAGAGGGAAGGACAGTTTCTTGGTCCAAGTAGTTAAAACTCCATTGCGTGTTTCTTAGTGTGTGCTTGTTTGTGTTTCCCAGTGTGTGTGTAACATCGTGTGTCCGTGTTGTGACTTTTGTCTGTATACATTTTCTTTTATTAATTTATTTTAAGATTTTTTGTCTTTAATTATGTACCTTATTTTGTTCATTTTTAATGTATGACGTATCCTATTTCCTCAATCGAGGACTTATGGAAACAATAATTAATCTAAATCTATAATGAGTCAAATATTTCTGTCCGTCCGCTAAACATCTGTTAATAACGGACATTTTTTTACATTTCCTGCGTTTATTGCGTCATGACCAAAATCTAGAAACGGGCGCTTTGATTCGACAGATTTTCAGAACCTCAGAAAGACCGAAACAATGCGATTGGTGAAAGTTTAGAATCCTAGAATTTGCGGATGAGAAAGACATGTGGAGAAGTGTGCTGGACGGGTGGAAGGGACGACGAAGACTCGCGTCTTTTTTCGGCCAATTAGATCGTTGTAAAGCAGCAATAAGCGATTGAAAAAGTCAGATGCCACAGCAGTAAAAGAGTTTCAGTAAATATCTAATGCAAGTAGCAATGCATTGTCTTTAAAATTATTCTAAGTCCTACGCAACTAAAATTTGGAAGAGATGAACGTGCTGCAATAATTGCAGACATACTATCTTTACGTATGAGAATAATTTCTGGTAGGGCGTCTGGAGGCTGCGTATTCCAAGACCTGTGACCTGGAGCGTAACACTTCCACATACATCACCATTAATGCGTGGGGCTTTGCCGTAAAAGCTGTAAGATACAAATCAATCACAAAACCGGGCGTCACTTTCAAACTTTCCACATTACAAGGACCCGGGAAAAAGAAACTTCATATGATCATGAAATTGGACCATATGGTAGAGAATCTCAAAGAAATTGTATTCATGTGTCAGACGTGCCAAGGATTGTCACGAAGAGTGCAGCAGGAAAACACCAGCGTGCTCAAGCAGTACTGCGGAACAAAATCGCCGATTACAGCACAAATATATTATTGTAAGATGTACAGATGTGATTAACCTAATGTGTAAACAATTTAGGAATGATATTGTAAGGTTCTGGCCACTGGAAGTACTCCGAAACATTCTGGTTGTGCACGTCGTAGTGTCTGTCCTCCACAGGACATCAGACAAGCCCACGAAAGTCAGTTCTATATATAGGCAATTAAATATATCCTGAGCAACATTACACCAGAGTCTTCGTTTGTACGGTTACAAAATGCAAATTCTGCAAATACTGGTGCCAAACTAAAAACCATGCCGATAACAATTTCCTGCCTACATTCCTGGAAAGTAGTTTATTCTAAGATGATGCAGAAGCGGTTAATTGGCATAGTGATCGGATTTGGGGCACGCAACATACGATCGCTTTTTATTAAGTATGTTCATCATTGCCCTAAACTAATCGCATGGTGTGGGCTAATGGATTCTTCTTTCCAGAAAGCACAGTGAATGGGCCAGTTTATCTGGTCACGTTGAAGGTATTCGCAATCCAACGTCATCTTTCAACAAGATGGAGCTCCACCAAAATGGTCAACGGTAGAAATTATGGTGGGAATGCGAAAAGTGAAAAAAGATCTGAGAAAAATTATTTGTAGTTACCATAGGTTAAGTAGAAATAAATCTTTCTTTTATTAGCATTGCTATATGTTATAATAAGCTACCAAGAGAAATTAAAGGATCCGAGACCGTAGGATGATAGATAATGAGGCTGTGACTAGAATAGACGGGCTCTAATTTAATTGTTGCTTTTTTTATTTCTTTTTTTATACTTTATCTGAAATTTAATTTATTATTTTCCATAATTGGGCTATATTATAATTATAAAAATAAAAAATTAGGCCGTGGCTTCCCTTAGAATAAATAAATAATTGAATTTGAAGCTTTTATGCGCAACCTTTATAGGGTGCTTCTGCGTGAAATGGAATGAAAACGCCATTGTTGACACGCTGAGGGCAAGGGGACGGAAACCAATCAATTTTAATACGATACTTCTGTTTACGTTTACAAATGTATCATTTTAAGTAACGGTATAAACTGAGAACTGGAAAGGAATTTTATATTAAAACAACTCAACATTTCACAATCCGCTGAGCACAACATATCACTCTCTAGGATTTCCAGTTTTGACGCAATGGGAGGAATATTAGATTACCTCATTATAAATATATTGGGGAAGGAGATACTTAATGCCGTAGTAACGTGGTGAGTGTGAGTCACCGCGGCGTCGCTGTGGGCGACAATGGGTCACGTGTCTCAAGGTCCGTGTACGGGGGCGTCGACAGCTGCCAAGAGGCTCCATGAGAAAACCCTGGCCTTGGAGCCGCGACGTCCACTCAGCCGGAAGCTCCTTTCCTCGCTCCCGCCGACAAGTAGAACGGAAAATTCAATTTCACTTCGCCTCAAACCGTCACGTCGACTGATCTCGTTCAAAAACGGCGCCTACCTTCCAGTCTCCAATACCATAAACAATTATTTCTCTGAATCTCAAATTCGAATATAGTAGACCCTTCGGTAACGAGCAATTTTGGAAATTAATGAATCTCTGGTTACGATTAAAAGTTCTATTCGTCTGAAAAACCGTTCAGCCAAGTTTCTTCCAGATCGTGCCTCAAATATTTGAATTCCCATATTTTGACTCTAATTGTTTCTTTAAAAAGTGTAATATGGAGAAAAAATGTTGTAAAATTTTGTTTTAGTGAATTACGGTGTTTATGACCATTGATAATACGCTCTTTAAAATGTATATTAATTAAAGAATAAAAAGAAACAATTTGAAATTCAACGTTCAAAATTATTCAGGCATATACAAGCACATTTATTAAAATAATCAAAATTTCGATTGGCAAAATGTGAAATTAGAGTAAAACAACGCGAAACAATCATAAAACATTAAATCATGTTACCACAAGCCGTAAATTAGGAGTATATAATGAATTTTACATTTTCAACGAATTTAAATATGATAATTTAAAATCAAATATATTAAAACACACTATATTCGCATAATGATACCTTAAAACTGAGTAATATTTACAAAACATTTTTTAACTTTTATTGTTTTCTAAGAAAATTTTACAGATAAATTTTAGAAGTATAATAAAATTTAAGTTTATAATCATTTTATGATTGGGAACACTTATTCTTAAATTGAGAAAATGTATTTAAAATATCATATTATTGGAACAAGAAGTTCTCGGGATTTCACCCGGGTTATGTCAATCATTGGATACGACGTTTCGAAGGCTATCTCCGCCATCGTCTTCAGGTAACTGGAACGTCGTATCCAATGATTGACATAACCCGGGTGAAATCCCGAGAACTTCTTGTTCAGTCTATCCACCGGGAAAGCCTACATTCTCTAATATCATATTATTTGTTTTAAATACTCGTTTTAATGATTTTATTTTATGTATATTTCTTTATTTTAATTGCCACACTCTTTCAATACATCGTTTTACTATATTCTTAAATATTTTATGATAGAGCCTTTAATTTTTGTCTAAATTAATGTTACTACACTACAAAATTTTAAGTAGTGTTATAAATTTATTTCAACAAATTTTATTAAGGAACTGGAATTTCGTGAAATTTTTTTTGAACGTTATTTTGTAGTACCTGACAAAATCATAAGGGCGAGGACGAAATGCCGTAGTAATTGTACAGTCTGTTATTTCGTCGTTGCAATTTATCCTTACATAAAGTTTAATAGTGTTAGATGAAAATGTAAATAATATTTAAGATTGATGATTGATTTAATCAAAAATGAAAAAAGTAATAGTAAAACAAATAGAGTCTTGTCACTACTTCATCTAAATTTGAAACATAATTGATTATGATAATAAAAATAAACAAATTCATTGAAAATAATTTCATTTATTTTTCTTCCTTAAAAATAGTTGCAACTGTTCATGAATACCTTACAGGACTGAAAATGGAATATTTGGACCTTTAAATAGCATAGGAAGGAAATTGAAAAGGGGGTCTGTGGAGAAGGTACACTAGGGTTATCCTACCCAGTGATTCACCTAAAAAAGATTCAGGTAAAGCCCTAGAAAACCTGCAACAAGTAGGAACATGTGAATAAATTTATTGGTGCCGGATGAAGCCCCAAATATGAGTACAAAACGCTGTAATCAAATAAAACTTCCATTATTTTGTTTTCAAATTAGACATTTTAATTGAACTTAATACAATTAATTAGAAAACAGACGTCAAAAGGATTTTTTGTTCATTTTATTTTATTAAATTTTATTTGAAACTAATTTGGTTGATGTATTTATTTACAGTGATTAAATATTTGAATGGTAATATCATGGCCAAATTATAAAAATGTTTTAAAAACGACATGAATGGGGAAAAATCGACCAAAAACAAATACCGTCAAAAAGGATAAGGAACATAACATTATGCTTCATATTCCATTTTTTATAATTATGACAACGAAATAAACACAAAGAAAACGATTTTCCATGTATCTGAGACTGGAACATATTAATTGCATTTACATGCATTTTCATCGGCAAAAATAGTTTGTGGTTAAGAACAATTCGCATTGTAGAAGAGCCCAGGAAGGGTTTTAGTTCTGAACCCGAAGGTTTACTGTATTAATCATTTGTCTGTTCTACGACGACACATCCTAATCCTTTTTCCCTGACAGGATGCAGTGAGGAAACACAAGCTAATTTCTCTGCCTTCCTGTATTAATTTTGCTGAAAACGATACAACAAGCGTAGCGGATAAGTAGGGAAGGGACTGCTTTCATATCGACCACACAATCAGAAAATAGCCTTCAGATCCGTACCAGCTAGTGCTACAACGTACCAACGGATTCAATATGATATTCGAACGACAGCTGTTCAATGCTCAAGGCTTTCACTTCGTAACTTTAGCCCCAAAAAACTAGTTAAATGCCTCAAGTGTATTTTTGTGTATGTCATTAGACAAGATAGCAGTAACATTTGCTTTTACTAATGAAATATAACAGTTATTACAGTAAGACAGCAACTCAATGCACTTTTGTCTATAGGTTTGTTGTATGACCTCCAGTGATCGCAGCTGCTCCTTCGCTTGATTCAGATTACAGCGATGTAACTGCAGTCGCCTGTAAGCAATGACGTGATAAGTTTTGTTTTCTTCAGTTTTGATTGGCACAATTTGGACGTTACAGCACAGTCGCCTGCTGCTGGGCTTGGAAATGATATGGTGGTTTTGTAGCACACAACCCGAATGTGAACTCACGCATACAGGTTCTTCACCAGGAACAGGTGCGGCCGATTCTGGATAGTTCGCTCCAAATTCGAACACGCGCAGTCGCCCCCGGGATCTAACTCTCGGAAAATCGTTTTGTACTATTACTTGCCGCTTATTGCACCTAATAAAAAGAAATTTAAACTGTTCCTTTCAAACATTCGTCTTAAAACATAACCTTCTTCGATCGATCTCCAGGATGAAGTGTTAATGTATGTTACTTTGGCCTAAGATTCAATAATCCCACTATTCACAATCCCTTCTCACGTTTAGAGTCACCATAAAATTACGAAAATCAAATTATCCGATTAATGCCATACGTTCCACTAAGACAATATTCAAGATAAGCATATAGCATGCTCAATAAAAGATAAAAACGATATAAATTGAAGTTTTTCGAGCGCTTACAACAATACTGGCTAGTAGCCAGTCCAAATTGAGCAATAAAATAATACTATAATACAATTAGCTATTTCAATTAAATAATAATTTAATAAAACTAATTTTAAACAAGTAAGTAAAAAAAAATTAAAAAATTAATTATGTGATAGCACGTAATATGCTCACGTAGACTGGTATTCAAACTATTGGAGAACCTGTACGCTGGCCGCGTATCACTCAAAATTCGGAATTTTTCTTGTCGACCGGGTAGGCCAAGGCCTCGGATATATAGGCTCCAAAGCCAACTAAGAAGAAGGAGATACGTAACTCTTCGGGTTGACGATTCCAATTACACAGTTTTATTGTTCTGTAATATAAAAATTATGTAACATATATTTTACCATTTTAACATAAAGAATTATAAAATTAAAATACAAAAATTAAACAATTTGGTGGTACAATTTTTAAGGAACAAAAACTATAGAGCATAGACACATATCAGAGACATTACAATGGGGATATAAAATGACAATAATTCTTATTCCGACAAGATTAAATATTTTCCAGAAAGTTTATATAAATAGGTTATTCATATTTTTATACAATTATAATAATGCCGTGGAAATTTTCTGTGCTTTTCGCAGAGTTTGTGTTCTTACCATTTCTGCACGTACCTTAAAATATACTGCCCTCTGCTTTTAACAGTAATAATTCACTTCTCATCCTTACAGTCGTTTTTCCCACATCAAGTTTCATCACATCAATCGGCGACTGCTTATAATAAAACTTTACATTTGTATTTGCTCTGCAAGGAAACAACGTTTACAATTTTTTACTTACAATTTCCTCGGCTCAATGGATAAAAGCTATCACTTCATATAAATGGCCGTTTAATCGCCCAAACCCCTCCCCCACCTCCACCGTCTCCTGCTACCTCTCTGAATGTCTTGAAATCTGCGAACAGGCATTAAATTTTTAAAAAGATTATATACAAAATTTTTAACTCTTTACAGTTGAGCAAAAGTGCTTGTTCCACCCTTCGTTTCAACCTTTCTTATTGGTAAATTCCTTGTCTCAGCCCTCACGGGAAATAACGGACAAAAGCCCTGTAATTTTAATCTGACCGTAAGTCAATTAATAGCATTGTACCATTCACATCAATGACTTTGTTACTTCGAACTCATCTTCCGCGTCATACGACATGGAAAATAGTAATCACGTTACCGTATCATTTTTATGTTATGGAATAATTTTATAAGAATACGAACTATTGAAAATAAATATAGACAAATTGGAAATAACTGGGTTTTACTATAAGTATTTTATTTACATATTTTACATTTCCGTTCCTCTTTACTAATGAAAGTTTTTGTGCTCTAATTCCTGTTTAATGTAATCCCGTTTATATGTCAGTGCATACATTTGAAGAGACCTAAATGCGCACCTGCCATGAAGCTCGAAGTAGAAGCGCGATATACTTTCCACATTTTTGCGTAATTGGAATAATTATGTCCACTCCGAATGAAATACCGCAGCGAAAATTATATTTACCCTGTCGATTGCAGTCAGTGTCACTTGTGACCGTTTCTTTCCGTCAGAAAAACTTCTGCAATATACAGTTTCCTTGTATTACAGACCGTATAAATGGATTTAAGTATAATGTCAAAAGAGAGAATTCGAACGTCATCTATATTCAAAATAAATGAGCACTTAATCTGATGATTTATAATATTTATGAAATAATAAAACAATTTAAGACTATTTTTGCTGAAATAACGTCCATCAAAAGTTCAAGCCTTCTTCAGGTTTTAGTCCTATAGACAATATATTTACAAGGAATTAAAAATACCAAAAATAATAAAGTTAAACAAAACCATAAAATTTAAACAGAATGTAAAACTAAACACACCCTTTATAAAATAGTTTAAAATAATTTCCTAATAGATAATAATTACAAAGTAAAAGGTGACGAACCAAAAATTATAAGGTCGGGTAATTATAATTATTCTATCTTAAATCTTAAGTCAAGTGTAAATTTCTTGTAAGTTGTTAGTTTGGAGTACCGAGTTGCTTAGTAATAGACACAAGTAAATTACTTTGCGATTTCTGACGTAATTTTCGAGATGCGAGACGGTCAATTAGCTTCCACGGAGAGATTACGGGCTGAGGCTAGCGGCTAATCGAATCACAGAATCATGTTGCACATGGCGGCGCTTTCATTTCTGAGACAATTTCTTCCTGTTTTGATCCCCTTTCACCATCCGTCGGCCATAAGCACTCGTTTGTTAAGAAACCCGTCGCCTTCTCCAAATTACAGAACTGTGGGAACGTTCATTGAAACAAAATTGAAATGTCCAACGAACTTCTCTTTCGTTAGATATGGCTTAAGATGACGATCAATTAGAGATACAAAGACTTTTGAAAGAATTTAGTACTTATGTCTATCTCAGCATCACCGCTAACAAAAAAAATTGATTTCATCTGAGAGTGAGTAATATTTAAATATTAAATTTTGAAACGAAATATATCATAAAGTACAGAATTAATATAAGGAATAGATAGTAAATCACGGTAAAATAATTATCAAAGACCTCCACTTGAACTTTATTAAACTATAAAATATTTTTATTGTGGTATTCAGTCCTAAGACTGGTTTGATGCAACCCTCTATGCCAACATAACTAACGCAAGCCTTATCATTTTTTCATAACTAGAACATCCCACATCTTCCCTAATCTGCTTAGCGTATTCCATCCTCCTCCTCCCTCTTCTGCTCTTACCCCACACACTTCCCTCTAATGCCAACTTTACAAGACTCTCATGTCTTAAAACGTGGCCTTCTCTTCGACAACGTCGTCCATATTATTCGCTCATCCCCTATTCAGTTTAGAACTTCCTCGTTAGTGATTCTATCCACCCGTCTGATTTTCAGCATTCGCCTATAGCACCACATTTCAAAGACTTCTATTCTTTTCCTTTCCGCAACTCCTATCGTCCACGTTTCGCACCCATATAACACCAAACTCCATTACTCCATACTTATATTACCCGTAACCAAATTCTACTTTTTTTTGCAAAATCTTTCCTTGCCTCTGCTATCCTACTCTACTACTATCCTTCTACCATCCCTAGCTATTATACTGCCCAAGTAGCAGTATTTCTTAAGTTTCTTAAAAAAACTCCCCCAATCTAATACCGTTTGTTATTTCACTGTTTCCCATTCTACACTCCATTAATCCACATAATGAACTCTTTCTGCAGGACCCCGTTCATGCCATTTATTACGGTTTCCAAGTCTTCTTCTCTGACTTCCCTAATACTACACAATATCATCGGCAAACCGTAGGGTTTTTATTTCTACTCGTTTCAGTATGATTCCTTTTCTATATTCCGTTTTAACTTTCTTCATCGAATGTCCTACATATATAAGTTAAACAGCACAGGCTGCACCATTGTCTTACTCATTTACTGATTTCTGATTTCTTTTCTTGAACTTCAATTCTAATTACTGCTGAGTGCCTTCCGTAGAGTTTATGTATAACCCTTCTTCCTCGATATTTTATTCCTGTGTCTTCAAAATCCTTAATAGTTATCCAGTTCACATGATCAAAGTCTTGTTCTGAATATACAAATGCCATGAACTTTGGCTTGGTTTTTCCTATCCTGTCTTCTGAAATTAGTCGCAAAGTCAATATTGCGTCTCTTGTCCGTACATTATTCCTAAAATCCGAACAGATCTTCTCCTAATTCGCATTCTATTTGTCGTTCCACCTTTCTATATACTATTTTCGTTAATATTTTGCACGCATGAGATACTAAACTAATTATCTTGTGTTGTTCGTATCTATCAGTCACAGTCTACTTCGCTATGGATGTAATTATGTTTTTAGTAAAATCGACTAAAATGACGGTATTATCTCACAATTCAGCATTTCATTTGCCTGTGTTGTTAGAGGTGCTAGTCACTACACTACAGGAGATCAACAAGGATTGTAATAAATTTATTTATTTTATAAGAGGTTTTTCCCTCAATCGCCATCTTTTCTATCGTACTTCTTGATCAGTAAGAAAGTGAACTTTATGCAACCCAATAAGGGTATAATTTATGATGCGAGAAGGGACTCACAGATATTGGTGGGTAGAGTTAGAAGACAAATAAGCAATTAGTTTTACAAAAAGGACTAATCAAATGGGTCTATACGAGGAGCGCGGTTGGACAAAACATTTTGTAATAAACAAAATCATTCTATTAAGATATTTCTCGAAATTAAGTTTTCTGGGAGCTGCTGTTAGCGTGATATATAAATACTGCTCACCAGTGCGATTCCCGCGTTTAAAGTTCAACTTCATGGTTGAAAACATAGAGATAAACATTTTAATATAGTAAGCTTCGATTTGAGTCCTTGGAGGACAGTTACGTTTTATTATCTCAGAATGGAGCAATGTCGCGCAACGCGTGCTCGTATTTACGTAAGTTCCTGGTCCAGTTCCCGTGGAATGTGACACTTTTATTAGCGAAGTGTGAAAGTACACCGACACCTTCACAGACTCCGCAACGCCTCTCCTTTCGTAAGTGCCACGGGAAACCACACTCATTGTTTCCTACCCTGCAAAATGCCCCCAACTCACTAAACATAAGCTACTTAGGAACACAGTGCAAGCTCGAGAACGAGATCGTTGTTCAGGGAAAGAAAACACGCAAACTCTTTGCCTGATGATAAAGTCTTTATTACAAATAACTACTGGAAAACGATCATTATTTTCATATGATAGCAATTTATTTACGGCTGTTTACGGCAGAAAATTTATATATCTATATATTTGAATTCTTTGACTTATGAAATGACCATAATTATTATTAAGTGAATGCAACAGACTACACAATATATAAATATATATATAATTTTAGTTAAATTCTTTGACGTATGAAATGACCATAATTATTATTAAGTAAATGCAACAGACTACACAATATATACATAATTTTAGTTAAATTCTTTGACGTATGAAATGACCATAATTATTATTAAGTGAATGCAACAGACTACACAATATATATATATATATAATTTTATTTAAATTCTTTGACTTCTAAAATGTTAATATATATTATTAAGTGAATGCAAGAGACTACACACCGATGCATGTGGACTCTTTGGCTAAGGAGCCTAACGAGTAATAACACTTTTCGAGTTGTTTACTAACTCGTTCATTAATCTTTCTTATATATTATTTTAAGATTTACTTCACAAATACCCTGAAATGCTAAATTTAACACTTTATTCCACAGACAACTACAGTGGAATGTGGTGTTCGTGCTAGAAAGTGTATTTCTGGTTGCATACAGGAAGGGGCACTCAATGTTTCGACTATGGAACGTTACTGAAAGTATAAAATTATGCCTAGCCTTAAACTTTTTCAACAGCACTGGTGGATAAATATAATATAACGATGTTAGATAAATCCTGAGCATAGTTTTGGAATGTAGTCGCCTATAATACCTCCTGAAGAACAGAAATCCCCTAATACTTGAACGGGATATTATTTCTATCGTAAATACGCCTCTTACTTTATTTGAATTAAATATGTTAGGTTTGCTTTCTGGTTACTTAAGCATATCGTACTGTGATAGAATCTGTTAAGTTGACGTGAATGAGGGTAGCCTATTAACCATCAGCTGGCACGTTTATGGTAATTATGAATTGCCTACAAATAATTAAAATATTAAATTATACAATAAATTTAATTTAGAAACAACTACAATAAAACTCAAAATCAAAGAATCGTTGGGGCCAATGATTATTAACCACTTATGTTCTAATTTACAAGTAGGCGTTAGCCTGGAGGCAGATACATAATTAAATATTCCTACAGAGAGATTACTTCTAATCTAAGCAAACCATTGTCCTTTGAAATGTTCATACCCCTGAAAGAAAGAAATTTCACTATAAGAAATATATCAAGTTCACTTCACTTTGGAGTAAACATTTAAATCGGACTTTGTCTTAATATTAATTTAAATTGTTGAGGAAAGTCACTCTAATTAAATGGTTTTCTGATTTTTAACCAACACTTATTTTTATGAAGAGGATTTCCCCCAAACAGATAAATCATTTCAGTCATTTATAACCCTATTTTACAATGAAAATTTGCAAACAACAATTTTTTGTTTCCTACATTTTACTTTAAATGCTTATAAAATTGGACCATTGCATTCTGGACCTAATTCCAATCCATGTCCCGTATAAATATGGAATTTTTAATGCAGCCTTTCTTTCTCCCTTCTTTGTGACAATAACTCCCACCCTAGTTGTTCTACCTTTTTGTTCCCATGACCTGCCCCTAGTTGCACAAAAGTAGCAACATTTTCTTTAACTTTTACTAATGATTCTATTTGAATTTCCTATAGGGATCCCAACATTCTAAAATTGGTCTAACTAATTATTTTCCACCACATTTAATAAATTATTATGGTATTGAGTCAGAAAATTAATTATAAAAAAATATTCAAAACAACGATTTTTCGTTCTCATGATAAAACTTGTCAGGTTTAACAATTTGTCCAAACGTATGTAATTCCGTAACTGGATCATTGTAATAATTTTAGATAAAGAAATGAGATTGTTTCTCAGATTGATGAGTAATATATTAAAAAGCCGTTCCGCTCCAACATATTTAAATGTAAAATCTGATACCAATAATTTCAACAAACTTTTATAACTGTTTTCCAAAAGTATTAAATTAACGACCAATTCACAATGAAACTAATTTTTGTTTTATTCATAGAATGTTTCATCCAGAATTATGGGAACCTTTCAAGTGCAGACAAACGAAATCAAATTAAAAGAAAGTATTTTTAGACTAATTTAAAATTTAATTTGACAATATTTCGTTAAAATATAAGTAGTTGAGTTTGGACTTAAATATAAATAATAGTCTTACATTCTGAATAGATCATATTTATGATTATGGGGTGCATATGTTTCGGCACATTGTTATATCTGAAGAGGACGTAACTTCGTTGTTAACTGGACATTTTTTTGTAATAATTAGTTTTCTGACTCATAACCATTTTTATTTATATTTCATAGAGGTGCTCATTGGAGATCATTAAGTTCAAGTTTGATAATAATGATTCTTGAAGATATCTGAAAGCGGCAATATGACGCATATTTCTTTTTCCTCCGCTCATTAATCTACACATAACCCATGTGTAAATGACGGATGAGATCGAAAATTTATATTTTAAATTAAAGTTTCTGATGAGGCGGCCGCACAAAAATTGGTCAACGAGTGTCACGGCAATCGTGGAAACAGGATTTGGGACTTCCTGGGCCAGTGAATGAACAATCATAGGATCGCTGGAAATAATAAAGTGTTTGGAGATCAATGGATAGGCACAATGAGCCATAAATATTGCAGTTTCATTCACAGTTGGAAGTGGCCAAGAGAACGAGTTCTGAGTTGAGAAATAGCGCCAGGAATTTTAAGAGACTACGAACTGAATTGATGTGTAAGATAAATTTTTGTAAGGTCAAGCCGAAGGCTTTAATGATCAAGATGTCGTGGTATTAGGTGTTCATCTGCACCTGTGCTGATGAGGCAACAACCTCGGTAGCTCCAGTTGTCGTGGTCCGGGTCAAGGGGCCAAGGCGTGTTGTGAAAGTCCGGGCCACGGGTAACTCTGTTATGTGCTCCAGATCGATTTTGCCGAGGTTATCTGCAACATAATTATGCTCCTTGCAGTCACGGATTTAAATACACACCTCGCGATCATTACATGAAATAGTCTTTGAATCACAGACTTTAATTGCGGAATTCTCGGTCTCAACTAATCTTCTAGATTTGTAAACTTCTATTGACATGAAGTATGAGCCACCACTGAAAAAAAAATCCTATAGAGAATTTTTATTCTTGCATGTCTCAAAAATAGAAGTTGAAAAATCAGTAACTTTCGGCTCATAGTAGTTATGTTAAGCTGGAAGAAAGGCCAACAGAAAACCGATTTCTAAACATAACCTTTTGAAATTCGGTTCAAAATATCAGCGTGAAAACTTTCCGCAATACCTCCCTATCTTTCCTTGTTCATAATTTTATCAATATTCTGTTTAATAAAATGATCATCAGTAGAATTAATTTAAATAAATTTTTGTGTGATTATTCTAATAATTAAATAGATACGGTATAGTTTTATTATTTATTAATTGTGGACATAAAACGAAAACATTTATTATATGTTGGGTGTGATAAAAGATAACGAGAATTTTAGTTTTTCTTAAATAAAAGATATTTATTAATCAGGATTAATTTTGTTTCTTTCAGAGTAGTCACCTTCACTTGAGGCAGCGCTTCTTCCATTCTTCGAAACATTTTCCGGTATAACATTCAGCTCCTTCAGCGACTGGTTTTATCTCGTGAATTGGGTGCAAGAAATAGTCCTTTTAAGGTTCTCTTCAGCCTTGGAGATAAAAAAAACCTGCGGCTTTTTGTTTTTTCACTTATAACATTTTACAAATAAGGACCCGTGCTATGATGGACACCCAGCTAGTGTTTGTGCTAACCTGTCTTGCGCAAGCCTTTTCATCTCCTTATAACTATCACAATCCACATCCTCCCTAATCTGCTTAGCGTAATCCATCCTTGCCTCCCTCTTTTGTTTTTCCACCACACACTTCACTCTAATGCTAATTTTACAGGACCCTCGTGTCTTAAAACGTGGTCTATTAATCTATCCCTTCTCTTAGCCAAAATCCTCCAGATTGTATGCTTTTTTTTAGAACTTCCTAGTTTGTGATTCTATCCACCCATCTGATTTTCAGCATTCGCTTATAGCACCACATTTCAAAGGCTTCTATTCTTTTCCTTTCCCAACTCCTATCGTCCACGTTTCGCACCCATATAACGCCACGCTTCATACAAACATTTTTAGCAACGATTTATTAATATTCACACTTATATTATCCTTAAGTAAATTTCTCTTCCTTGCCTTCCTTGCCTGTGCTATCCTACTCTTTATGTCTACTATACTTCTACCATCCCTAGTTATTTCGCTTCTCAAGTAGCAGAATTCTTTAAATACGTCAAAATATCCCTTCCCAATCTAACACCCTTTGTTATTCGAGTGTTCCCCAAACTACACTTCATAACAATAGTTTTCCCTCTATTAATCCTCATATTGAACTCTTTCTCCAGGACTCCGTTCATGCAATTTATTATGATTTCCAAGTCTTCTTCTCTGACTCCCTTAATACTACAATATCGTCTGCAAAGCGTACGTTTTTATTTCTTGTCCTTGCAATATGATTCCTTTTCCATATTCCGTTTTAATCTTCTTCATCGTTTGTTCTCTATATAAGCTGAACAGCATGGGTGACAGAATACAACCTTTGTCTTACTCCATTCTTGATTACGGCTTTCTTTTCTTGATCTTCTATTCTAATTACTGCTGCTTGTCGTCTGTACAGGTTATGGATAAGCCTCCTTTCTGGATGTTTTATTCCAGTGCTCTTCAAAATTCTTAATAGTGTCTTCCAGTTTACATAATTAAACGTCTTTTCTAAAACTACAAATGCCATAAACGTTGACCGGTAGCTATTATTTAATTAATGTAAATTGTTCTCATTATAAGAGGAAAAATCGTTCCTACTAATCTATAACTTAACAAAATAGCCAATATCAGTTAAAAAGCTGTCACGCTGGTTTAGTTGGTGCTTTCCTTTTTTTAATTTTGGAGTTATAAAGTCTGTCTTTACTGTAGCACTGCGATAAAGAACCACTTTTCAAAGAGTGCTCTGTTCGTTTCTTCAGTTTTATGGCTGAGATTCAATTGGAAGCTATTCGTCTCTCTTTGAAGTAATAATTTTTAATTTTTCAGCTCTTATAATATTTGAGGGTATAATATAATCTCATTGGATATTTTAAAGATATAAATTAAAAAGTAAATTGGTAATATCGGGAGGTCAAAATTTTCCACATTGCTGCAACCTCGTTCATCAGGATGTCATGGATGATTTGTGATTATCACCCAGCGTCACACACCAGCCAAAATATAAATTCTATTTCATTTTGAATAAATCCCAGGTCGTGTATATTGGAGGAGAGAGTACAAGCCTGTGACAAACACCGATCTTTGTCTCGGTGAAAGGCGTCCGATACACCGGAAAGGGGAATGGTTATTGCTCGCTAGCAGTTATAACGATATAGCACCATGATATTCGTCAATTTCGTGCCCGGAAACTGCGTCTCGCGCAATTAAAATATATCGTGTTTGCCGGATCACTCATTTCGATACTTCATATTGACCCGTTCCCATAGCAATTCAGCAGACCGTTTCCATAACAAGCTGGTGTTCTGTACATTGTGGCTTTACATTTTTTCTCATACTGAGGTTCACAATCACGACTTATATAACACCTGAGCCCTCGTGTGCGTTTACTGCAACTATAGACTAAACATCAATCATATTAAACACTTATTATCTATTTTTCTATTAAACATGTTATACAATCTTATTTATTCTTCCTAATCTATTTATATAATTCATAGACATTATTTTAGCTTCGTTTCTGTCGTAAATGACTTTCTTTTAGTTAAATTCTTCTCACTGTACATAATTCCAACATTATTCCATCCATCACATGTCCGTAATCTTTAGCATGTTTTGTTAAGGCCATATTCGTTTTCAACTTAGCATTTATGGTGATATATCCTATTTTTAATAGCATAGACAATCTTTACAATGTATTACATAAATTACATTTTTTCTTTTGAATTTATTAGCTTTATCTCTCATATATAAACAGATCACAGGTACTCAACAGGGTCAATTAATAATTTAAACACAACTTTTCCATGTCTTACGCTTGCCATCATCATTAGGTGTGCACCTGATGGCAGCGAAAGCCATGGAAACGTTGTGTTTAAATTCTCAATTGACCCGATTGGAAAGTCGAGAAACGTTTATGTATCATCTACACCGGGAAAGCCATCGTTTTCTTTACCTTTCATATTATGCAAAAAATTGCCTATCTTATTTATAGGTCTATAAGTAAATACAAAATCATTGAACCCATGTTGTTAAAAAAATTTATTCAGATAACTCTCAAAAATATCCTAGACTTATATATATATATATATATATAATTTTTTTGCAAGTTTTACCTTATCAAATATTTGAATTATTCTCACTTATATACATTAAACAATCATTATATAATGGCATTTTATTATTCCTTATTGTATTATCACTATTCATACTACCTAATCCATTTGTACAATCCATTATATATTTATTTTTACATTTTGTCCATAATTGTCCAGAAACCATGCAGAATACCATTAATTAATATCTATTTTAAACAATTTCTTCTTAACCTCATTTTTAAATATCATGTTCGTTATTTTCATATCTTTCTTTAAAATATTAAGATTTAATATTAATATTAAGATTTAATATTAATATTAAGATTAAGATTTAATATTAAGATTAAGATTTAATATTAATATTAAGATTTAATATAAATATGTTCAGGTTGCACACGAGTAATAGTTAATAATACTCTCCCAAGTTAATGGATTTTTATACCATTTCGTAAAAATCCTATTATTTTTCCTTAGTCAAGAAAATTAAGTCTCGCATTCTTCTCCCATTCACGCGTGAACGTTACATTAACATTTATATTCAAAGACACTTCAACTTCATCTCGATTCAATATCGTAAATATACCATCAACGTACTTCACTATTATCATAGGTTCAATTCCGGTTTCTAATATCGAATTTTCTAATACATAATCCATAAAATTCCGTGATGCACTGACCGATAGACAACCCCCATTAATTGCCTATAAAAGGAACCATGAATATGTGACACTATATTTTACACCCGCTAATAGTCGTCGTGGATTAACAAGGGCCGATGAATGTTCAACTCACAATATATAAGTTGAACGTCCAAAGCCACGATCTTCTTGGTGACATATTAAAAAAATGCCTGATGTTGTTCCCTTAAAAAGTTTAATAAGCGGAAAATTTTATATCTGATGTCCGGTAATTACATCGTTGTTTTCTCGAAACGTGGTAGTAATAAAGTTTCATCAACATCGCACCCTTATCCAAACTATCTAAGTACATTTTGACTATCGCATGGTAAATGTATTTAATTTTCCAAAAGATAATTTTCGAGGGAAAATGACTCTAATTACAGAGAAATGTGTCATCAAGTTTCCAGTCCAAATGTGAAGTCTTTGTAATGAAATGTAATTTTCACGAGATGATTTCGCAGAATGTTTACTTTAATATAATTTTTTTTAAATTATTGATTTTTCAATTATTAATTCTATCGTGTTTATTTATTTCATTGCATTTGAGGCATATGTACGGACGTAGAACAGGCGAGGTCATTGGCACAGAAACCGGTTCCTTTGGCCTCACTAATTACAGTGTTATGTATCCATAAATAAAGTAGTCATAAATAAATAAGAAATTCGTTTTAACTGCCCTACATAAGCGCAACATTTAGACATATTTATAACGTTGGCTATGTGTGAATTGGTTTGCATGACTAGCTGATTATTAGCAGTAAAGAAAGTATGTGTTGGTGTATAAAATTCAACTTAAATTTCAATGAATTTGAAAAGATCTGTTTTTTATCATTCCTATAAATCTGACAGTGATATTTTTACGCCCGCCTCGATGCAATTATCAACAAAGCTCTCTTTTTCATGGGGTTCGAAAATTGTGGCCTGCAATCAAGTAACCTATAATGAATAAGGTTCACATACCTTTATGACAATATATTGAGAAGAATGAATTTAATTTTTTTACAACATAATACATGGCGTCAATATTGCGCTTTATTTATGCCGGAATTCTTCATTTAAGTTATTTAGTCCTTCAGCTCTCTCCTGAAAATTCAACTGTGGGTTCTTGGAGCCAGATTAACAATTAAAGATGTCTAAATTAAGCCGTAATTTATTTTTAAACAGTCCAAATTGATTTAAACATAAGAATATGTAGTTCAACCACTATTTACAGTCTTTTATAAAATTAGATTGGTAAACAGTTTCTTTTGTGCCCAAACTGCGACGTCGATGAACGACAAATATTCGGTGAACAATTAAAAATGAAATCACTTCATTACTAAATAAAAAATAACTATCATGAAATAGAGGAAATATCTCCTAAAAAGTACAATAGTATTCAACCGAGTACTACAAAAAAATTAAGAAAATGCAGGGTGAGTAATTTAAAAGTTCCCTAAAACAATATCTGTCCTAGAATATGATTTATAGAATGAAATAATATTGCTAAATAATATTTTTGTATAGAATTTTTTTACATGAAGTAAATTATAAATGATATATTTTCTGTACATTTTTATAGTTAGTATTTGTACAATTCGTGGATATTATTGTCAGGAAAGTGAGCACTTGAGGCGGATGCGTGATGTGCGTGGCCGGATACGCTGGTGGCGCGTGCTGCGCGAACGTTGGGAAACTGCTCGGAATTTCACCCCTGCTTTGGGCGGCCTGGAGCCTGGAGAAAGTGCAAGCGCAAGGTCGCCTGTCGTGCTTGCGACACTCCGCAATTAACATTCACGGAGAAAAAGTATTGCATCCTCTTTCACTCGGTGCACAATATCTGCAAATACAACATATTAACTTGGCAACAGCGCAAAGTTAGCCGCAGCCAGGAATTTACAATTGATAATGAGCCCTCTGGCATTTAGTAGAAAAACCGCCGCAGTATTAGGGTGAATATAAAGGTAGACTTAAATTGTAATTTAAATTTATTTCGCAGAAAAATGAATTTAAAGTGAACCGTGTTGTTTCTGTAAGCCGGGTACGTGTACGAAGCTGTGCGAACCTGGTCATGGCCACAGAACATGAAACAATCCCGACTCCTGCAATATTAAGTGGGTAAAGGCCGAGTAAGATACGATATTCTTAGGAATCTAGACTACGTCGTCCGCATTGAATTTCATCTACCTTGCATGTTAACGAACAACGCCGCAACTTTAATTGAAGAATTGTTACATGAGAATGCATACAACCTGTTGGTGGAATTTTCCATGTTTCAAAGTAAGCGGCGTCAATGAGACATATGAATTCATGTATTTTTTACTTCAAGATGGTGGAGAAGGTGAAAATTTTTTGTTCAACAAAAGGGTCAATATATGTGTCAAATAAATATTTTCCGTGTTAATTCTTAGTATATTGTTTCACCCGACTTATTTTATTTATAATTTCAACCCCAGTCAGCATGGGAGAGAAATATTCCTAGGGGTGGGTGTGAAAGGGCGCTCTTTTTTGCATTTTAATAAACAATACCTTTTTATTTATAAAAGTGACGTTAAGTTCACATGACGCCAAACGTGTTAAAAGTTCTGCTAGTTGCAATGATTTTTTTTTCAGACTGTGTTCTGTGTAGGTTCTCTTTCATGCATAGTGCTACGGTATTAACTTATGTTTAAAGTATAATAAATAAACTGTGCTGTTTCTGTCGCTGGAGATTCCTGATCTGCGTATATATGAACGTAATCTAATACTTGGATATCGAATTGCCTAATGCTCCCACAGTGTAATCCAGTACAATATCGGGTATCATGAAATTTTTTGGGCCAGCGGACACCAGAGAATTCGGAGGACTCCTTAAAATAAGTTAATAATTCAAATATCGTTCTTCTTATAAGCTCATACAACAGAACAGCTTAATACATAAACGAAAGAAACGATAAGTTAGAAAAATTGGCAAGCGAAGGTTGGGGAGATGCAGTTACACTCCAATCAAAGATTTCTGAGTTAAAGCTTATAGATATCTGGATGTAGCAGGTCCAGAAATATATTTCGTGGCTCGATACTGTCTTATGTCGTATAAGCATGAGAGAATTTAATGTCTCTTTATTAAAAAGAACGGGAAGCTATGCTGTAAATGTATTTATTACTCACTTATCATGTGTAATGCATGCTGTGGAATTTCGACCTTCGCATTCTTTGCTCATAGAGAAGGCCGCACGTTCTCAAACTTAATATGAAGCACGTTCTATATAACAACAGAATGTTGTTAGCCTGTCTCAAGGAATGGAAACTGAAGTTCTTTCGCTGACGAATAAAGTACGGAAAAAAATCAATTCAAGATTTAGATTTATTAGTCATTCCATTAGTCCTTGGCTGAAGAAAAAGGATGCTTCCTTACATAAATTATAAATAATTCATACAAAGAAACAGAGTACTCAAATTTACTTGCCCTACATGACTAATTATGAAGTACAATATTTTCTACTAATTCAGCACATACTATGACTTCTTAAATGTTATAGCATGTAAAACGTTAATAAATTTCAAGTCTAAATTTGTTTGAAATCAAAATATTGGCCAATGAATGTTTCATCGTGCTTTATGACGACTTTCGGACAGTCATTGCAAGCTCACAGAGGTGCGGAGCTGTATTGAGAACTATTGTCCAGGGAAGGGGTGGAAATTCAACAAGTGCGAGACGTTGTTGATTTCAGAGATGTAACTGCTGAGCGTCCATCGTGAGAAGACGAATAATTTGAAAATTAGAATAAGATGTTATTGGCAGAATCGATGGCGAGCAAATAGAATTAAGAAGTGTTTGAATAAATGTTCGTGTTACGAAAATTTAAAGCAGTTAATACACTGAGTGATTAACGTTAATAAAAACAGTATAGTATTGATGCCTTATCGCGACGATGAGGTTTGCACTCCCCAATGATCCTTGGAGGATAGGGCCACACAAGCCACAGAGGTCGAAGGGTAGGGGACAGACTTAAGAGTAGACCACCGGGTGAAGGGCTAACGACCCCAACCCGTAAAAAATTAACTGTTACGAAAGCAAAACCAGGCCTCAAACGAAACTGGACGGTTCCAAGACGACAAAAAAAGCGAAGGAAACGGAATTGACTGCATTAGCGACGTGGAATGAGCGCACTCTAGCAAAACGAGAAGGGTATAGAAACCTGACAAATTACCCAAGAAAAATAATAGCATTGCAAGTGATTAGATGGAAAGAAACGGACGTATTACCATAAAATTGTTATACTCTATTTTACAGTGGTAGCAGCAACACATATACATTTGGCACTGGCTTCGCAAACAGCCTCGCAAATAATTTAATAGACTTGAAACATATAAATGAAAGTATGTGTGCACTAAGACGTAGGGCAAGATTTTTTTACACTCAACCTTTTAGGACGGGGTTGGTGTTTCAAATTAAAAGGGTAATTAAGAGATAATTGAAAATTTATTAAATAAATAACTTATCTAGGGAAAACACTATTGAGGGAAATATTTACAAAATTTTAAGTTCGGCGAAACAATCAGATCTAATACAATCTTAGTTAAAAACCAGGGCGATACCCTCCCTAAGACGTCAAGGATTGGGAAACCTGACAGCGTACCTCCTTTGTAGTATGGTGTCGTCTCTCCGCCAGTGTGTCGGTAGGGTGTCGTCTTCTTAGTCACAAGTCGCCCTCCATATACAGCCGGGACTTAGCGTCGTCCGTTTGTTTCATGTTCTGAGAAAAGAATGATAATACACCCCCACCCCATCATTGCCATGTAAAAAAAGCCACGAAATAGATCTTTAATCATCTATTTGTATTTAAACCACGAAACCCCATTGGCTGAGGTAACCACGTGGTGTTTCAAATTCCGTCGTCTTTGTGGGTCCCATTTTTCCCACGGCAGATTTTTGCGGAAATAACGCAGGTCATATTCGTACGTGACCAAAAGCCATTCCAGAGGATTATAGGCTGCTCCAGGTGCGCTATTCTGACGCCATCTCTAACTTTCCAATCCTCGCTAACTTTACATTAAACAAATAATCAGATATCCACTAGTCTGTGTCCACGCAGTGACGGAGGATACGAAAAATGCTTTCTACGACAAGATGGAAAAAACTATAAATAATATCCTACCATACGATGGAAAAATAGTATTCGGAGTTTTTAATGCCAAGATTGGCCGAGAAGAGATATTCAGGCCAACGATTGGACCCTCCATCCTCCATGAAGAAACTAACAATAATGGCAATCGCTTACCCGTGCTCGAAGGAATCTTAGTATTCACTCTTCAGTTAGCTTGATAATTCCAAGTGCAGGAAGCTCTCGACGTTCTCAGTTCCCAGAATTCGAACGAAAATTTCGCAGGCGTGCTAATATCCTGGAAATTGACATTTTTTCTGCCTCCTTCTTGACTATCTTAAAGTAAGGCCGCTGATGGCTGTTTTCTTAAGTTCACTTCACGAGTTCTTTACAGTGGCGTGGCAAGCTTGGAGTCAAGAATAACAATTGCAGAAAATATTTACTTAAAATAAAATAATAATTAAAACAGCCCACAATATTTTTGGCCTGTATACCTACAATACCATTAGATAATGATTATGACCTAACGTATAACAGATAAATTAGATCTATGTCGCCCTTACACAGTCTTACCATTATTCCATTACATACTGTTTGTAATTTTGCCAGGTTAACACTTGAACAGTAGTAAGGGGATTTTCTTGAATTGTATGTCGAGTGCCGTTGCCCGATTCAAATCTTAATACTGTTTTAAGGAATAATTACGCATATCTTACAACAGTTGATTTACAATGCGTAAGTGGTAACATAGAAGCAAAATACTGCTTCTACTAAACTTATCTTTTAAAATACACTGAGTTCAAAATGAAATGAAACCAGCTCTAGAAATCAGTATTATGATATTCGTAACTTCCGCAAAAACTAGTCAAGAGAAAGCGAGGGCAGGATTCTGTCCTTTTCATGTCACTGAACATTCACTAGCAGGAAGACAAGAAGCTCGTAAGTGCTACAACAAGTCCATTGCAGCAACTGGTGAAGTCGTAATGAGGTGCAGTGATCCTTGAAGAAGAGCCGCAGGTGAATGAGAGACTTGGGTCGCCTCTCACTTCATTCAGTGTGCCTCTTGACACTACACTCCTGTCAACCTGCATCGCCAATGTTTATATTTGGAAGAAAATCAATAAACAATTATTCATAATGATATCAGTTTCTGCTTTTTGTCTAGCGGATTAAGGTAACTGCATTCGAATATTAGAGAAGTAGCAATACCTTTCTTATTAAGTTTAAAAAATTTCAGTATACTATGTACATTTAAATTTTGAATCATCCAACGATAGCAGCAAGGATTGCATAAATTTTGTTTAACATATATCTTATTACTTAATTTCGTCTGTATATTATGAACTTCGTATCGAGTTTCCCGGATGGAGTTCCGATAAATATTTATCAAATTACATTAATAATATAAAATTTGTAATGAATACACAACTTTAAAAATCTATATTTTTTAAATTTTAAGGGTATCTAAAAATTACAAACAGACCATTTTAAATTCTATCTAAATTTCACAATTACATGTTGAATTTAGAACCAATTTCCAAACATTATAGACAAAAAGTTGTGTAGTTTATTTTTTCTAAAATTTTCAAAGTAAATTTTATATTATTAAATATTATAGTAATTTCATTAATTTAATAAAACTGTTTCTGAATTGGGTGGTCACAGATAATTTTATTAAACCGACTGTGATTACAGAAATAAAATTATTGCTTAGTCATGGGACAAAAATCGAATGTTGCCGTAATCATCTTCTTAAGAATTTTAATTAGTTTTACAGTCCACTTTCTTCTGAATGAAAATAATTAATATATATCTCGACATATTTATATGATACAATGATATTAGATTTTTGGGTATGTTTGTATTTTAAATTTTTTCTTTCTGTTTTGACGATATGTGTCTTATATCTCGTTTGGTATTTTTGTTAGTATAGTTTATGTAAGTATATGAATACGGCGTATTGTCGGCGACTCATAGATGACTATAAATTGGAAGTCTGTCCGCTCGAGAGCATATCAGGAGAAAGCCGGACATAGTTCCATCTAGTTACGCAACGGCTGGCGTAATTTTTCCGCGGCGTTAATAACAGCGGAGTGGACGTGGACGTGGTCGTAGTCGTGTGTCTGCGTAGTTTCCAGGACTTCCAGGGCAACCTCGCCCCAGGCCCTTAGAAAGCTGTTCTCGCGTTTCCGAGTCGCCCATTTATTGCGAGCCGTGTTATCATGATTACACAGGCCAAGCGCATATCGTTTACAGCAAGTCTTTACTCGCAGACGAACTGTATTACGACCTAATAGAGTCCAGCCAAGTGGAATTATTACTTACAGCATAAGATGATTGTGGGAGTTTCTCTCAAAGGCATTTCTCTGCGGGGCTCACCTGACTCGTACTCTCTCTGTTGTTTTTTCAAAGTTTTCCCATGCCGAAGAGGTGTATGTATTGGGGCCATTTTGAAGAAGGTTAAGGAATTCTGCTACTTGGGCAGCATAATAACTAGGGATGGTAGAAGTATAGAAGTCATAAAGAGTAGGATAGCACAGGCAAGGGAGGCTTTCACAAAAAAAGAGAAATATACTTCCGGATAATATACGTATGATTTAAAGAAATTATTATTAAAATTTTCCTATGGAGTGTGGCGTTATATGGGTGCGAAACGTGCACTATAGGAAATATGGGAAAGGAATTATACTGCAAGGAGAAGAAATAAAAACCCTACGCTTTTCCGATGATATTGTAGACAGCATAGGAGAGACAGAGTGGAAGGCGAATATTCTCAATCCATCTATTGTTGTAGTAGGATTCGCGCAGTAATTAAGAGCTAACTCCCAGAACAATAAACTTCTTCGGATCGTCTATACGATTAATTGTCGCGTCAGGTAAATTTTATTTTAATACGCTCGCTTCCATAATCATCATAGGAGATACGTTCGCTTTGTCATAGAACGTATCCGCCTTTTGCCCTACAAGATTCCTAATTGTGTGTAACCCTAAAATATTAAATTGCATATTTTTATTGGCTCCGAAACGTATGATAGCGGGACTCGTTCAAAACCAACTGCGAGTTATAAGGTTTGACCTGAAGAGGTCATAAATAGATTATACCAATTTTTTATGTATTCAATGAATTCAACTTCTTTGCCTGTTGTTTCGTTTTCAGGGTAAAATAAAAGGAACTATTTCCGCACAAACGAAGTCGAATATGTTTTGTCGCATCAACAATCTAGTCACAGAGAAGCTTATTTTACGGAGTCTCTAGAATACAAATAGGCCCATGCTTTTAAACGTCTCACTAACTTTCCACTGAAAATGTTTACTACTTACTAACTGTTTACTAACGCTTCGACTGACCATGCATTCAGTTGTTAAAATCAAGGCCACATTCCTGTTATAAAACATTTTTCATAACTAATAGATTATACGTTGTTTACGACAAATGCGTTTAAACTTTTCAATAATAATCTAGGTTAGTGAAGACGAATTCATTAGTATGTGACTCTAGTTGTATATTACGAGTACTAAATATAGTTGCTTCTGTCTAGACAGAAAAATGATTAAATTATACCGTGCTCTTAAAAGATCCCGTAATGAATCATTCAATGACCTGCAATTTTTAAAATCAATGTTAATGTCAACTAAATAACGAAAATGTACCAGATTTTAATTAAATCTTCACTTCTGAAATTTTCAAAAATATATATATCTTCATCTAATTAAAATTATAATATTAATAAAACATTTATTATGGTTCGACCAAAATACTATATTACTAAAAAAAGCTGAGAAAATTTTAGTGCTGTTTATTTAACTGTTTACGAGAAATAGGTACCTTATTATCACCATTTTAACATTGTCAAAATAGTGCCTTAACGACCATCCTCAAGGGTAACGTATCTCTTATCAAATAAGGATATTTATACTTCTAATAAACCATTAATGAACCATTATACTAATATTTTGAAAAACTGTTTGTCTATATTACATTTTCGTAAAGTGTAAAAAAATTATCATTTCAAAAGCTTAGGTTTTACATATTTTCAATGATTTTGCATACATGAAAAATTTATTACTAGCAATACTCATTCAATTTTATGATTGACTGTATTTGATTAAATAATTATAGCGTGTTCAACTCTGTTCTTCGAATTCAAAGGATGTTCCCATACATATAAATTTAACTTATAAGTTTTGTAAAATCTCTTACTTAAGTTTTAATTAATTAACTTTTGGTATTTAATTTCTAAGGCAATTTTATGTACGTAACTAGAAGAATATTCCATAAAATTTGAAAATAAAAAATGTTCAGATATTTCTGAATAAAAATGCATTCATGTTTGACATTTTTAATTAATTTTTTTTAAATTTTACCTTTCAAATTTACAACTAATCATATTGCAGTTATTCAACCAATCGTGTAGTTATGGTACTTTTTTCTTGAGCCTTTGTTTTAAAATAGACTAATTTCCTTCAGCAGGTTTCGACCTCTTCGCTTGTGCGACACTCACGTCTAATTTTCATCAATTCCAGTTCAAATCACACGAGATGAGGTTAAAAATTTATGAACAAAACGTTGCGTACAAACCACTGTTAAATGTACGATTGATATAATTTTTTTCTGACTTATAAACGGTTGTTCTATTTATTTTGTTAAATTTTAAAACAGTCCATTATTCCAGGAATTGGCAACGTGGGACCCGCGAGACAATTTTTAAGTCCCCTTATTCAAATATATAATTTTTAAAAACTATTAAAAATTTGAATAATTGTACAATTAATAAAAATGATCAAACAAATGATAGTATATTCTTTAATTTGCGCCATTAAAAGTATTTGGAACTGTTAGTATAAAACCGTTTATATATTTCAAAATTTTATTTTCGTCGTAGAATTAAATGTCATTAGTAACGTTCTTTTGATTTTAAAGTAAATATGAGACATTAGGTACTTTTTATCGATTGTACCAAGGAGAGTTGGACCCTTATGATGTACCTACTCGCGTATATAATATTAAAAATTAACTATGTTCTTCCATAATACGTAGAACACACAGTCGAAATATTGTGATTGCAAGTTACATTATCCTGGGGTATGTTTAAGAAAATATTAAACTTTTAGGAAAATTGCCTGCAATTACAAGAGTCGGTTCACCTGCGATGAAAGAAATTAATAAAGGATTAATTTAGCTATGTTAAAAAAATCCAAAATTTTCATCTTATCACGGCAGAATTCACCAAAAAAATGTTATGCTGATAATTTAAATTACTTTTACAAGAAGCTGACGCATAATTTGATGATCTTCTCACACACGTATAAGTGAAGTGACTGGGTAACGGAAACGTACCTGAGCGGCTTTAAATTTATTTCTTCAGGTTAAATAACTCTTTACATTCAGGAATGATAATTGCTTTGAATATGAACAAAAATTCATTGGTTGACTGATGCTGGCTTTCCAACATATTTAACATAACAGCTGTATTTGAAACCAAGATACTGCTTAGAAGAGCAGTAAATTATTTTAAAGATAAGTTAGCGCTATGGAAAACTAGTGTGGAGAAAGACAATTTTTCGCATTTTCCAAATTTAGAAATCGTAATTGAAAGTCTTTTCGACGAATAAGCTGCAACCCATCAATTTGTCAGTCATTCTCGCATTATTTCTACGTGGTATCTCTTTCTCATCCTTAATCTATCGTTTTTTTAAGCATACAGGGATTTTTCCCAGACTGTGAATCATATGTTTGGTTAAAACGGCTTCCAGAGCTACTGAGTGTGTACGGATTACGCACACACAAAGATGCATACATAAATAAAGGTAAATAAAAGAAACAGAATAAATTATATTAATGTTTATTATGACAAATATGAAAAATACACGTTTGAAATGAAGGATAACATGAGTCATAACAAGAAATATTTACAATAGCAATACAAAATGCTCACTATTTTCGCTTGAATACAAAAGAAAGGTATTCCCTGTCACTTGTGTTGCGATTTAAAAAATGTCTATTTATATTTGATATCTATTATAATTTGAAACGCCCGTTAGAGATAACACAATAAGAGCATATAATAGATTAGTGTTTGAGGTCCATGTGTTCATAGTCGAGATGGAATTTGATCATGCAAGGATTTTAAATTTAAAGCAAACAAAGATTTACTTTACGGCACGAAACTCCGCCTTTGGAAAGATCTAACGGAAGATAGCTCAGCGTGTGAAACGGGACAGTAAAATATGACACCTAAAGAAAACAGCCTTTTCTTTGAGAAACAATGAGCTTTCTTGGCGAGTCTCTTACACAATGTAGCTTTCATACGCGGTGGTCGGCTAAACGCATGGTTGCACGACATGGAAAGTTCCGGACAACACGACCACAAACGCATGCTCAAATTATCGCATTCAGTAACGCGTGCACCAAGAGAAAGGACATACGTGCCCAGATTTCAAGCATTCCGATCAATGACACTGACATAACGCCGAGCAGAGAGACATGTCGACAGAAGAAGCGAAGGAGGACAACCCACCATCACGTTACACGTGATCAATGAAGGGTTTTTTTTATTAGAAAAGTGTTAGTCTTACGCTTTGGTTTACGGGGAATGAGTAATAAAACATATAATGTCGGGCAGAACGAAATATTTGAGAAAATTTCGTACATATAGAAGGGGTTACTTGTAATACTTTTGTGTAAAGAGTAATCTGTCAACACACGCGAAACACATTTCATTACATAATAAGGAGTCTATCGCACAATTTTCCTCGTTATAAGTCAGTTCTGCGCGAGAGACAGTTTGTAAGTCTTTATCGAGGGACTGAAGATCCGGTCCAGATGAACTGTTTTCGAGATCTCCACTAAACTTCAGCAGAAGGCACTGAAACAAAAAAACCAAAAATATATGAGAAATTATTACTTGCTCAAATAAGAAATTAATTACAAATATTTAGTGGCTTTAATTTTTATATGGCTCTAATAAACTTAAGTCACGATTAAAAATAATCAGTGATAGCTGAAATCCCGCCCTCTAGCGGCAACACTGTCAGATGATCATAATAATTTGGCCACACAGTGCATAATAAATTGTAGGACGTTAATTATTTAATTTATTATATTGAAATAAACTGAATGATGTAATATTCCGTGAAAGATAAATTTATATTTATAAAGCAATACATCATCATTAATCGAAAACCATTCAGTACTGACCTTTAGAATAGACGTATTAAAAATTATAATTACATTTAGCTGTTCGTAAAAAATGATATATCATATTCCAGTTTCTTTCAGGGATCAGAACAAATTTTATTTAATCCACAAGCACTCAGTACTGAATAAATTACTTTTGCATGTCTCATTTACTACTGCCGTGTTATATATTTTTATTTTAGCGCCTTTTGATCACGAAAATTGCCAGAATTATTTGCATAATTATCAATAATTTGATTTTATAATATTTGCTCTGTTAGATAACCTTCAAATGAAAATTTAAAGGTAATATACAGCGCATTGTAGCGTTTGTCTGGAAACAATTTAATATTTAATTAATGAAGCTGTAGCTCAAAGATACAGGATTATTAAATATTTTTGAAAATTAAAGTTTCCGCCTCTTCTTTTTCAACAAGCTTGGATATTAAACTGTAAGAATAACACGCCACACAAAATTTTGCTATAGCTCTAGCAATATGCTTTACTAGGAACTCCGGTGAACGTTTGCGAAAAACGTTCCTAATAATTCATAAACGTTTTATAACGCTTGGAAACATGCGAACGATTGTTCGTCGTGCGGGCTTGGCGTGGAGGAGACTAATTAGGCGTTTCACCTCCCACTGCATGGCAGAAGAAAAAGCTTGAAAGAATTGGGTTATATAAGAGGGTTCTAATATTGATCCTGGAATTCTTAAGAATGCAAAGAAGTGGAATTATGGAAGCAATTACTTCCAGGTGTATTATCCAACTTTCACTTTCTTTGGTTTCTCTGAATCTTGTATTGACGATAAAAGCTATTGAATAGTAGAATTGCTAGTTAACTCAACGGCATTTAATGTTCAAGAAGTTTGCAGATGTACACCGTATCTCTCTGAAAAATTATTACTTTTGGTTTTATCTATTTGTGGCTTGCCAATTGGCAGACAATCTTTTACTGCCAGAATGGTACAAAGCAATAAAAACACTCTGAATTTGACAGTTATATCCGATATATAATTATACAAACAGTGCCGAAGAATTATTAGAAGGCATTACTAATAATATATTTGCATTTAATTAAAGCTCCTCTGTGGGTAGATGGAATCTTTTTAAAGTAATTACACTTGAAAACTGCGTGTTTACATGAGACACGCAGTTGCCCTGTGGCTAAGATTTCACTACTTAATAACTGCGTTGGTTCAAGCACTTCTTGAGGTAATTCTGCAACGCTAAGTTTCAGCAAAGATACAATTACCCGTGGGAGAATGTCTCAGGACTTTCACCCAAGTTCCCAGCAATGAACACAATCCTACAATTCGGGAAATGCACTCACAAAGGCGCTGGGAAAAGCTCAATGCCACTGTCCGCTGTGTCAAAGACATCCAATCACAAAGATCCGCGAAAGTTAAGACTTTCATACAAATTATTTGTAACGCGCTGATTTCTTTTTTATGTTTGGAAGTACATTGGAAGTTTATATTTTATTATTCCCTAATAGAGAGTTATTACGGAAGTTTTCTGCAGCTGTTAATTCGGTAAAATTTTCATTGAATTCGTCCACTTCAAAATAATGTTTCATTTTGTGACTTATTACTTCAAGTCACAGCTAAATAAGTAAACACGTCGCTGTCCTATTTTCATTTCAACTGGTTGTTTATTTTTGAGAACCAACGTAATTATTAAAAATCTTAATTTTTTTGGGATACATTTGGGTGATTCTGAAACAGACAACTCCCATTTAATAGCATAGGAAGGGAAATGAGAAGGGGAGATTGGCCCACGACCTATAATTTAAGGAACCTACCCCGTTATTCACCTAACAAAATGCTGGGAAGACGCTACAAAACCTGCATCCGGTAGGCCAGGCTTTTGGTTACTATTCATACGCCCTTCAGATTTACGGGAGAGGAGGTTTCTGTAGGGTCGCAGCATTCCCTTCTCCGTGCCTTCACAACTTTTAAGAGACAGCTGACCGACTGATCCCCGGATGGTAGAGCAAGGCAGCTTAAGGGCCCCGGACTATAGTTTATGATTGGTTCTATACTGCTTTAAAACAAGTACGCAATAATATGACTGTTAGTTCTCAAAATCTCAGTATTGCAATCTTATTCGTTCAGTTTAGTAAATAGGATCGTGGAAAGGGTTTGTACTATTTGAAATTGTAGATAGATTCTGAAAGTGATTATATCATACAATTGTCGTTAATGTCATTTTGTAAACGAAATGGAAGTACCTTATCTTTAATTCTATCGATGTGCTACAACTATCTGTTACAACATGCTCAAGTTAGACTCACTGTCTGTTTTAACGTTTCAATTAGAAGGTAAATGATAAAATTTAATTAAATTATATAGTGTGTCCATAAAAGAATATTCTAGTTATAAATTCAATTGTTATCAGTTGTATATACGTTATAGAATGCTATTTCAATAAAACAATTAAAGAGTTTTAGATAAAAACGTGTACGAGTAAGGAAAACATTTTTCGCGCCGTGGAACGTATATTTTGTGGCAGTTAATAGATAACCAAGATACGAGAGTGATGTGACATACCTGCGGCATCAGAAGTTGATGTTGTGTCCCCTGAGAAAGGCGCTGATCTGCCCTTGCGACAAAGACTCCCTTTGAGCGGTGGCTCCTGCCGCGGAGGGTGAGATGTAGTAGAACTGCTGAGGCACCTGTTGGTACCTGGTCGTCGCTGGCGCCTGCGTCGTCACTTCGTACCGATGTCCTTGTGCCCGTTGCTGTTGCTGCAAGTGTTGCTGTTGAGCGAACACCTGTGGCGACTGTTGTAGGAGAGTGGCTTGCTGGTTGTAGTAAGGATTGTGGACGTACGGCTGGATCCTGGCCCTGAGGTTTACCTCAGCGCCTTGGGTCTGCGGCAGCGTCTGGTAGAGCACGGTGTTGTATTGTCCTGACTGGGGGTCGAACACCAACTCGGACGTGTATATAGGGTCAGATGACCCGGTCTGTTTCCGCGCTTGCTGTATGTCTGCTTGAGGCTGAGGACGAACCACGGGCAGCTGTGCGTGACGCACAGGTTCGATGCGTTGGGAAACAAGTGACGGCCTGGGAGACGGCGTGGTGACAACGTTGTTCTCTAACTGGAATTTACGAAGTTCCTCGTCGAAGTCGACCTCTTGAGAAGCGTATGGAGAGGCGGTAGTGCTGGAAACTGGTTGGTAGAGAGTGGTGCTCTTGCCGTAGACAGTTGTTGAAGGTCTGGGTGTGACAGCTGATAGTAGTTGGGGTCTGTAAGTAGTTGCGGGCAGTTGTGTGCGGACAGTGGGCGAGACCAATTGAGGTCGGGGAGTGATTCTAATGGCAGGACTGGTCCTGTAGACAGGTGTAGAGTCTTGCACGGTCGAGCTTGCGCCGTAACTGTGATACAGAGAGTTGGTGCTTGGGTCGTACTGAGCCCTAGGTGGAGAGGGAGATGGGGTAAAAAGCTGCTGGGGTTCGTCGTCGACTTCGTCTTCTTGCTGTCTGCTGCTGTAGTCGTTCTGGAAAACGGTGGTGGGTCTTCCTGCCGGTCTCAAGGGTCTCAATGGCCTCAACGGTCCCTTGGGAACGTTTTCCTCACCACTGGCATCTTCGGGCTCTTCTTGCTGCTGCTCCTCAGGTGGGGCGTTGGGATCGCACGGATTGCCTGACACATAGGTGAATTCTCGTTTGTTACCGTCAGGGTCGACATAGCCGTATTTACCCCTCACGACGCAGTCGGTTCCACGAGTTTCCTCTTTGAAGGTGCCGTCTGCGGACTCGTAGCCGAAGGTGAAGGATCCGTCGTCGTTGACCTTGTTGTAGTTGCGGATGGTCTGAACTGGCGGCTGTTTGGAAGATTCTCTGGTCCTCGGAGCAGGTGCCGCATGAAGAGCCCTGGAGGAGGCGCCGCGATACTGTGGCGCTGGCGTCGCGTCTGTCTGACCTCGGGTGCTTTGGCGTCCGTACACGCCGTTGTAGGCGTCGCTGGAGATCAGCACGACGCCGGCGGGCTCCGTCTCGACTTCATCACGTGGTTGAGCCGCGTAATACTGGACCTGTTGGCTACGAACATCTTGGTCTTCGTCTTCCGTGCGCGTCTTATATCTCACTCTTCGGGCGTCGCTAGCTACGGCGCTGATACACAGCGTCAATGCTAGGATTGCCAGCAGCTTCTGTAACAATTGTATTTGCTGTTAGACGAATGGAGAAAAAAATTAATTTATCAAAATCTTTAATTCTTTTTTATGGAACGCCGATACTACGGATAAGTTCTATGGTACTTTTCACCAGAACGTGTACGATGCGTTCTGGATTAAAAGAAGCTTAGACGTGCAGAATAACGTAAATGGAAAATTGGTTACTTATTTATATTCCTCATTTTGGTTTCACATTTATAAGATCATTTAATAATAATAAATCATTGAACGGACGAATTTCACGACACTAGAATTGATCATTCATTGTGTAAAAGTGTAAATCGGCACTGCTTCTGCAATTCCAGCATCAGTCATTAGGTGGGAAGTGGAACGAAGTAACGCCATTGTTTGCATTCGTCTGTTATAACTGCAGGCTCTGTATTGCTGCCTGTATTCACCGCTATGTGATTGCAGCTGTGTGTGAGAGTAAATAAATATCTCGCTCCACATTTGCAAGTCATCGCATTGTTCATGCGTCCTAGTTGCCTCGGCCAAAACAAGACTATTCAAGGTCGGCCGCATGCCTTAACATACTGCGTCATGTGAGTCTGAATGGAGCTACTGATGGATTCGGGGTATGTATCACGGACAAACCAACTCTCACTTCAGTAATCTAGTAGCGCGCCAACTTTGGGATAATCCATTCGCGTCACCTCTCTGACCGCTAAAAGCACTTACCACAAAAAAAGCTAAGGCGTGAAGGATCTCAAAGCTTTCTCTCCCATGCAAAGGTTCTGTCCTGCGCTAATTCCATTTCTCAATTTACGGTGATCAAAAATACATTGTATGCTTATAAAGTAATAAGATTTCAGGTTTCATAAAAAGTAAATGTTTCGGATATAATTAAAATGAATGAAAAGTGTTGCTTAAACCTATTTATGTATTGGGTGAAGTGTTCTCCAGAGACAACAGCTGAAACGTTCAAGCAAGCAAACGTCGTCACCCCGCTGGAATCCCAAAACACTTCATCCACCATTACGCGAGGAAAACCTACGCATTGTTCTAAGTTGTACTACACCGAATAATAACCAAGTAACTAATGATTCACTATTCAATTGAATTCTCGTTTAAGTAATTGACAAATAAAATTTCAACTGGGTAGAATACTTGAAGCGAGAAAACTGATTATTAACAAAGTATACGAATGTAAGCGCAATTTGTAAACTTTTCTTCAAGGTTGTAGTCGATACGTTTTGAATCTCAGAACAACCGAGATAGTAAAAATATATTATTCGACCATAATAAAAATAAACATATTTAAAACTGTAGACAAATTAAGTATGAATAGAATGTTAGTAGCAAATAGTGTTTGGCTAAACTTAGAATATTGAAAATATATTTCGCAACCCCGAATTGATTATTGAAACTTAAGTAATACAGTCCCAAAATAAGTAAATCATGAAATATTTCCGTAATTCTGCTGATCATTTCATTTTATATAAGAGATCGTAATGACATAGTATATGTTCTCTTATACTTCCTATCTCCTCAATGAGCTATGATTTGTACTCAAATTAAAAGAATAGCCTACTATTATTATTAAAATGATTAAAATCTCGACCGAAATTTTAATCGAACCCGTTGCCTTTGTTTTCCGGGACGATTCTTCCTATAATCAGTTATCTCAGTCGACTTCCAGCCCGATCAGGGTCTCCCAGTCCTATAAACTTGATATCAGGACCAGCCAAAAATTTTACGAATCCAATTTCTTCAAGGCGTGTACCTTTCCAAAATTATCGTTAATATTTACAAGTAAGAATATCAAATTTTCTTTAAAATCCCACGGAATATTTTTAAAGAAACTTTAAAGTCATTTTTCAAGTTACATTTTTTTCATTTCTTGAAGAATTTTTCCCGGAGTGTGAGAGTACATGAAGGAACATAAGAGTCAATCATGTTTAGATTCCTGAATTTTGACATTATTTGCACCGCATGGATATCTGAGCTTAATTAGCCTGTAAGTGTACCAATGTGCAATTGGATTTAATTACACACAATCATATGAATTTTTAGAGTTGAACTTCAATGCATTGGAAAAATGTAATATGAATATAAACAGTATATTTAGAAGGATGTTAATGAATTTTTAATTATTACGATAAGTAATTGTAATTTATGTACATGAAAGCTGACAGGAATTATTATTGGTTATAGTTCATAAAGAATTTCTTGAACGTAAAAGTGAATTGAGGTTAAAAATTTGAAAAATTGTCAGTAAACACTCAAATAAATGATCGTGTTTTTTTGGCATTGTTGTTCAAATGTGGGTGCTAACCTCTCGAATGTAACAGCTTTTATAATAAACTAAAAAAATTAATATCCGACTGCTTCATGGGAATAATTGATTTAATTAAGGAGCTGTATTCTATTGTGGAGGTCGGTGTCGAGAGAATAGGACGCAAGGTTGTAGGAATATTTGGACGCTTGTTGAAGTAATGGAAAGCAATAAATTATTGTTGCAAAAGTCCGTGGGCCAGCGGTGATGCAACTGAGGGCGGGTCACAGGTACCACCTTGAACCACTCCTCGCCACTCTCAGCCTCAAGGGTATGCGTGCGTTCCGTTCAGCAGACAACTTTCTACCAGCTGCCTGGTGCAGATATCGCTATAGGAAAGCGGAAAGTAGGAGACAGTATTCATCCATTGGGCTCTTATCTGAAGGGAATCTTCATCCTACGTAACAGAATCTTCTCGATGAGAGCCAATGCTTTGCAACGTGGGGTCAGTGACTGGAATGCCAGAGCTTCACCTCATCGCAAGCGGCTTCATGAGTAAGGCTCACGAAAATAATTTCACTAGCATTTACAAATCTACGTGGAGAGACACTCACCCTCGTAGCATAGTAATATATTATGCAATACATCCCTATATTTCTATCTTGATTTCATGATCTCCCCGTGAATGCTCATGGTAAAAATTATACATGAAAATTACATTATTTTTTACCAAAAAAAAGTCTGAAAGTTATGTTTGAAGCTGGATTCTCATGACAAGTATAAAAAGTCCTCGCCTTTGTTTAAATATTATGCCCTGAATCTACGAAAAACAGGTGAATCATTGAAGACAGGTCTGAAATGAGTTCTGATTCATGAAACCGTTCCAACTCATTTCAAGAAACATGTTTATACAGTGTGTATGCCTCCGTATCATGTATCAGGTTCATGAAAAATTATCTCCAGTATGAAACGGGCGTAAGGTTGTGGCTGAAAACTAATTAAAACGTCCTGAAAAGATCGTAATTTCAGATTCCCACAAATCGAACGGCAATTATTTAATTGGTTTTTCAAGTATTTCCTAGCTGGGACACTTTTTCAGATAATGTTTCTTGAATTTGTAATGTACGTTCCATAAAATTTCATGTATTTGTATTATATATGTCATGTTTATATATCCTAATTTTCTTTGTATTTCTAGATATAAGTTATAGTAATTTATTGTTGCACATTTAAACGTTTCAATGAAAACAATGAAATGTCGAGATGTGCTACATTTTTTGGATTAAATTTAATTTTATTTCTGACTAACTAGACTATTTACCCATTTACTTTTACATAGGTTTCTGAGGCCATATAAGAATGACCAAAAATAATTTATTCTATTTGTTGTCATCTCGAGAATAAAGAAATTAAGAAGTAAGTTATGCTGATTACATAAAATATTCGATTCATCAATCTTAAATTTTAAATGGCTTAATCACCATTTTTAAAATTTTAACATTATATTAATCTATAGTGAGTTATTTTCTATGAAATGGTCTACAAATAAGGACGTCAGAAATTCAAATGGTCATGTCGGCAACTAAGCTTGAAATGTTGGTGCTCGGCTGTAGCAGTCGCGCTCATTAGTGTTTGATAAAGCAACATGCAGATATTCACTATTCAACTAGGGGTAGTAATCATAAAACACTATAATCAAATTGCGTGTTCGAAGCGTTATACGATTGTAGCGAAAATTAGCAAGGTTTTATTACAGGACGGTGCCTCATGTCACACAGCGTGCTAGAGTATCGAATTGTTAGGAGAAAAAAAATTGATGAAAGCGTGATTTCAAGAAATAGTGATAATATCTGGTCTTTCAGGACTTTAATAAGCCACGAACGATTTGAAGCCTTCAACAGTAAAGTTTACACACCATCGCCAATATGCGACATGCGGTATGTGGAAAGACTGGCTATAAATTGGTTCTGCAAAGTTCGTTCAACAAAACAGAGAAAAGGAGGACAACACATTGCTTATTGATATGTAAAGAAATATTGATTAATACGTATCGTTTTTTAAGGTTATGATACTATATTAAGTCAGTCGGGCCTGAAATAGATAGTTTTATCTTAATCTTCAGCACGTTATATGAGCATTCATATCCAATATGTTTTCTTATTCATGGAAAAGAGATGTGGTGTTCGTTGGTTACACCATCAAAATATTGTTGTACAATCAAACAAACAATAATAATAATAATGTATTTAATTTGAATAGAACTATAACTCAAATTAAGTTATAGTGGAAAACATATACATTTACGATATCAATTTAATCATTAGCTCAGTCGGTAAAAGCAAAAATAATAATCTACGCAGCTTCTTAAATGGCTGCTCCCGGGAACGCGGGTGACGAACGATATAGTTGAAAATTAAATTCGCGAATCAGACGAGAATGGTTTGTGTGGAAAAACCGAGGTAAATTGCCGTTACCGGATGTTAACGCCTGATGACGTCGTTCTTCGTTTTTGTTCGTATGCCGGTTTGTCCTTTCCTGGGTCACGTCTTCTTCATATTAAGATTCTCTAGCGCCTCTCCTTCAGATCAAATGTTGTCTTTTTATTTTCTGTACTCCCACAAAATGAATCTCCTTTCTTAAATGTGCAGAAACTAAATTTTATACATGTCGCCTTGTTCTGCCACTGCTTCGTCTCTCCCTAGCGTCTCTCCTCCGGCAGCCTCTCTGCAACAACTGTCCAATCTAATCTCCTCCAGGCCATCAACAATGTTGCAGCCAACAATGTTGCAGACGGTGACGTTTTCCCGCCGACATTTCCCGCCTACTCGGCCCCACCAAACCATTCTCGTCTTCCGTCCTGTATACGTAAATAACAAAAACTAAATTATTTTTGCTTTACCCGACTGTAAGGGTCATGAATCACCACAGAGAGCATCGACTGTTACCAGGGAATCGTTGTGAATCATCGACGTCAATGGTGTGTGTGAAGCCGGATTGGCAGATGTTAATGTTCCCGGCACGAGCATCCCTTTAGCATAAAATTGATTAGGTGCTCTATTATGGGCCGTTCGTGTGTGCAGCGTGGTACGTGATCCGGGAAACGGCGACCTTGTGAAGATTTAGCTGCGGACATCAGTGATGGAAAGTTGCGCACCTGATTGGAGAGGGCAGTTCTCCTTGTTACGTGCGCTCGCATTCCTCTCTGACACACCTTCAAGGTGACTTTCCACGGACGACGTAAACACGCTCCATAGGTCCACGCTGCCCTACATCCGCCCGCTGGGAAAGTGACTGCCCCGACAGGAAGCTCAGGCCCACAGGAAATTTATTCACTACCTAAGAGGCCAGGTGAAGCCTTGGACGTGGTTATAATAAACGAAGGTGATCAGGTTTCCGCGGAGGAAATAGGAAAGTATAACGAGAACGCAATATAAATTTCTGTTATGTTAGATCTGAACGTTACGTCATACTTTAGTTTATTTCGTGCCAAATAAAAGCGTATGCAGACCAGTTGCAGCTCTCCGTAAATTTACGCCCTGCTATCTGCAGTTAAGTTTTGTTTCGGATTGGAACAGTCGACCAGCTTCCTCCTAAACATGGAGAAGGTAACGCTGCAATCCTTTCCCGTCATCCGGAAGTCGTGAGACACGTACTGAGTGCTCGACCTACCCGATATTGGTTTCTCTGCATCATATTTAAGCGAGTGCTAGTTATGACCCTTAAACTACAGTCTAGGACCCCATGCTACCTTTAGTCTCCCTCCCGCATCCCCTCTTTCCATTCTTTTAAATGCTAATAAAGATTAGAATCATGCAGTCTCCTACTCAAAGAAAATGAGTACAGTTCATTAACAACAGACCGGAAACAAGAGCAAGTGTTGCTATGTTTTCAATCTTACATAGAGCATATTTCATAAGTCCTGGCAGTCTGACTGTCCTTACATTGCTTGTATTCTAATATCTCAAAGGAAACCAGAATTTCTGAGGTCGCTTGGGTGACTGTTACGACCACAACACTAGATTTGAAAACAATCCAGGCTCATTTACATGTTATTATCCTAAATTCTAAAAAATTTAATGCGCTGCAAACAGATATCGATGAACTCCTATAAAAATATGGTAAAATATATTCTAACCGAGTAGTAGATTTATAAAGTAGATTAATTTCTTGGAACAGCAGGAACACTTCACTTTTGCTTTTGGGACTAGTGACGCAGTCACTTCATCAATATATAACTATTATTATATAAACACTTTCCATCTTACGATTGCAATGGATATTTCATGTCCGCATATATTTAAGCATAGGTCTCCGGCCTTGTCTTACTCCAAATTAGAGTACTTATTCAAAAGTCTGTTGTATTGAAGGGTCGGTAAATAGGAAGTTTATTATCATCATTTCTTATCGCGTCAGTGGGTTAAATATAACAACAGCAGGAAAAGAATGACAACAATTAACTGCACGAGAAATAAATATTTCAGTCTAGTTTAAGGATTAGTACGCCAAAAAATTAAAAGGTTTACCTACTAAAGTTTATTTGAATTTTAACGTTGAAACAAAATATAACAGTGATGCGAAAATATGAAATTTCCGAATTTAACTTACCTTTGCGTTTTTGTTTTATTATACATTGTCGCATCAGCCAATTAAAGGCCATCTTTCATTATTTTATGCAGCAGCAAGTGGTGAGCATAGTGAATTTCCTGCAGTCGTAACCTCAGTTGTCGCAGCCATGACGAAGAAAAACATCCGTGTCGATGTCAGGATTCGATACCCGGAACCTGATTGCGAGGCCGTGACGCTGACCGCTACACCACAGCGTTTTGTTGCTTCATCCTTGTTTTGGTAACTCAGAAATAAACTCATACCGCTTCTTATATTAGTTTCCCGTGGACCACTTTGTTGAAAATAATCGGAAAGATGCCATTTTATACACACGGCAATAAACACACGGCTTGAAGCTCTAAGTGGTTGGTGGAGTTTGAGAGTCGATAGTACTTGCTTCAAAATTATTAACAGAACTTTTAATAATATAATTATTCAGTGAACTAGCTCAGATGATTTAAACAAATATCAAGAAACCTGTTTTCTTATTCAGACATTACTTTATTTATATTTCCACCAAGAACTTTCGGCGTTGGCCATATTCATCGGTTCTAAAAATTTAAAAACTAACCGTAATTATTACATTCGTCATAATTTAAATCATATTGTATCCATGTTGGTTCCGTCATCCAATGATCCGACAAAAAACGGGTTCTTTGAGTTTGTTATTACTGATAGAACTTTGTTCGAAGTAAATAAGTAAGGTGAGAGCTGAAAAGTTTGGAGAAATTAAGTAAAGATAAAAAACTGATATATTCAGTTGTTAAAAATTACATCATCAAAGTTGGAAGCCCTTATAAGGAATATTAGATTATTAGGAAAGTTGGCAGATTAATAATGTTAATTGTTGGTTATGTGCAGCCTACTTGTTGAAGCTGAGGCGCATCGACCATCCAAGTGTAAGGTTGCCCTTGGCGATATTCATGGTCAAACAAATTTTCTCCGTTCGTTTTTGTGCGCCAGAGTTAAGAGTTAACGATCATGGTGAAATGTTGCCGCCTGTAAGACACAAGCAATTACCGGCAAGATTTTCGTCAGCAGTATTTCTACTTTTCCACCAGCTGTCGTCAGAACAGTTGGCAGATCCCCAGCATCTGTCATATCTTGTACCATTTTGATGCTGATGGTCCGATTAGAACACATCCGGTCGACGAACAAAGACACTGAAATGACCAACCTTCCTATAACCTTCATGTGGTCTTGGCCACTTTGTAACAAAAGATATCGATCCGGCTTCCTTCAGTTTAATATGATATCAATACTGGTTCACTATAACATTACTTCCCACCTATTTTATATTTAATAAGGTTTACGTTATACATAATAATGACCCTGCTGTTATTGGAAAATTAATAATAAATTGAACACAATAAATATAAAATTAAATTTCATTAAGTGCGTTATTTGTATTTATATATTTTTTACAGTTCATGATTGAAATAACATTTTAATAATGAAATATCAATTCGGTGGCCCTTAATTTCATTCTCAATAAAGCTCCTGGGTTTCTGCTAGTAACAGGACAAATCCTCAAACATTTGCTGCAAATAGTACCGACTTATTAATTTGGCCGTGAGCTCCATTCCACGATACATCAGTGTGACAAATTTGTGAACGAAATAGTAAATGGATTAGTAGAAGAAAAAACGGTCGCGGATTTCTTACATATTGCACAAATATTTGACTGTGTTTAGTAACTAGCTTTATTATATAAACTAAAACTAACCCGCCCCAATGATAAATATATCTTCTTTTAAGTCATATCTTAGTGTTAATTTCTTCGAAATATGTATAATAATGATATCCGCAAAGTTCATCGGATTGCCGCTGGAGTACCACAGGGTAGTGTCCTGTGCCCGCTCCTATACTTTATACTTACGGAGGACTTTCCTAAAACGAAAAGCATAATTCTTACGACATACGCAGATATTACAGAAATTTAATCTACGGATAATGTCCCTCGTCATACTGCTTTTATTCTACAAAACGACTTGTACTGTCTCGAAGAAAGGCTCAACACTCGGCGTATAAAAGTAAATATGACTGGAACAGTAAAAGTAAACTTCTCACTAGGGAAATGACTTTACTAAGTTCTCATACTTACGTATCACCAATGAAGTTGAATACCTAACACTACTACAGGATTCTATACTTACTTGCAAACCGCATTTAACGTCCAAAAGGAATCACGTTAAAAATATACTTCGTTTATTGAATAGGTTTCTTTACCGAAATTCAAATAGAAAACAAAGTGCTCGTGTATTATTAAACACGTATGAACATACAGGAACAATTATGGGGTTTTACCAAGGCTTAGAATTCAAAAATTAATCTACACTTTCAATCTTAAATTCTACTAACAATCTTAATAAATCACACCCTGCTTTTTAAGCAACGAAAGCTAACTATACCTAAAATCTAAGAAGAAATCAACAGATGTAGCATTTCAAAATGACCCAGGACATCCTAATGAGGAGCTCAACGATTTCGCGATGTACAGTACATCGGCGATTGAAGATGAAATATCCTACATTGTGCAATACACTGAATTCGTCCATCATTTAATTTAATTTGATTGGTGAGTGATCAATGGGTCACTCTGTACTCCCATAACTTTAAAATCCAATTTACTGAATGTTCCACAGAATATATTGTAAACAGATAGATACAATTAAGAAAAAATTCATTGCATGATGCTGGAGGTACAACAGTTTAACAAGACAAATTAAATTAGTTCAAAAGCCTAGATAGTCATAAATAATATTAAATTAACTGAAAAAGTTTAGTACACAGTAATTTACCTTGTAAAAATTCTAGTAATATATTTATTTCTATTAATCTGCTATTTTTAGAAAATTACAGTATAGTTTTTAAAAAAGTATCGTATTCCTGACTTTTTAATTTATAATAATTTTAAGTTATTCTGAAATATTATAGATAAAATTCACATTTCAGATCAAATAAACTTAAATATGAAATTAGCTGTTACATAGGCCAAACGTACCTACATTATAACTCGTATAAATGAACAAAGAAATAATTTAAAATTGAGAGTTCTAAATTATTCAGTCGTGTCGAAATATATTTATTTAAATAATCATAATTTTAATGGTAAAATAAAAAAAATTAGATGTAAACTAATTTTTCATCTAGATTGATGTCGTAAATGCCAATAAAGAGGTTACATGAGGGTGATCCCGAAACTGACAACTCCCCTTTAATAGCATTGGGAGGAAATCGAAAAGGGAGAATGGAGCTAAGGGTTAACATGTGCTCCGGGAATATAGTTTAAGGATCCTACCCGATGAATCACCTGAATGAGATGGAGGGGAAAGCCTAGAAAACCTTCGAAGCATTCCCCTTTTTCATACCCCGTTTATTTTAGGAGGCTGCTGGCTGTCTGGACCAATTGGATCAGTGGACAACTCTTATTGTACGCCATGGTTTGTGACCCCGGAGCATATACCTCCTAAATGACATCGTGGTGCCTTGGCAAGTGAGAAGTTCCATGAAAATGAGTAGAAGGAGGCATCTCCGAAGGAGAAACCCATTCCCTCAGTGGGGAGAAACACCTGCGAGAGTTAAACTCCCACAACTATCCTCATTAACGATATAATTCTGCGACGAATGATACTAATAATTTGAATAACATATATGATTCTTTATTATTATGACTTCATATTTTTGTCAAGAAGAAGCGTTAGTTTATTTCCTGCGGTAGAATTCAGGAGTAACTGGTAGCACAGAGTATACACCTCTTTTCATTTTACGCACAGGGAAGCTTGTTTGCGATTGTCGGCAGAATTTATGGGAGACCGTGAGAGCTGAACGAAGTAGAACGCTGTTCACTGTTGGTACGGCCTTGGCAGGTTCTGTGTCCTTGAAGTTGTGCATAATGACGTTAGTTAAGAGATCTCTCATTGTCCAGGGCGGGAGAGGAAGCAGTGTAAGTGTTGCAATGGTGTCTTGTGGCCATTACGTGGAGTTGTTGCGAGAAAAAACGGTTTCATTTCATTATCGGTCGGACCTAGGTTATTTCCCAACTAGATAATAAATGGCTTGTATGGAATCAGTGATAGAATCTTATTTTGATCATTCAGAAACAGATGCGAATTGATCTCTCCATCAAGCTCATACCTTAGAACAGAAGGTTTGAATAAAAGAAGCATTAATCCGTTTATTTATTGCACATCATAGCAATAAGTTAATTAACTTTAATAAATCTGATATAATAGTGTACTCTAATAAGATATATTGTTTAAAACTCCTTCCGTAAAACACATGTTAGTTACATTATCGGACACTGTTACGTTGTTAGTCGAACAATCTGTCCGATTTTCAATCAATTGGGAAATCTTCCGAACCTGTAGGGGATCTTGAATACCGTCATCAATTAGTGAAAGTCAAAGCTTACGGAACCGATAGGAATTGGCCATTTGCTCCGTATTTGGTAACTTGGCGAATTTCATAAGGAGTTCCACTTGATTCTCTTCTGGAAACGAATAGAAAGCAGAGGACAGACAGCTTGATACACAAGAGATAAATGACCGGAACAACTCTCGCTCTCTCTCTCTCGACTGGAATCGACATTCTTGGCTCACGCACGACTGATTTTCAATTAGGGAAAAACTGGGTTCTTCTATTTTAGGAAGGCATATGGTTCCATTGAATAATTTTTCAGCACAGGTGAAATTTGAAGAAACACTGTACTCCAAATACGAATACACTTCGCTACACAATACGACTGAAGAAGTAATTGTAAATAAGACTGCAATTAAAATATTGTTATTTGTAATAAATTAGCATTCTTCGGTTTGAGTGTCAAACCATTTTCATTTAAAAAAAATGTTTTTTGTAATTCTAATATCACTCCAATATTTTATATCAAATTCGCTACTCTGAGCTAGAACCATTTCATTTAAACGCATAATTATTTTCCATAAATTTCCTTTGTCTGTTTTTCTTGCTTGCAGAACTTTCACAAAAATTAACTGTGATTCAAGTTTAAATTCCACTTAAAGCAACTATTCGTCATTTTATATGACAAACTGTATTTTTACCTACATTCGTATGCTATATCCACGCTACAAAGTTGTAAAAGAAAATTTTTAATTATATTGTTTTGGAAATATATATGGAAATATTTGGCCGAAAGTTCTTTATACCAAAATTATAAATTATGAATGGAGTTTTAAATTATTTATTGCAATTGATTAAAAACCTGTGTGTGATATGTTACACAAATTCAATAGTGTTGTTATTTACTTTTGTCTTTAAGAAACTTGCACTAACTAATACGTAAATAATTAGAGCATATAAAATGGTTGAATTAAGTCCCTCGTTTATAATATACTGTAAATGTTAGTTTGAGGAAAGTATTCTCTTCTTTTGCATTTGTTTCGTCGAGAGTATTTCTTGTGGAATAATCCACTTAATTGACTAGGAAGTAGCCGATGAATCCTTGCCGACAGTTAGGTGGCAAGGCCGTTGGCAGTTTCGATTTCATGCAGATGCACCAACTGGAACCGGAAACGAGGTCGCACCGCACGAGCACAGTAAAGCACTTAAACTACCGACGAAAGAACTGAAGCAAACACGCAATACAAACAAGCAAGGTCAGCGAGAAACTAATTCGGTTTCTTAAGTAGAATGAGTGACCACAATAAAAATATAAACAAGTTTCCCTCGTCACATGAAATACTTGTTTAACAAAAGGAGGTAAAAGACGTGAGAAGCGAGTGGCATCCATGTTTCAAATGATCCACAAAAATGGCCCCAACTATAAAATAAATATTTCATATTTATATACACGCTTTGGATTAATAGTATGTTTCACTTGTTTTAAATTTCTTTCATCAAAACGTAGAAAATAGGTACCAAAGGTAGTGGAAATAATCGCTTAAACTATTACTAAAAATAATTAAATAAATTTAATCTTTAACCCTCGCCGCATGATGTTTCTATAAATGGATAACAGCAAAGGAACAAAGGTCGGTATTATTATAAAAAGAATATTCCATTATAGATTTCCTATCCTGCTTCTACTGAGATTCATCTGTACAAAGATATTGATAATATTTTCGGGAATTAGAAAGCTGCAAGTCATTCTTAAATCGGATAGGTATTTCCTTTGTCCGAAATCACATTTCCTTGTAAATGTGAGAGAAATAAAATACTAAATTTTATTAGCCCTTTTCTACGCGATAGTATCATATGAATTGATTATTAATTAAAATGGCCATGAAAAGGAAACGTATGTCAGACGAAGGTCTCATAATTCATTTTATTTATTAATGCATGAAATTGAGGTATTATTAGAAGTTACAAACATAATCAGATAAAAATTTGTATTAATTGAACCTTCCTTCTGTCTATATCTATTACGATCATTACGTGCTTTTTTATTTATGTTAATAACATTATTCATTACTACAGAAATAAATAAAACAGCAATGAATCAGATTTTTTGCTTATCGTTGAGTAGTAAAGGCATCGGCTTAATGACATAGTCGAGCACCTTGGCCCTTTTCAGAATTTCCCACACATTCTGGGAACCAAGAAACGTTAGTCATAAGATAATCTTTCATAACCGACGTGTAAAATGATGTTTACTAATGTGGAGCCTTTACAATTCGCTGACAGCAACACGGAAAAGCAATTCTCTTCTCGGGATCCAATTTGCCTTTCACCTGCATTCATCTCCCTTAACAATGGACTGTTTAATGTGTGTGAGAGTCGAGTTTCAATGCTGTAATTCATTAAGGCAAATCATAGGCCCTTCTCCTCCTCCAAGGGGAGGTGCGGCTGCTGTTCATCAATGTGGAACTCGTGGACAATTTGTAATTCCCTCCAACAAAGCGGTCTTAAGTCACACGAAAGCAGTCGTAAAATCACAGGGTTAGACGGTGCAGTAATTATTCCCAGTTAACGATGGTTTCATCATCAACATGTAACCTCAAAACACTTGTTTCTATTTATGAAAAAATTCACTAATCTCCGAATAACACTAATATTACAGTAGTGGATCTCAATCCTTACTATAGATCATAATTTTTGTAATATAGTAAATAATTCATTATTTTAGATGACAATGATGAAAAACCCTAGGTTTTAATCAGTCACGCCATTTAATGAACCAGAACTATATTAATTTTGATTTCAATTTTTTTATTCAATTTTGAAGGAGCTTTCGGTATATGCCATAATAACGCAAATTAATTGTTTCAATCATTGAATATTTGTTCATCTACTTCTCATGTGACAGACATGCTGTCTATGTTCATAATTATTTACGCCATCGCGTGTTTGAAACACATTCGCTGTTTTGTAACAGTTACAGCATTTTTAGCTTAATTTTATGTGTTTCCCGCACTGAAAACAGATATCTGTTTTCTTAGCTTTCACTCTCTGCAGTCCGTTTTGGAGGTTATTCCGTGTACCGTGAACCTGGTTTAAAATTGCTGCAGAGGCGAGGATAAATTACGGTCATTTGGCTGTTGCTATAGTGATACAAGCTAGAATATCCGCAACCTACTTTGAGGTTGGGAACTAGTTTTCCGGCGGTGGCCATATGGTGCCTGAAGACCTTCAAAGTCAGCGCAGATGCGTGATGCGTTGGTGGAAATACGTGCGACCAAGGCTGTGATCAATACTTGTGTAAATGATTTCACAATCATGCGACTTCGCTAACGATTCCACCCGGTTATTGGTGTGCTGATGGGAAATTACATCGCACCATTTTGAAAAATAAACGTAGATCTGAGAGAGCCATAACCAATCATGTGGTCATATGAAGAATGACTGTGAGAAGTAGTAAGAGATGATCAAAGTTTAAGAATGGAAGACTGAACTGCAAGAAACAACAGTGCCAAGGTTTAATTAAGTAAAGTATACTATTAGTTTATCGACCCTTCTTACTAAACAATTTGGGGTAGTTAGGTTCTGAGGAAGAACATGATGTGGCTGGTATTAGTCTGAGCATGCACCCTTTTTTCGTGTCAGAAAAGGGACTGATTAGAGTCAAACATTTGTCTACTCTGATTGCAATAAAAATGTCTACACCTCCTTGACTTGGTTGGTCCTAACGGAAACTGGATTTTCTACCTTAAAAGGCCGAAATGTAACTTTGACATGTTCTCAACATGATTTAAATATTGGAAGAGGCATTAGCTTCCAACTTATTTACTGGTTCCGTTGCCGTTTATAGATTGTGGTTGTCAGCATGAGTCGATGACCTCCATGGCGTTGCCAACAGAGAAATGAAATACGCTGATTACTATTCAAAGCATTTCTCAGTCCACGAGTTGCGTTTCCTGTGAGGTACACACTTTCTTCTCTCCGAGGAAGAAATAGACATGAGACCGGTAACTCTATTAACACAAGAATATTTTAACTTGCAATTATTCACATTTGATCCAAACTACCAGGATGTCAGATAACCAACCTCTACGAAAATAATCCAGGAATTGAATGTGCGAATCAAAAGTGAATGCAAGAATACGTGCCAATGAATTGTGTGACAAAAGACAAATTAGTTCTTCATTCTGTGGATAGAGTGACTAACAACCTTAACTGTTTATCGTCGGAAGCCAATTGATGAAACTTAAGAAATGCTGTTTGTATCCCACAGGAATTAGCATTATGAAGAAAATACTCCCAATGTTGTCACTGATCACTAACTTGGCAAAAGGAAAGCTTCTTTTCGAGAGGGATATGAAATAATTCTTGTTGAGGACTGGAAATAATCCCATGTAACACCTTGAGAAGTAGAACAAGCGTAGATAATTACAGATAATCTGAAATAATCTGATATGTTCTCACTTTGAGAGACGTAAGGCAGTCTGACCAATAACTTCCCATGAGCCTCCGTTCATAAATTATTGCAAACTGATAATTCAAAAGGTAGATATGAATTAATTTTCAATTAGAAACGATACGATGAAATATCACATTGATGACGAATAACGCGAAATTCCTAAATTGAGAGTCATAAATTAGTTCATACCTGTTTATGACTCGTTCCTACAATTTCCTTGAGCGCTTGATGACTCACAAGATCACGTCGGAAGGTCGTACAACAATTAACAATTCTAAGTATTGAACCTGACCCAGATTGCTATGACTATTTCGTAGATCTCGACTCCTAGAAACAGTTATCCACCAATACAAACTTTGAATACAAAATGCAGGACCAAGAACTAATAACATTATACACTTCATTGCGTCAATTTGTATGTCAGATTTTAGAAATCATTGGCCTTTTTGGATTCATTTTACGGTGACCGTCGGAGGACCAAGTTTTGACTGTAATGAATATGCGCTAATTTATTTTAAGTAATAATTGAAGTATGTCTAGGAAAAATGTGCTTGTCTGCAAACACTAAAAAGTTTATAACTTTTCCATTGGAGTAGGGTTGCTTTTCAAGTAATGGCTGGAATGGATTTAAATCTTTGACGGACAGAGAATTACAGTATTTCATTTCACGTATTTGTAGATCGTAATAAATATTTGTAGGAATAACAGCCTTTTTCATATTATTATTATTTCTTAATGATTTTGTGTTTGTATGAAATTAAATAGAAGGTGTATTCACCAGCTCAAAGATCTCACAACCCGGGACGTCCACTCAGAACGCCTGATTTAACCATCTAAACCATCAGAGTTGACTACAAGCTCAGCGCGACATTCCTCTTTGACATATTTTACGTGTTCGCCTGTAAAAATTGTTAAATTTGGAAGGAGACTGCAGATTTCAATAACTGTGAAATGACGTGGATGAAATGTGTCCGCCGACATACATCTATTAACCGTAAGCTGTTTTGAAAAAGATTTCATTAATTTTGAATGAAGGATTATAGTAATTTTGAGAAAATAAATGTAATTAGGAGTAGATTATTTAAATTTTATGAATCTTGCTAATCTGACGCTTATAAAATTCCGAAGTCTTGGCGACGCTTTTTCAATATTATTGTTTCTAAGCTTTCTAAATTTCGCAGTCGTATCCTTTGTGTGAACGAGGCGGTGAGTGACACAGATCTGCGGCGACTTTGCCCACTGTTTTGTGCGATGTAGAACACGCCCATGAGCTCCATACAAGGCTACCATCATTCTTAAAGTTGTACGCAACAAGTAACAGTACAATAATAAAGAATTTAAAACGACCCTATTAAATTTCATTGTCCTTCCCGTACTTAAGTAAATCATTTTAATTACTAGGAAAATTTACTTTCACACGGCCTTCTACAAAAAGGTATTTATAATGTGTCGGACAGAGCAAATAAATTGGTTTAACTCCCAATTTGAAGATTTTGTTCTCAGTTCAGTTTTCTCTTAAGTTTTTCAGCACTAGAAAGGTGTTAATAAATTTATTTCATTACTTTTTTAGTTTTTTAATATAACTCTATTGTGAAAAAATGTCGTAAACATTTATTTAAAGCATTTTAAGGAGTTTTGTAAATAATTTAATAATCCTTTTAGGAAGCTGTGAGTTTGCTGATAATATAATGATAAAAAAATAACGTAAGGATATTGCACATGACTACTACACCTCGACAAACATGTAGCCACTAACCCAACATGTGAACCGCGGCAGGTAACCAATGGCATCAATAATACAACAATTCCTCGTAAAAGTCAACACACGCAGCGTTATTGAGTGATAAAAAATGCTTCTCGTCAATACGTGCATTCAAGTCTACCATTTAAAAGCCTTATAAAATTTCTTGGGCCAGTGAGACTTTAGTCTAGTGCAATTTTATAATTTTCTGAACGTACCTGATAATGCTGCCCCATGTCTCCTGTGTCTGTCCTGCGGGTGTGGTCACAACAAGAGTAAACCCGGACAGCCACTCTCGCCCTGCTTTATAAGTGCGGAGCGAGGAAGACTGGGGGAGAGGGAACGGAAGAGAGGGAACAGAAGAGAGCGGACAGACGAGGGCCGGGGGCTTCGCAGAAAGCTAGTACGACTTAGAATACGAAACCTTCCGTCACTCTACTGCATCACTGTCGTCCTGGGTCTCACGAGTTCTCCTCAATGTTGGTGCTGAGACAGATACTCAGACATTAATATTTATGAATCGCGCTTCCATTTCATTTGCAAACCTAATTAGAATATTTTCACCGTTTTCGGCGATGACTCGTAGTAAAGAATCATGTGGGTATGAATTTCCCCTTTCTAATGAGTCTATGCAATAACGATTAAGAGGTCATTGGTCTGTTCCCCTAGTCATTGCTGAGATATCTGGAATAAATCCAGTGTAACGAACCTAAGCAACAGAAATACATTCAATTTATTTTTTATCAGATAAAGTCTGTACTATTAAACAAATAACCTCAGGAACAGACTTGTGAATGTTCCAGGAACTAATGTGTCACATCCCCGCTCCGAACAAGCCACGCTCATTACTAACGTCGCAAACACTAATCGTCGTTTGCCGCAAATATATTAAATGAATATTTAATTATTAAAATATTTTTCATTTTTTAATAGATTTTCCTTCATTCCAAATTAATTTAAGCTTTTTAACCTTCCAAATATTTATAATTCCCAGCTTTTCCTTCATGTGCCAGGAGAGGAAATACGTGTGTATGACAATAGACCACCAGTTACGATGTAAACATCTCTCCCCAATATACACGAACAAACCTTATTTCAGTGCAATTTATATCATATATACCAATTAGTTCAATTATATAAATTTCTATTATTTATTTTAGGTCACCAGCAAATTCTTATTATATAAATTGCAACCCTGCTAGTACCATAACGTCACTTATGCTTCTTGAACTCAACCTCGGGGTCCGAAGTCCTCTCTTCTTTTCAGATCAAATTTACAATTTGATTTGAGAAAGACAAGAATGGAAAAATGTCGATCAATTTTCGCAATGTCAATTCTTCACGTATTCCCTAGAATTAGATACGTAACGCCAGGCAAAAAATACTCGAATATTCTCCTCGTATCTTGAGACGGTCAAAAGTACAGTTGCTAATTTAAGTGAGTGCGTTAGAATAGCGGCCGAGAGTTAAAAGTATTCCCGGTACCCCAAAGAGTCAGAAATACGGTTCATAAAGAATGGCAAAGTTAATCAAGTTAGTGAAAGAAACTCTCTTTAGGTTCTAGGAGCGTTTTACACATCTAGTGCTCAACCGGAATAGACAAAACTTTCGATCGATTTCCTGTTATTAGCTTTCACCCCTTTCTTCCCTACTCTGAGGCTGAAGTACAATTTAAGTACGTAACCACCCATCGACCGCTTCCGATTAAATATCAAGAGTCTTTGTTCACATATGCAAGATATTTCATTCGTCAGGCCGGATGCCTTCAAGCACACCTCTCATAAAAACCATTATTTATACCACTGCCAGTCCATGTAAAAGGGCAAGGAAGTTATTACTTTAGTACACTATGACTAGTTTAATACCGAAGGTGACGTCCCACTTTTTAGAAACTTCAGACGCCTCTACCAACTTGCATCACGAACAGGAACCAAATTATATAGGCTCATTATTATTAGCATTCAAAAATATTTCAAACATTATTATCTCTATCTGCTTTCCTTTCTGTAATACGTAGCTATTATTGTGATAATTTTATATTAATTCAATCTCTGAGCGCCATCGAATTGAGAACATTTATACAGGTCAATTGACAATCCTGGAAATCATAGAACAAGGATCTCTATAAATCTCGGTTATATGGGACGTTTATTTAATCAGATTCGCACAATGCTAATATCATTCATATTATCCAATCATAACAAAGACTGGCTGCATCTTTAAGGCTAGAAAAAGTTTAATATAGTATTCAGTACCTTACACAGAAATAGGATTTTTTTAAATAAAATACCAGACACACAGCAAAAACAATCAAATGCTCTTGCATTTTTAAGTTACATTGTGAGGCGTTACACTTGAAAACAACAATGTTAGGTTTGCAGATTCGTCAGAACGCACGAAAGAATCAAACTCGTTTGAACGCTTGAATGTTTCTGACGGCATCGTGCGTGTTCGCACATGACCGTCGCTGCCAAAAAATAAACACCTTCATTGGAAAACAGTTTTTTTTTATTTGGACGAACTAGTCAAAACATTTCGACAGAATTCGCATCCACAGAATTTTTCGCAGTATGATTTTAACCTCCAATGTGTACGTGCAAACAGAATAAATGGTTTATTATAATTAGAATTTAAATTATTAATTTATTTATTAAGATGTTTTTATGGAAACTATAGAAGCTTTTATCCATAATTAGTGTTTAAAATAATTTGATGTACTTTATCACACTTATCATAAAATAAAAGTAAGCTCTGAAAATTTAAGTTCTGTTTCTATAAAGGTTTCCGAGAATAATGTGCGTATTTTGGCAAGATTGGATCTTCACACTCCTCTAAAAAATCTGCCACATATGTTCCCAAAATTAGTATTTTTTTCACTGTTCTAAACGTGTGGCCGGTCACGTGAAGAAATCCCGCCCCTCAAAACTCAGTAAAAAGGTTTCAATAATTAAATCGAGTAAATTAATGGCCAGATATTGACAAAGTTTTTATTTAGTTTAACCGACGTTTCGTCACGGTATTTGGGACTTCATCAGATAAGGTTAAATTTTTATGAAAATAAATATAGTCAAATATATCATCAAACTTTAACATTACCTGATGAAGATTCAAATATGGTGACGAAACTGTTCAATTTTTAAAACATTTCTCTGTATCTCTTCGTAAATTTATTCGATTTTATTATTGTGAAAAGTAGACGTTTATTTATTAAGAAAGACTAGATTTTGCCAAGTATTTACCATTTAAACAAAGCATTGTCTAATTACAAAACTGTGTAATATAGACTACAAGTCACAACTTCAGCAAATGATTATTAAACTTAATCGTACACTAAAGAACTTAAAATTAAATTTCCACAGATTTTACTACAGTTTCTCAATGTTTGTCTGATAAAATATTGAATATTTCTTCCAGACTCAACTGTAAAAGTAAGTTCACCTAAGTTCAATACTTATTTGTACCTACTTCAGGTAACTTGACATTGTAGCCCTCTTTTAGTCAAGCCGCAAATTACACTTGTTTGGTTTCCATGGTTACAGAACATCAAACTTATAGATGTATATACTTCTACGTGGCATGCACATTATGATTTCACCAAGTTTAATAAATCAAATTTGAAAATACAATAATACAGTTTTGGGAACTTTATTACTGTATAAAAATTATAATAAACACCTTAGAGTAAATTTATCTCAATTTTATTGAATAAACACTTTTATGTCATAATTCAAATATGTCAGTTTTATATTACGTGCAAAAAGAATAGCTACTTAAGGAGCTGTCACAGTTAATATTTCGCATTTATTAAAGCTAAAGTATTATTTACTGAGAGGTGCTAATGTTCTCCGGAAGTCGACGTGATCAAACCTACAAACTACTTCCTTATTTCAGGACTTGTAACATAACATGTTAGCTTTATGTTTCTGGCGCTGGCATTTGATAGGAGCCACGAATATTCAACTCGTACACATGTGATCGTATATCACCTTGAACTGTTGCACTAATTGACGTTCTTACGGCTTCACGAACACAATTTGCGAAAGTGTATTAATTATAGTATTCATTATAATCAACCAAATTATGTACCTTCTGAGATAACTTTCTCTGTTCAAGCTATGATTAATATTTATCCAACAGGTCTTCAAGTCGGTCATTAAATACTGGGTGTTTCATAAAGAATCACCAGGTTTTAATAAATACAAAAACCTTTTAAAACGAGGAAATTCGATTTTTAGTCGTTTTCTGGTAGGTGGCAACAGCTGGCTTCGGTCAGCCCTCACTTTATTTTTTGTCAATATGGTGCTTATGCGACAGCATAAATCATTTTGTGTTCTACGTTTCGTGAAGTGTGAATCTCTAATAAGAAGTATAAAAAGATGGTATAAACAACTTCAAGAGACTTCAGTGTCTGTAAAAGTTCACTTATGAAATCATACAGGATTCAAGATTAAATTATTGCAAGAATGTAACAAAAAACGAAGTAGAGATTTTTGTGAGTTCCTCCTACACAGAATATGGTAATTTTGTATCACCTCTAATGTTTATTTACGACGCTACTTTCCAAACGAAAGGAAAGGTGAATCACCATAATGTGAGAATATGGGGTACAGAACATCCACAAGATCAGCAAGATCACAACGTCAGAGAGAATCTCCTTAAGTTAAATTTATTTGTGGGATTTCCCGCAGAAATGTGTCTTGTCACTTTTACTTCGCGGACAACATGGTTATGGAAATAAAATATCTCAAAATCTCAGAAAAGTCCATTTTCTCTCAGTTTGAGATTTTATTTACCACCAGAACGGTCATAGTGACGCTGGAATCTGAAAAAAAATTTATGATCAAGAAAAACCAAGATTAAAACTTATTGTTGCAACACTCCCAAGAAGTAATTTCCAGTAATGATTTCTACCCAACGAATTGGAGCAAAACCCGGTTCTTTCTGCCACGTGGCCGTCTACTTCTGTAGTCGCTGTTACCTCGATCCTTTCCCCATCAAGTCACAGCCAAGAATCTCTTTTTTTACTTTCTGAAAAACTTTTTCCTAGCTCCTCTACCCTCTCCCTTTTTCATTACAGCTCCCCTAATCGACGGAAACTGGCCTCAGCATCCCTCAGCCCAATCTAGTAAATGTTTCCTGGTTGGTTGAGGCAAAATGCTGCGTGGGTCTGCAGGGCCGAATACGGTTTTCGGGAACCTGGCTATCTTTCAACGGAAGCTTCTTCCTAGACTTGTTTACCTGAACCTGACTATGCTTATATTAGCCGCACATTTAGCATACATAATTACGTTACATAAAAATTTAAAATACGATAATAGTTCAATACCTATCGGTGCAATGGATATCAAATCAAAAGATTCGTTTTGAATCACCCTGTATTATCATAGCGTAATAAGTGCAATCTACATTAATTTTTCATTTTATATTTAAAAAAATTAATACCATAATTATTATCTATCTAAAAGGGATTGCTCGTGCAAGATTAGACAAAGGAAATTTTCATTTATAAATAGAACAATTCGGGATTGGAATAGTCTAAACGCTAACATGCTAGGTCTGCCCAAGGAGTTTAAAACAAAAAAGATTAACTGTTTTTCATGGGGATTAATATAATAATGGTAATAGGGTTAGTATTAGGAAAATTGAGTGAAGTGAAAATGAAGGAATATTTTAAAAAGCCTTTTATATATTAAAAATATAATTTTAAAGTCATTCCAATGAAGTGCAAGTGAAAAGAAGCAGATAACAGTTGGGCAACATTATTAGTTTAATTGGGGTAATGGAGCGGTATGTTTATTATTTATTTTTCGCCCTCTTCTCTTATATGTCTTTTGTACTTTAGTTTCTGCATTTCTTAACTTAATGTATTTTAAACATTGCCACCGGGCATTATTCATTGCAATGCAAGTCAATCAATCAAAATCAATAAGTATAAATATTCCTATTGGTCGGTTAGAATATTCAGTTACCAACGAATAAAGATGTTTAAAGCTTTTTAACCATATGATAAAATAAGATTTATAATTATAATTTTAACTTAACATTCTGAATATCATTACTTCGATTTGAAGAGCGTATGAGCATAAGGTGCTGAACCATAATGAGTACTAAGAGCAACGAACTAACTAACGAACAAGTTATAAAATAGAAACTAGATCATAATTACTGGCATGTTCTTGCTATTAAAACGAAGTGACGAAGCATAACTACTTCTGCCTGAGCCTACGATCCCACTTCATAATACCTTAAAAGTGGGTAAATATAACACGTTATATTAAATTTTCTTCTCTCACGTTTAATTATTAATAATAGCAATCGAACTTTTTTATTATTGCTCACTGTAACAACATATACGTATTCATTCATCTGCTTGTCGAATTACTTCGATTCGCATGGCTGACATGGAATAAAAAGTTACAAAGACCTTTCTCATAACTACTATTTAAACAGTTTTTTAATGTGACCCCGACGGTAATTATCTCGGCCTTCAGATCAAAGTAAGTGGAGTTTGAGATTGCAAAACTCAGCGCTAGGCAGTTAGTCTATTTAAAGCTGGACTACAGCCCTCTTTTCCAGTTTTTATCATTAAGCGGTCTTCAATATAGCTGAAGATAGTTTGATATTGCTGAAATTCTTATTATAAAAGTTTCACAAAAATCAGAACAAACATAAAGTGAATAAATTCCTGACAGAAAAAAGAATTTAGAGGACATCATTGATTCTCAGCAACGTATGAATAAAACGAATATTATTATTTTGTATAACATTCTCTTATTTATCGTAACGTTGACACTGGGGGAGTTTGAAATTTTCTTTACATTCCTCCTACAGCACACGAATAATGAAATCAATGCGGTTTTTAAGCCAATTTAACTGGCCGGCCAGGACATTGCACGTCAGTCACTGAGGTTCAATCTTTTTTTAAACATTCTGTAAAATCATAAACGTTTCTGTGTTTTTTTCACCGTACTGTAAAATCATTCCAGACAAAAATTTAGCCTCGTTTTCATCTTCAGAAATCAAAAACCGGATCGCTGAACGTTGTTCTACTAATGACCAAACTGCGTACACCCCATCATCGTTAAATACAATTTTTAGGTTATAAACGAAACCATTTTCATCCGTCAGATGTTCTCAACTTATTCCAGTGATGCCAACCAAAAGTAATGAAAATACTAAACATCTCTTAGAAAACGTTTTTTCTGAATATAAATTTGTCTGTTTAGTTATCTATATAACTTCCCTTAGCGCGGTAGTAATATCTCTTAAACATATTCAACAATTCTTTTTTATTTATAGACGTATCAACTGCTGAGTAATTAGTGTTGTTTTTAGTTTCTGTATACAAATATTTTAAAAAAATTGATGTTTTTTTCGTGATATCTGATTAAATCTGTACTTTCCTTGTACTGCGTTTGTTTCCACGCGCTGTTTAATTTGGGATGGAACCTGATGAACTTTATAATGATGTTAATTTATTATTTATTTTTAAGCTATGAAGGCAAAATTTCCCCGTAATATTCATTTGAATGGCAATCAGCAACAACACTTTTTCTAATTTATGTGTCAATGAATCTAGCTTGCTCAATATGTACTACGACTATTTCTGAGGCCGGTGCTAATCATGTTGACTCTGTGAACGTAGGTTTATTGATAGAAGAAAGATTTCCTATTTAATTAAAGTGAATTGATAAGTTTCTTATCTGTATCAAGGATATAGAGGAACGTCAGTCAATGAGATGTTTTGACTATCCTCTTACGCAGATGTTACTGATATTCGTGAGAGATCTGGTGGGTTCAATCCCTGGTAAATGATCAACTTAGCCCACGCTAATGAATGAAAGTGCAGCGATCCACGCGTTCGCTGAAGGTAAAAGTGGACCTACTTTCTTCTCCCAAGCCCTGTTTCGGTTCTGCGTCACGTTCTTGCTGACCATAGTAATTAGTGCGTAGACCTGTGGAAATATATCTTAGCACAACACCCACCACCGTTTTTGACACATCATATCTATATAAATAAAAGATATTGTGTGCATGTATAATTCTCCCGTATGTGTTCATAAATCATTCATACTATTGCCAAGAAATTTTGGTTAGTTGTAGTGCTCACCACAGAGAAAATTTATGTCGAGCTTTCAAATATTTAGGTTCCCAACTGTCCTCCTTTGGTCCCAACCTAAAGACAGTTTCCTCAACTGTTCAACAGATGTCTCGCTATTCGCACGAAATTTCCGCTGTCTTAACTTACTGAGGAATTAATTATTTGTTCAAAGTTTTCTAAGTTACAGTACTTATTTCATATTGACTGGATTAAGATAGGGTAGGGGGCGTGAAAAAGTGAACTCTTAAAAACGTTACTGTCTCACTAATGGTTTAATCATGTGTTCACAAAGTGATTACTGTCGAATAAAATACTGTTAGGGTTATTATAAATAAAATAATAACTTGTCCAAATAATATTATCATTTGCGCTTTATTGTTCCAACGTTTTATCAAAATTTTTATACTAAAAACTTGATTTAAAGACTTACAAAACGATTGTACAGAATACTTGGCACACATAAAAGTCAATACTAATTATAACTCTTGTTAATGAGACTTTGTCTATGGATGAGGGAATATCATAAAAACTTTACAAACACATATGTTTATGTCGAGAAAGTCTGAGTGGTTGAGGAGTGAAGACAGCAATGTGTGGACTAACTTCCTTTCAAAAGTTCGTTTCACGGAAAAGAGATTTGTTTGGTCAAGTCGGAGAAGAAATAAATTGGCAGTCGGTAATCATGAAATTACAACGGTAAGCCGAAGGCTATTGCTTTGACAAGTGTATAACCAACTGATGACAGAATCGAACGTAGCTGATGTTATTTTCAAGACGAGTCCGCAAATGGTGAAAAATGTATCAATTGCACTAATGACAAAAAGTCATTAATAATTATGAGATTTTGTACAAACATTCAGTTTTCTGTAAAGAGTTGGAGCCTCGAACTTTCAGTCGCGGGTTGCTGAACAAAAGTTGGTACTTGAGTTACTTCCTGCTTTAGAATACTTTTCGCTGATTCCAAAATTCAGTATTTAATGAGTTATATTCATTCACATAACCGTTCTACAAATTTTTTATTGTTCTAGTGCAGTTTTGCGACAATAATCGGCATAAATTGTCGTGTTCCAAATCTTTACTCAGAGGTATAAATTATAGTTAATTTTTCAACCTAATAAAATTTTACATATGACAAAAACATTAAATAGACCTTTCTGATTAATGAATTAATTTGAATTGCAATACAAAACGCTTAAATGTAAATTCATTTTCTGATCCACTTGTAAAACAGATACATTTCTCCACTCAATAATTTCTTTGGCGTTTAACATTTATGATTAGATATGATTTGCCCACAAAGTTATCGTTACATATTTATTATTTTATTACGTGTGTTTTATATTTTATTTTACATGTTTTTATATTTCATTTGGAAGAGGATCGGGATAAATAGCATTTATATTTCAACAATTACCCTGCGTGCTCGGCATTGTTTTGAAGTGAACATGTGATTTAAGCTTCTTTTGGAACATTTACCTTTTCACTTTTTTCCATCCAGAGGAAAGTCTCGCAGTATTTTAATCCAGTAAAAAGAATCTCCTGGAACTAAATAATCACGCTATCTTAAAGAATTCTAAAGGAACCGAAAAGGGAAATATCCGTGCTTCATCAATGGAATTAAAAAATATCCCAATACACTATGGCAGCGGTGGCCAACATTTTTGTATGTGTATAACAATTATTTATTGGTCCAGCCTCAAGAGTGCCAGGAAATTCGTAGCAGAAAATAGACACAAAAATTTCATTTTTATAAAATGTTATTGAATTTAATTAAGAAACTTGTTTAAAAATTAAGAAACAATTATACAAAATACTTGAACACATTAAAGTGAATACTAATTAAAATTGTCGTTAATGAGACTTTGTTGCTGTACTTCGGATACCTAATATTTTTTATATGTTCATAACTCGTAACTTATCCGCGCAAAATTCATTTCTGTAAATAACGACTCTGAAGCAAACGTTGAGGATAAAATAGACAACACAGCAGTTTTCATTTATTTTAGCAGTTACGGGTTTTGGGGAATGGCATTCCAGTTCTTCTTATTTCCTATTTAATAGTTCAAGTCAACAATTTTTTGTTTCCCTGTGGAACTAGCCTTAAAATCAATTAATTGCATTTCCAAGTTGAGCCACTCAAAAATCTACATATATACTTTATCTCCTCCGGTAATTTCAGGGTAAAAGATAAATTTAGATGTTTCTGAAAATTGCGTAAAATATTGAAACGTTGAAAAGAATTCATTGCTTATATCCTGAATTACTGCAGAAAATATTTTTCTTATTTTAACTCTATTTGGTTCTCCATGAGTTTTTAAATCTAAGAAGATATTTTTGTATTTAATAAATACTTTAATATGATCCCAAACTCAGTACCGCGTGAAAATTTCTAAACCAGCTCATCTAGTTATATCAGTAGTTTAATCAAGACAAAGAGAGACAAAGTAAGAAGGTTTTTTGCTGTTATTTATATTTGAATAAAAAATTCCCTCATCCAATTCTATAAAATTTTTCTTTTCAAAGATTTTCAACTAATCGGCCATATTCGTCCTCTGAATACAAACGCGATCCTGTAACTGATTCTCCTTGATTTCTAGTCTCGATCTTAAAGGAGCTTGCCACTTTACAGTAGCTTTGAACCCAGAACCTTGACAGTCAAATTGACTTGCCTCTTTAAGGATACCCTTTCCTGGAAAGCTAGAGTTAATTCCTCATTCCACGTAACCTTTTTGGGACACCCTTGACTTTCTCTAGAAATTCTTTAGAGTGCCTCAACGGAATTCCGAAACAGTTCTTTTTCCAGTTTCTTCGTATCCCTTTAATGAAACCTTATACGTTCCTCAACTCTCAAATGATACGTTCCGCAACACAAGTAATCATGGAATTCTTGTAAATGTACAGGACAGGAAGATGTTCTGCAAATTCCGGAAAAGAAAACGGTACTTTCTAGAACAGAAAGGATGCAGTAAAAGCGAAGTGGAGAAAAAAGGAGAAATGAAAGTAACAAATAATGAAACATTTGTTATAAGAAGGAAGAAATGAAGAGTCATGGTATTGAAATAATTTAGATCGTTCCGCGCTCGGAAAGAAAACTGCTTCTTTCTGTATTATGGAGAGATAAACCTTTATCAGTATTACGGATTTCAATATCTAAGAATTCGTGCCTCCTTTCTGCATAAAATCAGATATCGCCATTAATAGATAATGCTTGTTGATTGATCCGCACGATGTGATGAATTTGATTATAAATGTTTCTATCTTCATATCGAACACGCTATTTGAATTTGTTTATTTACTTTGTAGGATTGGAATTCACTGAAAATTATTGCGTGTAACACATAAAGGAGCCATAAATAGGAATTCACTTTCTGTGAAATCATTATTCTCGAAATATACGGAGAAACCTTGTTATAAACATATTTTGTTTTGTTTAACACTACAAAGTGATTTCATCTGAATCAGTATTGTGACAACATGAACGCGCAATGATTTGGGACTTCTAAAATTAGAATAATCAAGTCTTTAATCATTGTTCTTCAATTGAGAAAGTACTATTGGACTGAAGCCATTCTCCTACACAAGCCAACAATAGAAAGAGACTGTCACGAAAGTCATGAATTTGTGTGGTTGGTCATACTGTATTCGCAATGTGTTTGGCAGTCGTAAGTGTGTCAGTACTGTTCACTGCACCAATGGTTGCGGCATTATCATAAATCTTAAGAAATTCTTTTTAAATTTAATGTTTACGCTAGTGAAAAGCACATCTATTAGATACTGTTGTGTTGGCAATCCTTTCAAAGAGGTAATTTAATTCGCAATCTAAATGTCAGGATCAAACTCAAAGACTCCGCAGTACCGATTTTGATACCAAGCTTGACTGTTTTATTTTTCATATCACCGCCACGATGTATGGAGTTGAAATTATACCCAAAAAAATTCGCTATCAAATTATTTGAACCAATAATATATATTAGAAGGAAATAACGGCAGTATGTGGATTTTAGAAAATTACCGCTGCTCCACCCTCGCCCCAAGTTATGGTAGCCGTGTATTACCCCAACAGTGTTAATTTCCGAGATTCCAAGAAAACGTATGCAGAAATTAATGGAAATTATTTCATCCGTTAAAAATAGTCTGTTTTACTCCCTTTCAAGCCTCTTAAGGGATGAAATATAACTTAAATTGAATTTTTATGTCAGAATTAAACTCAGCGGCTCACGTTACACCAGTTTAGAACTCAATCTCGACAGTTTTCTGGTTATTTTTATGTTTTCCCCTCCACTCCACCCCTTCTATTATATATGGGATTGAAATTATACGCTAGCAGTATCGGAGGACACGCTATGAAAGTAATTGATCCAAGAATGTATTTATAAAAATATTGGCCGGTATTGCTTATTTTAAATTTTTTACCCCATCCACCCCCGTCCGTAGAGGTGGTAGCCGTGTTTTACTAAAAAAATCTGACTTCCGGGTCTCAAAGAATACTTGTACCAAATTTGGTCGAAATTGGTCCACCCGTTTACAATTGTATGCGGAACATACAGACATCCACATACACACATACAGGCAATTTCATTACAATGATTGTAGTGCGCATATATACTATTCTCTCGTGCAAGAAGCTTAATTACATGATTGGTGAACAGTATTACTTTATTTAATGATTATAAATTAATCATCAAATATAACAAACATTCTTCAAAAATTGTTGAAGCATGTATTTTCCGATTTCTATTTTATTTATTAACTATTTGCGTATGAAAAGTCTACCAAAAAGATTTCTCAGCTTTCTTTGAGAAAATTAACCCTGTCAAAAGAGTGGAACGGATTTATAGAACAGCAGATTAAACTACTTCGTTAATAAAAATAATTATATTGTCAGCCAGCTGCCCCTCAAGTATGGTCTAGACATGGAGTCGGATCTGTTACATGTCCACTAATTCCCGACCTTCCTGATGCAGAGTTTCTCCTACTTCACTTTTAGGTGGATCCCTGGTAGGATCCTTAATCTACAACCCTTTGCTACGTTGCTGTTCCTTCTATATCCCCCCTTTTCCATCCCTTCCGTTGCTATTATATGTGGAGCCTTTAAAGCGAATAACTCTCAAGTTGCCGATCTTTCTACGAAGGCAAGAATAAGATAACAATAATATTGTTCTTGAAAGAAAATAAGTGACTGATTAGTAGCTGAACATAGAAATTAACTACTGAGAAATATTTTAACATCACTTTACTTTATTGTGAAGCTAATTGATTTTACGAAACAATATCACTTTAGTACTTTATGCGAATCTCTTTTCACTAGAGAGAGTTCAGATTGAGTCGAAATTTTCTTTCCGTTTGAGGACTGCTCCAAATACTCTTGCTGGTAAATTTTTCCGCTTATTTATTGTCCTATTTAGAAGTGTCTATTTGCCATCAAATGTACTCAGTCTGTTCTTCCATTCTATTTAGAATTCCCTACCAAGGTTTTTGACCTGCGACGGCTTTCAACATATCGTGAAGTTTTTTTCTTCTCGTCTTTAGCGTATCGTTCCCTAGCAGACCTACGCCCTACGAATTTTGTTGTCCTTCTTTGCACCCTTTCTAAGGCTTCTATCTGATTTTTCTGCACGGAACCCAGAAAGCTATTAAAAATTGCAAACAAAGTAAAAAGTCTCCATTTTTTCAATTGCATTCAGGCGAATAGAATATTTTGTATTTCATTCGACCAAAACGTAATCAAATGTTTATATGTAACTAAGTTCATAAAAAAATTGGTCGAGAACGATTTTGAATGTATACCCTTGGTCTACTTTTACTTGCCCCTATGGCGTAACGAAACCTCATCGATGAAATACGAACGTTAAGTCTCGAGCACGCATACGAAATCAATTTGTTATGCTCTACCAATCTACTTTAGACAATCAATGTACACTTTCTCTTTGCGCTGATTTTGGTTTATTTGTCATGAGATCAACGAAATCTCCGATTCTGTTGTTGTAAATCGGTAAGGCACTAACTGTAATTGATATACTACGAAAAGCGTTACTAGTAACAAAAATATTTCCAGTTTGGAAATATATTTAGATAAACAGACAATAGCCATTTGTTTATCGTCCGGAGTTCAAATTATACGTGGTAGAGAAGAAAAGTCAGGTATGTAACAACGCTTTTGACTGTCTTTTATTATTATTTCTTCAATTCTTTTATTAAATCTTTTCCTGTTTTTCCTCGTGGAATTAAACGCAATGAACTATTTTTATGTGTCCTCTACTTGGTACTTTGCTATGTCAACTCATTTGAATAAAAAAATCTCCAAGGCACATTCCTTGGATAAGTTCTTATATGACATCGAAAGAGTTGCAATTGACTGTGTTAGAATCATTTGAAAGCATATATACATACTATTCCCCAAAAAAAATGTTCCTGACGTCTACGAGAGAATTTATGAGAGAATCAAAGGAAATATTTGAGGTAGTCTCGCTATTAATCCAAATTTAGAAGATCAGAGTGGAAGAATCTTGTCCGGACTGGGACTCAAACCCGGCAAAATGATTTCTATTTTACTTTGTATTCAATATTTCTCACTGACAACAAATTAACATTAATATAAATATGGCATATTAGAACATTAATATAAACATAACATTATTATTCTTCGTTAAAAGAATGTTCATATTCGTAACAACTATTGTACATTGATGAAAAGATCTGAATCTGAAATTAAATTACCTCGGTTTATAAATTGTTCATTCATTTTGCAGACTTGTTATTAGCGGTTCTGCAAATATCAAAATTCTCGAGAAAACATATTCACTATTTTTACGCGACTATTTTCCGAGCTTTAGACCTTCTCTATACTGTATTACGCGATTCTAGGCATTTATTAAGAAAAAATATTTATGTTAACTCGTTTAACAATATCCTGCTCGATCATCAAGGGTCTGCTATACAGGCGAAATAGAGCAGAAAATCGTCACTTCTTACTTTCTAGGTGAGACAGACTGTTTGAAAGTATTACAGTGTTTAAAACTATATGTTGCATGATTGAAAAAAAACATGTCCTGATTTTCAGGAGAAAAAAATACTACCATACTAACATATTTTTCTTTCTGAAACAAAAACATTATTTTTTGTTCCTGAGTGAAATTATAGATCTATAACATGTGGTTCTTTCTACATCTCCGAATATTTTCTTTTCACGAGTGAGGAGCGATTATATTTCCTACAAGTTGTCCTACACTCACAAAAGGTGTGTCGTTTTGGTTGCCTAAGTCGCAACTCCCAGTCAACGCTCTAAAAGTAAATATTTACAATTATAGGATTTGTAAACCTTGTGTTGGTTATTGTAATTTCATATAAGTCACTAATTACTACTTTGTTGATGTGACTATAAATAAATTTAAATAAATAAATCCTGTGTTGGCTGTTTATTTTTGAAACTGTAAATATACTGCAAACAATTAATAAAAATTTTACTTAGCAATAAAGGTGATGAATTGCACGGAAAACAGTGATTTTAAAGAAATCATTTGAGTTCTGTTATCTGGTTTTCCGTTCTTTTTATGGGGATGAAAACATAGTGTACGGTTAAGATTTTTGTATAGAGAAGTGTACAAGGTTTATTCTACAAATAGCACAGCGATTGTGCCCTTCTGTCCTTGTGATACTGCCAAAATTTTAGTGTCGCAAACTTTGTTGAAATACTTAGCAAGATTGAGCTATTTAGCAAATAATTACTGACCTGGAGCGTGGAAAACAGTGTAGTGTCGCTCAGGGGCGGAATTTTCTGACGCGAGTGCTCAAAAATTGATAAGCCACATGCTCATAAGAGTGGAAAACTTTTACGGGGTTTGGGAACAGGTGTGTGGTAGATTATTAAACCAGTCATTGCGGAGTGTCCGTTGATAAAGACAAAGATTGTAGTATACTATGCAGAGATGTTTACTGATTTCCACGGAGAGCAAAATATTTTTGAAAGTAGCTGATTACTGTCTCTTGTGAGTGAATAAAAAATAGCTTATGAGTTGAAGGGTTGATACGGTTTGGTAGTTAACAGTTTCAATTATTTTTGTGTAAGAGGTTAATATGACAAAATGACAGTTATAGTGCGATGGTTAAGAAAAAAGGACGTTAAACATAGGGGTGGACAAACAGATACTCAAACTGTACCAGCACAACAGACAACATCTAGTTACATAAAAACAATCCCGTTAATTGGTTTATATTGCCACAAAAGCATAGACAAACTAATCTCCTTACGAAGTCTACTTTGAAAGAAGGAGTGCTTGTTTCGAAGTTCTTTATGTAAAAGTTGTATTTAATAGTTAATTAATATATGAAATATTAATTATTTAAGTCTTTATTATTAAAAATTAAATAACCCCCAAGAACCCTTGTTATCACTTAAACGGCGCACAGTGTTGGCTACATAAAATAACCCCCCAAGAAATTTTTTACAGGGAGCCTAATTTCTGTGTATGGTTTTGAACCTCCGCAATTTATCTCAAGATGGCCTATGGAAGTTTGATGTCCCAAAGTATCTCCTCAAGGCTCTGTATAATAACGAATATAAGTTTAATCAAAATCGACACTATTAATATCGAACAAATTTTTGGAGACAGACATACAGGAACATAGATAACATCTGTTTCGTGTTCTGTAATACATATATAAATTGATAAAGATATGCTTAAATCACTTGAAGCTAATCTGTCTTCAGACAACAGTATTTCCATAGATAAGAAGTATACAAAACATTTCGAAATTTTCATGCGATTATTTTTTAATTGTTAGAGTTATAAGAAAGAAGTATCTAGCAAAAATGAATGTAAGTATTAAATACTCTTAGACAAAGAGCTTACTCTATTTTAGGGCAATAGTGTCTGATTATATAGTTGACAATTCTCGGTTGCAATACGCTGTTTTTTTAGTTTACGTTTGTGTAATACAAGGGGAAAATATGTTTACTTTGTTTATCATGTTAGCTGCATAAATATATCCTGTATACTTCAGAGCATTCGTTAAATTTTCGATACACATGATTTTAACAACCAACCCGACTAACTGCTGACCGTTTTAATGTAGCTCCACATCAAAACCTGATCTAAAATTTAAGATAAATTGTGACGTCATCAGTAACACAAACCACTATGATTCATCATGTAGAAATGGCGGCTAGACAAATATTACTACAGTTCATGTGCTCGGCACATGCACTTGAAAACTTAGGCAATGTGCGTGTAGACATTCCGATCACGTAGATGCGTCCATCGCCTCCAAGACACGCACTAGGGTGCGTCAAGCAATAGGACCGCCATTACGACAATGCGGAACCGGTTAAGACTTGGTTCACAATGGACCCACTACCACAAACCATACACGTCCAAGATGCGTTCTTTAACAAGTCCGGAGAATGGAATCTCCTCTAAAATTCTGTGTCTCAACTCTGGAAAATAATAAGGTTAAGTCAAAGAGAAAGACTTCAATTGAAGCTCAGATAAGGAGCGGAAGGTCCGCTCGACATTTTTCCATTTTTGTCTCCTAAATTTATCATTAGGTTAGTGACGGAACGAAGACACGGTCTTTTATAAAGTCACTAAACAAAAGGAATCGTATTTCGTGATGTGAGGTGAACGTTGAGGCCATAGGAAAAGAGCTCCGTCGTTTTGATCATTGCCAACAATCCAACGGTCAAGGACCTCGAAGTACAACCACTCTCGTACTTTATATGCCAGTGGGGAGAGACTCCATCTTGTTGCCTAATAAAGTTTTAAGGGTCAACTCGTATTTGGAGAAACATATCCAGCCAGACAAGTCACCCCTGTAACGGTAGCTTCAGCTAAAAAATAGTCCATACATTTGACGTCGGTACTCAGCGCATTAAACGTTCAATTTTGAGAAAGCTCTTTGATATCGTACAAGTTCATGTTATGATCCCCAGATTCGCACATTATGAAAAGTTGACTCATCACTGAACACCACCCAATTGATTAGCAAAATTATAAAGCACACCATAATCATCTCACTTTAAAACAAGTACCAACAATAGCCGACGTGGACGTATGTGCAAACGTTATCTTAAAACCTCACACATGTCTTTGGTAGCTGAAGTTCAAGACTTGCTTTAAGAACAAATTTCTTAGGACTACGAAGTTAAGTTGCTCTGACACGGTCAACATCCTTTGGTCGTCCCGTGCTTTCCCGTTTACACACTAATCTGGTCGTATACAATGCATTGTAATACAGCCTCCGGCACTTCCAAATTTGTGCGGGTGGTTGCGGAACCTGGAAAGTTGTTAGATATATATTGTGTGTGTGTGTGTGTGTGTGAACTAGTGCATTATAGTAATAAAACAACGCTTTATTTTTCGACACAAAAATAAGGACGCTTTCTATTAATTTCTTTGCTCAACGCTGCTATACGTTTGCATGATACTCACTGATGATTGTTTTTCCTTGTTAAAGATAATAAATGTAAAATATTCCACTCACTACCCAAAAGAAATGTGACACTGTAATCTTGCCAGCAGATAGAACTGTCATCACCTTCTTTGGCAGCTCGGTCGTCTCAGGTGTGAAGTGATGGATCCATTTGCAACCATGGCTATGAACCGATGAAGAACTTGAGGCTGTGAATCATCACAGAACACCAGATTGGAACATCTTCACGACGCTGTGATTAGAACCAAGTTTTTCCTAAAAAAAATTCTGGTATATAGTTAGAATTATGTGAAATAGTGTGGAACCTTCTTGGCTTTGCCTGAGTGGCACGTGCGTTGCGAGAACAACAGCGCCGTCTCGGAATAATAGCTGGTCCGTTAGTTACATCACATCACGCGCACCAGCAGCAGTGAGCCAACGCATTTCTTTCCTCCAGGGAAAGGAGACACTTGGCGCAATTCTGCTTTGTCCCCCATATTCTGCAAGAAATTATGTCTTCATTCCAATTGTTACATTTAAAATAAAATTTTTCCTTGCATACAATCGATGAGCAGGCTGAATTTATTGTAACTGACACGTAAATTCCTTTACATACAAAATATATATGAAACGTTGTAATACGATTTGTTAATTCATTTAATTGTAAATATTGCCAAAAATACATAATAACGCCTGTTACATTTAAAAAAATCATATTCAACTGTGGCAAACTTAAAATATTAAATATATTAAAATATTTATACGTGAGATCATCAAAACATAGCACTTTAATGTCCAAGCCGTAAACAACCAGACGAAACCAAGTTACATTTACACGTCAGTAACAGATTCCTACAACTCATTGCTAACCCAATTTTCATTTCATACTCATCAATTTGCAATTAAACTTCGTCATCATTCCGCCCCAATCACCCAAGAATTATCTCAAAAAAGTTCATTCACCCAAAATCCCCTCATGAATTAACGTCGAAAGCTCCAAGCTTCACGTCACGTCATGCGCGGTCTGTTGGCGGCTGTTTACTGCTCCTGCAGAATTTTAAATGCTTTCAGGAAAATAATCAAGTACACCTATTTAGATGAAGAAAAGTACGGGGCCTAAAATACTTTCCTGAGGTACGCCAGGATTTATAGATGCCTTTTCAGAAGCAAAAGTTGTAAGGCTGTGTGCTTGCCGTGAATAGCATTGATAATTGATGTATAATCCACTGAATTGCAATTTCCCTAATTCCCCCTTTTCAAGTTTTTTTAAGAGGATACAGTGATTTATACCATCAAATACTTTTGATAGATCTAGAAAGATGCCACAGGTATATTCTTTAGAATCAAGAGGTCTTGAAGTTGCTTTAAAGTATTCGAAAATAGCTGTGTCGGATGACAGTCTTTTTCTAAAACCGTGTCGATCTTTATACCGTAAAAATTTTGAAGACAGTCAAGAAATATTTTTGTAAGTATTTTTGCAAACTCACTGAGATTAGAAAATGATCTGTACTTATTTATGTTATTAAAGATCGAAGGCTTTCCCGGTGAAGAGAATAAAGAACCGTTTCTCGGGTTTCCAACCGCACACAGCGACGTTTCGATTCCATCTCCATGTTATTTGTGGCACTTTCTTGAATACAGTTTTGGGCACTTATGGATTTAACTCATGGAAGTTTGTATGTATAATGTACTCTATTTGATGATAACATTATGTATTCCGTCAACGACAAATGAATATTTGTTATTTAATTATTTTAATTTTGTTTCTACTTCTTCTGTAGTAATATCAAATAGATACATTACATTGATGAGTAAAGCTTTCTATATGTAAATTCTCATTTTACTTCTTGTCGTTTTGTTTTCACCTGTGTTTGAAATAAACTGATTGAGTTCATTAGCAATTTTTGGAGGATTAGAGATTTCACTATTGTTTAGACGTATATAAGATATGACATTATATGAGTATAGCGTTTCAAAATTACTTTACATGCATGCTGTACTGTACAGCTACTCAAGTATCTTCAATGTTGTTTTCTTTTCTTCCTACTTTCCTCATTTCACCTTGTATTAATTTCCATTCTGCTCTCCCTTTAATTTTTTTTATGTAATATTGTTATCAAATATTTTTGCTTTCCTAATGACCTAGTTAAATATTTTGTAATATATTCTTTAACATATGATTTAAATTTTTGGTTCACTATCTTTAGTCTGCAAAAAAAATAGATTTTTTTCCTCTGACTTGACACAATAATACCCTTTGTAACCCATCTTTTTTTCATGTTCACACTCTTAATGTGAAAAAGTTTTCGAAGGAATGCCACTTAAAATAATGGAGATATAAGCTATAAAAGGTTTTTTTTGTTTACAGATGATTCAGAATAAAACTTTCCACATTTTTCTTTAGTTACTAAATTAAGTAACTTTGGATATTTTGTTTGCTGTAAAGCATTTTTTTATGTGCTTGTAGTCTTGTTTTAAGTTCCTAGCTTCTCCATTAACAACTGAGCTTCGTGGTCACTGTAGCCTGTGCGTAGGTTATTCTAGTTGGAGAACCAAATGCGATATAATTTTAATATTGACACATGAAATTCTTTTCATCTAATAAAGGTTGAAGAAAATTTGATTTGTTTCGTTTTATTCAAGTTTTAATTAAATCATCTGGAAAGTCTTCGTTCACAAATATTTAAGTTTCACTAGACTATATGATGAAACGCAACAGAGTGACAATGGGGCATACCTTCGGGGATGCCTCATTCTCTCTCTAAATTCAAGGTTCTCACATACCGAGGCACCTTCATCTCATTTACGAAGTGCATGTACTGTAGTCGAAGGCCTTGGGCATACGGTAAGAGTTGTCCGCTGATCCCATTGGATCAGTCGGCCAACTGCCTCCTAAAACTAAGACGGGAATACTGCGTCCCCACAGCAAACTAATTTTTGTGATTCAGAAGGGCGTGAGGCTGGTTCAATAATCCCCATATACCTGATGAAAGTTTTCTAGGGTTCTCCATGAATATCTTTTAGGCGAATCAGTGGGTAGGATCCTTAAACTAAAGGTCGGGGGCCCTAGGCTACCTTGCTCTACCTTCCATATCCTTCGTTTTCAATTTCCTTCCTATCCTATTAAAGAGGGGTAACCTGTTTCAGGATCATCCTCATGTAGCCTGTTACCAAAATTATTGTATGTATTCATTTGAGTTGCTATTTTATTTAAAATTTTTATTAACAAAATCTCTCCGGTGAAAAATTAAAACATTTAAAAAATCTAGTTACTTCTGTTGTTCGATAAATGGAAGACAGAACTGTATTTGAATTTTTGTCTCATTAACTGAAACAAATCTCAAGAGTTTCTTCAGAGACGCGACTTCGTGTATGCTGAATGGATTCATTTATATAAGTCGCTGTGCGTTATACAATTATTAACCCCAATCGCCTATATTGGGCTACAGTTCGTGAGTTGTGCATCGTATCTTCCAAAAATGGAAGAGAACAAAATTCGCGTTCACGTTTCTGAGCAATTACGCGTAGAAAGGATTCGAAACCCACAATAATAATTAAAACGATCACGAAACTTAGATCGGGCGCACAATACCTGTGGAAGCTGTTGCGTCCTTATTAATACTGCAGAAGTTGCGAAAGCAGTCATTTAACATTGAAGTAATTTACAGAATTGGAAGAATGTAAACGCTCACTATACTAATTGAAATTAATTCTAAGATGAGTATAGCGTTTCAAAATTACCGTGCAGCTACTCATTTCCTAGTATTTTTATCCAATTTAGAGTTGACCCGTATTATAATAAATAACTATTTTTCTAAGGTCTTATTACCTACACCAATATTTCAACATTTATTAAAAAATATCCGATTAAATTCATCAAAATGTAAGCAAGCTGTTTCCAGTTAAATTACATACTCGAGTTATCTAATCCCGTCCTTTTGTGAAACTCAAATATTTTGTAGTAACTGAAAGAAAATAAGAAAAAAATATTTTCAACATTACATTATTAACTTATAATGGCCAACAGTCAAATATACATTAATTATTTTGATTTGCATTACGTAAAACGTTTCTTCCCTGTATTTAGGAACTCTTCAACCGTATATCGAAATATATAATTAAATATAATGGAAAAGGCAATAGTGTGAAAAAAATAAATAAATTTAGAAATAACATGTATACTTAAATAATTCACAAAATGTGGTGTGGGAGTGAATAGACTCAACTTTTAATGGGAATATACCACGTGGGTTATTTATTATAAGGGCACACGTCATTAGTTGGTCGCCACCTGCAAAGGTTCTTCAGCGCAGAATAAAAATAATTAATCACAGGAACCGATATCTGATTTTATTATTACAAAAAAAGGAAAAAAATAAAATCAAAAGTATTTATCCATCCTTTCTGCCTGACTTGGACCGAATTTAACAATAACACGGGGTCCGTGGTCGTTTTGGTTAGATAACTCGCGAGAATATTTACCAAGGAGCCAGAACTAAGTAGGAGGTCGCTGGTACAACCATTCCCTGAGCCGTGTTCTCTCGTCCCCAAAACGGTGTCTGAGCCGATTTCCCCTTCCAAACTCTCATTGACCAGCTTTGTGCACGTGATTATGAATCCCCTCTTCTCTCCTGTTTCTTGATTGGACTCGCTGCCCCCCTCATCCACGTTCTGGGCCTGGGCTAAAAATAATTGTTTTGGTGCCCTTCCGGGGTTTTCCAACTTAGCCCTTATCTTACTTCGTGTTGGCCTATGTCTTTTCACCAAAATTGTTATATACAAACGCACTATAACAAAAAAAAGTTATTTTCATACTTTTCGCAGTTATCCTTTAATTTTATCTAATATATAAAGCAGATTTAGCTCATTATTTTATTTAAAAATTTGCACCGAAATTCACTTTTTTAATTGAATATCTTAATGAAATATTATGCGATTGTGTTTTCTTTAAATTAAGTTTTAAATTCCTTGGTCGTGGGAAATTGAGCTACGAATAACCAAAAAGTGATCAATTTCTAATTTTTTCCACCACTGTATTATAATACGTTACTGAAATTAAATAAAAATATAACAACCGGTCCGGTTGATTATTATGACCACCCGACCTTTTTTTTTTGGCCTGTGCTACAAATTCTGGTCAATGTAATGAATGCATGCATGCAATATATAGTAGTATTACAGTGGCAGCTGGAAGTTTGGGAATCGTTCGAGAGGCATTGCCCAAATAGCCAATCCCAACCTGGGCCAACAAACAATGCATAGTCTTCCCCTAACAACAGCCTATTTCCCCAGACTACATAAACTCGACTCATTTCTCTGCCTGGCCTACCCTGGGCTTGCAATCAAACCCATAAGTCAGCAGCATACTACCCACCTGTCAAAGGGTTGTTTTTAAGTGCCTACCCAACCTCTGCAGCATACTGGTTCAACCTTACAAACCCCCTACCCCCAACACATAGCAGGCTGCAAACTTTGTAGGAGGAACTGGTGCTATGTCTGCCATATACTTTTACCCACCATAATCTTCCAGAATCCAGTCTAGAAAATTAAAGAGAAAATATAGCCTGCCCCTCCTTCCATACAATCTACTGAACCAAATGGTCAACTAGACAGCCAGATCCATCCCCAAACAGAACGCCAACCATTGTAGCACAGTAAAACTTTTAAAGATCAATTCCCCACAGCTGGCAATGCCCAGAGCTTCTTCTTCTTCCTCCTCCTTGGCTCTGCAGCTCACTGGGGCCTTGGTCTCAGGGTCAATTGCAGACTGTAATCTTGCATGGGCTCTGCAGCTCATTAAGAGCCTTTACCTACCAGATCAACTCGAACTATCATCTTTCAAGACATATTCTAAATTTGGAGTGATATGTGGTCAGCATATCGATTCTGCAGCAGCCTTAATCCCAGTCTCTGTGACCTAGATGGCACTAACGTCCAAGCCCATGCTAGGATTCGAAGTCAGGACCTCTGTGTTTTTAAACAGCCACTAGACCATGGGAGGTGGGCTACTGAAACCTAACTATGTTAATTAATTCTAGGCAACATGGTTCCCTACTATGGAGGCTTATTACCAGTTGGACTGATGAAATCTCACCATTCAGTTTCTCCAGCTAACTCACTCTGCGTACCAATTCCAGGATAACTCTGATATTGCTGTAGATCTTTTTATTATCCACTAATTTTCCCAGAGGTACCTCTGAGTCAAGATACCAACAGTTGACTGATTATGAAGGTTGAGCTTATATAATTTTATTGGCAAATTTAATACATAATACATTTAATATAAATGTATTACAACACATTAAAATTTGAAGAACACAAAGTTTTAACAATATTACAAATGTGATCACAGCCATGTAATCAACATATAAAAACACTGAAATTTAAAGAATGATTGTACAATTATAAAATTGTGAACAAATAACTGCAGATAAAACAATGTATTTGTGTTAGTAATATTCAACATTCCTGTTGGTATCTAATACTTGCTAATATGCTTTTATACATAAAATAACCTGTTACCATAAATTGAGAAGAAGTGTTTTGTAATAGACGTTATGCTTCTTTTCAATGGGAAAATCCTTCGATATGATATTACATTCTTGATTGTGTGACACCAATTTTTATAGTATATTGAAATCCAAAAGATTTGTATTAACTTAGAAAAATATTATTATTTACAAAGGAAAATAATTTGAAACTATAATTTGGAAATAAATTAATAATTTTGTCAGAATACTTGGTAATTTTTCCTACTTTCTTTCTCTCTTTCACTTCCTTATTAATTGTTTTAATTAACATGACAATGTCATTTTCTGACACACACACACAGCTCCTGGAAATAATTGATCACAATAATAATAATAATGACATGTATTACATAATTTTGCAAGATTGCTCAGTTTTCAAACCTGGCCACATTAATAGTTTCTGTACAAAATTACATTTCAATAGCTATGAACAAACATAATTTATTGAAAAATGATTGTTAATGGTGGTATTACTATTATATAAAAATACTTCTATCAGCCTCATATCATTTATGTCAAAAGTACTGTTTTATTATTAATGAAAAATGAGGTAAATTGTCCCTGGCAACTGATGACAGGGTTTCAGGTTGATTATTAAAAATATTTGCTACTTGAAATTTTTTAAATTATTGATTCTGTTTACAAACTGTTTATATTGAGACAAAACTGACACATTTAAATAAGTGGAATGTAAAATTTTAGCAATTAGTTTTCAAAATTTTAGATACTTATGATCAATTAAAAGTTAATAAACTTGATCTTATTCTTTAATATGAATTTTTACATGTTTTTCTTTAAATTCCTTATGTGTTTGAATATTATCACATCTTAAGAACAAATAAGCACAATTAATTCCTCTAAATTTGAAGATACCATATAAATATAATTATAAAACTTAATGATCTCTGTTCTTCCAAAACACGCCTTTTGTTCCAAAAATTCTCCAGCTTCTTCTCAGTTATTGGGTGCTGTAAGCCACAAACATAATAATTTACAAACTGTATTCTGAATTCTGGCACTAAACTCATCTTCCACAAGTACATTGGAAAAAAATTGATGGCGACTCCTTAAAACACAAATCACAGTACTCTTAGATTATAGATAGACCATGAGAAATATAATAAATATGATAAAAACTATTGTATTTATTTTAATCATTATCACATTTTTATGATTGATTACTTGTGTTGTGACAGCTGGCATAGGATACTTTCCAGTATGTTTTGTTTAGTAAATAGAACATAAATTGCATTTTTTGTTAATTAGATTCATCAAGAAACAGAAGATTGTTGGATAGATTTTACATGAATTGATAGTCTAATATATTCGTTTCAGGTTTTTTAGAAATAAATATTTTTTTAATTCTTGGTTTATCACAAGAAACACAATGGTAAAATGTAATGTAGATCAAAGTTTGAATAAGAGTTGTAGTATTTAATACTATACTGATTTGTTTTGTAAATGATTAACAATTTTTTATGCATGACAGATTAAGATAAATAATATTTTACTAACTGTATGATGTGAGGTAAATAAACCTTTTTTATCATATTAATTGAGTAATTTGTTAATTGTTATCATTAATCTGGTTCCCTTACCTTATTAATCTATTTGTAGTTAGGAAATCTATTTAATGTATACCAGAAAGAGTGATTTAATAAACATCAAAGGAGAAAAACTAGTCTGAAAAATATGTAAACTATGTTTCTTTGTTGAAAAAATAATTTGTATATACTGCCCACCAATTTGTTACACAATTTGGTTGGTGGCAAGTGTTGACAAGTTATAATTTAAACTGATACCATGATCTGAAGACCATATCTCCATAAATCAATCTTGCAATGATTTATGTAAAGCTCTGAGGGTATTGACTATGATCTATGAATGTAGTTAAAGTTTTTTGAGAATGAGGTAACTGATTTTATTTTATTTATTGCTATGCTTCAAAGTTATTTCCAACTATGAGAACCATAATAATAAAACAATAATGATCACAAGTTATTTTCCAATCCAGTTGCAGCATAAATGTTCCACATAACTAAATCTTCCCACTTCTATAAATGATGTTCTTGCTGTATTGTTAACATTTTTCAATAAATGTGCACTGGAACCTGTTTTGCTAACTCAACTAGTTTTACTAACTGTATGATTTTTTATAATTGAGGTGGTGAGTCATATTTCTTATTTTGATTCCATTTCTTATGATTATTTCATTATTATTACTTATCCATTTAAGAAAATTAGTCTGACTATGGCTAACTATATTACTGTACAAGACACGAATACTACCATTTACATGTGCATAAAAGTAAACACACAGACTTAATAAAAAAAATTAAGACCATCCACATGTAATTCTTACTTAAATCAAATTCAAATACCAATGTCACAGCCACTTTATTAAATTATGATCTATTAATAGCCCAAATTCATAAAAAGATATCTTTTTATTTGTTCATCTTATTTGAATTATAAAATTATTCAGCTGCTTATACATTAGTAGATCTCATCATAATTTGGTGATTGACATCTTTCATAGTCAATGGTAATTACTTTTTAGATTTTAATACTTTCCACAATTGTACAGTTAACTTTAGAGAATTAGCATTAGCATTCAGTTTCCAAATAGTGCCAACAAGCATTTATTAGTTTCATATAACTGTAAACTTATTAGTTTTAAACTTAGAGACAATTACGAAAACATTGAATACTAAGTTTTATATTCTTGAGTGAACCCGCAATAATACAATACCATTAAATTCAATGATAAATTACTTTGAAAAATCAAACTAAAACTAAAAATTACTATGTCAACTTTCCACAAATTCACAAATCTTGGTTTACACTAACGTATCACAAGTCCTGTGAACTTAGCACAAGTAGATTATTTTATAAAACACTTTGTGGTAGTATGATGTAACATTGTCAAAATGACTGATAACAACAGCTGAGAGAGATTTAAAATAATTCTGTTATGCATAATTATGGGTCAATGTCACTACATCAGATATGAAACAGTTCAAATTACCCTCAGGAAATAGAAAGTCAGTATTATATGCTGAATACATGAATGTTCATGTCAATTGTATGAATAAAATTATTAATTTTGCCTAATATAAATGGAATCATATAAGCATCCCACATTAACAGAAATGGGTAAAGAAGAGTACTAATTCTACAACAGTTACACTGGGAAGATAAATGGGTGACAAAGGCCAGAGATTCGCAGGTAATAATTTAATGGAGGGTAAATGAGGGCCAGGTAGACGCATGACACATGAGTTCCATTACATCATATATGTATATACATAAGGGTCTACTCAGTCGATGGTGCCTGCTACCTCAGTATTTTTCAAATGTGCTCCCATATTGTCAGTGAAGTATTTGGTAATCTCAATGAACCCGACATTGCTGGTGCAATGCGCAAGGTGGAAAAATTCAAACAGGAGTGCAGCTCAAAGTGAGATGAATGTTTGCATTTAATGTATAGGATGAGTTGCTAATTCAACATGACCAAGGAGTCATCTTTGCATATGTATTACAAAACTTGAAAAAAAAATACTGCAAATAATAATAGGACAGTGAATGCATTCTTAAGTTGAAAACTGTTAAGAAACTGTGTTATTTGGAAAATCCAAACCCAGGATTTTGTTATATGTTGCATTCTCATTAAATAAATAAGTTAAAATAAATTTAGATGATTTTTCAAAAAAATTATCTGGCACATAAACAAATTATAAATATTTTATCACATACATGTTTCATCTAGATAGGAAAGATGGATAGAGAAATGGTAGCTTACCTTAATTTGATAGTAATCATTACCAACCTTGTAAGCAGTAATATGTCATATTTTTGAGAGCCAGAGCTCCCTCTTCAAGACAATGTCTGAACAGAATGGTATCTGATCATTTAATGATGTATGTATTCTATTAGATGATTTTTATTAAATAGAAATGGCAGCTAAATACAAAAGAAATTGGTGGTGATTTAAATTTGTAGGTTGTCATATCACTAGTTAATAATCCATTGCAAGTAACTATAGTCTGTAATAAAATTGAATGGAAAAACTACTCAATTTTTGTTCATTTATACCAGTCCATGGCAGGTAAGACGTAATCTGTCTAGTTTTCCCATCTTTCTATGTGCATGCATACTTAGGTAATGTTATTAAAATATTGTATAGGAACTTTTATTCACAGAATAGCTATTTCAATTTGTTGAATAGTTGATACTTAAAATAAATTTTAATGAAATTACACTATATATAATTTATACATTTAATGATCTGAAGTTTTACTTCTGAGACTGGGACAAGCAAGTAAGAGCTACTGCAGCATCCAACTCTTCTCGTTGATGATTATCACTTGGCCAAAAGTGTGGACCATCTCCATATTTCATTGTAGGGCCTGTTTACAAAAATTAGTGAATAACAGCAAGTGACTATTACATTATTAATTTGAATAAACTTTTAAGTGTACTTTATTGTTAAGTATTAGTACCCTTTCTAAAACTTGTTACCGAAATTGACAGTATATTTCACCATATACATTTGTATTAATTTTAGAATCTATAATTCATTTAATGTAGTATAATGGCATATTATATTCTATTTGAAAAAAATTTTCAATGTAAATAAAGATTATAAATGATTTTTAGTGAAACTAAAAACTAAAATAATAAGACAACAAGCATGTAAAATAAAGTATATCTTTAAACATTTTTAAATGTATGGGATAACTTATTAGAAATAGTATCCAATAGTAAAATAAACACTATGATTTTCCCATCTTTAAGAGTAATGTATAAGTGTGCCTTGTGATAGCCAAAGAAAGAATGCTTTGCATTAATGATAAATCAAAGATGTACAGGAATGCTTGAGTGCAAAATATAGTAATTTTCCTATTTTTCAAGGTATAATGAAAACACAACATGGTAGTTTCAAACAAAGTAAAAAAAATAGGCAAATCAAATGAAATTTCACTAGAATTATTTATTGTGTTTTTGTAATATGGACTGATAGTCAATTTCTGCTTATTTAATAGACAACAATATTACAGTTTGTAAGATAATAATAAAACCTTTGCATTGCGAGGAAGTAATAAGCTCTATTTCCTTTAATTTTTTTAATTTCATTTGGATGCATTATATATATTTGTTATTTTTAGTGGGCATATAAATACTAGAAACAGATATTGCAATAAATATTACCTGATACATTCCATGTTTTATTTTGTTTGCCTCCAAGAAATGCAGGTGACTTCCAAGTAATATTTTTGGCTGACCATGCAACATAATTGTGATTTGGTTGGAACTTAGCAGCACTTTCAAGCCATTTATTTAAAAGTAGTGGCTCTTGTTTTTCACACTCCCCATTATATTCATTAGTTGATATATCATTACATTGCTCATCAGAATTGACATCTCTAAGGTATTTAATCATCATATCACTTTTATATTTACTGCTTGAAGTTCTTATTTCCAAGTCATTTGTTGAAGAACTAATAATGCAGCACTGGGATGGAACATTAATATCACTAGAAGTGGTAGACTGAGTTACAGGATTTTGAGCACATGCTGAGTAACTATGATCCATAGTGGCTGTTGCTGCTGGGCATGTAGATTTCAAAGAAATCATATCAAATGTCTCTCCATCTTGCTCTGAAATTAATAAAGTCATTCATTTCACAGAAATTAATAATAATGATGAAATTATAACAAAATCTGTTCAGAACAAAATTTAGAGTTCTATCTTTTATTTTATACAAATCTAATGAAACCTATTTTTTCATATCTATGTTTTACTATGATTATTGCAGGTTTACAACTGACCTTTTTAAGTAGTAAATTTAAACCATAATTTTATAAATTCCTGTTTATCCAGTGTAAATTTCTTGTATACTTTTGAGGAATATAGCTAATCAAGTTATATATAACTCTATTGCATAAAATGAGGGAGGAAGTTGGGAAATTCACTTTTAGTCATATGCTCAGCATATGGTAGATCCTTGTCTGCCCAGATGCTATCATCAGAATGCAATTGTTCCACATTACCCCATTCTTGGCTGTTATTTCCAGTGAACAGAAATGTCTTCCTAACATTCTGATGAAGATGATGGTGACTCCGAAAATTTTTAGAACTTCAAACTCTACATGGTGCCTATCATCTGTGAATCTCAGGTAAGTCACCAACTTTCTATCTCTCTTTTCTATCCTTATTAATTGTTATATATATATAATAGTTTTTAAGGAAGCATAATAATAAGTTAAGCTGTTTACATAAGTTATCTTTCAGAAAAATAATTATAACAAATATAGAGAAAACCAGAAAAGAACCTTATTCAGAAATTACTTCCAAATCTCTCCATTAACTAAAAATGTTAAAATCTCAGTCACTGTATATCTTTTGAAATGTCTGTTTACATGCAATTTCTTTCTTAGTTTTACCTGTTTCAGATAGATCCTTGTCTTCCCAGATGCTATCATCAGAACATATACTAAATTGTTCCACATTACCCTGTGCTTGGCTGTTATAATTTTTTATCAAAATGCTCCAAGTGCGCAGAGGTTTCTCAGAATTTGCATTTTTTAGTTTTCGCCTCCAGTTGGCGAACCAGTTACAAATCTGTAAAAGTATATTTACATTCAAATATATTCTTGACGAGTTAGCTAGGTGGTGATTCATAGATGGGTTCATCATGGGTTTGGTGAAAGTACACTGTTAAAAATGATTAATGGTTATTGAACAGAACCTCATTTTGCAGCTTAGGTACAATAGGACATATGAAGGATCGAACCCCGGTCCTCCCGTTTTCCACAGAACTAATCCGAATCGGCGTCCAAGGACCGATTCAACATCCCTCCATTCCCGTAAAGCTAAGCTACGCTCTCCTGCCAATTCACTAATCACATTCTTCACACTCTAATTATAGTAAATGCGTGAAGAATGGACATTACGTAAATTGATCACAGGTGCATTGGATTCTACCCTTTGGAAATAGAAATGCTTTCACCGGAAGCCCCTGGTCCGGTCTACATTTTTCCATTCTTGTCTTGTTTTTATAGATTTGAAAGCGAATCGTTGACAATTATGACAGGGGAACTTTCTATATTACACTAACTGGGTGCCCGACGATATCCAGGAATTTTCATTTATTTTAGCCCACTACAGTTTTTAATTTTTTTTGTTTGGTTTAACAGGCTACATGAGGATGATCCTGACGCAGACAACTCCCCTTTAATGGCATAGGAAGGGACTTGAAAAGGGGGGATGTGGAAGGTAGAGCAAGGTAGCCCAGGGTTAACTAGGGCCCCCATGCTATAGTGTAAGGATCCTACCCGGTGTTTCACTTAAAGGTGATGCAGGGAAAACCCTAGAAAACCTGCATCAGGTAGGTCGGGCATTGGGTACTATTCTCACGCCCTTCCGAATGACGGGAGACGAGTCTGCTGTGGGGACGCAGCATTCCCTTCTCCGTGTCTCCACCAGTTTCAGGAGGCAGTTGGCCGACTGATCCAATGGGATCAGCGGACAAGGTCTTTGACCCCGGTACATATACCTCCTAAAATAGGTGAAGGTGTCTCGGCATATGAGAACTTTGATAAAAAGTACCCAGAGAGAGTGCGAGGCATTCCCGACATGATCAGGTGAGCCCCGCAGTCACTCTGGGCTGAAGCGCCTGCGAGAAAACTCCCGTAGCGCCCATATCTACCAAGTCGGGCATTTTATTTTTTATTTTTTGGTTAACAGGCTACATGAGTTTTTTTTTTGGTTAACAGGCTACATGAGGGTGATCCTGAAACAGGCAACTCCCCTTTAATAGCATAGGAAGGGAATAGTAATCTATTTTTATCAACACGTGATTAATCCATCTGCGAGAGCGTCACATTATTGAAAATTTACCTTTTCACACGCCCCCCCTACGCTAAAAAAGCAGAATTTTATCTTAACCAGCGAGATAACTCAGTTTCTTAAATTAACTATGCCGAGAGAGACACTATTAATCTCACCAGCCACGAAAACTAATGATTCTCAAGCAAATATCTGCAGTTTATATACGTCTTAAATTTCCGTACAGACGACCCCCATTCCCAGGGGTGGTAGTCACGTGCTTCCGGGTCAAACACGTGTACACAATTGTTCCACGCGGTTATATTTGTATGAAGCACATACAGACAATAAACTTATAAGGAGAAGATACTTGAACTATGTCTTGGGCCTGATTACTGTGAAATAATAAGGATAGATACATCTTTCTTCTAAAATATCTATACGCTCTTGCTTGAGCATTTCTACTTCATTAGTCTATAAAAACACTTCTGACAGATAAACTAACGCATAGTCTACCCTATGGTGGAGTCCCTGAAAATTGCAGACCACTCTCGTGGTTCTAGTTGAATATGTAAAACGAGTGTGACATGGAACATTTTTCTGTCTTGTTCGTGTTATGAAGGGTATTATTATTCATGGAATATCAATATATCTTGACATGAGACCTGCGTGTAGGTGAGGCCGGTGTGCGTGGCCAGCTCCCTCTTCTCCTCCCGGGTTGGGTAGGGGTTGTCCCGTCGTCTCAGCAGCCACAGCTTCAGCATGCGCTTGATGTCGGGGGTGAACAGCCGCTTAGCTTCACGACCCTCAGCACTCGCACTGGGTCGTCTGCGAACAACAAACACAAACAAGCTAATTAGCCATTAACTATATCGTGGTTTCGACTGACAGAAATATATTTTTTTCGAAGTCACAACTGTTAAGTTTCCGTGGTAAAATTTACCGACGTTCAAATGTTAGGGGCCGAGATGCTCAATACGCTCACAAAAAGTTTAATATTTTAGACTGTAGGCAGATCTCAATTGTCAATCTATGAGTCCAATATCTCTCAGAGTAACACAATGTCTCTATTATAAAACCGGCTGTTTGTGTTCATTTAGTTACCGCATACAAATCTAGTAATTTCGACAAAAAATTTTACGTGTTCTTTGAGACCAATGAACAAACAATTTCCAGGTAATACATTTACCAACCTTAGGAACGAAGATAGAGGGGCTGAAATTTTAAAACATGCAAAAACAACCGATTTTTATATCGAATAAATATTTTTCGTGGTCAATTATTTTGATAGTTTTTACCCCGATTTTGTTGGAGTAATTTCAACTCCATTAAACATGGTAGCGGAGTATCTACAGGGGCGGGGGAAGTGGCAAGTCGCAAAAAGATAAGAAGAAAATAATCGAGATTGGTAATAATAATAACAACAAATTTATTTAGCACTAGCTAAGCCCGCGATTTCGTTCCTAAAAATGAAACAACAGGTACAGAATTTTGATAAAGTTGAATTGATTGAATATATAAAAAGTACGGTATCATTTATTTATAACCTTATAACTCGCAGCTGCTTTTCAATAGGTCCCGCTATCATACGTTTCGAAGCCAATAAAAATGAGCAATTACTAAATATTAAAATTTACCTGACGAGACAATTAAAACCAATTTACGTATACATCGTATCTACGATTCATAGTTTATTCCTCAGGGAGTTAGCTCTCTGCCAACAATAGGTTAATTACGGCGCGAATCCTATGGCAACAATAGATGGAGTGAGAATATCCCCCCACTCTCTCTCTCATACGCTGCATAAATTACTCTTATAATAACACAGTAAGTGAGATTAAGGTATTGTAACGCCTAAAAGGACTTATAACTCGCAGTTGGTTTTCACGCCGCCTTTCGTGAGGCAATTTAATGATTTTTATAAATATTTATATTAATATCTTATGAACTCTGTCTGATATCGAAATGAAACCCCCGAAAATTTAAGTTAAAATTCGTTTCATTGAAATCGGTTAAGCCGTTAAGGAGCATAAACAGATCAAGAGTAAGGCACCTACGGGAAAAAATATATTAATATCTTCTGCAATAATTGAAATGAAATATACACGAATATTTAAGTTAAACCTCCTGTTTTTAAACCCTCAACTTTTCATTGAAATCCGTTGAGCCGTTTCAGAGCCTATTCGAGACAAACATACGGAGACACAGTCACACAGATAGAGAGACACTTCAATTTTATTTATCGGTATATACGATTAACGTTTATTTTCTTTTCAATATTTCGATATAAAAAATGTCTGTCGTTTTAGTCGTACGAATTTCTTAAAACATAATGGGCCTATTGATTGAGGTATAGCTGTACGTTTTCTATACATTATTTTCACTTGGTTAGTTGTATATGGTAAATTAGGTATTATATCGAAACCTCTTTGGAAGAGACGATGTTTGGTTGCAAGGCATCGTAGTTGCGGAGATCACGTGATCAGTTGAGCAGAATAATCAAAACAGTCAGCCCTGAGTACGAATATTTGAAAAATATATTGGCAATACTTATATTTCAATTATTTGGACCTCAGATTATTATCCTACTCCTGCATAGCCTGAACTCCTGGCTTCATTGTTGACTTCGGATCGGTGACGAACAACTGCAAATTGTATCTTTTTTTAATATCATAGAGCAGACAAATTTTTGTTTTCACCGGAGGTCCTATAAAAACCATAAATTTTTAAAACGTTTTCTATGCGTGATTTCATTTGAACTGTGCTAATGTTTCATTAAAAATAAAAATTAACACACCATACACCTTTGTTTTAAATTTAAATTCATTACAATAAGTTGCATATGTATCGGTTAATTTTATATATTGCCACCCTTGAAAACCTTCAGTGGTGACTGAGTTGTATCGAGCTGGACTGCAATAATGTGGACTCTGGTTCGAATCCCACTCGATGCAACCATTTTTATTTGTTTACTTTGCTTACATTTCATTTCTGTTATTTTCTGTTTCGAGAATGTTGTGTTTCTGCAATATTCCATGTGTGTATAAATTGTACTTGATTCTGAATCGGAGTCAGTTTTTCGCAGTACGAGCCTTTGTACAGCACCTCGTCATTAAATAGACGTCTATAACATCTAGGTGTGTGTGTTATTGTGTCTTACGATCCTACAGAAACGTGGCAATATTTATAAATTTTTATATTAAAATACTATAAATAGTTAATTCATGTGGCGGCTCGTGAGTTTTTAAGCTATGTGCTACATCACCCCTCGCAATAATTTTTACGAGGATAATTACGTAACATACTAATAATACTAGAACAGTGACAGTGTTACCAGTACTCTGCGGTTCGTAATCTGCTACATTTCTAATTCCGTCTACATGTAAAAATGCCTAATTTTGAAAACAGAATTTTTTTAAAACCAAATAGACTCAGTTGTAACATGAAAGCATGTTTCCTTCCTACATATGTTAAACTTATTTAATTTCAGGAATAAATCACACATAGTGACAGTATTTTATGCAAGATCCTGCGGTAGTTTTGGCAACTTTTAACTCTTTTTTATTTTAAATACTGCCCAAAGTATGCGAATTATATTTTTGATTTTAAAATATAAACTATTTTAAAATAAGATTTATAATTATTAAATGGTTCGAATTTATTTTGATTTCGACGTGTATGTCGCCCATCTAAGGTGGCACTGTTATCAAATTATATATTTAGTTGTTTGGATACTTCTTGTACTTAACATGATTTTATATCTTTGCTTTACTTTACTTTCGTATATGTAAGAGAACTTAGAACCTTCCTTGTCGTTGCAAAACCATTGTATTTGAATCAAACACATAAAAAAATCAATAAATATTATTATGATTATGGTGGTGAATTATAGAACAAATACTTAATATAGGTGTAGTTTACCTGTGGCGCCTAGAGCGGAGGATTCGACGCCCAACCGCGGCTTCCATGACTTCTCACAAGCACGACGCATCCATTGTGGCGCTGCACATACCATTGTGACAAATAAATAAAGATACTCGTATTTGGATGATCCTAAGCCTACTTAATCTATTTTCCTTTAATATCTTTACCTTTACCTTAGCCTCCAATATCGAGGAACAATGTAATGTAAAAAATAACTTATGAAACCAATTTAATATGGAAATATTTGACCATGGTGTTTGGTGGGATATCGGCCAATTTTCTATAATGCTCAATTTGTCTGACCGATATAAAATGATTTAATAGATTGATCTGCTTGTTATGTCATCAGATAAAACGAGCATTAAAACTAGAATTAATGTACACTTAACAAATTTGAAACATCCTGAACAAAAAATTCAGTTCTAACTAAACAAGATTACTTGAATAACCGTTACATCGAGTAGGTTAATATTAAAATTCAACATGAAGAGAGAAAATACTTTCGCGTAATAATAAAGGAATTAGGTCTAACTAAAATGAGTTAAATGTTAAAAATAATACCCAAAATTTTAATTGTATTTATTTTCTTGATTACTGGGATTAAATTGTATAACTGCTGTACTAAAATGTTATATCCCATCTTTTCGCCAATTACGTTCTTGAAATTCCTTTACAATACGACTTATTTCAGCGTTAAGTTATTACATTTTTTTCTTTCATTTCGACAATGCACCAAAAAACCATTCGAATCACATACACCATAAATGAATGTAAGCATACAAATGATTTAATAACATAAAATCTAATACTTTTATTTGCAATGGGAGATGTATGGGAAATGCCACAAAAAATTATGTATCAAGTTTGGAAATTATTAAACTGCTCATAATCGATTATACACTGATAAAGTCCTAGATTGAGGACTAATTTTATATAGTTTTAACTATTAAATAATTTCTGTTAAATTTTATTGGTTTAAGAATTACAATAAAAATAAATACAATAATTATGTAAATTATATTTAGGTTCACTTACTGTGGTTAAATATTAAAGCTACGAGGAGTTTCATTTTAATTAAAGCAATTTTTCAGTCTTCTTAAATTATTATTGGACATTTTAACTTTGTGCAATATTATATCATTTTCATTATTTTTAGAAATATCCGGTTGTTCCAGAGTATTGACAAATATTTTGTTTCTCTTTTTCGTTTACGAATGGCTAGGTTGCAACTGATGATATCGCTTAAGTCGGAGCGAAACTTTGTATATTTAAGTAGTATTTAAAATGTGAATTAAACCCATTTAGTATGAAATAACTGTTTTCTAACTAAATAGGTCATGATTTTTATATTAGTTATAAATTGTTAAATAATTTCAAAGGGTCCCTTAGGTTTTAAATCAGTCTCCAAATTTACGATTTCATCTATACCAATAAATAATATTGAAGTGTGTTTCTGTCTCTCTGTCTGTGTGTACGTTTGTCTCGAATAGGCTCGACGGATTTCAATGAAAATTTGAGGGTTTAAAAACAGGAGATTTAAATTAACTATTCGTGCATATTTCATTTCAATATATTGCAGGAGATATTAATATATATGTATATATCCAAAGTGAATGCGGGTTGCCTATACTCTAGATCTGTTTGTATGTTCTAAACAGTCCATCCATTGTTGACGGAGGATTCGCGCCGTTATGAACCTATTGTTGGCAGAGAGCTAACTCCCTGAGAAATAATAAACTTCTTTGGATCGTCGATACGATGTATACGTAACTTGGTTTTATTTGTCGCGTCAGGTGAATTTTAATATTTAGTAATTGCTCATTTTTATTAGCTCAGAAACATGTGTCCTGTTCAAAACCAACTGCGAGTTTTAAGGTTTCCCCTGAAATGATCATAACTAGATGATACCGTGCTTTTTATATATTCAATGACACCAACTTCATCAAAATTCTGTACCTGTTTCGTTTTTAGAGCAAAATAAAAAGCGCGGCAAAATCGCGGGGGTTAGCTAGCTAATAAATAATATCAATAATTTTCCTTAATGTTTCCAACAAGTGCTTTCGGCCACATACATCTTGAATTTTGTATCTAAATAATTTTCTAATATAATTCTCGCTATTAAATTAATTCAAATTAATAATCAGCCATAAAAAAATGTTATGATTCTTGAAGGATAATTGTCGGATAACTTTTAATTTGAAGGTGGATTAGGATGTGCCTGAATGTTCAGGGGGAAGTATGAGGTCAATTTAGAGTTTTCTTTTGAGCCTACGGAAGCGTAGAGATGGAAGAGGAGTGTCATGGAATTACTGGATCGAGGGGTTTGGGAGGTTGAGGGCGCTTTTAATTAGGGAGGTTATGGATTTGGAGATTACGGAGTTTACTTTGGGAAGTTTGATGTAATGGTGGATAACGGAATTTGTAATGGTACGTAGGATTATGTTTTCTTTGAATTTTGGCTGAGAGGATTTTGGATGTTGTTCCCCATATGGACGAGGCATAGGACCAGGAGGGTTGTATTATTGAGAGGTAATGGAGGAGTTTTGTGCTGATGGTTACGAGGACTATTCTGTTTAAGAGGACATACAGGGATCTGGAATTATGGTTGATTTTGGAGAGGAGTTGATTAATATGAGGTTTCCATGCGTGTGTTTAATCAAACATGATTCCGATGTAGGTGGTTTCTGTTTTCGTAGGGATTAATTAATTATTTAGAATGAGGTAGATTAGGGGAGGAGAGTTTTTTGTTAGTGTGAATGGGGTGGTTATTGATTTGGTGGGGTTGAAGCTGATTAGCCTTTGTTTGGACCATTGCTCTAGGTTGTAGAGCGCTAATTGTAATGATTGCAAATTGGAGATAAGAGAGGAGTTTTCATATGATATGGCTGTGTCGTCTGCTAGATTATGCTAGTGTTGGGCTGTTGTGGGAGAAGATGCTGTATAGGAAGGGGGCAATGACACTTCCTTGGGGGACGCCAGCCGCGATTGAGTGTGGTTGGGAGAGGTGGTTATTTATTTTGATAGAGAAGGTTCTGTTAGAAAGGTAGTTTAGGGGTATTTTGTAGTGGGTGTCATTTAGGAAGTTTTTAATTTTGGATAGTAGGGAAGGTTGTCAAAAGCTTTTTCGATGTCAATAAAGGTGGTGATGAGGGATTTGCGTGGTTCAAATGAGTTGTTTATGAGGTTGGAGAGACGGTATATTTGATGGGGGCAGGAGTGGTTTGGGCGAAAACCGAATAGTGTGTGTGGATTCAGAAAGGAGAGTTGATTGATTAGGTGGGTGAGTAGTAGTTTAACAAAAAAATTGGATAATGTAGGAAGGAGACTTATTGGACGCTAATTTTCAGGGTGGGATTTTTGTTTGTTTGGTTTAGGTATCATTATTATGAAGGCGTGTTTCCATATGGTTGGATAATAGGTAGTTCTGAGGATGGCGTGGAGATATAGGTGATTAGGAATATTATCTTCATAAAGATGTTTTAGGTGGCGATTGGTGATAAGGTCGTGACCTGGGGAAGCTTTGATTTTTAGCTTTTTTATTGCGGTTGATATTTGGGGAGGGGTGATAATTGTAGGGGTTGTTGGAGCTTTGTTGCTATGCACTGATTGTGATTGTAGTGGCATCTGTTGGGGGAGAATTGCTTGGGCGAAGATGTTGTTAGCTTTTTGGGAGGCATTGGTAAACCATTGATTGTCTTTTTTTAAGTGGATGGATATCGGTTTTCTTCTTAGGTATTTTGTTTTTAGCCATGGTGATTTGTCCTTTGCGTTAAGTTACTGAAGATAAGTGTAATGTTTAGTTTTCTTGTGATTTGGATGTAGTTACTTACGCTTGACTGAGAGATTTTTGGAATTATACCATTGTTTTAGTAGATTTTTTTTTCGAGGAGTACGTTATCTTTTGATTTTGGTGAGGTATTTGGTGAATGGGGTTTAGGTAGTTATTGGTAGGAGGTTATGGCATGATATGATACATGACTATTTGCTTCTCTGTCTTCAGTGAATTTATCACTTTGTAGTGTTCTTTAGGTTCAGATAAAGACCTACATGAAAGTCTAAATGTTAAATAAATATTTCATTTTATCGTTATCTTCTTGTATATGGTTTGTAATGAAGGCTGATTTCTATAATAGCTTTATTATAACACGTTAATTATTTTAATATAGTAGTTTGATTATTCAGGGATGCTGAACTCTTTCGAGTGGTATACTTTAGACCGTTTGGTTTATAAATACGATGATCCCGCCGCAGAGCTATTTCGTTATAAAATACTGATGCGTTACAAAAAAGAACAAACATTCAGTGTCGATTCTATTTCAAGCTTTATGCTAACGTTGTTTACATAGCGTGCAGAAAAGCTGACAGCGGAAACTATTTCCATAGAATTAGTAAGCGCCCGTTTCACGTAAGTGTAGACGTTGTCAGCAAAGTACGAGTGATGTGAAAATTAGAATGAGTGTACGCGTACCCTTGTCACCGATGCGACGCGGAGTGCTGAATCTGTCCATGGGTGGCCCCTTGCCAAGTATGTTCGCCTTCATTTCTGTATTCCCGCCACACGTGCAGTCTGCACAAGCTAAATAATTAATACGACAGATATGAGTCAGAAGCCATCAAAGACCTTCATCTGCCTCCCAGCAAGATGTATGCGTCAATTAAAAATTACCGAGCATTCAAACAGCATTATTAAGTTGATTACCTCAAATTTTTAATTATATTTCATTAAATTTATAATATCGAATTATCCTTAACATTCCTGGATCTACATCCGTCCTTATTGACAGCAGTACAGTTCACCTCCCAGAATCGAATGAAATTATAATTTAAATATGGACTGAAAAAATTATCAAAAAGGAACTAGAGCCGTAATAAATTTACTGTGATTAAATAACAATTGCTTTTATCCGTATTAATTTCTCCAGCCAACAATAGAGGATCTTCCCTATCGATAAAGTATAGCCAGTGTCTCCTCTGGCTTGTCTCTATGAGTGTAAACTAATAAGTACTTTCAAAGCAATATAACAACACGTTATTTTAGGTTGATCTCTTTCTCAAGCTACTTTAAGCTCCGATCGGCGATTCTCTACATTTTCAATTTTTCAAAACGTCGTTTATAATCTCCTCGCTCGACGTTAATTTTTCCGACGAGCCTTTTTTTTAGGTTAAGAAACATAAAAATAGTCATAAAGGGGTCAAATCTTGTGAATGTGATGGAAATTGGAGCATTCCCTGCTTAATGAATACAAATAAATTTGTCGTTTGATAAAATCATAAAGAGTACGACTATAACATGCAAACATTGTTTCCAACGAGAAGAAATTACACAAAATATAGTTTAAAATGCCGAACGTTTCAACGCACTTCTGCGTCATTATCTTTCATACACATAGACTGTAAGTAAAGCCACTAAATCAGACGGGGAACCTCATGGAACAATTTATGAAATGATATACATTAAAAATCAGCCAAATATTGTCATTAAACTTGACACGCAAAATACTAACATGTTAATATGCTGTGTTATGTGAAGTTTTATGGTTATTTTGCAGTGTTCAACTTTGGTTTATATCTTTCCTTTTCTTAATGTGTATGTTTATTGTTGCTGTTGTGGTATTCAGTCCTAAGACTGGTCTGATGCAACCCTCCATGCTAACCTGTCCTGCGGAACCCTTTTCAATTATAGATAGCTACCGCACCCCACATTCTCTTAGCGTATTCCATCCTTGAACTCCCCCTTCTGTTCTTACTCCACACACTTCCCTCTAATGCTAATTTTACGAGACCCTCAAGTCTCTAAACGTGGCCTTCTGTTGCTCCTTCAAATCGTTCTGTCTTCCCCTCTCTGCTTATAACTCCCTAGTTAGTTATTCTATCTACCCATCTATGTTTATTAGCAAACCCAAAAACTGGCTCGAAAGGTCCAACATTTGAAATTTAATTCCGTATAATTTCTTCTCGTTCTAAACACAGACTGCATATTATTTTATAATTTTATCATACGTTAATCTGTATATATTCCCAAATTCAGTTCCATAATTCCCCTACAATAAATACTTTCAGGACTATCTTGATATAAGATCACTTTTTATTTGTCAAATTTGGACAGATTTTTCTTTCTTTCTTGACTCCAGATGAGCAATATCCATGCTCAATTTATCGTTTGTCCTATTTCTGAATACTCTATGTTATGTTCCGCGTACATCCCATAAGACATAGGCCATCACCTATGGGGTTTCCTGTTCGTCAGTCGCAAACCGACTATTTTTCCTGTTGTTTTAACTGTAAAATTATTCTGGCTGCATCAGTTGTACTGACGTAAAAACTCGTCCGAATTGCGATGAAAATCAGACACTAAATCGATCAAGTTTTTTCTCCACATCTATCATAGGAATATTTTTGAAGTACAATTTTTCATGCAAAATTCAAACTACAGAGCCATGAGATATGGAAGAAAATTTAATTTCTCAGAAAAAAATATTTGTATATTACCAGAATATCTCTTACGTATTACTCGCCTACACCACCAGAAACTAACCAACTAAACACGAGGAAATTAAAATAATTAATTTAATAGACACTTTTTGGAGCAAATTGTAAGCGTTTCAAACGCCTTTACTGTATTACTTCTTGTAGGCGAAACATGTCTAAGGATGTCATTTAGTGATTATAAACACTGTTTGATCAGGCGCCTAGAGGATTGTGACTCACGACTGAAAAGATCATGTTATAAGGGTTTACTCTCAAGATATGCGTGTTTAAAGGAGGTTAAGCGGAATTTAGTTACGTTATACTCTATAATTCATTGCCATAATAAACGTTTTCAACGGAAAATCATCTTCTAAGCAACAAATTTATTTACTTTTTAGATTTAATAACAGATGTTTTTAATAATTACACGGCACTGTAGCTTAAGTTAATTTTAATTACAATTGAATCATATTATTTAACCCAATATTAATATAAATAAATAAATGGCTTTGAGTCAGAAAGCTATTAAAACTTTTTACAATATAATAATTTTGTATACAATCCCTTACTGAGTTAATAATTTTGACGAGTAAAATTTAGAGGCAAAATCCTACTGCCTTGCCTGTTCTAATTTGCCAAAGTTATTAATTCAATAAAGGATTGTATACAAAATGATTGTGCTTGAAGAGGTCCCACAGGAGAACACAACACCGTTGTTTTTTTTTGTTACAAATAATTTTCTAACTCAAAGCCATTTGTTTATCTAAATTACTATAATAGTTGTCATCATTAAAAACATAGTTATATTGTAAAAATTTCTGACAGTTAGATGTCATAGTACTTCTTCTTTTATTTTTGGAAAATATACTATAAGGTTAATATGCTTCAAATTTATTTACCAATAAGGCCTAAACATAAAGTAATAATCTCAATTAAATTAATTAAATGTTTTGTCATAATAAATCATTGTAAAATTCCATTCTTAATAGAGTAAAATATTTTAAGGAAATTTATGTAATAAATATACTATACTTATTTGGTTACTTTTTTGTTCCATATTAATTACAATAAATGTCTAAACAAATAATCTATTTTGTTATTATTATTGTTTTACTAAATTGAAGAGTTAATAAAATTAATTTGCTTAATAATTTGAAAGGGTCATTCCTGCAATTATAATACATTTAAGTAAATGGATTTAATGTACTATTCATTGCTCCTGGGCTATTAGTTGTAGTCAATGAGATCGTGTTCACCTGAATCCGAAATGACATAATGAAACGGTGCACTATTTTTAAAGATAGCATATGCCTCCGTATATTGAAATTGTCCTTACAATTTATTCTATCAAATATTATGAAGGCCTATGTTTCTCTGAAATCTATGTCGTAAATATAAAAGCCGTATTGCATCGCATAATAAAATAATGCAATGTATTCCGTTTTCAATGTAAGTAAAGTTCAATATTATTTGCCGTAGAGACTCTTTTCTATTTTTATGTGGTTATGAGTCAGACGTGTGTAATATTATTTACAGTTTTGTTCTTATTATATATAAAAAATCTTAATTACTGTGGGAAATATGCTATGATGAACTTGATAGATTGTGTACCTATTGCACAGTACAAACTCATTTATTAACTGTTGATTCTATTAATAACCACGCTAACTGCCGTCGTTTGTTAAGCTATTTTTGATACTTCTGATTTAGCGTTCCAGTAGAATTCATTACCTAGATAAAGACACTATTTTGTTGTTGTTGAAATATTCACTTTTCTGAAAGTTGTTCCGGCTATTTGTAGTTCTTACTTAACTCGGATGATATTCACTACAATGTGTTAAATGGCGTACTTACACAATTTGTTAGGAGTTTTACGATAAGCGCTACACTTACTTTATCTACCAAACTTGGCGATCGTAGCGCTCATTCCGCCATTGTTTGCGTATTTTTAAACGATTGTCCTTAGATGACATACTGAGACAGGTGAAAGTTCTCAATTAAAAATCAATTTTATCCGGAATAAATGACGATACGCACCTAAAATTCCTCTACACGGGATGCGGCTGTTGTTGAAGACCTTCCCGCAGATGCACAATCATCCTTCGCGTCTCTTGTGTAATACGAACAGAAGAAAGTTTAAATTTATCGAGAGGGAAATAAAGGCTACGGTATAATTATTCATATAATTAATTACGTTATCGAAGTGCGCGCCGTGGGTTTAATTAATCGTACGAAGTATAAATATATTTGTTTTTGTTTCTTCAGGTATATCGGAAAACAGGACAATTTCAAGGCAAATGTGTTTGAGAATAGATATCCAAGATGGCGCTGAGCGTTGTAGGATGGCCGTAGACTTGCATGTAATTGTTTCGTATAGGGCAAAACGTAACTTTTTACCGTCGTTCTAGTTAATAAAATTCACACATCAAAATTACGGACGGGAATATGCTTTCACGAGACACTGACATCACCACAGAGCTCACTTATACCCCATTACATAGCTTTCTCAGGGACGACTTATTCAAAGATGGCGTCATTGGCGAGAGAGAACCCTTGTAAACGCCGATGTAAGACAGTAGCTTACACACGTCGAAATAACCGTTTGCGTGGTCGAATGTACCTCATGGACGTTGATGATTCGATGTTGTCTGATGAGTGATGGCGTTATCTGGGAGACCGTCATCGCGGAAAACATTCTCGTTGTTGTCTGGATTGGGATCTGGGGTAATCTCTACGCCTTGTAAGTGTCTTACCTGGGGTAATGCGATGCTGGAGCTTGTTGCTAGGGATGTGCTCGCCTGCGAACGACTACGACTAGGACTGCGACTGCGACTGCTGTTATTTCGGGCGTGAGCCGAGCCCACCATTGGCGACACCTCCCGCTGCGACTCCTGACCTCCGCAACATCACCAAACACCTCTTCCATTAAATACACACACTCATTCTATTATCATTACTGCTCAACACTCAAGTACCAGAATTTTCACAGATAATTTCATATGATTTTTTTTTCAATTTTCCCAAACATTGTACAAATACCTTATGCTTGACGAACTATAAATACAATACTTGATTACCTTATCACACACATCTAAGAAGAAACAACAGTCTCAATCCATATTGCCTTTGTACATTTCTTAAATTGTATTTGCGCTTAGAATAGCAAAATTCAAAGAAACAACATTAAGTTTCCGTAAAGGCTGCAATGTTTGTTACATAGGACCAACAACGATGGCATAAAAAACCCTCTAATTTGAAACTGCTTAGAGACAAACATTCACTTCTCAGTAAACACTCAACTCAAATAATCACAGTTTTCTTTGGAATACATAACAATATGAAAAGTTACACACCAAACCCAATTTTTCGTCAATTAATAATAAAGCTGATACGCATAATCTCAGTAACACCTAAAGCTGTATTCTTAATCTCCTTGGTTTTCTTATAGCAAAGAGGATCCACGAAGATGACAAAACAACCAGGTTCGTTCTGGCAGCATAAAAAATAGATCTTTGCTACCCGTTTATTGTCCCACATAGTAATTAACTCTGATAACTCCCATGAGCGAAGTCGTTGTACATTTCAATATTTAATTTTCCCAAATTTCCATTTTTTTACAATTATAAAGCACAGGACCCAAGTGGGAATTTGAGTCATATTTATATGAGTAAATAAAATTTCTTGCGGACCTCCAGTGGCTAGCGTTGCTGCCTCACAACCCAGGGGTCCTGGGTTCGAATCCTGGTATGGGCTTGGTTGTTTGTGCCGTCATTCTCGTGTAGAGACTATTGGAGAATAGATCACGTGTCGCTCCAAATTTGGAATGTGTCATGCAAGGTGGCAGTCCGCAGTCGCCCCGGTAGGCCCAGGTCCTCAATGGACTATAGAGCCAAAGAAGATTAACTAAAATTTCTTAATTAATATTTGTTTATATGCTATTAACTTAAAACACTTTACATGCAGGTGAGCTGAAGAAAATGAATTTTGGGTAGTGGGAGAATATTCAGAGCGTAGAAACGAATGGACGGATATCGTGAAGTGATTTACAAGAAGTAATTTTTACAACTTATTGCAGATATAAGCGGTTTATTCGTTGTTGCGTTGGTATACATGTCTGAAAAGTACCTGTACAATGTTCACCATATCGGATGATTAGTCTGTTGTCAGATGGAAAAAGGGTTACATGTATTTAGGTTCCAACGGTGTTTATTAATTTGTTTAAAAATTGATCTGAAAAATTGCATTAAATTTTTGTATAAGAATGGAATAGAGTCTACGAGTAAAACAAGGGTTTACGAATCGTATAAGCATTTCCAAGACGGCCGATGAAGATGTTGAAGGTGACAAGCCGCCTGGACGCCTCAGCACATCAACAATAGATGAAAATGCGGAAAAAGGGGGAGAAATGATTATGAACGATCGCCGAATCACAATCAGAGAAACCGCTGATGACGTTGGTATCAATTGGCTCAAGCCATGAAAAATGTTTCCGTTGTTCTGAGTATGGCACATGTGGAAGTTAATCAACGGTGAATGGAAGTTACTGTTGGGTTTCGTTTTCTGCATCCAGATAACATGCCTACGCATTGGTCATTCATCCGACGACGTCCAGTCATTGGCCATATTACCATGTTCCTCCACCGTTGTCGGCAGGTATTCCGGATTGCCTATCTTTTTACTTATTAGCCTATACGGACTTCCCCGAGAATCGATCGCTAGATTTTGAGATATAAATCTCTCCTAGTATTCAAGTTTTATTTCCTCTATTCTATATTTATATTCTAATTTTATTTGTCTGTAATGTCCCTGCATCAGTTGCCTTCTCTCCCATTCTACCGTTCTTTGATAGGCTTCCCTGTCCTTCCTTGTTCACCTCCGTAAGTCTTGTAATTCGGGACGCCAGAACCCTTGATTTCTTGGTCTTATTGTGCCACTTGCTGCCACGTGGATTGTCTGCGTTAGCTGTAATACCTTTCTGTCAATATTTTCTTCATTTAGAATAAATCTATCAATGAATCCACACCAATCAACATTAAGTATGTTATATTGTAGAGCAGGTATTTCTTTCTCCACACTTTAGCCTGAACCTGAGCCGGGGAATAATTCGAACTGAATTAGGTTGTGTCACTTGTGAGATTTCTAACACTTTCCAGTTTTTCAAACGATCGTAAGCGTTAGTTGCCGGTACGTCAAGAAATGATTTTGATCCTGCTGTATTTTCGAAGGTCGCAGGATTGTTTGGTTCGTTGGCTATGTCTAATTGCAATTCTTGACAGAGATCCGCAAGGACCTCCCCTCTCTGACTTTGGGTTGGCATCCGTCGTAAAAATAACCGGTGTTTGTTCAATCTTATCTTACCTAATTCGATCTAAATATGGCTCTATTTCATCCTTAAATAAAAAATATATGTAAGCCAAAATAAATGTGCTATTTCTGTTATAATTTCCGCGCACGTCAAGAATTCATCACACAATTGGCTTATTTTCACTACTGTTATACCAGACGTAAATACTATGATAGCCACCATTGGTCTTTCCCCGTGAATTTCTGTTCTTCATATTATCGACTCATTTCTCTACCTTATTTTCGTTTTTTCCCTTTGCCCACAAAATCTATGCGGTAAATTTTGGGATGGATACTTAACACAAACTATTTCCATAAATGTAAGCTATATCAACCTATTTTTGAGGCTGAAGCCTCCATCAGACACCTATTAGGAATATTTTTTATACATTTCGTTATTGTGAGATTCTATTTCAACCTATTTAATTTCTCTGACTCCCTTCTTGAATTGTCGTAGTTTCGTTCATCTTATCGGCTCATTTCTCTAGCGATCGCCTTGTGTGATTCCTGGTACTGTTCATTACACAATTAAGACATGTTTTTTATCCCCCGTATGTCAGTACAGGCAGATGTCACTTATCGGTGGAATACTTTTCATTTTCAATTACTGCGACATATTAGATTTGGACGCTATGGAACGAACGAATACATTTCTCCGGTCTACTTACTTCTAGATCAGACACTCGGTATCAGTTGCCCCGGATGCACAACGTTATCTTCTGCTATGTTTACACTTTCTACGACGTCGTTGAATATTAACTCTTTGCACTAAGCTCTTTTACAAATTAATGCAGTTGCTAGCTTTAGTTAGTTCTTTCATTGCCTTTATTATTTCTGTTACACTTTTCTGGATTAGGGCAATGTCATTAACAAATTGTAAATGGTGTAAATATTTTCACACTGCTTTTATTCCTCATTTTCTCCATTCATTTTAGTGGAAAGGCCCTCTAGCGTTGTATTGGCGAATCTATAGCCTTACAGGACTATGGATTCTGTTCTCTGCCGATTCTTCGTGTATTATATTTGCTATCTATTCATTTCAAGTATTCCTAAGTAATTATATGTATTTCCGTTCTACGTCTTGGGATAATACGCTAGTGATATCTAATTATTCCTCATAGACTATTAACGTCATTAGTAAAACCGTTGAATATTGCTGTCTGCTTTCATTACTTAACGCACTATCTTTATCTTCTCCGAATCGTGCCTATTGCCACGACTCTTCCTTCGAAACTGAATTATCTGACCAACGGCGACTCGAGCTATTTCTGGCGGAGAATTGTGTAAGTAAATGGTTGGTACCGGCTTTGGTTATTATATGCAATATACATTTCATTTGACGTTTTGAAAGAAACTAATGAGTATAACTTTGTGGAAAATTTTTCTGCGGTCCTCAGTGCCCCCATACTGTAATAAAAAATCCATATTTCAAATTCTATAGCTTTCCGAATCGCCAGTGGGTAACCGATTAGAAAAAAACATGGATTGCTCGCGTACGTCTTAGTCCGTAAGTTCAACGGTATCCAATAATATTAATATAATTACACGTGGTTTGAGTAATCTCTAATATTTAGTGAATTAAATTATTTTCCGATTAGACATTACTTTTGGAGTAAAGATATTGGGGATAAAATATAACTTAATATATTATTTAATTACGTCAAGTGACAGATTTCATTATTAAATTCATGACAAAAATGTTTCTTTTTTCATTAACCTATAGTGTAACAATTAGTATAACAATCATTTATAGGTATATTTTGTAAATTTATATATATTTTATAATTTCAATTTTTATTATTTAAATAGAAATTTTATAAAAATATAAGAAATATTAATTACAATTTCAATTAAAAATAAATTGTTTACATATAGTTTTGTTTGTTTAAATATTATTCGTTAACTTTTCTGTTATCTTATTTAAAATGTATACCTGCAAAATTAGTTTGTAAATAATCTCGTGATTTTTATCTTTATGTGCCCCAGAAGTAGATCTCAAAACCGTGCCGGTTATTATTCGCAAATCATCCCTAGTACATCAATGGGATCAGCGGAAAACTCTTACCATATGCCCAAGGTCTTCGACATCAGTATATATGTACCTCCTAAAATAGGTGAAGGTGTCTCGGCATATGAGAACTTTGATATAAAAAAAACAGAGAGATTACGAGGCATTCCCGACATGATCAGGTGAGCCCTCAGTCACTATGGGGGGAAATGCCTGCGAGAGAAACTCCCACAGGCACCTCAACACCATAGAGGAAGAGACAGGGTTGGATACAAATTTCTCTATTACAGGATGTTTACAAAATATGGTTTAAATTATGACTAGCGAGCCAGATCCTTCTAATGGATAAAACTGGTCGCTTCTTCATAATGATAACATAAACAGTGGTGAACTTACCACCCCTTCTTAACGTAGGCATATGTTTTAAAAGTGATAGACTCGTTCGGGGGGGGGGAACCAAGGCAGGGTCACAGGTTATGGGCAATGTACATATAACTCGTCAACCATGCGTAAATACGTCATGGCCAACTACGGAGAACGTGTAAGAAACCCAAGATTTTACCAAAATTGTAAGACTATTAAAACTTGTTTACCCTTGAAATTACCTTCAAAAAAGTGCATCGACCCAATATAATTTTATTCAGACTTCAAATTTTCACTGCGATATTTTCACTCTCTCTTTATTCCCTGAAGAAACATCTCTTGCTCGAATACAAATCAGGCCATGACGTGATTTATGACTTCTACCTTTCGTGTGATTATTTTTCATTCAAATCTGTGTCTTTTTGAAATAGAGGACCAAAAGTGAAAATTCTGTAAGTCTGTTAAAGAATTCTAACACCAGAAGAAATTTTATCAAGTAACATTTTACCAGAAGAAATCCTATAAAGTGGACGAAAAGACTTTTGGCTGTTTTAAAGATTACTTTATAGTTTTGAGATTAATTTGAATACTAAATGTATCCCAAAGTTTTTAATATATCTGAATGAATGTGTCTGGGACTGTGTACCCTAACGGGAGTTGAAAGGCCCTACTTGCTAATGGGTCAGTCCATGTCAAATCACCGAAAAACAACCTTTAACTCCCTCTCGACCCTGTCTAAATTTCATGAAATTTTGTATGGAGGTAAACCCAGACCCCAACAGAAAAGGTTCAAAATATTAGAGCTCACTGTACGTTGGCTCATAAATTACCAGACCATCTTCTATGAGTTGTCACCTGCTAAATGCATTAGTTTTTGTGTCTAATTTTAGAAGGCAGAAAAAACTGTCCTACGTTCACGGTATATGTAGATTTATTTGCCTTAGACAATGTGAACTGGAAAACACTATTAAGGATTTTGAAGAGGACATGAGTAAAATATCGAGGAAGAAGGTTTATTCAAAACCTCTACAGAAGACAGGCAGCTGTAATTAGTATTGAAGTTCAAGAAAAGAAAGTATAAACCAAGAAAGGAGTAAAGGGGTATGCAGTCTGTCGCCCCCATGCTGTTTAACTTATATAGAACACGCGATGTAGAAAGTTAAAACGGAATATGGAAAAGAAATCATACTGCAAGGAGAAGAAATAATAACCCTAACGTTTTCTGATGATGTTGTGGAGTCAGCAGAAGACTTGGAATAAAATAATGAATGGCATGAACGTGATGCAGTAGAATAATAGAAGAAAAACCAGAGCCAACTTGGCATTTGCGTCCATCGTGTACATGACGGATCTAATGAGGTATGTTACATTTTCTCTCCTGATTCTTTCAATATACGCTTCTATATCTTCACAAAATTGAAAATATAGGTTCGCCATGATAAAACTACTCTTTTCTGTTAATAGTTCGGCGCAAGTCATATTTTTATCGGAAAGCTGGCTGACTTTTACTACGGTTATATTATTAGCCGACTATTGCCGACTTCAAAATCCTTAATAGTTTGATCCTTTTGACATTATCAAAGGCTTTTTCTAAATTTACAAATGGTAGACCTGTTTTTTCTTATCCTGTCTTCTAAAATTGGATGCAATGTCAGTATTGCTTTTCTTGTCCTTACTTCTTCCTAAAATGAAACTCGCATTCTAAATATGTAAGGTATTGCAAATGTAAAACTTTTTTCATCTCTATAAATTAAGTAATTAGGACCACTTTGCGACGGTGTATTTATCGCTGAGGAGTATATGCTCGTGTGTGTGGGTTGCATTGCCGGCTTTAACGAGTGACAGTTTCATCAACGGAATATGTGGAGACCAGCGATTTGCTGACTTTATCGATTCGTTTGAAGCGTCTGCCGTCGTATTCTCGGTTCATTCATAATGTGTGCGCATGCGCAGTGCTGACGCAACGTCTGCGGGTCTTACAGGTGGGCGCGCGCATGCGCCGTGTCAGCTGCGGACGGTGGCGCGGTGCCTCGCGGCGCCTCTCACTTATTCCCGACGAGAGCGCGAGCGCGGGTCATGGAGGACGGTAAAGTCGCCCTCAAGCGAAAGATAACGCTGTTCAATGGCGTCGCCATCATCGTCGGCACGATTATCGGGTCCGGGATCTTCGTGTCGCCGACGGGCGTGTTCCTGCAGACGCACTCCGCGCAGGTGTCCATCGTGGTGTGGCTCGTGTCGGGGTTGTTCTCGGCCATGGGCGCGCTGTGCTACGCGGAGCTGGGAACCTTCATATCGCGCCCCGGCGGCGACTACGCCTACATGTACGAGGCGTTCGGACCCCTCGTCGCCTTCGTGGGGCTGTGGCTGCAGCTGCTCGTGCTGCGGCCCACCACGCAGGCCATCGTCGCCCTCACGTTCGCGCACTACGCCGTCGCCCCCTTCTTCCCCGACTGCGAACCTCCCGCCGCCTCGGTCCAGCTGCTCGCCGCGCTCTGCCTCTGTGAGTACACAACAATGCTACCAACATATACCCGGCCGGGATATTTCTTTTATTACTTTCAAAGTACTTACAATTGAAAATATTGCACTGTATTTTAATTCAAAATAAGACATTTCGTCCCCATTTCTTTCTCAAAAAAATTAATATAATTACAATTACAGAGCCTAATTCATACAAATAATTGAACTTTGTGTGATAATGTTACTTTCCATTAAAACAGAAATTTTGAGTTACTACCGTATCATCCAGGGCCGAAATGAAGGAAAACAATGCCAAAAAATCAGATCCTAAAACTTATTGTTGCAAGTAAATTTTTTTAAACTTCAAGAATTACAATTTAAAGTTTAAAGAATGCGATTTTAAACTAAAATAATAAACAGTAGTATATTCAAATTAAATTTTGCGTTTGTTTTTAAAGTTATAAAATTACATTTGATAACATAAAGCATTTTTCTCATGTATCAAGAATAATAATGGCTTTCAACCCTGTGATTTTTAAATACACATGCTTTGTTAACAGTTAGTTTAACGGTTTTTCAATTTGCAAAATGTTCTGGTTTGAGCTTGCGTTTTATTGTCCAATTTAACAGTCTGATTGTAGACTAAACACTCAACAATGCCGCTGTCAGATAATTCGCGCAAGTACATTATTGTCGACAAATGCTCTAGTATTTTCGGACAATTTTCTTTCGGAATGTACAACATTGCCACGTTTCTCACAAAAATGCTATTTTGGTTACAAGAATGAACAGCTAGTATAACAGACAATACAAAAAAATAGAACAAAAATAAGAATTTAGAAATAAGACGTTTCGTTTAACCATTGTCGACCTTGCCAATATTTTATAACATACATTGGAATATGGTGAAAAAATAGCGTAAACAAAGAATAACTCAAAGATGTGACTAACAGACTTTAATGAAGCATCATACATTGAATTTAATTTTACTGTATAATTCAGTCATCCTAGAATTCCTTAACCTCCTTAAAATATCCGTTCTCAATCTAACACCCTTTGTTATTCCACTATTTCCCATACTACAGTCTATGACTTTGGTTTTCCCTCTATTAATCTTCATGTTGTACTCTCCTCCAGGACCACGTTCATGCCATTTATTATGTTTTCCAAGTTTTCTTCTGACTCCCTTAATCCTACAATATCGTCGGCAAACCGCAGGGTTTTTATTTCTTCTCCTTGCAATATGATCCCTTTTTCATATTTCTTTTTAACTTTCTTCGTCGGCTGTTCTATATTTAACTTAAAGAGCATGGGATACGGACTCTTTGATTACTGCTTTCTTTTCTTACGCTTTAATTCTAATTACAGGTAACTGCCTTCTGTAGATGTTATGGATAACTCATCTTTCTCGTTATTTTATGCCAGTCTTCTTCAAAATCCGTATTACTCTGTTCCGATTTTCTGTCCCCTAAAGTGCATCCAGAACATAATTTAAAACACCCGTAGCAACCTACAGACCACTGGTGCCTATTTTCGACTTTATATTAAAATTTTAAGATTTTCATTTGACTTCCTCGTATCTTGGCCGTAGGTTGCATCTAATGTTCATTCAATTTAGATTTTTATAAATGTAACTCCAAGATTATTATGCACTTACAGGGTAATGTTAAGCTATAATAAGTTGCACGTGCATCTATATACCATTAGCAGTTTTAGTAGTTATCAAATTTCTACAAATAACTAATTACAATTATTCTTATGTTTCCCTTTACATTAAGGACTCGGAGTGAAGGATTATGTCGTTATGAAAACTTGGATAGTGCCTCTATCTCTCCTCCTAACTCGCAGAACGGGGAGCTAATAATGTAGTAAAGCAAAAAATTTGTTTTACTTTTTTACACTCCCGAACTTGTTGACAAATTTCTTTTGTTTTATAACTTCTATAAATTCAAACCCGTTGAAACGCCTCAACGATAAATCAGCATTTAATCCGGTCTTTCAAAGACAGCAGGACTTTAGTAGTGAAAACATTGATTCACCTAAAAATGTATAAAAAGCATAATACGCATTTTCGGTCTACGATGTTATTACTCATCGAGCAGGTTGTCACCTCACACGTTCGTATGAGCTAATTAGCATTCTGAATTAAATAAAAATAGTGAGTTCAAATGCCGCATCACACTGTAAATTGTCTCATAAACAACTTATTGTTCCTCAGAACAAAGTGTATCAGTCCTTACAAGTAGACATTAAAAACGTTTTGCTGATATTTTAGATTATTTTTAATGAATTGCTTTGATAATATACGATTTATATAAAATATTGATACGAAATTAACCTTGGCTGTTTTCTCACTTTTGCGTGAAATGTCTACCGTAAAATTCTTAATATTAGATTTATATTATAATAATTAGAGTTTTGTATTCCTTTCTAAAGTTGGTTAGTTGGATACACAATGAAATATTTTTTTAAAAAAAAACGAAATTACACACATATATATCATATTCACTATTTCTGATTAGTGGCCCAATAGCGTTTTATATTGATTACTAAATATAACAGGTGATGAAGGACGTTAAAACGAGATATAGATAAGGAATCATACTGCAAGGAGAGGAAATGAAAACCCTAAGATTTGCTGATGATATTGTACTATTATGGGATTCAGAAGAAAATTAGAAACCATAATAAATATCATGAACGGCTTCATATAGAAAGAGTTCAATATGAGGATTAATAGAAGGAAAACCAAGTTAATGGAGTGTAGTATGGGAAACAGTGGAATAACAAAGGGTGTTAGATTGGGAAGGGATATTTTAAAGGAATTTAAGGAATCCTACTTCCGAAGCATAATAATTAGGGATGTTAGAAGTATAGTAGACATAAAGAGTAGGATAGCACAGGCATGGAAGGCTTTTGTAAAAAAGAGAAATTTACTTACGGCTAATGCAAGTATGAATATTAGGAAATAATTATTTAAAATATTCGTATGGAGTTATATGGGTGCAAAATGTGGGCGGTAGGAGTTGCAGACAGAAAAAAAAGAATCTTTCGAAATGTGGTGCTATAGGAGAATGCTGAAAATGAGATGGATGGATAGGGTAGGTAACGAGGAAGTTCTAAGGAGAACAATTCGGAGGGCTTTGACCAGGAGAAGGAATAGACTAATAGGCCACGTTTTGAGAAGTGAGGGTCTTTTAAAATTATCATTAGAGGGAGGTGTGCGGGGTAAGAACAAAAGAGGAAAGCCAAGGTTTGAATTTATCTAAGCAGATTAAGGAAACCTAGGGGACGTTTATTTTGCGGAAATGAAAAGGCTTGCACAAAATAGGCTATCAGACTAGTCTAAGAACTGAATACCACATCAACAACATTGGTTACTGTTTCTACCCATTCATTTCTAGTTCGAAGAAGCTAAATTAATTTTTCTCTGTCCAGTTATTATTTTGCTACAGTCGGAAAACTGGTTCTTGTTCTACAGACATTTGTATTACGTCCAATGTCTTCGAGTTAAAACCAATTTAAAGTTGAGTACTATTAATAAAAAAAGATGTACAATTGTCTAATGTATTTGTTTGATCTATAGAATACAACTCCGTTGTTTCGAGAGTAATTCATGAATTATCCTAATTGACTAATAGAAAGCTGTTTTTGTTTGAAAAGCATAAGTGCCAACCAAAAACCTATGTACAAACCTTATAAAGTCTAAGTTTGAGGCCGCAACATTGTTTAAGTGTATATTTGACAGTCATCAATAGTGAATTTTGTCAGTGAGTTTGTAAATTTGAAAAAAAAAAGATAATTACCGTTATAGAATATAATACTTTCTTTTTAAACATGAGTCCAAACAGTACTCAAACTCGAGCTAACGTCTACTCTGGGTAAATATACAATATATATTGGGTGGCAGAATTAAACGGAGCCGTACAAGCTGCGAAGACGAACCAGTGTCGACCAAATGAAGTGAACTAACAGGCGAGATAGCCATTTCAAAGGTGCTGTACATCGCATATTAGACATGAGAAATCTGTGCTACAATGGAATAAACATATCTTCCTGTGGATGTTTCAATCCAGTGTCAGTCCAAGTTTCGCAGCGTCGATTCATAACGGTGCATGAAACACGACTCTGTCATTAAACGCGTGAGACGAAACAATAAAATGTAAGTGAGAATCGGTTCCAAAAAAGGCGTAGACAGTTTCAGTTGTCGTCAAAGTGATGATGCCAGTTTTATGGGATTCTCTTTTATTATCTTAGAAAAGCGAAAAACAATCAACGGCGAGTATTATGCGAATTTTTTGCAGCGCTTGAGTATGCAATCAAGAGAACACGAAAGTTTTAACACTCCTAAGCAAAGGTTCATATAGCCATTACCGCGATGGCCAATCAGTGTGTTAAAGTTGAGGAATTCCTTTCTCACGCACCTTATTCTCTCTGACTATATGAAAAATGGCTCGTTTGGTAAAAGATTTGCCAACAGTAAAGTAATGGAGTCTACGGTTGATGACACAGGGTATCGAAGTTGCTGAACAAATTTCTGGCTGAATGGCGTAGACTGCATTGAGGAATAAATATATTTTTCACAAATGATTTGTTTTCTTTGTGAGATCAGCTAGTTCGAGAACTAACTTCATATCGTACGCTATTTAAAATTCAGTAGTAATAATATCGGAATTAATCCTATTTGTGAAAGTTGGAAGTCATGTATATCATAAAAATGAAACTCGTGCCATGAAGGCACTGGGAATCATATGTTACGAAATTATTTCTTCGACCTCTGTGACATCTTGGCCAAAAATAGGGCTGTATTTCACGTGGTATTCACCTGGTTGCATAACAACAATTAAGTGGACCTTTTGTTCTGCGTCAGAACCGCGTCAATCGTTCAATTCAAATGCATTATTTCACAATGTTTTGATGTTATTTACTACAGGCGTGAACAAACGCGAATTTATTGTTGCTTATTTTTAACATTTAATTACTCGTCAATCAAATTGTGGAATATGAACAGTAGCAAGAATGGCAAATAAATTGACTAATAAATATCTCGATTCGGTCGAAAATTATGGGACGGCGAAGTAAGTCAATCCGTCAACTTAATTTTTACATCGCACTCAAGACAGCCTCAATGAAGGGAGACTGTATTATCTCGAAAAACCCTATTATATACGTTCTTGAAAGTCGCGATACCGCTATGGCAAATATAAAGACTAACTAGTTTGGATTCGATTAATTTTCATTGATCCACATAATGTAATCATAAGTAATACTACAACCATACACAGGTCACAATAATAAAGTTTCTAATATCTTTGACAGAATACAAAGTCTGCCTACCTTTATCTTCTTCTTTTTCCCTCCAATATATCGTTTTAACTTTGCAGTCTTCTATTCGTGTGTAGTGTTTTACGTCCTCACTGAAATGCAAATGTTTATTACGGATAGTTTTTATGTATGTAGGCAACGATACTTCACGTCACACGGTGCGACAATATTACGTGAAAAAACGTCCATATTATTATTTTGTTTATTTAAATTTTTAATTTACAATATGCAGTGGTCACAGTACAATGCAAAAAGTAAATTTTATAAAATTATGCTTTAAAACGGTAGTAGGGTAATCGTCCAATGACGATTCCCTAGTAGTTCAATGGTGAATTTTGTTTGACTAGTTTCTGTCTTGCTGAATCAAATCTGTGGGCCACGATCTTCTAAGATCTCTGTGGTTCAGAAGGGTAGATTATTTCGGCTTTTAGCCTAAATGTGGAAATATTCTATAAGACATTTATGATGTTCTTTACAGGGTTGTTGGGCACCAAAAAAATATTTACTGGTTTATAAGGTAAAATTTAATTACTTAATTTGAGCACGATTATATCATTACTATTTATTCAAAATTAATTTACTAATTTTTGTTCACAAATACCTTAATTGATAATTTTAATGGAGTCTTTAAATTAACAAGAGATCGTCATCCTAAAAGAAAAATTTGCAAATTCGGCAGTGGTTTACTGCTTTTCCTGTCTCATTTGAATTATTGACCGTGGCTCTGGAACTACGAACTTCTCGATTCTATTCCTACACACAAACACCTCTGGGTGCACTTAAACTATGGAATTAATTCACACTGTGCTCTGCTTTTCACTACTGCATTTTGTTTTATCGCCAAGTTAAACACTGAATCGTGATTAATACTCATAATGCTTAATACAACACCGGTTAACTGAACTAAAGGGGGTGAAGCCGTGAACATGCAATGTAATATGAAAAACTTACCCATGCAGTAAAACTGGAGTTGAGTGTTTTTTTATATATAAAAATATATTACATTTACCTATTATTAAGTACTATGTATGTACTCACTATGAACTGCGATAATGTAAATTATCTATCTTCTAAAATGCATTTTAATTATTTCAAGTATTATAAATAATATTATGTTATTATATTAAATGTGTTATATGTAATACATATATGACGGCTCCTACGAGTACTAGATGTTTAATTTGGTTTCACTTTAACGCTCTTAAAATAAACAGTTTTTACTCATTTATTTGGCACCACTTTTCCTCTTGTGATTATGTGCCAACAATAATCAACAGCAACATTTGATATACACTAAATACTATGTACGGCATGAATATTTATAGATAAAGAGAGATCCTTCAAACATTATCCCTGAATCGAACATGTAACCTTCACACAACGAGGACGACCCACGCCCTACTTCCTCCGTGAAGTTTCACACCCATGATGTATCTCTTCATTCAAATCAAGAATAAAAAATTAGTGTTATTCGAGTAAAGTGGCAATCGTGTGTCGAGTATATGACTATGATAAAACGCGCGAAACTTACTTATGGCGTCTGCCCACTAGAGCGTATCATACTAGAACCGTAACCGTACCGACACATGCAGACAAATATTCTTTGTATAAATTAGTGTAGCCTAACGTCACCGGCCAGGACCGTCAACTATCTGCTGACGAGAATATTTTGTAGGGGTCGGTATGGTATGCGCATGGCACGGGATGTTACCAAAACGGTTTCTGCAGGCGGCAGACCGCGTTGCTACCCCATTCTGAAACCACCCTCCTTACATTAGCTATTTCCTCTTAGTAAATTCCAAGTATTACAAAATTTCCTCGGTTCTTTACAGAAATGTTTGGCACACATGTCTCCGTATTGTACAGTGATTTTTCTGTTATAAGTCTAGTTTTTGATGTGTTGTTCAATCAGCAAAAATGGCATTATATACTAACTGTAAGAAATTGTCTGCCACTTAGCTTGGTGACTTATAAATAACATATCCGAAAGCGAAGACGATATTTTTTACGGAATAATTAATAATGTCTACAGTAAATGAAACAAATAGATATGCAACATAGAGATTGTCATTTAGAACACATCAGAGTAATTCTATTTGGAATACATGAGAACCAGTTTAATTTATTGATTTGAAAGCTTGTCTTGGTACGATATGAAATATAGTGCTAAGTTCAAAGTCCTCTACGAAGGATTATTTTTCTAAAGAATAGACCGCAAAAAGAAGCAATTGAAAAAGTAATAGATTGCGATTCACTCACAGGTGGTGAAATGCTTTCTCTAAATATGGTGTTGGTTTTTCTAATGTAATTTTCAATTTTTAAAAATAATTCTTTTAACTGGAATGACGTCATACGAAAATACTGGAGAAACGTTTCTTCATCATCAACTAACTGCCTATATAAGGCACACGTGAGCGGGTTGCGGGTGCGGTTAGCCAGCTGCGGGTGCGACAACACATGTATTTAAATGCGACCAGTCACACTTGAGCGGTTGCGGGGCGGGTGCGTTTCCCGCACAATGCTGCGAGTAACGTCCAATATCCTCCCTCAGTCTTTCGTTTTCTTAGAGATTCGTTAATCGAGCCAGCAGCGTCTCACAGAAACTTTCTATTTTTTCCTCCTCCTCGTCCAAAATAATAGCAATCATTTCCAATTCTCGTAACACTAATTTTCTAATAGGCATAGTAAATTTGCATCACTGTATGTTCACACAATCCACACTCTGTTCACCTCATAGATTCCTCTGCAAAAGATGACGGTACAGCGACCGGAGCCGAACGGCCACTAAACGGGTATTGCACCGTTATTATATGCGTCGTATACGGGTATGGAACGTTGTTGATCCGTTGCAGTGGGCAAAGTACTTCGAGTTGTCTCAGAGCTGCTAATGAGCTATTTATCGCATATTCGTGTATCAAGATATTCGATCAATTTTTTCGTAACATTCTATTACTGTGTTTAGGATGTCGTATTTTCTACACCACGAGGCGCAAACTTCTTTAAAAAATTTAATATAGGCAGGTTTTCCCGTTGAACATCCTGATCAAACTGGAGAAATATTTGTCGTGAAGACGATGGCGATGCTGCTTGTCGACGAAACGTCGTGTTTAATCATTGTCATCAGGTTGGAAACCAGAAAACATTTCTATTATTCTTCAGACCATTCTCATTCTACTTTTAAAAGTTACTCTTATTTGTCGCGGGAATAACAACGTTCATTTTAACCCTAGTATTGTCTGATATAGTTTCCCCTATTGCTGGAGTTCCGTTTGATATTTGAGTGGCGCTCGGATTAATTACCCGTGAGACAGCGTCCTTGTAGCAAGTGGGTCGTTAATTACGAAGTGTCGTCATTTAGTTGAAAGGTTCAACTGAGCGAAACACTGGCTCTGTAACTGTCACCAGAGCATTGAAACATAGGTATAACACTGTCCATTGCTCCAGTTCCCCAATAGGAATTACAGGTATTGTTTTAGTAAAATTGTGCAATGAAATCATTAATTTAGTTATCTCTTACGCTATTTCCTTGTACCCTCTGGGTTTCCATGCCTTCCACGTCCGTTCGATGTATTCTTTATGTACCGGTCGTCGTCTAAACACACTGCAACTTATAGTGTTTGCCCTTATGCGTTCCTATTTCATTCATCCGAATGCTGTGATTTTTTTTTCAGCGGTGATCATCCCATAGATCTTTTCTGTCGATGTTTTGAAGATTTAGACTCCTTCTTTTTCCACTTTCAGGTCATAGAAGGTCCTATGTTAACCATCTGCTCTGCATCTTTATGTTTGTCAATTATGCGTTCCTATAACATTCATCCAATTGCCATGAAATATTTGCTACATGGTAGAAACTGTTTCTGTCAACGTTTCTAAGAGTTAAATTCGTTCATTCCCACCTTTCAGGCAGAAAAAGGTCTTACCTTAAAGACATATAGAAATACGTATACGGTCAAACGAGATGATTAAATTTCTGTTAAGCATGAAGTATTTCACGCTAATCATAACGAACAGATAGTTCACGCATATCCTCTCCTAATAAATAAAACTATCTCTTTCAGTGTATTTTTCTGTATGTACGAGCTTATTTAAGGTACCAGGACATTTCTTTACTCGATTAAGACACTGACTCTACTGCTGGATACTTTCGCCAGGTAGACTATGTCGCTGCGCTAGATAAATGAGAAAAATGCCGCTCTCATGCGTCCATCGTGGAATATAAAAAATAGACCTATGTTGATAAGAAAAATTAGACAATTGAATTAAGACAATAATACTGATACAGATTTACAGAAAATTGTTTAATTGTAATTTTATCTTTTTAATGAGCTTACAGTGAACTTATAAACTAAAACTAATGCCTATTTTGTCAGAGTTAATTGAATAATACATTTAAAATACTAAACAAAAATAGTTAACAATATACTAAAAAAATTAAAACATTCTCTTTTGTTGTGTATTTTACAATTTCGTAAATTGCCCAGAACGACTTTCATTTCTAGTTGTTATTCAATTATTTCAATGGCCAACATGGTTTAAGACAGTTTTGAGTAGACATTGTTCTTAAATAATCTTTATTATTTTAAACAAAGATTATGTTCTTTCGCCGGCAGCAACCGTTTACAAAATTCTTAACGCATTGCTCAAATTTTTTAGGAAATAATAAATTTAGGATCGGAAAATTTTTTCGAGTTTTTTTTGCGCTTCAGTTTAGGCGGTAATGCTGCTCTTAAATTTTGTCGCCATAGACAGTCATTTACCATGCTTTACCACTACGGATTCAGTATCGGAAGAAGAATATCCTTTATTGATAGTATAAATTATAGTAGAATCTTCGGTATTGAAACCTGAAAAGGATAGGTTTTAAAGAGAGAAAATGTTATTTATTTTTAAAATAATATCTTCGGGAATCCTATTATGATGAAGTTTATCTGTTGTTTATTTCTCAATATTTTCGACAAAATGAAGAACTTAAACTCAAAACATTGATCAATTAAACGCATTTGAATACCGTTTGTATTGCGGCTAGGTTACTTTAAAAATATAATAATATTTTTTATGACAACTGACCAGGAACATAATATGAGTGATTTTTAATTATCCTGTGAAACATTTCTTATGTTGCCCCTGTAACTAGTTTAAAGTATTGAAAAAATTATAATTGTCTGTTTTGACTGAGAAATACCGAGACGCTCCGTAATATGCCTCCAAATAAGTCATTTTAATTTCTTCAATAATAAGTTATATACGTTTTTTATTATTCAAATTATTGTTTGCGGCATATTTTTTATGCTACAAGAAAAGAAGAACACACAAGAATCAATTTTTCTGTCGACAGTTACCGAAACCGAAACGTAGAGAAACAAAAATGTTAGCGAACAAATATAATGTTACTTATATAAATAAGATAATTGAGTCAAGTGACTACGTTTTATGCATCAGAAGATTCAAACTCATGATTTCTATCTGGCACGCTCATTTTGAACGCTTTTCACAATTTAATAGTAAAGCCTGTTTTAATAAACCTTCACATATTTGTGAACAAAGTTTCTCACAATATACAACTTCATGTGCGAAAATATTATTTTAGTTGTTCAGCAGAAATTTTGTCCAGTGTAGAGAGAAACACCGGAATCAATTCCTTTTTGAAATCGTAAATAACGTTTGAGGCTATCTTAAAATGTCGTCTGTAAATAATTGAAAAATTTAAACTCAAAATTTAGTCTCCAGTTTACGTTTTCTTCTATAAGTTACTAGACAGAATATCGGGAAATTACATGCTGAAACTATAATTTAGCTCTATTTTAAATCGACGGAAAGTTTCGTTTTTTTAAGTATGAAATGTGTACTTTTGGAAAATAATTTTATGTACAATCGTTGAAATGTAGATTTCGTTTTTATGTCAATCTTTTTTCTTCTAATCTTGGACGACCAAAATAATTTTTTTGCCCTACTGTCTACATTGAACACTTTTCTTCATGAATGCACCAGTAAACTCGAACCCTCGAGAAAAGTCGGGAAATAAAGCAAAGGAAACTAACACACGGAGAAAAAGAGCCCTTTTTGTCTTCTTCATCCTTCAATACCACCATTACTTCGTCCAAAATCCTTTGTCTGAGACTAATAATCGGTTGAATAATCTTTTGACAAGAAAATACAACTAAACATGCTATGTTCAAATCGTTTATTCTCTTATGGATGCGTAGATGCGCTGTCTTAACAGTACCAAGCATTTTGCGTTTTCCGATAGTATGCAGAAGGATTTGGACGGGAACTGGAGCAGGAGAATGGAGCATGTGGAGCAACTGATTTTACTCGGAACAGGAGATGGATATTTGCAGCACTCGGCTGCTCCGATATGTGTATTTTTAAATATTTGACCCAATGGGAATGGAAATAACATAAAATATAAATTTTTAAAATTGATTTAACCCTATATCTGAAATCTTCTGACATAGTTCTGTTTGGTTTAAAATGAAATTACTACAGAAATTCACGACTACGCACAGCAATAATAACAAACTATTAAATTACATTTCTCCAATATATTCATAGAGTTATCGGTAATGAACGTAGACATGTTGCAACAGATCCTTCCGTAATATTTACAGCGTGGGCTAATAATATTACGAAAATTCAACTAACGAGGTGTGGGATTCACACCCTGGATTAAAGAATGATCGAATAATAAAAATATAGGGAAAATTCAACAGGAAAGCCATCAATTCATAGTTTTTTAGCGGAAAATGTACGGAATAACTGAATCTCTAGATACAGTAACAATATGGGGTTCTAAATATCACTTGTGTTGGATATTAACGTGCTATTATTCTTAATCAATATAGGAAGTTGGAATGATTCACCCTTTCCACAAATGGATTTTATTGTGCTGTAGATCTCATCTATAGGAGTGTAGTGTGTCGCAGAGGAGATACGAACGATCCACTTCTTCTGACTATTTTCTTTGAAGGTCTTAGGATCGATTGCTCTCAGTCTTTTGTGGTCGACTACGTTTGTGGTTATTGAGTTGCGTTTCTATCGGTTGAACGCCTGTTTGTTTTTTTTTCTCCTTGTTTTTTTGCAATCTTCATTCCACCATATTGTTACTTTTTTTTAAATATTGGTAACTTTACTGTACATATTGAATGAGAGCTCTTTTCGTGGTTTTTGGTATTGCGACGTTTGCTGCTTCAGTTATGAGATTCGTGAAGGTTGAGGTTCTATCATGGATGGTCATATCATCGAACGTTTGCCTTTCCAGTTTCTGTCATCGAGTTTCTTCATGGTAATGGTCCCAGTTTGCACATTTAAATTTCCATTTTGGTTGGACATGAAGTTGTGGTGTGGTTTCTCGTGGAATGCTGATTGAATCATACTATTTAATCTTAAAAAATATCTGACTATTTAGAAAAAAAATTCATGAAACATTTACAGAGAATTGCTATAATTTTTTAATAACCAACGAAAAAATATATATTAAAAGTTGAAACACGAGAAATATCATTTTTCGAAACATCTATACCTCAAAAGAAATTAAAGCTAAAATTAGTAAGAGAAAAAAAGAGGGTTTATTTCCTATTGTTATTAAGGATTTGATTTTAGCGTTAGAAAAATCAGAAAATATGCTATCCAAAACATTAAGTAATGCTGTCTTCACATTTTATCAAACGTGTATAGATTATCTAAATAATTGGGACATATGTTTTATTGAAATAAATGTGTTTAAATGGGTCACATTACGCGAAATACCTTTGTGGGCGAAGGTAGAGGAAATCTATATATATTTATTTCGAATCATTGCTCCGTAAATGCAATCGATGGTGAATTATTTTATGAAGTTTCGTTTGAAAAAAAAATACGATGATTGACGACAGAATACCAAGCCGTGCCATCAAACGTAGGTTGAGATATTTTTTTAAAAATAATTTACTACAAAATATTTTGTTTTTAAAAAATTTGTAAAATCGTAGAATTTTCATAGTCTCCCTGGTTCTAATCCCCAAGTCGATTAATGTATTCATTGGTGAATAATATGTGGACGAATAAAAATAATCTTAAAAGTAAGCACATTAGAAGCGTGTATTTCAGTCAAAAACAACTTTCATATGAAATGTATGGAATTATATGGGTTTTTAAATCGAGAACTGGCGCTCTTAAAAAATAAATTATACTTAGAAATATTAAAATTAATGTTGTTTAAATTATTAAAATGTGCGTGTGTGTAATAATTAACATTGTTTGAAATTATAATGTATGCATTGCTACTATTTTCTAATACATGTTGTAAACGTATGAATTTTGCTAAGTATTTTTTTATTTCCTTCTATATGTCTATTTTCCCTAAAAAATTTGTTCACCATACTTATAAACTCCCATTTGAAAGTTTTACTTTACAGTATTTTGCATCCTTTTAAGAATTGTAAGTTCGTATTTTTTATATATCTCAACAACATTTATAATTACATGATTTGTATTTTAAATAAACTACTGTGAATTTAAATTTTTAATTCGTTGTAAAAAATTTGTCTGTAGTTAACACAAGCAGAAATTTTTACGCGAATCTTTTTACCTGAGGAAGTCCCAAAATTGTGGACGAAATGCTGTAACGTATCTGAACTGTTGAATAATATAGTGACTGTTCACGTCTATTTGTCAAATAATTACTTGTCTTTCCAGCCGCTTGTCCTTCGGAAACTACTTTGTCTCAGAAATTGTAATGGTTTTCCGAACACTCATTAAAAGTTATTTATGATTACAAAGGCCAGTGTACAAACAAATACGAAGGTAAGAATGAAAAGAACTTGGTTCTTAAGTTTTCGCAACACTTGTATCGCTAATCGTTCGTATGCGTTTGCAAACATTCCTAAGCTTTTGGTCTGAAAAGTCATTTTTTTAGGCACAAACTTCTGCTAGTGTTGCTATTTTTAATTGTACTCGGTAGATAACAGAAATAAGCTGGTACCATTGACCAATTTCACGACTCTTCTCTGAGCAGTTCTACGAATCCATTTCACCTTCTTTGTTACAAAGTATCGATAATTAATGGTTTACAAATGTAATATTTAGCACATCAACATTTTTTTCGCAATAATATTTTTGCATTCCTGAACATTGAACTATTAGCAGGTACAAGTTTACATGGATCTTTCGCGTTGACGCGATATCATCCACCATCGTGCGGCAATATTTTTCTATTTTTTTACGAATATTCTGAAGGTTATTATAGAGACAGTAAATGCAGCTGGACGCCATTCCTGCCAGTTGACGTGAAACCGAAGACCTCTAGTGAACGAAAGGAAGTATTTTTCGAACTTAAAATTTGTTTCCTCAATTTGATAAGCGTCTTAGCACGAACGAGTGTTGCGAGCGTGAGAACGCTCGTTTGCGTCTGCGCACGAACGCGAACGTTTCGCTCAATACTCTGAGAATGACGAGCGCCAATGTGCAGCTGCCGCTTGAAAGGTGAAGCCGCATTCGCGCGCACTCTGCCAACAGGAACGAACATTCAGTCGTGTTTGCCGTTGCCCATTCCAGTCGGGTAAGAGAGTTCAGTGTACTCGCATATTCGGCGTGGATCTCTCTCAAGACTGTGTGTGAATCATGTGAAATTATTTGTGTTTAAAAGTTTTCTATTTCTGCCCGATGTCATAGAATTTTGCTCTGTAAACATATCGTCCTTCATCCGTAAACTGTCTTTTGTTTTGAAGTCACGCTCGCCTTTGAGGTGGAACATTATCTGAACAAAAACGATTAGTAAAGTGCAGTTCTTTTTTTATAATGGAGTGGGACAACGACAAGTGCATCCAACTGATTGAAATGTATGCTTCAAAGAGGGAAATATGGGATCGAAACCATAAACTCTATCATAATAAAACTAGGAAGCATGAGGCCTGGATGGACATAGCCAACAGAATGGAATGTACAGTGGACGTGACGAAGGGGAAAATGAATTCTCTACTATCGTCATTTAGAAGAGAGAGGAACAAAGAATCCAACTCTACACGGACAGGAAAAGGTATTTACAACTTATTTTTTTCTATAACTTTTAATTTTCAAGAATGTACAAGTGACTAAAAACGAAATATAAAATCATTTAATTTTTTACGCTTACGTTTTAAATACTACAGAACACAAATTGTGAAGAATGTGTTTAATATCTAAAATAAAATATTCTATAGATTTCATAGGTTGACAAAAAATACAAACCAAAATAATGTTATAACAGTCAGAATTTTTTCTGTAATTCAACACATTACATAATCTACAAATATAATTTAGTTTCGCTAAATGTTACAAGTGTTGGAAGAAGAAAACAATTAATTCACAGAAAGGCTACATATCCGTTGTAATCGATAATTCGATCAAAATTGACTATATTGTGTTGTTAAATATGATTTCATTTTATGTATTGAATCATTAATTATTTCAATTTCCAAGAATTTACGTTGTTAATTTTAACGACCTGCAATACTAACGTTACTCTGTACGCAAATTTTTTGCTTTTGGACCCATATTTTAAAACAATAAATATACGTATCTGTAACATTTTATTATTTGTATTTCACAAAAATAATTAAAAAGTGAATGATTTATATTTTAACGAAATATTGCCAATTCAGTTTTTTGTAAAATAATTATCTGCAGTTAACTTAAGAAGAAATAAGATTATGTAGCTTTTTACGTGAAGAAGTCCCAAAATTGTTGACGAAACTTTGTAAACGTATTTAACGTGTTAAATAATATCAAAAATTGGGACTTCCGGGCTGTTGGATATTAATTTTAGAAATTTGAGCACTGAAAAAATATATTACGAAATTTCCATGGCGTTTCGTCGTGGTTTTTGGACTTAATCTGGTGATAATTTCAAAGATTATCTTATTGTTAATTTTTTTCTATGGGACTAGGACACACAATTACAGAAGGTATATGCTTCATTTTGATGCTCAAGTAACATTCCAAAACAGTACATTTTCAAATCCAGATCTAAAACCATTAAAATATGTAATACTATTGCAAGTCAAATAAATGATCAAATTAATATAAATCACAAAATCGTGACTGTCATATTATATAAAATTTATCATCTTAATGTTAAATTTGGATAAGAAAAATTTTTGAAAAATATTTTGAATAACGAGAGGTGTTACATTGTTAATTCATTTAGGATCCAATCTAATTACATTTATATTATAATAAGAGCAACATGCTGTACTTATTTCTACTGTTTTAGGTCGGGGTGAGGTTTACAATAGCAAATGGTTTGCATATGACGCTTTTCAAAGTTTCATGTATCCAAAGAAATGTCACAAAACACCAAAAATTGAAGTGGGAATAAAGTCGCAAGATCCGGATACTGAGGTAATACTCGAACGTTCATATTAAATCATTTTATTAGTAACTGTCTAAAAAGTGGGTATTAAAGTGGATATACATGTATTCGAAATATACCGGAAAATCTAGTTGATAATATATATCATTGTCAGGTATTCCTCTAACCTCTTCTATTTGGCAAACGATTCTCAAATTATTTGAACATGGTCCCTTGCCTTTACTGACACTTCTTTTGTAGGCAGTACAACAGAAAATTTATGCAGAGTTCTAAGTACTAGAGATACGTGAAGTATCTTATGAGCACTAAATATTCGAATGGGTCTTGTTCCGGCATAAAGAAATTGATTACTGATTACCATGTTTTCAAAACACACTGAAAACGCAAGGCAATGTTCAAAAACTAATTGCACTACACTACGACCCAGCCTCTGTATATGGCGGAAAGTTCTTTCTTTCAACGAGAATGAGTCTCTATCAAATTATTTCTCGTCGCCTATAATAACGTATAACACGGAATATATTTGAAAATTTTCAGTTGGTGTTATAAATGCTCTTAAAGACGTGTCCATCGAATATTCTTTTATGGTGTCTAAATAAAGCTATACTAAAATTGAATTGTAGTTATAATATTAAATTTGACTGTATTACTATATATTTACTCTAAAAACTGCCTATAATATTAGGGAGATGCCATTTCTGTGTAAAAACTTGAAGCCACTTTTCATCAATTTTGGAAACATGGAAATAAAAATCCATAATGTAGTTGTTAACTGTAAGTTCATATTTATGAATAATCTTCAGTTTTCGTAAATTTCAGATTAACTGGGAAACCGAAGACTCTGTTCATATTGACGATAATCAAACAGACGTTGATGAACCTGAAAATCCTAACTATGTCCAAGGGAATGCTGTTCATGTCGCTCCTCAAAAACAACCAAGAGAACAGTCTATTCGAAGTTTCACTGGATCGAAGCCGAAAATCCGCAAAATTGCATCTGCTTCGGAACCTCACACTGATCAAACGTTTCAGTTGATACAACGTACAGCGGAATATGAGGGCTGTGACATTTATGGGATGCACGTTGCTGCGAAATTGAGAAATTATACCAACCGTACGCAGTCAATAGTACAGCATCTCGTAAGTGATATACTATTCAAGGCCGACATGGGTGTTTACGACGGAAATATGGACCAGCAACAACTGTCGTCCATCAGCAGTGGAGGTGGGTTTGGCGCTGCGAACAACAATGGTTGGCCTACTTTCACATCAACACAAAGTGACCCCTCAGAAGGGACGCTAGCAGACGAGCCTTCCCAATAGCAAGGGAGGTTTACTGTCGTATAAATGAGGCTCCTACGTAAATTCACTTTATCACCGCTGAAATCGTCGTGGACAGTTCAGCGTCATATATCTGTGACCACCAAATACCTACTAATGCTGTGTTAAAATGTATTTAATTAAAATATAATTCACAAAGACAGGACTTACTTTAATAAACTCCACCGAAACTTCCATTATAGCGTCACGGGTTATGGAAATAGTAATTTGTAAATAGTTTACTTGGAACATTTTTGGAATTGGGAATGTCAATCGGCCAACGTTTTTAAGAATTTACCTACATGTTATTCATCAAGAAACTGAAATCTTTCTTGGGAAAGCAATTTAAATTCTTATTCCCTGATGATGTTGAGAACGCCGTCCAACATCATTGATTGCAAGAACTGGAGTCATTGTGTGCTCGCTTGGTGCTTTTGAAACGTTTGCAAACAGAGACTGTTTATTCTGTTGCTCGTAGAGTATTGACGTGTTGCAAACGTTTGCAAAGGCTTGCTGGTGTACGCTTTGACCGGGCGAGTCCTTCAACTGCACTGGGTTCCCACTGCGCACACACACCTCAAAGCAGTTTCAAAGCTTCTGTTCTGTGTTGTTCATACATTTGAAAATGGAGGAGGGAGCTTTAGGGTCCAAACCATTGGAAAAAAATGTAAGAAGTATGTGACTATTTAATTTGGTTTTATTTTAATGTTATTCGAATAGCGTCATGTTACCCCACTTGAAACAGTTTTGGGACAGTAACAGTTCATGCAAACAAAATATTTTATTACTCCTTTAATATGTTCAGAAGGGAATAATTTTTCCTTATTTTAATCGGCCACTTAAATAGCCAAAGCTATAATTTAATTGAATTTCAAAATTTATTTTGAAGGCATTGCCAGAGTTATCTACAAAAATAAAATACAAATTTTTTGAAACATTACAAAAATGTTTTATGGAATTTGTTTAAAATTATGACAGTATAAAACAATTTTGATTTTTTCCAATGATTTAATCTTTAAAGATATTGTACATACCCTCGTGTAATTTAGTATGTATATAGAATTACTAATTTTCTTCGTGGATTGTACGTGATTCCAAAATTTAATAAATACCTTGAAGAAATTATATTTCGAAGTGTATTATTTAATAATATAAAAATAGAGAAATTTAAGCATAAAATTTTTAAAGACAGTATGTAAATAAATTTATGTATCAAAAATACAATCGCAATTAATTTTTTTTAAATTAAACTGATATTTATAAAAAAGAAAAAAGTCTGAATTTTTATATCGATCACGTTACATACAACGTTTCTTCCACAGTTTTGAGACCTTTTCAGGTAAGGACGTACGCAAAAAAATTTGATCTTAATAACACAAATTTTTTTAACGAATTATAAATCTAATTTGAAAACAATTTCGTTAAAATATAAAATGTTACACTTTGAATTAAATTACCAAAATGACAATAAAACATACATTTGATAGGATGAAAATAGTTCTATGATTTTACATCTGGATTATACGTAAAATGATTGAAATTCTTTTTCTGACTTCGTCCAGTTTTAAATCCAATTCATAAATCTCAATTAATGGACATCACTTTTGATAGGATGAAAATACCTCTATGATTTTAATGTTAGAGATACAAAATTAGAATATTTGTCTTTCTGTTCTCCGTTCAGTGACAGTTACGGCAGAAATGTAATTTAACAATGAGTTGTAATAGTAGACAGTTAAAAAATAAAATCCATAATATTAAATGACTCCAACAAGTGGCTATCATATATTTTAATCTTATCATTTTTGACTATTAATTGATGAAGGAAGTTGAAATCAGTAATATTAGTTGTCCTTCAGTGTGCGTCCTACTGGTGGAATTTCTTTATGAAACCACTCAAATACTAGCTAAGTGTCCGACGATGCCCGGGAATTCATTAATTATATTAGCCCGCTACGGTATTTAACTCGCAGTAATCTCTTTGTCAGCATATGATTAAACCATCAGCGACAGCTACATATTTTTGAAAACTAATCTGTTCACTCTCCGGTAGCCATCGAGATGACTATTTTAATCGTGATCAAGAAATCTACTTGTACCTTAATTAAACTTTAATAAGTAACTTAAAAAAAACAGGTACTGCAAAAATGAACAAGACCGTGAGAAACTAATCATATCATCTAACCGTGGAAAGTATTTCGCATATAAATTTCTGCTCCGTTTAAATAGCCATGGGTCGTCGGCTCCCAAGTCTACGCTTGCTACCCTTTCTTACATTTCCTCACATACCCATCTTTTTTTTTGCATAATTTCATTTGGTATTATAGTGGTACTGACACAAAGCGGTGCGAATTCTATCACGCAGCCTGTTATTTTCTTAAAATAAAAATCATATATTGCTAAAGTAATGTGCATATTTACCGGCTAGTTGTGGTTTAGTGATCGGTGCCATATTCTCGCATCAGAGAGGTGTCGAGTTTGAATCCCGGCACGGGAATTCATGTGTTAATTATGGTCAATGAAATCGGGTTAAGACCCTGGCTATATGACGCTACAAAAACTCGATAATGTGTCATTCTTAATGATAGGCCGTAATTTGCTTAAGTTGTAATTACAATTATTGCTTTCATTTACTTGGGCGTATGTTTTATTTTTTGCCTGTCGTCCCCATGTCCTTCGTGATGGCACTTTACATTACATCCGCATCTTTCGTAGATCAGTTGTAGGTTCGTCTGAGAACAAATTGATTGAAGTGTCGTCTACAGTGCCAGAAATAGATGCTGAGCGTTCATGGAATTGGATGTGATTGTCAGCGAAATACGCTCGTGGTTAATGTCGTTCCTCAGTTGGCGGGGATTTTATTTCCTTACCTAAGCCGAAGTTAAATAGTGAAAGTAAAATTCATTGTAAGTAGCTAAGAGGCCAGACCATCCATTTTGAAGACTGAGTAAATACAGAAAGAAAAGTGCGGAACATTAAAGCTGCGATAGCGTTATCAAACAACGCGTCTCTTTAACGAGCTAGATAAAGTTTATTGCATATAAACGTGAAAATTAAGCGGCTAATTGAACTTACCGAAGCCCATCAATTCCAATCATCAGATATTCCATAACGGAGTATATGAAATCATCCGCCTAGATAATGAAAATCAATATCATAAGGACAAACCAGTAGTTTCTGAACTAGAGCTCACAAAATCGAATGTTTTGTTGCCTTCTCACGATTTATGTAAAATTGTTATTAACGGAAAATCCTTAGTATGGAAATGTAATAAATAACTTGTATAGTGTATTCAAATCAACAGTACTTCGTCATGTGGTGTTTTTATAGTATCTTGATATATTGCAAATATTTTTTTCCCTTAACAGTTTCCTATACTTGAAGACAATAGTGTTACAGGTCACTTTTATTTTTAAATATTCAACGGTTCGTTCTTTAAGGTAATTATAAAATACTCATTTCACTGACAAATTTTTTCCTGCTCATTACGATTCAGCATTTCTGTAATAGTCGGCATATTTATTTTGCTTTTCTGAAGACTAAGAAAAATGTTGATTAGTCAGTGCAAGCCTTTCGTGTTTCCAAAATTGTAGATTGTAATAGCTACATGTAAAATTCATGTCCCAATTACATCTGGGCAGTGTGTGTTAAATTTTGAGTAGCTAAATGGAGGATGTGGATGAGAGTTAAGTCGTCAGCGAGGAACAGACGGTGAAGTGTGACCACAACCATTTGTATTCATTGTATTCTAAGTAACACTACTACATTCTGTTTTTATCCTCCCTTAACTTTTACGGGTGAGTTTTTTGTCATGAAATAAATCCTGAAGTGAACTCAATATAAAAAGGGTACCCATAAGTAATCAATTGTTTTTAGTTTGGAAAATTCGCTCCAATCTAGTTCAGAGCGTGAGTGTATAAAGACGTGAGTCTAGTTGAATCTCCTCAGTTATAATTATTTGTTTCTTAGAAAGATGATTATGGCCCTGTGAGATCGAAAGTTACTTAAGGATTGTGTGGAGATTAAATGATTGATACTGTAATTGGGTTTTTATTTTCTACTAATCACCTGTCCCAATTACAGCAATTATATGTACTTGCAACAGATATTCGCAATTATATGTACTGCTTATTTCCCGCTTGTTGAGCTCATGCTACAAACGCGGGAACTAGGTAGTTTTTTCCACCCTCAAACCGTTGCTATAATCAGTGAGAATGACTCGGGCGACTTGAAAGACAGAAATTTTCTTATTGTTAACCTTCAAACCAGATGGGGAAAGAACGTAATTTTTTATTTTAAAGACAAAAATAAAGTCAGGTGGGTCACACAGAAGATTATGCAGAGTCGCATGTGGGGTTTTTCTTCCCTGATCTGATCTATTCACAGTACTACAAGGAATTTCGTTTTTCTAAATGTAACCTTTTGTGGTGCAGAAAATTAACATCTTTGGAAAAACCTATATTACCTCTGGTGAAAAGCTATAAATAACGTTGTAATGATTGTTTTAAAATTCAAGGATTATTTATATGATTAGATTAAATTGTTTATAGTTATTTTAGTAGTTTAATTAACAAGAAAATACAAAATCAATTAAATTTTTTAATTGAAAGAAATAGTTCTCCCAAGGTACTATTTCGTGGGGAATATAGGCAAAAGTTTGAGTGGCAAATACGCGACCAAGTTTCTGTAATCGAAAGTTTATTTTAACTTTAATTCAGTCCAACACACATTAAACTTTGCTCTGCTTTTAATTTCACTTCATTTATAAATATTCCTTTCGTCGTATAAGCCCTCCAAGTAGCTCCGCGGTAAACTTAAAAAATTATTTTACAATCTCCTTTCTCGACCGCGATCCCACAGCTGCTGTCTCTATCCCAACAACATTTTGCTCAATTCGTACATATTAAAATTTTAATGCGCTCGTGGATAACATATCACGACTTTGGAAATATTAAAAAAATACTGTGTAGTTTGATGTGACAAGTGTTGTCATTTTATCTGCACCTTTGGCAAAAAAGGTCACCCAGCCATAAATTAGGTAAAACCTCTTCCCCACGGCCTTCGGACATCCCTCTTTACCGAGGCAGACGTGACAAAATATGCTCTTTGCCACGACTTCAAAAAATTATATTGGGCCTTCTCAATTTTATCTCATTACAACGTATAGTAGGATTAGACTCATGAAGTCCTGACGAGTGTGACTCTAAGTCCCTGGCATCTGCGCTGACATTAGCAGGGAAACTCAGCGGCCATTCATCTGCAGGCATGCGGGTCGGTAAAGTGCTTATAGCTTACAGAAGGCATTTCTCAAGGACTAACTACTAAATCATACTGTAATAGTTTATCTAATGGCTGTAAACAGTTGTTACAACTCTTATATCCACAGTATTGTTCATTCTCGTTAAGAATATGATGAAAATTGCACGAAACGTTTAATTAATGTATTCGGAACTTTGACCCCCCCGTTCTTAGGGACTGCAATCCAACTTATGTTGAAAATCATAATTAAACTCAGTGTCTCCCATAGCCCTGTTTTCGACACCCTTTAATTTTCATATTACTTATTTCCATCCTCACCCTATGACTATTCCAGTCATATGTTGAAAGGGTTGAAATTATACACAAATATTGTAGATGAAAAACTATAAATTTAACAGACTCGAAAAATATTTATTCGACGTAATTATATGCAGTGTTTACATTTCGCACCATCCACTCCCGATCCTCTCTCATGCTGAAAGAGGTTGAAATTATACACAATTAATGTAGTGGGCAACACTGTCAACGTAATAAATTTTATTCCATTCAAATATCAGTCTTTATTGAATATTAATTTTTTTTCGCCAATTCCATCCCCTACCAATCTACAGTCTTATTTCTAAAGAATTTGTATTTGTGTCGCGAAGAAAAAATGCAAACTAAATTTTATCAAAATGATGCTATCTTTTAAATATATTACGCAAAAGTTTGTTTTAATCACGACTCATCCTCCTGTTAGAGAATGAAATGCGATTTAAATCGCATACTAAATGTCAGAATGACACCGATTTTTATATAAAACTGGACTGTTTCCATTGTATTTTCATGTGACGCCCCCTTCACCCTCGCCCCTATGAATGCTTTCTTTCGACGCTGGATGAGGTTGAAATTATACGCAAACAGATTTAGCGTCAAGACTATTAAATTAATTAAACCCAGAGAAATATATATTTGAAGGAAATAAGTGCTGTTTATAAATATTTAAAAAATTTCCCTCTCCATCCCAGGCCTAAGCGGAGGTCTTGCCCCAACAGTATTGATTCTTGGATCGCCAAGAACACATGTTCGAAATTTGGTCGAAATTGTTCCACCCGTTACAGATAGTATGCGGAAGTTTGTTTTACCCCTTTCCATCTCCCCTTAGAGGACTTACATTTCATTTTTAATGTCAGAATTAAACTAAGAAGCTTATATCACGTCAGTTTTGTGCCAATTAGATTTATCTATGTGGTTGATATTATACGCTATCAGTATCGGAGGACACACCATCCAATTAATTGAGTCATAACTATTTATATGATGAAAATAATGGCAATTTCTGATTATTTAAAAATTCCGCCGCCTCTAGTGGTGTATCCCAGTCTTACCCCGACAGTGCTGCTTTCCACGTCACAGAGGACACGTGTATGAAATTTGCTCAAAATTGGTCGTCTCGTTTAGTTTTATATGCGGAACATTCATACAAACAAACACGTACGAAATATAAGTTTTTTTGCAGATAAACAATTATTTTCATTTATAAAGAATAAGGTAGTTGATCCATCTATTTGGTCTGTAGCGTGAAATAACTTGTAAATTTAATGGAAGATTTAAAATTTAAGTAATAATATATTTTAAGTACTTAAAAAATATTCAAAAATCATTTTTATGTAATCGTCCCTCCTCTCTCCCTTTTACCTATCCAAATTATTAATGTTTAACGTTGATAATAGAATGGAATGGGATTCGGAGAGCCGAAGAGTCGTTTAGAAGAATCGACTCGTAGCAATAAAAGTCGACTCAACAAAAAGAATAGATCTGTTCATCACTATTTTCAAGTATGATAATTGTTGGTTGACACGTTTTTTTTGTCTGCTGGTTGATACGCTTTCAATTCGTTCTACATAAATGTGCAATTGAACATTTTATAATTAGATGACTGTCGTTCCGGAACTATCGTGAATGTTTGTATTAGATCTTAATCGGTAATTTGTTCTAACCACAAATGTATTAACTTATTTCGTAAATATTACTTTTTATTAATAATTTGTATTGAAAACTCTTCTTTAACACAATCGCATACATTTATTTGCGTTTCACTTAAATACTGATGGTCGATGGACGGAAACGATTCGTGAGGATTACATCAGCCGGAGCGGAATGACGAGATTGAAGTCAAATCTTGTCATGGCCACGCATTGCGTTATTGGAGACTTTAGATTGAACCCAGGTCTAGGTCTAGTTCTAAGTCGGGCTGCAGATTTAAACTCCTCTGATGATTATTATGTAAAGTACTTCATACATGTCTAATTGTGAAGATACCTGATAGTTGTTGCTCGAACATTTTACATATATGGAATCAATGATACCAGAATACCATAAAATGTGCAAATATGAATGTAAAATAATTAGAAACGGGATAATTAAAATGGATGTATATTTGTTAGTTAATATTTCATACAAATTTAAAAGGGTTTACAAATTACAACAAAACTGGGCACACACAGAAAACACTGTGAGGAACCCCCAAAATAAAAAGAAAACAATCTTTTAAAATGCCCATAACTATTGCTACCGGTGGAAGAACGTTTTCTAAATTAAAAATAATCAAAATTATTTAATAATCATGTCTACACTCATGTTGGCCGTTGAACATGAATTAAGTAATAAAGTAGATCCTTTATTCCCGATTTTGCAGAAAGATATTGCTTTAATTTAGATTCAGACTTTGTATATTATTTAACTGGTTTTTGTATACTGAATTATATTAATGTCATCTCTGTAAATAGTTTGTACTAATTTTAATTTGTTAAAGTTCATTATCGCTAATGCATTAATTATAATTTTTTAAGTTATTGTCTTAATGTATTTATGTTGTTAACATTTTCCTGTTATTCTGTTCGTTTGTTTTTATATAAAAATATGTATTTCGAAATTCGAGTTTACATAGGGCGGCAAAACCGCTTCTTCTTTAAATAGCATCACGGATTTTGGGTCGGTATTTAATGCGAAAGTGAAATTATATAGGTATTACATGACTTTGTCGACGGAATTGACAGAGGATGATTGTCCTTGCCTGCAAAATCTTTCTACGTTCGTACCTAACGTCATGTTACTGTAATGATAAAAGAGAGGTTCGGTGTACTCTAGACTTTCTCAGAAAACGACAGCTGATGGAGACGAATTTTCTGAAATTAATTTCGTGACATGAGGCGTTCCACAAGGATCAGTTTTCGGACCAGCCTGAGGCTGGGCGCCAATTAAGACGCGCGTGACGCGTGCAGCACACGTGAATGAATTGATCAGCGCATGTTGCAGACGTGACGCAGTTGCCGAGACAGTTTTCTACCCACACAAAGCCAGGCATAGCGATTGTGACGTCTCAGCCACAGCTGATATGAAGCAAAAATTGAAGATTAGAATTACCTAAAAGTAATAACCTTTGAGCCTGATTTTTCCAAACTGTGAATATTGCCAAGATATAGCTTTCTCTACTAATTCATTTGTAAAAACTCAATTATCTTTTTCATGAGTCAATATTTTACGTAATCGTGGAAACATTACAAACATGGGGAAAAATACCGAGTTAAATTCCTTACTAGAAATCTCCCTGGTAAAGCTCTTGGAACTATTCAGAAGTTCAAACGAAACGGAAGTTACTCACCCCGGAAATTAGCCGTGGAATTTCCATGGAAGAAAGGATTTTAGCTCAGATTTTGCCCTACAAAGAGCAATTCACTATAACCTTCAACAAAATAAAATTATACCTTTTCTTAGATTTATACGAGCTACTATGGTTAATTAGCGAATACAACTGGGAAAACTTGTTTTCTTGTTAACTGTAATAGTTTTACATGCCAAGGTTCGAACCCAGGAAATCTGTGACGCTGACCGTTAGGCTTAATTTTCAAATTTATTTGATCCTATTTCCAACAATTAAAAAAATAGAAATTATTTCAGGGGAAGAGGCAAAATTTATATGGATGAAATTTGGGACTAACTATTGTGATTAACGACGTCGACAGCAATGATATGTGAAAAGTGAGGTTTCAAAAACAAATATAATTTTTTGAAAGTATTTAAAGCAAGTGGACCACGACGCCTGTGACGTGTCTTAATTTACCTTTCCTAGAGAAGAGACTCCTGAAATGGGAAATAAAGATTTACAAGAGATACATGCCCTCCAAAATTTTGGACTGGACCAAATAAAATTTATTAACTGCAGGTCCTCTTCTCTTCTATTGATCGGAGTTTCTTCCTAGTAGAATTTTTCCGCGATGACAAAAATTTATACCTATAACACACTAAATACATTGTCATTACCAAAATGTCATCGTTTTATTTAAACATGACATACAATTGCCATAAAGGCTACTTAACATTTTCTTTCTTTCTGCCCAACTGTGCGGCGCAGAAAGCCAGGTATAGAGATTATGACATCTCAGCCTGAGCTGTTCCTCGTGAATAGCCCTAATTATATCACGCTAAAATTGAAGAATCGAATTACCTAAATGTAACAACGTTTGAGCCTGATTTTCTGCAAACTGTGAGTATTGTCAAGATAATTATATGACGCTAAAATTGAAGAATCGAATTACCTAAATGTAACAACGTTTGAGTCTGATTTCCTCCAAACTGTGAATATTGTCAAGATACTGCTTCCCCAACTAATCCATTTGTAAAAAATGATATAACATGAGTCAAAATTTTATGTAACCATTATTTCTGTATCGGTGGAAAAGTTACAAACACGGAGAAAAAATACCGAGTTAAATTCCGTACTAGAAATATTCCTGGAACTATTCAGAGAAAAATGGTACACTAATTTAATTCAGATATTTTTTATTTATATAAAGAAACTTTTATCATAAAGATTATCAGGATTCAGATATAAAATATAAAAACTTCTTCCTAATATTATTGAAATACGATTATTTGTATTGTAAGTAGTTGTTGTGGTTTTCAGTCCTAAGACTGGTCTGATGCAACCCTCCATGCACACTGATATTGCGCAAGCCTTTTCATTTTCTTATAACTTGCACAACCCCGATAAGCGTATTCCATCCTTCGCCTCCCTCTTCTGATCTTACCCCACACGCTTCTCTCTAATGCTAATTTTACAAGACCCTCCGGTCTTAAAACGTGGCCTCTTAATCTATCCCTTCTCTTAGTCAACGTCCTCCATATTGTTCACTTTTCCGCTAATCTGTTTGGAACTTCAGCTTTCTCCTATAGCACCACATTTCAAAGGCTTCTATTCTTTACCGGAGATCCTATCGTCCACGTTTCGCACCCATATAACGCTACGCCTCATACGAACATTTCTAGCAACGATTTTCTAATATTCACACTTATATTGCCCGTTTTAAATACATCTTTTTCGCGAAAGCCTTCCTTGCCTGTGCTATCCTACTCTTTATGTCTACTATACTTCTACCATCCCTAGTTATTACGCTTCCCAAGCAACTGAATTCCTTAATTTCCGTCAAAATATCCCTTTCCAAACAAACACTTTTTTTATTCCACTGTTTTCCAAACTACACTCCATTACCTTGGTTTTCCCTCTATTAATCCTCATATTGAACTCTTTCTCCAGGACTCCGTTCATGCCATTTATTTTGGTTCCAAGTCTTCTGACTCCCCTTAAACCACAATATCGTCGGCAAAGCGTAAGGTTTCTTTTTCTTCTCCTTGCAGTACGATTCCTTTTCCATATTCCGTTTTAACATTCTTCATCGCCTGTTCTATATATAAGTTAAACACCATGGGCGGCAGACTCCATCCTTGTCTTACTCCGTTCTTGATTACGGCTAATTTTTGTACTTCATGGCTACTTATTGACAGAGTTCAGAAATAAGCAACAAAAAATCTTAATAATAATAATGGAGTTTCAGAATATATTATTAAAAACATACATTATGTATCGATCCGATATATATTCTATATTTTAAGTATCGATACGTTTTAACACATACTTTTACTGAATCGATACAAATGATTGGAGAGTAGTATAACTGAGGTCTTTTCTTCCGATACCGAATCCCTACCCGTACCAGAACAGAGTGAAAAATAAAACCAACTGATCTTGGGTAATATGTAGCTTATAAATGCAGAACACTACGCGAGTGAAGTGTACTTAGACCAGAAGAATACGGGTAAACTACTAGATAAGTATTTAGTTTTTAAGACTCGTAAGAAGAGAATTGATGAAGACTAGTTTTAATGCACCTTGCTGCTGTTATTAAAACATTCTGTCAAGAAAGGAGAAGCGCAGAGAACTGAATGAAGTCACTTGTAATTGTGGTGATAGTGAACTGTTTTTATAGATGCAATTGAACGATTTTTCCATTCTTTATTTTATGCCTCTGTTTGTATGCATTTTTTGTTCTTTTTGTATGCATTGTAACATAGCCACCGAACTTAGCTATTAAGAAAATCCCAGATGCGTCATCTTCCTCTTTTCACAGATTTCCTGGGCAGACTTAAAATTAATTGTTATTACTAATATGAAGCAGATGTTATTTGAATTTTTGTTGTTTCAGTGACTCTGACGGCTGTAAACTGCCTGAGTGTGCGATGGGCCATGAGAATCCAGACGGTTTTCACCATTGCAAAACTTCTAGCTCTAGCCGCCATCATTGTGTCAGGAATTGTGCACATGGGCCGTGGTGAGTCAATACACACTAGTAAATAATGTAATAACCTTCAATAGTTTGCTTAAAAACCGCCAAATGTCTAGTAAATACTTAATCAATTTTAAACGCTTGTTTAGGTCACTCCATCTCCATTCCTGTAGTGTGCCTCCACAAACTAGTTCCTAGTAAAATAGCAAATATCGAGTTAATGGAATAGTTTATAATTTAAATTTATTTGTGATAAAAAAATGTCAAAAAATGGAACTGGGTAAGGAAAATCACAGAGCAAACGGGCCTTCTAAATCAATAACTTTAAAATAAATATAACTTTGTTCAGTAATTTTTGCATAGTGAAGTGTTGATATATTTCAACTACGTGTTACATAATGTATTTTCAACGTCGGATGAATCTTAAGGCTATTTATTCCACGATAATATTCAGCCTGTGAAATTGGGATGCATTACAAACAACAGCTGCAGACAGTAATATTATGTTCATTGTGAGAAATGAGGAAATATAGTATCTTGCAGTGATAAAATAATTGTAAAAGAATAGAAAGATATGTAATAAAATGGCGGCTGAGTTTGAACGTGGAATTCTGAAAAAATTTATAATAATCAAATCTAACAAAAAGTTATTAATTTACTATTTTCCTCTGTGAGAAACGTACCTGAAAAGTGTTTGTGAAAGAAAAGAAATAATTCTGCGATAAGTAAGTCATCAGAAACCATCAAATACAATAGAACGCGTGATTACTATTTATATTTATCATCCAATTATACTTCCATTGACAAATAATTGTTGTTGTGGCATTATTAAAAACAGAAGTTTAGACTCAATTTAGTAATTTAATTTTTACTCTGATACGAATAATTATTATGTTTTAACTTAAAAATCAATTTTCTTACTTTTCTCCACGTTGCAATGGAACTTAATATTTACTAATATTTCAAGTAAAAACGCAATAAGATGCAATATTTTGGAAATTACCGTAGTAACCCGTCGTAATAAACGCATTAATTCTGCGAATTACGAGTGTAGATAATCACTCGTTTGGAGCTTTGGATTTCCCATTAGGACATTAATATTTAGACCGCCCCATTACAATAATCCAGAACAATTGAAAGCTTAATTAATGTTTTTGTTAATGATTTTGGTAGCAACACGGATGGAAATATAGAGAAATGCATTTCGTCCGTATTGCAGTAAATATTTAATTGATTATAGGTTCTTTTTAAAAATAAGTACTCGTACTTCTAGGAAGTTTTTAATTTTTTAAAAGACTTATTTTTACATTATATGATACTGGTGAAATCCCTATGTTTTATCAGTCACACCAATTAATTAACCAAAACTATAGATTAATTGTATGACAGTCCGCAGTCGACTCGGTAGGTCCAGGCCCTCAATGGGCTGTAGAGCCATGGAGAAAGAAAATAAATAGATTAATTGTGACTCCAAATTTATTCAATTTTTCATGAGCTTTCGGCATTACCATAGTCAACTACAAATTTAAAAATACCTATTATTTGAAACATTACAAAAAATTATGTAATTTTATACAATATAAAACAAATTTGGTTTTTACATGATTTCAATCTTTAATCTAAATCTATTGTACTTACCCTCATTTGTCAAATAATTATATATATATATATATCATTTCTTAATTCCCTTATGAAATCTACATGATTCCAGACTGTTCTGGCCTACACTGGGCATTTATGGAACTTCGGAGCTCCAGAAGTTCATTTAATCGTTTTTGCTTCTTTGCTAAATAAAATCTCTCGGCAACATACATCCACGAGTTGTCGAAATTACAATTGAAAAAACTTTCTATGAGTCCAGAAGTTGGGTTAAAATTTAGCCACGTCATAATTTAAATCGCCATAAGTATCGATATTAATCGTAATATTTAAATCGACTTATCGAAAATTATATACCGAGATTTTAAAGAATAAATATGAGACGTATTTGATTTTTACATTAATATATGTGCCCGCGGTTTTCAAGGTTAATATATTTCAGGAGGTGTATGTACTGGGGTCGAAGACCTTGGGTATACAGTAAGAGTTGTCTGCTGATCTCATTGGATCAGTCGGCAACTGCCTCCTAAAACTTGTGCAGACAGGGAGAAGGGAATGCTGCGACCCCTCATCTCCCGTCATTCTGAAGGGCGTGAGAATAGTACCCAATAGCCCGACCTACCTGCTGAAGGTGTTCTAGGGTTTTCCCTGCATCTCTTTAGGTGAAACCGGGTAGGATCCTTAAACTATAGCCCGGGGGCCATATTCAACCCTTGTTCTACCTTCCGCATCCCCCCGCCCCTTTCAATTCCCTTCCTATGCTATTAAAGAGGAGTTGCCTGTTTCTGGATCACCCTCATGCAGCATGTTAACCAAAAAATAAATTAAAATATGAGCAATTACTAAATATTAAAATTTACCTGACGCGACAAATAAAACCATTTTACGTATACATTGATTGTATCGATGATCCAAAGAAATTTATTCTCAGGGAGTTACCTTTCTGACAACAATAGGTTAATAACGGGGTCATTCCATGTCAAATAAACCCAAAAATATACGATTCGACACCCATGGTCGGGGATCGGTTCTAAAAACTAAGCCACATGACATGGAATGACCCATTTCCTATTTTTGACGTGAAAAAAACAATCAAGGAGTGAAAAAACCATTAATTTTATTTTTTCATGTGGTAGTGTATATCTTTATAAATAATAATTATAAAAAACTTTTGTCGTTATCCTTTTCCCTCACGATGATATTCCGCTTCGCGTCGATAGTCATATTTCATTAAAAAAAATTATTTCACCACTTCAGAATTTTTTTCAGACCACTTACAGATAGTTTATAGATACAATATTTTTTCTGGCTTCCTTTCCTATTGAAGTATTCCCATAAAAAATTTCATCAACATTGGTTGGTAAATAAGGAAGATATAATGTATTTTCTATGGAAGAACAAATTTCATTTCATCCGCCGATCGAAAAAAACACGCGATTTAAATAACTTTGGCAGGCTGTAAAACAAAAACCATTTGTGATAGAGCAGAAATATTTCATATCATTCCTTATATGCATTAAAATCTGAGACCATGGGTGTCATGGCTGGGTTGAACTGACATGGAATGACCCAACGGCGCGAATCCTACTTCAACAATGAAAAATAAAATCATTCAATAATCTTTTCTACTGAGGGAGTCAAGGAGTATATAGGATGTTTTGCTAAATTTTAAGCCTGAAAAGTCTCAAAAACGTCGCTTTTGTTAATAAATAGATATTTAATGCTGACCTTTTTGGCCGATTTTATTTATTGTATATATATTTATATTAATATCTCCTGCAATGTATTGAAATGAAATATGCACGAATATTTAAGTTAAATCTCCTTAAATTTTCATTGAAATCCGTTGAGCCTTTCGTAGCCTTTTCGAGACAAACATACAGACAGAATGACTCTTCAATTTTATTTATCGGTATAGAGTTGGCTGTGTTATTCATATCTTCCAGTGAAGTCACGTAAAATTATCTATTATTAAAATAATGCTGTTAAAACGTCTCTAATAAACTATTATAAAATCAGTTAAAGTCCAATTTGCATTTCGCAACGCGAACAAAGTCACAAGTTGGTAAACAAAATCAACGATCTTGACAGAAATAATTATTGGTTCACAGTTTTCATTTCAGATAGCCAAGGTTATGGAGAACTATTAATACAGCGTGCACCACGCGGGACTTAGCTACACGAGTACTTCACAATAAGTAAATACCGGTTCTCGCATTTTATTACGATGCAGACTGGGCAACGGGATTTATACAAACGCGCCAGAAAATTATTCCGATACGATTAAAAAAGTGCCAAATAAAATACCTATGTAACATTCACTATGAAAACTGTAATTGTGTTATCTCAGCGGCTTGTGGTCAGCTAGGTATAAAGTAATTAGAAACGAGACATCCACAAACTTTTCACAAGTCATTTTTTAATTTAATTTATGAACAGTACGGACTTTTTATTTGTAAAAGCATGTCTTATTGTCTGGCCTACAGACCCATATACTGAGGCGAGGTGGCTGGTTATTTCTGCGCTTCGTCCTGGAACGATGCCACGACACCACGTGGTGGCTCTGCGACCAACATTCGATCTGATATTGTTCATTGAATAACGTTACTTGTTAGACTATTTTTACTTATTCACGGCAGAGGTGCTGGTAACTTATATACCGTCATATATACCAAGTTATACTCACTACACTGGAGGCGCGTTTTTTTTTGATTTCATAATTTATTTAGCAATCAGAATACAATTCTAGAAGCTAAAATGCTGACAGCTACTGATAATAACATTTACAGGGAGATATCCAATGTATAATTGAAATGAACAAATGACTCGTGCGTGACGTTTGATGGCTTACTTATGGATGTTTTCTTGTACCTTTGGAACATGTAAATCTGTATGCAGTGTGGTTCGTTATTTACAATTTGCCGGAGGATCTTGGATTGGCATCTTTGAATGATTTTAATATTTTATTTTGCTGCACATCCCCATAGCTCAATCCCATATTGGTTTCATTACAGCTTTATATATCAGGATTTTATTGTCCATAGATAACCACGATTTTCTTCCTATGAGCCATAGTAGTTCCCTTGTTCAACTTGTTTTCTGTTTTTAACTATCATTTTTCGAAGTTAATTTCGAATCTAAATGTAGTCCTAAATATTTTACTGTTTTTGCTTGTACATTATTTATTGTGACTGGAGGGCAAGTTTCTTTCCGGAGACTGAATGTGATATTTGCGGATTTATTCTCGTTCACTTTTATTTTCCATTTTTCTAGTCGTGTATCATCGGCGAATGAATCAGTTATAAACGCGTGACTTGTATAATATTCTGCTGTAATCAGAAGTTAACGGTTTCATGATGTTCCTTTACGATTTGTTCCTACAACAACATTTCAGGCTTGAAATTTCACAAATGCGTAAGACCTTGGGCAATATGGTAAGAGTTGTCTACTGATCCCATTTGATCAGTCGCCTAACCGCCTCCTAAAACTGGTGAAGATACGGAGAAGAGAATGCTGCAACCCCACAGCAAATTCGTCTCTTTGCCATTCAGAAAGGACTAAGAATAGTGCCCATAGCCCGACTTACCTGATGCAGGTTTTCTAGGGTTTTCCCTGAATCTCTTTAGCTTAACACCGGGTAGGATCCTTAAACTACAGCCCGGGGAAAAGTCAACCCTTGGCTACTTTGCTCTACCTTCCACATCCCCCTTTTCAATTTCTTTTCCTATGCTATTAAAGGGGATCACCCTTATGTAGCCTGTTAAAAAAATAAAAGAAATTTTAAATCAACTTGAACAAATTTATTAATAAAACAGGCATAGAACATAAAATTCAATCCACGTGGTCCTTGATGGACCTCTAAGGATGGAAAAAAGTGATAGGATAACCATAAATGACGAAGAGATGGAAATAAGCGATGAATTTATATAGCTGCGCTCTAAATTCAATACAGAGTGAGATGAATGCCATGAAATCGGTATGAGGATAAATTTAGCAAGTAAATCCTAATTCTCACTCCATTCAAATTAAAAGAAACACACAGAATAACTAAATGAAAATATATAGAACTATGTTCAGTCAAATTATATACTATGGGAGTGAGTGCTGGACACTCAACAAGAAAGAAGAAAAATCTTTTAAAACTTGCGAAATAAAGATATTAAGACGAATTTTGGGCCCAAAAAATGATAGTGACGCCGATATGTTGATATAACAAAGAAACATATAATCTATACTATGAACTGAACATACCAGAAATTAATAAATTATAAAACTAGAGTGGACATTTATAAGAAAAAGATACAATTCAAAAAGGTACAACGAAATTAAGTCTCATGAAAGTAAACTAAGAGGTGCAATACTTTGCTCATGCATTTATGTAATTAGATTATATTTAATTTGACATTATGAATTGTTTGTTTTGTGTGTTGGTTCATTTTATCCACAACTATTTCGAGACCTAATAATATTACACTGATGATGAGTTTCTCAAATAATTGGTGCAAAAATAAAATAATTCTGAAATATAATTTCACTTTCAGTAAGTTTGTATTTTTTTTATTAAATATTGTAAATTTCTTTATTAATCAAAATCTGTTGTCATTTTTATTAGTATTCTGTAATACGCAATACGATTTTCAAAATTCACTTCTAATTTTGCTAATTAAAGAGCAAACTTTTCAAATTTAATTTTAATATTTGATCTAATTTGAAGCCTGTTAAAATTTAAAAGAAATAATTTCAAGTAAATTCCTTTTAATAATTTGAACATTTAATTTATTGGCGCCCAACGCAAGGAAAAATGAGATTCATTTTCATTATTAACAATTTAAATATTACATCTTTTTCATTATTAATATTTTTATTTTACATTAAATGACGTGGGACTATTGTAAATTTAATCCTTTAGAAAACTAACAATGTTTATATATATTCAGTCTTGATGGCCTTGGTGTTTCATTATGTCGAATACCCTCATTTATTTCATCGTGATGTTTACAAGAACGGAGTATACAAATCCTAGCCAAACAGTTTCGTAATGTGCTTCCTCGTGCTGAGGCCGTTGTCTTCTCACTTAACCTTACACCGACGAAGATGCAGTCTCAGATTTCCTACAGCGTGTCCTATCAAACAAGTTAACACACTCGGAAATTGGAGACTCTACAAATTATAATTTTAACATAAGTTAGAAAATGATGAAGCAATTTGAGAGCAATTATTAATATAAATTTCAGTCATAAATATGCTTCGTACGCGTTTTACTAACTTCACGTATCTGCTACAACAAAAAGTTGCTTTCTGATTAGGTTAAATAAATCTTTGTCTATCTAGGAAACAGCTGTTGTCCCAAACAAAACAGTAAAGAGCATTGCAAAAAGTGAGAAAATAATCCTTGATAACCCGTAAAGCAATTACTAAAATAGTACAAAGTCCTGTGAAACGTGCCATACATTCTAAAAGTATCACAGCAGAAATAAGGAAAAGAAGAACAAATTTTTAATACATGGAATATACTCAAACCTAATCACGAAAAAACATAATACGATCAGGAAAAGCAAAACAAATGACTGGCAAACAAAAACAGACGTTGAAAAAATGAAAGTTACAGAACAGGAAATGGATAACAGGAATTAATACAGAAATAAATTTGCATACTCTAAATTTGAACATCCCCAACCACAGAGAACGGCAGGGGAAAAAGTGGGCAGAAGAACGAAAAGCCACCCACAGTACGCACAGAGATTTTTAAAAGAGAAACTCCATAAAACAGACAATAGTGAAGTGCAATCAGGAATCAACTTCGAACGTTATTCACGCTTGCCAGTTTTTCTGTTTGATGTATTTTATCGGTAATGGCCGCGAAATTTAATTCTATGGTCTCATGTTTTTTATATACGTTCCAAATAAATATTTACCGTTGTGATTTCGTAATCGTTTCAGTGAATCCAATTCTTATTTATTTTCTCTGTTTCACTTACAGGGCACACTGAGTACTTCGAACAGACGTCGGAAGCTAACTATAACGTAGCTAATTTGGCCCTGGCCTTTTACTCAGGCCTCTTTGCCTTTGGAGGATGGAACTTCCTCAATTTCGTCACTGACGAGCTGCAGGATCCGTACAGGTAAAGGAAGTCAACTTCACTGTACAATACATTTCATTCATTCACTTATTACAATCACGTATATTATGTTGATTATGGAATCCTTAACTATACAGCCTGAGTCAAACTTCATTTTCAGAATAATTGAATAATTGGATTTTAAATTTACCGACACTTATGAATGTGTTCTAATTATCTGAATAATATATGTTTAATCCATTTTCAACATTCTCTTTACTGCAGGTGTCAGTGAACCTTTTTTATCTATCGGCTGCCCCAGATACTCATATTGATTGACCTGTTATATGTTGGAACAACCAGTTTGTTCACCATTTTACTAATTACATAACGAATTATGTTTTCTCTCTCTCTCTCTCTCTCTATATATATATATATATATATATATATATATATTCCGCATCGCCATTGCAATTTATGTAAACAGTAACTATCATATTTTTCGGCGACCCTGGTTGATTACTTGAAAAATAAAGAGGGAAGTGTGTGTGGTAAGTTCAGAAGAGGGAGAACAAGGATAGAATACGCTAAGCAAATTAGGCGAGGGTGTGGGTTGTGAAACGAAAAGGCTTGCGCAAGATAGGTTAGCATGGAGGGTTGCATCAGACCAGTTTAGGACTGAATTACCGCAACAACAACAAAATTGCGTTCGACCCTGGTCTTTTACTATCAAATTGCACTGTACTTATAAAATATTTTGCATCTTTGTAAACTAATTAAAAAATATTATTACTTATTATATTAATTTTAATTGTAAAATAACATAGTAATTATATTTTTTACGCGAACTTCGCACAGGATAAGCGACTTTGAGTTACAAAAAAAATCCGTCTCGGGCGCCAAAGTAGCTGGCTATCTGCTGGGAGGTTGGCGAAAAAATAAATCTGTGAAGAAGATTAATTTTATTGTATTCATGTATCACGGAGCGTGGTTACTGGACCACTTCTCCCCCTCATGTGTCATTCATTCATCTAATTTACTTAATGTTCAAAATAAACAGTTAGTAAATATCTTAATAAACAAATATATATTAAATGTTGTTAAAATTTAGGCACTATATCACTCTTATAAGTTATATAATCATCCCGCTTGACAGGCTACGTGATGGCATTATTTATCCTGTTGCAAGTTCTATGTGTATTTAGGTTGGGGCCTTTTTAACGCTTAAGGAGGGGAAGTGAATGTACCTAAATCTTCGAAAGATCTCTGTGAAAATCACCGCTAAACATCGAAATTTCACGGAAATCTGGAGAATGACACTGAAACGCACAAGCGACTAACATTATATGTCACAGTTTTAGAACAATACATGGGGAATAAAGCCCAGAGGGCACAGCTTACATTGCCTTTTTTATTTAATAATAATAATTGGCCTTACTATTTTTATTTTAAGTGAGTTAGTAATTGAGAATTTATCAACTGTCCTTTTTATTTTTAAGTAATTGATAATATCAACCTTTATTTTTTGTTAATGAATTATTAATAAAAGAAAATCTTTCAGTTTACATTTGACGAGTATTTGTATCTCCGCCGACTGTACCTTCATCATTTTTTCACCACTAATTAACCTAAGGCGAAATACACGCTGTTAATCTCTCGCGATATCAGCGATTTTAAAAATTCCCATTGCCCTGGTAACTGCTGTTGTGCCTTATGTCAAATTTCCTTTGCAGATGCCGCTAAAGTAGCATTTATAGTTATTGCACCAAAAGACTCCATCTATAAAAGTTTTAACGAACGAATGTTAAATTTTTGCACCAAACTTTTTTATGGGTTCAATATTTTTTCTCGAAAATTGGTTTTTATCTCTGATCCAATTGATGTGTAGGAATCTTCAATCCTAGCTCTTTCTCTATGTGAAGCTACACGAATACTTAACCTGGCTTGTAATTGAAGCCTTTATGAAAAGTTGAGGACATAGGAATTGTGGTATCAAACGATTGATATATAAAGTAGCGATGAGGTTTCTAAATCGTTCCACGTGCAGAAATGGTTTTTGTTTGAGGGGAGGAGGAAAAGTTTATTGTGGTCGGATTTTTGGACATCATCTTACCCGCATCTGACACCCTACACTCTCCTTTTACTTGCACAGGTTTCCTTGGGCCAAACAGGATTCCCGGTTTTCGGTTTCGCACTATAGAGTTACATTCGCTGTCCAGTGCAGCTTCATCATTGCCAATAACAAGCTCTATGTAGTTTATTAAAGACTTCACAGTCAGCTGCGGTTAAGGAACGTGAAGCAAATTAAAAATTGTTAGTAATCTCCTCACTAAGCATTGTTTGGAACTTATGCAACCTTTTCATTCTGATAAAGTTGTTATTTTATGAGGAAGTAAATTATAGAAAAAAGATAATCTCTGAAATACTTTGTATTAAATGTATTAAATTTTCTGTAAGTGTACAACAGTTTAATTCTATGAATGATCATTTATTAAACAGTTTCGTTATTTAAATCCTTGCGTTGACTTTCTTTTTTATGTTGCCATCTCAGTTCATTATATTTTGGTCTCAGTATTGACAAATATCACGATTGGACCGAAACGTCTAAATATGCTTGTAATTGTCTTTTATATTAGTCCGTTAATTCTTGTTATTTTAAGATTTATACAGACGTTAATTGTTCTTATATTTGATTTGTTTGTGTATTTCAGCATAGTAATAATATATAATGCGGGATGGTTTCGTTGTCTGAGCTATTTATAATCAGATTTTTTGATAATAAATCAATTATCTGACGAACAAGTATAATATATAAAAAAGAGAATTTGTCAGCTAAATGTAATTAAAATTTAATTAATATAATTAAGAAGTTTCGTCCATATTTAAGAACTTCATCAGGTAACTAGACAAAAATATTTACAAATCAATATTAATTTTAAATACAAAATCTTTCGTTTCAGTTTAAAGAATAATTTTCAATTAAATAAAAATTTAATAAATAACAGAGGTGATTTGAGGAGATATTTGATAAATTGCAGCCTAATTTTTGGATAAAGATAGTTGATTTTAAATGATGAGGCTGTTACAATCTCATTCCTTACAAGTAAAAATTCTTATTCGTACTAGTCATTCTGTTCAGTAGGTCCATCGAGAGATGCTGCTCTTCTCTATGCGCCAATAGCTGTGCCATACATTGGCCTCCATGAGTTGGTGACTTGGCTTCCATCCACACAGTGGTCCAGTACATTGGTCACCATGTACACGCTCCCTCTGCCACTACGCTCTTTGCTTTTGTTTTTCGACCTCCTTTGATGTGATGGAGAATGCCACTCCCAGAGCCAACCTCGCCCCACCCTATTTCCAACATTCATCAGTATTCCTTAAGATAAGCCAACCATGTCTATACCATGGTCATGGCTTGCAATGGCCAGCTTGGAACACACTCCTTAGTATGAATGTAAAAAGATGTGACAACATTTTAACGATATATTTATTTATGCTCTTAGTTTCCATTTGACTCCTTAGTCATAAAAAAACAGAAGCTCATGTCAAGAAGGTACCAAGATTTAAGATTTAAAGGAACAGCGGTAATATGTAGTCTTAAAGTATCTTTGCCAAGTACGACTGTTATCTGGAATTCTTGGCGAAAGGATTCCGTGATTGCTATTCCTTTGATTGCCGATTTGCATTTCTTTCAGAATTGTTCACTTTTGATCTTACTGAGCCTGAAAAATGTCTCCAAATGTAACTAATAGAAATGAATTCTGATTCTTTACTCAGATGAGGTGTGAAAATCTGCCATCTTTCATACTTTCATTTGGAGATCAAAAACTTCAGAAGGGTTGCCCAAAGTACTATAGAAACGTTCGACTTTCCCTGTCTGAAATCAACCAAACCTTTCCAGTGAATAAGACTGAATGATCACCTGCCGTCTTTAATCAAACTCTGAATTTCACAGATACCAAGGATTGTCAGCAGAAAGATAAAACTAATTTTTTTAAATAAAATTTATTGGAGTATTTTCATTTAACTTCTTGAATGTGACAAAAGTAGTTCATATTTTTATATTGAAGTTAGAAAACTTTTCTTTATAATTTGAAAAAGTGACTTAATTTTCATGTTTAATTGAAGAGACTGCGACTTTTATCGTGACTCAAATGTGACAGTATGGCCCTAATGGTCTTTTACACGAACTCAACTGAATCGTACTCTATTCCATTTTTTTTATATCGTCCTGGTCCCTAACACTAAATCTTGCCGAGACAATCTCCAATATCTGAATTCCTCTCTGTATTTCACTACCAATCTCCTTATCAGTTCATTCACTTTTAAAGAAATTTTGTTTCATGTTATGTGAATTCTGCGAAACAGTTAATGAGGTGTTTTGTATGTAGCATTTGAAACTTATATTAGAAGAACGATTCTGTCTGACTAGTTTCTAACTGTGTAAGATCGTGCGTAATGGATGTGTTAAAGTTTCCAAGTGTATCGGCACGAATAATGAAACCATTTGAGGCACGTTTCGGTTCGGTAGCTCGTAGTTTCCAAGATCGTTACAGTCTTCACTTCGTACTTCTTCATAACAGGAAATCCGAATCATTGCAAAGTTCACGGCAACATCTAACAAAAAGCTTTTGCTGTTATCTAACTGAACTGTACTCAAAAGTAATATTTTAAGGAGTCGTTGCTTCAAGTTTAAGTGTAAAAACAATGTATACCTGAATAAATGCTACGTTTTCCTCCATATAATTAATAAAAAATAATATTATTAGTTCTATACGATGAAATGATTCACAGGAGCAGTGAAGGATCCTACTAAACAAACTCCGCGCATTCATTATGGGGATAGACGTTTCATGGAGAATTATTTTACCTCTGTAATATTCAGCAAAAAGAGTTCAAACAAATGAATAACATTGAGAAGGAAGGATTTTAAATTAGATGCAGGTGTTAAAAAAGTTTCTAATATTTTGAGATGTGGCGGTAACTATGAAAACAAGAAAAAATGTCCGGAAACGCACAATTTCTGCGACCTGCACACTTTATCAGAAGATAAGTTCAACGTGACGTCCATTCATGATACTTATTATAAGACGTGCTCGACATTGCAATGCATCCTACAGCGAAAGAAATCATGTACACATTTAAATACACCCGATTGTTGTAAGGGCTGACATACATTGTAGAAGCAATCATGTACTGTCCGGACATCATTGATTGCTGGTAAACGGCCGGAGTAACTGATTCACAATGGCATTGGCCACTGATTATGGCCAGTCAAGTCATGGAGTCTTGTTACTTCTATCGTTTAGTAGTCAGCCCTTTGAGAGCTGCGGTAGCACCTTGACTGAACCGATGTGCTCTGTACTCAGGGCAAGGTTTGGTGCTAGAGAGGATGCAAGCGATGTCATAGCCTTCTCGTGGCACCCGTGTTAAACCAGTGACAGAATTTCGCTGGTACGATGAAGAGAGGTCGTGTGGTTCTCCGCAGGGTCAATCTGGGAAGCAGGCAGCTGAGGTTAACTCAAGGCGGTCATCGAGTCATTCGTGACTAAGGTGTCGGTAGTGTGGGGACTGGTGCGGTGTTGGGGATTCCGAACTTGGTGTTGGCTTTCGCTGACTTTGGGTCTGGAGTCTCCTGTGCCGTGCCGGCCCTTGCACTTCTAGTTATCCGATGATGAAACCGCCAGACCATAAGCATCTGACAGCTTGGCTCACGCTGTTAGTAGCAGGATGTAAACCTAGGTTGAAAGCATGTTCTGGTTTTCCGGAATGAGCAGACTAGGTTCAAGGACCATTTAATTGCAACTCTTACCTGTGGGGCGATCCTGAACCGAAAGGAGCAATGTGCGCGGCCGACCAATGCCGTCCTTCGGGGAAATTGGTACCTCGGGGTGCGTTGGGCCTCCGATCTATCCTTCGGAGGCTCGTAAGCCGACCTGGTGGTGGCATGTCCACATCTCAGGCCACGCACGTTGGAATTAGACTCGAGGGGGTAGTAGTTACGCGGGCACAACTTTCTTCAGTTTTTTCCCAGGGTGCTGGACATCTATCCGCTCGGGTTTTTAGGAAACAAGGTACTCCCCGTTGCCTCTTTAGAGGCTTCGAAAAAAAGGCCAGGTGGGAACCTAACAACAATCAATCATTGATTGGGATAGCGTAAGATAATGCCTGCAAGTGTCCCCATAACCCAAAACCATGGGATTGAAGTTCGTGAAATGGGTCCTGAAATATCAGCGTCAAATATTCACGCACATTGCGGAGGAAATGTGCTGCTGCACCATCATACATAAAACCACATTCTGACATGGGAAAACAATGGGCAATACGTTATTAAGAAATTGATGATAATTATTTAACCTTCGTGGTAGGATGTATTGCTTTAGTAATTTATCACCAAGAACGCCGTTGATGGAAAAATTATGTTGATGTCTTATTTCAGCAACTGCATGGGGTTTTTCATCAACCCACACATGCTGATTATGAAAGGTCACAACGCCATCTCTTATGAACACTGCCTGGTCGCACCTGTTGCACAAGACCAATTACAATCTCCTACAGTAGTCTTTTGGTTGGATTCGCTGATATAGCAATTGTTCATGTAGTTCCACTCATACAGGAAGATGACTCGCACCTTCTCCTGCTGCCAATCGCCGCACACTGATTCCAGGACTCTATCTGAGGTGTGTGAACTGACCGAAGCCTTTCTCCGTTCCTCGGTTTTGGGCGTGTCCATATTACAAATTCACGACCAAACGTTTTCAGCCACTATGGACGAATGTACAGATCCTAGAAAGTATGCCTTTACTGGCTTATGTTTATTGGACTTATTTTTCTTGTTTTGATAATTGTGACACTATCAGGATGAAAATCTCGACCCCAAGTTTTTAAGTCACTTTCATTGCGGTATTAATTATTTTCGTACTCAAACTAGTCAATTCGTCCGAAGATCATATATCATGCATTCACATATTATATCAAATAATTGAAGCGTCTAGTTAATTACGTTAATTTTCAAATGCCGACTTAGCTAGTTTTATAGACCTGTAGATACTGCTTAGTAAGACATTCCTGCTTGCACTAGTAATGGAAATCCTTTTATGAAAGCACCACCAGTGTTTCGATAACGCTATCGCTGGTCATTCCAAGAAAGCTAGAGTAGACCAAATCTAGGGCATGCAAGGTTGGCGCCAGTCTTGAATATCTGGGAAAAGGCACCAATTACCTTAGAATCAGGATAAAATTTTGCAAATGTTTGCATGACAAATAATGATCGCCACGTCGATGTTGGTCATACTACGCATGTGGTGGTCGTTCGAGCCTCGATAACATAGAGAGGACAATTTCTCCCTACCTAGCCATGTTTCTTACTGAATTGCAGACAAATTGTTGTCATAACTGAATAGATATAGTCTTGGTCCATTGAGGGCCTGGGCCTACCCGGTCGACTGCAGAGTATCTTGAAAAATACAATAATTGATCAAATATATAAGTTGTAATAAAACATTAGCGAGTTTTATTGATGAAATATTTAAATTCAATGAAAATTATGGGGCCGAGCATGAACTCTGCTTGAATAGAATGTACTTGTTAAGTTTGCATGTAGTATTATGTCAGGAATTTTCCCATAAATTAATGCATTACGAAAGGTAGTTAATTTAACGCGTAATAAGTACGCGTAAGTATATCTAAATTTTATTCTAGTCGAAGCTATTGTTGGAGGCGGACCAATGCAATGTATACTATGTTTTATTGATGTGGCTTCTGTTTACTCTCCCGGGAAGCGCAGCTCTTACCTCTGAAAGGTTTTCTTAGTAGAAACTCAAGACTGCCAACTTTAATCAATTTAACTGCGTCGGTATTCGTTTTCCTCACACAGGCCCTCGACCACGAACAGTTAGAGGTAGAATTTTGCGTTTTGAAGGAAGGCAAATTTTAATTACCTCTTCCTTTTTTAATAGAGTTATACTATAATATGTAGCCGATCCTTTTGTTCCTTGAACACAGATAAAGGTCAGTTTTAAATTGTACTACATCCAGAGAACTATGACACCACATGTTTCACGTATGGAATAGCTTGAATTATTTACACAAATAAGTAAAGACGTTGCGTTAATTGTTTAGTAGAAACATTGACCAAATACACACAGAACGGGTCATCCAAGCTACCGCTTTTGTTAAGGATCTAGGAATAAAGCGTTTATGGGAATTAAATACTCACAGATGATATTGAGTAGGTTTGTTGGAAGGGCGTGAGACGAGTGCCAAGAGCCCGACCAAGGTATTCCCAGCATCACAGGAGAGTTTAAGAAATAGATTACGTCATTATAGTATCGATTCTGTATCAGTCTCAATCCCAGTCACCATGACGACACGAACAGGAAAATTGGAAAGAAAAAGGAAATTATTTCCCTTCAATATAATGCACCTTCTCTCAAAGGCGTCGTTCCGTTACGAAATTTGGGAAACTGCAGTTGTAGACCACAGGAAATTCCACTTTTTATGCAATGATCTCGTCTGTCCGTGTTCTTTTTGCTACAACCTCCGAGAGACCGGGGGCCCTGCCAGTAACTAGAATTGTTGGATAAATTTCATCACCGATCGTCCTCAGGAGGTCAACAGAATAAGAGGTCTGCTATAAGTATAACAGTAAGCTGTATTTTCCCAGCAGTTAGTAATTTATTTCTAGTACTCTCAAATCAGGTCATATTAATATTAGTCTGACGTAATTTAAATCAGAACGTAATTCGCAAAATAAAGACCTCTACAGCTTGGAGACTCAAAAAAGCTATCTGAGCCGTTAAGAAAGTTTGATTGAAACCGGTGCTACCGTTTTCTTGTCAAAAGCGAAGAAAATGAGCATGACAGACAGACATCGGTTTCGGATTTGCTAATGAATAAACCGTAAATATAAGTTAAAAACACCCAATTCCGTCAACTCAGACGAAAACTCTCAATTGACGTCATACTTTCCCCTGATCATTCAGGCACACCCTAACCCACCTTACCATCATCCTCACAGACCACATCCTCATATATCCTACAATAATCAGTTCACTGCCTGTCAACCCTCACCCACCCATGTCGTATGCCTCTCAGGTACACACAAGAAAAAATAAACCCCAACTACTAAACTAAGTTAATTAAATGTCCTCCATGTCAACATGTTAATTATATACACTATTTCAATTTTGTATTCATCATTTTAATATTGTATATACTGCATCATTTATTGTACAAACTTATAATCTTGATGATAAAAGTTTTTTATACGAATAAAAATAACACATTATGTTTATAAATAGCTGTGTATATTTTGACTGATTACCCAGGGTTGTCCTCTATTAGCCAGGAAAAATAATCTGCAGTATCTAGTATCATTGTAATTGTATTTAGAGGCATTTAAAATTAAAGAGCCGCGAAGGCGTCATTTTAACGTCCCCGAGACATTTAAAAGGGTCGCAGATCCAAAATATTATAGAATAAATTCATTTAATAATGACCAATACTGATTGCACATAAGCATTTCAAGTTAAACATGTCTCCTTTTTATATTTAGGTTCTTGTGATTCGCCTTTATTCTCATCTTCCTACATGCGTATTTAATTTGTATTTCAGGAATCTTCCGCGGGCCATCTGGATAGCTATGCCCATAGTCACCTTAACATATGTCTTGGCCAATCTTGCTTATTTCGCCGTGGTTTCTCCTGATGAGATGCTGGCATCTGCTGCCGTTGCTGTGGTAAGTTACTAGATATCAAACTTATTTTACAACACAATAATATACTAAGTTGGTTGTGTTCGTTTTATCACTAACTGGAAGTAAACAAGTATAGCTGGAGTAAAACAGCTAGTCGTGTAAACATACGATGCGCAGCAGTCAACTCCCATGTTATGGTATAGCGGATAGTTCGGAGCTCACTTTAATGCGAACTTTGTTAAAACTAGTTGTTAGTGTAAAAACTATTTTGTAAGCATTGTCGCATGGAACTATATTTTGTTCATTTAATAAATTTACGTCAGATAATTCATCCGTAAAAGTTCAGGGATGATAAGTGTAGGGTGTAATATTAAAAAGTTATTCACATTTTGGGAGTACACTTTACTTATTCCAAATTAATTAGTCTCGTGTTGATGTAGCAAACGTTTGTAGAAAAAATTTCATTTTGAACCAAACACACACAGACGGTATCGTTCGTGCCATACGGTAAAAGTGAATTTGTATCGAATATCGTAGCACACGCGAATGTGTTGTAGAGATTGTTAATACGCAAAAACATCACATTATTGCTAACAAGAAATTTTAATATTTTGTGGTGAGCTCTGTTATCTATTCTTTAACTGATAGATGGGGAAGTAATGATGTGATTTTCTTATCCTCCGTACGGAAAGGGGAAGGTGACGCTTTTTTTTGTGAGACTTACAGTGACATCTTGTCACCACTCAGGGTTTTATGTCGCTGAGGGTTAATGGACTGTTTGCGGAACTAATATTTAGAGGTTCTTACTTTTGAAAGGACACGTGACTGTTGCTCTGTTACATTCAGATACTTCCTGGCACAGGAATAAAAAGTGTCCGCTTCTGAATTCGGTGCAAAAACCTCTGTTGCCCAGTTAGGACGCCGGGAATTCAGGTCAGGTCTACTTACAAATTTAGCAATTCATGATCTTCACTCCATGAATCATCTTTTACACATCCATGTTTTATAGATAAAAACATAGTAACATAGACCCGATATGTAATCCATAGTTTGTAGATTTCATAATCTTCACTCCAAGAATCATCTTATATACAACCATGTTGTATATATACAAACATAGCAATATAGAACCCATATGTAATCTATTGTAATGTTATGTTTGTAGTATGTCTGATGAAGTCACAAAAGGAAGACAAAAGTTAAATAGCAATGAAATTAATTTCTGACTTATTGGCCGTCTTTTTATTAATTTAAACTTAAAATCAGAAAAAAAATTGTTTGAAAACTGTATTAAACTAAGATCTGATTCCAAATACGATGGTCAGTGTTTCACTTCGTTGTAATAGTAGTGGAGATAGACTGAATCTCACTGTAACGCGAACCATTATTAGGGCAACTTGGTAGGGTAAAGACTACTTTTTAAAACATTGACGTAAGAAAATATATTGTGTTCAATACTGTGCTGTACATTAAAAGCCTCGTCCGTAAAAATAAGAAGATGATAAGTAGAAGGCGTGGTAAAAACACCTTGGCGCTGTATGTATACACCGTTGCTAAGAATATAATGAATATTTTTAAAAAAGTTAGTAGCCTCTCCCGAACGACTGTTCCTCCCTGACGTCAGTACTCCCCCCTCCCCTTCTTCTCTGCCTTTCCCCACCAACTGCGCTGCGCAACTCACACATCATGCCAATGTTTAATTTCACATTGATAACCCTCGAGTGAAATAATTATTTAAAGTTTGATAACTATTAAAATTTACAGTCGTTTTTAAATAATTCAGATTTGAGAGCCCGTTTACGCAACGGGATAAAAACTCTTCAGCCTTTTTTTCTTCAATTTCGCCTAAAAGTACGACACCCTACAAATAGACAAATCGTATAGAAACTGTAGTTCCACAAAAAATAAATTTCAAGGAACGCTTTCTAATTTTCTAAGCTTGCATAATTTACTTACTTACTTAAAATACCTAAACAGAATGTAAGGCGAACGTGCTGGGTGCTTAAGCCAACTTGCTTGTGTACATTTTCCGTGACCTGCAATCATAAAGAACTTATTTTTCACAGAGCCGCAACTACAATAAGAAACTTCTAGCGTTCAAAACACGAAACTGTTTTCTCGCACGTGCCTTCTGGTTTGTTAGTCGTTTTGCTGGTATTGTAATTGTGCAGCTTTAATCTTCACTGTTAATCTTTTTTGATATTAACAGCGCATCGACCAAATTATATAGTATTAAGTTGACTTGAAGAATTACACAATAAAAATTATAGAATACTCTAAATAAAAGTCCACAATGATTTTCCACTAGCTATGCCCACGACTAAATTCGTGCGGAACTTGGACAAATAGATATTTTTATTTTTCCCTAAATAGAAACAACGGGTACAGAATTTTTATAAAGTTGAAATCATTGAATATATAAAAAGTACGGACGCATTTATTTATGATCGCTTCAGGGCAAACCTTATAACTCGCAGTTGGTCTTGATCAGGTTTCGGAACTAATTTGATACAAACTTCCAGACAGACAGAAACTTCAATTATATTTGTTTATTAAAATTTCCCAAACATAGTACACCTACATGTTACATCCTCATCATACATGTATACAAGGATCCATTACACAACTGCATTCTTAAGAATTTAATCACCTGTTTCGGCGTCAACACTGCATTAATATCCATATCACTAGTGCTGTTTATATATCCATTCCTGTACAACGACCAGCGCAGACACGTGAAGAATATGGAACCACATTTTTTTTAAGTATTAAAGAAACTACATCACAATCATTCAATCTCCTCATTACAATTTACATTTTTTACATTTCTAAATTCAAATTATATCAACACTATTAAGAAACAAATTGGGATAAAAATTTACCCTATTATCATTAAATTTACATTCTATTGAGAATATTGGTAAAAGTGTTAACTACTACTCCAATTTTATATCCACTATTAAAACAATTGGTCAGGTTCTGTTGTACGTATTAAATATTGTACATCATAATCATTAAATCTACTCATTACAATTTATAATTTCACATTTTAAATGCAAATTATATAAACTATTAAAAAACAAATTTACATTATTAACATTCCATTTTTATTCTATTGAAAATATTAGCAAATGTGTACCTACTACTACAATTTCAATTCTATTATCAACACAACAAGTCAGGTTGTGATATATATATGAAGGGTTCTCTGTGAAAAACCTCAACATCATCCCACATTCCTTCATGTTTATTTTCAATTGAGTGTTTCGATAAGGCCGCACTTTTCTTGCTGTTTGCTTACTTATTACTCATCATATGCAGCAATTTAAAATACACAAATCCTAGTCAACCATCTATCCTCACATCTCTGATACAAATTGAGATACAGAGAATAGTTGGTGTGCATTTCTGTGAGTAAAACTTAAATATAGACAGTTATAGAAACTTCAAATGAGTCTTCCAACCTGTTATAAATCTACTTACCTCAACATTTTCTCTTAAAAATAGTGATAGGTCAAAATCTATCACACAGCTCCTTCACAGCAGCTCTTATAAAATTGTATGATGGAATCAAATTTGTACTGTGATCATTGTGAGATGCATTTATTTTTCTGATACCCTTAAAGGCATAAACTTGATTGTTTTACTCCGCTAAACTGCCCAACCACTATAATTAGTGTAATTTCTTCTTGAAATTTAACGTTTTGATTTTATTTATTTTCAGACCTTTGGAAATCGAATGTTTGGTAGTGTGCGCTGGAGTGTTCCTGTATTTGTAGCCCTATCGACATTTGGTGGAGTGAACGGAATCCTCTTTACTTCAGCACGCCTATTTGTAGCTGGTGCTGCTGAAGGCCATCTACCAGTTGTATTTTCCTACATACATGGACAGAGATGTACTCCAGTTCCTGCCCTTATATTTACTGTAAGTACACATACTTCAAACGTTTAATCATATGGTGCAATAATTTAGTTTCATAATCGTGCAGTTATCAATTTAGATGTTTTGAATTATAAATTGAACTAATCAATTTTTTAATGAACACCAAAACTATTATTATATTTACATCAAAAGCATGTCTTGTTAATGGAAACTGACTTAGTTTTATTGTTTACTAGCTATGCCCGAGACTTCGTTCACGCGGAAATACTTTTTTTATTTTGCCTTAAAAACGAAACAGCAGGTACAGAATTTTGATAAAGTTGAATTCATTAAATATATAAAAATACGGTATCAGTGGGTTTTGAATAGGTCTCGCTATTATACTCTTCGGAGCCAATAAAAATGAGCAATACTAAATATTAAAATTTACCTGACGCGCCAAATAAAACCAATTTACGTATATATCGTATTGACGATCCAAAGAAGTTAGCTCTCTGCTTACAATTACGGCGCGAATCCTACTGCAACAATAGATGGAATGAGAATTCTCGCCCTTTTCTCTCTCTCCCTCTCTCTCTCACACATGCTGCCAAAATTACGTTTATAATACCACAGTGGAGTGAATGGTATAGGAACGCCAACTCGCAGTTGCTTTTCACGCCGGCATTCGCTTGGCAATTCAAAGGATTAATAATGTTTACATTAATATCTTCTGAAATCTGCAATATATTGAAATGAAACATACACGAAAACTCAAGTTAAAACTCCAGTTTAAATCCCGCAATTTTTTTTATTGAAATCCGTTAAGCTCTTTCGGAGCATAAAGAGATCAAGAGTATAGGCAACCCGAATTAAAAATTAAAAATAAACCTTTCTTGCAGAATGTTTTATATTATATTGTATTAATATCTTCTGCAATTAAACATTACGTATACTTAAGTAAATTTCCTGTTTATAAACCGTTAAAAAATTTATTTAAATTCGTTGAACCGTTTCGGAGCCTATGCGCGATAAAAACATACGGACAGACACTTTAATTTTATTTATTCGTATAGCTTACCAGAGAACACTAATGAAAAGTGTGAAACATGCTTTGAACTTGGGAGATTAGCTATTTTTTTTAAAAAAATCTAACCATTTTGTTATTAGAATATATTTCTTTTAAATAATCATTATGTACATTTTATTGTATATTATATAGATCTTAAGAATAACAATACTTTTGACATTTGATTAAGTGTTAGTAATAAAATAATTTTTTTAATATGTGTTTCTAAAATATTTTTTATATTACAGTGTGTAACATCTTTAGTGATGCTGTGTACAAGTAATGTTTTTGTTCTTATCAACTACTTCAGTCTAGTACTATGGCTAACAGTTGCTGCTAGTATAGCTGGACTTCTGTACATGCGATATTCAAAACCAAATGTTGCAAGACCAATAAAAGTAAATTTGATTCTTCCCATTCTCTTCTTGCTGTGTTGTGGTTTCTTGGTTTTTGTACCAGCCATAACTGAACCTTTAAATGCCCGTAAGTATTTATTTAAAAAATAATTAAGAAATATATAATGAAACTTCGAAAATGTAAGACAGTAAGAATAGATATATAAATGAATTCAGAAAATCAGAATGGAATGATCACCACAGGACCTAGTCTGAAACCCCTTCTTGGTTGAGATTCATTTAGAAGAAATCTGTCCATCTTTGAATTAAATGAATATAAAAGTTGATGAATATTAATTAATGAATATTTAAAGAATGTTATGAGTTCCTAAAATAAACATTTTAAATTAATTTATCATCTCTTCCCTATTACTTAAGTAATAAATTAATGACTTCCAGTGTAGTTAAAATCATGTGTAGTGTATGAATATTTGATTTGAGGTCACAAATTGTAATATAAAGTAATTTATTAAGATATTCCTCACAATAACAATGTTTTAAATAATATTCATTTTAAATAGTAATTTGTAGTATTTATATTCTGTGTATTAAAATATTATTTTATATGTTTCTAGTTATTGGCATTCTGATTACTCTCTCTGGAGTACCGGTCTACTACATTTTTGTTGTGTGGAAAGGAAAACCAAAATGGCTCAATACACTCAGTGGTAAACAAATATTTTTTAAATCTTTTCGAATAACAATATCAAATAGACAATGACCTATAATAAACAGTTATAATATAAATGTCACATCATTTACTGCAAACCCTGTTGCTTTCATCAAGTGTCAAAAGTTGTGTATTATTTATCTCATCTGCGAATCAGCCAAAAAGGCTAACAAAACAATATATATTTAAGTTCATTTATGACATATCATCCAGATATTTAGACTTCTTCAGATACAGATATGTAATCAAATTCCAACTGAAACTAATTACAGACAAAAAAATCATAAACAATTATTAATTTTCTAATTAATTAAAACATGTATTGTTCGGTTTTTAATTAAATTGTTGGAATATAAATAATACAGTCTTACTTTTTGATTGGATAAAATACATAAGGATTAAACAACACAATATTATTGTACTCCCTAGACTGTATTCAGTGACAGCAAGCTAAAAAATTATTGTTAAATGTTTCAATTCAGATGAAGATGTCAAGACTGATGAGCAAAATGCTACATATTTATTGTAATGCTATTGCATTAAATGTCTAAAATGATGTGAGTAATTAAAAAATAATAATTATAAAACCTTTTGTTACAGAGATTTAATTATTTGTATTTGTCATTATTTATTTCACTTTATATTGTTTAATTTTTATATTTTCAACTATTTCACCACTTTAACCATAATCTTAAATTCAGTACTGTAATTGTCAGATGCTACAAATGTCTATTCCAGTTATTTATTAAAAATTAAAGGAGACTTCATTTTTATAAAATAGTGATTAGACAACCTAAATACAGGAAATTGATTATAAAGACCTTTTGGAAGTTATGGTATGTACAACAGCTAATTGATGTATGATGGGAAAATGTCAAGAATGTCCAGGTAAACAGACCTTGGTTAACTAGGTAAACTTTAAGATTAGCACCATTAATTATGAGCTTTGCATTCTGGTGATATAAACACAAATACTTTCACATACAGTACCACAACACACCACTTTGGTCTTAGCTCACAGAACTTCGATCTTCCAATTTTAATGTTTGGGCACTTATTTTTAAACTCCGAAAATAGTAGTTTAAATTACAAAGCACCAAACTTTTTTGTTTTTGTACCATAGTACCGTTTTCTTTCAATGACACACTATATTTTCCCGGACATCAAACGGCTATTTTCATCACCTTCATATAAACATAATAGTGGAAGAATATGTATCACAAATTGTTATATAATATTATATGTTGTTATCAAAATAGTTTTCTTAGTTTAAAATGTCTAAATATTTGAAGTATTATATTATTATACACACTTATCTTACATGTGGAAATCCAGCATTTCTTGCTATGTTTAACAATTTTTTATACTATCTTTAAATTAAATCTCAAAATTAAAATTTATAGAGTAGTTTGCTACTACAGAGACCTATTATATGAACAAGTTTCAGATTTTTATCTACATGTTCAACAGAGATATAGCGTCTCAAACATTGAAAAAAATTGGGTGTGATTTGTAAAGGGAACGTCAGTTACCATTGATAATTTGTATAGAGTAGCTACACTTTGTGTGTAAAATCACGGGAATTATTGAGGTTTGCAAACTGTTTCTGCTTGTAGAAATTAGCCTACGAAAATTGGATTTTCATTATTTGGAATTCGTGGTACACAGAGTACATGAAAAATAATATTAGGTTAGTAAATATTGCTTTAATTTGTAGGTCGGAATGTACTGACCATTATGTATTTTTTTAAAAAAGGATACGTCAACATAGACGTGGATAGTTTAGAAATTCGTAGATACCTGCAAACGCGAAAAACGGCGTGCGCGCTACGATGAAAGCGGCGGCCATTTTTCAACGGGACACAATATAAATTAAACAAATTGATGACCTTGTACAGACTTTATTATATAAAATTTCTATTTTAGTGAAGAAATAACAAATCAATTTTATTTTGCAGATAAACTGACCATGACACTGCAGCAGTTACTGTTTGTGGTAAATCCTTGTGAGGCAAAATGAAGACTTTGGACATAAATTAGACGTGCTTATAAAAGAGATTTGAAACACGTGAGAATATATCATTATTGTTCACATCAATAAAACATTCCACAAGATTGTTCGATATCGACAACTGTCAGGTTTTGATTATTTGTGAGATGGCTTGTGGCATTGTCCTCAATAATTGTCTAATACATTAAATGTAACTGTAAGGGACTCTATTCTGTGTGCATATGTATATAATTATTATGGCTAAGAAAGAGAAATAGTGAGTTAATGACTGGTGACACCCAGCCTAATAAGAAACATAGTTAATAAATAAAAGTACAGGCAATTTTGTCAGCAAGAAATTAAATTAACATGTATTTAATATAATTATAAATTTTCATCCATCATTGTGGAATTTGAGTACATTTTTAAATGGATAAAAATATTACTGACATGGATAGGTTTGTGTCATGTACTGCATCCAACGATGGTTATGGCCGAAACATGACACAAAATTATCCATATCTGTAATAGTTTTGTCCATTTAAATATTTACCTGATGAAGTACACAAAGATGGACAGAATGTAATAATTATATTAAATAAATATTAATCTTTTGCTGACAAAATTGGCTGTATCTTTAGTTGTTATACTTAATGTCAGACAAATGATTTTTGAATGAGCATACTTGAAATTTTTTGGCTACTTGCCACCTATCTACTAAGGAAGGAAAATAAATCCTCCAAAAATTTTAACTCTCATTTGTTCTACATGTCAACACAAGCTCTCAGTTACAGGTAAGCCATTAACTCACTACCTCTGCTTTCTGTCCATTTCAGTTAGTTATACTGTGCCACATCATAATATGACAGCAGATGCTACATTCCAATTGTTGTAATAACTCTACATGTGTACAATTTAGATCTGAATTTTCCCATTACATTGGAGAATTATTACATATAACTTATACAAATGTGATAAACATACTGTTTAAAATAGAGCATGGAAATGTTTTGTAATTTGTGTGTTAACTCTCAAATGTGACGCTTATATTTATATATTTTTAAAAATGTGTATTTACCATGCTAAAAACTATTTGAGATTATGAAATATGTACCTTTAAGTAAGATCGCATTCAATAAAATGAAGCTACCAATTATGTGTAACTAGTTCCTAAGTATTTTGCTTCTGAAAGTATATTTTGCAGGTAATGGAACAGCCTATATGTATCAAAAATAGAAAAGCATGAAGTTTTAAATAATATTTGTTTAAAACCTGTGTCAATCCTTAAAAACAAATTTTTCTATTACAATTACAACTGTATTTAATTGAAGTATGTTTTTGTCACAATAATTTATCTTGTACATTAAAATTTTTATCTAATTTTAGCAGTTTTTCAGTGGCTTTGACTTGTTGCAATTTCCACATCACTTTGTTTTTAACCAAGACATAAAAATAATGTTTAGTTTGTTAATATTTGTATTCCAGAGAGATTGTCAGCAAAGAAGATTGAAACTCAGTGTTCCATACTCTAAAATGTAGGATTCAATCTTCCTGCTGGATCATACCAAATACAATCCTAATAATATATCTGTTGTTAAAAACAAATTGCAAATTGGGATCATTTAACCATTAGTAATTTTTGGAATTACATCCTATCTCTGCATAATATTTAAACCATTTCCACATTTCTAAATTTTAAAAACTTTGTTGAAATATCTCTACCTCAGGTCTTGTAGTTCATTTTCTTTCATTCCAAATTAATGTTTCAGTTTTCACTGACGGATGTTAGAGTAAACATAAATTGTTTTTACTGTTAATGCAATTTTTTTTAGAATTTTTGAACTTCTTTAAAAATAACTAAATACTGCTAACCAATATTGAAGTGTGAGACAATATTTAATGTCATGAATCACACAATAAATCAAATGTGAAACCAATTGTTTCTCAGTAAAAATAAAATAATGTTTGAAGAGGCAAATTGAACTTATCATAAATATTGGCACAAATTCAGTCACATAACTTTTATTTGTGGTTGTTCTGAACGATTTAATTTACTCCTTCTAATTCTATAAAACTACATTTATTAAATGTTAAATAGAATAAAATTAATTTATGTAGACAAATGCATTTTTTTTACCTTCAAACATTTTTATCTACATATTAGTTTTAAAAAAATTGTGTAAAATTTTAAATAAGATGAACTACTATAATGTTCAATGCCTAAATAACATCACTTCACAAAATTTCAGAGTTACTGTCCATCTTCTTGTATTAATTTTGTACTTACTATTTAAGGCCTACTTGGAATTAATTGTGTATTAATCAAATTCGTTTAATGTGATTGTTATAAACACTTCATTTAGTGGGTAATGATGTTTATGGGACCATAATAAAAAAGATATTATATATTTTAAAGATAAAAGTATCTACCATTTTATAAGACATTGATCTTAAAATGTCACTTCTTCTATGAACCTGTGATAAAATTGATTGGACATTAACAAAAGCAGAAAACTTGAGCCAAAGAATATATCATCATTTTTGATAATGAGTCATAAAGTTTTTGTATGTGATAAAATCACTTATTCAATACAGATAGTTTAATTGTACATATTCTTCCATGATTCTCACAAAATTTATGTTTTCTGTAATATTGTTTGTGACAAAAGTGAGATATGAATAAATTTATAGCAATATTTTGTCTTTGTATAGATTTGTTGTTTTATCAAGCTTTGATATTGTGTGGTTTTAGTACCATGTTTTGAAGTATTCACTTACTTTTGTATATCCAAGTCAAAATTGTAATAGATAATTATTTTTTATTAAAATGTGCTTGAAAAATGCATATAGCCTGTATGTATATTATTGAAAAAATCCATTAACATTTTAAAGATATTCTTATATTTTTTGGCCTTTAACCTACTCCTTGAGCATATGTTCAGTCCTTTAATTATTCCAAGTGTTTATCTAGCAATTCACTGTACTAAGAGATTAGGATAGAATAATCTCAACAGGACCAGGAATGAATTAACCAACCATTTAGCTATACTCATCAGCACCTGTTACTTGTGAGCTTTTTCTCTCTAGACCTTTAACACAGGCTCATCTACAATTTATTAATCACTCTTCATGTGCTAATTTAGGGTTTTAATTAAGACTGGATATTGTTCAAAAACAGAAGAAGTGCATTGAATTGAATCTTGGCACTAGACTGTGAAAAATTTAGTTTAGTAAAGTGTATGCTTACTTGTAATGAATAGCAGTGCTCCAAATAATTGAACATGCAATAAATTACTTGAATTGATGGGTGGAAGTGGGTCCAGCAAGACTGTGGAATATCTCTGGAAAAACTAGCAGCACTGTTGAGACAATGGAAAAGGACCCAAGGCATATAATTCGTAGAGAACAGTCTCATCAGGCATTCACCCAAGGGCAAAGTCTCAAAGACTCTATGGAAAACCATGACTTATTTTGAATTTGATTGGAGTAGAAGGGGTCAGGTGATAAGGCCTCCACCCCATGGTAGGGTTACAGAAAGGAATTCATGGTGAGAAAAATGTGAGTGGAGGGAGGTCAGTGGTGGACAAGAACTCAGAGAGGAGTGGTGAGTCTGAACTCTACCAAAGTCAATGGTGGATGAATCTTTGGAGATTGTTGTCATGAATGAGTTCTAAGTTGAGAAGCAGAGAAGGAATACAATGTGAACAGCATCCAGGGTCCAACCCACCCTGTAATCCCATGCTGCCAGACAGGCAGGATGAAACAGCAACAGAGGTGAATTCCTGGAAACATCTGCCAACCACAAATGCACCATCAATCAGGTGTATCAAATACTGTTACATCGAAATACGAGTGATGAAAATTCCTGCTGCACAAAGAGATTTCAAAGTCCCTTGCAATATCTGAACTTAACTAGCAGCGCTATCTTAACGACCCTGCAATTCTATTTGTATTTTGATGTATTAAACCAAATCTTATTTATGTAAATTACTTATTTGTTGTTAAATTAATTTTATCCTTAATTCTCCCATGATTCAACTTTGGCTCCGAAAAAGTTGGCGACGAATTACAGCTTTTCGTAATATATTACACTTTATTTTTGTTCAGCATGCTACTATAATTATATATTAATTTGTTTTACCTATAACAAATTAATTTAAACATAAGTGGTTTTTTGTTTAGATCGCGATGAGTTTTGTTTGCCGGATATTCGTAACCATGAGTGAAACTTTTGATTGGTACAATTCCAAACTCAATTGTTTGATTATATTGCACCCATTTTAACATATTTTTATTTTTTATTCAAGAGAATGAGCTTGTTAGCAGATATGACATTGTAACCGGAAGAAATTTAATTAAGCATCCAGTCCAAGAAGAATAGATATTAGAAGTTTTGATTTTGTTTAAAATTGTTAGAAAGGTCCTACATAAAAAGTTTAAATAATTAGAGGCCTTATTTAAGTTATTTAATAAAATTACTTGCGCTTTAGAATATAATATAATAATTTTATTTATAAAAAGAGATCACATGAAACAAATAAATTAATGAAAGGGAACGATTTTTGAATATATGAGGGTTAATTACTTATTGGGGTAACCACGTGCAGCAGAGATTTTCGGGCAAATGTTACAAGTGAGGACTCACCTCGTTTCTGTAATATACTAGATAACTCCTTGTAGACATGAGGCCTTGTAAAATTGGCATTGTCAGCAACTCCTACCGTACACGTTTCGCACCCATATAACTCCATACGAACATTTTTAATGATTTCCTAATACTCATACTAACATTAATCGTAAGTAAATTCTTCTTTTTCGCGAAAGACTCTATTAATCCTAATATTGAACTCTTTCTCCATAAATATGTTCATACCATTTATTATGGTTTCCGAGTCTTCTGACTCCCCTAAATACTACAATATCGTCGGCAAAGCGTAGGGTTTTTATATATTCTCCTTGCAGTATGATTCCTTTACCATCTTCCGTTTTAACTTTCTTCGTCGTCTGTTCTATATGTAAGTTAAACAGCATGGGCGACAGACTGCATCCTTGTCTTACCTATCTCTTTATTTCTAATTTCTTTTCTTGATCTTCAATTCTAATTACTGCTGAGTGCCTTCTTTCTCGATATCTTATTCCTGTGTTCTTGAAAATCCTTAATAGTGTGTTCCAGTTCATATTATCAAACGCTTTTTCTAAATCTACAAATGCCATGAACGTAGGCCGGCTGTCTCTTATCCTGTCTTCTTAAATTACACGCAAAATTAATATTGTTTCCCTTGTCCTTACATTTTTCTTAAAACCAAACTGATTTTCTCCTAACTCGCATTCTATTTGACGTTCCATCCTCCTATATACTTTTTTCGTTAATATTTTGCAGTCATGAGATACTAAACTAATTTTCCTGTACTCTTCGTAGCTATCAGCCCCAGTCTTCTTCGCTATGGTTATAATTATGTTGTTACTAAAATCTTCTGGTATTCTTCCTGTTTCTTAGATTTCGAAAGCCATTCTGAACAGCCACGATATTGCTTCTTAAACCGATCTTATTTTATCAAGTATATAAACGTAAAAGCCTCAAATTGAGTATTGGTTAGAGGACGAGTAAATCGCATCAGACATAAGAAAGCAATCAAAATAAGGAAATGGACTTCAACTTGAATTAATTATTATGAATTTATGTAAATTGGCCATGAATTGCAACGATGCAGCAATTTAATTTTATATATTTACAAATACTACGCAGTAATTCTTGTATTGCTCATAAATATATAAATGTAAAATATTTTACTTGGTAGGAATATAATAGGACCGTGAATACTTTCAAGTAATTTAAATTTAGCTCTTTATATTTATGTAAACACACATTTTTAACGTTATGATGAGGGAAATTTTCCGTTTTCGTCTGGAACACCGTTCTTATTTATTTACGGAATAATTAATAAACAAAACGTTGATAATTGATACACAACTATATTGTCGAGCGAATTATTTAAAAGAAAATAAAGTTATAAATTCTGCACTATATTCTATTCAGTATACAATCATATTTGAACTTCGGTCGTATGATTCTCTACAACTTTACTCTCTCAAAGGTCAATTCTTTTATCTTGAATGACTAAGTCTTTATTAGCTTTGTTTTGTTTACCAAATAACAAAAACATTAGTGTGATGCACGAGTTTTCGTGAGATAACGACGATTTGGTTTAGTAAATGAGAATTGTCATTGAAAGCTTATGACTGGATATGAATGGTAAGACAAATATGCTGTATTATCATTTTTCAATATGTTGGAAAATATTGAACGTGTGGTTTTCATTATACGAATCTTCTAAGCAGCATTTAGAAATTACCCTTTTTACGATTGTTTTAAAATTGTTACAGAGTTTTGTACAGATGAATATTTATTAATTAGTTTACCATTCCATTCTTCTGCAAAGTATTTTACGAACTCTACCCAATATTTTTGTTTCCTTTTCCTATTTATTTATTTGTGCATATAAATAACGGGTATAAAATGATAATAAATCTGCATAGAGTAAGGGAGTATGTTGTTACTTGCTTGTGACACGTTTACTCCAGGAGTACGTCTGAGTTATAGTATGTGTTGAAGTATATGATCGTGCTGGAATAATTTTCGTGTGTTATAGGTTCCGGATTATTTAGTTTTACCCAAAGTGACTAATAGATAGGACTGTTTCTGTGTATAACTGATTGAAAACCATTCCTGGCTGATTGATTTGGAACAACATTTTGTTTGATTTGACTGGTAGCAATGTTCTCAGATTGGCCCAATGTAAATTTCAGATCAATCAATGTAGTATATAGCATCCAAGGAGAGATGTGTAGTATTTTTCAATGGTAGAGATATTTATTTGAGAGAATTTAGGTGCTAACTGTTAATTCTGTGCAATAGTTGGCCAATACACTTTTTGTGCAACCATGAGTGTGTGGTCTCCATATATGGACAAACATGTAACATGAATTCCTGAATAGGAAATATTCCAGGAAAGCAGCTTGCCCAATAACATTTAATTTAACCTAGTAATGAGTGAATGAATGGATAAAGTACTTATCGAAACTCATTATAATTCACACACAGTCAATCAAGTTGTAAAGCGAAGTAATATTTTGTATGAGTAAATTATCAAATTTTGTAGCTGATGAAACATTAAAAAGTTAATCAGAATGTGAGGTAATGTAGGGAATTGCATTAGATTATGTACATTTCTTAAATTTGTGCATGTTAAATTATGCAAATAGATTTATTGTTTCAGAAAATTAACAGTAATTTTATTTTCCTGTTCCTTTGCTATTCATTTATTATATTTGTAATGATTGTACTAATTAAGTATCAATAAATAACATTGTTTACTCAGGTAATTTAGAAAACTTAGAAAACTCAAGAACAATGAGCCCAGATCTAGAAAATCTTGTGTTAGGTGAAGAACCGGATACAAGGCTGGGACAAGGAACTCTCAGCTTTAATGCAACTCCTGGTATCCACAGTGAAGCCAGTGCTCATATAAGTAAATTGCCACTCAATTATTTTACCAATTTGAGTGTTTCTGTACTAAAGTGTTGTCTTTATTGTTTGTGTATGTCAGATGACTGATAATTAACCATGTCTAATTTGTGTGACAAAAATAACAATTGCCTTGAATAATGTGTTTAATATCAATGCTGCATGCCTCCAAAATTTAGTGTAAAAAAGCATGATGTACAAGTTATACATATTCATATATCCAAATGTGTTCCTAACCTTGTAATGAAGGGGGTGGTGCCTCTGAAACCCTACATGGTGTAAAAGTTCTCGGGTTTTCATCTGGGTTATATCATTTGTAAAATACAATGTTTCAACAGGTAACCTGTCGAAACATTGAATTTTACAAATGATATAACCAGGTAACCTAAAGACGATGGTGTATTTAGCTGTTGAAACGTATTTTACAAATGATATAACCAGGATGAAAACCCGAAAACTTTTTATTCAGTCTATCCACTGAGAAGGCCTACATGGTAATGAAATAAATTTCATTGTTATTTGTATTTAGGAAAGAGAGTCAGAAAACTGTCATTGACTTTTTAAAATTGATAGCGGGCGTCAACTGGCAAGGAAGTACAACAATGTAAATTTTAAGAGTCTAAACTTCCTTATTCAAACAGAGATAGAATAAAAAATTCACATTTTCATACTTCCCTGCCATTTGATGCCTACTATTATCAATTTAAGGTAACTCGGGAACTTTTTTCTGTCTTTCCTTCCTATCCAATAATATTATTTTGACTTTGTCATCTTATTTGTTATTGTTGTATATAAGAATATAAAATAATTAACAGTTCAATTTTATGCATATAAATTGAAAAAAAACACAACTTTGCTTTAATTAGCTGAGTTTTAGAAAAGTTTTTAATTTTGCAGAATCTTGGGCGAATGTTCCAAGGAATGCTGTTAATGTGCAAGTAGCTGTGGAAGCTGATAGAGAAGTCTGTACAGTTTTTGTAAATCCTGTTTTAAGATTTGAAATAGTGTCAGCACGGACTATTGAAAATGATTTAGAAAAGAAACATGTGGTAAGTAAATTTGGAATTCCTGCAATAACTAGAGTTTTCAACCTTTTACAGTTCATAGTTGGTTTACTATGAATGCAGCTTACCAACATTCTTACATCGGCCAGATTTATGTATAGGTTACACAAGCTATAACTTAGGGCTGTTACCGTGGTTTGGGGGGAAAGGGTGTTACTCAAAGAAAACTTGTCAGAAAGCAAAATGAGTCACATAAACTTACATTTAGTACAACATTATTTGTCCAACTAGCATACACTTCCCCTTACTGTCTACTAATTTTTTTTAGCAATATTTGCATTTTAATATTTTACTGACCTAGAATATATGAACCTATAAAGTATCCCATTTTGCAAGTAGCCTAATGTCCCATTAAGTCCAGATTTTTATTATGACTGAATGTATTTGTATGTTATATGTGATATTTGTGTTTATGTGCCAGGAAATTAATTAAATTTAATTTTTTCTGAGAAACAATGATTTCATAGACATTCAGGTGATGAGTATCAATATCAGTCATTTATATTATTATCCCATGTAACTGACAACAATGAAAAATTACTGTATTATTAATTATATATTAAAATTCAATACTACATTTAGTGTACTCATTTGCATAAAAATTGTGTGTAAAGCAAAATATAACTAGTTAATATGAATAGATTCTGAATTTAAATTTTTATACTTTAGGCTTATACTTTGATGATACGAAAAGATGGAGCTCAAACAGATCTTGATCCAGCTGTAATTGAAAGACGATACTCAGATTTTTTGGAACTGTATGAATCTTTACGAAAAGAGTACCCTTCACTCATGGCTGGAGTGCAGTTTCCCAGAAAAGTTTTGTTGGGTAATTTTGGCCCAGGTGTTATTTTGGCACGCAGTTCTGGATTTGAAGAATTTTTGGAACTCATTGGTAGCAATCAGAAGCTTAGAGAATCATCTTCATTTTCGTCATTTGTTCAGGGTCGTGAATTTACAGAGGCTAAGCAGTGGATGGAGAAACAGAATTATGAGCAAGCTGTTCCACTTTTAGAAAATATTTTTCGCTTGCTTAACAAGTTGCATACAGATCGTCACCCTTCAGTTTTGATGGCATTGTGCCGACTTGTTGCATGCAGTTATGCTGCTGGTGAATCTACTCAACCAGAAAAGTTTGCTGATCTTGCTCTTCATCGCTATGAAGCAGTCAGTGATGCAGACCTATTGTATTTCTATGTGCCATTGCTTCAACTTTGTGTTCGTCTTTGGTGGACTATTGGTAGAGATAAAAGACCTCTTGAAGCACGATTGGATGATCTACGTAGGCGAGGTATTCGAGTGGATGGTTGCCCAACTTTAATGGATGCTCTTGTTGCCGCAGATAAAAAGTGATTTGCTTCTGTACAACATTTCTCCAGATAACATTGTGTGTGTATATATATATATATATATATATATATATATATATATATTGGATAAGTGACGAAGTCACGCATTTGATAATTGGATAGAAAGAAAGATAGAAATATTTGGGAGAAAGGTGGGAAATTCGCTCATATGTACGGCATGGAAGAGCGAATTCCCTACCTTTCTCCCAAATTTTTCTTTCTTTCTATCCAATTATCAAATATATATATATATAGTAAATTGAACCTCAGTTTACGCATGTACTCAGTTAGAGGCTCAGTATTGATTTCATTGAATTCATGTTATTTAACTTACTATTAGATCCTTGTATAATAATGTATAGATTGAAGTTTCAGTATTAAGTATCTTTTTCAGTATATTAGTGTGAAACATACTTTCCTAAAGATTGTGCTAAGGAATGATCAATTTTTATTATTTAGTCCTTATGTATGTTTCAATTCTATAATACTTCTTATAATGACTGAATAATTTGTTTGATAGGAAAAATATAATTTTAAAATATAAGGTTGCTGCTTTTTACACAGAGTACCAAAGTTCATTTTGCTTGACAGTATTGCAGTGAGACCTGCATAAATATTATATTCTTATAGTAGTACTTGTAGAATTTTAAAAAATGAATGAGATATGTTATATTTATGATCATTTTGTTTGAATAATAATGCAGCAAAATATTGGCAAGCTAATACATTTGGCTTAAATGTAATACATTGTTTATATTTTAGTACAGTTTTTTGTAAAAGGTAACATGCAAATAACTAAATTTATTATATTTTTTATTGATTCTGCAACCAATCTAACTTGCTCAGAAGTACATGTACATTTTTAATTAATTTTGTCCAAGGTTTTGTGGTAACATCTTAGTTTAATACTTTACTTTATAATAAGTGTTATAGATGTTCTAGAATATTTCAAAGTCATTGAAAAATATTTTGAAATTATAATATTGATATTTGTGATGTGCAATCAGTTTTTTTATTTTCTATTTAACTTCAGTTTCAAGCAATAATAAATAATTATTATTTTCCTTTGTTTAAAAATATATAAATTTGTTATTTATTAGTATAATGGCAGACTAATGATGAAATGTAGATTACCAAATCCATTTGTTTTTGCAGAAGTTATAGAGAGATTCATAATTATATAATTAACCATAATACACAGTCCTTGTCAGAATTTTACTATCAAACTATTTTTTTATGTTCTTAAGTATGTATTATTTTGTATTTGACACTAATAGTCATGTCAAATAGAATAATTAAAAGGGTTGTGAAGTAGAGTAACAAAGACAGCTCACTACAAATGAAAATACAAGAAATTATACTTTAAGAGTCCAATTAGTTTGTAGTTAACTTGATTAAAAATAAAATTATTCATATGTCATTACTTTCTAACTATGTATTTTAAAACTTTGACCAGAAACATCTCCAATCTAAAATGGTACCCATATTTTTCTTTAGTGGATAGATCATTTTGGTTAAGTTGGGAGATCATATTATTACTGATGATGGAGACATTTTAATAGTTTTTCTTCTAATAAGTCTAACATGCTTTTAAAAAGTCAATTTTCATTATCTTAGAATCTGTTTGGTAGGACTCTTTCTAAAAGTATCAACTAGAAATTTTACTATTGTGTATAAAAGTATTGCACAGGAATTGCATATGTTGCAGGATAATCACATGTTGATCTTTAGACATTTGTCATGATACATTCTGTTTCACTTATGGAGATAAATACATAAAGTCATTATTTTAATACTCGAAATTTCAGATAATAAATGTAATGTTTGCTTTTCAATTTGTGTAAAAATATGCAATTAAATAGAGACTTTCTTTTAAGGAAGAATGTATTGTTTTTGTTATCTGCTAAAATTATGGTAATGTGTTGTTATACATTGTACTTGCATGAATTTGATATAGGACTAGTAAGCTTAGCTGAATATATCCCACCAGGTGAGCTATATAGTTATAGGTACAGTATATGTATTCAATTTATTGCAGTTAGTATTATTGTGTTTAAAATATTCTTTTTCTGTAATTATTATAACTAATTACGTATATAAATAATTATTGTATACACAATTTTAGTTATTCTTGATAAAAATGTATTGAGAACATATTGTCAATATCTTTATACTTACCAAGGAGTCAAAATAGCCAAAGAATTTAATTTCAAGTCAAGAAATATTATTTGTGTTATTTCAGCTTGATTGTTTTCCTATATTTGCTGTATACTGATAATTTAACTTTGCAGAGACTGATATACCATGAATTATGATAAACTTTTTAAGCCAAATGATTGTAAATATTTTTGTACTACTTCTTTATAAAAACATGTTGGAATATTAAATTTTACTTGAGTATTAGTTTATGTAAATATCTTTTTGATAAAAATAATAATTTAGGAGACATTAATTGATAAATGTGGTTGATTTCTCAAGTAATATATTTGAATGAAAATCTGACATTGTGATAATTGAAACAATTATGCAATGGTCATTACCCCAATTTAATTCATAATTAATAAAAAATACAAAACTAATTAATTGAAAACTTTTTAGTAGTTTTAATGTGTTAGGGTTGTATACAAGTGACTAAATTATTACTGGTTAGAATATCCCATAAATGAGTTTGAAGTTATGTTTAATTGTTAAAGCACAGATTTTTTTTTCAAATTTTTGCTGACTTCTATACAGTATTTAAAAAAAATATTAAATCATATTTCTGATTATTTATTTTTATTTCAGTTATTCAATTGTGCATTGAAAGATATAAGTATATATTTTTATGGGGCAAATTAATAATGGAAAAAAAATTATATTGTTTCGAATACTGTATATTGAAGAAACGGGACTTTAACCTATTATGGTATTTATATTTCTTATACTGCACAATACATTATTTTTTGTAGTGCTATAAGTATTAATAACAAGATAGTGGGCAACTAGTCTTATTAAAGAATCTTGAGAGTGTGAGACTGTTCTATGATAGTTACTATAACTAATGTCATCTTTATTTATATTATGAAAATAAACCAAAACAAAAACATGTTTCAATTATAACTATTACTGAATGTATATGTTCATTTTGTAATATGCTTACAAATCTGAGTTGTTACAGTAATGTACATTATTTTCATAATAAAATATATATGAAGAAAATATATATTATTTTTTACAATTCCTTCTAGATCTGTTGTGTGTGTTGTTGTGGTATTCACAACCTTCATAATCTGCTTAGTGTATTCCATCCTTGACCTCACACCTTTTGTTCTTTTTCCACATACTTTCCTCTAAAGTTAATTTTACAAGACCCTCACCTCTAAAAGCATGACCTATTAATCTCTCCCATCTCTTGGTCAGTGTACTCCATATTGTTCATTCATCCCCAAGTTTGCTTATAGTTCCCTAGTTCATGATTCTATCCACCCATCTGATTTCAAAGGCTTCTATTCTTTTCCTTTCTGCAACTCATACCGTTCATGTTTCGCACCCATATAATTCCATAGGAACATTTTTATCAATGACATCCTAATATTCACACATATATTACCCATCAGTTCATTCCACTTTTTTGTAAAAGCCTTCCTTGCCTGTGCTTCTACCATTGCTAGTTATTATTCTGCCCAAGTAGCAGAAATCTTTAAGCTCCTTCAAAATATCTCTTCCCAATCTAACACCATTTGTTATTCCACTGTTTCCCATACTACTCTCCATCACCTTGGTATTCCCTCTATTAATCCTCGTATTGAACTCTTTTTTCCAGGACCACATTCATGCCATTTATTATTGTTTCCAAGTCTTCTTTTACCCAAACAGATTGTTTAATATCTGAGTGTATATAATACATTTTCTGTCAAAATGTTTAAATAAAGTATTAAAATGTTTTATTGTGAATTAAATGAGGTGACATTTTAATAAGGTACTGTTTAATTTTTTTAATTCCTTTCGGTCCAAGCATTTAAAAAAAATCTTATTTTCGGAATGTTGATCCTAAGAAAAACAATTTACATTCTCCTCCAACATTTGCAAATAGAAAGTTAAATAGACCTATATTTAACAATTATTTGATAAATATGTTGATATAACTTTGCACCCAACTCTCTATATTGAAACAGGGTCACGTTTTTTTAGCTTCCGTATAAATTTATATTTGAAAATACGTAGATATTGTTTAAATAAATAACTCACTTTAATTTGTCTTTTGTTGCTTTAACATGGGCCAAGGAGCGAGTTGATCCTAGTGGAGTGGGGATGACGGTCACGCTCCGAGCGCTGCTATTGCCTCTCTATCTGTTTAAGATACCCCTTGTACCCGATATAATAATAGTTCCCGAGGAGTGTGGGAAACTGACACACGTCAAACAGTTACGATGTCTACAGGAGTAGGCAAGCCCTGACATTGTCACTATGCTGTTGACAGCAATTCATTTTACTTGAGTTTGGAGGAAAGTATAAATCCACGCAAACCTGAATCTTGCTCCGTTTTGTTTATTTCTGTTGTGTTTTTCCGAGTCGTGCTCAGATTATGCATTTCTTAACTGTTTTATCTCTTTACAAACAAGTGTTTTATTATGCAACCTGGGAATTAGAGTCGACCCATAGTACGTAACTCATTACTTCTTGCAATAGTAAGTATTTATTATTTTATGAAACTGTAGCGTTTACTTTGTTTCAAGTTTAATAATAAAAAAACTTGATGAAATTAATGTTTTCGGTGAAGGTTATGTACATGACCGCTTTTGTTTGTTCAGAATGAAGATTTTTAGTAAAGTAAATTTACTATCAAAGATAAAAGGGCCGTTGTTATATAATTTAATGGTTAAAAACATTCCCCAAAATAGACCAACAAATCTATTTTTCATGTCGACGATTGTTATTGACTGTGAAAGTCGTGTCATTAGATAAATGTAACTGCTTATATATTTCTGTACATAAAGTTTTATTTATATCCACTTCAGTGGTGAAGTCAACACTTCTTGAAGTATGTATTAATCTCTCACATAATCCAGGATCTTTACCAGCCTTTGATAATCCCCCATCATTGTCATGGGGACAATAGTAGTATAACCATTTAACAAATATACATTTCATTTACAATAAGTTCCATGGATTTACTTGTACTGTAAAGTCTGCTTCCACATTGCTGGCAATACCAACCTAATTTCTTTATAAGCCACATAATTTGTATCTTAACTTCTGAATTATATTATAAATAAATTATTTTTCAACACAGACCAGAAAAAGTCACAATCAAATTCATATTTTGAAAATATTGTACCAAAAAGAATTCATTACAAAAAGGAGCAGTCAAAAGCTTGGCTGGATGATGAGCAAGTGTGGTAATAAAAAACAAACAATGTCATTTCCAGCTAATTATGATGCTTCTAAGAGCATTTGAGTAATAAAATTTTCCAAGCGTACTCACAATTACTTGAGATATGCAATTAAAATTTGTTGGCTAATTAAATTGTAATACATTCAGCCTTACATAATACAAACAACCTACCTTGTTAGCAAATGATTTTCATTTAAGTCGTTAAAAAATATTTTAATACATATTAATTTATATATTGAATATATACCTTCATATTTTGATTACTTAGGAGGTCAGATGTGAACTCGTAAGAAGAAAAAATATATGGCATACATTTACTTTTTTTTTCACATTAAATTTTAATTTTGCTGAGGAAAATAAAAGATTTGTTGGAAATGAAAGTACATTTTGTCAGAAATTAATTTCAATGTACGTACTATGTTTTGTCCTGTATCAGTTAATTTACAGAAATTTAAATTGTTAGGTAACAAAGTTGGAAATATTTGAGTGCCGATCTCTGTGTGGTAGTCAAATTTTGGTTTAACCAATAAACGTATTGCCCTAAACTATAATTTTCTGCAACTTTTTGGGATAAAATACATTTGTTTGAAAAAATTAAAAAACTAAATTTATACAGAAAATGTTGGCTCAACATAAATTGAAATGTGTATCAATTTTTGAGTGTCAGGTTTCATTAGCATGGCAGACTTGCACTAATAGTGTATGGAGGTATTTGAAAGGGGGAATGTGGAAGGCAAATCTAGGTAGGCAAGGGGTGACTGATGTCCACAGGCTATAATTTTGGGATTGTATCCAGTATTTGGATAGAAGTAATAGTATAGAAAAAATGCATCAGGAACGTCAAGCTCTTGGTAATGGTCCAATACTCTTGCCTCAAACAGTTTTTGGGGGAAAACTGGTAGACTGTTAAAATGGTAACAGTGGACGACAGTGTGCAATACCTCTGTCCTCATAGCATATACCTCTAAAAAGCTACAGATGTATTTGTTTTCTGAGAACATTACTTTATTTATCTTATTTTACCCAATCAGCAGTTTCAGAACTTTGTGACAGAAAATGTGAATTACATTAAACATTTCAATTACTCTTCAATTTAATACCAATCTGACTTTTTGGTTAAAAGAATTAATAATTTCAAATGACACCAATCTTATGCAAATATTTCTTTCTCTCTTTTAATAAACTTCACAAAAACTATCATGCATTGAAGCCGTATTTACAATTTTATGAAACTAGTGTTTTCTTTTCATTAACATCTTAAAAGATCCATTCTGAATGCTTTTATTTTTCTTCTTTGTAGAAAATGAATCTGTTTGCTCTGAATGAACTCACGAAAAATAAACGTGAATTGGTTGAGAAACTGAAGAGCTGGAAAGTAATTCCAGAAGAACCAAATTACCTATGTTCGAAATGTGGGGGAAGTTTAACTATTGGTAAGAATGAAAAGTATCAAGACTGTTATATGTGGGTCTGCAGGAATAACATTTTTAAGAGTACGAAGAGAATGCGCTGTGGTAATCAATTGTCATTGAGAACAGGCACATTTTTTGAGAGTTCCAGGTTGTCCATGTTACAGATTTTGGGATTTGTTCATATGTGGGTCCATGATGTTCCCACCAAGTATATAATGGATGTTGTTGAAATATCTACTCATGCTGCAGCAGATTGGTCATCGTATTGCAGGGAGGTACTTTATTATGCTTTCGTCAGAAAACAAGAGAGGTTGGGTGGTGAAGGTATTGTAGTGCAAGTACAAGAATCAAAATTTGGCCAAACAAAGTACAACAGAACTGTTGATGAACAGTTTATTTTTGCTGGATATGAATGTGGCACAGGGCGTGTGTTTATTGTGACAGTTAAAGATCGTTCATCGAAGACATTAGTACCAGTCATTAGGAAGTGGATTTGTCCTGGTACTACAATTATGACAGACAGCTGGCAACCGATTGATAGTCTAGAGAAAGAAGGCTATAAGCATGTCAATGTAAGTAAAAGTGGCTTTACAAGATATTATGAAAACTTTTAATATATTTACCCTTTCCTAATTTTTTACAGTTCCATTGTAGTGGGCATTTTGTGAAACCTGAGAATAACAAAAATGAAATTCCAGGAAACTTGGCGAAATACATCTTCCAGAAGCGATGCAGGCAGCTGAAAACTGATCCATTTACTGAATTTTTAAAACTTGCTGGTGAAGTGTTCAATCCCATGAATCCACAAACAGATTCACGCCCTGTCTTCGGGCAATGTCAGCCAGACGATGATGACATTGAAGTACGTGTTAAAGAAGGTAGTGTGAAAATGATGGATCACAAGTAATTACTTGGTTTTTCAAAATATAAATGGTTAACTATGTTAAAAATGTTTCAGAAAATGATTGCGAAACATTCTAGAAGAATATACATTCACAAATTTCTACACATGAAAGAAGGTATTGTATGGTTGTCATATGTATATTTGTTTATTTATTGTATCATTATTATATTTCATTTTTTGTTTCAGCAGGAGGAGCTTTCACAAAAATCCCATTTTTGAGGTTTCCAACAAGTTGAGGCTATCATTGTTGGCAGGGTTTGAGTAGTTTGCCTGCAAGTTTTACATTCTGTAAACAGGTCTGTGTTCAGCACCCTGCATTATTTCGGGCACATGCATTTCACCATTTCTTTGCTTGGTATGTCTTTGCTGCTATTATGTTCTTTGCATACATCTGTTTCAGGACCAAGTAAAATCTCAAATTTGATCAGCAGTCTGTCTGTCATAATTGGAGTACCAGGACAAATCTACTTCCTAACGATGGGTACTAATGTCTTTGATTCGCTTCATAATGAGTGGGTACTAATGTCTCCGACACATGATCTGGAACTATCACTATTAATAGATACCTTATACTGTGTTCATATTCATTAAATACACACTGCCCGTCAAGCGTTATTCCCATGATGTACTTCGAACAAATTATGATTCTTTTACTTCCACTACAATGTTTTTAGCACCCAACCTTTCTCGTTTTTGGATGAAGGCATACTAAAGTGCCTCCCTTCTGTTTTGGAGATACTGTACTCCTGATAAGCACACTGGGAACATTATGACCCATGTAAATTAATCCAAATTCTCTTTAAATTGAACAACCTACATTTTTTAAAAAATATCTCTTTTGAAGGACACTTGATTGTCATAATTAATTTTCAAACTACTAATTGAAAATGTCATTTTTTCATTCCTACAAATAGTTAAACTTGCTCCACATTTCAAACACATGTAATTTGGCTCCACATTCAATCTCTTCAATTTACATATCTAGTTATGTCTGCCTATTTGCTGGAAACCTCTACAACTGCTACTTGGTGATCATAGCCAGGAGGGTGACATTGATGCCAACACGGAGGATTAATATGGATTATAGGTATTGTAAGGTTGTGGGAACACAAATGTTTATATCATTTATATTGATATGTCAATTGATGATAATGACATTTTTTCCTTTAGAAATTATAGAGTGAAATGGATAGAGATGTTAAATATTTTATGAAGTCATCAGGTAGAGTCCAAATAAGTTTTAATATTTGAAAATCTAAAAAAATTATGTATCTTTATTGACTACATTTGTTTTTTGCAGCATATAAACTGAATGAAGATTTTAAAGGATTTTTAAAAATTACTCTAAAATTATTTTAATTAATATTTGATCAGAAGTTATTATTCACCACATTTATCCTCAATAAAATAATTTTATTTGCTAAGGAAATGAATAGGATGGGAAGTAAGTCAGAAAACAACTTAAAATATTGAATGTCTGTGTTTAAAGTATACAAATTATTAAAATAATTTGCCAAAATACTTACGTTAATTACTGATAAAATGAATATAACACAATGTTTCTGTAACCCTTAGCTTTTGAGTTCATCACCTGATTTATGCTACATGTTGTTCTCTCGGCTCTTGTTATTTTCAATCATCTGAGGAGGCAACAACGCGTTCAAAAATATGTGTGGCATTTAGTTTATCATCAATTTTTGTCAATATTTTGGCTACTTCTTTTTGTAATTTAATATTGTTTAATTCTGTGGTAACATTGACACTGAAAATAATACAATCAGAAAAGATATATTTATTCCCAATAAGGGGGGTTATGAGTTGAGCATAATACTAGTGGATGAAAATAGTGAAGTTTTCTAATTAAAATTTTTTCAAGAAAATTGAAATTTTGTTATTAGTGTTTTTTTTTTTAAATGTCTCCTTTTCAATTAACTGAAAATATTGGGTTATAAATGTTAATGAAGCCAGAAATCTTGTGTGCTTTTCTGAAACTTCATAATTGTAGATGATTTTGCTTTCTACAATTAAATTAATCAAGAAATTCAGTTCTTGAAAAAATTTTTACTCAAAAATTAACAGTCCAAAATTTTTGAATGGCTATTATGTTCAACATAATACAGATTAACCCTAGTGTTTTCTATTCAGAGGCAACCCTAGGGTGGTGCAACTGCATCAGGCAGCACACGTCCAAGGTGTGCCAAAATCATTACTGGAAAACTGCTCAAAATTTCGTCAAATCTAATCGCTGACATCTCAGGCTAATGTAGAACCAAATTTTAAGCCAGTCCAATCTTGAAGAAATAAAGCAATTATTTGAGTATGAAGTCAAAGATGAGACACCAACTAGTTCAGGAGAATTATTAAAATGAATGTGTGTTTACCCTATGATTTATATAATTGAAAATGCTTTGATCACTCAGTTTAGACATCTATCAAAATTCAATGATACAACTTAATATTCCTGAAAAGTCCATATTGGAAAAATACTGTCTTGAAATTTTGTCCATAGAAAATGTTATTGCCCAAAAATTAAATTATTCTGATATAATAAGAAAATTTGCAAGTGCAAAAGCTAGAAATACTTTATTGTCCTTTTTCTATTTTTAAACCTTTACTGTCTGTGACATAACTGTTTAAATAAAAGTTGTCAAACACATTAATAACTTATTATTTCTTATTTGTATCATTTTTCACTTCAGATATATCTATAGATATTTATCCTATATTTTTTACTGTTTATACATGATAAAATTTAGATTCCCGTTCCTCTGAATGTAATCTATGTAGAGCATAATCATGTGCAAGCATATAGAAAGAATACTATAATTTTATATTTGGAGAAAACCGCTTTGAGATCTCGCACACGCAAAAATTTTGCTAGGGCTGCCACTGTTTCTATTATTATTTTCAATGTTTCCGTAAAATTAAATATTTACTATTAATTTTATTAAAACTTAGATGGCCACTCCACCACACGCAGCCGCAGGAATGCCTGATATCCTGGTAGGCGAGCAGAGGTCTGTGGTCGAAGGAAGGAGGTCTCGGCGAGGAAGAGAACTGTGATATTTTGTTGTTGGCATAGATCAAGGCTTTCTTCCTAGTAATGCCTTGTGAATTACAGAAAGCTATGTTTAGTAGATCCATAGTCAATTAGGGCTTTGTAAAATTTGGTTAGTTTGGAATCTGAGATGGTGATGTGGGTCATGTTATTTGAAAAATTGACAGATAGTGTTTGCTTGAAGTTATGCCTTTCTATCGACTTCACAGTCGAGACAACTGGATCCCGACAGTTAAAGAATACGGACCAATGATATTGCTGCTTAAATCGTAATTGATGGCATCAATGACTTGTGAGTATCCATAAACTATTTTTTTTCCAACCTAATTGCGATGTCATATGAGAGACCTGGGACGAGTAATGCCAAACAACCACTATTTAGCCAATACTGAATACAAGAGTAGCGAAAATGTGTCAGACGAGGATAAGTTGGCAGTAAATTCAGTGGATTCCATTAGAATACCACCTTTATGGCGATTAAATACGGTCCACTAATTTCACGTAATTGAAGCTGCTTTCGTATTAAAGAAAACCACACCCGACGTGTCATAGTTCAATTATGTATTAGCCTTGATGAAGGAACGTTGGGTATAGTGAATGACTTAATAGAACGCCTACCAAGTTCAGGGAAGTACAAGGCAATTAAATCTTGCAGCTACTGAAAAGCGTCCGTACTTCAAAAGATACGAAGATTAGCAAGTGGAAGCATTGTTGCTGGGAAGTATTCATGGTATAGTGGCTATAAGGGATCCACAGGATTTTAATAATGTTTAATGTTGCTGCCGTACCTAAAGAAGTTAGTAGCAGAAACATAGTTTCCTACTGATTGTGATTTACTAATCACTAATAGTGATTCCAAATTAATTGCAGAAATCAATTAATTCCAGAAGGTGGTAGAAGTATTGTCAATACAAATACACCGTCAATTGATTATAGTCTTAATCGCCAATCCAAGAATTGTTGATCTAATAGCCACGCTAAGACACAAAGACTTTGTTGGTATCATAATACATTTTGTGAGAAAACTCACCGTTGCAAACCTCCTTGTTCATAGAAGTTTGAAGAACAAGAAAACTAGTTCCTTCGCCTTGAGTAGAAGCGTTCAAAGACGAACCGAATAGAACGGATCGCTTTAGTTTGTATGATAAAATTCCTCATAATATGGTTCAAAAGGAAATACGTGTATTCTTGTAAAGTAGAGTTGTAATATCAACATATGGAGAGAGTAAATTCTCACCTCCGATTTCGCAAAAATATAAGTTGGCGATTCGTAATAGTCGATGTGTTAAAACCGATAATTCGTGGAGCCAACTACGTCATTACGCTCTTTTAGTGGATGTACAGCGGAAGAAACTTACCAACCAGATTACTCCATTATCCACTTAAGTGAGATTTTCCAAAACTAAGGTTTACACACTAAAAACGGTACTCAATTCGACGCGATATTGTGTAAGTTCCCAGAAATAACGTCGCCTACTAATCCGTCGAAAGGAACTAGCAACTAGACATGTCATTACATTCATACTGAAGGGCCACCCGTATTTCAATGTGCCCGAAGACTCTTAAGAGAAATTACGTGATGCGAAGTGCCACTTTCAACATATACTCGAACGAGGCATTTGTCAGTCGTCCAGTAGCCGGGGAGAAAGTTCGCTTCATTTGGTTCGTAAGAAGGATGGAACATGGAGACCCTGCGGAAATTATCTCTCAGTAAACAATCCCGGATCGCTATCCAATTCCGCACTAGCACGGTTTCGCTCAAAGATCAGATAATTGCACTATTTTTCTACTATTGACCTTGAAAAGGCATTTCATAAAATTCCAATGTCACCACAATACTTTCCCAAATAGTCGTGATAAAACTTTTCGGTTCATACAAATTCAGATTTATGACTTTTGGTTTACACGAGTCTTCAGTATTCATAAGATAGAAGGACATTCCTTTGCTAGATAGTGTAATATTACTTTACACAAGGACTTGAATGCATGAAATTGGATAATGTCTACAAATTAAAAATTGTGAACTTATTTTGAACATGCCGCCGCAACTAACGCTTGAAACGACGACTCCGTACTCTTCATTTTTCTGTTTTCTATTCTTCTCATCTTTACCCAGAGATATGCCTTTACTATTCACATTTCTCTCAGCTAAACAGTCATTTCCTTTACACAATATTCACTATAACTTAACTGTTCTAAATTAAATAAATTTATAATTGCAATTGCAATGCTAATATATAGTCACGAAAGACCTGGAGTCAAACTAAGATTTAAACAAATTGTAAACTAAAATTATAATGGATTATGGAATTTAGATTAATTTTGTAATAGGAATAAAACTATTGACAAGTTCAAACAAATTCTAATTTTTAGGACTGATCCCTAAATTATTAAGTTCATGTGCTTTGCTTTGATTGAAATATATTTTTCAACGGTATGAAAAATTTAGCGTGCACATCGCACGTGCATATATTTGTAAACAGATCAAGTAGTGTTTATTTAAGTGCAATTCTTATGGCTTACGTTGATCCAGTTGCTAGTGATATTAATGACTGTTACATTTGTTACACTATTTATCCAATTGTATTAAGACGTAACGTTATTTCTAAAGATGCCAGAAATTAAAAGTCTACGTGAAGTAGAGTCGCTTTTGGGGGTTCTTCAGTTTACTGTGAAGATACTATTTCCTCGGCATCACCATGTATTGTTTCCTCTTTTCTCATCCCTCTTTATTGCTTATAAAAATCAAAAAAAGAGGGAAGTACATGTTAAAATCCAACCTGTTCCAGACGAATTACTTTTAAAGCTTAATTCTCAATCGCATTTCCAAAGTGATATTCACAACTGCGCGTTTGTTAACGATAAGATTCTCAGTATTTTGAATGTAAGAACTGGCTACTGGATTAAAGTAGCTCCACATAATTACGGGAAAGAAATTCCTGAAAAAAACAACGAATGCATAGATACAGTTGATTCAAATAGCGGTATTCAATATTGTTTGCTTCGAGTTATAGGCGTGTCTTGTATTGAATCGTCAACGGCCCACGTTAGTTATGTTACTTTCCATAATCTTGACAGAACTTTTCATATACGAGACCTTGTATTTTTAACGAGTTTTGAGAATTTTATACCACGGAATCTTTCCAAATTTAAACCACACTTTGCTTCTAGGGCAGTTGTTAATCTAGTGAAATGTACCGTTGAAATAGAAGAATCTATTTTGGATAAATCCCTGTCACGATTTTTTGAGAATGCTAAATACTTGTGCAAAGGTGACATTTTTACAATAGATACAGTTCAGTTTGTACCTGAAATTTTATATAATTCGGAATGTTATAACTGTAAAAAATTACATTTTGTTGTGTGTGAAATAGTAGGCCCAGATTATGAACTGAATAAAAACATTAATTTAGGCTATTATGTTCTTAAAGGAGAGACAACTTTAATTCAGTCAAAAAATTGCCAAACATATCTACCTCCAATTCATCAAATGATAAACTGTAATTTTAATTCCTTTGCAAAAAACCAATATTTATCATTTTTAATATCTGTCAGTCCACCAGGTCTATGTAAATACTCCAGTGAACTTAGTCAATGCATAAAACCATTTATTCAAACAATTTCACAGCTTAGAAACTCCAACATTAAACCTTTGTTTTTAATTTCTGGTCCACGTGGTTCCGGAAAGAAGCTTGTTGTAACAAGTGTAGCCAAACAGTTGGGACTTAATATATGGATTGTCAATTGCTGTGATATTCAGTGTAATACAGCTGCATCAACAGAAGCAAAATTAAAATCTGTTTTTAACAAAGCCAAGGAATTTGTGCCATGTATTGTTCTTTTGAAAAATATTGAGGTATGAAATTACTTTGTATTGCCACAAATTGAAAGTACATTATATTCCTATATTTTTCCTTATATCATTTAATTATATCAGTATAGTCAAAATAAATATTTTTTTCTGACGTTATTGACTCATTTATTTGTTTTAAACATATTGGTAGATTTTATTGTTTTGAACACTTAAGTTTGATCACTGGTTTATTTAAATTTACTCTCATAATACCAATCTATATCCTAAATTTCATAAGGAATCCTGGTAAATTGAATATATTGATATAAAATCAGTAAAATCTTGTTCCTTTTTGTCAGGGTTTCAGCCCATTTGTGTTTGGAATATGTTATAATTAAGCAAATGCTTAATATTGTTAGTAGTATTGCAGTTATGACCAATTTTACAGTACATATTTTATAATTATTAATGTATTCAGCTATAAAGTGGAAAAAAAGTACGGTGAACATGTTTTTATTTTGCCAGAAACCTTTCTCTAACCCTATTGCCTATACAGATGAATTAATTTTTTGATTTTTTATATAATATACACAATAAAATGACAATTAATTGCCTGAGATTCACAGATGGCAGGCACCTTGTAAGGTTTGGAGTTGTTTAAATTTTTGGAATGACATTTCCTGATGCATATATAAAGTTGGATGATTGGATAGTGAGGAAAGATATAAATATGAAGAAAGCATATTAGTAATGTGCTTAAAGCAAAGTATATGTTCAAGGTGAGAGTAAGGAATAAGATGGAAAGCCTGGAAATTGAACTCAGATCGTTTTGCTCTCTCTCTCTCTCCCTATATATACACCAACATTAAAAGAAGCATGTGAAAAATTGTGGATGGAGAAGATGATATTCCATGCTTTTATGTTGGCATAGCTTGGCTGTCAACATGCACTCGTGTAGCCAAAGTGTTCAGTTTCCTGCCAACCACCTGGTATATTAACCAATTAGAGATCATATTACATTACCAATTTAATTATCTCATTTGGATGAAAAGGAGTTGAAAGTTGGTGGATTACCTTAAATTGACAATTTGTGTTGCTACAATGGGAAGCAATAATATGTCCTACTTTTAATGATAGTAATATCTTTTCTCAAGACTAAATGTCGTCGGGTGGCTGCACATTGTTGAATACAAATTTTAGTAGGCCAGCTATCAGACAACAATAATCAACATCCAACAAAGCCATTAACTATAAGGAAGGGTCACGGCAATGGAAAATTTCTGAGAAATAATGGAATAATATATACTTAGAAACATCTATATTACATTGAAATCATTGCTAATAATGTTTTGTATGGAGTGTGGCAAAATGTGGACGGTTGGAGTTGCAGATGGGTAGATAGATTTACCAACAAGGAAGTTATAAGCAGAATAGGGGAAGAGCAAACAATATGGAAGGCATTGATCAAGAGAAGGGATAGATTAATAGGCCATTTTTTTTGACATGAGGGAAGTGTGTGGAGAAAGAACAAGAGTGGAAAAGGATGGAAAACACTAAGCAGATTAGGGAAGAAGTGGAAATGAAAAGGCTTGTGCAAAATAGGTGAGCCATCCATCAGTTTACTGAGCAGTTGAAATTGCTACACGGCTAGCTTTTTCTGGTAAAAAATATATCCCACCTGGCAACCAACTTTCTCTCTCAATGTTCAGGTAAGAGTCAAAGAATTGATGTGGGTTGGGGAGATGCACACATACAGCCTCATGTTAAAACACATTTAAATACATCCATACATCTTAATACATGCATACTGAAAGGAGTATGCATTTCCTCCAGAGTGACTGCGGGGCTCACCTGACTATTTTGGGAGGTTTATGTACTGGGGTCGCAGACCTTGAGCATAAGGCAAGAGTTGTCCACTGATCCCATTGGATCAGTCTGCTAACTGCCTCCTAAAACTGTTGGAGACACGGAGAAGGAAATGCTGTGACCCTACAGCCCATGATTTAGAAGTGCGTGAGAATAGTACCCAATGCCTGACCCACTGATGCAGGTTTTCTAGGGATTTCCCTGCATCTCTTTCGGGGGACACCGGGAGGATCCTTAAACTATAGCCCGGGGACCCTAGTCAACCCATGGCTACCTTCCACATCCCCTCTTTTCAATTCCAATATAATAATAGATACTGTTTTAATATTACTTAAAAGTTGTTAATGTGCTTAAAAAAATAAGAATTCAAATGAGACTACAATTATAGTTCGACCTAAGCCTTTTTGTCGTTTTATTGATCAAATTTTATTGTGTATATTATATAAAAATTCAGCATATTAACATAACTATAGATTCGACATTATTAAATTGTTAATAATTATGTCATTAATAATTGTTATCTCTATAATATAATTGATAATGTGTGTGTCTGTATTTATGCATGTTCCGCATACAAATCTAAACAAGTAAACCAATATTGAATAAATTTGGTACAGATGCTTTTTGTGACCCAGAAATCAGCACTGTTAGGGTAAGACTCAGCTACCACCCCTATGGGTGGGGTGGAAGGGGTCAAAAATATGCGAAAACAGTGAATATTTTTGTTGTATTAATACAAAATAGAATTAATTTGATACTGCTAGCCCCATCCATAGTCAAAGGGAGTATGGTTTGGGGTTGAAGGGGCATCATGAAAAAATAACCATAGAACTATCGATATTTGGCTCTAAATGGTGTAATGTGAGCTGCTGAGTTTAATTCTGACATAAAAATTTGCAATTTAAGTTATAGTTTATCGCCTAAGAGGGGCTGGAAAAGGGTAAACCAGACTTCTGCATACTATCTTTAACGGATGGACCAATTTTGAACAGGTGTTTCTATTGGGAATCAGATCAACAGGGGGTATTGTATAGTGTATTTGTCATCAGGTCATAATATTTGTGTATAATTTCAACTCCTTCCAGCATGTAAGGGATGGGATTAGAAATGAGTCTATGAAAATAACAAGGGAACTATTTGGTTTGGTGTCGAAACTGGTTTAATACAAGTCGCTGTGTTACATTATGACCTTTAATATGTGATTCAAGCAAATATTCATCCCTTAAGTGGGGGAGTATATTTGAGGTTCATATTGTGACTTTTGATGCTGGTTTAATTATGTGTTGACCAAAACTTAAATAATGTACCAGGATACAATGCCGGGTACCCAGCTAATTTGTTATAAATCTGTCCAAGTGGATGTTGACTAAAATTATATTATGGATATTTATAATATAGGTTTTTTAAATTGACATTTGCAAATACTAGAGATCCTTTCACCAATACCTTATACACTTAAGAATGAAATTTTTTGTATTTATTTTCAGTTACTGTGTGTCAACAAACATGACATGGAGGATATCAGAATAATTAATGCTTTTAATGAGGAAGTGAGAAATATGAATCATAACCATGGCAATTTTCCAGTTATCATTGTTGCTACTTGTACTAGCAAGAATGAACAATTGGTAATGTATATACCATATTTTCTATAATAAAATTTGACTGTATGTGTGTGTACCTTCTGCTTACAAATCCAAACATGTAGAAAAAATTTGACACCATTTTTGACTTGTGTTCTATGTGACCCAAAAATATGACAACTGTTGGAGAAGACACAACTATCATCAACAGGATTGGTAGGGGGCAGAAATTTTCAAATCTGCACAAACAGCCAATATTTACACAGAATAAATATTGTTGGGGCCAATTACTTTGATAATGTCTCCTCCAACTTTGTTTATGTATAATTTCAACGCCATTCAGTATGTTATCTGTGTTGAAGTTGTTGGGCCACTTAAAAATATTAATGCTTTTTTGTACTTTTTGTTCAGTACAATGTTATTTTTGCCAGTATTTCTGCATCCTGCAGGTCTATTTTATGAGACCTCTTTTTATGGTTTGTAACCATGGCATGTTCTGAAACCTCAGACAAGTTAAATGGGCATAATCAATAATAACCTTTGTGTTAATTTAATCTGGTTGAGATGGACACGCCAGTCTCTCCAATACAAACCTTCTTACACTCACATAGGATTTTATATACTCCTCTAGTGCTCTTTCTTCAGTTAAACTTTATTTGTAACAAATCTTTTCTACTCTTTTATATGTTTTTTTATGAGACCCCTTTTCTGAGCCAGTTAGTGATAGGATTCAACATTCATGCATCAGTTGTGTGCGTTGGTTTCTGTACATTTGATGTGCTAAGAACCCATTAGTTTTTCTGGTTACCAACACATCTAGGAATGCCAGACTTTTATTTTCTTCTGGGTTTCAAATGCATTGTAACAACTACTTTTTTCTGAAATTTTTGCTGAAATTAACATTCTGTCAACTTAGATAATTTAGGGAGTGAAGGTTAATCAAGAAATTGAATTAAATACTGTGCCAGGTTAATATAAATAAATTACTGGACAAAGCTAATTACCAAGCTAGTATTACATATTTCAAATGTATTGTAACAACTACTTTTTCAAAGTATTGTTCCTGACCACATTTCAATAAATTATATTTGGTCTTATGTTTCAGTCAAACTTGTCAGCAGCTTTAGCACGTGCATTTCTGAGCACTATTTGGATTTCATTTCCAGATGAAACGGAGAGGTTATTAATGTTAGAGTGGATGACAAAATTTTATGGTATGAACATACATAGTGAAGTGTCACTTAAACCTTATGCAACTCAAACTTCTGGGTTTCATTTTGGAGACCTTTCAGCATTTATGTCATATGCAACAAGGTAGTTATATTTATGTATAAAAGTATGGGAGTTAATGTGTATGTTTGTGCAAATGTATTTATGTGTAATCCTGCTTGGTTAACTGAGACTCGTACAATTAAGAGTATGTGTGTGTATGTTTGTTTATGTATTTTTTTGTTTTTAGAAAGATGGGTATTGCTCCTTTATAATTTTGAGAATCTTTTGAAATTTAATGTACTGCTATTTAGTTATGCTATTTTAAATAATTTTTGATCTTGTTCCAGAAACTTTTATAAAGATTTCACAGATTCCATTGATCCATCACTGAGGAAGAAAGATTTTGATAAAGCTCTGGGTACTTTATTTTTAATATTATATATCGAGTATTTGTAAATACTAAATATATACATTTATTTATTTTTTTAATAATGGTAATTGTTCTGTATAGGTTTTCAATTGTAATATCTTACTGGACACTTGTTATGCATTTATTTTCTTAATTAGTTGTGAAGGTATTTTGTATTCTGCATTGAAAAAACATTACCTTAAAATATTTTGCAACTATTAAGTTTGGTTTTAAAATAATAATACTTTTAAAATATAAATAAATTAATTTAATTTTTTCAGGTTTTTTTGTCCTTATTTTGCTTATCTTTACATAAACAATAGATTCAGTTTGTATATATGAAACTAAAAAATATATATAGCAAACTGTGAGTATCTTTGCTGGAGTGGATTTTTAAAAATCAAATATATCCAGAAATATGAATTCTATAGCTTCAAAATGTTAATTCAGTTAAAAATTGTTAGTTTTATTTCTTAAAATTTCAGTATCTTTGAATGAATAAGTTTGCGTGTAAGGACCTTAGTTGGAAGTTTTTTGGATGAATGTTAAATTTCATGAATTAGATTTTCTTTAAAATATATTTTACACATAAATTATGCATAATTCATTAAAACTAATTACAGAATTTATTTAAGTAAGCTTATAATTTTATCTACATTACAGGTTTAATGCAGAACATATTCTCAGATGCAATTGGGGCACCCAAAGTTCCTGCTGTTTCTTGGGAAGATGTTGGTGGGTTATCTGATCTAAAGGAAGAAATAATCCGCACTATTATGCTTCCTATTAAGCACCCTGAATTGGTTTCTACAGGATTAAGATCTGGTATTATTAAACTCTACTGCCACACTTTTTAGATTAATTATCGCTTTTCAGTTTTGGAGTAACAATATAAAGGCATTGTTCAAACCAGAGAAATGCCAAACTTTCTAAAATACAATTCCCAAAACCATTTCCAAAGCCATAGCACCAAAACTAATGACTAATGCTTCACACTGGCCCTTCTTAAAGCCTCACACTATGATTCATCCAATGTTGAACTCTATCTTCGGGAACTCTTTCCAAACACATCCTACAGGCAAAGTCCTGGACTGGACATCCTCTGACAACTACCGTTCCTCTACCACACTCACTTTTTTTAATTTCCCACCTCCAGTTTGTGTGTGTTAATGTTTATGTATTATTCCATTATTCTTCTGTTATTTTTCCATTGTTGTGACCTTTCCTTTTGAGAGAAAGAGGTGTTGGCTTTGTTGGGTGTTAAATAGTACTGTATTACAACTGGTGTGCCAAGATTCGAATTTAACACAGTGGGGTTGGCAGACACGGTATTCAGACATACTATCCTGTAGAAGGGGACTAAAACTCTTGAAAATTTGACATTATTGCTTCCTAGTCTGGAGTTTTAAAGTAAGTCAGCTGCTCCCTTTCTCATCAAAATGGTTACGATGCATTCATAACTACACCTTCTCACATATACAGAGATGTTAAGTGATAAAATGGAAGTAAATGTAACATTATTAATGATATGAAAGCAAGTTGATAATGAATGTTCTGTTAGTTAATAATATAAATTTAACCACAAATATTAATATAATGACATGCAACTCAAATACTTGTATTTTACAGGTTTGTTGCTGTTTGGCCCTCCAGGAACTGGTAAAACTCTGCTTGCCAAAGCTGTTGCTACTGAATGTGGTTTAAATTTTCTTTCTGTGAAAGGTCCTGAGCTTCTGAACATGTATGTTGGTCAAAGTGAAGAAAATGTTAGAGATGGTGTGTCTCTTTGAATTTATAAATTAATTTATTCTTCCTCTAAATTTACTCTTAAATGTGTTTTCTTACAGTAGTGGGGTTAAATTATGATAAATTTTTCACACAACTTTTAAGTATTTATAGGGCCAGATTCAATATTACGGTTATTATTATTATTGTTACATCTCATATCATGCAATTGTGGTTCTGTTCTATCTCGCTCACCTGATAAGTTATGTCTGCAAATAAATTGGTACATTTAATGAAAACTGTCTCAAGCCCTCCTGAAAAATTCATTAAATCTCTTAAAGAGTATGTATCAAAAGAGGTATGGACACAAAAAGTTTGAGAGACTCGTGATTGTTGTTTGGATTGCTGCTTTCTAGAAAACTTGATTCAACTCCTACAAAGTCAGACCCATACTTGTTTCATATTGGTTCTGGAGAAGGTGGAATCCTGATTGCAACTTATGTTGATGACATCTTGATAAACTTCTGGCTTAGTTTAATATGTCTGAATCCAAGCCACTATCTACTCTGATAGAAACCAGAACTAAATTATAGAAAATGTTAACCTTCCCTATCATGAGTTAATTGATGCTCTCACGTGTCTCTACATGCACTCAACCTGACATAGCCTTTGCAGTCAGTTCCTTGGTCAATTTAATAACTGTTAAGACAAAGAACATTGAAAACCTTCTAAACAGGTGCTGAGATACCTAAAAGGAGCATCACAAGCTAGACTTGTTTATAAGTCTGTTTCTTGAAAGTAATTGTTTCTTTAATAAAATACCAGCTATAATTTAATTATAATTCTTTCAGTTTTTGGAAGAGCCCGAAGTGCTAGTCCTTGCATCATATTTTTTGATGAACTGGATTCTCTTGCTCCAAACCGTGGAAGAAGTGGTGACTCAGGGGGAGTAATGGACAGGTAGTTCACATATATATGGTTCTTGTTCACTTTCAAAGCAATTCAGTAAGCAAAATATTTTTTTGAACAGCCAAGTAATTTCTGTTTCGGTAATTACTTTTGGACTTTATAAAAAATATAGCCTTGGATCATCTTTACTCTAAACACAATAAATAGATAGTTTATCTGGCAATTAAATACACATTAAATGAGTTGTAACAGCCTCTTTGTCAGTTTTTATTTCATTTATTCCACAGCTCTTTTGGCCAAAAAAAACATGATGTTACTGGTAGATCCAAAGATGTTCATTTTGGTAGTGTTAAATCTATTTCATATTTTGATTAAGTAAAATTATCATCCTCCTTTTGTGTGTTCCCATTTAAAATTATTTGATAGCTTAGTGTTACTTCAATATTGTAGTTTTAAATGTGGTATTTCAAAACTTAATATACATACTTTTTCCAGATTGGATTGACATCATTTAATGAAAGTAAAGAAACTTATCTTGTAATAAATTAGTTTGTTATGTTATACATAGGGTGGTTTCCCAACTATTGGCTGAGATGGATGGTATTCAGAAATCAACTAAAATTTTTGTTATTGGAGCAACTAACAGACCTGATCTAATTGATCCTGCCTTGCTTCGACCAGGGAGGCGAGTATTAAAAATTTTAGTTATTGTCTCTATACTTATATTCTTTTATGGTAAAATTTATTGTCCACAGCCAAGATTAACTACACACAATTAAAATTATAATATAATAAAATAAACAAAAATAAACAATGCTGATTGTAAATTTGTTTTAATTTATTGCAAATTATAACTACACAATTAAAATTATACTATAGTTGTACATAATTTATATTTTCGTACTTCCCTGCATGTTATCATCTACAATCAATTCAAGCTAAGGTAATGACTATTTTATGTCTGTTTCCTGTCCAATTTATTATTTTCTGGAGTGTGGTCAGATGAGAGGTCTTAGATTGGTTGGTGATATTGGAGCTGTTTATATTTTTAGTAATGATTAAGGTTGACTTGATGCAAGAAACATGAACAAATTAGTGGATGAACTGATAACACAATCGTGTTAAGATGCTACAGATACTGTGACGGAAAATCAACTTCGTGCAGATCTGTATGCATTGAGAACAATCCTGATGATTCAAAAGTAGGAAAAAATCAATTATTCCATTCTCTGAACAGTATTCCAACTCAGAAAACATTAGATAATTATAAAGATAGAAGTTGGGTAGGAAATTCACTTCTAATCATATGTACAGCATAGTATTATGCTCAAATAAAGACATGTGTTAAGTGTAGAGAGTAATATTTGAGATTTTTCTGTTACAGATTCGATAAACTACTGTATGTTGGAATGTGTAGTGACACTGCTTCAAAATTAAGTGTTTTGAAATCTTTAACAAGGAAGTAAGTTAGATTAGATTAAAAATAATTTTAGTTCATTTTTTACATTCTATTTTTATGCCAAGTTTAGGAACTAGTACAACTTTTATCTGTCAACTGTGTAGACCATTTCTTATGCAGCTTTGTATGATATTGATATCTTTCTTGTCCATTTGTCTTTGGTTGTCACGCAGACCACATCAAGCACTCTTTCCCATACAGCTTAGTTCCTCTTCCAACAGTGTGGTCACAAACTGAAGCTTCAATATAAATTCTTTTTATACGTACTGCTTCCAAACAAATACATATCCCATGCCCAATCCCTTATGCAACTATTCAAGTCCATTCTTGACCAAAATAAAATACATAGTCCACCCCCACACTACAACCTACTTCCCTGGACTACACAAGCTCAACTACATAAATACATATTTTAAAAAAATCCTTCTTACAATATACTTACACACTAAGTTTTACTTACACTCCTAACAAAATGTTCTACCACTCTTTTTTATATATAGATCTCCATGGCTCTTATAACTAACATACAACAACCCATTACTTATTTTCCAGGTCAACAAAATATTTATTTCATTCTCTGCTTAGTGTATAATAATAGTGAACAGTAATCCAACTCACAAATATCATTTTTGTAATCCATATTTAACTAAAAAATTTCATTGGTGTATGCATACAGAATTAAGGAGGGTATCGCTTACCTCTCTTCACACACAAACCAACTAAAAAGTAGGCATTTACATTGCCAAAGTAATTACTTCTTTACGTAGTTTACTTAAACAAAATACATTTCCCAACAACTGCTCATGGCTTGCATACTTTCTGTTCTTCCTCATGTGGTACTAAATTTCATGCCTCACATATATAACTATAAAAATCATGTAAATTATTATTAATTCATTGATTACAGATAAATTATATTTGAAATAGATATTTTGATGTGGACTTAAAAGTTTTTCCAGTGGACTTTATTGGGCATTGAGACCTTTCTTTTCTCATTATTTAGATATAAAAAAATATTCATCATAGTCTTGTCTTAAATTATTTTTAAATTCCAGATTTAAGCTCAAACCTGAAGTTAATTTGAATGAAGTTGTGGCTTCTCTGCCAGAAAATGTTACTGGTGCTGACATATATTCTGTATGCTCTACAGCTTGGCTTAATGCTGTGAGAACTATTATTCATGAACAAAAATTTGATAACGGTGAGTTGTTTGAAATTTGATAAAAATTAAAAGCTCTCTTAAACTGTAAATAATCAGACTTTTTCATACAAATAAATAGTAAATCAACCTATTAGCCAGAACAAATTTAATATAAACTTTATTAAGATCAGTTGTTACATAACATTTCATTCCTAAATTTGGAACCTCTTCTGGTGAATTTTAAAGATTAAGAAAATTTAAGAAGATAAAAATTTCTTGTTGTTTTAATTTAAATTTACCAGATGAGGTTCCAAATTGATGAAAAAATGTCATGTAACAGCTGATGTTAAAAAAAAATTTAATGTAAACTTTATTGACTTCTGACCTGAGTTTACTATTTATAAATAATTTCCTGTTTTTTTTAAAAAAAAATGTTTATCAATGACTACTACTTTCAAAATAATGTTTCCCCCTCTAATTACTCACACCCATTGAGAATAATTATTTTTATTGATACAAAGAAATTATGAAATGGAAATATTACAATTCTCTATATTTTATATTTAACTGAATGAACAAATTTTTGCAGAATCAAATGAAGCAAGTTCCCAGTTGTCTCTTATGGTGGTAGTTGGAGTCGAAGATTTTGCTGCAGGAACACGAGCCCTGATACCATCCGTTTCTGTGGATGATATGAACTACTATAAAAAAATAAGACACCATATGTCCTCTTGATGAATATATCATGTAGAAATGAACACGAATATTTTAACTTAAATCTGGAATTATGTTTATTTTGAAGAGAAACATAAATTACTTAAAGAGCAGTCTCTATTTCTTTTTTTCAGTAATGGATATCTGACAAATCATGTCATAAATTACTTTGAAATAGCCGTACTTGACTTTTTTTCTTTGAACTTGCTGACAAATAGAAACACCAACAAATTTTATATCTGTTATTTTATAAATTATGTATGTATATATGTAACATATCAGAGAATCATATTTTATGAAAATGTGGTTCCTTGTTTAAAAGTGAAATGTTTAAAAATAAAAATAAATGATTGAGGTGAATACAATGCTTGATCTTTGACTTATATCTACAAGTGGACTGTTTAAAATTAGACTAATAATGAATTTATATAGCTAGGAAATGCTGCTGCTGCTGCTACGGTATTCAATTTCTCATTGTTTACATTCTAAAACTTAAATGTTTAAATAAACTATTCTTGAATTTATTAATAGTCTCACATACCCTAATTTCTATTGCAAACTAATTAAATTCTTTTATAATAAATATATTACTCAAGCCTACTAATTATGAACATCAATTTCCTGTAATACTCGTTATAATCAAATTTGGTTAATCATAAAATAAGTTTCAATATGCGAGATAGACAAGTAAAATTAGATTAGTTTGTAACACAAGTTATTACTTAGTAAGTGCCAAAGCACAAATAAATAAATGCTGCAATATTTTTTATCTAATTCTAAATGACCATAAAATGTTAAAGAAGGACAAATGGAAATATTGCCAGGGAAAATTAACAATGTTTCCCACATTAATTTATTTTATTAAATTATATAACAGCACTTTTTAAAATTATATGTTCCAATTTTTCAGACAATCCAATGTTATATTATAAAGATTGAGATTCCAAATAGTGCATAAATGGTCACCTTTTCTTTCCAAGCCACCACAATTTAAGGCTATTTTCCCATGTTTCCATTGTTTCTCTGCTATCATCAGATTCAGAGTCGGTATCAAAATAAACATTCTCAAAATGCCTCTGCCCTGAAGATGTTGCCAAAATAGGGTATTGTTGATGAAGGCTGAAAGAAAATTTTCAATTCATTTAACTAGTAAACCAACAATAATATTTGTTCAACACGATTAAAAAAAGCATATTAGCTTTCTAAGCACAATCAAAACCATTCACTCAACTTGCAGGTATATGAAAATATAGTTCATATAAAAGTTGCCTTATTTATAAACAAAATTGTCAAAATATATCTTGTTCTAAAGTTGTTGGACGAATTTAGTAACCTTAATACATTTGTAGGATTAAGAGATGCACAGTAGAATAATAATACTTTATTTCTTCATGAACATGTTCTTAAAAGCTAAATGAATTGGTAACAAGAAGATAATCTAAATGATAACATTCTCAGGAGAGGTTTATTGTCATTGCAGGGGATCAGCTGTTTATATTCTGGATGAGATATAGAGAGAGACAGTGTCACGCCCTGTATCTTAACTTTTAAAGATGAGTTTTGAGTTGTACAATGTATCCTAAATTGAAAACATACATTTCTTTGTTTTTTAATTTTTCTATGGTCAAGTTGTTATAACAATGGATTATGTTAGCAAAGCTCCAGGATTCCCCACTATAACATTGTATTGTGAGTTCACTGACTAGCTAATATCTCATTGTACCAATATTTTGATTTCAAAATAAAATTATATTTACTCAGCCAATTTTTTTTTTCCAGTTTGAAACTATTTAGTACAAATGCTATACTTCCAGTTAAATGACATGTTTGAAATCCCCTAGTTCCATCAATCACAAAAACACCTGAAGGAATATCTTTTGCCCCTTCATGCACACTGCACCTGGTTTGAACTCCAGATATTCCAGGCAAAAATGACGAAAGAACTTGATCATCAAAATGTCATGTCTTAATTGCTGTTACCAGTGTAGAAACACGAGAACTATTTCTTCAGATATTGCACAGGGAAAGCCTCTGATCTTCAATTATTAGTAATTAGTAGGATAAATGTATGCAACACTGACCTCACACCATTGACACAGTCAGCGTGCGCTTGAAAACTATTAACTTGTTCAAGAATAGGATCTGTCTGCCCCATTACTGGTGATTTCTGAAGGTCCCAAATTGAAACACTTCCACTACTGTTCCCTGTTTGAAACAAAACATTTTATTTAGTAAAAGATAAACAATAGAAAAAAATAAAATTATACTATTTTATTTATGTCAACAATATTATAATCAATATTCCAATTATCACATAAACTGATAGGAGAGGAGGGAGTAAGAGAGGAGAACTTATATGACATTAGTCACAATTTTTAACAGAATTCATAATTTAATTTTTCAGATATTATTCTCCAGACTTAGCTGTCTGGTCACTGTTTAATTTAAATTTAAGTAGATCTAGCATTAATAACAACTCATTCAAGAAACCAATAAATCCTCTATCCCAATGAACTATTTCAACAATTAAAAAAACAATTACTATGTTTTATTGTGTGTACATACAGAAAAGTTTCTGCAAACTTCATAAAAGTAGTTGGAAACAGTTTCCAAAAATTAATCAGTATATACACCAACATGAACAATATATGTATTTAAACAACAAAATAAAAAAGGTAAGGAAAGAAAAAGTCGGAGGATGTTGTGAGCACAGTTTGTTTTGAATGAATGAAAGAAAAATTCCCAAACATAGCCATAAAAAATATTTTAATCGTGTATTGGCTTTTTGATGTTGATTGGTAAGAATTGTGGAATAATAAAGGATATGTCAAACATGGAATCTAATCCTTCCACAATAATTGTGTAAGTGTAATATACATTTCTACTTAGTAACCACATTCTACATCCTCCCTAATCTACTTAGCATGTTCCATCCTTCGCATCTATTTTTTTACCCCACACACCTCCATCTAATGCTAATTTTACAAGAACCTCATGTCTCAAAACGTGACTTATTATTCTATGATTTATCTAGTAACAGTCCTCCAAATTGTTCTCTCTTCTTACCCTATTCTTCTTAGAATTTCCTGATTAGTTACTTTATCTATAGCACCACATTAAAAAATATAACTAAAATACAAGCACTTAGAACAAAGACAAAATTGTAACTCACCAAATTATTTACCACACAAGCATTACCTTACTACATTTAAGAAGAGAATCATTTTCCATTTCAACTTACATGATTTTATCCTTCATTCCCTACATCTTATCCCTATTGTTTATTTTGCAGAGTGGAAAGATATTATAGTTTGTCCCAAAACGATACTAGGCTATATTTCTTCAAAGTAATGTAGATGATGGAAAAGGAAAATTCACTGATTCAAAGTTTTGGTTCAGCTTGTAGGTAAAATATTAATTCAGTCAATCTAAATTAAATTAATAATTGAAATTTTCTATTTTGTACAATAACACAACTAGGATAAATTCACATTCAAGGTTGAAATTCTTAACGTGAAAGAAAAATGCTAAATTAAGAATTAATCATAACTAACTACAACAAGTAAGAAGGTAAATATTTTATTTTTTCAGATAGTATTTCAAGTATTTACTTACCAGAGAAAACATATTGGCCATTAGGAGTAATGTCAAAATATATTCTTTGATTGGTTAAAACTGTGCGATTTAATACAAATAAAACTGACCCAGGATTTCTTAGATCCCAGCATATTATTTCATGATCCTTCCTTCCACCAGTAAAAAGCTTTGTACCATCAGGGGAAAAAACCATGTGAGTGACACCACCTTGATTTCCACGAAGCTGACACAATTGTTCTCCATTAGGTTCTGTATATAGTCCTAAATGAACAAAATTTTAAAACATTATTACAAAAACAAATTGTTTACAACAATACTATTGGCTATGCAAAAACTACAGAGAAAGTACAGTAAACACTAATATTCTAGTCATTTTTTGTGCAAAAATTTTCATTTTATAGTGTTCTTAGGCATTCCTTCACAAATACAGTTAATTACTTCACCAAACTTTTTTCTCAGTTAAGGAAAACCCATTTCACTATGACCGTAGTCATAGATTTTTTATTAGTATAAATATCTAACAATCATTGCTATGTATAAAAGAGCTGATAGATTTCCATCAGACACCTGGATAGAAAAATTGCTACCTGAATTTGAAAAGACTTTGACCCTATTTTTTACTTCAAAAGGGATAATTCTGGGCAAATAAAAATATATAATTTCAATATTACATACAAATTGTTACAAAAAAGTAAACCCAAAGTTATACAAAATTGGTAAAACTAAAATGCAAGCACTTATTTAGAACTAAAACCTATGAAGCAACAGTTTTAAGTGAAGAAAATATTCACTGGACAAGTGAAATGTACATTTTCAGTGTAAAAAATATTTTCGTGAAATTTCTGAAAATAGATTGATAATAACTTGCAATTAAGACACATTGTTTTGATGACCACATGATCTGTTATCGTCTTTTGGCAATGTGCCAGGGCCATTTTTGTTATTGTTTTATGGGGCCAAAGGCAGTGCCCCTGAGAAAGCACATACTGCCAGCATGGGGGTCTACCACTTTCTACACACCCTCTGCATGTGAACACAAGGAACAGATACTTGTGTTTAATCTTTACCTGAAAGCATAATACCCTTTAATACAGTAATTCAAGGAGATATATTGTGCGAGAGACTAAGCAAAGAGCATAGTGCTGAGGAAAAAAAGTGCTGACCTGAAGGGTTTCCTTACCGGGAAAAAAACTTTAGCAACAAGTGGGTTGAAGAGCTACACCTCCCTTCAAATCCTTCAATCTTCGTGACAATTCCTTTAATCTTTCTTCTGGTTGTATGTGTACACCATAAAATTTCACCAATAAGGAACCAATGAAAGCTTTTGACGAGGGTTTCAAATTAGTTTGCAGTGAACCCCATGCAAGCTCCAAATCAGTCACATCACCAATTACAGTTTTACTCCGACCACTAGACAAGGTGGCTGGACCTCCAGATTGATGTCACTGCTGCTATGGTTCTGTCAGTTTGGCAAAAGGTGACGACAGAGCACATGGTCATGTTGTGTCTTAATCACAGCTGTACCCCTAGTAGATACTGAGAACTGTTTCTGCAGCAACTATACTGGGAAAGGCTTTGCATGACAAACACATTCAGGAAGCAACAGGAAGTAACAGTTGGATATATTTTCTTCCTAACTGCTTAATATTCAAATCATTTGATTATAACCAGTACAAACCTACTGTTTTCAAGTAACTTCCAACAGCATAAATGCTTGGCATTGCTGGATTTATTTTGATACAAGACACTATTCCCCTTTGTTGCGCAGGGCCAAGGGACTGTCCTGAAATATAAATTTCATTTAGACAATAGTTAAACTAACATATTATTATGGAGTTTCATACTTCAGCAACCAATTAATGTCAAAGTTCAGATCAAAATTAGAAACTTTATATTCACTAGTAACTTAATATATATATTTTTTGAGCATGAAACTATTGAAGTAATCATTTATGGCAGTTCATAACAAACACATACGCAGCAAGTGGTTACAATACAGACATAGGCTTACTTATATAATTTGACAAATATTAAATCCAAACTTGTATTAGTTCCTGCAGAAACCCAATAATGTATATCAATACATTGAAAAAGTTAAATTTTGCATGCCACTTCTTAGAATTTTGTTATGAAACAATTAGCTGGTTGTAAGAAACCTTATTTAAGTAAAAAAATCTGTTCTAGTAGTCTAATGTTAACCATGAAATCATTGATTAGCCAGAAAGGTCAAAGATTACACAAGACAACTGATTATTTACATTGAAAAGTAACCAAAAACTTCAGTCATAAATCATGAAGTTTCCTTTTCTACTTTATGCAATGATAAATATTTACGGTTTTGGCAGATTACATAAGAAAGGGATTGCGAGTGGTATAGCAGTTGTGTAATTCATAGTTAGTGTGTGCAATTTATACTAATGTCTCTTGATGAAATATTTAAAAATAATAAATAAATAATTACAAAGTAAAATATAATAACCTTTCAGAATTCTTTCTTCACAGTTTCTGCCAGGGTTAGCAGTAGTAAATATACGCACTGTTGCCTTGAATCCACAGTACAACTTCTCACCAGATGGATCAAATGATACACAATGTGCAGCAACAACTTCATCAAACCTACAGAGCAGTGGAAACAGTGTAAATGCAATAAAGTATGACTTATTCTTACAAATTTTTAATTCATTGTGAATTCCTCATTACACATGAGGATAACAACAAAAGCCTTAAAACGACTTATTTCTCTACGTGAGCCAGTTATGTAATATTCCGGCATGTTTACATGTGCGGTAGGAAAAGGAGAAGGGAAGTGCTGTAGTTTGAGGAGGAACTACCCCTCCAAGTGGCCTGATGAAATGCCTACTATCATTGTTAAAAACGTTAATTGTATTCATACCAACGGGATATGGAGACTGTGACAACGTCCTTTTAACACACCCTATACTTATTAACTATTCATTTTATGGATGTGTTCTTGATGTACAACATATTCTGGCCTCACAGTAATATATTTCCTAGCGCCAATGTTTTCAGAATTGCTTTTACACTACCAATTTGTCTTAACAAAGACTGGGATAATAGGGGCTCCTGTCTAGCTCCATTACAGTATTGGTGTACTTGTGCATCGTGTTGACACAAGACTAGCTAAATCTTCTGAACAAGTGTTGCTGACACTTATGGTACTAGTGCCACACAGAACAGTAGTTACAACAATTATTTTCAATAGGAAAAAATTTAATTGAAACAAACTATTTCTTTACATTATTGAAATTTATACCATACACCTAGAATTAATGTCTTATTATGAGTACTACAACCATTTTGGTTAAGATATCAACAGGTATTCCATTGTCTGTCAGAGGAAATTACATAGTACAATAGTACAGATAAAATACAAAAAACATATCAAAGTTTCAAACAGTAAAACTCTACTTCATGGGAAAATAGCTAAGAATCAGAATTTTTTCGATTATGAAAATCTGAACATAAATAGATAAATAAATCTATTAAATTCTGTGTAATCCAATGTCTGCTTCATATGTAGCTAATCTGTATTACAGGCAATAGATTGCCACATAGCATCTTTACAGAATTATACCATGCCACATCATATCACTATATTCTCAACAAGAAAATCAGCAGAAAATGAACTAACAATTCTTCATAAGATCCGGGGTACTTTCATTAAAATTATTGTCTTGTCATTAGGAAGAAATTGATTTGGTTAGGATTTAAGCATGATTTAAAAGCAAACTAAACGTGAATGTTTAATTTAACAGCCTAATTCATATAACTTACTGATTGTATGGTCGATATGTACAACGCAGCTCTCCAGTAAATGCATCCCACAAGTGAATTGGTCCATCTTTGCAAGTGCTAACTAAACTTAAAAATAAAATTCAATTATTTTTTGATAATACACAAGACAACTATAATTGATTTTTTTTGCTACTTAATTGCACACCATTTGATTATTATAAATTGAAGTTAGGTTTTATGAGCACTGAAATTAAAATATATAATTTCACATTATGTAGTAATACAGTAAAGCATACATCACTATGAAACTAAATTTTTTATCAAACCACTCACCAACATGACAGTGGGTTCCATGAAGACATTAATGGGTACCAGCAATAATCATAAATTTGCTGTCCTTCTGGTATTTTTAATGATGTATTTAATTCGTCTAAACATTTAGTGCAATCCCAAGATTCTTGACAATGAAGTTCAGCAGGTAAATCATAAAACCTTAAAATATTGTCAAAACTGTTTGTAACAATGCAGGTTCCATCAGGTGCCCTAAAACCAAAATGGTTCAAAGTCTAGAAATATTTGGTTATACATTTAGATAAGTAGATATTCTACATATACTTCTTATGTCATAGACAGAAAAAAAATAGTTATTAACACCAAAACTGTTATTTTAAGTTTATGTATCAATGGTCATATATTATGTGAATTATAATTTCCAAATTCGAATAATGCATTATTTTACCATTTACACCCTTTCGTAAAGTTTTCCTTGGAAACGCTGAAATCTTTCCAATTTCTCGTTATGGAATCCTCAAGACTGTTAAAAGCGTATGTAATATCAAACACATTTTCGCTGCATAACTGATCGTCCTTTTGTATTGGTTCGGTTACTGTGTCTTGGCAGGTACTTGAATTACACTGATTTTCATTAAAAACACTTTCTGAACTTCTTGTGTCAATTTCACCCACTTCACATTTATTAACTTGAACACATTCTGAATTACCTGGATCAATGTCACTCACATCACATTTATTATCTTGAACAGATTCTGAATTACCTGGATCAATGTCACCCATTTCACATGTATTAACACTTTATACACACCTCACCAAGATCATAAAGTGCTCGATTACACGTTCACTGTAGTTTGCATTAGTCCTCACAACAAAGAAAGTGAACTGTTTGTAGGTTAAGACCTTTCAAATATATTCCATGACCTATGTTACTTTACTAATACACGTCCATTCTATAGTGCACGGCCAAAAGCTACTAAAGAACTACACGTTCTCAAATTGTCATGAAGTACATAAACTCCAAATCTATATTTACCACTCAAAATATATATGAAACTCTGATCACGCCTATAACCTTTTTAAAATGGGAGCCATTCCGGCGTCCAGCGAATGTAAACACAGATATATACAAACGTTGCCACATCGTCTCAAAGAGCGTGACGGACTTCCCCACTCCTGTACGTGTAACTCGCTTGTCGGCCCACAAGAGCCCATGTAAAAACGGGTCTAGGACGATTCGGCGCAAAAACTATTCGGCGCGGGGACATTACGAGAATATCGTGGACATTTGTTTCAAATAAGTTATTTTATACAAATACACATCTTATATTAATATTAATAAAATGAAAAACAGCATATATATCAGAAAAAAGTGATATAAACTTAATTAACAGTAGTTCGTTCACGACGTTCCGTTCCTAAATTTTATTAAGAATGTGGTGAACAATTTAATTCATACGGCCCTCGGAACAACCGATGAGGTATACAATTCTTAAAAATAGGTTTTCCAATAAAACTTATAAACAAGTTATGGCATATTAATGTGATTAAAATTGAAAAGTCTCGGTCAACTGACTATGTTATTGAGTAATAGATATTTTAATAATACGAAAAAAATAAATAGAACAACTGAGACTGAAGGAATAATAAATAAAAAGACGGCCAATAAGGCAGCATATAAATTTTTCACTATTTATTCAAAAACGACGTTTTGCCTCCTTTTTGAGACTTCCTCAGACGAAAAATTTAACAATTCATCATATTTACTCCTTGACTCCTTCAGCCCAAAAGATTATTGAATATACATGTGAACATGTAAAGGATTGAAAACTACACCAATAACACGGGCATTAAGGGAGTGCTGTTGCACATTACCCTATTATTGTTTCCATATTTATTTGTGAGCATCACCCGCGCATTTAGTTGAACAAATTGTTTTGCAGTGGTTTTTAGGTTATTTTAGCCATTGAGAATGAACCAAATGTCAATAATTATGTATTTTCAGTTTTAAAATGTACACATCGCAAGTGTTTTATAAACTATAAGGTTAATCTATTTCTTTTAGCTTCATCTTGAGTAATCAGAGTAGTTTAACAAAGCCAGAAACTTTTTGAAGTAGACTAGGAACACAAACTGAAGAAAGAAATTATTCCAAAGTGTGATAGCGGCAACAAGACTGCTGACAATGGCCATCGACAATAAGTTTAATTGTAACGAAAAAGTAATCAGGGAGGCTAATGTAGCCAGTTGTTGAAGTAAAGACCGCAAACTATATACGAAGTCGAACAATTATTATTGATTCGGATCAATCAAAAAGATAAGGTTTTATTTCAGGCGCCATAATATGAGAAAAGGCCAGTTGTAGGTCGATCTCTTTAAAAAATTGCCTGAGGCGATTGTGAATGTCCATTTTTTCTTTTTATTACGATAACTTACATCAGAGGATATTACAGTTGTTTCTACATGGTATATAGTACTTATTCGTCGAATAAATAATTAACATGCCTGTGGGAGTTTTCTTTCGCAGGCGCTTCACCCCATAGTGAATGCGGGGTTCACCTCATGTCGGGAAAGCCTCGTACTTTCTCTGGTCTTTTCAAAGTTCTCACCTATTTTAGGAGGTATATATACTGGGGTCATAGACCTTGGGCATAAGACAAGAGTTGTCCTCGGATCCCATTGGATCAGTCGGCCAACTGCCTCCTAAAATTTGTGGAGATTCGGAGAAGGGAATGCTGCGATCCCACAGCAAATTCGTGTCCCGTCATTCGGAAGGGCGTGAGAATCGTACCCAATGCCCGACCTACTTGATGCAGGTTTTCTGGGGTTTTCCCTGCATCTCTTTAGGTGAAACACCAGGTAGGATCCTTAAACTATAGACCGGGGACCCTAGTCAACCCTTGGCTACCTTGCTCTACCTTCCGCATTCCCCCTTTTCAATTCTCTTCCTATGCTATTAAAGGGGAGTTGCTTCTTTCAGGATCACTCTCATGTAGCCTGTTAACGCCCCCCAAAAAATTAACATGACTACATGATGAAGTTGAATTTTCCGTGACAAACAATTTAATAGCGACAGAAATGACTGAGTTGTGAAAATAATTTTGTTATGGCGGTTATTAATATTTTTTTAGCTTATTATTTGCGGTGAATATCATAATTTATCAGAAATTAGGGTATTTAGGGTATCAGATAACAACGTATGAACATGATGATTTTAAGATCTGCAGTGGCTGGATAGAAAAATTTAAAAGGCGAGGTATGGCTGTACAAAGGACCTTAATTTTGATCACTATTGCAAATCTGGCGGAACTTCTTTGTTAGTTGTTCAGCTCGTTTCTCAAGAAAAGCCGTAGGTGTATGCAGCATAAAAGACGGTATTATACCAGCTTAACACACGGTGGCTTCACGCGTTGGCTTTTATTTTAAACCAATTTCTCGAGAACGTGTACTGGATACTTGGAACAATTATGAGACAAAACTTTGAGCTCCGTTCAGTTAAAATGAAGCATGTAAGTATTTCGATGTAGGCTTTGGTGTTTCGGACACAAAGACGGGTTTGTGAAGGTTTACGACATTGGCGAGGAAGCGGGCGTGTTGCAAGAGCAACAGCAAGAGCGTGAGGTCACCAGAGCTCAGCACAGCTCAGCTCAGCTCAACTCAGCTCAGCTCAGTGCTCCAGCAGCAGCCATGGAGTCCACGCTGCTCTTGGCGCTCCTCTGCTTCCGTGAGTCTCGTCTATATTCCTGCATCTTTACTGTCAGCGATACCGTAAGCCATTCATAGTTGAGAACACTTCATTCCCAACGAAACAATCAGAAAGACATTTCATCGGGGGAGTGGAACGCAAAACAAGCTGATGTAGGGGATAGACCGTGGCAAAAGCCACAACACGTTACACTACAATGCCACTTTAGATTTTCTCTGATTTCGTTCCGTTGTTAACACACATGATAAATTATTTTAATTTTCATTAAATCTATGACAACTGTTTACATAGTATTATAGTGATATAATATAGCAAAACAACAGTACTAACCCGGTTTGTATATCTCGCTGTTACAGACTGTAGTATTCGCCCCTCCCTATAAGAAGCCACACTATATTAAATATTAAAAACAGCCAATTCAACAACAGCGTAGCAAATTTTCAACTAGGCAAAGAATGTGGAGATATTTCTATGCATTCTTCTGTAACAAATTTACATTTATAAAACTGATGAATTGTCTGTTCAGACTACTCATTTACTGTTGTAAACATACAATAATTACGGAATTTTTAATAATATATTCTGAAACTCCATTATTATTATTAAGATTTTTTGTTGCTTATTTCTGAACTCTTAATAAGTAGCCATGAAGTACAAAAATAAACCGTAGTCAAGAAAGGAGTAAGACAAGGATGCCAATGCTGTTTAACTTACATATAGAACAGACGACGAAGAAAGTTAAAACGGAAGATGGTAAAGGAATCATACTGCAAGGAGAATATATAAAAACCCTACGCTTTGCCGACGATATTGTAGTATTTAGGGGAATCAGAAGACTTGGAACCCATAATAAATGGCATGCACGGAGTCTTGGAGAAAGAGTTCAATATGAGGATTAATAGAGGGAAAACCAAGGTAACGGAGTGTAGTTTGGGAAACAGTAGAATAAAAAAAGGGTGTTCGATTGTAAAGGGATATTTTGACGGAAATTAAGGAATTCTGTTGCTTGGGAAGCGTAATAACTAGGAATGATAGAAGTATAGTAGACATAAAGGATAGCACAGGCAAGGAAGGCTGTCGCGAAAAAGATGAATTTATAACGGGTAATATAAGTGTATTAGGAAATCGTTGCTAAAAATGTTTTTATGGGGCGTGGCGTTATATGGGAGCGAAACGTGGACGATAGGAGTTGGGGAAATGTGGTGCTATAGGCGAATGCTGAAAATCAGATGGGTGGATAGATTCACAAACGAGAAAGTTCTAAACAGAATAGGGGAAAAGCGAAAAATATGGATGACGTTGACTAAGATAAGGGATAGATTAATAGGCCACGTTTTAAGACACTTTGGTCTTGTAAAATTAGCATTAGAAGGAAGTGAGTGAAGTCAGAACAGAAGAGGGAGACAAAGGATGGAATACGGTAAGCAGGGAGAAAGTGGGTTGTGCTAGTTATAAAGAAATGAAAAGGCTTTCGCAAGATAGGTTAGCATGGAGAGTTGCACCAGACCAGTTTTAGGACTGAATACCACAACAACAACTACTTACAATACAAATAATCGTATTTCAATAATATTAGGAAGAAGTTTTTATATTGTATACCTGATTCCCTAATAATGTTTATAATAAAAGTTTTTTATAAAAATAAAAAAATATCTGAATTAAATTAAAATCCTATTTTTCTCAATAATGTATATGTATGTCCCAAATTCGGAACAAAACGTTGCGTGGCTATTTTGTATTAAATAATTTAACTGTAAATATTATCATATAATTTAAGATACCCATTTTGTGACTAATTGTCTAAAGTATTTATTACGAGATTATTTTGTGACCTTCGCGTAAACTTTAAAAACCGAAATGATTTTTATAAAATGGGCAAGTACAGTGGAATCGCGGTTTTAAATTTAAATAGATTGACATTACTTTGTTATACTTTACGTTCGGTAAATATAAATTCAAAAAATCCTTAAACCATATGTGCAGAGTTCGTGGATATTTTTCTTAGTTCCACTTTTTCCAGCGCTTTGGCAATTTTTCAATTCATTTATTATACGACTAAAATGGTATTGAACAAAATAAATTGTTGATGATACTGGAAAATAAGAAACCCCTTTGTCGGTAACTGTTTTAAGAATTTATTTTATTTCAAAAGTGGTAGCTTTAGGCAACTTATACTGCCATATTCATCATCCTTGTACTTGAAACCAGACGAAGTGTTAAGTAACATATTTTAAAAGTTAAGAAAGTACGCTGTACGGATAATAGTGTTAAAATTGAATTGTTTTTAAGTACGAGGATGAATATGGCAGTAAAAGCTGCTGAAAGTTACCACTTTTGAAATAAAATAAATTTTTAAAACAGTGACTGACAAAGGGGTTTCTTATTGTCCATTATCTTCAACATTTAAACGGTCGAACAACCCAATGCAAAATAAAATGTTTATTGTTGACCTACATAATGAACACCACAGTACAAGAACTTCTCAGTTACATTAAGGGGATGGGAATGTGAACTCTGGTAGAAAAAAGTGTGGGTTCAAGGGCACGCAATGAAGATTGTACATAATAAGTTACTACTTCTATATTGCAACTTCTGGTAAACAAAAAAAGTAAGTCAGAAAGAACTGTGTTAATTTAAATGAAACTAATATTTGAGGTTGAAAAGAATGCGTGTTAAAACAATACTTTTCTTAAGGACAAAAAATATGAGTAGAATCATTTAAATTGTTGGGCACAAGCTGTGACTAAAAGTAACAAAACCTGTTTGCAAAGAGATTCACGCTTGGCAGTGAGATGCAGGCTACACGTCGCTGACCTTGTAAAAAAGATCATTAATCACATGTTAATGTTTCTATTCAGGGATTTATTACAGAATAAATCTTTAGAGGTTTGTGTATTGTCAGAATTAGATATGTTCATTCGTCTTATTTTCCTTAATAGGAAATTCTTGGAACGCTATACACATACACAAATATTAGTTGTTGAAAGCCCTGTAAAGGATATTTTCATTATCAATTATTTTCAAATTGATTTCGCGGTTTACATTTGGTGCACATTTCGCTTATGTAGTTCAGAGAAACGTCGGAGTGATGGTCTGTTATAATGAATATATGGGGATATTATATTATTTAATTGGGATATTTATATGTTAACAATGAATTTTATAATAAAAACAAGAAAACTATTTACTTTAACGAAAAAATACATATTTACATTAATAATTACAATTTTGATTTTATGCCGGCACTTCTTTCATCAATTACAACTACATATACATTTACAAACATTATACATATGAATTCCTTAAACTTAAACAATTCTAACTCTAGCCTCAGGGTCGCATTTATGGATCTCCTCATAGAACAGAATGTTAAATACAAAATCTACTCGGACCTGGCAGAAAACAGAAAATTAGTAGAGTCACAGGGGTAATTACCGTGTCGGCTTAATGCGGGTTCCAGCTCCTTCCTCCTAATTGGGTCGTCTTCTCTTCAGATCACAGCTGCCGACCTCCTATTCTTCCTATTTCAAATCTCCCTTGCCGCAATTTGAACCACAGTCATGAGTGAGAAGATTAGCGTAGGCTAGCTCCAAGCGGAATTTCTCACTAACTCCAAAACTGTCCAACATCTCCACTCCAAAATAAACTCTGTATAAATCTCTTTCGACAATCGAGCTGTCGCCTACTCTCCTCTCACCTCTAGTTACGTACGTTTGAAAGATATTGTGGCCTCTAGATTTCATAATGAAACTAAACTGAGGTAGAAATTTGGCGTGACATAATTTTGAGGTGGGTTCTCATGGATAGTTACTAGAACGGCCAACTGTACTAACCACTACATTCTGGGCTGGGCGAACGGTTGTCCTAATAAACCAAGTGGCTCCTAGAATTGATTTGGCATGGGATCAAAATTGGTCCTGTGTAAATCAGATGACAGACCACTAAACCTGGGATTACAAATTCTGAATCAAAGCTCTAATATTTTTCAGTCTAGGGTTACTTTATTACAAAATTTCATGAGATTTGGAGATGGCCGGGTGGAAAACCTCTGGTTACTTGACGTGTTATGCTGCTGACATGATTTGTTACTCTTTAACCACTGAGCTATCCGAGTCAACTACAGAACCGGAGCGATATCCATCCATTCATTGCGTTATAATAACAATAAGAGGTCTTATTCCATAGATCCTGTATACAATCTAAGCTTCAAGGATGTGACATGAGGTGCACGTTTTCCCCCGCCCATTAATAATATATGTTTATTATTACCAATCTTTTTTGTTAGTATATGCTAATAAGAACTTAGATAATAACTAAAGCTATCTATTAAATGCCGTATTTTAATAATAATAATAATAATGAGTTATGCTACAACGATGATGATTGAGATTCATACTTCAGTTTCAGGGTTACATTATAACTTAATTGCAGATTCATCGATAATTTATTTTGAAGAATAGACGTAAATTTAGTAACTTGCCCCTTCCAATGTAATAAGCACCATAAGGAGATGAAATAAAATTCAAATATTTGCCACTCTAGAATTAATGATACTAATAGCATGAGCGATATCGTTTTTTTAATTAGTTTAGTTGTGTTGATATACGTGTTTGCCTGTTTTTCAGTGGCAGTCGTCGAGAGTTTGCGATGTCTGGACGCCGGAATGGCGCGATTCTACGCGGAACTCAAGTGCGAAGAAGTGAAGCTCGAAGGCGCCGACTGCCCTTCACATTACGACTGTCGTAAGGCATCAAAAACATCAACTAGTCCCGACGAACTTCGTTGCCCTCCAGCCACCTTTGAATTACTAACTTCACTGCCTTCAGCACTTGTTTCCACTGCCAGAAGTATATTACGGGTCCGTAGAAATTACCGCGAAAACTTTTATACGCAGATAAATTACAATGGAATGCAACGATAATGAAGACGCGTCCAGGTCAACTCAGATCTAAACTACTTTGAATCCTTTGGCTTGTCTTAAGGATAGGGGAATCCTGATAAGAAAAGTGCTTCGGAAATTCTATGGTGCTACGAGTATATTTAAACTTTCTTAGGAGTCATCCAATCATACGCCGTAATTTTACAGTTTTAATAATTATCTCACACAGTTCGGACATACTTTTTGTAAACGCGTTTTCCCATTTTTGTTATTACTACTGAAAATTTTTAACTTTCTTGCTATTAACAGCAATTACTCATTCAGAATTTCGTTCTTTGCGTCGACCACCAATAAGAAAAATACCTATTGATTTAATGTAAACAGTAAATTAATTAATAATTTGTGTAAAAAAAATTACAAATAGACAATTTAAAAAAATTTCTTCAACAATGATTTATGACGTTATTAATATTTTACAATAACGTTTGTAATCTATCTGAACTTGTGTATCATTTAAATATATTGCAGACGATATTAATATAAAACATTCTACGGGAAAGGTTTCTTGGCATAACCACATCCAAATTTCCCAAAAAGTGAATGAGGGTTTCATATACTCTTAATCTATTTATGCTCCGAAACGGCTTAACGGATTTCAATGTAAATTTCAGGGATTGAAACAAGATAAATTTTCGTGTACGTTTCATTTCGATATCTTGCAGAGTTCAGCAGATATTAATTTAAATATTTATAAAACTATTGAATTGCATGAAAACAAACTGCGAGTTATACGTCCTATTCGGCGTTCCTATACCATTCTTAGGACTTAATGTGTTATTATTAGCGTAATTTTGGCAGCATGAGAGATAGAGAGAGGGAGGGAGGTAGGGCCAGCATTCCATTCCCACTCCATCTATTGTTGCATATATATCGATGAGCGCATGGACTACGAAACCAATCCCCTAAAAATGTTTTTCACTTTTATATGCTTATATATATATATATATATTTTCAAAAAGTGAATCCGGGTTGCATATAATCTTATCTATAATACTATATAATTTTAAAATTATAAATATTCCTATATCCTCTTGATCTATAATACTATATATTTTAAAATAATAAACGAACTTTTCGCGCCGTAATTGATTTAAGTCAAGCTTTTAATCTAACTTTGCAGAGAGCTACCTCCTGAGAAATAATGAACTTCTTTGGATCGTCGATACGTTGTATACGTAAATTGGTTTTATGTGTCTCGACAGGTAAATTTTAATATTTAGTAATTGCTAAAAGCATTTGGGGGGGGGGGGGTTCAATCGCGAACTAAGACGCTGGCATAGCTGGTTAGATAATATACTTGAATTCTTACTCTGGCAACTCTTTAAGTGCTTTACCCGTCATTGAGTCATATCGTGGGTCTGAAATGTAGGTTGTACTTTTTTATGTCTTTGTAAGTATTATCGACTCGTGAATTGTTGTAGATCGACTCCTGGGCTTAAGCTACGACGAGTGTCACTACAAAGATGAGTCATACGAATTGGGTAGGACTATTAACGACGGTGAGATTGACAACCCTTGCATTCCCACTTGCAATTGTGGACCTTCCAACAATCCCAATTCCAAGTAGGTTCTAAATATTTCCACGCTCTTGGCTATTAATTACTGTAGCAGTTGCTTGTAACTGGGAGCTTTCTTGTCAGTGTTTCAGTGTTCAGATGTGCCCACGTTGACTGTCCCGAGTTTTTCGGCTCATCTCCCTTGGGACCAGGATGTTATCGACAGTACAGCTTGGACAAGTGCTGCGCCACGGGAACTTCCTGCGGTGAGTTCTACAACAAAACTGCTTGCTCCGTATCTTTACAAAGACAAGAACTTCAAGTCAATTTTCCGCCAACGAAACGTTTAATAAACCAGTGACTCGAACATTAAATATGCCTGGAATTGCACCATACTTACTTTAAATTACATTATAAAACGTTTGGGATATTTCTGTTCTTCTCTGAAGTAACAAACCAATAAAAATGATGTATTATAAAGTCAGTGCGCTGGAGAGGTGATTTTGGGAATATCTTTGTAATCGTTCTGAGAGTAGGATCTGAGAAGCAGATGCGATGAAAAAGTAACAATGGAAACAATCCTCTCCATATTGAAAAATTTATAGTAAAATTATTAAAACCTCCACCAGACTTTCACGTTATTCGAACGTGTTTATATCACTTTTAAGAATAATAATCAGTGAATAATTATTCTTCTTGTAATAAAGTTAAAAATAATTTACTTACATATTTAATTTTAATTGGGGCTGATGTGTATCTATTTTCTACTATTATATATATATAATAGTAGAAACATACTACCATGGTTTTTCAAATTCTCAATTCCAATTCTCGATTTTGATATTCTAACGTTATAAATAAATTAGTATAATTAATTGTTCTATTTTGAATTGAAGATCGCAACTAAATATTTGAATATTAAAATTCATGTTTCTCCCTATAAATGATATATTTGGTAAATAAAAGGTTATGATGGGTTATTTGATGTCTTAAGAAAACTCCCCAAATTGTAAAATAATTACTTACAAATACCAAGCCCAATAAGAGCCATATGATTATATTTACGCCGCCGAATAGAGTTTTCTGTTGCTGTGAAATATAATATGAACTTATGAGGCCATTAAACTCTCCAAGTCATTAATACTGCTGTTCCTCTTCTAATATGTAATTTCCTATCCGTTCTACAACGGGATTGTCCATCAATGGTTTTTATTAGATAATTGTTTTAGTGTTAATAAACAAAAAGAAAAATATCGGTACAAGGTTATTGAATAAAGGACTCCATATAAATGTTCAGAAATGTATATAATTACAATTTGCTCATCAATAAAAAAATGAGAAGCTTTCGTTCTTTACGGACGTCATCTTCTTCAACCTACAACATGGTAGATATCGCAAGTGTCGTACTACATCTGACTGGTTGTTATGGATGGCTAAAACCATTAATAAAATAAATGTACAATTCAATAAAGTTAGGATAATTTAATTGCATTTCATTACAGTTAAATCATACAATTAAATCTCAAGAATGTCCAATAAAATGAGTAAAACGTTTCGATCGAAAATTGAGGTTTCATCAGGTTAATAGAAAATAAAAACGGGCCTAAATTAAAGGTTCATGCTAAACATTGATTTGATTCAAAGGTTCTAAACATGAATAAAGAAGAAAGACAAGAATGGAAAAATGTTGAACGGACCAGGGACTCGAACTCCGGACCTACAATTCTGAGCCTGCCTTAGGTTTACGGGAATGGAGGAACGTTGAATCGGTCCTTGGACGTCGACTTGGATTAGTTCAGTTAATAGGGTGCCCGCCCGGAAAACGGGAGATTCGGGGTCCGGTTGACATTTCCCCATTCTTGTCATTCTTCTAAAATATCTATACGCCCCTGCGTGAGCTTCGGTTGAAGCATTTCTACTTCCTTTGACATATCAATAAATTTTAATGAATAATCACACAACCAGAAATAATAATGAAAACATTTCGTAAATTCGCGATTAACACAATTATATAATTTTTTACAAAAGTAAAAAGGGCGGTAACGGAAACACAAAACTTACAATTACGACGTAACTAACACACAACCATGTTCAAAATTTTGTGATTAAAATATTTAAAATAAATTAGTTATGAATTTTTTTTCAGAAACTTCTAAAACAAATGAGAGCTTTCCCCAGAAATGTGTCTACAATGGTCAGGAATATCAACAAGGTCAGCGCATCAACGTGCCCAGGTCCACCTGCAAAAGTTGCGTATGTGACGAACGATTTAATGGTATGTGCAAACACTAAAACGTCCCTTCAAATAATGAAATGTTTTGAATTATGATATTAGTTAGATTATATGTTTTGGAGATATCGGAGGCGCTAGGCGATAATTAGATAAAATATTACATCGTATCAGAATCAACTTTTATATAATTACGGTACTACACAAACAGTTTTTCTTAGATAAAATCAAAAACGTTTATTTCATAGCATTAAAATACGTAGTTTTTTTCTTTTACTGTATAATTGTAAATGTTGCTTATTTATATACCGTAGCATTGGGTTTTGTTATTTTTTTCACGATGAAAATTAACAATCATCAGAAAAGAATGTTAAATACTTAATTTTGATAACACACAAATTAAAGACCCGTATAACACAGTCACGAAAATTTCGATTAATTAAAATATTTAGAAAAGAGTAGACGTTTCGATCAACTCTTGTCATCCTTATCATTGCTGAGCCACGATTGAAATATTATGAACAAAGATAATAAAATAGCCAAGAATATAAACACAAACATGTGGCTAACACAGACTAATAATTCATCATATATATAATTCAACCGTGCTGGACTGCAAAACCTACCCAGGAGCAGATGTGCACTCGGACCATAATCTGTTGATTACGAAATGCAGGTTGGAAATGAAGATGCTCAAGAAAGAAATTAAAACAAAGAGATGGGAATCAGAAAATCTGAAACAAAAGGAGGTGCTTCAGAGTTTCAAAGAAGATATCAAGAGTAGATTAATAGAGAAAGGAGAAAGAAACGATATAGAAGCGAATAATGAGAACTCTTGAAGAAATAATAGGAAGAATAGCTCAGAAAAATAGGAAACCATGGATAACAGAAAATAATAAAAATTATTGATAAAAGACGTAAATATAAAAAGATGAAAATTGAAAATGGTAAAGAGTAATATGGACGCTTCAATAATGAGACAGATAGTAAGTGAAAAACAGCCAAAGAAATGCAAAGCGGTTGAAGATTTCCTTGTGAAATGGGAAATAGACGCAGCTTATAGGAAAATCAAAGAAACATTCTGAGAGAGGAAAAACATTAGCAAGAACATCAAGAATACGGATGGGAAGCGAATTCTGTATAAAGAAGAAAAGGCAGATAGATGGATCTAGAAGATCTGTATCATGGTGGAAATATAGATCAGTCAGTAATAGAAGAAGAAGAGGAGGAGGAGGTGGATGACGAAGCGTTGGAGGACAAAATTTTCTCATTTAGTCTGCATAACGCATAATAGGGACGAATTATTAAAATTGTACAAAAATAAAATCAAATTGGAACAAATTACTATCACGAAAGTATTTTGTCTTCGTCCATATTTTGAATAAGGAAAGTTAATTTTTTGGAAGAAGCCACTTGTTACGGCAATATTGATGCAGGAATGTGAGGTAATTTTCTCAGAGTTATTTAAGTCTTCAAAATGTCGCCCCTGTGTTAATTATTTTAAATAAGCGTTGATTAATTATAATAAACCACAAGTCCATAATTGGTATTTTTTATTAATTCTTCAAAAACATTTAAAACTGTTGCCTGATCCTCATCAGGCCTCTGTCAGCACGCCTTGCCCGGCGTTGTGTTCTTTGTAGCTCATATAATAATTTGTGAGCGCGCAGGGAAGTGAAACATTATACTGCGCATGTGCATTTCACACTTCACAGTAATGTGGAGCTACAATCCAGGGCAGCACAAAGTGCTTTGGCGGGAGTGATCACGACGGCAAGCAGGAAATGAAACAAAAAATTCACACTCATAAAATAATATAATTATAAAAGTTCTTAAAATTTCAAAACAAATCATTTTTCCTGAATTAATTACTATGCCGAAGCTTGTGAGCACATATTCACCAGCCGTCATTGCCTAAAATAAGTCATTGATCTGAGCAAAGGAAGGGATTGTTGGCACACTATCCTGTTTTAAAGAGATCGTAATAGCTAGTCAGGCCAGACCAGGTGACGGTGTTTTTAATCTGAAGTAACACAGTAGAGCTTCGTGAATTTTCTGCACTATAAATTAAAACTTGCGTATCGCTTCCTTGATATTTCGTTTTACTCATGGCCATTCATAATTTTTAGGGGCAAATGGTCCTTCAAAATATAAGAATTCAAATTTAATATTAACTATTTTTTAAAATCCAATATTTACGTATTTCTTTGTTTTGCAGGTACTCTGGATGGTCCATCTTGCCGTGACATCTCCTGTAATTTACTCCTGCACAACTCCATCGAATCCATCATAACCTGTGCTCCAATATTTTACGGACACGATTCATGTTGCCCAATCGATTGGAGATGTCGTACGTGACTGATAAGATCGAGTATGCATGTTTTGAATGATATTATAAATGCCATCAGAAACTGTCTGCTTTCTGTTACAGCTGAACCGACGGACACAGTTGTCGACAGCAATAAAACCAGCATCGCTGGTGTAGGTGAGTGGCAAAAAATACCAGCACAAGTTTAGATCATTTCCACGTTCTATTTTGCAAAATACCATACGGGGGTACAAAAGTACTCAACAATTTGTCGTAAAAAGACATTTAGTCGTTTATTTCAATTGTTTTGAAAGTAGATCCGTGTTCAATAATGTAATTCTTTCAGCAGAACATTGACGAATCTGAATCGGGTTCTATCAGATCCGGTTACATTATCGCAAAAGGCTTTTATACTGATTCTGACGTTTGCGTTGCACTGCATCGGGAAGGTAACGAAGGATCTCATTGGTAACGGATATTCCTCTTGCAACGTACTTTTGATGCAGCTTACCCTTACTGCTAAAGAACATGGTCAAAAAATTTTTATTGCTATGAACAAATTTTTGGCAACAGAGGTGATGCAAGTTTACATTATAAAAGCTCCTGATTAGAAGACATAAATCAACGGTTATCAGTGTACATGAATTTTTGGATGAGGTCATCGGGTATGTTGTTCGCCATGTTTCGTATGATATCCTCCGTTAAAAGAATTGGACGCGCTTCCTGATATCACTATCGATCAGAACTGAATGAACCAAGCACTTCCATAAAAAGTTCTAGAGCTGTGTTTAGAGGTTATTTTGATTTAAATAATTTTGAGTAACTAAAATTGTCGCGACGGGAACAATCCTCGCCAGCTATCGAGAGGTTATGGTAAAAAAATCCCCAGTCATGTCCGTCCTGTTTGGGATTAACGTTGGCGACGATCAAGCCCAAAGTGCCATAATTTCTTCATGGGGCAAAATTCTGCTGCCACAATATTTCCACGTTCGAGCATATTCGACAGAAAGGGGGAATATTATAGAACTTGAGGTTTCACGTTTCTGGAAGAAGACGTGTTGCCCCGAATTAAAAGTCATGGGAGTAGGAAGTGGCTAGTCATTGACCAAAGACGTCGAGAGTTTTAGATCTGTAGGGGAGAATTATGTTTACAGATATTACGGGTTATATGGAAAGAGACGGGAGTAGATATGTATATAGGGTACTTGATACAGTGTTGATAAGGGAGGTGATTCAATCATGTAGCAGATCAGGAAGAGACTATTTCTTCAGAGAGGAGTTGAAAGTTCCGCACGATAACAACTTCAAAAGACACCACCGTCATGAACAGTTTAACGTCGCAGATTAAATGTCAATTACCTGGTCAGCGACAATCACTCCAGAAGCTACCCGAGAGCCGGCGTAAAGTACCAACTGTTTATCCATCAAAGCCGTCAGAGTTAATGCCTCAGTGGTCTTCACTTACAATTATTCTTTAAAAAAAATAATGACCGACGTATTTGAGCCCACAATATCCCTAAGAAAAAAATGTAAAATACTTAGCTGAGATATAACTCTTAAATTAATTATATTTTCTTTGCCATAGCAAGAAGATAAGACCATTTTTTGTTGTTTAGAAATTATAAAAACTTTAACATGACCTATTTTATTAAGTAAATTAAGATAACCTCCCCCCCCCCCGAAGTTAAAAACATTACAAGCCTTAATTGCATTACCAGTACCTGATGATTCGATTCGTCATTACGCAATAACTGACGACCTGTACCTACATTTCATTACTCGTAGACTGTTTTTAAAATTTACAGATTACCTACATATATCCAGGGAATGACACGGTCAATGATTCATGTGGTTTTGCGATATCACTCCTCTTTTTACCCAAATGCCGAAGACTTACTCAGATCAGCCTGATTCTTTATGCAACTACTATGATTCATAATTTGGCACATTTGATCGGATACCAGATTGTAAAATTATCAGTTCTTTATGAAACAACGTTTAAAAATTTTACTTCACTTTACAAAATTTTCATTCTTCAAAACATAGTATAAGGGGTCCCAAACATTTAAAGACTTTAGTGAATTAATGGAATCAGAATAGATTTTTATCTTAATTTGCATTGTAATATTTTTTTTTGTACAGCTACTGACGTTTGATATTTCAGCTTTATATATATTTTTCTCAGTTGCATATAATACCTTGTTGTTGTGACAGAGCAATGCGTATTCGGCTCCCTACGGCTCAACAAAGGAGATTTGCTGTCGTCGACTCAGAAATGTGTGACGTGTGCTTGTGAGGTTCCTCCGTTCGTCACCTGCATCCAAACGCCCCACAACGAGTGCAAATCTCGGAGAAGACGCAGAGACCAAGGAGTCCAAAACCCATGTGCCGTAAGTCATCACCTGCAACTACCATACGTGCAAAAATTGGACCATTTCTAATGCTTTCTCTCAGGAGGAAACATCTCACCCAAATAAACGATAAATTTCCCGTACGAAAACAACAACTTAAGTGATGAGTTAAATACATAAAAGTAGTTGGTGACCCTGTTTTCTTTACTAAATTACAATATACAATATGCCTAAAAAATGTAAACGCCTCAAAAAGTATTTCTCATCCATACAGAATATGATAACTGTGGGAAAAATAATCTCTAGGATGATTTTCCGGGTCACATTTGAACCTCCAACAGCTCACTTAACGCTGAATGTAAATCTCATATTTTCAGTTACTTGATGCACAATACACGAGAAATTTATAAAATACTCTTCACCTCAGTGGAAATATACTTTCAGTAAACAAACAAGCTGAGAAATACAGAAAAACATTGCACTTATATATAGCTACTTAAGTCTTACGACACTAATAATAGATACCTTAAGATTCGAAAATGTAAAACAATTTATTAAAATCAAGATTAGTAAAAATCTAATTACCTGCAATGCCTTAGATGATGGACCCGATTTCATAAGTTAACGTATCGTAACGTGAGATATGTGCAAAGAAAGGCCAACTCTCAAAGTTTAGTTTCCCCCCCGCGTGGTTTCATTTTCTACCGCTACGAGTGCGCATCACTGCAGCCATTGCAGAGATTGACCGCAACACACTACAGAAGGTTTGGCAGGAAATGGACTATCGACTTGATGTGTGTCGTGTTACGCGAGGGAACACTTGTGGTGTGACTGAAAAAGAAAGGTTGAGGGTTTGGCTTTCTTAGCACGTGTCTCACATAATATGTTCATTAGATTTCACAGATTATGAAATCGGGTCCACCATTTTTGACTTACCCTGTATGTAAGATTAAACGATTTTCAAAATGACAATCTTCGTCGTACTTAGTAGTAATTCTAGATATTTTATTATCTAGCTCAGTGTACTTATTCTTTCTTCTCACTCCTTATGAATACAGTTTCATTCTTAACATTGTGTTTCTTCATTTCTCTGCTTCATAACTAAGTAAATTATAGTCCGTTTCGTAAAATTTTGTTTGTAACGGTGAAACAAATCCAATACGCCAGTAATCCTCTGGGAGGTTACTCCTAGGACAGCCGCTGCTACCTGCTATCGTACCGTGTAACGACACCCCCAACTTTATCAAGACCTGATCCCCTTTGAGGCGTGGGGGAGGGAAGATCCTGCGCTTTAGAATATGCGTTATGGGAAGTTGTATGAAAAGAAATTCATCGGGAGATATGTCACAAATTGAAGGATGTGAAATGTAACAAGTAAAGATTATCTTGTCCCCGGAACACAACTTAAAAATATAAGATATCTAAGTAATAATATTTCCTCTAAAATATTACTAATGAGCTACATTATCAATTGTGTGATGTTTTGTTTCTTCCTTTAACATTACTAAGTTTGTTCTCCTTTAATTACCCCAATAATTATCCTTCCTGAACGTTCTGTAATAGGGTGGTTTCAAATTATTTCGCTTTCTCATTCAAAACAATTATCGTGGTCTGTGTTTTGTTCACTTTTATTCCTAACTTGTCTTAGAGCAGTTTCTTCTTCTGTCAATATATTATTTACATAATTTCTTCTTTGAAAACATAAAACTTATACAAATATATAAACTCAATCGCTTTCTTTTTTGCCTCACGCATTTCACTATTTTTCTCTTTGTGTTTGATTGACTCCTCTAGATTCTAAGTTAAGTAATAGTTACAATAATCATAAATGTATGAATTACTGTACGTAAAAATAATAAAGAGAAATACGATCTTTAATCGTCAACCATTAACGCCAAGTAAAATCGATACGCCCGGCACGTCTTAATTTTATCCGTATCGTTCTCAATTAAATGTTTGTATATTGAAGGCTGTAAAAAATGAAATCCATTCCCATCCTTCAGCATGCGCTTATTTGTTGCAGATTGTCCGTTGTCGACGAAAGTGCGTCGTAGTCGAAGGAAGGGCGCGTTGCGTGGACTGAAGCCATTTGCAGCAACTCAAAAGACGATTCTACTCGTACTACACAAACATAACTAACATTCATCATTTTTACTCAGTTTACTCATTAACACACTGAAGTAGTTTAACTGTAGCTCATAACAAATTCAAATTTATTGTCATAATAGATGGATTATTAAATCGAGCAAGCATACTTACTGTTATACTTGTATTATCCTCTGAATTACTTATTCTTGTAATATTATACAGCTATTTTCTGAACATAATAGCAACTTGTCGGTAAGCACCCAAGAATTGCCATATTTTCGTCAGAGAAAAATATATTAATTATGCATATATACATAGATAGGTAGGTTACTGACCCTATATTGAATGACATTTGCTATATATATAAATTGAAATAGAAAAAACATTATATACAATTAATTTCAAGTTAAATATTTATCATTTAAATGGATTTAGAATTCTTTATAAATATTTAAGATTCATTCAAAAATGAATGGTCCGAATACGGACGAATAAAATAAATTAGACTTGTATATTTATCTTTAGAAACGTGTCGACGGCGCGACGCAGCCGGCCATATTAATATGCAACAGAGAAATTTAGTCACGGGCTGGACAAATCTTGCACGAGGACCGGATGTTGCCCGCGGGCCAGGGGCTGTCCACCGTTGGTTTTACGTGGACAGTTGAGTCGGTACGCACTGTAACTGGGATTTAAATTAATGATTCATCTTGGGGCGCGTACTTTTATTTTTCTTTACATTATTAACATAATAGAAAGATAGCTTATTATTTCTTAAAAGTTATTGCCAATTGCTTTCATGCCTCGGCTAAGTTACATATGTCAAATTAAACATTACGTTACCTCCTATCAGAGGCGCCATCGTGTCCTCGTGTAGCAGAATTTTTTTAAATTGTAAATTCTAGTCGCGTCAACAGTGGACGTTCTTGGCGAATACAGAAAAAACTTACAAAAGAAACAATTAAATTACACAGAAAATGCTAATAATGCAAGGAGTGAGAAAATACTGACACATTTAGAACAGAAAAAAAGAGATTACAATTACACATGTAAAAACACATAAACTGCTTAGATTTCTTCTGAAAGTCCAATTTCTTCAATGAAGTTAAGCAGACTGTGAACAGCCACTGGAGAGGTGCATAGTTCTGCCTGGAATAGTGGACCTTCTGCTGTTGTCATAGCAGGTGCAGTCAAAAAGGATGTGCGGAAAACTGTAGAGAATTACATACTTTTGCTTTATTTCCTCGTCGACACTCCAAATAATCCCGTTGTCTGAGGATCTGGGTAGGTGTCGATGCTCGTTCCAGGGAAACGTGTCCCAGTTTCTGTCCTCTGTTAGGTCATCGTGGCTCCTCGGCCCTCAACCACGCTCGTTGTCTCTCGCCGAACAAATAAAAACTTTCTCTCTCCTTGAAAGCTGAGCCTCAACTCAACTCTGCCCAAAAGTTCGTATTTCCTCTTCGAAAACCTCCTGACTTGGCGATCTGCCTCTCTTCGAGGTTGACAGGAGACCTCTTCACTATCGTACTGTTTCAACAAAATTGGTTTCTGGCAGGATACACAGCGATACGGATACTGACCGAAGGTTCCTAGTCCTCAGAGAATGAACCTTTCGACACCATAACGACGCCGTGGAGTCACAAATGAAATTAAATAAGAAATGCACACCACAGTAGCGATATTTCAAAGATCTCTCTTCGCTTCTGGTCAATACTTGCTACGACGATCAGGTAATTGGTTATATCAATGTGGGAAAGGAGAAGGATGAAATCAAGGCATCTATTGAGGAAACTATGAAATAAAGGAAGAAGAGAAAGACTCAAAATGTGTATGATTCGATATTGTTGGTCTCCATCTGAATTTCTCCCAGCAATCGGGTTAACACAAAAATTACTCACGATGTGTTCCTCCGACGTTTTGCATGATTAATGGTGAGAATTTATAACAACAATGTTAGTTGGGCACTTTGATTTGACTATTCGTTACTGTCTGGTTGACTGACAATATTTTACACAGAAAAATAATGTGGTTGTTAGCTTACGTTTTCTCCAAAGGGGAAGCTCGGTTCTACACGTAATGAGTCTCCACGGTAACTAACTGCAGCATAAATTTCAATTTTGAGATTTAACGGGAAGATGGTATAAAATATTGTTAACTGTAGCAAGATATGATTGATTTACACATGTAGGATAAATGGGTATGTCAATATAATACTTCAATTATTTAGACATGTTAAACTAAGAAAACTATTTTGATAACATAGAATATGGTTTTACTGCAACGAAACCTATACAACGACAGTGACGAGTCCCAATTTTCCTTTGGTAGAGAAGAGACTACAGAAGTGGGAAATAGAAAATTACAAGAGAGCAACTGCTTCGAAAATGATGGACTAGGTAAACCAAAATTTAATAATGATAACGAAGAAGCGGGCAGAAGAAAGAGAGTTTTAGAATTATAAGAAAAAGTGATGGCTCCATTTATAACCTTTTCATTTGGACGTTTCAGGGAATTAAAACGTTGCCTCAATCTTTTTAACATAGAATCAGAGGGAACTGTTTAAAACAAGTGTGGGAAGCAGAAGAAAGGGTTATCAATATTAACACCCCAACATTTATGTTCTCAAATTGCTCTTCTTCTCCTCCTGAGACTTGGCCTCTACATTTTTACTAACAATATCCCGGATAACCATATAGATAGCATCTGGCAGTTCAAATTTAAATGGGGAAACGTCAATGAAGGTAATATTTACAAAATTAGAGGTTTGGCGAAGCTATAAATCTAATAAAATCTCAGTATTAAAACCGTGGGCGATAACCAGACGTCACGGATTGGTAACCTGACAGCATACCTCTTTTATAGTGTGGCGTCGCCTCTCCGCACGCTTCTCTGTACGACGCTTTCTTCAGCGTCACAAGTTGCCCTCCATTTACGTCGGTTCCCTTCCGTCTTCTTCCAGTCCTGCAAGCCGAATGATAATTCACATAGCCTCACCGCAGGGTGCGATCTTTAATAATCGATTTTTCTTTAAACCACGAAACACCATTGGTATTTCAAATTTCGTTGTCTTCTTGGGCCCCCAATTTCCACGCACGCTATTTGCGGAAATTCCGCAGATCATATTCGTACGTGCCCAAAAGCTATTCCAGGGGATTATAGATGTCTCCAGGCACGCAATTCAGACGCTAATTCCAACTTTCCAATCCTTGCCAACTTTAAATTAAGAAATAATCAAATATTTTTCCCTTTCTCATTTCAAATGAACGAAATGAGCAGAATTCATCAACTGAATCCAATTCGGAGCTCAAATTAAATAACAAAGATTGTTTTATCAGTGTCGACAAGTTAAGTCGGCATGGGTCCAAAGTAAACTGCGTCTCAATTTGCTCATGGCCACGATACGCAGTGTTCATGCTGCCCGAACTATTTCGTTCGCAAACTACGCAATTATTTCTAGGAATCGATAAATTTTTACTATACTTTAGTGGGAAAAAAGTTTTGGGGCGATCGTTTCCTCGTTGCAAGTTTAGAATTTTTCGTTATTGTTTTCTCTTAATCCTTTATTGAGCCTTTGTTGATTTGTTTAATCGTTATTCAGTCGTCTGGTAAGCGTGAACGTTACTGCCTGACACAAAGTCAAAACCGAAACAACAGTAAAACGTACGTTCATATTTTTATTAATTTATCTGTTACATGTGATATAATAATCAAATAAAGAAATGCGCATGCGCAGTACAGTGGCGGGTTTAACAAGCTATTATTTTAAATTTTTTGATAATTTCAGTTTATGAACTTTTTGTGGTTTATTTAAAATTTAATTAAAAGAAAGTAATATTTAAGGGGCGGTATTTCGAAGACTTTCATAACTGTGATAAAATTACCGAACGATCCCTTACACAGTGTTGCCATAAAATCTGACTTGTTCCTAAAATTAACTTACTTTATTTAAAATATGCATCAATTAAAAATACTTTCAAATTGAGATTTTTTGTCATTTAGATTCTATATTTTCACGCTTTTAAAAATTCGTTCCAATTACACGTTATGACTAGTGAATTAGAGATATAACATATTACGGGTCGTTGAGTAATGTTAACATTATCGCTGTTGTGGTATTATTTTGATTTTTGTCGATTACAACGCCATCTGTTACCGAAACGACTCGAATCGAAGGTCAAATTGAAATAATTTTATCTGAAGAATCCAAATATGCAATAAAAATGGGGGGTCCCATTAAAGATTTTAACTCTTCCCTCCCCCGCTCCCATCGCCCTTCGGGAAAACATTTTTCCTTTCCACTTTCTTTGATCCAATGTGTGGTTCTCGAGATATTTCAATATTTTCAGATAAACTGAACATCGTGTATATTACGAATAAAATAAAGTTCAAATACTACTACGTTACTAGATAATTATAAACACACTAATTGGTTTGCTTCATTCCTGTTTTAAACATTCAGAATATTTTTATCTAAACTGTAAACAATCCAAGCTCTACATGCTACCAATCAATTACATCCGTGATGTTGCCTCATATTTAATATTTACCTAAATTATTGGTGAAAATCAGTGAAATCCTTAATTAAGTTGACAGGAAAGCTAATCTAAATCCTTTTTTTTACTAAGCAGACACAAGATCATTGACGTCTGATACTGTCACCAATTACTAGTTAAGCTTTGGATTCTCCGATTCAATCTCTCAAAGTGCACAATGGAAACGTTTACGAAACAACCGTATGACCTCATTTATCTGACCCCGAAAAAACATCGCCTTGGTTTGGAGGACCGCTAATAAACCATTGTTAACGAAGGTCCCAGCGAAGGTATTCATGTCTCCAAAGAATATATTACTATTTCAGAAAAAAAATGTATCGATTTATGTATTAATTGAATAAGATCCAGAGCACCATCTGAGCCGAGGAATTCATGGACAGATTGTAGGAAACCAAGGTAAAATATTGTCTTAATATTCCTGTCCTGAAGTTAGGCATTCAATGTGACCAACAGCTGTGCTATGTGGTCAGACAAATCACCATTTAAGGAAAAATATTTAAGGATATCGGAAAATTCTATTATAATATTCGTGATCGCTAAATTTCCCACAATTCACTCAACTATTTACTTAAGAGTACGTCGTATATATTTTAGTTTACTACACTTGTTCATAACATATTCGATTAAATGAACGGTCAATTTCTTTACAATAAGCTGGAAATGTTGATCGTCCCTAAGTATAATAGTATATTTATTTATATTTTCAAAATGAAATATTCTGTGGAAAAATTGAATTTCTTATATCTAGATACTTAAAAAGAGGGTTCTCTCAGTAATGAATTCCTGATAAGTAACGACTGACAGGGTAGGTTCATTTTTGTATTAGTTAATTAGAAGGAAGTTGCTATGCATTGTTACTAGGATTGGATCCTAACTAATACTCGAACAATTCCCGTAGATGGCTTGTTGGGTTACTAACGGCGATTCTCTAATTTAAGAGTGTGGAAGATTTCTGGATCACCACTTTGTCGGAAGTAGTACTGACGACTGGAAACGATAAAATATTGTATGAGGTGAATCCGCGAAGGACAAAATTAAATTCAAGTGAGGTTAACGTCAGCTGTTTTGGTGGTACAGTGTCAATCACGGCGGATGGACCAATGTCACCTTATCACCTAATTGCTGTGGATGATGGTGGTCGTGACGCAAGCATATGGTACGTAAGTGCGAGACGAGGACAGTGCCAGCCCAGTTCTCCGATGGCTACCATGGGGACGATGTGTATTCTTTTAATCACCTGCGCCTGTGAGTATTCTTCAAAGGATAAATTTTAATTTTTGGAGACCTGATACATAAGAGTCATCCACTAGTGACAACTCCCCTCTAATAGCATAGGAAGGGAATTTGAATTGGGGGATAACAGAAATTACAATGGAAAATAATGTTCAGCTACCGACTTTGGTATGAGAAATTTATATTCGTTCTAATGGTAAAATAACTAAGACCTTTAGGACGTACACGTGATGGCGACTGCCTACGGCAGCAAAATTTAGCAGTGACAAAACTGCCTGAGCTAGATCACAATAAAAATTAAAAGAAACACAAACCACAAAAATATATTTCGTTACTTGAATAAAGAAAGTAAATGAGCAGTAAAATCACATTCAACATCGACACGTTTCTGGGCGTTCTTACGCTTATCGCAGATTGCATTTAACAAGTTTATTCAAACTCAACAGGTATCTGCGCTACAGGTTGGCTTTTTTACTCGAAACACCTTTGTGGAATACGACTGCTCTAAAAAATAATAATTTAACAAATTGTCAATAAAGAGCCTCTATTAAAATATGGCTAAAACTTCGTATAAATTCACGAAATGTTCTTCTACTATATTATAAAATATAATTACACTGACACATTACAACGTTTCGTCTGCAATTCCGGGACCACTTCGGGTAAAATGGAGATCAAGTAATTTATTAAGCTGCTAACTCCCGAAAAAAAGTAGAAGAATAATAATAAAGAATAGGACTTTAATTTGAAGACAAATTTTAGTACGAAAGACAAATACAAACGTTTACAGGCGACTGTGTATCTTTTACAGCGTTGAAAAATAGACGGGAAAGTAAAGCAAGGACTAAAACCACAGTTAGCTTCAAAATATAACTGAAGAACTTCAAATAAGATGTCAAAAGTTTCTCGTCTCAAGTCTGGTTTAATTTTGTTGATTTTAAATGCAAAACACTTCATAAATTGTTTCTGTTGTTATATCCAGTCCTTAGACTGATCTGATGCAACTCTCCATGCTAAGCTATTCTGTCCGCGCAACTACCACATCCCACATCCTCCCTAATCTGATTAGCGTAGTCCATCTTTAGGCTTCCTCTTCCGTTAGTACTCCACACATTTCCCTTTAATGTTAATTTTACAAGACCCTCAAGTCTCGAACATGGCTTATTAATATATCTCTTCTCTTGGTCAAAGTCCCCTATATTCTTCTCTTATTCTGCTTATAACTTCCTGGTTAGTTAATCTATCCATCCAACTGATTTTCAGCAGTCTTTATACAGCGACATTTCAGAAAGTTATATTCTTTTCCCTTCTGAAACTCCTAGCGTCCACGTTTCGCACCCATTCAACGCCACACTCCATACCAACACTTTTAGTTATGAATTCCTAATGTAAGTACTTATATAAGCCGTAAGTAAATTCCTCTTTTTTTCGAAAGCGTTTCCTACCTGTGCTATTCTACTTTTGTTATTATGCTGCCCAAGTAGCAGAATTCCTTAACTTCCTTCAAAATATCCCATCCCAATCTAATACCCTTTGTCATTCCACTATTTCCCATCACCTTGGTTTTCCCTTTATTAATATTGATGGATCCTCCACGGTCGCGTTCATGCCATTTATTATGGTTTCCGGATCTTCTTATGACTCCCCTATTACTACAATATCATCAGCAAACCTTAGGGTTTATTTCTCCTCCTTGCAGTAGGTTCCTTGTATTGTGAATACACCACGTGGTTTATGATAAGGACACGTGGTCAGTATTTTGGGCTATTTTATTTCTATCCTTTTCAAAATACTTAGTGGTGTGCTCCAGTTTAAATAATCCAATTAGTTTTCTAATATATAAATACCATGAACGTAGGCTACTTTCTTTTTATCCTGTCTTCAAAAATTCGACACAGAGGCAATATTGCTTTTCTTCTCTCTATGCTGGCCAACTGTCACTCCAAATTCGGAATGTGTCATGCAAGATGACAGTCAGCAGTCGACTCGGTAGGCCCAAGCCCTCAATGGGCTGTAGAGCCATGGAGAAAGAAAGAGAAAAAATGCAATACTAAGCTAATTTTCCTGTGCTGTTCGCATTTATTAGCCCCAGTCTTCTCCGTTATGGGTACAATTATGTTGTTATTAAAATATTATGGTAATCTTCCTGTTTCGGAGTTTTCGAGAAAATATCATGAACAGGCTTGATATTGCTTCTTCACCCGATGATCTTGTCAACTCCTCTAGAATATTATCAATTCCTGGCGCTTTACAATTGCTCAGATCTGTCAGCGCCCTGTCAAACTTCTTATAATAATAATAATAAACATATTAATTTAGGTTTCATAGTAAACTTAGTGAATGAAATGAGTGAATGTTATGAACTCATTGTGAGGTCTGTGGAGATCTGAAAGTCTGTGAACTGTTTTGTAAGCTTGATCCTTTCATAGTAGCGTGTATTGTCTATTGTTCACTCCGAGAGTGTGATAATGTACTGCCACAAAGACGTTCTTAGTAAAAGGAAGGAGAAAAAGATTCTGGGAAAGGTTACCTTATTGAAATTTCGCGGAATACGGAGGTTTCCTGAAAGTCATTTATTCAAGGCTGTTACTAGTCAATTCAGGAGAACTGTTTGTACACACAGTCAATAATTAATACTAAAAATAATTGTTTTAAAATATTCGTTTATTTATATCTTAAAATTATGTATTTTCTCTTGTTAACCATTTTTATTTACTTTTTCTATACTCAACGTTATATTTCCAAAATTTACAAAATCTGATTTTAAAGTTTGTTCTTTACTGCAGATGCGTTCTGTTAATCTGTCCGAAACCAATGTTAAGTTCATTTATAAAACACGCCTTTACGTGTGATCTATATATAAGCGCTTTTAAGATGTTACCATAAACAATATTTCAGCGTATTATAAATTGAATCTGCTGACTTAAAGACGTTGCATATCCTCACAAAAGCCCATGGATGTAAAAAAAAACTATGCAGAAGAGTTGATAAACCTGTTTGTAACGTAACTGCCGTTGCACAGCAAGGAAGGCTTCTTTAATATTCAGATTAAATCGAAAAAACAATGTCATACAAACAGTCAATCTTCTTACGTAATATTAAATACAAGATTGAATTTCTTGTAATTCACAACGTTGTTTACGAGTTGTCATTTTTATTTCAATTATTCCTATTTATTTGGTATCTTTATTCACGTACTTATCACTTCATACATAAATATTTTATAATTTGATTAATATTCCAGCCCCAACCTAGTATAGTACTTTTAGTGGTACGATCGTCTCCGGATATTAATAAACCCATATTTCTGTATTGTGGACGGAGATAAAAACAAAATATACAGTCCACTTCAATTACAATGGAGACGTATCGTAGGAAATTTTGATGACAATTACCAGTAATCTAGAATAAAATCCCTATTAACAGTAAAACGAAAAGAATTTAATATCAATTAACTATTGAAAAGACGAGTGCCCGACCAACTTTCCAGTGATATAATCCGGACATTCCCGCATCTAACGAATGCATTTCAAACGTCTATAAGCAAAATTCAAGCCATCAAAATAATTTTGATAAATGTCACTAATTTCTCATAATATTCTCATCCTTTCAAACAAGAGACTGCAGAAATCTTTTGATCGTGTAACTGCTATGAAAGCTCATCACATACAAACCATTGAACAAGCAAAATAACAAGGCAATTCGCAGTTCATGACTTACTTCTATTAAGGGACACATGGTATTTAGGGGAAGAGTATCACTCAAAAGCCCATAGGGCTGCATGTGGCTCGCGAGCCTCGTGTTGCCGACCATTGACCTAGAAGACACAACAATCAACCTGATGTAACAGGAAACGTGATTCTTGCGACCAAACGAAAGGTTTCCATTGGTCCATGGTCCAGTCTGGATGATCCTGCGTCCATTGCATTTGTAATGGGCTATGCTGATTAACATGGAACTGCAGTAGAGTCCATGCGCCATTAACACTTGTACAGGCCTCAGAAATGTACTCTTTTGGTTTTCAGAGCGGGTAAACTTCCGAAATGAGGCGCGGATATAACTCGTAATTTTTCCGTCATTCAATAACTTTCCACTACTTCTCAAGTCAGTAGCACGTAAACAGCCGACCATCTCGGAAGGTATCGTTGCTAGAATGACTCCTCAGTCCCACTTACACGTTTTCTTTGCCGCGTCATGTGTCCGCAACGGTTCAGCATACAATCTTAGACAATTGTCATAATATTTTGGCTTATCAATACATATTGACTATCGTACAAATTTATAATTCGTAGAAGATAGCCAACCGTGTGTACGATTTCAGCTTCAAAATTGTTCCCTCTTTCAAGCGCTTTGCAACGATCAAATTTGAGTCCACTACCATTTAAAAAGTTAAAATTAATGTATGTTGCCGAATACCTAAAACTTTGTGGCCCTTCAAACTATCTGCATAAATATAATTACTTTACGGTCTGTAAGAAACGTGTATTTATTGATGGAACGATAGTAATAAAATTGGTGTGGTGTTTCAGTCGCAGTCGCAGAGAGCTTGAGATGCCTGGACGCCGGAATGGAGCGGTTGTACTTAGAACTCAAGTGTCAACCAGTCAAGTCTCAGGGATCCAACTGTCCTTCGCATTACGACTGCCGTAAGGAAATACTTGTACTCTTTATTTAAATATATATACATTGCAATAAAATAATAAAATTTATTTATATTCGACATTCAAAATAAAATTAGTCTATCTATGAAATATTTGGTTGTAAATACTATATTATTTAAAAGACCTAAAGATTATTGTAGACATCTTTGGACTCTCTTTTAGTAGCTACCAACCCTGATTTTGCGTTCGTAATAGTAAAGCACAGTTTTCGCATGGGTAACAATTGTGATTGTTTTTCCTATCCACAGACAATCTCCTTTCCATGGACAAAAGCAAGTGTCATTACAAAGATTCGTCCTACGAACCAGGAGACAGTATTTCCTCTAGCGAAGTTGACAATCCTTGCGTTCCACGCTGCAATTGCGCTTCTTCGAACACTGCGGGTTACAAGTAAGTACGTTTCCGAGATTATCGGAATCACAATTTGAAATGCACAGTACTACGCAGTTGTCATTAGTGTTTCAGAGTTCAGGTGCGTTCACACGGACTGCCCAGAGTTCTTCTCAACACCACTTGATCCTGGATGCTATCACCAATACGAGGCGGACAAATGTTGCTCTACAGGCGTCCAATGTGGTAAATGTACATCACCGTTAGTCAGACGCAGTTCAGTAGGGGAATAGAGTATCAAGCCCCTACCGTAACATTCGCGTTAAAACGTCAGCTTAGGAAGTCTCGAGCGGTTTATCGCAGGCTTTGATAAATTAGTGTTATTCAACACAATTTAGCAAGTACAGAATACAGATTTGTATGAAATCCAACGATGTTGGTATTTGTTCCATAAGACAGTCAGACAAATTTAATGAAAGTATTCGAAGTGAGTTAAAAAAAGAAACCGAGCGTTTGAAATAGCGCGTTACCCGGCAGAGGGAACGCGCTGCGGCTACTGACCGCACGGAGCGGCAGATTTAGACAGAAAATTACCATTTGCCACCTTTTGGTCTGACGGTTACCGAGTTACAGCCGCTGAAGTGAGCACGTGCACAAGATCTTCGTCAGATTAGCGCCAAACTGAAAATAAAAGAGCTGTAATAACATAAACGTGTGAGTGTGTGAAATTTTGTTGCATAATTGCAGCACTTCTACAGCCATGGTTCAATTGTTCAGACAAGCAATCTGAGACGACTCTATAAGTTATAAAAACATGAATTTGTATCACGTGGTCAGACGGTAAACAAGCGTATTTGCGGGGGAAATCCAGCGCGTTTTAGGAATGCTGTCAATTATTCTTAATTAAGCTTAAACAGGGGCCAAAACGTTTCGATGAGATACTTATATTATTATTTTAATTACAGTGATTATATTTCAAATACATAATACTACTTCCAGGTTCTCCTACCATGAGGGACGAACCTGACCTGAAATGTACCTACGAAGGACGTGAATATTTCAAGGGTCAACGGATTAATATACCTAGATCAACCTGCAAGTCATGCATTTGCGATGATGGATTTGACGGTACGTTACTGCGTAAAATAATAATGGCGCCTAAAGTATTGTACAAAGTACAAATACTAATACTGTTGTTTGCTATTCAAGCCAAACAAGTGTAAAACCAAACTAATTTCATTTTTCCATCTTACTTACTAATTAAATTTCAACAAGTTTTCAATCTAAACGTCATTTATGTTTATTATTTAATTTTTCATTTTATTATATATATATATATATATAGGGTGGTAGAAATAAGTGTCGAATATTTTGAGAGGTGGTAGTAAACACAAAAACAAGAAAAAAACGTGGATCCGGATACGCATATTTTCTGGGAACTGTACACTTGCCCATATTGAATGAAGACGTTTGTTTGTGAATAAGTCATAAGACCTCGGTCAGTCTACACACCTCCGATGGAGGAGCATGTGTTGAGTTTGCTGGACGAAAGACCTAGAACCAGTGTGCGGCGATTGGCAGCAGCAGAAGGCGTAAGTCATCCAGGAACTATTGTTGTATGCATACCATCCTTAGTTGATCTCGGAACTGAGGTCAGAAGACCACCGCAGCAGATTGCAGTTCTATCAATGGCTCTTGCAGAAATGTTTTGTAAGTACACTGTTTTTTGAGAGAAAAAAAACAGAGAGTACGAGGTATTCCCGACATAATCAGATGAGCTCCGCAGTCACTCTAGGTGTCTTTTGACACAACATAACTTCACAGGAATGATGCAGCTACAGGTGAGTTTTCTACGACCCTTTATTAAGAACGTAGGACTTAAATTTTCAAAAGTAGCTGTGGTAGAAAAACATATGGAAACATTGAGAACACATCTTAGCTCATGATGAACAATGCGGTAGATTTCTGGCGCAGAAATGCTGTCCACTGTTATTTTTCTTACTGAGAACTGAAAATGTTCTGTAAACAACACAGGCGCATGTGCTGCTGAGGAATCACAATGTAAAATTTCTGAATCTAACATTTAAATAGTGAAAAATGTTGATAAAATGTAAGACAAAAATTCTGATGACACGCGCTTGACAATCAAGAATTTGAAATCACATTCCACAGAGTTGGTTCCGTTTAGAGAGAGAGTGGCTTGATGATAAGAACAACAACGATAAAGTTTACGTGAAACCGAATGGACGGAGAAACAGAGGTCATCCTTAGGAAAAGTCATTTGGATGCCTTGTAGGAAAACGAAAGCAGTGGGAAAAAAAGCCCTGGCAATTCAACGGCTGTTGAGTCACGAAGCGAGTGACATAGATCAAGAGAATTGTATCATTTATCCTCAGGCAATAAGAGCACATGTTCTAATTCATGATTAATTTTATATTAGTAATTTTTTCTCAGCCTTCCCTAATTTAAGCTATAGTTTTTTATATACCCCTCCTTCATAATTAAATTCACAATTTCCCCGACCGACATAACTTTAATGTATTAAAACCATACAGCACCACAACGTTAGTAACATGCTCATACAACTCATCGCCGATACAAGTTGCCTTGCATTCATTTTCACTGACAGTTTGTCACCGTTCCGCCTCAAACATCCCATGAATTATGCCGGAAAAGCTCACTGCAACACAATCGCCCCATGAATTACGTCGACAGCTCCAGGCCTTACGTCACGTCATGCACGCCCGAGGACAACGAGGAAGACAGGCCCTCGAACGATTTTGTGACGTAAAGCAACTTAGTGCCGTGGTCGACAGAAACATACCGGAGCGTGAGCGAGGGCTCAGGTGAATGGAAATTACTCTGAGGATATCTTTTTATTCGAGATTAATTTAAACAAAAAAAATTGATTTTGCAGTCAAATACAATTTGACTATAATATTGAAAAATAATTTAGGTGATCCGTCTTTCAACATAAATTAGTATAATTTAATTTGTCATCAAAACCCCTTCAATTTCTTACATTATTTCTTGAGGCTAATTAGGAATATCGGGTTTCATAAATAGACTAGGCTGAATAGCTGCTACATAATACAATTTAATTTTAATTTCTTGTTAGCCACGATGCACGCCGTCTTGGCGTCTGGCATACGATCCAAAACTTTATTTACGATCCTTACAATTAGAAAAATAAATTATTAACTATAATTCTCATAGTTCTTGTCTCAGTGGGTATAACAAATTGTGACCTTTATTCCACAGCCACTAAATTACGACTTAAGGAATAAGGCTTTTATTTGCATATAGAGAAACAAAAGAGCAACTTGAAACAACGGTAGTTTATAGTTTCACTATTATTTAACACGTTAATCACTCATGTAGAAAATTTCTTTTCATTTTCACAGCATTTTTATAGAAAGTTTAAGAAATATTTTTTCGCAGGGACTCTGGAGGGACCTTGGTGTCGAGAATTTAACTGTGATCTTCTTCTTCATGAATCCATCTCAACGCTGAGCACCTGCGCTCCGGTTTTCTACGGAAACGATTCCTGTTGTCCCATTGATTGGCGCTGCCGTTAGTAACCCCAATACAAATATTTTAATCGTAACACAAATATTTTTAAATGTGAAACGCTATATGTTTTCGTATATTTGTTCCAGCTACAAAGAGAGACCGAATCATTCGTAAGAAGAAATCCAAACGCACTGATCAGGGTAAGCTATATAGAAATTAAGCTACCTTTAACCCGATCGATTTATTACACTAATTTTTAAGTCCATTGTTATACATACTTATAGATAACTGTTGCGAAAAGAGCAAATTATAATTATCTGTCCGATTCGTACTCTCATCTTTTCAAAGGTAGCTTTTTGTAAACATTGAAATGCTCTGAATAGAAAGAAGTTTGGCTCAGAAGATAAAAATGAAAAGCTACAAATCCTAAAATATATCTCCTTCTGTTATTAGCAATCTATTTTTTTTATAATTTAGAAATATTTACCGACAGTTACTAGTGTGCCGTGAGTAGTATAATAACAAAACAAATGAAGTTATCACGCGTATGGAAAAGAAAGAAAACGAGTTCACTCTGACGTGTGGCAAGTATGAGTAAAATTTAACGATGCGGCTACTTTTGAATCAGAATTTCAGAACGCGTGTATCTGCCATCGTCATATTAGAATGACAACAATAAAGCGAATGACACCCTAATTATATTATTATTATTAAAGGTGTATTTGTCTTTTCAATACGTCGAAATATACGATTCGTTGCTGTTACAATTATTTATGATTATTTAGAGACGCTGTCATATTTTGTCCACTGAAACAGAAATTTGTTTGTCACGATAGTGTATTCCAAGCAACTTTTGCTGCTCAACGTCGACGCATTGCATTGCCTTCCTTGCGTCTAGCTGTTTTTACCCATGCGAAAATTCAAAGAGTTGCCTGCAAACACGCAATTCATCAGCACAAATATGGCAGGCATGTTTGTCGTCCTAAATACACAATTGCGGCACTCAATAATGGCATACTTGACCTTTATTGTTTCGCGCCATGTTGCACAATCATAACACGTTTCAGTTTGCAAGCAGGACGGTGAAACCCGTGGGCTGAGCGTCGGATCATTTGATGCCTTAATTTGTAACCACTGCGCCATCTATTCAATATTCAGCATGGACATTCATGGAGTAGAATTCAAGTCACATATTCTTGCTCTTGTCTTAACGTTCTTGAAGAATGTGGTTTCATGCTTTTGAAGATGGTAGACTTGTCACATCTTATACAGTATGTCTCCAGTATGTCTAGAGGGCGTGTACTGTAACACTTACCCGCTCCCTTGGATCAACCTTTTGCATGCCAAGAGCCAATTTTTTGACAGACAAGCTCAGATACGACTCGAGCACATTTATAGCGTTATATGTTCATGGTTACGGATTGGTAAATAAATATGATGATAGAATCTGCTTCGCTTAGGAGACGAAAAGCTAAATTAATTAATTTACACCAGTTTAAAGAAAGAGCTATATACAAAACTCATGAATGATGTTCCTGTACGAGATGGTCACAGCTTCTTGTTGCTCTTTTGGTGAAGATAACTCAGTTGTTGACACTGAGAGCGAGATCGGCTTGGAACTTAGAATTGTTTGTTCACTCTGTTTGGCAGAAGAACTGTCAAGAAATTATTCTATTAATGAACAACATTCATTGCATTTATAATACATGTCTAACTGTACAAATCTTTCTAACAATGTAAATGGATTTCTCGCTCGAAATATAAACAGGCTCAAGTAAGCAATGCGCCACTTTTAATCGTCCAAAGCGCCACGTTTGGTACATGAGCCACGGTTTGGCCACCTCTGGTTTAGCCGAATGCCAGCCCGGGCACCACTACATATGCATATTCATTACGAAATTGTAGTTCAGCCGCTGATACTGGGGAAAAGAGGATGAAACAAAATTTCGCGTACAATTGTAGAAATTTATACTTTTTACGGATGTTAATTACTCTCCAGATCTAATACTGGACGAGTAAATCAGTCCAAGCACCTATAAGAATGGGGATTGCGAATATTTTTCACCCTCTTAGGATACGTGGAGGGGGGGTATTATTCACTCCCTTACGATGCCAGGAATGTTATTGATTCTCATGACCCTACAACTGCTAAGGCTCGCCCGTGTCAGTCACCACGTGGTGCAAGGGTTATCTGCCGCCGCCTGCAGCAGCAGTAGTGACATCTAACTGGAGGACCTGCCCCTCTTCTTTACGTTCCTTTTTTGTGCGATTTTTATCCGTCGCATAAAGGCGTCGTTAGCAGCGAAAGGGTTAATATACTGGGAGTATTTTTGACTCCACTAGAACACCGGGAATATAAATAAAAATACTTATAAAATAAATAACTTGTTACTTAAAACTTACGCGTATTAATTGTTTATAATTAAATGTTTGGTATATTATTATGGGTAAGTAATTTTTTACTCAACTGGTTATGGTACCAGTGGAGTGGAATTGATTCAAAGAGCTAGTTGCGCGCGCATCGCGCACAGGACCGGAACAGAGTGAGTCAAAAGAGATATTACTATTTTCTTCCGAATAAGAGCTCAAACACTCCACGGAGGAGCACATTGTCAGTCTCTAGTTTTAGGTTACTTGCAGTAGAAGGTCAATGCCATTTAAACTAAAAAATATCGTGTTATATTACAACAACAATGCGAAAAATTGCCTTCAACGCACCATGGTTAGTTTCCAATTCCACATTACACGATCTCAATATCCCATTCATCGCTGAGAAAATCAAAAAACTAACGACACCTTACTTTGAACGACACCAAAATAGGGTAATAACCGAAATAACCTACCCTCCTGAAACACAGAGAAGGCTTAGAAGATCGTGGTCTACAGATTTGATTCAGGAGAAGCAAGGCAGAAACTAGTCAAACAAAATATACCATTGAACATCTAGGGAATCATCATTGGACGATTACCCTACTCACGTTTTAAATTGTATACAATTCACTTATTGCAATGTATTGTGACCACTGCAGATTGTAAATTAACAATTTAAATAAACAAAAAAGTTATGTATTGTAATGAATAAATATTTGAATATGTAATGAATATATAATATTCAAATAGGAATGCTAACTTAAGGGCAGGCAATTTACATCAATGTTAATAAAAAAGTACTCAAAATCAAGAGATTAACAAAAATATTTAACCTATTTAAAATGGGCGTCCTAGCATGATTGATAAGTATTAAGCATGAAAATAATCATTTCGGTGGTATAGTGCAATATTTTTTGCTTGAGTGACAACCAATAGTAGAGCTATTGAGAGGGAGATGCTTTGCATATTGTAACGCTCTCACTCTCGCACGACCAAAATCGTGCCCTGCTATGAACCTCGATGGTTTTGCGAAAGCGTCCGCAAATTTGCCACGACGATCCTTTCATCCACAAACCTACATTATTTTATTTCCAATTTTGTCAGTTTTACTCCACGCTGACTCCGTCAACATTTGTTTAGATAGGACTTGCCTTCTCTCTCTGTGGACAAAAGCTGTCACTCAATATAAATTAAATTATCCCTCCGGCTGACAGTGATCCGCACTTCTGGTAATACACTAAGAAGCATTCAAGTTCAAATACATTTCAAAATGCACACAAAAATGGAATACCAATGTTCCAGAGCGTTGCACATTTGGATCTCTTCGCCTCAACAAAGGAGATTCGTTGTCGATGTCTGAGAGATGCGTCAAGTGTATCTGTCAGACGCCGCCATTCGTCACATGCATCCAGACTCCGCACTCCGAGTGTACGACATGAGGAAGCCAGTCTGTAAGTATTAAGAAATTAGCCTTGTTCACCTTCGTTAGTAATCCAACATGATCTCTACTTTCATTACCAGTCTAGCTTCTTTCATCGGAATTCTAGTTTATTTTTTTAATTTTTTTGGATAACAGGCTACATGAGGGTGATCCTGAAACAGGCAACTCCCCTTTAATAGCATAGGAAGGGAATTGAAAAGGGGGGATGCGGAAGGTAGAGCAAAGTAGCCAAGGGTTAACTAGGGCCCCCGGGCTATGGTTTAAGGATCCTACCCAGTGTTTCACCTAAAGAGATGTAGGGAAAACCCTAGAAAACCTGCATCAGGTGGTATTAGAAAATTTATATATACTTAAAAACGCCTGTGAAATAATTTGTTACGTTTGCCATAACTGTATGTGGTACAATCTGAAGTAAAATGAAGGTGTTTAAACACGTAAATTTTTTTTAATCAGAAGCAAAATTTCTCTTGTTTACTGTTATGGGATAATTTAATCCAAACGGCGTATTCTTACACGATTTCTCAAATTTAACACATTTTATTCGGCATCTTCATTGTTCGTTGAAACTCTTTTGTATATTGTTAGAATCTTAAATTATTCTTATATTACCTGGTTTCAATAAAGTTGTGGTAATGGTAAGAATAATCCTGAATTATATATAATAGTTATTAATGTTTATATATCGAATGTTTGAAATGATATATAGCTTACAGTGTCATTATATTCCCACAGGTTGCTCCAGAAGGCTTGTGGGAAATGCACTCATCAACCGAGTACCACATTTGAGCATTTAATTTTCAGCACTCAAATAGCTACATTGCACCAAAAATAAATAATTTTAATAAAATATTCTGATAGTTGCATATCATGTTTAATTTTCTTCTCCTCTTATGATTATAAAAATAAATTATGTTATAAATAATGCGACGCCTGGGCTAGCAGGACTATCGAATACAATGTAATAGTCTGAGTGAAGGATGTTGTTTCGGACATTGTGCATTTGAAATAATAAATAGGAATCTATTCTGAAAAAATTGAATTATTTTGATCTGAGTCGGTGGCTTAGATAGGCATTATCATTGTCATGTAGAGTAGTCTTTTTAATCTTATCAGAATGATTCAAGTTCCTGTTGTGATAAATTTTAATTGATTTGTCAGCCTAGAGCACACTTTAGCAGCACACAAATTTAGTTTCCCAAAGTACATTCAACAGAACAGCAAACTCATGGGACTGTTACAAAAATTATGGAATCACTGGACAACAAGGAATTCTGCACCGCAGCCTTTCTAGATATGAAGTATGGCTTTTAGGTTTACTATACTATTTAATTAAATGAGTCTTCCCAAGACAGGTTTATATTCTACTCAAATTTTTAGAGACAGAAACGTCCAAGTATAAACAATTCGTTCTGGAACAATCAGAATATATCTGCTGAAGTTCCACGAGGAAGAGCACTTGTACCTAATGTTCACCTCCGACGCTCCAATCACGGTCAACACGGAGATCGCCACACTCGCCGACAAGACAGCTGAATTATCTATAAGCAATGCATCTCTAGATGTATCTGAAAATTTTCAGAATCACACGGACCGAAAACCACCTAAGTCACATTTACCAACTATAGAATCGTGTGTCCACAAGACTGAATCAACAACAAGTTACGTCAGAAAAATCAGAAGCCAAATACCTTGATCAGAGACTCACCTGATAGACTCAAGACCAAACGAAACATCTAGACTTTTAAGTCAAAGAATTAAACTAACTAATTGGAAAGCGATTACAGTTGCTCCTAGAAAATAAACGTCTCCTGTATAAAGCCATTTTGAAGCCAATTTGGACTCAGGGCGTGGAACTATGGAGTTCCTTAAAATCATGCAGTGTTTCCAGTCGAAAACAAAACGTTCCTTGCTACATAAACAATTAGGTGACTTTGGTTCTCTGAGCGGATAGAGAGTAACTGCCTTGAATAGCGGATTTGTTTTGATTTATTGTACTTGACTTTTAATTTTAATATATTTAATTGATCTGAATTATACCTTTTCTTTGTCTTCCTTTTGTATATTTTCTCTTTCTCTGCCTTTTCTTTTCTTCGTCGATTGCCTGTAACTACAAGATGTTGAAATCTGTTGTTTGCCATCGTCTCCCGGAAATAATTCGTCTATTTCCATGATTAAAGTAATAATTAGTTACATGTCCATAGATACGAAACTTTGAGCATTTTGTTTCAAATTTCTTCGGACTGTGTTGTATTTCTCCTTGAACTAGGATATTGTGGTTTTAGTCCCATTACAACATTGTATATCTGCATACTGACTAGGTCCCAATACTTTCAATTTCTATTGTCAGTAACTTTAATAGAAAGTGGAGTTTTATCATCATCTAATAATTCACTGCTCTTCAAATGCCATGAATGTCATTCTGATTTTTTTATTCTGTTTTCTAAAATTAGACACAGAGTCAATATTGCTTCTCTTACCCCTACATTCTTCCTAAAGCCAAACTGATCTTCTCCTGACTCGCGTTGTATTTGTCGTTTCATCCTCCTATATACAACTTTCGTTGATATTTTGAATAGATGAGATACTACACTAATTGTCCTGTGCTGTTCGCATCTATCAGCCCCAGTCTTCTTCGGCCAATGACACTCAGTGTTGTTTTAAAGCGTCTCGGTACTAAATTATAAATTAAGTAAATACTCATAGGGAAAACTCAAACTTGTCACTGGAAAACAAATTCCTAGTTTATAAAATAACTATAAAACCTATAAGAACGTATGGCATACAACTTTGGGGTACTGCAAGTACATCTAACAATGAAATACTGAAAAGGTTTCAATCAAACACTGACAAAATGATCAATGTAATCCCGTCATCCAAAGGGGCTCTATCAAAGAAGTAGTATGCTGCTCAACCGTTAAGTACCTCAAGAAAGCTGAGAAACATCAAAGTCCTCTAGCCATCAGTCTACTAGACAACAGCAATAGTATATATATAGTTTGAGAATATTGAACCAACTAGCTCCACCCTACAGTCACGCCAAACAATCCTAGCTAATGCGTTCTTTAGGTGATTCTAAAAAACTATCTTACGGTAAATTGGCAAAAGTCAATTATCAATACATGTCAGATCAATGTCACGCTAATTACTTAATATTCTAACAAGAACAGCTTGCAATGTTGTAATTTTAAAAAATATTCTGCAAATAACTTTTAAGCCGCGAAGTGCAGGAAACGCTCGCGGGTTTTAGTTTCAGAAATGATGGGAGAGCGTGAACAGGTGGAAACGTCTTTAGAGTGCAACCATGAGGGTCCCGTCAAACCAACCACCCTCACCTATGTGCTAGGGGCTTGAACCAAAGGAGGAGGAATGTGGAAAATAGAACGATGTAGCCAAGGGTTGACTACGGTCCCCAGGCTGCAGTTTTAAGGATCGTACCCCGGTGATAAACCAAAAAGTGATGAAGGTACAACCCTGCACCAGGTAAGTCGAGCATTTGGTACTACTCCCACGCCCTTCCGATAACGAGAGACAGCGTTTGTAATGTGTATGTGTAATTTAAATAAACATTAGTTTCATAATATTGTTTGCTTAACACTTACATTTACTTTACCAAAGTGTCGTAAATTGTCACCATGAACCATTTAGTAGAATTGTATAACTCTAATTTTAATTATGCTAAAAATGCTCATTTTTGTTACAACTTGATACATGCACACAGCCACACACACAAATATATATATATCATATTAAGTTATTACTTTTAAAAAGTTTCCTTGGCTTTATTTCCAGTGGAAATCAATGGAAAATGATTATAATATAAATACGGCGAGACAGACGGGTTTGAACGGTGGCAGCATGATGATTGAATGCGACAAATGACAAGCGAAATAACTCAATGGCTTGTCGTGGTGCGTAGTACAATAATATCAAGAATTTCTTTTCTACGACAAAGTAGATTTGAAGATTTAACAATATTTTAATTTCATTAGTGACTATGAGAACATAACGTCACGCAAACTAGAGAAACTTTTTAGTGAGAGAATGTATGCTACATTTGAAATGTCAAAAAACATTTCGTCTTTTACTAACGGAGTTCATAATACATTTTAATGTATATTTGGTAGCATATAAATATATTCTCAATAATGTGGTGTGATAATATCAAGTTTTCAATGAATTTGTGCCGCTTATGTGCAAATTACAGTGAAGTTGCAGTTCCCATATTTGGGAAAGGGGCTGAAAAAGATAGAATTGACTTGAAGATCAAGAGATGTTGCCTTCCGATAGTGGTATGCGTTCAATTTTAAAATAAGAAGTAATAATAATATGTAAAGTGTAATCTAATTCGATTTTTGTAAATTTTATTCTACTCATTATTATAATTATTGGTTTATGATTCTATAGTAGTAGAAAGAAGTGATTATTATGATATTGACATCGATCTATTCCACGAACTTACAAAACATAAATTATTTGACTTATAATAATACCATATTCGGAAGATACTGAAGAGAACCATAGCTTCAATTATGTGGGATCAGCCAGGGTGTACATTTGTTCCATTAATACAATGCGCTAACTATTGACAATCAATTGATTATAACATAAATATAAGAATAGTTCATGCTGACTATCTACACTAACTTAATTGTACACCTCAGATTCTTCTATAAATTCTTTTATTGAGTAGGAGTGGATATGGAGAAATGAAAGATAACTCTGCTCTTTGCTTATTGGACAACTATTTAATTATTTGTGGTAGTCTGTTAAAGTTGAAGATCCCGTAATAAAGTACATATTTCTGTGCAAATGACATTTTACATTTGTTGTATAGGTTTTTAGGAGTTATATCCTAACATATCTGCCCCTAACTCGTGATTTGTGCACAACTAGAGATGCCGCAGTCTGTTAACGTGTATACAATGAAGGGAAAATCCTGATGTATACATTTGGGGATCATATTCCCCTTTAGGAAGTTCATGAGGTGACCTGACATACTGCTTGGCCAACAGGTTTTTCAGCAATAAAAATCTTGTCTATACCTGCTAAGTTACCCCAGAATTTAATCCCATATGTCAAAAAAGAATGAAAATATGCAAAGTAAACTATTTTTCTTGATTTTAAATCATTGATGGTGGACATAATTCTTGCAACATATGTGACTGAGCTGTTTCATAAGTAATTAATCAGTCCAATTTGAGTTATTAATTACTATTTGGTTTTATTTGCACTTAGAATAAATTTTTCTAACAACCAGTTATTTTTTTTGAAAATAGGATTCATTCCATATACAATTTTTAGTATGCCTGTATTTTTATCTTTTCCTATAGGTACGAGAAGAAGATTACAAACCAAAGCAAATTTGCTTTGCTTGTGCTTCAAAACTAGAAGTTTGTATTGAGTTAATGGAACTATCACTAGTTTCTGATTCTAAATTTGAGTCTCTTATACAGGAGAGACAATCAAATGAAAAATGTATAGAACCTATAGTTTCAGAAGTAAATCAGGTAATTCTCTTATTTTAAGCTTATCTGTATTCTTTTATGCTTTCTAACTTAAGTAACTACGATTATAGTTTTCACATATAAATATTGTTAGTGCATTGATATTCATATTTCTTTTTTTTGTATTATTTTATAATTAAATTTGCTATGCCTATACTATGATTTGGAATTACACACACCCACACACACACACACTATATATATATATATATATATATATATATATATATATATATATAATTCATTTATAAGGAAAGAAAAGAGAGAGAGAGAAAGTAGGTGACTTACCTGAGGTTGGAGTTCTTGAATTTTCGGAGGCAGCACCACCCCCTTCATCAGAAAGTTAGGAAGACATTTCCAGTGATTGGCTATATAAATATGAGTCAGGAAATGACATTGTCATGTTAATTAAAACAATTAATAAGGTAAGGAAAGGAAAGAGAGAGTAGGTGACTTACCTACTTTCTATCTCTTTCCTTTCCTTATTAATTGTTTATATATAATTGATAAGAACAGGAAGGAGAGAAAGAAAGCGGGTGGCTTACTTGAAGTTGAAGATGGCAGTCACCATGGTAGATTATTAAAATTTTCGGATGCAACCACTTCTTTTATCAGGAGAGAAGGAAGTGCATTCCGAGTGACTACAAATTGGCTGCTAGCCACCAACTTCAACTTTCACTGGTGTTGTGTGAACTATTGTTCATGAACTACCCTGTTTGTGTAATTATGCCAGTTTGTCAACTAGCATAAGTTACCTCTCACATTTGTCATTACCTGCTTGCAAAAACATTGTGTGGTATTTATGTAATCACTAATTTACTGTTTGTATTTTGGCTACTATTTTTTTTTAATTTTTACATTTTAAACACAAATGTTTATATTTTAAGAAATACTGTATAGCCTTTCTTTCCTGTCCTTACTAAATTTGGTAATTATATTGACAAGGTCATATCATTACTTCTATGTATTAATATACACTGTTAACCCATTCATTATAAGCACCTGCTTAATAGCATTAGTGCCATCTTTGGGACACAATACAATAGTAGTGATTTGGCGTAGAGTGGCCCCAACATGCCCTTGGTAAGTATTCGGACATATTTGGTATTTGATGCATATACATGGTTCACGCTATTCCCTCTGTGTTATGGGTTGGTGGTTTGGTAGCTGTGCTCCATTGGGTTGAAATCTGGTGAATTTTGTAACCATGCCATCAATTTTTTCTTTATTTTGCTCTGACTTTGTGGCATGGACATATCTTATGATTATTTATAAGGTGTACATCAAACTTCAACTCACTCACTCTTGGTTTTAATGTTTTTATCTAATATCCATAGACTCTCTCAAAAATAACAGTTAAACCCAAAAGATGATTGTTCCAAAGTGATGGGGCATATCAATCTACCTTTTGTCACATATACCAGCAGAATTCACTTTTTTTAGTACCTAGATTGATTTATTATTTGTCTCTGCACTGTTTATATACAGTACTCTCATTCCCATAACAATTTCCTACTGTGTCACCAAGTGAGAGTCTTTCAATGGGCAGTGAATATAATGTGTATATTATACAGGGTATATCGTCCCACCCATCAGTACTGGATTCAGAGAAGTATGTTGGGTGAGGGGGAACAGTTTTGGAAAATTTGTATGTGATAGGTATAATAATTACTTCATGTAATACAACTCTAATCCACTTATGTTATTTTATGTATGTTACTTTGTATTACATATGTTGAATATATAAAAATGGTTTTTAAATAAATTTTTATTTAACAATAATTTGTATTATATAATTAGAATTAACATCATGTACAGAATTTAAACAACACATATTTCTATTGTTCAGTGTGAGAGATTTGGTATTGGTACGATTTACAAATTTAATGGATTATGACAATCAATTTCTGTATCTTTAATGAAGTAAATATATGCTGCATATAAATTGATTTAAATGCTTACCTTAATACATCAATTTTATTTTAATAATATCAATTATCCCACAAAATGCCTTAGTTGAATAAAAAATTACATTGCTTTCCTTGGAGAGGGGTTGGGAATATTCATGTTTCTTTTCCCCTTAATAAATTTTGTCTCTAGATTTCTAGAAAGAAAAAATACTGATATTAGTGGAAGCAATTGGTCCAAATGGGAGGGGGAATTGTTCTACTCACATGTTTCTGTCTTTAATTGCTATCAATTTATCCTATGTAAGTATATACAAGCAAAGTTAAATTGACAAAGTCAAAATAATTGAGTTGGTTAGGGAAGAGAATTAATTAATTGTGGTCTATGCTTTCTTTAGAGCACATTCCTTTCTGTCTTACTTATATCTTTTCTCTCCATCCTATTCTCCAATGTGTGCCTTTGTCATGACTTAAAAATATATTATCTATATAAATAAAAGCCAATATATGCTGTGCGCTCTAGACTTTCTATACTGCAGCTTACCCTTATGTTAATTAGTTCATAAATAGCAATAACATTGATAAGTCCCAACACAGGGCTTACATTCAAGGTTTGCCTTTGTGCATTCAAACAGAATTAAAATACTAATAGTTTCTCTCTTTGAGTTTCATTGCTTGCATATAGTTTACGACATAATTTCACTTCATATCCATAATATAATATATGCCAACAAATAGATACCAGAATAATAACAAGTTGACCAAAATATTATTGTTGATTCCAATACTGTGACATGCTATTGTAATAAATATCTAGGCAATGCTGGACACCAAGCTAGTCTTTATATACATAAACACATACTACTGTATATTATGTTGTAACATTCTTATTAGCTTTGATTTTGTGAAACCCAACTGTTTTAGGTATTTTATTGCACTTGTATGCTTTTACCATTACATTATTTATATTGGAGCAATCTAAGAAACATTACAACCAATTTAAAAAATTAAAAATTCACCAATTTGTTAACAGCTTATAATTAGAATTGCTTATCATTTTTGTATAATTATTTTAAAGGTTGAAGAAAATGTTGGGAAGAGCAGTACAAACCTGGTCACCCTTTTGGATTCTCAACAACAACGTGGCAGTCACACATGGGCTGATGATGGCTCTAAGCATGGGAATACATTGACTGTACAACAAGATGGCAGTGTAATAGTTGTTAGCAAAATGGACTCTGAAGCTCAGAGAGAACCATGCCAAGATATTTTATTGATGGTGGAACTAAAATATAAAGATGGTCCTGAAGATGATCAATCAATCAGAACTCATACTGTTGCTTACAATGCACAATATACAGTTGACTCTAATAAAACCTCAAGTCTTCCTAGCACTGAAGAATTGTCAGCAGAAAAGGGTGTTACACCTGTCACATATAATGTAGACACTCAGCAAATGACAGACACTAAGACATATACACTCTCTTATTCTGCTGATGGTCACCCAATAGCTCTTTCAAAAACTCATGCCTTTACATATTCAGATGAAAATGGGCAAAATAGTTTGTCTAAGACTCATATGCTAACATACTCGGGAGCTTCTGATGTAGCAAGTAAACCAGCCACTATTGTTTATGAAACCCAACCATTACCACTTACTAAAGCACATGTATTAGAATACAGTAATGGTAGCCAACCTGAAACATTGGTTAAAGCAACTGATCTCCAATTTTCTCATGAAGAACATTCTTCACACAAAGTAACTGAACAAATTGCATTTAGTTCTAATATAATAACGACTTCAGTATCAAAACAGGATTTAGTTATCCATTCTTCCAAAACATTCACCGAAGAGTCAGATCATACTCCTATTAATCACCGTGCAACTGGTTCCTCTGAAAAGTAAGTTGTATTATTTATAAGTTAGAATTATTCAATAAAATAATAATTTACTCTATAATTATTTACTTATGAGAAAAACTACTGTATAATTCAGGCTTTTAAATTACAAGTTTTGGGATAAGTTTATTCTTTTCCTTAGTTAATAATCAGTATTATTTTAATTCTTTCAATTTTCAAAACCTTGGGGTAAGAATATTCACATTTACTACTTTTTCAGGTGTGCAGGAGCAGGTGAAGAATCGGAAGTTAAACAATCCAATAAACCATTTTCTTGCTCCATATGTGGAAAGTCATTTATGCGAAGAACTAATTTGAATGTGCACATGGCAGTGCATACAGAAGAAAGGCCTTACGAGTGTGACCAATGTGACAAAAAGTTTGTACTTCGGTGGGATCTTACATTGCACAAACGAATCCATGATGGATTGTTTTCTTGTGAGTTTTGTAACAAGGCTTTCACAGTAAAAGGCAAACTTGAAAGGCACAGACGCACTCATACTGGTGAAAGACCATTTGTCTGCCCGACTTGTGGTAAAGCCTTTGGTGACAAACGTAACTTAGAATCGCATATTACAACACATTCTGATGAACGACCATTCTCTTGCACAACATGCGGTCGTAAGTTTCGTATGCGTTCCCATCTTACAGATCATCATAGAGTCCATTCACAGGATACACCTTATACTTGTGATACATGTGGTAAATCCTTCAAGTGGAAAACAAATTTAAATATACACTTGAAAGTTCACACTGGTGAGCGCTTCCCATGTGATGAATGTGGACGTGAATTTGGACGACAAGCAGATTTGACCAAACATCAAAGATCCCATACTGGTGAACGTCCACATATATGTGGAATTTGCCGTAAGAGCTATGGGGATCGTGCAACTCTTCAGAAACATGTAAAATCTCATAGTGACTATAAGCCATATATTTGTGAAGTGTGTGGCAAAGGCTTTCACTTTCATTGGTATCTAAATACCCATAAAAAGATTCATTTAGAGAAAAATTATTCTTGTGATTCCCATGGAAAGATATTTAATAAGAAAAATAATTTGTCTACCCACACGAAGTCCCATACTACGGAACAGCAAATTTGATTTTTATAATACTAGGCATGTGAGACTGATTTTCAATGTAACTACCTTTTTTTATTAATAGAATTTATTTATTATTGAAAGCTTTTTACCAAAGATATAAAAAATAATAATCAATTTTAGAAATTAAGAATTGGATTTTTGTATGTATTGTTTCATAAATATTTTCAATTTCATTTAGTTTCTTCAATAACATTCATTTTCCCTTAAAAACCTGTGTGCAACAATAGAATATATAAAAAATTGCCTATATATGGCCAACATTTATTTTTATAAATGATAACTAAATTAATAGGATGATTATTTTGCAAAGTCTGTAACAAATAAATTCAGTCTTCCGCTTATGAATTCTTACCGTAATCCTGCCCTCGGCAGTTTCGTAAATTTGATTCCCACTTTTCCAATATGATTCCAAGGTTTGCTGATAATCCATTTCCTGGTGAGGCTTCAACGGTTCCAAACAAATAAATTTTTATACATTTTCAGGCACCTCGATGATGGATAAAAATGCATTAGGGTAAACAATGTTAAAAAATGTGCTCCCTGAATGGCTTTTACTGACAACAACGCCTTTACGTTAGTATTGTAGGCCGATGAAATTTAACAATGCAATGTAAAATAATGAAAATAAACATAAAATAAAGTTACCAATATAACAGGCTATCGTAAATGATGATCAAATTCGTCGCGTCATTTTTAACATTCAGTGCAGTAGGATTACGAAGTGTATCAGTTCGCTCATTAATTTAGAAAATAATTTATTTCTTTACATTTGATGTTCTTTTATTCGCGTATTTAGAGCTCTTTATTGGCTCAATATAAAGTTAATTACCGTCTAAACAATTTAATAAATCGTAGAATGTTTGTCCCCAAAATTAATTGTTTCTTTAATATTTTTCAATAAATCTATATTTATCGATTTAGAAAAAAAAGGCAATTATCAAACAAGTCATTGCATGTCACCAATGCAAGGTTACGCTATAATCTGCCTTTTTCTGTAAGCAACCTTAAATTGTTGTATTTATTTAATCTATTACAGGGAAATTTCCCGGTGGCAGATACGTTGAGTTACAATGTATTTACAAGATGTGATAGTACCATAAATAACTAGTTATGCACATAATTAAATAACCTAGACTTGTAGACACTTTTTAGTTATAAAATCTGTTTAAAAATATTTATGGAAGATTAACTTTATTAAAATTGTTCAATAATAATTGTAAATTATTATTTACAATTATTATTACGGTTATGTTAGAAGTTCAAAATGATTTTTAATTCGATAGTGAAAACTTCGTTTATTTTCTACTATAACCAGGGTTAGGTTTATTAGAGGATATATCGGCATATTTCTCAAATTTACACATAATACAACACTATAAATAATTAATTTTTCTTGGTGAGATTTTGTTGCTTGATTTACAAGCGTTTAGGAATATATTTCATAATTGGTATATAGTTACACACTCTGTACAAATTATATTTTATTACTCGTAATGTTGTGTTTGGCAATTCCGGCTACGGATGTGGGGCTGAATAGTTTAAATCTTTCGTTATTTACGGGAGGTTGTGAAGCCTTCAACTTCTTTTCTTGTTGCCAGGAACACACAAATTCGGTTGTGGGATATTTTCGATACGAGTCTAATGATAGTTGAAGGTATATACTTGGTTCATTATTTAAGAGTCTCAGCTATGTGGACTCCGTCGGCCGCTTTCACTGTAATAAAGGCCTGCTCCTTACCTGGGAATATTGTTTTGACGACGTTGGCGTACGACTGGTTCATTGGGTTGGATGCTGCCATTTGTAGATTGATATTGGTTTAGGGAACACTATCACTATTTCACATTTTCGAAGCACAACACTTGTTTGTATCAATCAGTTCGGTGGACCTTCGGGCTGGGTCGCGTATTCAAACAATAACCCTACGTTCGATGCTTACTTGAGACTATGTTGAGAATCAATAAGGTTCTTTTCTAATATTCGTATAATTACGACTCGCGTTGCTAAAGCAAAGCTAATATTTGTATTCGATCCGTGTTGTTTGCATCTTCATCACTGACGGAGTGCAGGTATAGCAGTACCAATTTAAATCTTTTCAGAGAAAAGGGTTCGTGAAAAATAGGTCAAATATAAGTTCACTTCAGGCTTGCTAATGATATCCATTGCCAAAATGAAGGCAATAAAAGGTCTTATTGCCGACCTCCTGTTGCTGCCTCGCATCACAGAGGTCCCGGGTTCGAATGGGAATGGATGTTTTTATACTGAGAAAACTACAGATCTTGAGCTCCCCCTACTGCAGACCCTAATAACCATAGTAGTGGTCGTTATAATTACAGGAAATACTGGACAGGACCAGCACCTGAGGCTTTACAGCGCATATATGGCGTACAGAGCCCCGAAGGTTTCCTCGCCGCAGGTGCTCATGCATCTGTTGAAATCCGGCCGGGTGGAGTTAACCAGGGATTGCACCAAGGCACTTCTCCACCCGACCGGCTCGCGATTTGCGGATTATGTTGCTCAAGTTGCGTACGGCTCCCACACCCGAGTTTTTGACCTATTGGAAATGCACTCCTCCCGCCCGCAACGGCGAGTGTCCAAGGGCTAGTGGCTGTGGTTGATGCGACTTATAATAAAAAGATACACAGTTTCCTGACATTTAAAATTTACAGTAAATAAAAAGACGGCCAAAAAGTCAGCATTTAATATATCACTATTTTTTTCAGAAAAGCGACGTTTCATCTCCATTTTGAGACTTTTTCAAAATTCAGAAATAGAATTTAATAACAGTTATCCTGCCTGTTTTATTCTTACCGGTGTAAGAATGAAACTGGTAAATGATATACATTTAAATTGATGTATATATGCCCCGTATGGAGTAAATGTAAAACCAAAATTGTATATGCTTACAATATAATTTGTTACAAATGAATATGGGCCCATGTCTGAAAGCTTACAATATAATTTTTTACAGATGAATATGGACCTATATAATATGTAATGAAGAAGAAATAAAATATTTGTTTCTTTCGAGGTTTATGTAGGTTGAATGCCAAACTTTGACTAATAGTCTTGTTTCATTGTTAATTTATCATTGAAATTTTAATACTATAATAATATATTCGCCAGAAAAGGACATCACAGTTAATAATGGACGTGGCTTGTTCGGGACGGGGAGGAGCCAGGTCATGACGTTTATGTTTGGGTACTGGTGTTCCCCTTTAGCCAAAATAATTTATTTTTCCTTTTTAGAACGGTGATTATTAGCTAGTTATGGCAGTAAATATTCACTGTTTGCTCTTCATGAAGATTAATATAAATACAACTACGGAAATTGACGAAATATTTTTGTATATTAAGTGAATTAAAAGAACATGTATTGAGTTAAGTTCAAAAACAATCTTGTCAGTAGTAATTATTTCTACCTCGTAGAGTGTAGGTAAAATTACATATATTACCGCAGTTTCTGCGGAATATGAATTCTTACACTTGCCCCTGTTATTTTTGCACCATACATACCGTACCAATTTTCTTTATCTTTCCCCATGTGAGTGAAGTAGATAAACCTTACATGCGGGCCATAATTTAAGAACGTATGTTCCACCTTTTTCCATTCACCGTCATTCCACCTTTGAATTTCATCCTCATAGTGGAAACTTGTGATAATATCAAAATCTTCCGTACAAAGTGACACAATAAGTCGATATATACATCCAGCATCCGTCCTGGAACCGTGCCACTCAATAACTTCAATTGGAGGTTGAAAGGCGTCCAAGATGTCGGAGTACATCCCTTCCGTTTCGAGATTTATGCATTGAGACTTAGAGCACAAGAGGTATGACGTCACGAAGCAGCTGTCGTGAAGGCAATCGTCAGTCAGCGGGAGATCTTTACATGCAATCGGCGGGTTCTCGATGCTCCAGCAAAAGTGATTACTTGAATCGTTCACCATGCACGAGCTAGTTTCAGTCCAATAGTTGAGATACTCTTGACCACAGTTGTTTTTTAGCAAATTTCTCTCAAATGGCTGCTTCAGCCACATCTTATACCCAAGCGCCCAGCTCCATCTGTTGTTTTCAAGATTTAATATGAGATGAAACACTTGTGGAGTCAATTTCATCCTCCATAGATCTGACTCAATTATTACTCTCCAATGATGACAAACTAACCTACAGTTTAATATAGACGAAGAGTCCAAGAAACAAAATATATTCACTAAAATTTCATCTGGTATCGAAATGGTTCTCCCATCTTTCAAATGAATTTCCATTTGGCTACCTGATATCCATGAACAGATTTTATCCCGTATTTATATCAATTTTTTTCAAAAACTTTAGTTCGAACAGGAGCTCAAATACACATCAGTTCGAACAATAATAAAATAAGATCTATTACATACAATTACTACGATAATTCGAATCTGTTAATTTAGTGTCATTGTATGGCTGATTTTCAATTCAACTTCAGTGTATGTAGGCAGACAACACAAACTATATCTTTGACGTGCAATTCATGTAACCTGATAATTTTTATTCCCTACAACTAACGATCTTGTTTAACTAAATACTCTTTATTTGTTGAATTGTTCCATTATTTACTATTATAAACAAACAAAACGAGCAAGAAAAGAATAATTTCCTTTCTGAACATTTTACGTACACAAGTATTTCGCTGAATTAAAAATAAACCTTCAAAGAACTTATCTAAGAAGTATTTTTAACATCTGCTTTTAAGACATAATTAATGACCATTAAAAGACTTTTATAATGTTTTATTTATTTAATAGCACAACTTTTGTGTACCCGTTTGCACCGTCTTCAGTCTGTTGAATAAATAAAAAATGTTTGATAATGATCGTTAATTATATTTAAAAGTGTTATAGGGCTATAGCGTTAACCGTAATTATATATATGTAACAGAACTCCCTTGCTGTGACGAAACAGGAAGATTTCGTGGCAAATTACGATTCGCTGTCTTGCGTTGCAGCTAACCTCTCGATTTATTCATGAATTTTTATTTATCGCGCGTCACGTAATTTTGTTTAATAAAAAATACCAAAAAGTAATCAAACAATATACAAGATACACTTACTAAATTAATATTAACTGGACATATAATTAAAATCTAATTTTTAACAGCATGAAACTTTATAGTTGAAGACATTACCAATAATTTTGCAACCTCAATAAAAGCCTGTGTTCTACTTTTCACTTCACTACCAAACAAAACGTATGTGTACCCTAATACACAACACCTTCACATTTTATCATTATTAATTTTTACAAAATAATTAATTTCGCATTTAATTTTCGGAAACAACACTCTAGATTAAAGGATGTACTCTAATGCAGGTGGACGCCGCGCCGCCCAGTCGCCAGTAGACTAATTTAGATTTGAAAATAATTGTTGATTATAATTAATTTTCGTTGAAATTTGAATGTTTTAATTTTGAATTCTGTCAATCAAACCCCGCTAGAGATTAGAATATATTGTGACCACCCGTTCCATATTTGGAAAGATTTCTTTATTGATTTCCATATTCCTTACAATTGTTATATTTTCCATTTACCTACCTGTCAGTTTAAATAAATCACATTGTTGATTAAATCAGAATCTAATAATACGATATAATAAGAATTACGAAATAAAATTAATAAAAAATCATTTTTAAAATTACTTTTAAGTCATTGCCATATTAATACCATTTCTAAATAAACTAAAACAGACCATAAACATCGTTCTAAATAAACATTTTATCATTTTAAAGAGTTTTCTTAGTTAGTACTTCAGTATTACGTATGAATTGAAAATTAAAACTCATATAACTTTTGAATAAACCATAAGCTTTAAACTTGGTTTACATCTCAATTTAGATCATCGTTAACGTTGTCTTTTGACATATCTCACTGTTTCTAACTCCGCTGCATTACATTGCAATAAGCTTTTTATAATATCCATTATCGAAACAATGCAGGATGCAAACCGTGTATATCAGACGCAATTGCTGCGTGATATCGATTAAGTATAGCCGTTTTCAACAGCGATGCCAAACTATCTCAAAGCTCGGAATTAATTATCTTAATTATAACAGAATCAAATAATTAAAAAATATAAATAATTTCAGGTATGACTTTTACTGACGACAGCCATCTACATTTTTCCACACACATTTTCTATTATTCGACGTCTGCGGGGTCATCCCATGGTTCTGACCTGGCCGTCGGATCTTCTGGGGAAATCATGATTGACATCACGAGTTTCCCTGTCGCTGTGCGACGCTTTTGATACCACCCAGGCGACTTCATGGACACACGTGCATAGACAAGGTGAATTCGTGCCTATGTTATTGTTTCATTATATAGACATTAAAATACTGTGGAATCAAATTGTAATTCGTTGCTCTAGCTAAACTAAATTCTATTTTAACACATACCTGAAACGGCAGAGTGAAGACGATCATGGTAAAACAATATTAGATTTGTATGTGCGCGCCTATTTTAAGCGCGGTTAATGATTAACTAGCTCTTATTTGGAGACCTCGGTTAATGTAAAAATATTGTCATTGTAAATACGTGTGCAAAAGCGGGCCCAAAGTGGAGACCCAATCCGCGTATGTAGTTATTCCACGGAGAATTTTGGTGAATTTGTTTAAATTGGTGGACAAAGAAATTTTATTTATGTACTGTTCTTCACTTGAAATTCATTAATCGTTTAATCCTTAATATATTGTATATTTTTTATGCTTGTAATGTTTTTGTTTGCAATCGCATAGTAAATATCGTATAATTGATTACTATGGTTCCTTATATTTCCTCCTTAAGATGAAGCTCCTTCCTTAGCAATATTCAACCGTAAGAACCTTGAAACCAGAAGTGCTCAATTTGACTGAAATCACCGGGAAAGATTATATATATATATGAAGAATGTTGGATGTTGTAGTTATGTAAAAATGAAAAGGCTTGCGCAGGACGGGGAGTTGAATGAGACTGATTACCACAACAACATATCTGAGACAGTTGGTGAGCCGTTTGTGTGAAAAAAAGTCATGCCAAGACAACAGAATAATCGCTGAAAGCAAGTTGCAAATTAATATTGAGGATATTTAATTGATGTATTTTTAGGGTGACAAGCTACTTGAGGGTGATGGCATAATTGGAAAACTTATTCTAAAAAAGTTTTTTTTTTCATATATCTTTAGGGTGTCAGGCTACATGAGGATGAAGCAGTGAATGACTACTGCCCTTTTGTAGCATATGAAGGGAATTTGAAATGGGAGATATGGCTGAAAGAGAAAGGCTGGCAAGTGTTAACTTTGGTATTTCGTGAATCATTTGACAGTGAGGAGCTGGGTAGTGTTGCCTACCGTTTGACTCGTGGAGTCATTTCCCTTTTACGGCACTTAAGTACTGCATTTATAGTCGCGGTTCGCGCTGAAGGCAGAGGGGAACAACGGCTTCGTTCACTCCGTTCCGTGTGGGCACAGTTGCAGTTTTTCTGATCGCGCTGCTGTAATGAAATTCCTTCCGCATCGACTTTTCTTAAGTAATAATAACAATTTTACATACTGTACTTTATTTTCCATACAATAATTTTTGTGAATGAAATTAGTTTTACTATATTTTGCTTATTACCTATATTTAAGTCATTGAAAAAATTATTACAGCGGAGCCTCGGGTTACGAGCTTAAATCGTTCCTGAACTTTGGTCATATTTCGGAATTATTAGTCACAGGAATCAATTTATCTGTTCTAGTCAAAAATACAACGAACATGCTTATTTTGTTAAATAACATAATTACAGTTATAAACAATGAAATATTATATGGATTTTTTTTAGCTGGTATTCCCAGATTAAATAACAATCCAAGGATAACTCTTGTTTAAAGTGATCCATTGCATTTTTAGACAGAATGTTAATTGCTCTATTTACAGGAACTTTGGGTGGTGTTTCTCAATAAATTCTTCCACCACACTGTATTTGTTTCACGCGTCTTAAAACGTCTATTTCTATATAATCTGTGTTGTGTTCCTTAAAATAACTGTTAAATGTCTAAGCCAAAACTAAATATTGCTTTACTTGTGATTTTTATTCTACTTTAAAATAGCGTTTTTTGTTAAAAACGTTGTTTGCTTTTCACAATTTAACAAGTTCACTGTCATTATTTTCATACACTTCTTTGATGTACATGACTATTACGACGCAAGATTTTAAAACAGTTATGTGTGGCCCACCTTTTGAACTGGACGTGTCAAAGTATTTAAACACTTTTATTAAGGTTTCGAGACGTGTATTCACATACTTTTTGGTAGTTCCAACCATAGTAAAAAATTATTTGTATTTGTCATATTTATTTGATACGTGTAAAATTTATTGAGTAAAGAAAACTCAACCGAAAATTTAGGGGGCAAAATTACATGTTATATATATTTTATTTAGTTGAATTTTCTTCGTTAAATGTCATTTAAATATGTAAATAAATGTAAAAATACCAATCATTTTAAGTGACTTTTTAGTTGCTGAAGTTTGTTAATTCTACGAATGCAGATTCATACGTTGTACAATTCATGGCAGAGCACGAATCACTAATTATCCTGTTTCCTTTGCTCGTTTTAATATTATTTAATGCTGAGAACAAAGTCTCACCAAATTTTGTTGAAGGAAAAAGTCCTAGCAAAGATTTTTTATGTCGCTAAAAGTGTCAGGTACTCTGTTCAAAGACCTCTAAATTTCTTGTTCGTAGTTGCACCATTCCTGATTTAGTTTATGACTTTGAAGTTTAAGCCCTAAGTCTAATAATCATATGAGTCAAAATGCCATCTTCAAAATCATCACGTTTCAACTGTAATTATGCAATTCATCGATTGGAAATCTTTAACTTCCAAAGTACTATAACATCTGCATTCGTAATCTTAATTATTTTATTGGTCTGCTGTACGCTTCTAAATTGGTTAAATGTTTCGTCGGACGGTTTAGATAACGAGTTTTCTATATTCTGGTTCATAATTATGGGTATTATTGCTGTAATGACCTCGAAATACTTTTTTATCCAGTGAAAATACTTATAAGCTTCAATGTCCCGCTGTAAAGTTTTAAAATTATTTCCAAAATAATTGATCTATCTCAATATTTTTACCAAAACCTTGTAATTTTAGGTTCAATTCGTTCATATGAACAGAGGAATCTAAAAAAAAACTAAAATTGCTGACTCACTCATGATTATTGATCTGAGGAAAGTGTGGTACAAGATTGCGTATCACACCGTAAGTTAATGCACTTTTTGTATTTAATATATATTGTTTTGTGTATATAATATATGTAACAGAGGTTAGATCTAAGCTACACTATATATATAGTCCTGAAAACAAGAGACCTGACCTGTATGTCCAGCTGTTTGTTCGATGTCCCAACTCCAAGCACAGAAGCTCATTGCTAAGAAATACACAAAGTGGACAGACACTTTACCCCTGTATGTCTGGAAGAAGGACAAAAACGAAAATGTATTCCGTGCAAAAAAAGAAGGGTTCCTTGCTATTTAGTTACGCTGACAAAGTATCACATGAAGGTGATCCTGAAACAGGCATCTCCCCTTTAGTAGCAGGGAAACGGAATTGAAAAGGGGGGATGTGGAATGTAGAGCAAGGTAACCAAACTCAGAATATGCTAACCTTTAAAAAGCCGTCCAGATGTTATCTGGAGAAGTTCATTTTACAACAGCAGTTTGATGGAATCAAGACCACAATAAACATTATTATTGGTCTATTAACAACATCCATATAGGTTAACATTTACTGGTTTCGAGTCAAAATAATTTTAATAAAAATTTTTAAAAAAAACATTAATGACAACAGCACGGTGAATCGTTCATTTCCTTGGAAGATTTCATGTGCAAATAAAACGAGATTCCACAAACAAAACTTTATCGTATATTTATATTAAAATTTGTGGGAAATGATTACAGCTTATTTCATTAAATAATTCTGTTCACTGCACAAAAAGGATGGACAACTTTTGTACATTAAATGATGATAAAACAATTCACAATAACAACGTATCATGAACTTTATTAACTTATTAGTGTCAAGAAATAGTAAATAGCCTATAGTCAGAAAACAATCCATATTGGACTGTAAACTAGTGTAATGTGAGCCGCTGAGTTTAATTCTAAAAAATGCAATTCAGTTAATAGTTTATCCTCTAAGAGGGGTCGGACTTCCGCATACTATTTTTAACAGTGGAACAAATTTGACCAAATGTTGAACACGTGTTATTGGCGACACGGAAATCAACGCTGTTGGGCGGGAGTTTAGGGGCAGAAATTACTAAATATCCATTAAGGCCGTTATTTCCTTCTAAAAGATATTTTCCTGGATCAATTAATTTAATAGCGTTTTCGTAGGGGTGGGGATAAGGGGGCGTCATACGAAAAAAAAGGAAAACATTCAAGTTTGGTACCTAAATCGGTGGTATGTGAGTCTTTGAGTTTGCTCTGACATTCAGCACGCAATTAAATTGCAGTGGATCCCTGAAGAGGGGGCTACACAATTCTGCGTAAGTTTAGTTTTAGTGATTATCAGGGTGTAAATTAAATTCTGTCACAATTTGAGTTGTTTCAATGGAACTTGGTTTATATGTCACTTGGTCCAGTTTGAACGCTTGATGGGCAAAATAATTCTTCCATGGATATGACGAAAGGGGGTGTGGCATCTCTTTGTGACTTATAATACCGAAGCTAGTTGTTATGATCTTAAAATACCGGACGTAACTTTACCTTTCTTAAGAAGCAGCTTTTCTTTCTCTATTCGCTTTCCGGAAATGCTTTTCACGGACTTAGATTAATGGTGGCAATTTTTATGTTTTTTTAATGTAGCAGTATTTTTGTGGTCTTATAAAGTATTATGAAAATTTTTATTCAGTTATTGTTACTGAAAATAATTTTAACATTATCAAAGGCTTTTTCTAATTCTTTTTCTGTAATCTAAAATTAGACGCAGAGTCCAAATTGCTTCTCTTGTTAAACTAAACTGATGTTCTAACTATTTGAAGTTCTATGATCCTATATGCTATTTTATTAAATATTTTGCACACATGGGATTCAAAAATAATTGTCCTGTGGTGTTCGCCCTAGACTTCTTCCGTATAGGGATAATTATGTTTTTACTAAAATCTACTGGTATTCTTTCTGTTTCGTATTTTTCCTGAACAGTCATTATATTGCTTCTTCGCCCGATGATCTTATCAACTCCGCTCGAATGTTATCAATGGTTACTGTAACATAAAACCTAAAATCAAATCATAAATCCTTTCAAATTAAGTGGTTATCTAGGACAGAGATTTCCATTACGATGCATGTTTATTGAAAGTAATCTGTGCATTACATAATGAATGCTTGGCCCACAGTTGTCTTTAGCGAGAATCAGCATTTAGATATCAAAACAATTGTATCAGCAAGTGATTTCTGATAACGAATACTTAAATAGATGAGAACATTATCAGATTTATTGTTGTCGGTCGGTTGACATCGAGGGCAACAATGGCGTTTAGCTTTTCTGTACTACGACGTTCGGGTATGTTTCACGAAAAACATATTAAGCTTTATAATCATAATAATAATAATAATCATATTCCGTAGATCCTGTAAAGAAGCTAAGCTTCAAGGATGTGGAATGAGTCAGGGTGTACATTTATTACATTATTTTATTATATAGAAGATAAATATACTTATAACAAATTTTTGTAACCAAATAGAAAGGCGATTCCAACATTATAAACTAATTACCCGTCTCCGATTCTTCTGTAGATTCATTTACTGAATAGAAGGAGTGGCTAAGCAAAAATTAACTTACAACCAAATCTGTCAATGAGTTCATTTTTTCCCGATGTACCTTTTCTCGCCCGGATGTAAGCCGAAGAGTTACTGAGGCAGTAATAAATCTCTTATTACCAATTCTGTAGATTAGATGCTTATAAAATAAATTTACATACTATCCACCCATGCTGTATACAATTAATACAAGGCTGAATATATTAAATTAATGTATTTGGTTTTGGATTGATAGATTTCTCAGTTATTCTCAGATAAATTGTGGTATCAACAGTAAAACTGACGAGTTGTATTTCTAGATCCCGTCAACATTCTTGTTACTCTAAATTTGTAGATTTGTTTAATTAATTTTTAACAGGTCTGTCATGTTTGGATTCAATCGAGTTGGCTCGTAACATGGCTTCTGAATTTGTTGATTGTTTTAATGACATGATGTAGTGAACTATGTAGGCTTTTACTAAGTTGTACAGGAATATCCCAGCAGTGTCCGTTCATAGTCAGTAGCAAATGACAAATTATTACTCAGGGGCATTTCTGTTTATTTAAAAACACTTCCAATGCATCAAATATCTATTCCCCTAAATTATTTCGGATATGGATGTAGATGTTCAAATCATATCCTTTTATTTCATCTATTATCCTTTTTCGTCTTCTTCCATAACCCCCTGTGAGCAAGCAGTCCCGTCTTATAAAGTTCCTATTCCTTTCTAACCATTTGTAATAGTCCTATAGTCTCACCAACACTTCATTTCCATCCTAATTAACCTTTCTATCCTTCTACAAATCCACATCTCGAAAGCTTCCAACCTTTTCCTCATCCTCTCTTCTTAAGGTGCACGTCTCTGTTCTGTACAGTGGCACACTCCAGATAAAGCACTTGGGCCAATCCTTTCCTCAGCCCCTTAACCAATCCGCCAAATAATAGATTTCTTCTTGTATTGATGACATCTCAAGTACTCGCTGATCACACTTCCTAGATATTTACTCGTTCAAAGTAGCTCATTGGAAGAGCGTCTGCATGCTTAACAGTAGCCCATGTCGTATTCCTAGTCCTTTTGACTATTTTCCATAGACTTTGTAATTAAAATTCATCAACCTTTCAAGGTTAGCTTAAGTAAAAATTTTCTGCTTAAATATTCATTAAACATTTTATTAAATGGAATCTATAACTAAACTAAATGAGCTTAAAATTGAAATACGAATAAATGTGATCATTGTAGAATATTTACAAATATATTCAAAACACTAACGAAATTCAATCTTACTAAACACTTTAATTTTCCGTTCCTTTCTTAAATTCTCATGGCCCTGCAAATTTTACATTCTAGTGGTCTTTTTAAATAAAGGAAATAGTGCAGTTAAATATTATTGTGATGAACGGAGTGGCATAAAGATAAATCTCGCATTAAATTATAAACAGAAAAAGATTTTGCAGGTAGAAAGATAAGTAGAAGGTAAGGGTTTTTATATAGAGTAGGAAAATATATAACTGAGGAACTTCGAGAGAGCCTCGAATCTGATGACATCGCTGGAAACCTAATTGAATTCGCCCGAAACGAAACCTGTGCGGCAGCACTATTCAGATTTGTGAAATCTTGCAAAAAACTAACCATGAAAAATAATGATAATAATGACAAATAGTGCATAACTTATACGTATCGAAATTTAAAATATAAACAAATTTGTTCATTACAAAGGTTATAAACTATATATTATACTGAAATCAATCGAATTAATTTTTAATTCTTTTGTTTTGTACCAAACCGCTCAATGTTTAAACGGTAAGCGGTGTTGTATTCTACGGAAATAAAATAAAGGAGAAATCTAAAACTGTAATTTATGACTGTATTATACTTCCACTCTTTAATTATTGTTGTACTGTGTTCCATGGGATATCTAACAAATGTATGGACAGACTTATGTTGCAAGATAGGCATTAAGAATTATCTTATGTAATAATAAAAAAAAATAGTGTCAGTGATGTTAAGAGAAGCGAATTGGCTTTATATCAAGGACTTTGTAAAATTTCATACCCTGATATTTTTGTCAAATGTATCAATAATTTGATACCGTACTATTTTAATTATTTAGCTTATAAGTTTGATAGAAACCCATACAGTGTTAGAAGTAAAGAAGGGTTAGACATAACTAGAGCTAGGTTATATTTAAAACAAAATAGTATATTTATTAAAGGCATAAAAGGCTTTAACGAATTACCAATAAAAATTAGATAATGTAAGACTGTTAGTAAATTGTAGAATTGTTTATTTAAACATCTGAGTATATGATATTTAAACTGTAGTAGTTAGCATTTATTTGCTAAATAAATTCGTTATTATTATAAAATACAATTGACTATAAGTAGTCCAAATATAGAGCAGCATGTGTGACACGCTTGAGATATAAACATTTTTCTATATATTTAAAGTACTTACTATAAATTGTTACTTAAACAAAACGATCATTAAATTTACAAGTTATTTCCTGCTAAACAGATAATAGATAGATCAACTATCTTATTCTTATAAATGAATTTAATTGTTTATGTGTAAAAGGTTCAAATTTCCTATGTATGCATGTGGATATGTGTTTATGTTACGCATACAAATCTAACCGCGTGGAGCAATTTCGACTAAATTTTGTACACGTTTTCTTTACGCCTCGGAAATCAGCACTGTCGGGGTGTGAAAAATCGGCCGATATTAATGACGAATAAATACTTTTCTGGTTCTATTACTTTTACAGTGTTTCCCCCGACACTGAACCCCTGTCAGCGTGGGAGGGGAGACTTCATAGAGGTGGGGGTGGACAGGTGTCACTTCAAAACAACAAGAAAATTAATCGAGTTTGGTGTCTAAACCGGTGTAATTTGAGTCGCCGAGTCTCATTCTGATATTCATCAGGCCGATTAACTTGCAATTCAGTCCCTACGTAAGGTATGGAAGGGTGTAATCCAAATTCCGCGTACTAAATTATTCCCGATTTGTATTTAGAATGAATACGGCAATTTAATGTGCCTAAATCTTCGGTTATAATAAATTATTTCCTAGATGACAATTGTGAACGTCAAAGGTGTTTCTCATATTATTCGTCCAGTACCAACGTCAAACGGCAATGCGTTTATATATTTTTCAAGAATGTCCGATGATTTTTAATTCAATAGTGAAAACTTCGACCATTTTCCGCTATCATCAGGATTAATTTTTTTAGAGCCCAGAAATTTTTTTCTCCTATCTTTACATTAATAATACAACACTATAATAACTAAAATTTTAGTGAGTAATTGCATCTTACTTCCCAAATGTTTAGGAATACATTTAATAATTTGCGTATAAATGCATATTCGGTAAAAATTACTTTTTATCCCTAGACATTTTAAGCGAGTTTCGTGTGTTCCTACACAATAATTGATTACATACTGTAGAGCAGTGGGACCCCTTACTAATTTAATTCAAACTTTTAGATTTTAAAATGATCGAAATCCAGCAAGAACATTGTAACTCGGAGACAGGCAGGCTAGTAGCGGGTTTTTCTCAGAACAAGAATTCGTAGCTGATAACGTGCTTGTCTGCAGCTTTAGAAGATTAGGCTTGTTTTGCTGAAGGAACGTTCACCGTTTCCCAAGGACACTGTTCTCTGTGTCAGGGAAAATTTTCCGCGCTGGACGAAGGACGCATAAGGATTGGCGAATACACGCAACGTGGGATGGAAGGGAAAATAGGGAGTTTAGCTGGGAGGTGAGAACAAGAAAAATTAACAGTGTGGAACAATACGTTGAGAGGGAGAAGGAAGCTGGGGAGTGGATCAAGACGTGGAAAGGTCTACGGTTTTAAGTGCTGATATTCATCAATAATGGAGACACCTAACAATTCGTTCTATATAAGTTCAAGATGGAAGCAGAGCGGCAAGAGTTTTGCTCGAAAGGGGAAGGGAACAGGAAACCGAGGAATTAGAAGGAAGAGCTAGCAAGAAAGGCCAGATCTTCGGACTTGTTTGAACTGTGTGTTGGAGTGTAGAAGGAGGAAACATGGGTTTTCCTCAAACGTCAACAGAGGGCAAATCCACTGCCGACCTAAGAGTGGAAGAAGGAAAACTACCACGCAAAACTTCAGGAATTGCTAAGAAGATTCGTCACGAACGTAAAATCGCTGCTGCACCTTGTTACCCCAATAATTAATAAACCCTGAGAAACCCTTTGAAATTAAACAATCGTCGCCTTTAATGGATATGTATATATGTAATAATGCACAGGACCCATTAAAGAATTTTTTTATATAAATAAAATTATTATTTATTTTAAAGACTCAAGTAACCTGTTAAATACATTATAGCGCCCAAACGTCCCCGCGCAGAAACGTTAACCGACACAAACGAACGCACTAAACTATCTTCGGTTTTAAGTGCTGACATTTATATTAATAATGGAGACATTTAACAGATTCGTTCCATAAAAATCCAAGGGTAGATAAGAGATGAGTGGAATTTGAACTGATCTTTCGCAACTCGCTCGTTTATTATCTAGGAATAATCTACGATCCAATAAATAAATCTGCAACTCTATGATTAACATTAGTTATAATAATATAAATAAATAAGTGGCCATAAGTTATAATTGTTTATTCCAGTTATAACAAAATTACAGCATTTAGTCCTCTTCTGCGACAATTATAACTATCTTAGTCTTCAAATAAGTGAGCAAATAATGTGTGTTCATAAAATGAAGAGATCTCAGAAGAGGACATAGTGTCGAATTTTTTGTAATGATTACATTAATTTACATTTTTTTTCCATTCTTAGTATTAGTTATGCAGACTACTGCCAGGGTTCCATTCTCTAATAGTCTGACCCCATGCAAAAACATGTAGGTCTTAGAAGAAGCTTGTGCTATTTTGTTTGATAGTTTTAACGTTTTAAGTTTGGAAGAATTGCTGCCTTTCAAAATGTTGTTGACTTTTTTTTTGCACTATATCTCAGGCATTTAGTTGCAAATTGGTCAAATTCATAATTTTACTTGAGTGGATATAAAATAAAAGAGTAAACAGCCAAAGCCATTAAATTAATTTTAGTAAGAAAAATCACAAACCTTGGAATTTTCTTCAGGTGGATTAATATAAATAAAAACAAGAGATATAAACTGTCTGTTAAAATTTAGAATGGGCTTAATGCAAAAACCGAAAAATAAATTGCTATGAGGAATGGACTTTTTAATTATCATCGTACCAGTACAAAATTAACATAATTTAGTTTATTTATTTATTTTTAGTCTATCTCATTGTAATGACATATAATGTATTCATTTACTTCAAAACTGCACTATATAAATTGTGAGATTCAAAAATGTGGCAGTATACATAAGTGAATTTTATATTTAGTTGGATCCATATACTATTTTCAAGTAATTGAAGACTCACTTTATCACACTGTTTAATCTGTTCATGAGCTAATTGTACCACAAATTATTCTATGTTGCAGTTGTGCTTATTGTGCTGTCATTGGTAGTAACATTGTGCAGTACTTCCACTGCCACTCGCCATGGATTGAAACCTTCTTACGAGTCTCGTGCGACAAACACTACAGAACGTCTTCTGCTGCTTCGCAATCTGATGCAAACAAACAATATAGAAGCATACATTGTAACACTAGGTGATGAGCACCAGGTAATCAAGTAGACTGATACAGAAAATCTGAGGAACCAATATTTAATATAGATTCACTATGATATATTTACTGATAAGCTCTTTACTAGAAGAAGACTAACAAAAGCCAAACTTTGGGAAGAATTAACTCACTACAATATCAGAATAAGAAGAGGCTTTATAAATTGAAATAATTTTTTTGAAAATGAATTTACACTGTATTAAGCACTTATTGATCTCAGGCTGGGCTACGGGCCAACTGTGGTAGCTTAGCTGGTAAAGTACCCATTTACAATGAAATGTGATTCCTGACCCTAGTCAAGATTTTTCTTTCCTGATTCTTCATTTCAGTTTAACTAATTATGCTCTTCGTTTCATGAAACTATAAACTTTTCTTTGAAAAAAAAAATATTCTAAATAATCTATAGCCAGATTTAACATTTTTATGAATATCTTAAATTTCTCAGAGATAACACCTTGTGACCTGTACATTGATCCTTGTAATTTAATATAATACCAGAGGTTCTTAAAATAAACATTTACTGCTAATGTAATGTTATACAATTATATTTAGAGTGGAAACCTGGCAGACCATGACAGAAGGCGAGCATTTATTTCGGGCTTCACTGGCAGTGCAGGTGATGCTGTTATAACCATGAGCAAGGCAGCCCTTTGGACAGACAGTCGATACTTCTTGCAAGCAGAAGAACAATTAGATGAAAACTGGGACCTTATGAAGATAGGAATTCTGGGGGTGAGTATATTTTATTGAAAATATTTCAAAATTTTATTTTCAGAAACTTATTCACATCTTTCTATAATAAAATAAAAATACAATTACTGACTAGTTTATATTCTTCATAAAATAAATTTAGTTCATTTCAGTATCAGATGAAAATAAAATATAAACAATGTAAGACAATTTAAAGTGCTTGTCATAATTTACAAATAAGTGTTAAATATTATGAGTGCTTGTATGATATATACTTATATATATTGCTGTAGTAATTAGTGTCATAAGACTGGTCTGGCGCAACCCTCTATGTTAACCTATTCTGTGAAAGCCTTTTCATTTCTACAAACTTAACACATCCTCCTTAATCTGCTTAGCATATTCCATCAATTCCTCCCTCTTCTATTCTTATCCCACACACTTCCCTCTAATGCTAATTTTACAAGACCCTCATGTCTCAAAACATGGCATATTAATCTATTCCTTCTCTGTAAAGAACAACTTGAGATTGTCTTTCCAACAAAATATCAAGAATACTTATGAGCCACTGCTATAGTTCTGAAAAAAATGTCATGGTTATGTATTGTGTTTTTACTTTTGCCTCTATGGTCTTAATATCAGAGAAATTAAGTTTTATAAAATTTATTTCCTTGCAGACTCCTTCAATAGAAGAGTGGATTATAGATAATGTACCAAATGGTACTGAAATATCATCTGATCCAAAAATTGCTTCAGCTGATCAATGGATCGGCTGGGAGTCAAGTTTAAGTATGCATTTAAATGAAATATTACAAACATTTGGAATATACAACCAAACAAAGTATTGAATAAATTACAGTATTTTGTTTTCTGTTTATATATATATATATATATTTATATTTATTTATTTATAGGAAAGGAAGGCAGAAAAAGTCTTTCATTTACCTTAAATTAATAGTTGACATCCACTGTAATAGTGGATGGGGTGAATTTAATTTATTATTTAATATTGATATAATATAAGGGGATCAATTAATGATAGGTGTGCCAGCCATTAAATGGGAACAGTCACCTAACAAAGCCAACAACTCTCTCTCAAGGATTGGCCAAAACAATAGAAATTTAGTCAAAGAGAAATGGAAAAAGCATTCAAACAAAAAGCAGAAATAATAGACTTAAGTATAAAAGGAAGAAGGTAAAAACGAAGAATCAAAATAAGAAAGGTAAATGATGCTGAGTTAAGGACTTTGCATGGACTGAATGATGTGTTGTAAAAAATGTTGCCAATGAATTAGGGTGTAAGGTTTCGAGGAACGTCAGTGTGAAGCACTGTTCAAAATTATTAATGTTATGGTTTCTGGCATGAGCAGTTATAGGGAATTGTATTTTGGACATTTGACAGTGCTGCGATGGTTAGCAATGTGTTCAGGGAGAGTTTATTTAATTTTGCTGATAAAGAAACCAGGACAGACTTTACAATTAATCAGGTAAATTATGTGGGATAAGTAGGTGATGTTGTCTTTAATTTTGTAATTGGCTGTTTGGTGAGGGTTTTTGAGAGTGGTAGGGCATATGTAGCAACTTTTCTACTACAGGGTTGGGAACTCAGTTTAGGTGGTGGGGTGTGAGTTTAGGGAGGACGAGGATGTTAAGAAGGTACCTGAAGGAGACCCTCGGACAGATGGTGAGTATTGTGGGGAAGATGCTCTTAATATCAGGTTTGGATTGCTGTCCAGTGTAGGGCAGGTAGAGATTGGAGTTGAGATTTTGCAGTCCAGGAATGTAGGTTGTGTTAGAAGAAGTTAAGGGTGGTTTTTGCTATTTTGCAAGTGGATAAGGTCATGGGGTGTCTAGGTGGTATTTTCCATTAATGACAGTATTGATGATGAGGTTGATGTAGGATGACAAAGCGTTCCACATACAGAAAATGTGAGCTTTCCTGAGGGCAAGGTTTTATGGGAGCAAGTGTTGGTGTGTTCATGATGTTTTCTTTGTTGGGTGTCAATTAGCTGACACTGAACAGCTGGCTGTCTCACCATTCAGACACTCTTTCTCTAAAAAGGGTTCTTTGGGCTCTTGAAAATTCAAATTTTTGTTCTTCCCTAATTCAATAGTTTAGGTTTCTGAGTAAATATGATTTGAATTCATTTTCGTTCTCTTATTCAGGTGTAGCTAATATCCGTATTAAGACTCTGGACAATCTTATTGATATGATATGGACTGATCAGCCACCGTACAGTGACAATCCAATCTTCATACAAACTATTGAATTTGCAGGTAACTTTCATTTAAGTTTTTAATTTGGTATTAAGTTAGTTTAGTAAAACATTATAGGATTTAAGTTAAATGAAGTACGATATGCCAATTTATCACAGTAATAACATTCTGTGGCTGACCTCCTGTGGTCTAGTAGTTAGTGTTGCTGTCTCACAACCCAGGGGTTCTGGGTTCTAATCCTAGCATGGGCTTGGATGCTTGTGCTGTCATGGTCACAAAGACTGGGATTAAGACAGTTGGAGAATTGACATGCTGACCATGTGTCACTACAAATTTTCAAACTCATTGCAGAGCTCCCACTGTCATTACGTTTGCATGGTAAAGCACTATAATGAATTAATCACTTCCATAACATGTCCTATACGAGTATGTGTTAAAAAATATCTAATGCAAATGAAACCCATAAAACTCACCTCAACAGTATAAAGTATGTGTCAGAAAATGATATTGTCTGGTTAATTAAAACAATTAATAAGGACATGAAAGATAGACATGAAGTTAGTGACTAACCAGAGGTTCACAGATGGCAGCACCTATCTAGGGTTTCATATTCTTGAATTTTCGAAGACACCACCCCATCCAGCAGAAGATTAGAACATTTCATATGACAGTCAGCTATCAGCAGTTGATGGCTGACCGTCACATGAAATGTTTTCCTAACTGTTTGACAAAGGGGGCGTAGCCTCTGAAAATTCAAGAACCTGAAATCAAACATGATGCCTGCAAACTGTGAACTTCAGGTAAGTCACCAACTTTAATGTATGTAAAATATTTTATAACTTTTTCTTTGCCCAAGTAATTTAATTTTTAGTTTAGCTCACATCTTGAATTATTAATCATTCAAGTTTGCTATTGTGAAAACTAATGACATATTCATAAAGATTAACAATCATATAACTAACATTTGAAAGATTGTCAAAAAGAATCATAATTCAAATTATAAGTTATGCATGGTATAGAAGATTGAAGGTAAAATTAGATACAAGTAAATGTGGAATTATGGGAAAAGTGTAAAATGTGTTGAAATTTTAAAGATATGAAAGAAAGACAGAATTTGTGGATTGCTTGAACTATTCATAAATATTTTAGTAGAAGTATTCTCATTAACCTTTCCCTTTAAGATTGCAGTTTACTGACTAACATGTTAAAAATGAATAACAAACCTTCATAATGTTTGAATTTTTTTTCTAATTGTGGACACAACCATGTATATTCACTTAAATCTGTATGTGTCATTTATAACATCTTCCATGATATACTGTACTAATATTATCTTATATTTTTATATTCTATTGTTTTATTTAATTTTTCATTACATTTCTTTACATCATGTGTAATAATACCTCATTTAACATAAAATATGTACATTTTTAAAAATGTAGGTGAGACTTGGCAATCGAAGATGGGAAGACTTCGTGCGTGGATGACGCAGGAAAAAGCAGATTGCTTAGTGATCTCTGAACTTGATGAAGTAGCTTGGCTCTTGAACCTTAGAGGTTCTGATGTTCTAGATTCACCATTATTTAGAGCATACATGATAGTAACTTTGCAAGATGCTACTTTATATGTAGCATTATCAAAAATAACACCTGAAGTGTCTGCTCACCTTAATAGCGAATCTTCTGACCCTGCATCAAGTGTTAGGTGATGCTTGTGCAAAATTTAATTTAACATAGCTTAAGTGAAAATAATAACAAAATTGGTAAGAGTAATAAAATAATTTGATAAAACTTATGGAAACTGTGGCTGAATGCTCACTTGCTTCATTATACTATCACAAAGGAAATAATTTTAAAAACTAATATAGTTTTAACATTGTCTAAGGAATCAAATTTTTATATAAATTTTAATCTATAAATTGATCCTTAGTAATTGTGCCTAAAAAAGAACAGAGCTTATCTTATTGTTCAAAATGTTGGGTTATTTCTTCTTACTTCAACATAGTCATAATTTCTCTTTTATAGAGAACTTGCTGGGTGCACTGCATTATCTGGGAATTTATTTATATTATGGAAAATGAATTTATCAAACAGAAATTTTTGGTCAACGTGTGATCCAACTGCCATTGAGACCATTACTTTTTTTGGACCATTAATTCCTTGATAGGAATATTTAACTTTGTAATCATAAAATTACATAGTATTTATTATATTATTTTTATATAAGTATAATTCTGTTAATTTATAAATAAAAAAAGAAATGACTAAACAAAAATTTGTTTATTTATTTTTTAATTTGATTTTAAATCAAATGAAATATCTATTAATAGATCTTACCCAAACAGTAATAAACCAAATAATGGTGTACTTATATTTCCAAAGAACATTTTTGTCGCAAAAATATTGTTATTAAACTCTTATTGTCAACAGAACGAAGGAGCATGATGATGTGTGGCAAGACTTGACAAATTTGGCAACTACAATACAAAAAGTGGTTTTGCCTTCTCAGTTCAGTTACACTCTTGGTGTGAGCTACTTAATCTATAGCAAGGTAATATATTATAATCTATACGTTCAAAAATAAATTATATGCATAAGTTACAGCATAACCAAACTTTGAAAATGTATGATATAAATGCTGTGGTTTAAGGGGATTGTGAGGTAATGGATAACATTAGTATAATATAAAAATGATTGATATATGTAGGTTTTCCTTGTAAATATGCTGTTGGAAATGTTCTACATTTTCCACTTTCTTGACATCTACATCGAAGTCTATGAAAAATTAAGTCTAATCAATACCATCTGTTTGGATGACTGAGAACATTTTTAAAATATGCAAAGATAACCGATGCTAGCATCAAATCAATGAACACCAGGATTACGAAGAATATTGACTACACTTCTGATACAGTTTAAGTCAATTTAAACCCCTATCAGCATGACCAAGATTAGTGTCTAACCCCTAAACTAATTTTTGACAGCCCTGAAGCCATTTTATCTATACTTTCATTAACTTTAAATAAGTCAAATATTCTAGATGGCTGTGTGTCAATTAGAAGCAATTGCAATGTAATTCAAATGACTACCATAACAGCAAACAGAGAGGATGAAACAGTTTGTATTCCTCAGATACAACTCTTTCTGACAGACCTGTCATTTAGCATTAAGAGAATCAAATTTCTAGTGTGAATTTACTCTAAACACAGAATTCATTCATAATGTAAGATTGAGATGAATAATTACATGGTCAATCAGTTGGTGAATAAAACATTCTTGTCTTCTAAATGATATAATAACTGAGTGGCTTCCCATCATGCTATTGAAACACTCTTTGTCTGAAGAAGCAAGTTTAGACTCTCAAATATTCATATTTTCATATTTCCCTACCACTAGTAAGTTAATGTTTCTTTAAGACTCTCTTTCCTATACAAATGAATTTATATATATAGCCGATCACTGGAAATGTCTTCCTAACTTTCTGATGAAGGGGGCGGTGCCTCCGAAAATTTAAGAGCTCTAAACCTCACAAGGTGTCTACCATCTATGAACCACAGGTAAGTCACCTACTTTCTATCTCTCTTACCTTTCCTTATTAATTGTTTTAATTAAAATGACAATGTCATTTTGTGACACATAATCATACATAGGAAAGAGGGTTTGAGCCATTGACGTACCTTAAATCAATGGCAGGTATTGCAGTTCTGGGAAGCTGTAACATATAAATTTTTTTAAGGTGTCAGAACTGTGTGGTTGTCAGCCACTCAGTAATAAATTTATACTTTGGTCAGAACCTTCTTTTTCTGTAACTGTTGATATCCTGTTAAGTTTTTAATATTTTCATATGTTTTCTCTCATTTCTTGTACCTTGCATTCACTTTTGCTTCATCTTAATAATCACAAAGTGTTGCAAAATACTCAGTTTTCATGATTACAAAAATTGTGGTATTTCATTAATAGCACACATAAAGCCTATAGCAAATTAGTACATATTTATATTTAATCTGTAATATTTCAGTATATTATTTTTAATGTGTTTTATTAATATTTTTTCATTTTTAAAATAATATAAACTTTTATTTGAGAACTAGATTTCTTTATAAATTAAGTCTCAGCCATTTAACTTTTCAAATTCCTTGAAGAAAAAATTGAATAATTATAATTATCTGGCATTTAGTTTTTCAACAAACAAATAAATTGGATTTAAGAAAAATTTAATAAAGCGATTGATAAAAATGAAATTTGATTTAATTTTGTGTAAATATATTTTTATTATTTGCTTTTTTAATTTATATAATTTTGATCATTTAAAGTTCCCATCAGGCAAAATAATGAGGGCAACATCTCCTGTATTGAAAATGAAGGAACAAAAAAATGAAGTAGAAGCTTCTGGCATGATAAATGCTCACATAAGGGATGCAGTAGCTCTCTGTCAATTTCAGGAGGAGCTTGAACAAGCTGTAAGTAAAATTAAATATTCAAAATGATGTGGATTTACTAATTAATTTTATTCAGTAAGTATTGTCACACAATTATGTAAATATTTTTACGTGTATTCATCATCAAATGTTGAAGTTATAAGTAGAACTATATTAATGTCATGATATAAATGGTAATAATTTACAATTTCCAGGTTTTCTAGAAATACTGTCTCTATAAAGGATAATCTCTGCTTATGAATACTGTCTAGTAATTACAAGATAAACATTCTATATAACTATAAATTAGTTGATTATTAAATAACACTCTAAAGAAGTGTAAGAGGAAGAGAAACGAAATCACCCAGAGTAAATAAATTGTAACACGAATAATTGAATATTTATTTGAGTGTATGCAAACCTGTTTCGGAATTACTCTTAAACAATACAAAAATATGAGTTACTATTATGGTAATACTGGCACATAAAGTGCTAGAATTTAAATTTGATCACTATTTCTTCATTTCTTTTTACAGATTTCATCTGGAGAAATATGGGATGAATTGAAAGCTGCTTCAGTGCTTGATTCATACAGAAGCAAGCAGCAAAATTTTGTCAGTCTCAGTTTTCCAACAATCGCTGCTGTTGGACCCCATGCAGCACTTCCTCATTATATGCCCACTGTTGAAACTAATGTAAATATTGATCCACAAGGAATTTTACTTGTTGACTCTGGAGGACAATATTATGGTAAATTTGAATATTAAAAATATTTTTATGCTTATAAACATAAGTTTGATAAGTTAGCTGCAGGATTCTCAATTATTAGTTTAAGCATTAAAAATTTATTTTTATTAATTATATTTTTGTAGATGGAACTACAGATGTGACTCGAACAATACATTTTGGAACTCCAACACAGGAGCAACGAATAATATACACAAGATTGTTGATGGGATGCATTGACTTGGTAACAACTACATTTCCACAGGGTACAACTGTCTGGAACTTGGACAGTATAGTTCGCAGACAGCTATGGGGCTTAGGATTAGATTATGGGCATAATACTACACATGGAATTGGTTCATTTCTTAATGATCATGAAGGTAAAAATAATGTATTAATATGCAAATAAGCACACAAATGTATAGAAGAGATTTATGTTTAATTGATAGTAAGTGTTACCAAACTGTGAAGCAGTAGCATGTCTAATTTTAAAGGTTTTAGCCCCTTCTTCAGGACAGTTTCAAATTCAAACTCATGCTGCTTCATAATGGGATAGGCTTGAATGTTTGGTCAGAAATACCTTACATGGTGTGTGATTCGAATAAATAGAGTATTCCATTCCGTTTATAAATATTCACTTGGAATGAAGAACAGTAACAACTACTAATGTTAATTAAGGATATTTTATTTTGAAACTGATAATATTTTGTGGTGGAGGAAGGGGGAGGGGTGGCAAATGGCAAATCTGAAGATAATTTATTGCAAAATGAACATTGATCTTTGGTTTTGAATGGTTTTACTGAGAGTAAATAAATATTGAGTCTAACATGCAAATGCTGATAATTGTGACCTTTATAATAAGTTAAAATTGAATTTTTATCATGCCATTCTGTAACTATATGTATATATGATTATATTTGTAATTTCAGAATAACTTAGTTGTTTTCCAATTTTCAGCATACTCTGCAGATTTTCATGTAAACTTTTTTGGATCTCAAGGTAATTTAACTTAGTTTCATACCACACACATTGTCTTTACAAAAAATTACAACCAATAATTTTAAGAATAAAGAGTTAATGTATATCACACTAGTCTAACTTTGCAACTTTTTTGCCACTTTGTTCACTATTTAAGGAAATAACATAATTTCTTGACATAGGTCTATGACACAAATGGATATTGATAGATAGTTCAATTTAGTATTAATAATGCCAGTTAAACTTTACCTGTCTGTTATACAATGAAGATAATATTATCAGAACACATCTTGAAAAGTAATTTTTATAATTATCTTATTCAAAATAGGTTCATTTTTATGGTAGGCAGATAAATATAACAAATTTATTTTTATTTTGAATAGAACCTGGTTATTACAGAGAGGGTGCATTTGGCATGAGATTGGAAAATATTATAAGGGTTGTACCAACTAATCAAACAGTAAGTATTTCTCCCAGTCATTAATTATATTTTTTTCATGAGGATTTTGAATTGATAATTAAGAATTTACTCTACAACATTCATACATAAATAATTGTTTAAACAATAAATATATGGGTAATTTATAATATTGACTGAATTATTTGAATCAAATGATTGTACCGTGTATCAAGCTATCATCATTTTTAATTTTTTCATCATAACCATATTGATAATATTCAATAATTCTGCTATTTTAGATTGGAACAGGACAGCCTCTTTTAAGATTTGAGGCTGTGACTCTATTTCCTTACGAAGCTAACTTAATTGACACAAGTCTATTAACTAATGAACAGGTAACAATTTTAATATACTATGATGTATTTGTTATTATTTTTGTTGGTGTAATACTTTATTACGATAGATATTCATATAGTTATGGCACAGCACACATTGTCTATTACGTCCATATGGTACACAGTCTGTCAGTAGCTAACCACACTATTCATACAATTATTATGATTACTGTAGTATACAGAATTATTAATATTATAGTCTCACAGTTAGTATGCCAATTTTATGTGATGATTTAAAAAGTAATTCGAATTACACACACATCTGTGATCGGCTAATTGTCACAGAAAAAGTAATTAAGGAGATGATAAAGGTAGACAAAATTTTACCCTGAAAAAATATGAATGACTCAGTCTCTGCAGGGTATTGTGGCCAGTATTACTTTTTACAACAATCGAGATAAGAAGCAAGATTAAATTCACTCCACAGATGTTAAGATTTGAAGAGCTTAGAATGCCAAAATAAATGGTTTCGGTGTCAGTCTGTAGTTGGTCAAACTCTGAATACACCGCACGGTGTCTGGCATGATCACTGGTCCACGTCTCGCTGCGAGTAACTGACTTGGCTTAGGGCGTTGAATCTCGGAGTGGTCCCAATGAATTGAGGAAAGGTGTTGGCATGTGGCTCCCAGATAGATGTCCAGTTGTTGGTGATGATTCTCGGAATTGTCTCCGAGAGGTTCAAGTCACAGTGCAAGCTCGGGGAAAGAGTAACTTTAAGTTCAGAATATCTGACAGAAAAATTTTGAAACACTTTTCAAGATGAAAAGCTCTTCCAATGGACTTTCAGCTCTCTCTCTCTCTCTTGTCCAATCAGCATCTTTTACTTCTTCAGATAATCATAACCAATAATAACATCCCTTTAATTTTACTGTTGCGTATTGACAATGATGACCGGATTCTGATAGCACCATCAATTTTTTATTGTGGGGTGCAGATTAATATCGTCTGCACGTTAAGTCAATTTAACAGCGCAAATCTAGAACTGGCGTTTAAAAATATTTCATAATACAGTTAGCACACTAATAATTAATTTCAATAAAACCAAATTAATTCATATTACGCTACTTCATATATAATTGTTAGACTGAAAAAAGACGATGTTTAGAAACTTTATTTAGAGTTGTGATAGTTCAACTTATGGATCAAGATAAAAATTGAAACACTGATTTAAATAAGAAAAACAAATGTTATTCTTTATATCTTTTTATTTTCAGAAACTATGGCTCTCTACATATAATATCAACATACTTCAGATTGTGGGAAATGAATTAATGAACCAAGGCCTGACTTCTACTGTTGATTGGCTGACACGAAAAATTAACGATTTAATTGTCAAATTATAGTTTAATTTCCATAAAATTTTTAAACAAAGAAAAATAAAAATTGTATTTTAACATTTTGGATTCATATTATAATTTAATACAAATTTAGGATTTGTAATTTTTTAAGTGAAAGAAATAAGACATATAAATGAATTTACATCACAGTCACCCCAAATTAGTTACTCATCAAATTTATTCATTAATAGTATTTACATTTAAGGTTGGCATTGAACTAGCATGTTTTTCCACCATTGCAGATGACAGATGATGTTACTCATTTGAAATTGATCATTTCCTTCTTCTCTATAAAAACTGACAGTTTGCATTTATATATATTTTTTGTAAAGTTTCAGGATTCAAGTAAGAAATAGATCAGACAAATTGAGGGAAAATATAAGATTGTATCTTCTACCAAAATAAATAAATAAAATATACAGCCAATTTATCACCAAACAAAATAATATTTATTTAATATATTTACATGTTTAATCTATATTAGTGGACTTATTAGTAACTAGATAAATCTTTACAAAATCATTTATAATACTGAATATTTTTGTTAATGGTTAATGTCAGTTACTTGAATAAAACAGACACATTTTTAATGGATAACATGTATGTAAAAGCGGATAATTTTGCGTTATGGACTCCATCTTGCGATAGTTACGACCGAAATGACATTCAACACCTTATTACTATTAAAAATATATTAAATTACTCCTTCTTCCTCCATGGCTCTACAGCCCATTCATGGCCTGGGCCTACCGAGCCGACTGCGGACTGTCATCTTGCATGACACATTCCGAATTTTGGAGTGACACGTGGTCAGCGTATCGATCCTCCAACAGTCTTAATCCCGGTCTTCTCGACCATGACAACACAAACAAGCAAGCCCATGCCAGGATTCGAACCCGGGACCTCTGGGTTGTGAGGCAGCAACATTAAATTATTCACCTTCAGAAATTTGTAGCTGTTTCTGATCACGACAGACCACCAGCATAGCCACTTTCAATTTCGTGTTAAGTATGAAGGACTTTACTAAGCATAATAGGGATTATTTAATATATATTATGGAATAAAACTGCAGAAACAGGTCTCAGCAGGTCTAGTCCCTTGACTAAATGTAGGTTATTGCTCTTGTGCCAGGTGTTTTATGAGATTTTCTTGACGCGCTACTCCGTAAATCTACGTAATGCTGCAATAAACAACTCCGACTGTAAATTCGAGACTAAATCAACGTGAGTTGCCGAAGTGCAAAACATGACAGAATAGGCTTATGCCATTTTTGTCTCGTTTCTGCGTCGGCTTTATGTTGACCATTTCTGGTCAATCGCCTCTATTAACGAGAAACGATCTCGACAATTGTTCCATTAGCCGATTAATTACATTTTTAGGGTTGATTTGAAACATACCAAGGAGTTTCGCAGAACAGAGTTTATTAATCTTCGCCCACCAGAGACCAGTAGGAATGCAAAAGATTTGGTAAACCTACATGCAAATGTTTTCTATGTGCGTTTAGTTTGTCACGTGATTACGCAGAATTTTTTCATAGGCACTTAAAATGGCGTACTGTCATCTCTCACTCGGCGGCTTAAATGGATTGAGGCCACTTAGTTTTACTAATTGGAAGGTCCTTATAACGGCAATTTCGTCATGAAAGTATTCTGCTAATTTTGACGAACGTGCGTGTTATACGGGTTTGTGGATTAGGCGGGTCTGTAAAGCTGAGGCTAGTTATCATGCAGGTAGTTTTATTTTGGGACAGATGTATTTTTACTCCGAGTTTAAAGAATATATTACTGGAGATGCACGGAAAACTAGTTAAATCTTGTTGTTACGGAATAGATCTCACTGTCAAATTCATCTACTCATTTCAGACACACACATGGCAAATCGATCATATACTAAAATAAGAGGATACAAAGCATATCTCACTATCCACCCGGACAACAAAGCCAATGAATTTATGAAGAGTAAGAGTGTCTGATGGACAGCGCAGGTAATTGTTACACATTCTGACAGATTCTCATTGCCATCCGCGTTTTCAATCGCAACTTTCTGGCACCTGTTTTGCAAGTGTGATCTCAGTATTCTAATTACATAGAAATCTAATTTTCTGAGTCGAATAAATCAAATGCTTTGGAGAGGTCAGCAAAAATTCCAGTCTTCCGTCGATTACGTCATGAATGCTTTGAACGAAGTCGTGTTGCTGATTTTCCTCTGATGAAACCATGCTGCAATGTATGAATAAGTTTAAATTTTCCAAGAAATTCTGAAATTCTTATATGTATTGGATTCTCAAGAATTTTGGAGAATATTGCAAGAGGGAAACAGGGTGATCATTGGAGACGTCTGTTGTGGAATAAATTGATTGTAATACTTATCCTACTAACTCAGCTTTCACTTATGATTAATAAAAAAAACACAAATTCATCATGAAAGCTGATTTTTTAACTTATCAATTGTCTCTCAAAATACATTAATTTTTTTTAAAAAAAATACATTGCTTTCCTTGGAGGGTGAACATTTACCATATACTCCAGCCCCAATGAATGAAATTCCTGCTACACTAATCTTCAATGAGTTCCATTCTGGAAGTACGTCTGTGATCGCTGCATCATGTCCACGAGGCCACACTTCACTGTCCAAATTCTCCTTCTACAGTCCTGCCACCATACTGGCATAATACATTACTGACGTCCTTTCGGTGAGCCAATGTTTCTCCCACTCTGAGTGACTCTGGCTAATGAGAATCCAATTCATGGTCCACAAATCTCAATATTGTCATTAGCAACTCTTTACGGACTATGGGAACGCACATTCCTCTGAGAAATTTAGCATACGTACGAGCAGAAATTATTTTGGACAGATATTTACAACTCTGAGCGCTTTTTTAACTATCGTCAATCCAATCGAAGAACGACCGACGATGGTTATTTGCTTTCCTTATCTACCAGGGTTGCACTGTGGGATAACCTCCTGATTCGAGTGCGAGGATTTTACTTTCACAATTAAAAAAAATGAATTGAACATTATATTGTTCCTTGGCCCTGAAGCCCATTCAGGGCCTTGGGCTACCCGGTCGACTATGGACTGTCATCTTACATGACTCATTCCGAATTTGGAGTGGTCAGCGTATCCATTCTCCAGCAGCCTTAAACCCAGTTTCCGTGACCATGATGGCACAAAGACCCATGTCCATGGTAGGATTCGTACCCAGGACCTCTGTATTGTGAGGCAGCGACGCTAGTCACTAGACTACAGGAGGTCGGCGATATTATATAAAGCCCCAAATTAATAAATTTCGCTTATGTAATACAAGTTAAAGTTGAAATTGCATCCTATATTAATCAGATTTAGCTTCATTGGATTATTTTCTGATTCGAAACTTGGAAGACAATGCCTCAGTGGTAAACGATTTGCCAAAAATGAAGAAGTCGTGTCTGTGGTGAAGGTTTATTTGAGGAGCTCGACGGTTGCCCCTTTAAATAAGTTACGGAAGCTAATGGACATCACTGAAGAAAGTGTATCGAGCTAAAGCTGTGTTTCCACGACCTGAACTTCCTAGTCTCTGAGTTGTCGTGGTCCTGTGGTCTGTTGAATTCCCAGCCACAGCTTTCCCCCGGCGTGCGGCTTAGCGAATCTCAAGCCACCTCGAATTGATTTCTGGATCACTAAACGAGCGTCAATTCTGCTACGACTGTCATTAAAATGTATATAAAAAAAAGAGGAAAATAACGTACCTGTATCAAAGCGCCATACATATTCTTCAATGGGGTCTAATTTCAAGAAAAAAAAGAAAATATACTGCTAAAATAGTCTTAATATTTTCCTATTTCTTAATAGCTGTTTAAGAGAGTACTCGAAACATATTTCAATACGTTTCCTATCTTTATGATGTTGATGTTTTGGATTCCAGAAAGCAACTACCTTATTAAATCTTTACTCCACTCAATGCCTAATGGATTATTTCATTTGAATAGAATAATCAAAAAATATTCATAATTAACAATTATACACAATTCGCAGTGAACTCGAAAACAGATAAGATATTGTTATTATTGACTGCACTAGTATAAACAATTTTCCTCCTTCCACAAGGCCGTACGAACAGTTGCGCAAGAGCACTGAGGACAGTCATGAGTCGAAACACAGGGCTCTGATCGTCACGAACCATATGGACAGCAAAATGTTCCAATGACAAAATTGGAGTCAGGTTCGCTAAGTGACAGGCCGTTGAAAGGGAGCTACATTATTATGGAGTATCCTCGTAAGTATCCTAGAATTAGAAACAGTTAACCTGATGTTGAAGGAGTCACCGCCTCGTGAAGGAGAATCCGTACGCTGACAACTTGCCACTCTAAAATATACGGAACGTGGAAGGTGACAGCCAAGACTAGGGTGGAGTAACCTTTTTTTAGAACAAACCAACTTCAAATTTACAAATTTTACTCGGTCACATATTAAAATAACTATAATAACAGGTGACATACACAAATTATCTCTTTATTAACAAAATGAATAAATCGACTACTCTATGAAGAAAACAAATACAAATGAAAGTACTATACAAAATTCGCAAACCATAATTACTATGGGGAAAAGGCTTAAAAATTTTTAATAAGAAGACATATATTTGCACATATAGATAACAAAGTAACTCGCACAAAGCTTTCGAAGCGCAGTTCGTATTGCAGAATATAATTGGGCAAAAGCCATTTTTGAAAGCATAATCATCGGCCGAGAGTCCATTAAATGTCTCGTTAAAAAGCAGTTCTAAGTAAAACATATTTAAAACTTTTTATTATATATTACATGTATATATTTTAACAGGTTACATGAGGGTGATCCTGAAACAGACAACTCCCATTTAATAAAATAGGGGGATGGAAAAGGGAGAATGTGTAAGGTATAGCAAGGTATACCCAAGGGCTATAGTTTAAGGATCCTACCCGGTGTTTCACCTAAAGAGATGCAGGGAAACCCCTAGAAAACGTGCATCAGGTAGGTCGGGCATTGGGTACTATTCTCACGCCCTTCCGAATGACGCGAGACGGGTTTGCTGTGGGGTCGCAGCATTCCTTTCTAGTGTCTCCACCAGTTTGTCGACTGATCCAATAGGATCAGGGGACAACTCTTGCCTTATGCCCAAGTACATACACCTCCTAAAATAGGTGAAGGTGTCTCAGAATGTGAGAACCTTGAAAAAAAAACAGTGTACGAGGCATTCCCGCCATTAATAGGTGAGCCACGATACGAAAATAGTATATAAGAGGATGGAACGACAAATAGAATGCGAGATAGGAAAAGGTCAGTTTGGTTTTAGAAAGAATGTAGGGACAAGAGAAGCAATATTGACTTTGCGACTAATTTTAGAAGACAGGATAAGAAAAAAAAACGGCCTCCGTTCATGGCATTTGTAGATTTAGAAAAAGCGCTTGATAATGTGAACTGGAACACACTATTAAGGATTTTGAAGAGCACAGGTATAAAGTATCTAGAAAGAAGGCTTATACATAACCTCTACAGATGGCAGTCAGCAGTAATTAGAATTGAAGTTCAAGAAAAGAAAGGATGCAGCCTGTCGCTCACGCTGCTTAACTTATCTATTGAACAGACAATGAAGACAGTTAAAATGAAAAAGGAATTATACTGCGAGGAGAAGAAATAAAAACCCTATGGTTTGCTGATGATATTGTGATATTAGGAGAGCCATAAGAAGACGTGGAAACCATAATAAATTGCATGAAGAGGACATGAGGATGAATAGAGGGAAAACCAAGGTTACGTCGTTTAGTATCGGAAATAGTGGAATAACAAAGCGTGTTAGATTGGGAAGGGATATTTTGAAGGAAGTTAAGGAATTCTGCTACTTGGGCAGCATGATGACTAGGTATGATAGAAGTATAGCAAGGAAGGCTTTCGCAAAATAGAGGAATTTACTTACGGGTAATATAAGTGTCAATCTTAGAAAATCGTTGCTAAAAATGTTCGCATGGAGTGTGGCGTTATATGAGTGCAAAACGTGGACAATAAGAGTTGCAGAAAGGAATAGAATAGAAGATTTGAAATGTGGTGCTATAGGAGAATGGTGAAAATCAGATGGGTGGATAGAGTAAGTAACCAGGAAGTTATAAGGAGAACAAGAGAAGTGAGAGCGATATGAAAGACTATGAAGTGAGAGTTTAATAGGCCAAATTTTGAGACATGAGGATCTTATAACATTAGCATTAGAGGGAAGTGTGTGAAGTAAAAACAGAAGTGGGAGACTAAGCAGATTAGGGATGTTGTGGGATGAGCTAGTTATATGGAAATGAAAAGGCTTGTGTAAGATGGGTTAACATGGAGGGTTGCATCAGACCAGTCTTAAGACTGAATACCACAACAACAGCTCTTTACGAGAGTCAAACAGATGTCGTCGGCGATGGCTACTATACTATGGGTGAGACTGTCTTGTTGGATCGATCGCTATGTTAAATAGGAGTCCGCTGATAGAGCAGCCTTAAAGGACTCCAGCGCATACAGGAATCGGCTTCGTCGATACATTATTTAGTAGAACCGTTGAACTGGCGATGATATGTACGAAATGTGATCCAGCTCCCAAGGAAGACAGTGAGGCGGCGATGGCCGCGTTGAGGAACACTGCTGAAGGCGTTGGCGATGTCAAGCCAGGCGACAAGTAGGTCATGTCGAGACTTCCTGCACCACAAAATTGTGTTCAAACACACCGTCAGACGGAAGGAATCATTTCTGACAACTTGAAAGGACGTTGTCATAAGGATCCAAGCCTATCAGCCAAACGCCCTGAGAAAATTTTAAGTATCGTACGACTGAGTGTGATAGGACGCTAATTTCGTGGTTATATTGGGCCCCCTTTCGAAAATAAGTTTCCTGCAAGTCGACATAGAAGATTACGGAATTTTTTCGGTTTTCAAGGCCAAAATTTAATATTAGGGTGGCAAGTGGATCCAGTGTTTTCCAATGATTGTATGTCAGACTATCATTCCCAGGAGATTTTCGAAGTCTCTTCAGGACCTGTTCGGGAGTGAAATTCCTCACGTTCTCTGGTGAGGTAGCTGTTCTATCGCCTAGATACAGTCCTGAACCAAAGAGATCTGTTGTGGACCATACCGAAGAGAAATCCCTACCGCCCGACGACGATTACCAGCGCCTGAAGAGTCCCGTGTCTTCGGTGTCGAAGGGCCTTTTCTTTCGGCCAGAAGGTAGAGACGGAAGATGAATCATGTCTCGCGCCTTCTCCGGGATGTGATAAAGTAGCTCCTCAAACCGGTTCCATGTAGCCAAGGACACTGGCTCTCGAAATAGACTCTGCAATTCATGCATAAATTCGTGGATTGTGATGTTATCAGCTGCATCTATGATAGGTGAGCATTCGTCACAAATAGCGTCAACTTCATTTGTATCAGAAAAATCTTGAGTAAATTGAGCATCATCTGGGTCTGCACATGTTTCTGAAGCTGATTCTGACATTCAAACAGGTGACGAGATGCTACTAGTTTCTTGACTATTCTCACAAGCGAGACAAAAGTCGCGGGGTGACTACGTTATTACGTTCTACTCCACTGGTGGTAGACCCTTGTCACTGTCATAGTGTTGAATTGTTTTCTTCTATTTTATCGTTTTCGGTGGAGGCAAAAAAACAACCAGTTCTCGTTGTTGTTCAAGTGGCTGCAGCTTATGCCACTGGATGTGGTTAGCCAGGTCTTTCTTGGACGGGAAAGATTGGCTGCACCGATCGCAGGAGTGTGAGATTGGACATAGCATTAATCCTCAAAAATAGATAATATGGTTAATGTTTTGAATCAGTTTACTCCTGTAATAGTTATTAATAATTTTCCAAATTCTCTTGACGTTATACATATTTAAAAATTTGGCCTTAATTTATAACTGGAACAGGAAGCCTACATTTTCTGGGAGTATTTGTAGCTGCTTTGTCTTAAAAGGTCGATGGTGTTCAATCTGGTTGATAGAGTTATTCTGTTATCCAATCAGCTTTCCACCCACACAATTTCAGACACTGCTGTCCAATAGTTATCCAAACGACTTCATCAACTACAACTTCAAAAAAAGAGTACAGAAACTCAAATTTTTCTAAAATGTTCTTTATTTCCTTTCCATTTTATGAATTTCTACGTAATATATTAAGGAGTACATTCAATTGTTACAACATTATTTGTCAATCCAAAAATTCACTGCCTCTTATCATCAAGCACAGTAAAGACTTCGTCAAGAATGTCCAAACTAAACGACAAGCAAAACTCAGGTCAATAAGCAACCTACAGACAAATATTTTATAATAACTAAACACTGTCTGATTCTGAGAAAATTCGTTTGGGACGAAACGTTTAAATTCAAATTGAACTCTTCTATTTCTAACTTTTCGGGAATGTTTGTATTTTGTTTATTATATATATTTTCGCAAAATATGGGGTAGAATATACAGGAATATAAATTAAATTCCTGACAACAATAAATAAATTTTGAAACACTCCAGGCGAAGTGACGAATGAGTTTTTATAATGGAGTAAATTCATAAATAAACTTGGGACTCTTCATACAATGGTTTAAATAGTTAATAGTGTATAGAAATAGAGTCAAGCTAAATTATGCCATTATATTGGTGTTACAAGTATAGACTATGTGCTGATAGAGAAGATGCACTTAATATGATAAATTATTTCCGTGTATATGTAAAGTACGTTATTAACTTTAGGTATAATGTAAAATGTATTATACTTTTCAAATCCATAAAGATTTTATCCTCAATAGGATCTGTGGAAAATAATTATATTTTACCTAAAAACTCGTTTGAGGTCCACCAACATTACCTGAAAAAAAAACTCGTCATTTTCTCATCAGTTGAGAAAACAATGGAATTAAATAAACATCACAACATCCTCAGTCCGGAAATGAGTAAGGTAGAGAATTGCTGATTGACGGGATGAACAAAGGGCAACTTGCACAACATGGCATTTATGCTCGTCAGGAAATTAAAAATTATTAGATGCCTTGCACCATTTGACATTTATTCCTTGACGAGAATTTCAAGTACGTTGTATGAAGTAGCGCGGTGAAGGACTTTTAACCTCTGTAACGGAAAGGCAGAGCTGTATGTGGGAAAGATATTAGTTTTACCTGATAAGAGGAGCTACTAAAAACCAGATCCCGATGGATCAGTGCCAGAATTTATCTGCGATGCGTCTGAGCTGGTTACACGCCGGTAAGTCAAAGACAACAGTTGAAGTTCTACGAGTTTTCATGAGCGTCTCAGATGAATAACGTGTTTCAAAATTATTCTAAGGAAGCTGTACTTTCTAATGATTTTCTTAAAATATTTAGTGTTTACGCAAGATGTGTGTAGTAAAATATTAATTCCGATACGTATGATATATAAGGAATCATTTTCTAATTACTGATACTTACTATGACTTTACTACAAACTTACGTTCATTTATTGTAAGAGTAATTGTTAGAAATGACAGCTGAAAGATTAATAAACTAAGAACAAATTGTTTTGACGTTGATTAAGACTTGATCGTAAATTTACGAACATAATTTGAAAATCACCGATAATATTAACAAAACAAACACACGGTATTAATTATGTAAGGCAGGGATTAGTCTGGAGATTTTTTTAAAATCCAGGAGAGCTAATAAGGATTTTTACAGATAAGGAGTATGATATTGCTCTTAAAGTGAGTGATCGCATTTAATGTTTAAATGAAGCGTGCTTAAAAATGCTAATTGCCTTAATGTTCGGACGGGGGCGATAAGAATATGAGCTTTGCTGCTTAGGAAGAAATATTACCAAGGGCGGACCGAGAAAAAACAAACGATGAACTTTCAGAAAACAATTAAGAAATCCATAAAAAATGTTCAAAGTACTTAACATATTTCGTATCATAAGCTTCGATTATTGCTCGTTAATCATTTGTATTCTGTTAAATTATGTAAATAATTTAAAAATGTTTTCGATGCTTTCACATAATCACAGTAACATAGTATTACGCATAGGTTTATCTATTATTATAACGTACTACAATTTTTAATCAACTATATAATTAGCACAACTGAAATATTAGTTTTGGCAGTGTGGTTGTTTTCAGAGTGCTTTAATTTTTGTTTGTGATCATTCTAATTATGCTCAGGGAATGAGTGGGGTTTTATACGAATTTTACAAGCGACAGTTAGGAAAACTCGTTATTACAGATTGAAATAAACTTCAGTGGTTGATGACACGCTTTCCAACCATATTTGCACCGTTAATTGTATTGATGAAACAGTTTAACAGAAATTTTACCACCAGTCTCTTGTTCTCAGCATTTAGTCCCACGTTAAACCTTTCCGTAATCGCTTATTAAATTTACTTTATTATACCTGAGCTCAGAATAATCCTTGTAGGCTGCACAACTCAATCTTTTAATAACAAAATCATTGAAAGTTGTTATGAATGAGTTCCGCCCGTATATCGAATTCTCCATGTTCCATGACGGGTTCGCGTATTCTTCTAATTATTTTCCGTTCAAATTTCTTTAGAGCATCTTGATCTTTTTTTTGTCACTGCCTAGGATTATGTCCCATATGTTACCACTGGTCTTATTAGTGTTTTTTATATTTCTGTATTTTAAAACACTAATAAGACCAATGCCAGACTAATATTTTTAAGCCTTTCATCAACCATTCTTATTATATCTTGTGTCATACATACTTTCGTATTGGTCTGAGCTATTTTTTCGTCGGCTGCTCTAGTCATTTCTTTCTTCAAGAGTTCCCATTATTCTCTTCTATATTGTTTCTTTTTCCTTTCTCTATTAATCTACTTTTGGTATCTTCCTTGAAACTCTGAAGCACCTCCTGTTGTCTCAGTTTTTCTACTTTCCCATATCTTTGTTAAGTGTAATGAATTTTTTATGATAATCTTCAATCAGAATGAAACAATCTGTTTTGTAAAATAGTTTGTTGTTGTAATCGGGTTACTTGGCCCAAAGTGCATTCCTCAAAATAAGACGCCTACCGGTAATACAATAACCTGTTATCTATATGTTGACAACCTTATATATTGAAATAATTCAAAATATACGAGTGTCAAAATGAAATAAAAAACATAATTATATTTACTTTTGCTTTGTTAAAAGTTTGAAATAAAGCGGTTATAAATTGAATAAATACACAAATCCTGTGATTTCATGTTGTCTCGTGTATTTAAACCTAGATATTTGCCATATATATATTTTAGTGATTTTATACTATCAAATTACGTTCATATTTTCGTTTTAAAGCTTTACATCTGCAAAAATGATCATTAGTCTCCACTGTAATTCTTGGCTTTAAACTTCAACGTTTTGTTGATCCACTGCGATGTATCGGTAGAGGCAACATCTGTAAAGATAATCATTCTTAAATCCCCAAAGTAAATAACGTGGGTTAAGCAACACCGATTACAAATATCGCATCCATCAGTTGGTCTCGAGGACAGGTTATTCCAAGTCGTAAATTTTTCCTAATTGACTACTCAGATATGACTTGACTCCTAAATCTATCGGATTAGAGAACAATGATACGTATCTTGAAATCATTAGACAACTTGCATATTCCGAGTAAACATTTGCGATTTCTGAATTAGGATATTAACGCCCGTGACAGTCACACTATATTTTAGTATAGGTTGAAATACTGCTTATGCAATTTCAACTACGTTTATATTAAACCATAACCTTCGCCACCAACTATAGATACCACGCTTTATGGTATTTGTAGTGGGGGTTGACCGGAGTATCCTTTTTCTTACGACATCTTCGTTGTGAAAAGATTATTTTCGAACATTGACACATAACATATTTCAATGCGTCACACGCGCCATGCTATTTCTCTCAACCTATACATCTAACTTATGTATACCAATAAATAAAATTAAAGTGTCTGTCTGTCTCTCTCTGTATGTTTGTCTCGAATAGGCTCAACAGATTTCAATGAAAATTTGAGGGTTTAAAATCAGGTGATTTAACTTAAATATTCGTGCATATTTATTTTCAGTATATTGCAGGAAATATTAATATACATATGTCTTATACGCGCATTAAAGCCTTCAAAGTGAATGCGGGTTTCCTATACTCTTGATCTGTTTATGCTCCGAAGCACTCCATCTATTGTTGAAGTAGGATTCACGCTGTTATTAACTTTTGTTGCTAACTCCCTGAGAAATAAGAAAGTTTGGATCGCCGATACAATGCATATGTAAATTGGTTTTATTTGTCGGGTCAGGTACATTTAAATATTATATATAAATTAGTAACCGGGGAAATACCGGACACCCAGCTAGTATAGAAGTATAAAACCTACAAGAAGATTGTATTAAAGTCGGAATACGAAATATATATATTGCTATAAAGAGAAGAAGTATTTCATAGTCAGTATAAGAGTACGGAATTTAACGGGTACCAATGAAAATGGAGCAGATAATTTTTCGAATAAGACTAAGATCGAAGGGAACTTGAAACGATAAAACTATTTTCATATTTAATACTCAGTATATATAATACCTTAGTTCATGAAATGTAATGTATCAAATGTATAATTATTATCTTTGCTTTTTTTAAAAAAACTCGTTCTTTGGTTCTTTAATTATTCTATTCTTTGGTTCTACTGTAATAGCTTTGGAATGTTATGATTATTGTGCATTGTTAATCAGTTCAACCTGAAGAGGGTCCAGATCAGGACCGAAACATGTAGCTGTTTTATATTATAGTTTCTGTTTCTCTAATGTTTTGTCTGTTTTTGGCCTTATTTAAACTTATTTTAACACTCCAATCTTTACCGGCGATTACTCAACAATGGTCTGTGTTTCAGGGTTGGCGATCGCTGTGCTGCTGGTGACGTCGTCACTCGTGACGGCGAGTCCACAGATCGGTGACCACGAACTATTATGGTATCATTCACAACCTCGAAACATCAAATGTGGCAATCCCGATGCCGTCAATACAACTGAACGGCTAGCAAGGATACGAAATGTCATGCGAGATAACGGCATAGAGGCATACATCATAACCTCCAACGATGATCATCAGGTACAACATTACTTAAGAAAATAAGAATGCGCCGACTCCAATTTTAACATATTTATAATTTTATTATAATTTAACGTTTTCTGTAACCAAAAATCGTTTCCCTTAACAAAATACAACCTGTACTAATGAGCAAGGAAAGCGGAATAAAGAATGAGAAAAAATAATGGAATATTCCAAATGTAAAATAACGAACACAAATGAGTTTACCAGTTTACTTCTGAAAAAGAATATTACAAAAACCAACCCAGTAAGTAAAATTTGTTATTGCTTATTTGAAAGAAAAAATTAAATTAAACAATAATGTTCCGTCCATCGTTATCAGTAGGCTGTCTGTTACTGTTATATGAGTCTTGTAATCGGTTCAAAACTGTCGTCTCGACCTTACCTCTTTCATAGAGTCGTCTGCCTATTGATTTCCCACGTTCCTTACGCAGCATTCCCAGTTTTCCTGTGTCTCTTCTTCTATTTCGCCATGCACCACTGTTTATACTTTTCGTTTTGAAAGTATTGTTTATTATTGCAACCGACTTCTTTATCTGCGCCCACGTAAGTTCTGTCGCAGTATACTAATCAAATTATCTCGTGACCCATTTTATTGGCAAGAAGATCGAATTCAAACATTCTAGTCTGAGCTTTAAAAGGAAATACGCGTTGTAATAATTGTTTTCTTTCTGTTCCCTTTGTATGAAATTTTGGTTTCCAGGGGTAGAGAGAGTTCTTTTTCAAATTGTTGGAAATTCCACATTGTTATAAATGTAAAAACAAAAATCCTTATCAAGACGTTCTTTGTCAAATTCATATAGTCAGTTTCACTCGCTCACAATCTGGAACACACAAGCTTCTCTAGTAAGAAACTGAACCTCTCTTTTCTTCAACTGAGTACTTCTTAATTGCTGGGGCCCTCTGTATTAACTTAAATAGAGACACCATCATAAATTGTAGGAACGAAGGTGCTGAAATGTTTTTTGGGATGTGTCTTCTTTTCTCCTGAAAAAGCCCCGACATTTTTAAGAATTTGGCACCGTTTTCTTTCCACATGAATTACATGTATTATATTGAAATGCGTTGACCTGGCTAAAACTTGAGAAAATTAAAATAAGAAGGATGTTAGAATTTAAGTCCTAGCCTAGAACAGGAGCTGATCAGACTGAAAGGGACGTGGACTCTATTTCCGCCGTCGTCACTTCCTCAGCCGCCGACGATAGGAGAATTCAGGATATATGATAGAACAGAATCGGTACGTAAGGTTCTTTTTACCAAGCCGTCCAAACCTGAACGGAATAAAAGACGCTAGAATGGATTTTGAAGACGTAGTTTATTAAATAAGTTGAAGAATACTGAACTGAATAGAGCCAAGGAGCCTAGCCATGTTTCCAGAAGGAAGCCCGTACTTAGACTGAAAACTTTAGAGCTCTAAAATGCTTCGGTGGTTAAATCCGAATTTATGCAAGTGCATCTTTGTAACCGAAAACTACCTTGCTTCTGCACATGTCATCATGAAACAATACGCCTTTGTTGTTTATTAAGGCGCAATTCCCGGGTAGCCACATCCTTCTATCGGCATCTCTAGATTTTTTCCCAGTGACAAGAACTGCCTCTGTTTTTTCTTCCGCCAGTTGCAGTCCCATTGTCCGTAGCCATTGCCCAATCACATAAATAGCCTCATTGGCTATCTGAACTATTTGTTCCCGGTGCTTCGCGACGACGACAATTGCTATGTCGTCTGCGAAGCCAATAATTTTGCTTTCCGTGGGAATCTCAAGTCTTAATACATCGTCATACATAATGTTCCACAACAGGGGTCCTAGTACCGATCCTTGTGGGACGCCTCCTGTGATTACGTACTTTTCCACGCCGGTTTCCGTATCGTAGAGAAGAGTTTGTTGGAGAGATAATTCGTCACAATTCTCCTTATGTATGATGGCACCTGTTACCTGCGCAATTTCTCGAGGATACAACTCCATCTTGCCGAGTTGAAAGCTTTCAAGTGTAGTACTTGAGTTATTGAGTATGTATGCATGTGTTTCAGAGCGAGTATGTAGCCGAGCATGATAAAAGGCGAGCGTTCATATCGGGATTCAGTGGAAGTGCAGGGGATGCTGTAGTGACACTGGAGGAAGCAGCACTGTGGACGGACAGTCGTTATTTCATACAGGCAGAGCAACAGCTTGACTGCAACTGGCAGCTCATGAGGACTGGACTTCCAGAGGTGAGGAATATACTTTCCATTGCCTTTCTTCAAGCAGGTATGATTGTGCGATAAGTCTGTTTCCAAGGACCATCCTCACTTTTACATTAAATCCTAAAGTAAAACGATGTTGTTTTACTGTGAAAAGAAAATAGTGTTTGAACAATAAATAGAATTTACTGATTTTTTTGTTTCTGTAGTCATGATTTGTTATCCTTTTTTGGAAATATTCAAAGTTTTGTTTCGATGTTAATTTTTGAATACTTCTGAACTGAGGAATATAAGGAAACCCTCCAATGAAGGCCACAGCAAGAGAGCTTTAATATAGAATATCGCGTACATACTGGATTTCAATCTCCAATACCACATTAATAAGCCTATTTAAAGTGTCAGTGAACAAGCTAAAACTGAATGAAGACGTATAATACGGAATAATGTATTTCTCAAACTAGTTTCAGCGAAGAAGTGAAGATCGCTAAAATACAGTAACGAATAACTAAGAAGTATTGAATCATCACCAAAATATTAATTTTAAGTACCTTGGGTAACAGTTATATAAATGCATTCCAAATAAATATGTGTTACATGTAATATAACACTTTCATTTTTATTCACGAATTTGAAAAACAGGCCATGACTTTAAAAACACATAAATGTTCTCTTTAGAATCGTCGGAAACTATAGAAAAGGTGATTACCTAAACACTCAAAGGCAGGAGAGTACTTGTCTCCTAGACATGACATTTTTCTCCAATTTGCCAATGTGGCTTCACCCGCGTGCACCAGTCAACGGCTCCATAATAGTTCCATATATAAATACAGGATACCGCCTCGTAATTTTATTTCAAATTTTTATTCCTTGCTGCCTAAATACGACATGGAGGTAATTTATCCCATCAAATCTCCACAAAAACGAATAGAGGAAATGCTAGGGTTGGTCTTGTAATGAATAAAAAGCTGGGGTAACGAATAAATTATTATGAACAATTTAGTGAAAGATTAGTTATCATAAACTTAGACACAAAACCACAGGCGACGACAATAATACAAGTTTATATACGTACAAGTGCCACAGAGGAAGAAGATATTGAGAAAATGTACGAAGAAATTATAAAGTATGTCAAAGCAATCGAGAATTTGATAATAATGGGTGATTGAAACTCAGTAATAGGAAATGGAAGAGAAAGTTAAGTAGTTGGGGACTATGGACTTTGTGAAAGGAATCAAAGGGGAAACAGGTTAGTAGAATTTTGCAAAGAAGAGTTATCCATAACCTCTTCAGAAGACAGCAGTAATTAGAATTGAATTGAAGGGCAAGAAAGGAAAGCAAAAATCAAGAAATGAGTATGTCAATGATGCAGTCTGTAACTTATATGTAAAACAGGTGATGAAGAAAGTTAAAATGAATATGGAAAGGGAGTCAGGATTTGAAGAGAAGAAATAAAAACCCTAAGATTTGCTTATAATATTGTGTTATTAGGCTTGGAAGCCATAATAAATGGCATGAACGTGTTCCTGGAGGAAGAGTACAACATGAGGATTAATAGAGGCAATAGAGTGTAGTATGGGAAATAGTGGAATAACAGAGGGTATTATTTTGAAGGAAGTAAAGACACGCCACGAGGGACAACTGTTACCGGTAACTCATACACATACCTCTTCAAAAATCATCCTTGGCCTGCCATTATAACAAAACGACATGGATTGTTATTTACAGGGGTTCTTCTGCACCATGACAATACACGGCCCCATACGGCACGTGTACGGGCGTGGTAATCACAGACTTGAGGTCCGAGTGTCTCCTCAACCATCAAACTCGCTCAACCTTTCCCCAAGTGTACGGATCCCTAAAAGAACCATTTTCTGAGACGAAGTTCTGATGATGAGGTGCACCGGGTGGTAAACGAGTGGCCAAAAGAATTTTTTCTACAGGAACTCCAGAAGCTTTCTCAGTTATGGATTGAGCGTCTAGGAGACCATGTTGTAAAATGATACAATGATTAAGGGTTTGACTCTCCCTTGCACTAATTGGAAATTATTGGTTTGATTCCTGCTTTAGTCAATATATCATTCTGTCCTCATACAGAAATTCAGTTTTATAGCACTTAAAGCTGAACTTTGATTGAAAGCATTTCTAGATTTCATCAGCTCCTATTTATTGTTTTCAATACTTACATAAATTTAATTAGTTTTTTACTCTAGAAAACCGAATAGTACTGATAATATTATTAAACATTTTATGTACATGTTTCATTGATATATTTCAGACGCCAAACATGATTGATTGGATCAGTACTGTTGTTAGTAATGGTTCAAGAGTTTCTACAGATCCAAGGATCGCAGCATACAGCCAATGGAAATCATGGAATACCAGTTTAAGTATGTCTTTAAGTACTGTTATAAATACCTCGTTTTGAGCATGTCTTTTAGGACTGTAATAAATACCTATATTTAAATACGTTTTACGTTTCAAATAGATTCTTTGGGCCTTGAACTAGTTCTCCATAACGACAACTTGGTAGATGCAGTTTGGGGACCTGAGAATGGACAGCCAAATTATCCATCAGACCCTGTGTTTGTTCTTGATAGTCAATTTTCAGGTAAAGTGTTCAGGCTTCTTTTAGTAAAATTCTACTACTACAATAAATTACTTGAAATAACTATTTTTTATTTCCCTATTATTGTGATAAGTTGTTTGAAGTTATAAATGAATTTATAAATTCTTTAAGTGTTCTAGATGTTTACCTTACTATTGTCTGTGTCACGCTATACACATTGTACAGATTTAGAATAACATTTCTAGACACCTGCATTAATTTTGGTACTTTTTTACTCTTAAAATGGAAATAATTATTCACGGGGACAAAATTAGTTTTATTCTTATTGACACATTATAGACGAGCCTCTTGATGCAGAAATTCAGTTACGAAAATAATAACAGATAAACTTAAGTTGAATTGAATTAACCTCAATGACCCGAAAAAATTATTCTAGACAAATATCTGACGGTTTTTCAAAGTTATTCACCTCGAAAAATATTTATTCCATTCAATTATCGGCCGACTGCATGTTTTAAAATTTCTGTCTTCTCAACCCCAGACCCCCAGGTTGTTTCCGGTTCGCAAGGAACATGCCTACAAAATTTTGTTGAAATTGCCTGATCGATTATGATTGTTCGCGGAACTTTGTTTTACCCCCTTACACCTCACTCTAAGGGACTGTACAGCAATTTAACCGGCATATTAAGTCAGCGACTTTTATAAGCCCAATTTCACAATCAATCTGAAATATTTTCACGTTATTTTACATTACATTAGCCCCCCTACCCGCACAGTGGTTGCACCCCTACCGTGTCGATTGGAGTTGAAATTATGCCCTCAATACAAAAACACAGTTTTTCATTCTGAAAATATTTTTTCAAACTGTTTGTCAATCGCAAATAACACACGTACAAAATTTGGTCGATGTGTTTACAGTTGTATGCGTAATAAATATACAATGAAACACTTAATTTAATTCTCTATATTAAAAGCCAGACAGACAAACTTCAATTAGTTTTATATCATATCAAAATTTTATTATTAAACATTTTTCTGTGTGTTTCCATTGAACATTTTTATTCTATTTTACACCCCATTTTCTATAGTATAATTCTGTAATATGTAAAAATTAAGCTTATATCACGTCATTTTTTCCCATTTATTTGTTTCTGTCCTTCAGTAACATAAATTACGATTCTCTCATGTAATATTTTAAATCAAATTATTTATTTATTCGGGTGTGATCAATAATGTCTCCAAACGTTGTTAATACCCTCAAGTGCCAAACTTCTTAGTAAAAGATATTTTCACTAGTATGATTGTATCTTTGAATTTACTTACAAGAAATACATTCATTATATATATTGAAACAGGAAGTTGTTTCCTCCGGCCGCTCAGCTCTGCCTCGGACAAGGAATATTCTAGGGCGCTAGGTAGTTTTTACACAGAAAAACACAAAAAGTTTAACAAAAGAGTTTCAAATAAAACAGAGCATGAATTTGGGTAATCTAAAGCAGGACGTGATCACTCACTCAACCTTTTTATTACTCGTCCTTTATCTCAATTACATCAACTATTACTCGCTACTAATCGCGATTCTATTCGAGGTCTAACATCACTTATTCGTGGTCTATTTGCTATCCTTTATCCGACTTAATAACTAACGTGGTCGCGACTGCGCGAACCATCAAACTCACGTCCTCCCGTCACCACATCACGTCTCCGACTCCTATACAAGTTTTCTCCTGGCCTGCACCAACCTGCGGAATCTCATCCACCCGCGCAACGTCGGCCATTTGCAGCTCCAAATCACGCGGAAGCTTAGCTTTGCCCCTTTACTTGCGTAAGCCATCGACTTCACACTAAGTTCATCTGCGAGGATCTGCTGACCCCGTTCTGTACCACGGAGTAGCACGTCTAGTCCCTACTGTGTCCAGACACTGTCTGTCTCGACGATCTCAAAATTACATCCGCACACTTCCGTGTCCGCCCACCGTCTGCCTTGTTCATCTCTAAACCTCGTTTCGGCCATCTTGCCGAAACTGGGTCAGGTGACCGTCTCGACCAATTACCATCGAGCACAGTAGCACTTTCTTCAGTCGAAATGTTTAAATTCCTTCTAGAATATTCCAGCCACAATATTGTAGCCACACTTCACTCATTCTAACAACATCCATTCAACTTAACAATATTTTTTCAAACAATTAAATTAATAATAGCAGCCTTATTCAAATATATTCTTCTTCTTCCAATGGCTCAACAGCCTCTTAAGGGCCTAGGCCTACCGAAGCGGCTGTGGACTGTCATCTTGGCGTGACACATTCCGAATTTGGGGTGATACGTGGTCAGTGTATCAATTCCCCAGCAGCCTTAATCCCGGTCCTCGCAACCATGACGACACAAACATCCAAGCCCATGCCAGGATGTATTCAAATATATACAATAAAATAATAAAACAAACATAGGATACCCCGAAAAGTAATTTAGAAGCACTAATTTATATCTTTAATTTCTTCATATGTCTTATTGTGTTGGTTGAAAATCACAGGTTCAATGTTATTTGATCGTTTCTTGGAGCAGGAGTGTCGTGGAGAGAGAAGTTAATTGAAGTTCGTAAATGGTTAGTGAAAAACGATGCTGCAGCATTTGTGATGTCGGCACTGGATGAAATAGCATGGCTGCTGAACCTTCGTGGTGCTGATGTACCCTTCACTCCGGTGTTCAGAGCATACTTGGTTGTGGGTGTAGACTGGGCCACTTTGTACCTCCCCGCAGGCAAGAGCTCACCCTCTGTGGAGAATCATCTAAACAGCGCATCTACTGACCTCACAGACAGTGTCAAGTAAGTATTCCTATTCAATCTAGTTTACAAACTCTTGATATTTTACATTACTTGTTACGATTCATTACCTTATGCTGCATCGCACTGTAACTGGTTTAATATCAACTGGGACAAATGGACGGTTGTAGGATTTGTTACTGGTCCTCTTTTTACCTAAAGAAACCATTTTGAGTAAGAGAAAGATTAATATATATATTGTAATATTCACTTACTTACTTATGCCACTAAGTTGGTCTCATTTAATGTTGTTGACAAAGTTTTCTCGGGCTTCCAACCGTGTGAAAACACGGTAATTACACGACGTTTCACCAGCTGACAGTGCAAACGTCGTGTAATTACTTTGTTTTCACTCGGTTGGGAGCACGAGAAAACCTTGTAAAATGCATACACCAGGAAAAACCTTCATTCGATTATTCAATTAAGTTTGCAAATTATTAAACTAAGTTAGGTGAAACAATTTACTTTATTTTTCAAATTTAAGTGATAACAATTATAAAATGATATTCAAGGATCTTGTTAACTAAAAACAGGGGATTCTAAAATAAAAAGACAGATTTCTATTAATTTATTTTCTGAATTAATAATAAAATCAAATTCTATACCATTTAACAGATCTTAAAATAAGTGTGGGTTTACTATGAAATTATGCTTTTAACCCTCCGGTCTAAGAAGTCATCCACATACTTTTTCTTCGTCCTCCCCTCCTAATAAATTTTATTTTAAAAACCCTTGGGTTTTGCTATGAATGCAAATACCCCAAATTGAGTGGAAAAGAAAAATTTTGTTGAATATAATGAATCTTAAAGTAGAACAAAAAATAGCTAAATTCTTACTAAAGTATTATTCAAATGGGAGGAATTAAGTTTAGTAAGATCAAAAAAGTGATTTAAGATAGTTATATCCAGTCTCTTCTTATGATAATTCTTTGCCGTAGTTGTGAGCAGAAACCCATGTCCAGTATTCGTAATCAGCAGGTGAATAACAGATCTGGCACAGTGCCTTCTTGAAGTCGCAAAGAACACGTGTACCCAATTTAGTCGAAATTGGACCACACGTTTAGATCTGTATGCGGAACATACACTGACGCTGCTACCCACATACAGGCAATTTTATTGTTGCATGTTTTTTATGTTTAACAATCCGGGGGGAGGGGGAAGGAACTGATGGCGTCATCAAATGATTAAGTGTAGTTTGTCACGTGAAACTATTGGCACATAATTTATCTTTTAGTCATTGTCATTCTAATTTAATTTGTTGAGAAGAAGATCTTTCTCATAATAAATTTGCAACCACCGTAATTAGGAACTTTTTCAAAATTGCTTTTATATTAGGGAATCTTGATTGGACACGTTCTTTAATATTACGCAAGATACAGATCCTGATGAAGATCCATCAGCTGGACTATGTCTAAAACATGGATGAAATGCTTTACTTATCATACAAGTTTCAGATCCAAATCTTCAGCATGTGTTTGGCCATTATGTGCCAATTACTTCTCTACTACCTAATGTTTAAAATGCAACACCACTGTATACTGTGCACTTTTAAGCATCCATTTTCGACTGTTGTCTTAGTTGACGTTTCTCTGAGGCAAAAATAATTGCCTTTTTACTAAAACAATTAAGGCGGGGGCCCGAAGCTATAGTTTGTGTAGCTCTATGTATATCCGGCCCCGCAAACACAATTAATTCTAATATTTATATTTGAAAATAGGTAATGTTTAAATCTACTTAAAGTTATTCTTACTCATATATCTATCGTAGGATTCAAGATTATGGAAGCATTTGGCAAGATTTAGAATCATTGGGAAATTCTATTAATAAAGTGATTTTACCAGCTCCATTTAGCTATGCTAAAGGCTCCAGCTACTTAGTACATTCACAGGTATGTTCCTCATCAAATTATTGAACCATTAACACCTCTAACAAATCTTGTGCTCATTTAACCATGGAATCAGATAGGCTGTTAAATACTTTTTAAAAAGATGTGGAATTTGTCAGTCAATAATAAATTTCTATTTGTATGTATAATTTTAAATAATTTCGAAGATAGTTTGGATCAATAAAGAGACTAGTTCAATGATAACAAAGTGTAACCAAAATTAATTTCTTTTTATCTTTACTATATGCAAACTTATGAATAATTTTTTTAAATCTTATTTAATTTATGTTCTATGGTCAACATGGCTTATCCATTAAGAAATATTGCATACACATGCTTCTCAAATAAGTCTTATTTAAAAAAAAATAATGTTCGTTTGCAGGTAGCAACGGTTATGAGCAGATTTAACAACATAGTTTTCCCTATATTAATTCTCATGTTGTAATCTTCCGTCAGGATCACGTTCAAGCCATTTATTATGTTTTCCAAGCCTTCATCTGACTCCCCTAATATCACAATATAATCAGCAAACCTCAGGGTTCTTATTTCTTCTCCTTGCAATTTGATTCCCTTTCCATATTCATTTTTAACTTTCTTCATCGCCTGTTCTATATATAATTTAAACAGCATGGGCGACAGACTGTATCCTTGTCTTACTCCTTTCTTGATTTGTACTATCTTTTCTCGTCCTTCAATTCTAATTACTGTTGACTGCCTTCTGTAGAGGTTATCTTAATGCCTCTTATCCAGGTTTGGACTGAGTTAATCTCCATTAATCACAATAGAATAAATATCATTAAATTGTTTTTACAAATATAACAATATTCAGCCCATGAAATATCCATCTCAGCATTTTTCACTTTACCGTCCATAATGCTGAATACCAACCGATAATGAACCACTTCATTAACAGCAAGATGGGACAAGATCAATCTGATTTTTACCTTCGAACATTGTTGGCAGATTCTCTAAAAAAATGCAGTCTTATCGGTCTGCAAAAACGCATCGACGGTTGCTTGGAATCTCTCCAAATAACATTTTTATCGTCTTTGTCAGACACAGAATTAAGTTCCAAAGGTACGACCGAAGTGAAGAACACATCTGCATCACTGCTGTATACTTGACCTGCTTGATCCCTTACTTCCCCACTTTGCACTTCCACGGCAACTGTGATACTCGATTTTGGCGGATAACAATATTCTTATTCGTCACATCTCGTACTTGAGACATTCAATACTAAATCGCCAGATATCTCGATTAGCGCTGGTTTCTGCGCATCTTTATACGCCTTCTCGCTCCGGTGCATTAGTTGTAATCGTCTTTAAGAAAGTGGATTTGAAGGGCACCATTCGCATCCCCCCTTTTCAATTCCCTTCCTATGCTATTAAAGGGGAGTTGCCTGTTTCAGGATCACCCTCTTTCAGCCTGTTAACCCATAAAAAAAACATTCCCACGACGACTCATTTGCGTTGCTGACGCCATCATAGCCACTCCGGTCCATGATCTGAGTTCCTGAGTCCTGCGACGTTTGCTAGTAACATCGGAACAAAAATGACCGTCTACTAAAAAGCCGCAAATAAGGGCAAGATATTTCATTTGAACTATTTTGATACAGGAGAGCCGTTTACAGTAGTGGAGAAACGCAGAGGAATTTTTATAGACTACGATTTTCCATAATATCGGTAATACGTGAAAGAGGATAAAGTATATGCAAGTTTTAAATCGTTGCACTTCATTACATCGGCTAAAAACGTCATAAACTTGTCTTCTGGGGTACTGTGTATCTAATGCTATCCTGAAAAATGGGGAGCATCGCTATCACATATTAAAAGGGAAACAAACAAAAACTTGAAAAATTTGTCGATTTCCGATTCACTGTTTACTGGACCACTGGGAACTTGCAATGTGTCTATAATTTTTTTTATGTGTTTTATGAGTTTGTATTAATGTCTCTTTCAGTTTGATGAGTCTAATGTAATTCAAGCTACATCTCCTGTGCTTTTAATGAAGGATATAAAAAATGATGTTGAAGCATCGGGCATGCGATCTTCTCATATTAGAGATGCAGTGGCTCTGTGCCAGACTTTGGCCCTCATTGAGAAGGAGGTGAGTGCAATCAGCAACAAATATCCAAACTAATGATTCATTCACAAATGCTTTTTTGAAACGTTTATAAGTATATTGTTATCAATACAGAGATTCTTTCAATGAAACTGATTATAGGGAAACAATATTTTATTTAGAGCTATAAACATGTTCACTCTAATATGAAGATTTAAAAATTTCATACTAAAGGTAAATCATTAGAATAATTAAGATTTATTATATGAACATTATTTGGCATGTTAGTAGTGTTCATCCCGTATAAATGCATAAAGAAAACTGTAAAAGTTAACGCTAAGACTAAATATTTATAACAATTTCTTATTATCTTATCTTAGAATAGTGAAGTAAAATGTTTCATTATTTTATTTTTATATAACTTTAATTACTCTCAGTTTTAAAAATAAAGCTGATTTGTAACTCGTGCGGATAAAAATCCTTAAACCATAGCCCGGGGGCCCTAGTTAACCCTACCTTCCGCATCCCCCCTTTTCAATTCCCTTCCTATGCTATTAAAGGGGAAGTTGCCTGTTTCAGGATCACCCTCATGTAGCCTGTTAACCCTCCAAACCCTGTTTAATCTGTAGCCAAATAGTATAGAATTAATGTTTTACTTTGTTTTTGAATAGAATTTATATGTACTCAACAATACATGTCTTAATATAAATTCATTTACTGTCTTAAAAATACAAATTAATCAATGGCTGCTGGTGCATATGAACTCATGCGCTACAGCACATGAATTAAGTTAGGAAGAATTATTTGTTTCGTAATTTTAAGAATTTTACAATAATAGTATTTTAAAAGTGTTAATTTCTGCTTCGATTTCGAAAACAATAAACCACCTTCCCACGCCCTTCCTCGCCCAATCCACAGTGTAATTCTTTATAGCACAATGAGAAATGCACATGTGCAGTATTTCATTTCTTCCCACTGTCTGTTCAAGACGGAGCTACAAAAAAAAACACAGCGCTGAGCTGTGCTTGCTGACACACAGATGGCCTCATCAGGATAGTTTCAAATGTTTTTGACGAATTAATTAAAAGTTTAACAATGTATTTCTTGTTCTTTATTTTAAATATTCAAAGTTGTTTAAAAGAAAAAAAAAATTAAGGGGCGGCGTTCGAAAAACTTTCATAAATCTGAGAAAAGTACAACACGATTCTGCTTACAATATTGCGTCTTCATAAAATTAACTTTTTTAAAATGCCAAATCAATTACTTAACGTTCTAACAAGAACAGATTGTTATATTACTTGAATATAATTTAAAACATTAAAATAAGTAGAAAAAATAGTTTCATGTTACGAATTTCTGCCAATTTGATTTTAATTTTTTCTATTCGTCTATATGACTCGATATTAGAAATGTTGCATGTATGAATACAGAGTATTATCAACACTGTAGTTGTTATAGTATTATTAATATCTTACAAAATTATCCTCATAAAAATTGTTTCTCAGGAAGATGCAGCACATAACTTTAATAACTCACGAGCCGCCTCTAAAATTAATGTACTAAAAATAAAAAAGTATAAAATGATTAACATCTTAAATTCATAGTTTTGCTTTATACAGTATATAATTGAAAATACATATGCGTTTCATCAAGGTTTCTCAAGGTATTTATTGGGATGAAATGAAAGCAGTTAATGCCAGTGACAGTTTTCGTGCAAAACAAGTTAACAACATGGGACCTAGCTTTGGTACAATTGCTGCTTTTGGTCCAAATTCTGCTATGCCACACTATGAGCCCTCAGCAGAAACAAATTTACAAATTAACGAAACAAGCACATTTCTAATTGATTCTGGTGGACAATATCTGGGTAAGTACTTAAAAATGGAATAATATATATCAACAATGTCATTTTCTACAAATGCAAAAATATCTTATATTGGAAGGAATGACTGTTCTAATGTCTTACACGCATGTATTTTATTGGCAGCTATTGGCAGGAGACAATTAAAATAAACAATTCCATTTTTTAGAAATTAGATTAATATCTAAAATTGTTTACGCGTAGTTTGCATATATGCCATAAAATTACACATACAGGGTTTGGACAAAATAATATGAACTCGTGCATTCACACAATATTTATTGATTAATAAGTAGTTGGACCACCATTTGCTTTTAGAACAGCTGCAATTCGTCGCGGAATAGATTCGTAGTGTCTGAATAATGTCCAACTCTTGTAGCAAAATATCCGCCAATTGCCACAACGATGTTGGAGGTGGAAATCTGCTCCTCACTCTCAAAAACTCCCCATAACGGTTCAATGATGTTGAGGTCTGGCCAGGGAAGGCGTTTGATGACATTCTGATGCTCTACAAACCACACATGAACATTTTTGACTTTGAGTATGGGTACATTATCGTCTTGGAATACGGCAGTGTGTGGTGGCAGCAGTATGCTAGTCCTAGTAAGCACTTCATTGTTGAGGATGTCAAGCTATTCATCGCAGTAATCCGGCCAATGAGGGTAATGAATACGACGATATAGCCGCCCAAATCATGACGTGCTTGACTATAGGAAGCAGGCAGGCCGGATCGTTGACTCCTTTTGGTGTTCTCCATTCAGAAACCCGGCCGTTGGTAGGAAACAATGTGAACGATGATTCAGCGGACCATACCACATTCTTCCAGTCATCAAGTGTCCAGGTTTTATGCTCATGTCACTTCTTTCGCAGCTTTGCGTTGGCTTCCGTTATGAAGAGTTTCAAAATTGCAGTCCTTCCACGAATGTAATCTTTATGAAGCTCCCGCCGCACCGTTTTGTCGAGCGAGTGTTAAGTTCTGCAGTCACTTTTGCCGCGGAAGGGCAATCCTTTTAAATGGTCGACTGTCTCTGTCAGTTAACTTCGGCTTTCGCCCACTTCGCTGATTAGTTTTACCATGTTTTGTGAATGCTGCCATTACTGTTGATACTGTCGCTCGTGAAACTTTAAACAGTTGAGCCGTTATCATCATAGACGCTCCCGCTTATCGCGCACCAATCTGTCCTCTTTCGAAGTCTAATATATCACACATTTAACCGTCACAGAGCAAAGTAAGATTACCTCAAAATGTGGCACATAAACTGGGCACTGCAGCCGTGTCGAAGAATTTACACGTACAGAGTGGTGACAACGTGCAACAACCGTAACCTATTGCATGGTGTTCACATTATTTTGCCCAACTCCTGTATAATGTTAGAAATAATTATGGTTGCAGTAAATAAAACCCTTCACAGTCTTCATTTATGAAAACTTTATTATTAATTGTCCGTCACAAATTCAGAAGCTTTCAGCCTGTATACTGGCTATATTCATCTGTATCATCCCATTTAACTGACATTCATATACTATCACTATTCAACCAGTGTAATAAATTATTATATTATAGTTAGACATTCTTTAGTTCATGTTGAGTTATTGATAAAAATACTTAATTTACAATTACATATTTGTGTTGTAGAGTCTTTCATATAGACTATTTTGTAACCTAACAAATTTAAACATTCCATTTCAAGTGACTCAATCTAATGGTGTTATTTTCTGTACTCAAAACTGTATTGAAACAATTCACATTATGGGCTCCTTCTGTGAAATGAAATGCCTTCATTTTCTTCAGATGGCACTACTGATGTAACACGAACAATGCATTATGGATCTCCAACTTCTGAACAGCGTGCTGTGTACACAAAACTACTGATTGGTTGCATTAACATTGCTACTACTATCTTCCCAGAGGGCTATACGCTTCAGCAATTGGAAATCCTACTTCGGGCTCCGTTGTATAGCTTGGGTCTTGACTATGGTCATGGCAGTACACATGGAATTGGTTCCTTCCTCAGTGTACATGAAGGTAATTCCTTCAGCCTTAACAGTATATGAATTTGTTTAAAAGTGTAAAGAACTCACTAATTTCTATATTACAGCTTTCAACCAGACATACCACCTCAACTTTTTTGGATCCCAAGGTCAGATGTACTATAAGTATATACCTGATTGATAAATGTGAACCACCTGCAAACCTCAAAGATACTAATCCCATTTTGTTTCCAGAACCAGGTTACTACAAGGAAAATGACTTTGGTATGCGATTGGAAAATATTGTTACAGTAGTACCTGCAAATGTTATGGTAAATAAACTCTGTCTCTCTTAGCAAATACAATTTCAATTAAATTTTCATGATGGTAGAATTTTTTTAAAGAGAAGTAAGTATACTTTTTAATGTAATACCAGAGATACTTATTCATTTATTGAAAGAATGTTTATACCAGAAGACACAAGAATCTTATGATTTAGCATAGTGATGCCCATAGAAGTAATCACTTTATACCAGCAATAGCTAAATATATATATTTTTTCAATATTAAAATTATTTTCAGTTATTAATAAATATGTTATAATAATTTATTTGTAACTTTTTGCACTTATTGGAATTATTAATATAAAAGGAAAGTATTCTACTAGTTAAACAGCAATAAAACATTGTTTTGTTTTACCTCCAAAAGGGGTAAAAGTATTGTTACAAAGGTTCAGTAAAGTATTCTTGATAAAAAATCAATTTAATTTTGAATAACTTGTGCATTTTTCTCTCAAAAGTAATCCTAGGTTGTACAACCAGTTATATTTTACGATGTATTTTTATTTTATCACAGAGTGAAGGTCCAAATCGTTACCTAACATTTGAGGCAGTGACTTTGGTACCTTATGAATCAAATCTAATTGATATAACTCTGATGTCAAATCAGCAGGTATTATCTTCAGTAATATTTTTTACTAAAATTAGATTACTTATGTATAAAATATTAAAAAAATTTTATACTTATTTTATCTCAGGTTGAATGGCTCAATGATTATCATAATAAAGTTCTACAAATTGTTGGTGCTGAACTACTTACTCAAGGAGATGGTGAAACTTATAACTGGCTGGTGCAAAAAACCTCTCATTTGGGAAACAAGGCTTGATATATAAAATAGTTTAAAAATAGTAAAATTGTTTTGAAATCTGCAATATTTTTATTTATTTATTAACCAATAAAATTACAGTTTATTTTTCAAAATTATTGAGAGATTTTTAATAGAAATTAAATAATTGGAAGTGCATTTTGTATTCAGTTTTTGGGCAATGAAACAATTCATTATTTGTACATTTATTGTGTGAAAACTGTGAAAACACAAAATAATGGTGTTTTATGTACCAATTAATTCCAGATAAAATAAAACAGTAAATTATTAAAAATTGGGGTACAATTTTGAAATGATTTAAGAAATTAGTTATTTTTGATATGCCTCTGAAATGAATCATGTTCCATGTATTAATAAAACATTACAATGGAAATTATAAATATAAAAACTTATAAGGTGAAGCAAACCAGGAAAAAATGCAGAAAAAACTTATTAGTACATAATTATAGTTAATTATAAACCATTCAACATCCAGCCAATTATATTGTAAACTGGCAGTTAACATTGCCAGGTATATATTTATATCACATACATTTGCCTATAACGGTGTACTATGTACCTACTGTGATACATGTTAACAAGGTTTTCTTGGTTTAAAATAAAACCACAAGAACGAAATGAATGAAAAAAATTCAGAGCAACAAAGGTAAGACTAATAAATCATTGCTGAAACGTTGTTGATAGCTTTTGAGAGATCAGAACATTTGAATCGCATTGCTCCTCATTTCTCACTACGGGGAAGTGCTGAAGTCTCTCTTGAGCAAATTACACCTCAGAGTCAGAGCGACAGCTTGAAGAGCAGCTTCTACTGTCTGAGCACTGTACTCTCGTTTGTTCAAAGTGAAGCGATGCGCAGTCGGAGCTGCGCCATGGTTGAGCTGAGCGGAGTCCCTTCACCCTGTCCGATTCCTCGGAGTTTGCTTCCTAGTTTAGAGCGAGCAGGAGGCTGCTCCTCAGAAGGATTCGTTTGTTCTAAATGACTCACTACAGAGCAATCCATCTCCAATCCGAATATATAATAATATTCAGTCTTTCACCGGCATACATAGTTTGTGTCGACATTCACTGCAGAAAATTGATATTCAACAATTTCATTATTTTAGAGTAACATATTCATAGTAAAATAGGGTCTAAGCGTTGTTAATATAGATCAATGTTGTCTAGATTAGGTGTGGTTCTTTTGATGGTTTATTTGTGAAGAGGATAGAGATAAGCTTCCAGGCTGTGGTGCATGATGTAAAGAAATTATATCTTTATATGTTGCTTTGGGAGCATTTTATTTACTTTTTGATTAGCCTTGATGTCATTATTTGTCATAATCTTGTGGCGCATCCAATAAAATTGTTTTGCAGGCTCATTCATTGCTTGGTGCGGGGGAGGGGGGAGACAATTATACACTGATTGTTTTTTATAAGTTGATCAAAAGCACAGTGAAATATAATGAAGGTAGCAAAAAATATATACAGCTTGACGGTAGTTGTTTTTTATAATAAGAAATTGATAACAGAAGTACATTATGAAGAGTAAAAGCTAACAAGATACCAAATTCATAATTAGAATAAAAAATACTTGCAAGTATGTAATATTACATTTTATTTTATTCGTGACAATTTCCTGCTATTAAATATACTAGTTCCCTACTAGCAAAGTCCTAGGACACATTGATTATGCAGTCTGCTAAAGTAGAAGCCAATGAAGCATGAGCAGTGTTCCCATATATGGTGATGATTGCAAAGATAGTATCTATTACAATTCTCTTCATCAGGGTAGACACCCGGGTATTCGCAGTGGCCTCCTGTACATGGAGGGGCCACAGTAGTGGTACTGCTTGTAGGGGAAGAAGTCGGCGTGGTAGGCGTGACACTTGCCTCACACCTATATGTCGAAGGATTATAGATCCATCCATACTCACATCTGTACAACATGTGTACAAGGAGACCATTTTCATCTAGTACACAAACATAGTAGATGCTTGGATTCTCTGGATCATAGCCAGTCTGACCCACATGAGAGCACTGGGGTAAGGGTCCATTCACACACGGCCGAGATGTCAGTTGTAGACTAGAACAAATTATACCAAATATTATTATTATTTAAAATAATTATACAATTTATGTTTAACTAGTTTAGAGAAAAGCAGAAAAGAGAACAGAAAATAATATGGAGGACTTTGACAAATTGGACGGATAGATTACGAAATTAAAAGGTTTGCACAGAGTAGGTTAGCATGGAAGGTTGAATCGGATCTGTCTAAGAACTGAAAACTACAACAACAGTTTAGAGAAAAGCTATAGGTCATTTCAGATCCCTTTTCATGTATAACGTTGTTTCATAAATCCCGAACACTGCTCTTCAACTGCAAAGAATCATACACTTTTTGATAAGTATTCAGTCACAGTAGACTAATTAACACATCCTTTTTCTGGTAGTATTTATGACTGCCAAACGGGGTGTAAAGAAGATGTAGTTGATGACTTCATGATTTGACAAATTGACAAGGAATCTTGTGATTGCGTTGCACTATTCTAGCTTACAGGTCATTTTACCATTTTACCTAAATTTCTTTCATAAAGTACGACCCAAACGGTAGCTTGCCATAGAGATGCCTGTGGGAGTTTTCTCTCGCAGGTATTTCTCCCCAGACTGACCACAGGGCTCACTTGTCTGCATTGGTAATGCCTCGTACTCTCTCTGGTTTTTCCAAGGTTCTCACATGCCAGGGCACCTTTATCTATTTTGGGAGGTGAAAGTACTGGGGTTGAAGACCTTGGGCAAACGGTAAGAGTTGTCCACTTACCCTAGTGGCCTCCTAAAAACTGCTGAAGACACGGCGAAGGGAATGCAGCGACCCCACAGTAAACTCATTTCCTATTATTCCTTATGCAGATTGTCTGGGGTTTTCTCTGCATCTCTTCTAGGTGAATCACCGTGATGGTAGAATCCTTAAACTATAGCCCGGGGTCCTCAACCAACCCTTGGCCATCTTTCAAATCCCCCCTTTTCAATTCCCTTCATATCTGTGTTCATTAATGTGAAAATATGTGAATTTTGAGAGCTTCCTATTGCAACTTCATTTCCATTTGAAGAAACAATACACATATATAGGTTACTTGAATTACTTTCCTTCGGTGTAAGTTCTTCTGAGGATGATGTAATGAAAATAGTTTTGACGAATAAGAGTGAAAGATTACTGGAATGAAAGACAGCCAAGATCAAACATAAAAGTATGTATTTATCAAGTAAGAAGAAATAGTTCATGAGTGGCTCTAGTAATTGCAATTAACAATGCATTTCACACATGATTAATGGCTCAAATGAGAATTGAATTTTTTAACAGGTTACATGAGGGTGATCCTGAAACAACTCCCCTTTAATAGCATAGGAAGGGAATTTAAAAGGGGGGATGCGGAAGGTAGAGCAAGGTTACCAAGGGTTAACTAGGGCCCCTGGGCTGTGGTTTAAGGATCCTACCCGGTGTTTCACCTAAAGAGATGTAGGGAAAACCCTATAAAACCTGCATCAGGTAGGTCGTGCATTGGGTACTACTCTCACGCCCTTCCGAATGACGGGAGACGAGTTTGCTGTGGGGTCGCAGCATTCCCTTCTTCGAGTATTCACCAGTTTTAGGAGGCAGTTGGCCGTCTGATCCAATGGGATCAGCGGCCAACTCTTGCCATATGCCAAAGGTCTTCGACCTCAGTATATATACCTCCTAAATGAAGGTGTCTCGGGATGTGAGAACTTGGATAAAAAAAACAGAGAGAGTGCGAGGCTCTTTTTTTTTTTTTTTTTTTGGTTAACAGGCTACATGAGGGTGATCCTGCAGAATTATATTATTAACGGTAGTAAGATTAGTCTAACCTGCAAGCCGTAGTGAGCGAGTCGTACGCCCAACCATCGTCGCATTTTTCGTCATATGATGCTCCACCAGCAATCAGGCAAACATGGTACTTGGTGCAGTCGAAAGGATCTGGAAAGTATCCGGGCCCCGTGCAGACGAAGGGCTGGTTAGCGGCTTTGCAGCTCAATTCCGTGGAGGAGCAGTTACCGTACTTCTGGCTGCAAATCTCCGGGGATTTGCAATTCTGCAGGGTAATCTGGTTGTATGTGCCATCTCCCTGGTCAACGCAAAAAATGACCTGGGAGCAGTCAGCGGAGCAGCTCGTTCCGCCGTGGGAACAAACATCTCTTGGGGTAGAATCCACTGGAATAGGCCATCGGATGTCGACATCGCTAGCCGACTGCAATTATAATATTTTCTTATTAAACAAAGATTATAAAATGTATAAATAGAACAAAAGTTGACAAGATGCTGTTGCAAAGTAAAACCCTAGGCAACATAAAAGCGTCTAATAGTTTGAGATACACTTATCGATTAGAAAAATACCGTGTTGTTTACAATGCTGATAAACTATTATACTTGTTAATTTAGTTAATGTTCAATATCTCATCGACCCCGTAAAATGCTACGAAGTATACGTTCGTATTTTTCATTTTTTTAATTCTATTACAATAATAATTGGTTTTAATAGTCCACAAAGCTATTAATGTTTTAAAAAATACATTCTAACATAAATTTCGTATCTTTATGTTTATTCGTCGCCATCTCATAAAGTAGTCTTATCATTACAGTCTGTTGTTCACTCCATGTCTTCGGAGACAGAACTCTAACAATATTGCGGAATATCACCCACAGACTATATGGGTGTCCGCCATTACCTGGGAATTCATTTATATTATACCGCTGCTTTAATTAATTCAACAGTAATCTTTTTTTCAACGCGTGATTAAACCATTGACGAGCCCGTCATATATATTTTTTAATTGACCCTCTTGCTGTACCTACTAAGCACAAGTACTTAAAAATAGTCTGAAAATGTACAAAGCCGAGAGAGAAACTATCAATCTCACTAATCGCGAAAAAGTATTTCTTCGCATGTAAATGATTTACCCCTACAATCCGTGACTGCTTCTTGTCATTAGGAACACTTGTACAAAATTTGGTCGAAATTGCTCCGCGCATTTAAATTTGTATACGGCACATACATAAATAAACATATACTAAAACAGTCAATTATATTTATCACAAGAAACTTGAACCATCTCTTCGGTCCGATTAATGTATAATAATTATTTTTCGAGAATGTCGCATCTACATCTGTTACACAAAAATCCGTCTCGGGCGCCGTATTTCTAAAAACTTTGTATTCCCATTAAATAATTAAAAAGTGTCATTTCTTCAATAATATGTTACTTAAATTTCATCATTATTTATAGGCTAAACTGCAATTTTATTCGCTTATTTGAGAGGCAATAATCTATCCATTTGCAAGTTCTGTATGTCTTTTGGGTAAAATCTTTTTTATCCTGAATATGGGAAAGAACGACATAATTCTTCAACAGATCAACAGAAATTTCATGGCAATGGAATGAATAGTATAGCAACGCTTATGGGACAAGCATGAAGACGCAGAAAAGACTTAGGGCCTTTTTTTGGCCAGAAAAGGGGGGAGGAAGGAACTTAAAACTTCAAGGGCTTGACAGAAACCTTCGTTGTGTTTATCAGCGCTAAACACAAAAAAAAAATTCACGGATATCCGATGAATGGGAGATGATTCAGATGCATGTGGGAATTTTCTCCCCAGGTTGAGTGCGAAGCTCATTGACTGCGTTGGGAATGCCTCGAACTCTCCCTTAACAATACAGATCAACCAAAATAAACATATATATTTTATATACTTGAAACAAAACACTATTTATCAGATATTTTCACGTCTTAAAATAGTTGTTAATTTCACAAGATATTTTGAGTAAATTAACGTTATATTACTAAAATTAATTAAGTTTGAATGTCTTTAAGTATGTTTAAGATTTAAGTTATATCCTAGAAATAAAACTTATTCTTTTTTTTTCATTTCAGTGCTAATTTTTGTTAGCAAAATAAAAATTACCAAATGAATTTCTTGATATCTGATATGCTTTGTACATATCTGATATATACGTTGGAAAACGATACACACGTTTGCATGTTTGATTCTACTGAATGCATCATTTGAAGCTCTAACAGTTTTTTATGCTTATAATAGCCACGACTAAGTAGAAATGCAACTTTGACTTTAACCAATTACAAATAACTTACTGCCCACGCGAAGCACAATACTATCAGGAAAACCCTACGATCCATAACTTCTGAATAATGCGGACCAACTAGAACTATAAACTAATTTCCTAAAACATAATTGATTGAAGTATTTTATCTTATCATGTTCTTTTCTACAAGTGCCTTTCGACATTAAAGATCATCTATTATCTTGATTTCAGTTGTCTCTGTGTGAAATCTAGATACCAAAAACATTGATGAAAACGATCCGAAATGATTAATTCTTATAAACATTCCATTGTTTTTCTTATCTTAATGAGTGAAACCTATGAGGAAAGAAACGAATCTAATTATCACCATGAAAGCTTAGCACTTGGTTGTGGTATTGAATTCGTGAATTAATAGCTGTTAAACCGTTTTGGAATGACAGCGAGATGTAATCTATACAAATAATTAAAATTGAAGAGTCTGTCTCTCTGTCTGTCTGTTTTGTTTGTCTCGAATAAGCTCCGAAATGGCTCAACGGATTTCAATGAAAATTTGAGAGCTTAAAAACAAGAGATCTAATCTAAATTTTCCTGCTCATTTCATTTCAATATACATCTTATACGTGCATTTAAGTCTTCAAGTGAATGTGGGTTGCCCATAATCTTGATCTGTTTATGCTCATCGTCATTGTATTTGATTCAATGGCTTTCCGATTTCTTCTCCAATCTTTAATTGTTGTAACGCCTAAATTCAGTTCCTTGACAATTTTTTGGAGTGATTCACCTTTGTCCAGTCTTTGTAGCACTGCTAGTTTTTCGCTTTTGAAAGAGTAACGTGTTTTACGTTTCGCTTTTGACATGTTGAAAACATACACACACACACACCTGGAAACAAATATTGTACAGTACTGTAGTAACGAACACGAAGAAGACATACGTTCACTGCCACAGGATGGTAACAAATGAATGTTATGCGCCGCGACACTGAAGCAGAGGATCATAAATATTGTTGAGTTCAACAATCGTAGTGCCGCGTGGCGTCAGAAAGGAAGTGAACTTTGCGAGCTCGACGTGGTCGGATTTCCCTGAGAGTCGGACCATTCGAGGGCTCTACTGTATTTGTTCTGTGGTAGAGTGCTGCTCGTTCCCCTCTAGATCATTAGTCGGGTGAGCGACGTATAGCTCACTTGGTGACGATTTAGCTGGATTTTCCCATTCCGAGCTGGAATGTATCACCTGCTTTCCTGCTCACCGACGACACCTGCGTGACAGATTAACCCAACCGCTACTAATTATATTAGCCGTAATTAAAATTGTACTTTTTTCTAACAAGCACACGAAGATATTAGCGGAATATATTTGCCAGTTTTAAAATATTTTAAAATTTAAAATATTTTAAAATTAACTCATAGGATCAAAACAATTATTCTTATAAAACGTTATTGAACCCCACCCTTCATTTCAGCTTGAATTTTTATACTACTGAGAATGACAGTATCAAACATAGTTTTCTGACTTTAAATTTATTATAATAAAATAGACGGCCAATAAACCAGTATATAAATTTATTACTCAATATGACGTCTTCCTTTTGAGACTTCTTCAGGCATAAAACTTAGCAATTCGTGTCATTTACTTCTTGAGTCCTCAGTCGAAAAGATTATTAAATGTAATTACGTGTGAAGAATTTGGTGTTACGGACCATCTCCTGCGACGGTTCCGGTCGAAAATTTTTTGTTGTGTTTGTGCTAGGAAAGGCGTAATGAACGAGGAGGTAGGGTTCGTGAAATACGAAAAGTCAAACTCTGTATTGCGCTACACTATAGATACGTAAAAATAATGCTTTGTATTATTATTATTACTACAGTAATTAAGCAATAGTGAAAACAGCGCCTATACTTTTTAGCTGGTCTTTAGTGCAATTGATTCGGTTTTTATTACTTGTTGTTTTATTCCCCTCAAAGATGTCAATTACTGAACACTGAAAATTAATTATTTTTCATTTCATGTAATAGTAGTACGTTCATATATATATATAATTCTTTCGCGTAGTTTTTTGCCAGTTAAAGCTTGTGTCGTACTGCCCGTGTAAACAGACAGTCTGTTTATTGGTATTCTGTAGTCGATAAGAATCTATTATGTATCGATTTTTCTCGAATACGTCATTTCTCATCCATGTGCTACAGTAAACAGTGATCCGTGTTAGTAGAGGTTATAAATATTTAGTAAATTATTTATATGAAGTATTTATTGAGTGACAAACACGTTTTATACATTATTTGAAAGTATATATTGCAAGCGTTTATATTATTCAGTAGTCTGCTTTATTTGTTGTTTGCTGGTACATTTGATAAACCATGCCTCAATTTAAGAAAATATCAAACGAAAATGATTCTGGTGATGACCAAGTCCTTGAAAGGGAACATACTAAGTTATTATCAGCCGTGATGCAATTGGATGGAAAACAAAGGTGAGGGGTTCGTTCTTAATTACTAAACACCCACGTATTATTTTGTGTCTTTCTCTATTTTCATTTTTAACATACAACCTTTATTGTAGAATTTAGCCAAATTTCCTTGTGTGTGGAATAACTTATTGGGCTCAATATTTGGACAATTTTCCACTTGTCCATAAATAACTGTTTGCACAAATGTGTGATGATATTGACTGCTACATCAGCAAGCTTTCCAGTTCTCTTGGGATATTGTTACTTCTTGATGGGATGCTATTGGCTAAATAAAATAGTGTAATGAATATGTTGGGTTCTTTGTTTCATATAGTAGTTCACTTCAATTTATCATATCATAATTGAAATAAGAAATTGATTTAATTAGAGTGTAATATTATAACATTTTACTTGTCAGTGTGCCAAATCTGTAAATAAATCATATTTATTTTTCCATTACATACTAGCAACATCTTACGATTATATATTTTGAAATTCATACCTTTAGTTGTCAATTTATATAATATTAACTAAAACACCACATTTCTCACTTGTCTTCAAGAAAATATATCACTTAATGTGAGTTTGAAAAATATTCCAATGACCAATAACAGATGACAAAGTTTGTATTTGATTTATACTATGTTTTGTTCTTGTGTTTGGGACTTCATCTGGTAATTTCTTCAGTATATTAAATAAATTATTAAGAATATACAGTTATAAATTATTTTTGACAAACACACAGAGGTCCAATAGTATAAAGAAAATCATCGCACCACACTTCGGTTGCAGCTCTCCTTGTAGGCAATCCATTAATATTATTTTTATATATTTCAACCTCTATTTGTTTGTTTAAATTTTATTTACTGAAAAAAATATGAGATGAAATCCCAACATAAGAATGAGATATTGTATGAATTAAATAAAAACTGTGTTTTTTGAAATTAGTTGTTTATTACATTCTATTTATTTATAACTTTTTGTCATGGATTATTTTATTTTCCAATTTTTGTTACAATGTATAGAATCAAGCCAGCAGTTAGAAAAGAAATTAGTCAAGAAATTTCAGAATTTAACCTAGGTAAAACTAAGGAAAAAAATAACATTAAGATATATGATTTAACAAAATCTCTGGAGAAACGAGCTGTTCATGCAGGAATTGGCAAAAAGTTACGTTCAATCAGGAATCAAGCAAAGACTTTACGACGGCCTTTAGAACAGACTGAATCAGATAGGGTAAGCATTTCATATCCTTAACCAAGTAAATTATAATTTTAATATATCACTCACTATCTGCTTTTCAAAATAATTATGCTATATTTTGCTTATTCAGAAGAATATGAATAATACTTGCATTTCCAGAAAACTTTCCATCTGTCATCAAACTATTTTTGTGGCATGTTTTTTGAAATAGTTTGTCAGTGTTTTAAACAATTGTTAGTAATTTGAAATACTTTCTTAAAAATTGCAACAATTTCTTTCTATGTAATAGCTTTCCATTCTCAATTAATTATTTGGTCTAATTAATGGATCCATCAAATTTTATATTTTTATTTTTTCATAGATTCCTATGCAGTTGTTGTATTCAGCCCTTAGACTTGCATGATGCAAATTCTTTGTGCTAACCTATTCTTTGTGAGCCTTTTCATTTCCACATAATTACCACATCCTTCCTAATTACTCAATTTATTCCATTCATCGATTTTAGAAGACCCTTGTGTCACAAAACATGTTCTATTAATCTATTTCTTCTATTGGTTTAAGTCCTCCATATTGTTCTCTCTTCTCTTATTCTGCTTAGATCTTCCTGGTAATTTACTCTATCCGCCCATCTGATTTACTCTAGCACCACACGAAAGCTTCCATTCTTTTCCTTTCAACACTTCCTACCGTCCATGTTTTGCACCTATTTAACACCACGCTCCACGCAAACATTTTTAGTAATGATTTTCTAATATTCATAATTATGTTAGCTCTAAGTAAATACCTCATATTTTTTCTTAAAGCCTTTCTTGCCTATACTATCCTATTCTTTATGTCTATTATACTTCTACCATCCCTAGTTATGATGCTGCTCAGGTAGCATAGTTGAATAATAAAATTTAATTTCTTATTATTACTTTTTCACATTTCCTTTTTTTTTTCAGATCAAGCGTGTGGTTGGCTTTACTAATGTTAAGAAACAAGTAAGTAAGTGGGGAGCAGTTGTTCATAAAAATCGTGTTGCTGATCATTTAGAATTCCCACTTGCTTCCAGTGATACAGTTTCCATTGATACAACAAGGAACTATGGGGCATCATTTCGTGTAAGCTTTGCATTATTAAAATTGTTTATATTAGATTCTTTTATTACTTTTAACAAAGGAATTTGACAATTGAAACAAAGTAAATATATAAGAAATATATGGTTGAATGTTCACATAAATATTGAGACTGAAGTCATTAGAGGGTCAGACCAATATGAAAAGGGAAGCAGATAGTCTACCACTACAGTACAAGTGATTTTCATATGAAGTTAAACAAATATAATGATTTTTCACACTTGGTGCATTGGAGCAAATACAAAAGAAATGCCTACACAAATTATTTGGAAATTACCTCTTAATACACTGTACTTTCAACACATTATTGTATGGGATGTGAAAGTTTCCAATTAGTCCAGAAATACTGTTAATAGTTGAGCATTGCCAATAAATCTGTGCTCAGGTGAATCACATTTCCATTTGCGTCATGCAGATGACAGAGTAAGTGACATCTTAATAATACAATATAACTAAATACTACCCTATATTTTTGTTGCTTTTCCTGTTGGAGATAACTACTTCCAACATTACAATTCTACAGTGCTCATATTGTGCACGAGTGGATTCAGAAACAGGAGGAAGACTACCTTTCTTATACAATAACCCGGTCTTGATCCAATTTAATATTTGTAGGTTGAAGTTTGAAGGTGCAGTATTGTAGGAGAAAGATGGACCTCTGAACTGTAGTCACAATAATTTTCCCAGTCAGTGTGTAAAACAAATGCTGTAGCTAGAATAAAAGTAAAACAAAAAATTCATTTGTATTGCATTCCCTGTACAGCTCGTATAGTTTCATATATAACTCACAATTATATTGGCATTGCAGAAGTAAAAACTGTGCAAATATAGACTTTGCCCTGAACATATTGATTACAGTATTATCTATAGTTTTGCATAGCATTAGTTTTTCATTTTGTCATTTTATTTTTTCTTTGATAACTAATAATGTGAATATTGAGATGACCATAATAAATGAATGTCAGTAAATATTCTATTGCATATTACAAATTTGTGGATTTAATTAAGTTATAATTTAAAATAAATAGGGAAACAGCCATAGTTAGAAAATTAAATTTAATAAAAAAGATGTTTTATCATCATGAAAACCATTTCAGATGGGTTAGTAAATTATTATAAATAAATAAAGAGATATAAACTGATAACATTTAGAATCCTTTCAACATGCACGCATTACGGCCCAAGAAGAAAATTCAGCGATAATGTTGACCACACTCTAAATTTTAACAGTTTATAACTTTTATATTGTTTATATTATTTTATTTCTTTTAATGAAATGAACATTGCTGGATTTATATATTTTCACTCTATTTCATCCCCCTTATTTCCTCTGATACATTTCTTCTTCATAATTTTCACTCTGTAATCTCACTTTGCCTTATTGGTTTGTTTCAGACACAATCTGAGCTTGAAGCAAAAATTGCTGAAGTATTAAATGGCAGCAAAGTCGTAAAAGAAGAAAGACAGGTATTGATTTTATATATTTATATATACTAGCTGGGGACCCGGCATTGCCCGGTTATTTATTTATGTTATCCTGGTACATTATTTAATACTTGCTCAACACACTACTAAACTGGCATCTAAAAGTCACAATATGAACCTCCAATATACTCCCAGTATCTTGACAGTCAAAAATACTTGTGGTACAATAACAGGACTACAATATTTTCAGGATTAAATTTCTTCCCCACTCAAGGGATGAGTTCTTACTTCAATTACATATTTAAGTTATAATGTAACACAGGAGTTCCTTTTACACTGGTTTCAACATCATAGTCGATAATATCCTTGTTATTTTTATGACTCATTTCCACACAAACCCCTTACATCCACAAATATTGTCAAGGAAAACACTTTAAAAGTAATTGACCTCAAAAATTCTTTTTCAACTCAAATATGAGCCTTTATTAAATATATAAATTCCACCAATTCCACACCTCCCCCGAGGGGAGTCATTCGGAAGTTTTATGACAAAAGTTTATAGGTAATGGTTACGTTAGGCCATCTGTTTTGTCGCCTCTCACCTGAACCTGACAATATGGGTTCTTCCGGAGCTGTAGTAGATCTTGTTTGAGAAATTCCCATTCTGTTTGCCTCCAAACGCTGCCTACGCTCTTCTTCAGTCTCATTGTCGCAAAGATTATGAACTCGACTTGTGTTACACATACGCCGACTGAAATAAATCAATAAATAACACGACAACAAAACTTTAAACATGCATCAAAATGCACTAAATTTAAGGAAGTAAAAATGCTTTCACCCAAACCTCAATTTGGGTATGTGGATATGAATTTAACTGAAAAATGAACAACTGTCTGATTAACAGTGTAAAATAATTGTGTCAGACATATAAAAGGATAAATAGCAAGGAGAGTTTCAAAATGAGTGATTGAGGTACTGTAAAACAATGTAACCATCAAGAACATGAGTGTTGTGTAACTATGAGTGTAAATAGGAAAAACTTCATAAAAAATTAAATAAAGAAGACAGGTTTCAACATTTCCAAAAGGAACTCTTTCTTTAAGAAAGGAGAGGATTACTTGCTACATCATGCAAATCAAAACACTTATTAACATGTAGGCTTACTTAATTAGGCCTAACTGTAAAGGATTGATTTATTTGTTGTTCATTTTTTATGTTTAATTTTTTTAAAAACTCATGAAAGTATAAATGAACTTGTTAATCTTTTGTTATAGGCAGCAGCAAAGGAATTTTCATTAAGTTTGGAAGAACTTATGGAACGGCGTAGAGAATTGGCACGGCTTCGAGCTCAACAGTCATACAGGGAATCAAAGGCATATAGACAAAAGAAGATTAAAAGTAAAAGGTTGAAATGCCTAGATTATTTTATTTTATGTAATTGTAAATTTATAGGGAGTTTTTATGCATTTCATTTGTTATGGTTAATGATGATAATTTTTTTCTATTACCGGCCAAGATGACATTCAAGCTGTTTATCAGTTTAATTTTTAGTATTACATTGTAACTAAACACTTTATACTTCTACCAAAAATTTTACTTATTATTCCATCATATGTAAATATAGTTTTATAGTTATACTCAAAATTCTGTTTTGTCTAGTTCACTTTACTTGCAATTTATTGACTGAATGCAACATTCCTTCACTCTTTGAACAATTTACATAATGTCCATACTTCACTGAATCCTAGCTAAACTGTGAAGAACATGAACCTAGCATAGATTTACAAGAGTGGATGAATGTTGCATTGAATTGGGCAGCCAACCTGGACTAGCTCAGTTGGTTAAGAACCTCACCTGGAAAGTGGGGGAATCCTGGTTCGATTCCAGGATCCTGTCGATGTTTTTCCATTATCATATTCAGCCTTTGGCTGAGTTTCAATTGAATCATTTCTTCTCTTAATATATTTATTTGATAAAATCAAATTATAAGGTATTTACAATTAAATTCAGGGTCCTCTACTTAATAAAGTTTACCATTTAATTTATATTGATTAAAAAATTCAAAGTAAACTATTCTTATTTCATTACTAAACCTCAATTCATATTTATGGTGACTTAATTTCTTTCTTAGGTCCAAACTGGGTACTGGCAATGACTTCCAGAAAAATTTGAGTAATTTCCCATTATGGTGTAGAAATGTGTGATTTATCTTCACCAATTGTGTCAAAACTTTCATTTTCACGGGTTGACTATAGCACACTGAAAGGATTGTCCTTCAGGATTTCTCCAGGTCATTGGCCTTGGATATAGTCTCCTGACCTGCATCCCTTAATCCTCTCCTTTTGTTTCCAGACTCAGTGGCATCAAATTTTGTGACTGAAATTTCCAACTTCTCCACAGCTTCGTTCTTGCCATATCTGGGTATTAGCATAAAATATTGAATTATTTACTGAAACTATTTGGAGATTTTCTTATGTATTCATAAATTATTAATCACAATATAGATAAAATTATATTATTTTCAAGCAATTCATTTCTAAATGAACATAACATTAACCTCAGTTATCATCCACAATTAAATGATTCTATTGTATTTAGCTTTCAATTTGATAAACAATGGCTTTCATTGAGTATAACTTCAAATAATTTTCTTTTTAGTTTGCATACAAATCTTATGGTAAATAAATCTTGCAAACATTACAGAATTTCTTTTCATCACGTGACTGGCATTGTGAACTAGGTTTGTTTCTACCGAGTTTTCAAAAATGATGAATTCTCACAAATTTAGTACCAAAATTCTTTTATACTTAAGGCCATATATTTCTTCAATTATTTTTTGATTTTTAACATTTTAAATAATCTGCTTTGCAGCTATCACCGGATACTTCGCAAACAGCGCTTAAAGCAACAACTGAATGACTTTGAACAACTTCAAAAAACTGATCCTGAAGCAGCTTTGAAACAACTGGAACTTTTAGAGCGAAACAGAGCCAAAGAAAGAGTAACACTGCGGCATCGCAATACTGGAAAATGGGCTAAAAATCAAGCCGTTCATGCTAAATATAATGAACAAGTACTTACTCCCTAATCAAATTTCTTTTGTATTTTAATACATTACTTATACTGTAATTTTTAATAAGAAATCTACTTATACACAAAAACATATAATTGATATCAAATAATGAAAACGATCGCCTCAAACAGTCTCACAATTTTTATTTAAACACATTGAAAGCTTTTGACATTACATAATCATTCTGTAAAATTCAATGAAACAACTTACATGAAGTATTCTTATGTCATTAATTAATTTTAGTATAAAGTTATATGTTACATACCTTATTTTTTATAAAAAAAAATGAATAATGGTAGTGGTGGGCAGTAGTCAGATGTAAAAAACACTGAATTAAAATTTTTCTTGCCTTGCCTAAATTTGCAATCATAGTCTAATATTAAGAAATAATTGATATCATTGTGTTATAAAAGTTTTAATATTTTCTCTATTAAATTTCCTCTAAATCTATTGAATCAGCTTTGACTGGGATTTAAAGTGGTTCATGATTGCTTCGCATCAAATAATTCCCCCCCCCCCCCCCCAAGAGTCTTGTTATTTTGGTCCCATTTTAATTGATTAACAATGTCTATTCTGAATTATATGGGTTATATCTTGTGTGAAAAATAGTGTTTCAACAGTTAGTTATGGCTGAATGAAGCCAAGTTCTCCATAGTTCTAATTCTTACAGGTTCTGTTCCAGCTGCCTCTGGTAATGTCCATAATCTTTGGTGAAATCAGCTTTGTGCCCAGTCCTGGGAATATATTCAACCATGCCACATCTCTCATGCTTGGAACATCTTGTTTCAACATGCACATTCTTCTTCTTCCTATGGCTCCTTAGTCTGTAATTGGGTCCTAGCCTCCTCCAACATACGCATTACTTTGCTGATATATATATATCAGTCTGCAGTAGCATAGTATTTTGTACACCCTTCTGGTGGACATCCTCTTTACCTGAGATCAATAAATTCAAGATTTTTGCTTGTGGCTTAAAAACTGTCATAATCTTATGTTTCTGTAGTAACCTGCTAATTTTAAGTACTGTATATGGTACCATAGGGAGAAAACACTATAGCAGCAAATGTCATATGTTTAATGTTTCTCAGTTTTCTTTAATGCTTTCTAATTTCTTGCATCTTGTATCCTTTGTGACTAAAAGTTTCCCTCAAGTGTACTATCTTCTTGAGAAGACTTTCTGTGTTGTATATAGCCAGAGCCCTGTGTGCTAGTGTGGAAAGTACAGTGTGTTTTTGTGCTGGGTGATAGAAACTACCGTTATTGTGAATTTGAGTTGAGCAGAATGAGCGATTCCGCCAGTGCTTGGTATCTGTGTGGCCATAATAAATGTGTCATTCATGTACTGGCAAAAGCACTCTGGCTTTAATATGGAAGTACTGATTACTCTCTTTTTAAAGTTCTGCATGTCAAAGCTGGAGATAGGTTTACCATTTGTCCATTCATATTATCTGTTCATATAATTCCCCTTGAAACAGATTGTTGTTAGTATGTTGGAAAAGTGCTGTGATTTTGGAAGTAAACTACTGCAACAATTTGATGGTTTCATCTGTACTTGTGTGAAGAGGGAAACCATGTTGAAACTTAACATTATGATTCACACTGGATGTAACCTGAGTATAAACAAAGGACTGTACATTTGTCAAATTGACTTGGAAAATCTATATTAGCTAATGCCTTTTTTGTTTATTAGCATAACTAAGAATAAGCTAATAATATAAATCCTCTAGTTAAAGCTGATCAGTTACCTTCAATATAATGATGTGTTTCATTTCTAACTGTTGCCTGTAGTATCATATTTAAAGCCTCATATAAAATTGTAATTATTATGTTATAGGCTCGTAAAGAACTTTCTGAACAATTGGCTATCAGTCGTGATCTAACTAAGAAAGTGCAAACTGAAGGAAGTTCTGACGATGATTGCGAAGAAGAGATTATTGAAAAATCTGGTATGGCAAATGGAGACAATCCTTGGGTATCTGATCAGAACAAATCTGAAGTTGACAAATTTGTTGAAAGCTACCGTGAATTTTGGAAGAAAAACAATTTACAGAATAAATCTGATGAAACAGATCGGGAAGAACAAAAGTCCATATCCAAAACAGATAACAGTAAAGTTACTGAGAGCTCTGTCTCATCTGAAAAAATGTGTATAGAAAATCAAGATACTTTAAGGAATACACAGATAATTGATGGTAATAAAATTGGGAAACAAATTAAAATGGGAAAAAAGTCACCTGCTAAGCGGAAGAATCAGAAAGCAGAAATTATTAAGCATGATGACACACACATAGTCGGGACTACTGATTCTTGGGAAGTTACTAAATTATCTTCTGATATTGAATTAATGCCAAATTGTAAAACGAATGTCACAGACAAAAAGGCAGATGTAGAGTTGGATGACATGTTTACAACAATGGAAGAAAAAATGAAATCATTAGCAAAAAGAAAATTACAGCAGCATAAAAATGATGTAAATGAATCGATAGAAACTAATTCTCTAAAAATATCTAATAGAGAGACAAACATTTCACTAGAGTTTAAAAAGTCTCAAAATATACCCATCATTGATGAACCATTATTAGAGAATGCAAATGGTACAACATTGACTACAGGAAACAGAGAAAAAATTATTATGAACAATAATAAAATTTCTACTGAAAAAGCTGTTAATGTAGATGACATTGATCCTAACAAGTTCATTTCTGTTAAGAGTAAAACACTCGAGTCAGGATTGCCAAATTTAGCAAATGCTGATGAAGCTATGGATGATGACGAGGAGGATGATGAAGCAAAACAGTTAGCAATCAGTGAAGCATTTGCAGATGATGATGTAGTAGAGCAGTTCAGGTAAAAAAATTATTATTTTTTATTATGTTGATTGTCAGTTACTTTTAGTTGGATTTTATCATGGTAGATACTATATTTGTGATACATAATAATAGATTTGACCTTACAAAATAGAACTAATTTACAAATCAAAATATGCTGATGTTTTGATGCTGACTTATTCTTATTCAAATGGATTAAAGTTTACTTTAAGCTTTTTGAGTAAGATGGCATTGAAGCGTCAGCATATCTAAATCTGTAAATTAGTTGCCTATATTTTGTAAGGTTTGTCTGTTAAAATAAGGTCAAATATATTATTATCCACAGGCGTTAATTTTTAATTTATTACTATAATTGTGTTTCATTCATGGTTGTTATGAAATAATTTAACAAATTATCTGGCATTACTTAGATGTTTATTTATCTAACATATTAAAAGATTTTTAAACATGTTTTTAAAAGCACAAGTAAGGTGTACAGGGAATAAAGTGATCTGGATTCCAACCAAATGATTTTGGTGTTGATGTTTGATGGCTGGCATCAATTTTTTGTATTGTATTGTATCTAAACTTTTCGCAACAGACATTATCATCATTTTGTTACATTGTTGACTTGCTCATTGCAACCTGTTACTCCTGTTGTGTGGGAGACGTCATTATTGTATTTAAGTGCACCTCTGTTTCATTAACAAAAACCTATGCTCTCCATCTCTTGTCATTTGCAACTGAAGAATTATTTAACCAGCATCGGGAAATACATTTGAAACAAATCTCAGCCATTTTCGATATTTTATTTACATGCCTGTAGAGGTTGAAATCAGACATAATTTGCATCTGGAGTGCCATTATTAACCTAAGTAATGCAAAAACTATTTATATAGCATTATTCATTGTCACCATTTTATTGAAACTGCTCCATGTATTTAAGTTATGATGAAACATTCATCCATTGTTTTATAACAGATGCCAACAGGAAAGAGACAGAAATAAGTTTAGATTTAGGCACTAGTTTCCTTCCTCATGCCGATTAATCATACATTAACTGGGTATATAATTTTAAAAAGCCATCCATTTTTTATTTCGGTAAACAACAGTTTTCATATTGTATAGTTATTGTTTAGTAGGAGTTATAATTTGAACAAGATTAATATTAAAAGTAAATACTATAGTGAAATCACTTTTCAATGGTAATATTTTACAGATACAAAGCAAGAGTTCATATTTTTAGTAATCTTATGTAAAACCATTGATTAAATAGGAAAGAAAAGCAAGAAACAACAGAAAAATCTAAACCTGAAGATATAGATTTATCTCTTCCTGGATGGGGCTCGTGGGGTGGACAAGGCATATTGACTAGTTCATTTAAAAGAAAAAGGAAGCGATTTTTAATTAAAGCACCACCTGTACCACCACGAAAAGATGCAAATAGGGGTGATGTTATCATAAATGAAGAAAAGAACAAGAAAATTAAGGAACACCAGGTAATTGAAACAAAAAATGTTATCAATAAAATAATATTTAAGAAACTGGAGTTATATAGCTAATTTAACGACAATCTGTACTCTAATGAAGCTCTCTCTCTTTTGACACTGCAGCCCTTTGTGAGCCTTGGCCTCCTCTACAATCAGCCTTTAATCTCTTAGATCATGAGCTCTTCTTTTTGATCCCATCTTTCTTAAGTCTGAAATTACATCATCCATCCACCTATATCTTGTTCTTCCCTTTGCCCTTGTATGATGATGCATTTTTTTCACTATTCTCTTTCTCTCTTCTGTCATTCTCTCCACATGACCCATCCAGTCAATCCTCCAAGCCTTCACAAATGTAACCACATCCTTTCCTTGAATCAGCTCATCGAACTCCGCATTATACTTTGTTCTCTAGCTTTCGTCTGTCTTAACTGGTCCAAATATCTTCTTTAATATACGTTGTACAAACACACTGAATTCTTTAGGGTCCAAGTTTCTTATCTGTAAGTCAGTTTTGATTTTCTTGTGATGAATCGATTATTAAATAACTTTTTTTTGCGTAATATGCTAAATTACCAGCCTGTAGTCTTTCCCTAATCTCTCTACTAATGGAGTTGTCATTGTACAGCATTACCTCCAGGTATTTGAAACTCCTTCAAATTTCATATTTCCAATTACTAACTCCGGAAGACTTCTTTTGCTCTCTGTCCTAAACATTCTCATTTACTTAGTCTTATTCCTATTTATTGCAAGTCCTATTTTGAAGGCTTCACTATACATGCGTATAATTGCCACATCATCTGCATAAGCACAGATTTGGCTTGACTTTACAAATATTGTCCCATTTTGGTCAATTAAGTTTATCACCTTATGTAGCGCTGGATCAAATAACACTGCTGAAAGTCCATCTCCTTGTTTTACTTCTGCATTAAATTCAAATTGGTTACTAAGCTTGTTATCCATTTTTACTCTTGCTTTAGTTTCACTCATAGTTATTTTTATCAGCCGTATTAATTTTGGGAGAATATTGTACACTTTAAGTATCTCTCCGAGTGCCATCTGGTTAACACTGTTAAATGCCTGCCTGAAGTCAATAAAAATAAAATGCATGTCATGTTCATAAAAAAAAATTCTATGACCTGTCTAATAGTAAATATCTGATCAGTAGTACTTCTGCCAGCCCAGAATGTGCACTGATACTCTCCAGATAAGATTTTATATGCCACACTAAATAGTCTAATGCCCATATAGCTTTCACATTTAAACTTATCCCCTTTCTTGTAAATTGGGCAAATTATTCCAGACATTCAATTTTGAGACATTGTTTCAGATTTCCATATCCTTACTATCAGTCTACATTGCCATCATAATAGCTTTTCCTCCCTCCTTAATAAGTTCCACAGTTATATCGTCCTGTCCTGGAGCTTTATTTTTATTCATTTTCTTCACAACATATTCAACTTCTTTTAATGTTGGTTCCTGTACTGCTCCATTGTCTCTATCTTCTACATTCAAGTTATACTGTTCTTTTCCCTTTCTATATTCAATATTTCCTGAAAATGTTCAACCCAACTGTTAATAATTTGGCCTTCTTCAGTATTTTTCCCCCTTCTTACTTCTACATCCTTCCACTTTAGGTACAAATCCTGTTCTCATTCTATTCACTGCTCTGTAAAATTTCTGCTCTTCACTTTGCAGGTTTAATTCCACAATCTCTTTCATCTTCTTCTCATACATTATTTTCTTCTTTTGTTGGCATATTCTCTGTGCTTCTAGCTTTTCTCTAATTACTGTTTTCACCAGGTAGCGGTCACTATCACAATTGGGTCCTCTACATGCTCTTATATCAATCACTGATGAGGAATACCATGATCAATTTGATTGATTGCCCCATTGGGTGCTTTCCATATTTCTAGATGTATCTTTTTGTGTTCAAAACATGTACTTTTAATTATTCCTCGCTGAAAACTGACATGGTAGATTTCCATTCTCATTATTAACCTCATGAAGAGTTTGTCTACCATAAACCCCTTGCTGATAGTCCTTTCTTCCCATCTGGGCATTAAAATTTCCCATTATGATCAGCATATCATACTTTTGGACTCTTCTACAACTTTCTCCTAGGTCGTTATAAAACTGTTCTTTCTCTTCCGTTGGTTCATGCACTGTAATAATTGTTATATTTCAAAATCTTCCTCTCAACCTTATCCTACATATCTTTCATTGGTTGCTTCATATCCCATCAAACATTTCCTTTATTTATTATGAATTGTACTCCACATTATTTTTTTTTTCTGGTCCACTATAAAATAACGTATACTCTGATTTGTCAACTCTCCCTTGCCCCTGCCACCTAATTTCCTGCAGTGTGGCTACATAAAACTTAAATTTTAATATTTCATTTTATATTTAATTCATTTTCCTAGGACCTAACAGAGTATGCACATTCCATGTTGCAACAACAGATAAGTCTTTGATCCATGTTGTCCGCCTAATGAAACTACAGGGTGTATCAAAGAATCATCTGTTTTGACATGTATATACAATATTATAAAACATAATGAAAATATAAAATTAATGTTAATTTTGTAATAAATGAAAATATACAAACAGCATAACTCAGAAATGTTCAATGTCTCCCTTGAGATACCCAGCTTTGCTCTGTGTCCCACATGCTGGTGATCGTGTCTTGAGCTACTGCTACCACAACTTACATAAGTAAATACAGTATTTCAGTGATGATCACACTATTATTAAAATTATGATTACTCCCATTATCATTTTTTAAGATTTGGCTTTGTGATATTTCCAGTGATAGCTTATTTTATAATTTTGTACTGTACTTTCAGTAATTTTTAAATTAAAATTAATATTAATAAATTATATTACTAACATTCCTTAATTATTAATACAAATTATGTATTTATTGTTTCAGGTTAATGAACTGCCATTTCCATTCACATCAGTAGCTGATTTTGAAGCTAGTGTACGTGCACCTATTGGAAGTACATTTGTCCCACAGAGAGCTCATCGAAAATTAATTCAACCCAAATATGTGACAAAATCAGGAAAAATAATCAAACCAATGAATGATGAGTATGTGCTCAAAAAGAGACAAAGTGTCAAAATTGAAAGATCAGCCAATAAGCAGATAACTGAAAAGTCTTGAGAGACAATTTTTAAATATGTCTTATGTTAATAAACTTGTGTACATATTATAAATACCAGTATAAAGTTTTTGTTGTTGTGGTATTCAGTTGTTAGACTGGTCTGATGAAACCTTCCATGCTAACCTATCTTGTGCAACCTTTTTCATTTCCACATAATTACAACATCCTACATCTCTCCCTAATCTGCTTACTGTATTTCATCCTTGCCCTCCCTCTTCTGTTCTTATCTCACACACTTCTCTCAAATGCTGATTTTACAAGACCCTCATGCCTCAAAATGTGGCCTATTAATCTATCCCTTTTCTTGGTCAAAATCCTTTGAATTGTTCTGTCTTCCCCTATTCTCCTTAGAACTTCCTGGTTAGTTACCTTATCCACCCATCTGATTTTCAGTAATCTCCTATAGCACCACATTTCGAAGGCTTCTGTTTTTTTTTTCTGTCTGCAACTCTCATGTCCATGTTTCGCACCCATATAATGGTAAACTCCACATTTTTAGCAATGATTCCTCTTTTTACAAAAGCTTCATTGCCTGTGTTATCCTACTCTTCATGTCTACTATACTTCTACTATCCCTAGTTATTATGCTGCCCAAGTAGCACAATTCCTTAACTTCCTTCAAAATATCCCTTCCCAATCTAACACCGTTTGTTTATTCCACTGGTTCCCATACTACAATTTATTACCTTGGATTTCCCTCTATTAACATTAATTTATAATACACCAATTGAGAATAGGTACACAATTTAATTAGTGTATTAGTCACACCAATTCTCAAATTTTCTGTATCTTGGCCTATTTCTAGGTCACATTTAAAAGAAAATATGCATTAAATAAATAATCTGACATTAAGTAATTATAAATAAACAATACATCCAAGTTGTCAGCAAACTATTTTATATTTATTTAATACATCTAGGACGTCCATATTTGTGGACTTCAAAAAGTAAATTTTAAATAACGCATGTAAGAGTGAATAATTGTGTGGTGTGGATTGTGTCCTGTTGCGGCTGCAGCCAAAATGCACTAGAAAAAGAAATTTTATAGCTTTCACTAGTGTGCCACCTTATATGATTTTGAAGCTGATTTTTGCAACTACAAGAACAATTGTTCCAAGATATGCAGTGCCTTAAACCCATAATCTCATTCACGGGACACGTCTCCCGATTCTCCGCTCGTGCATTTGGTGTCGAACTTCAGTTTCCAATAATTTATATATAAAGTTGCTTTTGTGAAATATTGGTTAACTCTCAATGCAGAGAATAAGATTCATAATATGTTGTAATAGGAAGTTGCGGACAGTACTTGTTCATTCTGTGAAGATGTGACATGACTATTTAAATAAAATTCTCATTATTTGTGCAATGTATCAAATACTGGTAATAAACGCAATGGCCGGATGAGAATCGCGGTCGTTCGACTTCTATATAATTTGTGACTAAGTCATAATGACGCATCCATATTACAGCTCACAAGGTTTCTTTGTTAATAAAAATATATACGGCTATAGAAACAAATTCCATGATTTATTTGTAAGTTACACGGAGAATAATAAATACATAGTTATAATCAATGACAAATCGCTGTATTGCAGTTAAATGTGATGGCAGGATGAAGATTGTGGTCGTCCGACTTCTAGGTAATTCGTGACTCAGTCATTAGTCACATGAAATGACGCATGTCGAAAGAACTCGTCTACGGAAATTCTCTTTAGAAGTTGCCTTTTAATATATTTAGACAACTTGCTGCCGGCGTTGGCCGGGTTTCCAAAAATAATAAAGCAGGAATGGAATTAAAGATATATATATATAGCTTAAGTGTATTAAAAAAAAATCATGGGCAGCTTCGGACTCAGAGGAATTTGGCTGTGAGCAACAAAACTTATTGACGTATTGACAAAGGTTTTTAGATATATACATAACGCAAATATGGCTAAAAGAACTCCCAATTTCCTTACAAAGGTTAAATTTTGGCCATATTTTATGAAGTTGATTTACCTTTGGGCATGCCTCGTTCTCTCTCTGGTTTTGTGGTTCTCACATGCCGAGGAACCTTAATCTCTCTTGGGAGGTGTATGCCCTAGGATCGCAGACCGTGGGCATACGGTAAGACTTGTTCGCTGCTTTCATTCGATCAGCTGTCTTCTATACAGAACAGCTTCTTTTGTTCTTTTCCTGGTAGGCTTGTTACGCCAGGATCCTTTGCAGAAGTAGAATTTTTAGAGGAACATAACATTGCCAATAATTTCCCAATACTTTATAACTTATTTTAATAGAGCAATAACTGAGCTTTGATTACATATATGTACATTCAATTTCATTTTTATCCATATAGACTAAAAGACGGATGTTTATTTTTGTTGTTAAGCTATTATAGAAAGCTTCGTTTGCGCAATTCGATGGCAGGTAAACTCAACTGTCTTAAACTCGTAGTGCATTCCGTAGTGAGAAAACAAACTTAAGTTTCCTAGAAATCTTAAAATAACGTTGTTATTCAATTGCTGCCGTTGGTGGAATGTAGTTTGTCGCTTTGTTCTGCGACGTCCTCCAACGGTATCCGTTGGGATGCTTCCGCAGTAAAGTGTTGGAAATTTGGAACCTCGTTGAAAACTCAGGGAAATGATTAGAACCAAAACAGGAACAATAACATTATTCCAGTCCTCCTTTTAAAAACAATAGCACTGTAATTTATTCAATGATCATCATCAATTGTAATTGTATTAATTACAGTGTGATTGTTTTTAAAATGAGAACTGGAATAAAAGTTTTATAAATAACACTCTGGGAAATTAAAACGAGGGCAGATATATATTTAAGTCAGGAAATGACAATGTCAGGTTAATTAAAACGATTAGTAAAGAAAGTCAGAAAGCTGGTTCACAGATGACAGGCGCCATGAAAAGGTTTCAGATTATATTATTTTTTGGAGCCTTCATCAGAAAGTTAGGAAAACATTTCGAGTCACGGCCAGTGGTCGACGAAATTATAACAATTAGAGATCATCTCTCATTCAATAAATGATTTAACTTTCTTCACTATAATTTTTAAATATATGTTGTTTTTGTTTAAACTTTTTCCAATTTATCCTTTCACATTTGATCTAGGATATTTTTAAGTGTTCCGTACCTCATAATGACGTTCAATATTATATATCTTTAAAACGGATACTTAATTCTACACTAAACGCAAACAGTTTTGTCTTTTACAATTTCCTTTTTATGGTTTGTTTTGGGGGATTTTTGTACCTATAAAAAATAAGCCTAGTGATATAAAAGTTTTCATAAGAAAAATTAAATTGATCGACGCAATTAGTTTTTAAATTAGAAATACTACCAACCTTTTAACATAGATAACGTCACGAAAGGATTCGGTACAAAATAAACTTAAAGAACTATAGAGAAACAAACAGTTCGTTTTCACAATTGCTTCGTCTCCATATATATTTCTCGTTTGTTATATGTATTTATTCTACACTCGAAATGTTTAATGTCATTTTGCAATTTAAACATTTCTTTTCAAACCTGTTAGGGAATCGCGAAGAATATTTATCTAAAAAGCTTATATTGGCCGCATGCGTGTTGCGTGTCCCTGCTCTATTGTATTGCATTCTTCGTCAATGTGTTTGTCCTATTTCGTTGTCATCTTTATTGTGTACATTAATTGATAGTCTGGATTTATTGGGACTGGAAAACCAGTATCCGTCCCGTATACGCCATTATACTTCATAGGGCGTAAGTCCATGCACTCCATCCGTAACAATGAAGTGCCCTCGGGGCCGCTGCCTTATCCAAGGACTGGAGCCTTCAATGCCGGACCTGATCCTCTCCCTACTATTAGGTTTCACAAACCTAGGCGACCGGATGCAAGCTCCGTGGATTTTTGATCTCACGTCTGCTACACAGAGTCCAATCTAAGTGTGAGCCGAACTGAGCAGAGTGACAGTTTCGCCGTAACTCCACCCAAGTTGAAGGCTCTGGTGAGCCTAGTGCTGCTCTTTCAGGGAATGCATTTCCCCGTGTTCACTTCATCGGTTAAGGTCGCACTTCCAGAACTCAACATCGCCTCTATCTACCTGGAGGGTCCCATCTTGTAGGACCTGACACATTCTCATTGAGCGAGTGCGATACCAGGAACTGGTATCGAAGCTCTAACTTCCTCAAGGAAAAACGAGTTTCTGAGGCCCATCGGTTGTGAAAGCTAGCAGCTATCCTTATAAGCAAATGCGCATCCACCCAGTCTAACAGGGAACTACAGCCAGGCAGTTTCATCATCGGATACTAAGAATGACTGATCAGAACCATTCTCGACACCTTAGCCCTAGAGGCCTTGAGACGGCTCCGTTACTAGTACCATCGCGCGATGATCCCTACCCCGCACAGTTCATCTTGTATGCTCAATTAGGATTAGTAGTTTTCAGTGAGACAGCAACAGCATCTAGCCCGTGCGTCACCTACTGTTAGGCCAACCACTGACTCTCACCAGACAAGAACCGACACCAAGGCACCCGAGAACTGCACGCTACTACCCACATATGCCGTGACAATTGACTCCAAAGAGCTTGAACAGGGGTGCCCGCGAGAAGACGAGGTCCGCGACTTGGAGATGAGGGGATCTATATTCGCGTCCATTTCCGTTTCTCTCCCGTTTATTATGAAAATTAAGTGTTCGGTTCCCACCAACATTTCACCCCTCCCACCCCCATCGTGGCCTTGATATAACAATTCGCTGGCTGGCACCATCTCGGAATGTATGCACTACACTTTGGATCGTATCTCGATTCGATTATTAATGCCATAAAATCGTTACAACCATTTTCTTTGGGTATTGTTAATATTGTCTCAACAAGTTACTTGGTTTCTTTTTAGGTTAATTGTTACTCAAACATTCCAATTTCATTACTCCTGTAGACAAAAGAAACATCAGAGTCCCAATGCAGTATGTCAACTACGACAACAAACTACAGAACATTACTATATCTCACACCCATTTATGCAAACTCCCAACCAAAACTATTGCAAGCAGGGTGCACAGACTTCTGAAAACACAGTTTAGGTCTAAAAGCCTCTTATAAATTTTTTAATCAAGTCCATAAAGTAGTCAGGGTTATTGTTAGATCTCAGAAAAGCTTTTTAGTCATGAAATTATATTCTAAAAATTAGACAATTATTGTAACATAGGCATCGTTTTGGAATGGATTAAATTATATTTACTCAAAAAAATAATAATAACACAAATTAGATTTGAAATTTTGTCTGACACATGGAGTCCTCCAAGGTTCAGTTCTTAGACCCCTTTTCAAGAACAACCCTCCACAACTAGTAGATAAGGTACACACAGAACTTTTTGTTGACAACACAAACATTTTAACTTGGTAAAAGTACAATGTCATCCATTATCAGACTATAACACAACTCTGAGAAGTCAGGAAACAAAGTAACAGACTAATTATACCAAGTGTCCTTGCTGCTATTTTTATTTCTATTTTATAGTATTTTTAAGTAAGTATTTAATCAAATTTTGGCACTGTTTTCTTCTTTGGGTTATAAGCTAATTTTGCATATTTTATAAATTTATTATTGTGCATTGAATTATTTTCATCCCATATGCATTGTAGAAGTTTGTTGTTGTCTAGGCACAGCTGACCCATTTCTAGTTTCTTCCATCTCCTTTGCATCCCATGCACATTTTATACAACAATAATGATTCAAGAAACTTGTGCATAAATGTAATATTAATAAATATATAGCTCTAATCTTCCATGATGTTCATAATACAAGTTCCCATATTCCCATTATAGAAATAAAGCTCATAATTTCACCTATACATGAGATATGGTATTATTTTATGGGCAATTTTCATTCTCATCTGTTTGTAGGCCAAATTTAGACAAAAATTTCCCACTAAATTTCTTAATGCATGCAAATTTTTCAATACAGATAAAGATTTGTAAAAATCAGCTAATGTCACAGCATTATACATTCTTTCAACAGTGTGATTTAACTACCTTAACACAGAGTTCAAGCTGCAGCTCCTCATGTGCTGTATTTATATTAACAGTGATGGAATAAGACAGAAAATTGAATTTAGGCTTCTGGTGATACCCAATCTTAGCAGGAATAGTTTATGATACTTTTTGTTTCCCCAATAAAGGGAACTGACAAAAAATGCCTTCAACTGCTTCCCTTGTAAATAAAATAACTTTGAATGATTTTTCATGACCCTACAATTTTTTCTGCAATGTCACATTCATTTCATTTTCAAATACATCAGCTGCAAACATAATCTCATATCTGCATTCATCACATTTTTGTAACCATGTTATGTCCTACATGGCCATATATAAGAGGATTTAATTATGAAATGCCCACTTTTCGTCATTTTCCCCAAGTTAGACCACCTCTCACTCTTGGTGTAAAGTGCATCTTCAAGCAAAGATTTGAACTGTCAGTGGTGGAAGTCCAGTAGAACTTAACAAAAGGCTCTATTGTTGCAAATTTCAATGAAAATATACCATTGTTGTTGCAAAATGCAATAAAAATGTAAGATATCACTGTGTCTGGAGCTTGGTTTTAGAAGCTTAACCATACCCACATTATTTCAAGTGAAAGTCCTTTTGTAATGTTTGCCATGTTGTTACAGGGTCAGCCACTATTCACCAGAAAATTCACAGGACACTCGTACAAGTCTGACCGATAACGAATTTTTCATTAATTACGTAAGATGATGATTAATTGTGCAGTGTCTCCGTTATCTATACTGGTATTCATTATCAAAGAAAAGCAAACAAAATCTTTGCTCACAGTCTTCAGCTGTTCTGTGAGTCACTAAAATTGCCCCCTTTTCTTAAATCCAAGTCAATTCTTCCGTTACCTTGCGTCCTATTGTATGAACTTATTTCGTTTACAAAAGTTATTCAAAACTTATATCCTAGGAAAAATATGCACAAGTCAACAATTATCAAACAAGACAAAGACATGATTTATTAATTATGTCCCCAAACTACAGAAAAGTTGTTTTCACGCGGGTTTTGTAATATATCATAAATTACCTAGAAATATCAAAGTTATTGACTACAAAATTATATTTAAGAATGCTCTGAAAGTTTTTACTCTGTAATTGAGTACAACCTATTTCATTCAATTGAATTCATGCAAGTCTTTTTATATTTTATTTATAATTATATATTGTTCAAGAACTCTTTCAACTAATTCATTCAAATTGAATTTATGTAACTTTCTTATATTGTTCTTTGAAATTAGTGTGAGAGGTTTTGTGTATGAGTGCTTTAATTATTTCAATTTGTCCAAAACATACTTTGTATGCATAACGAAACAATAAACTTAAATTCAACTGCTGCTTTTCAGTTTGTGTGTTTGCTTGTCTTCGTTTAAAATTGTTGCTATGATATAAATTTTCGTTTATTACATGTTTGAAAAACAAAAGTTTCGTATTCTTCGTGTGATAAAATGTTTTCGACGTACTAAATTATATTTAATAATTGTGAATCCTGCCTCTATAATTTTGAATTTGTGGAGTAATTTATTGTCTATCTCTTACTTGTTCTGTAAATAATGATTGGTTTGCAATATATTTTATGAGCGTGTATATTTGATCCTATTTGTCAGTAATTTTGAACTACTACGGCAAATAGAGTTTGTGTGACACGTAATCGTTCGATTCGATAATATTTCTTGGCAATGCGTGTCGAGTGTCTCAGGACTGTTCATTTCAGGGTAGCCTGCTGTGGTGTGAGGATGGCGGACACTGAAGATACTAGTGGTGTTCAATATTTTGAAGGAGTGGAGAAGTTATTAGAAATATGGTTCACGCGAACGGATGGTAATTTGAAGCAGTGTGACTTGCGAAACATTCCCAGGTAATATATGACCATTGTATCTGTGTATACCACTTGCTTGTTACAATCTGTTGTTCTAAAATGGTGGCAATGAAAATTTGCTGAATGCTAAGTAATTTAGTGTTATTATTGAAAAATTGTTTTCGTTTGCCATTCATTTTAGGAATATTTAGTATTAAATGCCATGTTTACGTGTAAATCAGTTTATTTTTGTAAGAACGTAGGTATACCGGCATCTGTTGGCGTGTTGCCGAAAACTTGCAAATATGGCAATTTCTCTTGAAACTGAAACGTCACGTCCCGGGTATTGTGGACTTACTGCTGCTGCAAAATTATAAATTCCAGTTACTTCAAAGTTGTTATAAACAACACCTAATATAATGTCTATTCTTCACAAAATTCGAAGGTGTACGTTTGTCTTTCTGAAAGATGTCATTACAGTAGATTGCAAGATTAAAGTAGTTTGTATGTATTCTTCTACTTTTCTGATGTTAACAGTTTATTACTGTGTAGAGACCAGAATATTTACTCTTTTGTGACAAAGAAATTAAAAACTATTGTAAAATATTAATTTCTTGTTAGTATTTTGGTTCCCCAATTTAGTTGTGAACAGCTCAAACTTTAACTGGTTATATTACAGTCAAGGACACACTATCCAGGTGTTCTACTGATAATGACTAATTGCATTCTGAATTTCACTATTGTCATGCAGCTGATTGAATGAAATAAAAATGCCCGTTTCAGTTAATATTCACTTGTGCACACGTTCAAGACGATTAGGTATCCTTTGATTCGAAACTTTAGATTAATGGAATAGGTATAATGTTTAATTATAGTAACCTTTTAGACCGATTAATACCCATTTGGTTTATTTCTTTCCATAATTTGGTTTGTCACAATTTCTGAAAATAATTTTATGCATCAAATTTACGGTACGGTCACGCCAAATACCCTAGACTTACGTAACCTTGCATGTGCTTTATGGAGCAAGGTTAATCCAAAAAAATTATTTACTGAATAACTTAATTCAAATTACAGTAGGCAGCAAAATGTACATAATTTTTTAATTAAAACGCTAATGTGCACCACTTTAAAGCAACCGCAATCTTAACTAAATATCGCGGGAATTTGAAATCTCAATGACGTCACGATTAGCATCCTCACGGTCGCCATGTTACCGTGCCATATTGTTCGCAGGAAATTTTAAATATAAAAATTTATCGGATTAATAAAAAATAGTTCTGTTTTTCTTGTACCTACACTAATATGTATACATATTATTCTTATTCGTTTTTTAAAGTTAGATTCATTGAGGATTTTAATTTCAATTTAATGTAAAATTTCATTTACTCTAGCAATGACACCATAAACAAATATACAAATATTTTGGTCAACAGATGTGCACAACTTTTGAATTTTTGAGGAGTCTTCAAGTACATTTCATCGTTTTTGGTGTAGTTTATTTGAATATTGATTGGTTTACTCTTTTGTCTGTTCCTTGTTAGTTGTTAGAGTTGAATGAATTTTTCATACATATGAGAAACTAATCTTTCACAGCAGCTTAAATATTTTATATAATATATAATAAATATTTATATCTGAGTCTGCGTGATCGACGGAAATTTTATTTGAAAAAAGTTTCTTTGAATATTGGGAAGTATGTTATTATGCTGGATTAATGTTTGTTGGCTTTAGTTCCGGATTATTTAGCTTAGCCTTTATTTCATATAGATTACAATAACCCCACTAGTATCCATCACCTTTTTTCTGAAAATGACAAATGAAGTAATTGCTAAATTCTTGTTTAAGAATGCACATTTTAATTGGTACAAAGGGGACAGAATACGCTCTTTGAAATAATATGAAAAGTTATTTATATCACGTACTTTAAGGTTTTTCTTGGTAAACGAACCTATTTTATACTTGAGATTGTCGAAGTTTCTCAATTTTAAAATTTTAAATATTTGTTTGGGTTTTCAGTCTTTTCATTTTGACTAATTGTGTGAGATGGAGGAGTGAGAGTTTTTAATCAAATACAGTAGTTTTGAGGAATCTGTTGTATCATAGACAAACTGGTGCATGCAGTTAAGCTTGCAAGCAGATGTTCAGGCCTCAAAATAAATATTTCTCTTAATTTTCTGCATTATTAATCTTGTAATTTTTTTTTCTTTTTTGTGTGTGTAAGGTTAATGTTGTAATATTGTTCACAGGCAAAAGTGGGAAAGCTTGCTGAAGATTGTTAGGTGTGAAGTAATAAGCTTTGTTCGCAATGAGAAAGTAGATGCATATGTTTTGAGGTATGTTGTAACTTTATTTCAAATTAATTTGATAGTGTTATTTTAATCAGATAGTAAACCTTGTGACATATGTCTACATGTAAGATTTTTACAGATGGCCTTTTGTGTCTACAAAGTTCATTAGATTTGTGAGTTGACTGATAAATGTTATAAGGTAAATGTATCATGTTTGTTTTGTCTATCCTACTAAACATGTGTGCTTTTATTTTTTGAAATGTATTTGTTGTATATGCATTGGTTTTGTATGGGGTGAATATATTTCAATGTATGCCCTTTTGTACTCTTAAATAAATGAAGAGCTCAAACATAACTATAACCATATACTTCTATGTAGTTTTTCATAGGTCAGGTTATTGTAGAACTATCTTCTTGAAATATTGGGTCTTCTGTGTTAAAACATTTTATGTGAATGTCATCTGAGTTAGTCAAAATTGTATTTAATTTTCTATTTATATATTTGGCATTCATTTCAAATTAGTTTATATAACTTTGGAGGCATGCTGTCACTTATTTTAGATTGACTTATGATCTCATATGAAAACCCATAAAAACTTCATTCCTTAATGTATAATGGTCTTCAAAGAATTTCAACTCTTGTTTTTGAAGGGTCTAATTACTAGATTTTTTGGAGTGAAACTTTATTAAGGTTGGGAATTAAAACAGATATTGTTCACGTATAAAGGCCAGCCCTCATTTGAAACTATACATAATACACATTATGTGGAACAAAGTTTCATATTTTGTAATTTAATTAGTCTTTTCAGAGACTATACTTTATTTGAAATTTGAGCTCAGGAGCACATTTTTGGACAACATGACTGTGGCAGATAAGTGATTACAATTAATTTTTAGAGGTATTTAAGTGTTATTTTATTTTGGTTCTATTGAGGAGTATGTGTAACAATTTCTAAATGGATTTTATGTTAATTTTCAGTGAGAGTAGCATGTTTGTTGCACATCGTAGATTTATTTTGAAAACTTGTGGTACAACTACCCCACTTCAGTGTTTGAAGCCTCTTCTAATGCTTGTAGAACAATATGCAGGATTTAATGATGTTGAGGTATGATTTTATTTTCAGTTTGAAATTTGAATAGATTTTTACATAAAAATAAATTGTGCTAATATAATTACATTGGCCTTAGGATGTATTTTATTCAAGAAAAAATTTTAAACGACCAGATTTACAACTTAGTCCCCACAAAGCATTTGAGCAAGAGGTTGCAGTATTGGATTCATTTTTTAAAGGTAAAGCTATTTTATGAGATAGTTATTTAAAAATGTTTGAATTTAGTGTTTTCCCTTTATATAAACCATCAATTTTCACACACAATACTCTTAGACCTCCTCTGGAAACATTTCTAATGCCCTATCCACTTGCCCAATATACTTGACCAACTTACAAATGTTCTAACACACTTGTCCACCCCTGTAGGCCCTAATCTCACACTCCACAACCTAAGCTGGTTTGTCAACTCTGTGGTATGAACAGGTCCCACATATGTCCTATACCACAATCTTCACTAAATTGCCACCAACAAAATTAAAGAAAACATGACCTACCTGCTCTTGCACATCATTTACTAATTGCAAACTAAAAGACCGCCCTTGACCCATTGCTAATCATCGCAGTACTGTTGAAATTTCAGTTCCTCAATTTCCCATTCCAAAATCAGTAATCCCAATAATTTTAACCAGTGAATCTCATTAATTTCTCAAAGCATTCCCCTCCAATTTGAGATGCTCAACTCCATAACTGGGGACTTCCTTTCAACATATCCATCATGCTAGGCATAGTTCTGGAATGCTCTAGCTGCCTTTCTTTTTGATTTTTCCTGTTTTACCTTCCTCTTGTACTTGCGCGTTCTCTTTTTTGAGTTTTCCCCCCTTTCTGTTGTCCATGTCAGATAATTATTTTTTAGATCTTTATGTACATATTTTTTCTTTTTCTATATTGAGCCAAATAATTTGAAGTTTTGGTTTCAGATGGGGCAGCATATTGTCTTGGTACCATGAATCGTGATTGTTGGTACTTGTATACACTGAACCCATTACAAGAAGGAAACAACAAGAGACAAAGAGGGGCACCTGAACCAGACCAAACTATTGAAATTCTGATGTCTGATTTGAATCCAGAGGTGATGAATATATTCACGCGGGAAGAGTCATCCTCTGCTGCAGAGGCTACCCAGGTTTGTGTATTTTTATTATTTGTCATTCATTAAAATCTTTTTTACTATCCTTCATTCAATTCTATTAATTTTATCAAAACTATCTTGTTAAAACAATTTTATTTCTATCAGAAATCTGGCATTGAAAAGCTGATTCCAAACATGGTTATTGATGACTTCTTATTTGAGCCATGTGGATATTCCATGAATGGGATATCTAAGAATGTGAGTATTCAACTTTTATTTACTTTCAATTTTGACTGAAAATATTTTAATCATCAAAATTTTCTCTTCATCCATGAACAAGCTCATTTCATTTTTAAACTTGTTTATTTGTTGGCTGCATTTAAACAGTCATGACAGATACAACCTATCAATTTATGGATCTAAAGGAATAATTATTGTAAGTGTATGATGAACATTGGATTGATGTCTCACGTGTATTTCATCAAAAATAAATTTTAGTGAAATGCCACATATGGGTCATCAAAATTTAGTCTTTAAATCACTAAAATGACATTTGTACTTTATTTTCATATACTATAAATTAAGAGTATTAAAGTAGAATTTGGGGAATGTAAGGTAAGTCTTTTATATTATCATTCTAATATCCTATACAACTTGCGTGTTCATTCCCTAACTTTTTTGTTTTCTAAAGCAGTTAGTCTTTATACTGTCCGCTTCCTTCCTTCAGATCAGCTAGATTGCAGTTGAGAAGTAGCTTAAACAGTTAACTTGCTTTTCTCCAAATCTTCTGTTAAAAGAATGTCATGTTTAGATATTAGATCTGGATCATTTTTTGTGCAATTCATTCATTCACATTTAAATATTGGAAGTATCACATGGTTTGCTAATAGTTCAGTTTCTTTCCGATGGATACCAGTTTTTTTCCCCCAAATGCTTGGTAATGACTTTTGTATTGATAATCCTTCCAAGCTTGTGGCAAATATGGGTCTTTTTTTATTTATTTTCAGACAACTGTTAATTCAAATATCCTATGCTTCACCTCACCAGTTTAAGGTATTAAATTCCCATATGAATAGTTTTACATATAGTCACTTCATCTCTAAATTGTTAATTACTTACCTCCAGTTGCCAGATGATCATAATTTTAAGTGTTCTTGTTATGACGGAGATTTTTCTAGAGTTTTAATTTTCATATAAAAAAATTACTCACCCTGATATTTCTCTTGTTTCACTTCTAAATTAAAATAGCTGAGAATGTAACTCAAAATAAATAACTCGTCACAGATTGTGTAATATTCACATATAACTGGGTTTTTAATTTCACACAAGTCATTAAACTAATATGGTTCTTGGTCAAGCAAATGTATGTTCATTTAAGCGGATATTTTGACAGTGTATTGCTCTCCACAGGAGTCATTTCACCTAAACTTTCTAAACAAAATTTTTCTGACAAAATTCCATTGTGTGACATACAAATAGTTACAATTTAATTTTGTGTTAAGGCAGTCACCATAGTTTTTAAATAAGTTAGAGATACTGCTGTGAGGTTTTGAATTTGACCTACATCTTAAGGAAGGGAATTAAATATTTTATGGATTAAATTTTTAATCTGTATGATCTTGTATAAGCTACTGTGGTGGAGTGTAAAAGGTGACAATTGTTTAGCTTAGAACTGGCATGGTCAGTGTAATAAATTCTGACAAGTATTTACAAATGATTGTTTAGTATGTATGTAGAGGGCTTATGATATATATTTTCTAATAATTTGATTAGAATACCAAATAGACCAGAGGTTAATGTAGTTGTTCAACAAAAGTTCATAGGATCAAATGGAAATTTAAACTATATCATTTCAAGTGTATTGACATTTAGTGACTTGTGAATTTGCCTTTTCCAATGCAGAATACAATTGCCCCTCATTATTAAAAGGTTCCTAATTTTGTATGGATTATTGCTGATAAAGGCACTAATAGTAACTCAGGTGAAATTGAAATATCTGTTTGCTGTGTTGCAGGAATGATAACAATTTTTCATTATTTCTGTTAGTATGAAAAAATGAGAATTTACACAATATGACAATTTTATTAATGAACTATAAGATACTGGTGAAACAAACAGAATGACTTGGGTTAAATGAGATCAGTTTTGACACAAACAGAATAGTGCCAGAAACCAAAAAATAGTCATAGGAAACACTGTAACAAATTCACAAATTGAAACACACTTGGCACGTGGATTATCCACATAATAATTGGGATTATTTGGTGTGCTGTAACTTATAATACTTTCTTATGCTTTCTATTATTATAATTATTAATGTGATAATAGTAATTTCCCTATGCTAATCAGTCAGTGTTAACCAAAACTATAGTTAAATTTTGATTTCAAATTTATTCATTTTCAGCAGCTTTAGGCATTACCATAGTCATCCTTATTTGTCATATAATTTAGTAATATATAATTTCTAAATATCCTCATGGATTTTACATGCTTTCAGATTGTACTGGCTTACACAAATCATTTATCATGTGTTATACCAAGCACAGTCGGCAATATACATTCATGTGTTGTCAGAGATTTCAATTGAAAATTTTTTTCCAATCGGACAAAATAAATTACTTGAAGTATGGGGAGTTGTGCTCTTTCTAGTGTTAAATGTATGGATGTAGTCTATATAGAACAGTGTGGCAATACAAATGTACTGTTTGATGTTCTCATTTTGGGTGTCCACTAGAAGAGCAATAAGTCTGACCTATTTTGTCAGTTTAACAACAGGTGCTAAAGTAGAAGGCCATGCCAGTCAGTACTCATGCCGCTGCTGGTTTCTGAATCTTAAAGGCCAAAAATTTGTTAATATTCTACGGTTTCCCAATGTGTCTGTGTATAAAGCAAATTGTTAGATGACCATTGCTTTACTTTATCTTTGGTTTTCCTTTTTTTTTGGCTTTACAGAATTCATAATGTTCTAAATCAGTTGGCAGTCAGTTTAAATCTTCTTTATTACCTTAGTTTTGAAATACTATTTATAATATTCTATTAATATATTTAAGCTATTTTCTTTTGCCCTTGCTTTATTCTCGTGTCCACTTGAATATCCAGCCATTTCTATGGTTTCCTTGAACATACTTTTTTTTTTTCATTTGAATATTGCATTAATCTAGCATTACCAATTTTACAGATAATTTATTTTATAATAAGTTATGCCATTATAATTATCAGAATCTTCTATTTATTTAGTGTGAAGTATTTTATTACTTCCGAGTCATTTTCTGCTATGGTTTCTAATTGTTTTAGCTCAATATAGACCTCCAGATTATCAATTTATAAAACTTAGATTTTTGTTTTCAATTTTTTTTTGATATGGGAGATAGTTTTATAAATAAAACATTACTTAGGTTGCACTAAATTGTGTATAAATATGACCCTTATCTACTACTGTGCCATACAACCTAACTGTCACCTCATCATTAAGTAAGTCTGCATTCAATTTAGAGGATTCAGAAAACTCCTGCATGAGCAGAATTTTGAATTCTAAGTTCCTTGTTTCAGGAAGTAGAATGAGGGGCCTTCCGGACTGGCAACAGTGCAGCTCTGTTGAAGGTAAAATAGGGCATATTTATAAACAAGTGATGCAGTTAAATTATAATAATTAAAAAAATCTTTCTTAGTAGCATTAAAACACAATCCAATTTTAGTACCTTTTGTTAAAATGACGTATCAAAAATGTAATTTTGTACATACCTGGTTAGGATCTGTAAGTTATTAACAGTTTGACACTAATGATGAATCTAGTTCAGAAAACTTCACCAGTTTTCCATTAGTTTTATCATAGCCTCTCATTTGCGAAGTCTTCAAATGAGAGGCTATGATAAAAGTAAATATATGTAAAAGAGGGACAGAGAAAAGGTTATTGAATTACCTTAAATTAATAAGCATAGAATGGCAGGGATTTATAGAATTAAAATTTTTGAGAACCTGAGCTTGTGTCACAGTACCGGAATTGCAAGATTGTTAGCTGCTCAACATTTGATTGATGTTGGCTTTGCTGGATGTCTGTTTTTGCTGTCACACTGTCAAGGAGTGGCTAGCTTTCTTGTTGTACAGATGTCTGCAGAACAAGGTTTAGGTTCTCAAATATTGATATTTTTGTGTTTCCTTGCTATCAATTTAAGTTAATGTAGTCTTTCTTTCCTAGCCAATTTATTATTTTGATTTTAAATTGATAAGGAAAGAGGGGCAGATAAAGCTATTGACTTCACCTCATAATGATAGCAGTTGCCAACTGGCAGAGAAGTATGTTAATTTGCCATTTGTCATTTGAAGATAAGTTGATAGCTTTATCTGTGTATACATGTAATTAATAAGGACAGGAAAGAGACAAAAATTTGGTGCCTTACCTGCAACAACCACCTTAATCAGAAGATTAGGAAAAGCGTTGAGAGTAACGGCCAATTGTCAAAATTGCTGTGCAGTTAGCTTTTGCTGTAAAACAATAGACCCCACCAGGCTGCCAACTTTCTCTCAATGAAGGCCAGAGGCAAAGAATTGGTGGAGGCTGGGGAGATTCGTATCTACAACTACATTAACTCGCACAAATGCATCTGCATATTAACTTAAATACATAAATCTTATAACATACATACCTATCTATCTACTCGTGCAGTTATAGGTGGTCAGTTTGGTGGGGAAGATTTACTATCTAGAGGATGTTGAATCTGGGGCTTTGTCTTGACTGATTATTAGGAGCTCAGCTTATGAATAATTGGGGAGGGGGTTATGCATGTTGATATGCAGATATATTTATGTGATTTTACATGTGACTGTGTGTGTGCATCTCCCCACTACCTCTACCTTCATTGAGAGAGAAAGTTGGTGACCTGGTGGGGTCTATTGTTTAACAGCAAGTGCTAGCCACACAGCAATTTTAACTGCTCAGTCAATGACTGCCTCCAGAAAGTCAGTCTCGAAAAATTACAGGTCAGAATAAGTTTAATAATAATGAAAGGAAAGAGATAAAAATTTGGTAGCTTACCAAAGTGTGAAGTTGGCTGGATTCATGCCAAGTGCAGAGTTTGAATTTTTGGAAGCAGCTGTCCCCTTCATCAGAATATTTGGACAAGCATTCAGAGTGACAGCAGTCTAAGACTGAATGCTTGTCCTAACTTCTGATGAATCGGGCTGTGCCTGCAAAAATATAACTCCACACTCAACAAGGTGCCTGCCATCTATAAAATTCAGGTAAGCCGCCATGCTTCTATCTCTATTTTCAGTCCTTACTGCTTTAATCAGCCTGACAATGTCATTTTCTGACACACTCACTCGCTACGTGAAAATGGTCATTTCAATGGACTATCAAATTCTTGTCTGGAATAAAATGTTACCCTAAAGATTGCAGAAGAAAATTTTGATACTTGTTTGATATAAACTTTGTGTTGGAAAAGAATCTTGTCAGTTCGAGTCCTGTCTGCTTGACCGTCTTTTGTAACTACAATTTTTTCTCATATTAAATTATACCCTTTTTTTGTCCATCATTTTTACACCATTTAATTTTGAGAAGTTGTTAATCCTGTTTGAAAAATGTATGTTTTTATACATATGTCTATGTATACATTATACATGTGTGTGGCTTTTGCATGTACATAGTGGAATTGATTTTGTTTAACATTTGTTATGATTCTGGAGTTAATACCTCCTCTCATTTAGACCTAAAGCATCAACATGAATGAACATAATTTTTTGTTATTCAAATTGTCAGTAATTTATATTTCATCAACTAACCTAATTGAATCACTTCTGAAGTCTCTTTTGATTTTTTTATAATCACATCAAAATAATTAATTCCTTCCGGAATGTCAAGTACACAATCCCTTTAGTGTTCCCAAGATAAAATATCCTTGTACTTGTAATAATCTATTTTTTATTTTCATTGCTCTTGGAAACCATGCATTTGCAAGGAATGTTTGCTTTGATACTGAAACTCTCGATTTAATTTGTTTATTTAATTAGGTTTTAGTGATCTTTTGTGCTTTTATTTTGGAATGTAGAATTCAAAGGTGAGGAATTGAAAGGGATTTTTAAGTGTTTCAATAGTAAAAACTTCTAATTTATTAGATTTGTTTTTCATGACTTGCTTTTTCATTATGTGAAGAATTTTATTCTTAATCATGAATTTCATTTGCACTTTCGAGATATCAGTTTTCTTTTACATGTATGTAATATGACAGTCTCACATTGATAGTTGTAAGGATAGAAATTTGGAACAAAAGTAGGAAATTTGCTTTAAGTCATACATTTGGCACAATGTTATGCTCAAAGAAAGATGTTAAGTGACAAGAGGAATGGAAGCCTAAAGAAATACACAACCTGGAGATACAATCAACTTTGTAACTGCGACGTCGTGCGTTAGACAATTCCACCAATGAGCTGAGACTGCTTACAGGAGATTTTTTTTTTTGCCTTGATGGAGATGGAGGGATCAAAGACTTTGTAGACATACCAAAATGTGCAGTAACTCATCTTGACATGGTAGCAAAATTGGCTAATGCATTTCATGGTGGTTACACAGTTGCTTTCATTTTTCAGGTTTGAGTTCATGCTGTGCCAAATATTTTCAGCTTTCATTTAGTCTTCTATTCCTAACCTAACCTGTGTCTTTCTTTAAATTTAATACCGTGCCAAAATTATTATTTAAAGTAAATACTGTCTGTTAGATGACCTCTCTTCAGTTAGTTTCCTTCAATAAAAATTTGGAAGAATTATTTGAATTGTACACCACCTTATTCTCTCATTAAGAAATATTCTATTACTATATCCAAACATTAACCTTTCTTAACATAAAAATAATACCTATTAACTACAAGTTGCATCATACTTTGTGCTTATGCATTTTATTGGCGTCTGTTGTGCTTCAGGTCAAATCTCTTTGATTATATTATTTCTTTGCATTACATGTAATATTAATGTTTTATGAATCGTGTATATGTAAAATGGCTATTTTCTTCTGAAATATTTTTTTATTTGTCCTCAGGGAGGTCCTGAATTAAATTCTGTAAGTACATGGATTGACTTCACTTAATAGTAACACTTTTACTTCATATTTATATAGTAGTATCTATTTCCTATAATACTAGGTGAGAATTTAGAATTACTGTACATGCAAGAATTGTTCAAACCATTATATATTGACTTGTTTTGTTAAATGAACCTTCATGTAGAAAGGTTATTATAATGATTTAAAAAGTTCAGCATTTCAAGTATGCATCAAGCATTTTCCTCATATTTATGTTCAACCAATGGAGTTCCTAATGTTTCCTAAACACAAATCAATAAATTTACATATATGCGTCAGGAAATGGCATTGTCAGACCTTGAGTTGTCTGCTACTCTATCACTGGAAATGTCTTTCTAACTTTCTGATGAAGGTGGTGGTGCCTCTGAAATGCTAAAAAGAACTCTAAACCTGCGATCTGTGAACCTCTGGTAAGGTGCCTACTTTCTATCTCCTTTCCTTATTAATTGAGAGATAGAAAGTTGGCGACTTACCTGAGGTTTACAGATGGCAAGGACCCTGTAGGGTTTGAATTTATCAAATTTTCGGAGGCAGATTCACAGGTGGCATGCACCTTGTAAGGTTTGGAAGGAATTCGACTAGAACTGCAAGTGAGGAGAGTAAATTTTTGTACTAAAGTGAGGAAGACATTTCCAGTTTTCGGCTAGCTGACAACTGAGCAGACAAAATTTGCTGTGCGGCTAGCTCGGTTCTTAAACAATTGACCACATAAGGACACTTTCTGTCTCGGAGGATCTGAGAAGAGGCAAGGACTTGATGGGGGCTGTGGACATGCATACAAGCATCCCCATATTGACATGTATACTTATTCAAACCCATCCATCCTCATTCTTTGAATATTGCCTCCCCTAATTATGTCAACAGGAAGTCTATTTTTTTTCATAATTGCTATGATGATTCACAGTAGCTTAGTTGAAGTAATTCTACTAGAACTGCAAGTGAGCAGAGTAAATTGAGTAAATTGTTAAGAAATCCTGGTACATTAATGCTTACGGTAACTACCAGCAAAAATTAAATCGCGGTACCTTAATAATCCATTGCCTTTGGCTCGACACACTGGGCGGGTGTTATGCAACACATATATTTAAATGGATCAGTCTAGTTGTTAGTGTGCTTTTTACATCTCATTGCAGGTTAATTTTTTCATCAGAAGGGAATGGAAATATTACTTTTATAATCGTAGTACAGTAATAAACTGGTATTGATACTTAGAAATGTTGATAAAATATTTACATGGAGTTAATTTAAGCCTGTTTTTTCATACTCCTGTAATATTTTTAATAAATAATTTGTAATTTATCCCAAGTCTTATGAATTTGGAAATGATTACAAAAATGTATTTATAAAAATAGTTGAAGATGAATCTTTTGTATGTATCAAAAATCTGATGTAAAAATTAAACCTTGAATGACAAATGTTGATGATCAGATCCCAAAGTGGGTTTTGTCCAATCATGTGAGGGTGTATTTGTAGTTTAATTACATATTATCATGCTTGGAAGACCATGAAAAGAAAGCAGAAACCAAGAAAGGAGTAAGACAACGATGCAGTCTATCACCCATGTTGTTTAACTAATATATAGAACAGGTGATGAAGAAAGTTAAAACTGAATATGGAAAATGAATCTTACTGTATAGAGATTAAATTAAAATCTTACTCTTTGCTGACAATATTGTAGTATTAAGATAATCAGAAGAAGACTTGGAAACCACAATAAATGGCATGAACATAGTCCTAGAGAAAGAGTTTAATGAGGATTAATAGAGGGAAAACCAAGGTAATGGAGAGTAGTTTGGGAAACTGGAAAAATGAAGGGTGTTCTATTGGGAAGGAATATTTTGAAGGAAATTAAGGAATTCTGCTACTTGGGAAGCATAATTACTAGGATGAATATGACCTCTATAGAAAGCTCCCAAATGTAATAAAATTTATGCAGACTATTATCATTCCAAAAAATATTTAATAGAAATGGGGCATTTTTGTTTACCTATTTAATTGTAAGAGATTGCCATTTTACTGAATTGGTGCAGTTATGGGAATAATTTTGAAATAATTGTCTTCCCATTTCTGTACTCAAAAAGAAAACTGAATGGCCAAACCCTGTTTCTTTGCATATTCTTTGGATGCACCCATAGGATCCTGGTCCCTCCCCCCTCCTTTCTTAAAAAATTCTACTGTCTAATAACCGATTACACTCTGTTAAAAGTGTGTGACTGATGGCAAGTTGGGACAATAAGCGTGCAGAAAAAGAGGTTGTTTTTCAATATTACACTATCTTTGGAAAAATACTTATAAAACAATATGCTTAAATATTGATGTTAAAAAAATTGACAAATTTCTGTTCACGATTCTTTTTCTCAATTTTTAGGGCTGCTACATGACTATTCATATAACTCCTGAGCCAGAATTTTCATATGTCAGCTTTGAGAGTAATGTGCCTCAAGCATCGTACAAAGAAGTGATCTCACGGGTTCTGGATACTTTCCAACCTGGCAAATTTGTCATTACAGTATTTGCTAACAAGGTTAGTAGACTATTTTTAACTAACCATATATGTATACATTTTCCAAAATGGAAATATTTACACAGTATGCAGAAAGTTGTAAATTTAATGCATCTATAGAGAAGTCTTATGAATGTTCCAGATTCAACTTTGAAAACATAACAATGAGTTCACATTTCTCTGCAGGTCCATGGAAAAATAAATTATTTCTATTTACCTTAAAGTTTCAACTCCAATTGATTCACCTCATTCAAATGAAATCATAAAAAGTCCACTCCCTCCTAGTCAAGTATGTTGAACTGGTAATATTGTATCTTTATCAAGAGATATGATTCTGGAACTGGATATTATATCAATTTCAATGTTGTGCATAAGAAAGTTTAATTTAATGCCATAAAAAATTACACCTGAATAAGTTTCTTCTTTTATTCTACTTAATTCTTCCAAAACTAATTTCTTCACCAGAAATCATAGCTTCTACAGAATCCTCTATCTTGAACAAATACTGTGGATATAGTCTTCAGCTAAAAGTTCAAATTACCAATAACTGAAAACAGAGAAAACTCTAAAATCTACAAATGACTAATATTAAAATCCTTGATTCTGAAAAAGGAAAAACTTGTCTTATTGTGACAAAAGTACTGAATATGAGTATCTACATACTTCGAAAAATACAGAACAAATGCACACTATTCTGAACAGGAATACTGTTCCTATTTCGGTATGCATTGTTACATTCATATTTTTGAAACTAATACAAATTTAATCGACATTTAAATTTGTCTTTTTCTAGGCATCATCTGCATCAGAAACACCAAAAGAACTGGAGAAAATGTCGTCATTTGGAGATTGGTTGCGCCATGATATTCAGTACTGTCGCTTCAAGAACTATGACCTCACTTATGCTTTCTACTCCAAATTCCCAAGCTGAGGGTCCGCAGAGGCCCGAAGCACAATTGATTATTCGGTTGTCGCTCGGCGCCTTTTTGGGCTTTTCCCTCTGCCCTTTACATTTACCTTTTCATTTTGTAGAACTAGTTCCAATAAATATAATGTATTTCGTTGTTACCAATCAATGAGAAGCTTTTATGTAAGTAGTTATAGAAAACACATAGAATTAGAAGACTTTTTAACATTAATTCATTGTTGTGGTGATGAATATCTTGGCCAGCAGTTCTATCAGTCAGTCTCTCAATTGTTTCTTCATATCACACAGTATTTGTTTAAATTTTGGCATCAAAATTTCCTATGTTGTCTCTCTAGGATACTTCTATTTTTATCATGTTGTCAGTGTGTCTCTAATCTCACTCCTAACCTAGTATACATGTGGTGGCGAAATAAAATATCTTGAGGTGGTAGGTCACACTTTAAATATTTGAATTGAGAATGCCAACATAAGCCTCACCTATGAGGGTGACAAGTTGGCAACTCGCGTGGCTAACATCACTGGTTCCTTTGTTAGCTGTTGTACTTGTTTCCATTCTGAGCAGATAGTGTCTGAGAGAGACACAATAAACGCATTTTAAGTTCAGTTATTTCTGATCTTACCTTGAGATTATTTTGATCTGTATTGTTATGGAGGATTGCTGTGCAATTTTCTGGTTTAATTTTATTATAATGATTATGAAGGGTATCTGATTTCTTTAAATATTGAATATTCCTTGTGCTGCAATTGTTCCTGATGTCTATTTTATTATAACGCTGTGCAGTGCCAGCACAGAGGTTTATTTAAATTTTATCTTGTTAATCTGTAATATTGGTGCTTGTGGTCCAAGTGAAATGATTAAATTCTTTATAGAGTATTTAAATTTGCAGTGACATTCCAATAACTACTTATAGAATGGACAATGACACGACTGTTAAAACTTTTTAGCGTTTCACATTTTCTTTGATATATGTTAACAATTACAATATACAACACACAAATTGAGAAGTGACAACTTTAATAGAGACATTAATTATGTTGTATTTGAAACTAAATAGGAACATACTTTATGGTTAGGTACTTAATTATACTTGATGTATGCTAGAATCTGGTATTAAGTGTGCGATATGTACATGCAAGCTCTAATAAGATTTTTTTCAATTTCACTTGGTTCACACATTAGTTAGAATAGGTTTTCTATTATATTTTTTACTCTTGGGTAGAGATTTAAGATTGTGTTAGAGAGTAATTTTATTTTATTTGGGTATGGATGGAGCATTTAAACTGAACTTTGATTATGTAATAAACTTTATAATTTTTATTATTCGATGGCCATTAAATGCTTGTCAATAAATGCAGCTATAATGAGTAATTTTAAACAAATATTTTCAGTTTTCTCAAACATTGTAGTAACATTACACAGGAATATTTAGTAATATAAAAGTTGTTTTGGTTTTGATATGCGTATGTATTTATATGTTCTTTAAAACCAGTGAATTCCACAGGAGTATTGATGGCCTCTTTGTCCCTCTCATTGACTTAGTGAGCCTTCTGCCTCTATCCTTACCTAGGACATGTGCTGCATTTACATTTTGAATACTTAAATTTTCATTATGCTGTATGTTATATTAGGATACATGTTATAGAGAATGTTTTTCATGGTTGTAATAAAGTATTTCACTCAAAGCTAAGGTTTTGCTTTGTCATATTTTTCTTTTCATCCTTTCCAAACAATATTAGTTATTTATTTTCTCAAGATATTTCACTTCTATTTTAATTTTCAATTTGTCAGCATCCATAGTGGTTCTAAGTATTATGTATGTGTAATTCAAAAGGAGGAACGGAATGAAAATACTCTGAGCTGATCAATGTTTGAAACTTGGTAAAGCTGAGATAGCATATCAATAGTTTAAAATAGATTTATACAGACAAATATGTGAATAACAAGTATTGGCTTCACAAATTAACAAATGCATATTAGGATGTCTAACATTTATATTTTAATTTAATAAATGAAATGAATTGTCAAAAATTGAATAGAATTATTTTAAAAACAAATTTATTCACAAGGTTTTTAATACACAATTTACTTCAACATTTTGTTAGACATTTGGAATATTCTTGTGTGTAAGATGCACTAAACACACAATTGTATTAAATAAAATGAAAATGTTTTGCCATATGGGTAGCTGAGCGATGAGATCCCTCTTCCTAGCAAGATTGCTTTTCTTTCTGGTTTGTGCAGGGTCTCTAATTTGTTGCCCACTTGGCAGATTATGGATTGGTGAAGGCAGTGTTGTCCAATGATAAGTGTTGACCACAGCGTTGGGCGAAGAAATTCTGTTGTTGCGGGAAGTGTCAACTGCAGGCATGCAAGTGTGCACTCTTCCCGGCATTCTCTCTCGATGACTGGTAACTTTAGCAGGCCACGACGAAAGTAGAAACTAGGATATTGGAACCTTGATTTCACCTCAAAATATTTCAGTGCCCAAAATCTGTTGAATAAACCTGCAAAGTTTCACCCATCTCCATCAATGTTCAGCTCCTGACTAAAATTGTTCTTCCTCCTCTTGTCACCTTTCAGCCAATCAAAGAAGTAATTTGTGCAATAAATAAATCACCCAATCTGATTCCAGCTTACATATTCTCATACGACAATTGAAGACAGCGGGGGCGGTTAACAGGCTACACGAGGGTGATCTTCAAACAGGCAACTCTTCTTTAATAGCATAGGAAGGGAATTGAAAATGGGGATGCGGAATGTAGAGCAAGGGTTGACTAGGGCCCCCATGCTGTGGTGTAAGGAACCTACTTGGTGTTTCACATGAAGGGAAACCCCTAGAAAGCCTGCATCAGGTGGTCGGGCATTGGATACTATTTTCACGCCCTCCCGAATGACGTGAGACGAGTTTACTATGGGGTCGCAGCATTCCCTTCTCCATGTTTTCACCACTATCAGGATCCAATGGGATCAGCGGACAACGCTTGCCTTACGATCCTAGTACATATATCTCCTAAATCTGTCTAAAATACTCCCGGTGCAGTAACAGGATTAAAAATATTTTCAGTACTCTAACAGAAGAAAATTTCTTCCTCACTTAAGGGATGAATTCTTACTTAAATTGCATATTAGAGGTCATAATGTAACAGAGACTCCCTTTACACCGGTTTCGACAATAATTTCCTTGTTAGTTTCATACAACTCATTTCAAACTCCACACCTCACGTGCTGCAAGGGGTTGAAATTGTACACAAATATTGTCGGGGTAAACACTATAAGAGTAATTGACCTCAAGAACACACCAAGTTTTTCCGTTACGAAAGAAACGTTATTTGAATACAAATGAATGCCAACCCGTTCTAAACCAACTGCGAGTTATAAGATTTGCCGTGAAGTGATCACAAATAAATGATACCGTACTTTCGTTTTTAGGGAAAAATGAACAGAGCTTTTTCCGCGCGAACGAACAAATTTCATTCCGTCCGCCATGCAGATAATCTCGAAAACTCGCTGTGTCAATGATTCGCCCACCACATCTTGACTCTGGATGATACTAGTTAATGTAGTTTCTCTCTGTAGGTGGTGACAAGGTTAATTCCAAGTCCATGGGAACTCGGACTCTTCTTGATGCCAAATTAAATGGCAAATTTAGAGTACGTGTTATAAAATCTTGGGAACAAAGATTTTTTTACCAAATGTTTATACCATCTGATCGCCTTCTTTACAAACGTTATTCCTCAAAATACAGGAATTCCCAGCCAGTATTCGTGAGAGTCTGGGGCGAGGTCCGCGAGAGAATCCAGCAGCACATGAAAAAGATGCTATTAAATTGGAATTTTAAAAGCAATAAGAGTTGAATGAGATACTGTAATATTATTGTGAGGGAACATACATTAATGCAATCCGGACAGATGTGGCGGCGAATGTCTGGCTTAGCTCATCGAAAACTCTGCAGTTTCAACTTGCATTCTGTCTGGATCCCAATTTCGAAAATGGGTGGGTTTGAAGAATAAAGACTTAAGCCCCCTTCCCCTTTGTAAAGTTCTGAAGGATCTGGACAGTCGATAAACATATAGCAAAAATCCCGAAGACCACTTAAAAAGCATATTTCTCCAGAAAAACTACAACTACTGAAAGACACTAACAGCATTGCTGATAATATGCCAACCTTACTGGTTAAAAAGTTACCTCAAAAAGGAAGATAAGCCGTATTAGAAAAATGACAAAATAGTATGGTTAATAAACATGTTTCAAAACTCTAGTGCCTCTCCTTCAGATCAAATGTTGTCTTTTTATTTTCTGTACTCCCACCAAATGAATCTCCTTTCTTAAATGTGCAGAAACTAAATTTTATACATGTCGCCTTGTTCTGCCACTGCTTCGTCTCTTCCTAGCGTCTCTCTCAGGCAGCCTCCCTGCACCAACTGCTAATCTAATCTCTTCCAGGCCATCAACAATGTTGCAGACGGTGACGTTTTCCCGCCGACATTTCCCGCCTACTCAGCCCCACCAAGCCATTCTCGTCTTCCGTCCTGTATACGTAAATAACAAAAACTAAATTATTTTTGCTTTACCCGACTGTAAGGGTCATGAATCACCACACGATGGTTATAGAAAAAATATATACGGTAGAGTACGGATACACAAAATATTTACCAAGCGACTGCAGGTAGGAATACACTGAAATATGTACAATTTTATGAAGAGCTTCACTCAACGTTATAATCAAGGTAAACAGTCACCTTTCTCAAGTTGTTGAATTAGAAAACCTAATGTCACAAAGAAAAGTACGAAGACCAAAGCTCTTCCTATTAGCAATTAATGGCGCCGAGTAAAGAAATCTATACCCAATTTTAGTAAGAAAATTTGCTGACGACGTAACGTAAAATAGGAATATTTTTACAAACTAGGAACAGCATAAATGACTGAGACGGAAGTAAATCCACGAAATAGTGAATTCTCCAAAACAGCAAGAAGAAATTGCATAATTTTTGAAAATAATAGACTGTTTTCCAAAAAATTAAAAATATTTCTACCCAAATTCATTGTAATTCCACGATAAATTAAACTTATAATCTGTTCAATTACAAACATTATTCGTAAGTTTTAATTAATCATTCGCTAATGGCCGCAGAAGTTAACGCAACATTTATAAAAAATAAATAAATAAAGAATACTTCGGTGGAAGCAATAGGGAACCGTGAAGGTATAATAATTATAAAAAATGGGTGAGTGGCAGTATAAATGTGATGGTGTGATTGTTCTCCAGTTTCACAAGTAATTTTAACGACATCGACCCTGCTGAGTGAAGTGAGAGGTAAACACAAACTTATCCATCTGATTTAACTATATTTCAAACTTAGTTTATATAGTATAGTGTGACTGGAGGGACAATCCAACTTTAGTATTGGAATGTGAGGGCTAGAGACATTCCAGAAAGTAAAACGAATTACATATTTTAATCTATTTAATTACAGTTTATATTAAAAGAAGTTAAAAATACTATTTTAATGTACCACTTCATTTTACAATCGAGAAATCACTATAATGATTATCACTGATTTCCTGATACGAGTTCATCAATGTCCACTGTAAGTTAAGATCAGTAAGACTAAGTCTCAGGCTCGAGTCCAGTGAAGCACTTTCAATTCCATTTCTCGTGTTTGACCTAATTCCTTTGAGCGTAGAAAAAGCACTTGGACTGCGAAACATCGATAATATTTTCAGAGTAATGATGCAGTTCAGGAAAAAGTTCTTTCGAAATCAGTTTCCAGAATTTTTTAGGACCAGTTCACTCTCATAAGAATGGGTTTGCCTGAACAATCGCAAATTTCCAAGTGAAGGTCGCAGGGCACCTTACCAAAATCCATGGGGTAGTTGAACAGTGCAAGTTTTGGGTTTAGGGAGTCAAAATCCTGGAACTCTTTCTTGATATATTATTAAATCTTTTTTTGGGGGGGTAACAGGCTACATGAGGGTGATCCTGAAACAGGCAACTCCCCTTTAATAGCATAGGAACGGAATTGAAAAAGGGGGGATGCGGAAGGTAGAGCAAGGTAGCCCAGGGTTAACTAGGGCCCCCGGGCTATGGTTTAAGGATCCTACCCGGTGTTTCACCTAAAGAGATGCAGGGAAAACCCTAGAAAACCTGCATCAGGTAGGTCGGGCATTGGGTACTATTCTCACGCCCTTCCGAATGACGGGAGACGAGTTTGCTGTGGGGACGCAGCATTCCCTTCTCCGTGTCTCCACCAATTTCAGGAGGCAATTGGCCGACTGATCCAATGGGATCAGCGGACAACTCTTGCCATATGCCCAAGGTCTTAGACCCCAGTACATATACCTCCTAAAATAGGTGAAGGTGTCTCGGCATATGAGAACTTTGATAAAAAATACCCAGAGAGAGTGCGAGGCATTCCCGACATGATCAGGTAAGCCCCGCAGTCACTCTGGGCTGAAGCGTCTGCGAGAAAACTCCCGCAGCGCCCTATGTTTATTAAATCTTTTTTTTTTTGGTTAACAGGCTACATGAGGGTGATCCTGAAACGGCAACTCCCCTTTAATAGCATAGGAAGGGAATTGAAAAGGGGGGGATGCTTAACATACTAAAATTTGTGGTACTTTTTCCTTCTTTCAGCTGCAGGCAGGACTGCGCTCGACCGTCCAAGTCGACGTCCAGAACCAGAAGGAAGCACTGCTCTTTGTCCTCATGCTCACACCCCACCTGGCTCCCCTCCATCTTTCTTCCTACGTCAGGCGTATCTTGGATTTCTGGCCGCCAGGGCGCCACCCCCGTGTAATATCGTGACGACGGACTAGATGATCCAAGATTCGTAGGAAGTAATAAAACGGTGAACAATGAGGACCAGGCAGACGTGTGACGCGTGTGTAACATCACACAGGCAATATCCATCACTTATCCAGCGCACTTTACAGTACAATGAAATGCTACCATACTCAGTTTCCAAATTTCGCAGTAATGTAATCTCTATATTAAATTTATAGTATGAACAGCAGTTTTCATTGTCTCACTGAGCCTTATAATTTTTCCATAGAGAGCCTCCTAGTGGATAGTGCAGTGGAAAAATAAACAATTCTTGCATTTTCCTTTAAAGATACTGATACACAGTCCTACTAACCCAGTTTTATGACAAACTATTGCTTTAGTCCATCTGTTGGAATGGCAGGGCACTTCACAAAACCTTGCTACTTAGAAACGTCAGTCATCCATCCATATATCAGTACCTTTTTTGCTGTTTTCTTATGATTTTAGTTCCAACAGTGCTTCGTCAATTTCAAATTCTTCGTTTATTGTTGTGACAAAGATCTGACTGATGTCAGCTACCTCTAGAGATAGTGAGTAAAATTCACAATCTTCTAAAATGCCTTTGAGAGAACCTGGAACTTCACCGCCTATATCGTTAATTCTTCTACTTACTGTCTGATGTGACGCGGTAACTATATAAAAAAATTAGCTATCTTATTATCTTTAATAAAGATGCCATTTTCACACCACATTTTCTTAGTGAGTTCGCCATCCCTAAAACACTGTTTAGCTAGCTCTAAACATACCTCATAAAATGCCTATGAACCAGAAGCGTTTGATGGTTACTGAAAGATATTATTTTGTCTAGTTAGTTTCAGCTTAAATCATTCAACACATTTGACCGCATTTTGATTTATGCAAGCTGGTATAGTGTCATGTTATACTCATTTGGAAAACTCAAGTCTTGAGGACAGATACACACTGTTGTTTTACTTTATGTTCAACAAAAATTAACTTCCCTGCCACATTGACTGAAGTGATCGTTTCTTGTCTTCAACACACCGTTTTTTTCAGTTCCGCCATTTTAAGGAACGCTCTCGCAACAACGCTGACAACAATCTCTCGTCGTACTATATCCCTCGAACAATCTCTCTCGTCAAAAATAATCTCTTCTAACAGCCCTGCGCCCTCTTTTATAAGGAAACCGATACCTTCCAGTAAATATTCCGCAGCACTCGAACGATCGGGAATCTATCGGCAGACAATGACTGGTAATCACCCGTCTCCACGAGGCATTTCAATATGACCTTAAGGCAGTAAGAAGGGTAAACGATTTTTTTTTTCCAAATATAAAATTTAAATAAGAAGGGCAAGGGCCAGCAAAAACGAATAGACGGGGAGCGGGTTGGACCACACTTCTATAGTGCAAAACATAAATAACAATAAATCTGCGTGGTATTCCTTTGAGTCTGAAATTATTATTAAAAGAATCCTATGTAATTTGATGATCAGAATGCAAAAATCTCAACAGGACTGGAACTCGAAGCCAGGACCTCCCGCTTGCTGGGCGTGCGTTTTACCACTACACCGATGCGGGATCCGTCCATCCTTTTGTTTTAATGACCTTCCAAAATCCAATTAAAAAAGTGCACTGACGAATTTGTAAAGTGCGAAATTGTTTCTGCATCTTTTGGTCTTTGTAGACTGTAAATAGTAAATAAAATTAACCACCCCTTCAGAATATTTACATCAATAAAGAGTCAATGAAAATTAAATTTAAATATAATTAATTTTGCAATGCAATGTTCGTTTGTGTTTGAATTGTTTATAAGTGATAGAATGGTGAGAGTAAAATCGCGTTCAATTGGACTGAGGCACTTGTACTGCTGGCAGTTTGCTTGAACCTGTGCAGAGTGCAGCACTATCCATGAGTAGGATATCCCCGCTTCATTTCTGTTTGGTCCGGCGGTGCGTCAGGTGCGTATGAGGAGTAGTGTGCTCGTTCCTGTCTTGCGAATATCGTCTGCTTGGACTAGCTATTGTCATCCTCAAAAATTGAACACCTTTGTAACTTTATTCTTCCAACAGCATTTTTCTAACTGTTTTATGCCTTTACCTTTCTTTATTTTTATTTGAGACGATGTTTGACAGCTACTTATGTCTAATCATATTTCCACGTACGAATGACTTAAAAATCGATTACAAGCGTCAGTTTCTGAATAATTTAAATTAAAATTGATTTATAATCACATTATGTTGCATAATTTAATCAATTTTTCTTTAATTTCATTTAATTATCCACATGCCGAATGCACTTGACTTCGTTGTTTACCACCCAAACTTGCGGTTGTTCCTGTCGAATTAAGTTCCATTATCAGTGTTCATTTACAAAAAAAAGTATAAATTTAAGACGTTTCCTCCCACTAATTGACAGGAAACGTCGTTTATGAATTTTGTTACTGTGCAGATTGAAAATGAACGAAGAAAATTTACATCTTGCTCAAGCCATAGTGGGTATGGACCTTGAAGATAGACCACAAGGGCCCAAAAAAACTGTTGTTGGAAGAGTACAGGAGAAGCTACAAGGCTTTAGGTAAGTTACGCTTCAATTGATTCAATATCATGTGTAACTGCAGTCTAAAGACACTTATAGCCTCAAACGTCAGTAACTCGTCGTAAGTTTTTGAATCTTGATGTGCGCGAAATTTGACGAGTTAAACGTAAACAATGTGCTTTATCATTACCATTACATTACTTGTCAATTTTCTAACTTTGTATGTTTTTGTCGATCGTAAATTATAAACTAGCATTAAAATTCCATTGTGCATACTTTTGTCAATTTATGATATCTATACCAATATTTGCTGTGATATGATTCCCATGGGATGCTTATAATTATATTAATAAAATTAATTTTCAGCAAAGTCAGACTGTAGGTTAGGAGTTCTAATGCTCAATGCAGAATGTAATTCTTTAAAATGTATGGTGTACTAGTTTATTAGTGTTGAATTGGTTTGTGCAGCTGTAATACAATGAAGTATAGAGAATTAATTTGCACTAATTCATATATATGAACACAGGAAATACATTATTTGTGCCATAGATGCCATTTTACACAACTAGGGAAATTGAAAGGTGTATTCAATTTCTTTGAAGACGGTAAATAGACATATTTCTGTTTGCAACGGAGAATGAATCATTAGCTTTAATACAACCTAATTCTTAATAATTTATTTCAAGATGATATTTCAAGGGTATAGCCTTACAGTAATGTTGTCTTACATAGGCAAAATTAGAGATTCCTAACCTTCAAACAGCTTTATTTATCAGAAACAATAGTCATGTGTACATAAATGTTGGTATATTCATTTCATTTCATGTGAAACTGTTGATCTTCACAAATAGTAAATTTGTGCTCAAGATTATAGGCTGATTTACATATACATCCTCTTTATGTATAGACATGAATTTACTTAGTATTTAGTGAAACATAATTTGTCAATTCAAATATCTGAAGGGATGTGAGAAATTTCTATCAATGTAATGTCCTAAGGAGTTACTTATGAATTATGTATTTTAGTTGTATATGCATTCATTGCCTCTGATGTAAAGTTCAACTTAATTTCCTGTTTCTCTTATCTGTATGTGCCCCATGAATTTACAAAGTTTTACCATGTCATATTTTGATCAGTTTTCTTTTCAGCATCAATTTTATTCCACTCCAGTTTGCCACATGATTCAACCAATGTTCACTACATTTTTTAAAATAATTTTATTTTTATTTTGAAACAAATTGAATAAACAATTTTTCTTTAAATATGTAGAATGTTGGCGCTTAAAAATAAAATTGATGAGCTTGATACTCAATTATACATCTTTGTGGAAGCTTAAATTTTCAATTGTTTTTGAAAATAAATGGTTAATTTGGAGACTGTTGTGATAACTGTCCACATAACACTAAGGTCTTGAATTATTTGTCTTTTAAAACATTATGATTGGTATTGTGTAGTCTTTATTTAATATATTCTAAAGTATATGCTAGCTATTAAAAATAAAAGATTACCCATCTGTTCTGTTATCTTCTGCTAGTTATTTTATTCTGCCAATTACTAAGGAATTATATATATATGATTCAGGAAATGACATTGTCATGTTTATTAAAACAATTAATGGGGAAAGGACAGAGAGATAGAAAGAAGATGACTTACCTGAGGTTCATAGATGGTAGACACCTTGTGAGGTTTAGAGAACTTGAATTTTCAGAGGCACAGCCCCCTTCATCAGAAAGTTAGGAAGACATTTCCAGTGATCGGCTAGCCGACGACTCATATTACATCTAAATTGTACTTCCTTTGTACAAAGTTAATCAATTATGAATAATTCATTGTTGTAATTGGTAGCACTCCTTATCATATATTTAAATTAACTTTGTTTTTCTAAACCTACTTATTTTCCTGATAATATTGAAGTAGTTTCCTATCATTTTTCTTTCCTGTTTTTTAAATGATACTATGAATAAAAAAGTATTGATAAATTGAAATTGATTTGCATCATTTTTAAAACTGTAGAAAAGTATTGGGGACCTCTGTTGTGTGAATTCAAAATTAGATAAATCAACTTTAAATTGGGTAAAATAAGCTCTTGGGTGAATATGAAGAGTCTAAGACATGTTGCTCAGTCTATGAAAGTTATTGTAAAATAATATGAAACTACTCAAAACAATATTTTGAGTTGAAATGTTACTCCAGCTTTTATATTGCAGAATAATAGCATTACTGTCTTAAATAATTGATTTTATTTGTTTAATTTAAAATTCACTTTCAATTATATATTTTCAACGAGTTTACATAATTTTAAAGAATGAAGGTTCTGCTAGTGAATCTGTTGAAGATAGTGTTCTTGGATTTCAACCTTTGTCAGCTCTTGTGAGGAGCACCATGCTTTAATGACTAGCTCCATCATTGTCCTCATTGAACATTATATTCATATTTATATCAGTTTAATAATTTTTGTAAAGCCAATACTGAGAAATGGTGATCTAGAGACAGTAAAGTACATCTTTCTAAATACTCATTTTGTATGTTAAGATTCTGTCCTCAGTTTGTTAATTCACTCAGCTTTTCTGTTTTTAGTGGAGTGATGCAATAAAAATATATCTACGTCGTAAAATTTTATGTCTAATTTTTAAATTACACTTGTTGTTTGGGATTTATGTGTTTGTGGACATTGAAACGGTCAGTGGTGTTAGTCAATGATATGAATGTTGTGTAAATTGAGTGATTGTGCTACAATTCATCAGTGTAATTATGTTCAAAAAGTTTGAAAGGATGGGTGAAGTAGTGAAAGTGCAAATAAGAAAATTGTCAGAAATGCTAAAAGTTAAATAATCCAGTCTCCTAAAACTCTTGCTAGTTTATTTTTTGTTGGGTTTTTTAAAATAAAATCTTGTGACAGTTTTGAGTTATGAAAATAAAGTACTTTTGTTCTGTGCTTACTACTGTATACTTGTAGCATATTAAGTGTATTTAAAGAATTATTTGTATCACCAGTCTTTAATATTCACTGTATATGTCTTTTTTGTGTTTTTGTATGTTCGGATCATTTAAGTGATATTCAATGATAATTTATCCAAAGTGTTTGTGGATGTGTCCTTTAGATATCTAAAATGATGAGTGGCAATATTTGAATGTAATTTGTATATAGTCTTTACAATTAAAGGGGAAAATTGCCAACTTGTCCTCTGGTTGCAGTAGGTGACACTTGTTTATAGATTATGTGCCACAGTGCATTAATTTAAAGTCAGGAGGATTATCACCATTTTGTATGCACTATCGGTACTAACTGTGTGATTCTTTTCTCATTTAAAATAATGGTAATTTATTTAACGAAATTCTGTTTGTGAAAAGAGTTTAAACTGTGGAAACGTCTTTTATGGAAAAATTACAATTAAAAAAAATCAGATTAGACATTTGCCAGACTGCTGTAAGCAATTTTTCGTGAAAATTTGTAAACAGGAGTGTGTTGTTATTTTTATATAGTATATCGAGGTGATAGACCCCAAACGTTATATTTTGGAAAAGTACATTTTCAAGTTTGCTAATACGGTGTGCTTGTACATTTATATTCATTGTTTGAGACAGCACTAAGTATTTTGATATACTGTGTTGGTTCCGACGTTTCTTTTGACCTGGTTGTAAATGAAGAAAATAGTTCCGATTTCTTTCATGTCGTTGAACATCGTGTTGTCTTCAAGCGAGCGGACATTATTTACGAACATTTGGATTAATTAACTCTTCCAAATAAATGTATGATATCGTGTTTCTTTCATTTTGGTAGTCTGCTTTCGATTAAATTCACTTCAGTGCGACCCAGAGTAATAGTTTGCGTCCCTGAACTCTAACAAGATCTACGATTATTCTTAAGTACGGTTTTCATAAGGTTTTATTAGCATGGTGTGTCGTGTAGTTCTTGAAACTTGTACCGAATTGTTGTGTTTTTAATTATAGAAAACTGAATTATAATAATGATTGCGGTAATTTATTAGACTTTATTGATTCAAACGAATATTAGCAGAAAGTTGGTAGTTGCTAGACATGCTCGTTGCCGGTTAAATACTATTTGTGTAATGAAATTTGTGTGCACTCTAAATATTGTAGAGTTTCGAGTTTGCACGTAGGGCTGAGTACGGTTGGCGAGTGTAGGCGAGAGGTCAGTGCTCTCCCGATATCGTTTGACGGAGTCTGCATCTGTATGCTATCCGCGCCTCTAGGGAATCACAAACTGGTTTTAAGCTCCGCACACGAGGGCGTATTAATGCATCCAGTTCACAGGAAGTGGCTTTCTTTCCTTGGCAAACACCGGCGTCTTCCAATATTTCCACAACTCCGTTATTTCGTACGATTCGTATAACCATAAAAGTCCATTTCAGAGAATCTATGAACTTGGTTTAATTTTGTTTTAAAGCTAAAGAATTTATATTCTCTCAACGTGCTTTACTGTTCTTAACCATTGGCATCTTTCCCGGGTACATTTTGGTTGGTCGAGTTTTGGCTACTGACATGACCAAAATACACACTATTAGTTTCGTCAAATTTCAACTTTGTCATGTTGAAAATTATGCATTGCTCAATGGATGTTCTCTGTTCGTGATTATTTAAAAAAAATGAAATTTTCGTTTCCCCATAATGGCTAGTAAAGGAATACTTCAAGTAATTTAAATTTATAACAGAAACAAGTACTATATGCCAAAGCAAACAAGCTTGATGTAGGTATATTGCGCAGGGAATTAATTATGTAGTATGAGAGTATGAATAGAAGTTATGATACTATTCACGCAGACAATATCTGAATTACGGACCGGAAAACTTGCAGCTAAAACAAATACGGACTATCCCGAGAAAATACGTAAGCTATCTAAGTAGGTTACCTATACTGGATATTTGTTTACAAACATTATCAGTACGGCTGTGAAACTTAAAATTGAAATCTATTATTATGCCTAATAAAACAATATTTACATTAACATCAGATTGATAGTTATCATGTTGCAATGAACTATCTGAAATACATTTAAAACGGGGTTTTGTTTTTAATTTGCAGGCCCTTGTCAACGAAATACGTTTTTGGAAATCTTCCATACTTATTCAATATAAACAAAATTTTTCATAATATCATCCCGCCATAATGCTGTGCAGATTTAGGTATAAAATAAACTAAACTGTACCCAGTGTTGAAATTTGGGGAACATAACTATTTTTTTTATATATAGAGAAGCCCTTGTTCATTTTATATTATGTCGGTGCTTGTTTTGTATCTCGGTGTACTGTACTCTTTGTTACTTAAGACTTTAATAATGATAAAGTTGTGTTCTACTTCCACGTGTTGGAACGACGAGATTTTTTTCTTTGTAAAGTGTTATGTCACATTTGTAATTCTCCATTCAATACTCCTCAACGTACCTTAGCTAACCTATCAGGGTCAATGCCGAAACGTAGATAACTAATCATACAGTATGCATAATTAATGAGCTCGACCAGTTTGCATCTGAGTATATTTCTGGTGTTCGCTCTCATACTTGCATCTAATATTTTTTGCTTTGTAATACATTTTTTAGCAAAGCACGCCGTTGACTAAATGGTAAGCTTGTCTCTTTAGTACTTCCCTAACATGCAATACATGGAGTTCCCATTTTTGAGTAACCATGGATGTTCGTGTTGCGCCAACCGTAGAGAGACCCTTGGATTTTCATTTTTCAAATGTAAAGAAAAGCGGAGATATTTGTGAAAACCAAACGATTGATAATTAAATAGATAATTTATTTAAAGCATAAAACAGTGTGAGAAATTGTACGTGGACGAAATAGCCAAGGATCAATCAAAATTGTTGTTTATGAGTAATCTAGTGAAAAGTGCGTATATTAATATGAATACAAGTTACATTTACGTGGTTATTACAGAACTTATTTCGGTATCTATTTGAAGACCAGTTTCTTGAAAGTTAGCCCATGTTAGCTGTCTGTTTATAAATAGAATTCCGTAAATGGTCCTGAATTGTTATGCAGAGCAGCGAGATCGTGTGCCACGGATAACTCTGGCTGGGATCAGCTCGTAATAACCACCTTTGCGTGCCTTCGAGGGGGGCTCGATTCCAAAAATTCTCATTTGTTCTCGTTACAAAATATTTTTCACAGAACGAAACTCAAATTTATAACTCTACAGTCAGTGGTTGTTACACCAATATCGAGGTGCTATAAGGACGTTTTCATATAATAGAGTCGAAATGACACATGCTTCATGTGTTGCTAGAACTCTGCCACTGAAGGATTAAAAGGCAACTATCCACTATTCACGACAGGTTACTATTATAATAGAATATACGTATTTAAATAATTAAGAGACATCCATAAATAAATCTGAATTTCAGAGAAATCCCGAAAGATATTGTAGTTAGTACCATTATGTAGCTTTGACGGAACAATTCTCTTCAATGATGTATTTGAAAGTAGACATCTTCAGAGAATATTCGTAAATGTCAAAAGACTTGTGATTAACTTAAACCTGTTGATAGTTATATTTATTTGCCTTCACTTAAATAAATGATTAAAAAAACCAAATTAGTCGGAAATAAAATTTAATAAAACAAGAAATTGAAGAAGAAATAAAAACTGTAAAGTTTGCCGATTATATTGTAGTATTAGGGGAGTCAGAAGAAGACTTGAAAAACATAATAAATGGCATGAACGAGCTCCTGGAGATAGAGATAGAGCAAAAACCAGTCTTACGTCTGTCACTTAATTTTAGTAAAAACTATTTCATACTATTCCAAACAACTAATACATCGTTAAAATCTGGAAACCTAGTTAATAGTAACAAGGTAATACATAAAACTAAGTATACTAAATTGTTGGTACTTTCTGCAGATAATAAACTAAAATGCAAAGGAAATATTAAGGAAAGTTTCCACAGCCTTTTGTTATGTAAGAGTTACATATAACTATACAGATATTCAAACACGAAAATTAGACGATAATGCATTCTGTATTGTCTTACGGCATTATATTTTACGGACACTCTTCAGCAAAAGAACAGGTTTTTATAATCTAAGAAACGGCCATTATAAAAATGTCAGGTCAACTCGAGAATATTTCGAGGACTTTTCAAAAATTAGGCATATTTACCCTCCCAAGTCAGTACATTCTCTCATTTTTATTCATTATTCAGTCGTGTCCAAACATTGATTTAATCAACCATAATTTAGATTGGCTCAATAATTGTTAATAATTGATGTAACAATTGAACGGTTTTGAAGAATGGTATAACCGTAAGAATATTTGATTTTTTGAAGTTTTAAATGTTTATAATTTAATTTTAAACATAAAAATGCTTTCAGTAAATGACCGTAAGCTCCGAGCGCACACGAACATTGATGGCCAAAGCGCTCCATGGGAGTTTACTATCTTTTCTTGGGGCCGAAAGCTTTTAAATAAATATAAGAATGTAAAAATGACCATAAGAATCGGGAGTCGAACCAGGGACCTCCCGCTTTCCGAGCGGTGCTCTAGCCAACTGAGCTAGTCCAGGTCGTCTGCGATAACAGATACAACATTCCTGCACTCTTGGGAACCTAAGCGACAATTTAATGATCTCGTTCTTTACAACCTTTGCTAGGAAATCCGTGAAGAACGGACGTGGTCTAAGTTTAGTTTCCTGGCCTTTGGTTGAGCTTCAATTGAAGCAATTCTTCTCTCTTTAAATTGAAATCCTTGCACCTTATCAGGCGTCCTTCCTCTCGCTCAGTTAGAAATAAGGTAAAGATTCCTCTGGACTTCCCACTGAGGAAATGAGCACCTTGCTCATTTAAATTTCCTCAAACGACCCTGACAATAAGAGTATACTGCCTGGTTCATCCGAGTACCAACGTAACAATTCTAAAACAGCCTCTCACTCTGAATCCCGTCAGATTCCTTCAACGTCCTATTTCTAAAAACTTGTCCCCACTATAAAATATTATTTCCATCGATGGTGGGGACAAATTCCTCACCGATCAAAAGTCCACTGCAAAGTTCCGACGAAATATTACCTCTTCAGATATTCCGGATAGGCGTCAACATGTCTTTGGTTTATTACCCTATCTGCAACTTCTTTCAATCTCCTTAAAACTCTTTTTGAGCCCATACCGCCAAATTCCGTATTCTATTGTTTCATCATTATAGTATATTCGCTTTTACGTGAATCTTAATAAAATGTTTAGTGCTGTAGATTTGTGACATACAAGCGATTACACAATCATAATTTTAATATCAACAACACTTTTAATGAAATGAATTATAACAGCTTCTTTGTCAGTTTTTATTTTATTTAAAAGATGAAATATACTACGTTTCTTCTCTCATTTGAGACTTCTTCAGGTATAAAAATTAGCTGTTCTTAGACCTTCGACGGAAGGAGGTTTCGGATAAACTACTTATCCTCACATATATATTTTATTAAATATATTTTCATATAATTATTATATAGAAACGTGTTTGTAAAATGATGCTTTCTTTGAATTTTTTTATTTGTGAAAATTTATATTATACGTGACGATGTTACGAAGAAAGTAACGACATGTCGCGCTATATTGGCACTGTAGACATTGCATATCATATCGTGACTTAGCCCTTTAGTGAATACGACCTAGGATTGGTCTTAATTACACAGAGAAATAAACAGTTGAGCCATACGAATAGGAGTGCGTGTAGGGAAGCCTGAGTCGGCCAAATTGTCAACCCTTTCAATGCTAGAGGGGATAATTATTCAGTGGTAATTGGCAATGAGTGTGAATGTTATTAGTTGTAAGCCCTGCAGCAATATAAAAGTTAATATTTTTGGGCACCCAGGCAGTGTTGCGAGAGCTCGCTTGTCTAGGCGTAGCTATTGTGCTGTGTGGGGGCATTGACCTCTACGTAGCGAGCACGTTTGGGCGAGCCCTTGACTCTGCCGGTTGCGCAAAGCTTGCTGTCACCGCAGGGTAATCGAATACCTCCCCGCAAAGTATCAATCACGAAAATGACCTTCACCATACGGCCGTAGCTTCAGCTTTCTGTCATTCAATAGACACTGATCTGACTTTCAGTAAAGATTAGCTCAGTTTTCCTGGTCGATGGACCTGCAACACAGCTACACCTGAGAATTTTAATAAACTTGTAGTTATGAACTCGTTGCAATAGTTAACTGAAATATTGTCTGCAAAAAAATAGGGTTAAATTTAAGTATAGGTACCACAGTGTTGATCGGCAACGACTGGATCTAATATTTTTTGAACTTTACAGTTCTAAATACTATGACCCAGGGGGACTTCTTAATATAGAAAAAAAAACAATGACTCAATGCCACCATAATCGCATACCATTACAATATACAGTGTTATTCAGATATCAAGCTTCGATATAATCACAGAAGAACTTTTTTTATTTAATTCCTTACCTGTTTTGCTATTTTTTTTCAGTTTCCATATTTGTTTAAACATTTGTCAAGACGTTCTACAAGCAGAAATCAGAGACGTCTGCCGAATTTAACTACTTCTTTCACCTCATCATCAGAGATCCCATGCGTCGTCCCCTTGATAATTTCTAAAAAATAATTACCTACCTTATAATATCGGTCCTATAAACAAGGACACAAGCCATTCTTTGTATTTTATCAGTAAGCAGTCTAGGAAACCAACGTGACACAATTAGTGTAATTTCAAATTTTCAGAGACAACTTAGTACAAACTAAAAAAAAATTCGTTAAGATCGAGCGATAAGCATTTCAATTTCCGAATATGGGCAGAACAACGTCAAAGAATAAATTTGTTATGACTGATAATGTAATTGGTTCTCCCTGGAGTTTAAATCAGTTAAAAAATTTACAAATACAATAAAAAATATTTTTACAACAACTTTCGCCCAAACTGTGCATACTTATCTATATAAAGAAAAATTAAAATCGTATGAATACCAGAAAGGAAGTAGCGAAATTTCTAAACATAATGCTTAAATTTTATATCATTGAGGTTTAGTAACATTCTAGACATATCAAGTTTTAAAAAGTCGAACTTTTACTCGTACCACTTGTATTAATAGAAGGTTTTTGACTTATTATTCACTCAGTCGATTTAACAAAATTGACCAAGTTAGAACGTGAGATTGAATGTTCTCGACTTGTATCCGTATCATAGTGACTTGGTCGATTTATTCCTGGAATTCCAAAGTAAGACACGTTCCCGTAGGAACCGGTGCACTGAGCTAGAATCTAACCTCCACGTAATAACTACTCGGGAAAATAGTGTAGAGATGAAATTGTAGCTGTAATATGCTCATTTTTGTTTATAATTTTTAAAACCATATTGTATTTAAATACACATTGTTTTACAAAAGAATATAGGATTGGTTTTCAAAATGTGTAATACATTTTTAAAACATCTTCCTTTATATAGACAAGCTGGCTGACCGCCGATACTCGGAAATTCATTTATATTAGCCCGCTACAGTATTTAATTCGACAATCTCTTCGACAAAACGTGATTATATTCAGCGAGTCTGACATTTTAATGACTTAAATGGTGCTGAATTTCCGCGATTACTCTGTATCTTAACCTACTATGGGTACCTTAAATAAGCACAATAACTTAAAAGTACACACACAAATACAATGAAACCGTAAATTACATTTATTGTAGTGTACATACGTCTAATAAATTATTAGGGAGTTACTTTACTTCATTTTAATTAAATAATTTTTGTTAAACTAAATTTTCCGAGTTGCGAACTCGTGGGGTTATCGCTCTTCAGGTATCGGGGGCGTGGATAGACGCATCTATTGAAGTGGCCGTTTGATTGATTAAGGAACACCACGGTAGACCCAGTCAGGATTGTAAATCTGTCGGATGGATAAGTTTCGGTATGAACATTTTGACGCGTCTGATACTTTTCCACAGAAAGTGGTGCGTGAGGTTTCACGATTTTGAAGCAAGACATGTAAACCCTGTATTGGAACACGGAAGATGAAATCCTATTGGCTTATGTCGTGGGTAATTCGCATCGAGAGGGGTAGAACCGAGGTTACGGGGTTGGTGGAAAAGATCTAGGATCGTCTTCCTAAGATTTTCCGGTGTCGTCAATGGTAACGTACAAACGAAACTACAAATCCCTCAAAGCCTTCAAGTAAATGCTACAGTGGTCATTGCCGCCCACAATTAGTTTGCTTTGTTATTATTTAATTTTAATTGTAAATTCATTTTCTACATACATATTTTTAAAAAGCAGCTAGATAAGTTTTTATTTGTTTTGTTAAATATATTATGAATTTTAACTTATTATTTATGCACCCTGCTCTATTAAAGTATAAAAAGATTCCCACAGTGATAGAATGTGTATAGGTACATAAAAATATCTGCGAAAAATAAGATTGAGCGTGTGTTGCCGTAGTCTTTATATAATCAATTTGCACCCCGACTTGTAAAACATTTTTCATTTTTGTAAACTACTAAAAAAGTTTTATTATGATTATATAGCGTAAAGTAACATTTTAAGTTATGATACTTTTAATTGTTCTTCGCGATTGTCGGATAAGCCACTCGACGATTAGTTACAGAAAAATCGGCCTCGTTCGCCAGAGTCGAAATTCTGAATCAATTGTATTGCGACTTGATTTTACATTGTTAGTAAGTAATTATAAAGTATCAGTTTTTAAATAAAGTATTATCTAAATTTCAGCATTATTTCACGCTAAACAGCAATTTAATTATCTCGTTTGACAGGCTACGTAAGATCATAATCTATCCAGTTTGTGATGTCTATTTATTTAGGGTAGAACCTTTTTTGGCCTGAATGTGGTGTAGGCAAGAATATAAATGGTCAAAAGATCAACATTATCGTTCTCTGAGCAGAGCACTAAAATGCAAAAAAATTTCACGCCAATATGGTGAATGGTAGAGGATGATATAAGGGATCAACGTAAAGTCGCAGAGCAGATGATTGATGTGGGACTTTTTTGCATTGAATTTAGCGAAGGAAGGAACCTAAATCTTCAAAAATGATCGTCATAAACCTAATTTTGAGGTGATCGGCATCAAACACAAATTTTACAGCGGTTGATTGTGATGAGATACAGCAGGTGGCGTGAAAAGGTAAATTTTCAAAAGTGTAATTGTATCTCTGAAGGTTAAATCACGTGCTGACAAATATATTACTCTGGAATTAAATATTTTAGCGGGAAAATATAAAGACCTTGTTGGATCTGCCATTTCGTTATTTAAAAAAAATGCCAATTTAAAATCGGCAAACATAATTGTTGCGAGTTTCAATACTTTCAATACTTTGACTTTTGTCACATGTTTTTATGATTTATGGCCACTGTGAGACGTGATTAGTTAAAAATAACTGCCATAGTTTGTTCTAGACCTACTACGAGTCAAGCAAATGTGGATCTTGTTCCTCGTTCCTACAGGACTCGTGCATCATGCAGACCACTGCAGAAAAGACACTGTCAGGGCCGTGGAAGTTAACAGATTGTCGGAGACTTGCTGAATTAGTTCTTGAAATCAGCTACAGAATAGCCACTGTCGACGATTACTTATATATAGGTTGTTTCTCACACGAATCAACTTTGAGTGAACGACACGGTTCGCAGACATTGTATGCGTATGAGTATCCGCGAACACTTGTTTCCTAGGTAGAGAATGAGAATGTTTACTGGGATATATTGTACATGACCTTTAGTCTTCACAGCCAACGCTTACTTAGATGACACGGAACTGGGCTTTACTCTCCTCATGTTACACCACTGATTTTATTTTTCGTTTGGGGTTCATCCAAGCTCCGTGTATTTGCTAGAGATGGACAAAATCGTTCTTTTTAGTGATTGGATCGAAACCACTCGATCAGTAGTTGAAGACTAATCGCTCATTTCGACATATTCTGTTGGATATTTAAGTATTATTATTTATAAAGCTGTCTTATTTAAATTTTTGTACAATTATGATACATTTTATACTTTGATACTTTTACATTATTGCTTTTGTTTTTACTTATCAATTACTTAAATTGATTACAATTTATGTTTTCCAAACCTACTTACAATTGTACATCTATATTGTTATTTATAGAGCTACCTCATGTCTTATTGGTTTTTGTATTTAGACTTATTTGGATTCATTTAGTATGTCTGCTTAATGGTCTCCAATTCATGGTCCACGCCTTTGTTAGCGATTACCGGTTTCTGAATACCGTAACCATTAACAACGACCGGGGCAATGAATTCAAGCGTTCCGTTTAATAGCCTCCTATAATGTAGGCGGTTATCGAATGCAGAAATGATTTACGAACAGACGGGCATACAAAATGCTTTTCGGAACTGGTTAGCGAGTCACGAGATGCCCGTCGCAGGCTGCCGAGCGATAATTACATGATTGCTAGAAATGCAGACACGCTTTCCGGCTAATTTTAAACACGAACTACAAAGTTCTCTGACCGTATAATATTAATCCCTCAGACAGGGCGTTGCATTCTTCAACGCACGCCCCTTTGCCTCCTCCAAGGTTCCCCACTAATCTATCGAACAATCAAGTTCAAATCACAGCCTATGGCGATGGTACCAAGGTCTGTACAGAGCAAATACTATCCTTCCTTTACCTTTACCTTTTTCTATTATTTCTATTGTTTGGGAAAGGGGGGAAATGGAAATATTACACTTCAGCATTTGTACTGTACACCTTAATATTTAAGTGACGCATTAAGTATTTTAACTTAGATTCGTGTAACCACTTTTCTTAAGAGAAGTAAAATATATGGAATGCAAATTGGCTTCCAAATTAAGTACAAAACAATTTTTGTAATAAATTTATCGCTCTTTGAGATGACTAAGATTCTCTCGAACTGGTTTCTTTGATACAGTGTCTAGATAACTATAGATTGAGAGATACCATTAACATACTAATTATAGCTCCCTATACGTATAAATTCAACCAGTGCATATTTAGTAAAACGTAAAAAAAACCTACTCTCAGCGCTGACAGAAAATCTCTACCGCATTTCTAATTATAAGAAAATATATACAGTTCGTGGATCCCGGGATAACTAATCGGTTTCGTCATTAAATATCCCCCTTCAAATTCAACTGAGCTCCGAATTAATAAACAAGAAAGTAAGGTTTATATTGAGTATATAATTACAATCAGTACAGACTCCGTATAAATTTTTTATTGCATTTGGTATTACATCCGGGAGCTTTGGACAGCTACTGTATTTATTATTCATCATATTTACTGAAACATCATTTGCATATGGACTTAATATTTATTTATATTGCAATGAATAATTAATTCATGCCTTTTTACTATTTTTTATATAAAATGAGAATAAAAAAAATTACGCAATTCCCTTGGTGGTACTATTGGTATATTGAGTCTTATCATCCATTAAACCTAAGCACAGACCACTCCAGATTTTTCTGAAGCAGGGTGGTTTCGAAACGATGACTTTGCAAAATCATATAGTATAAAAACAGAAAAGTTGAGATGACACGAAAACGTCTATGGCTCGTAGCTAGAAAATCACGGTTATCTTTTGACAAAATCGTGATCTATAAAGCTGTAATCAAACTAATATGGGCTTATGGGATTTAGCTTTGGGGTGTTTACAAAAAAACAAATGTCTCCATTATCCAAAGGTGCCAATCAAAGATCCTCCGGCAAATTGTAAACGCCCCAGATGAACCACACACTATATACAGATTTAAAAGTTCCAAAGGTACAAGAAGTCATTCGTAAAAAGCCATCGCGCAGTCTTAGTCACTCTAACCCACTATCAGACAAACTTCTGAACTTAGTGCACTATTATTATTTATTTTAAGTCTACAGGAAATATCATTGGATATTTCCCCTTATCATGTTATTAGAAACTAACTCGTAGAAGTGTAAATTATTTTGATTCCTAAATAAATTATGATTAAAAACAATGAGCTCTAAAATGTTTCCGAATATTGTTGTATATAAAATCTCACGCAAAGACTAACAAAATATACTGTATAGTGGACACCCCACAGGTAACACTGATTTTAATGGGTCTCAATATAAAAAAATTCATTAATGCTACCATTTTAATTTGTACATCATTTAATTCAGTTTTCTTGTTTAAATTTTGTTATTAAAATTATAATTATAAATAAAATCTTTTCTCTTTCGAAACCGTCATACATCGAACCCTTATGCCTAATAAATTAAACCTTTCTTCATTACAATTGTCAACCACCGTGGGGCATATTATATTAAATAATTAAACTCCCATCCCCAATAGTATTACAAGTGTTAAAAGTGACTAGGATTTGATTAAAATCAATACATGTTTAATAAACTTTATTTTCAAGAAAATTTGTTGTTCCTAGTTAAGAATGCTTAACAATGTATTATGTAACAATAAAAATTGGTTTTGCTACAGCGAATATTTAGTTAATGGAAATGAAATGAAATGCCAATAGGTATAATAATTGAAACTACAGCATTTCCCGTTTTAGCTTTTTACGATTTGATGTTGACCCAATACGTGGGCGTTGCGTTTGTGTCGTCGACCTTTTGTTGAGCAGTGTCCACTAATTGGGTGAATCCTGTAAACTGGTTGCCTTCCTCTGATCATAAACTAGAACTTTTCAGCGGTAACCAGCAGCGTCTCTGCTACTAGCCTTTTAAAGCTTCAATTACGATCGGCGCAGCTTAATAAATTGCCCGAAGTAGTACTAATAACTGTAATTTAGTGGTTAGGTTAATCTTAGCACCGGTCGTACCATTAAATTCACTAATTCCCGGTTTTTTGATTGTGTCAACCTAGAACTTGTACGTAACACTCGTAGTCAGGCTTCTACATCAGGTCATCGGAAAACTTATGTCCATCTCAATATGTAGATGGAGTTTAGCTAGCGAAAAGTGTACTGAAAGATTTGTTTTATAAACTTTTCGGATGTAAAATAGATAAATGATTGCTTTATTTTATTAGATTGTCAATTCTGAATGCAAATTATAAATTATAAAATGGAAATAAATTGTAAGGAGACTGCATAGGTTTTATCGAATAAATGTTTACTTCGGAGATGCAAAACTTACACAAACTGTGAACAGTGTGTGAATTTTCATTGCCTTAGTACCTACCAATATTATTACAGAAGAAAATATTTTGTCTAAACGGATTTCAAGATTGCCAATATAATATTAGGGTAAAAAGTAAGTAACATCAGTAAACATGCTTATTTAGAGTAATTTGGTTTCATGAATTATAGTGAAATATTTTTAAACTACATCAGTTATTTTCTACTAGTTGGGTGCCCTACAATACCCGGGAATTCATTTATATCAACCCACTACAGTATTAAATTCTCTTATATTATACCACAGCAAGAGTATCACATTTTTGAAAATTTACTTTTTCACGCCTCATACTTCGAGAGCTGAATTTCACACCGCGATGACTCTGTATACAGTCAAGAAGTGTACTGATACACTAAATAAGCACACAGGTGCGGAAAAATACTCAGAGTAAATTAAATTTTCGGTCTGATTACCATGAAATAATGTGTAGATACATATATACATAAAAAGTTGCGGCTATGCTGTCTTCATCTTCGTGTATTCAACTGTCATGTGACTTATTAAACATTTTAAATATTAAGTAATTAAAGTGTCATTTTTTAAATGTAATGTTAGTGATATTTAAGATATATAATCATCTCGCTTGACAGGCTATGTGAGTTCATAATCTATCCTGTTGAAATTTCTAAACGTATTTAGGGTAGAACAGTTTTTGCTCTCAAGGGAGAAGAAAGAAACCTTCTCTGGGCTGAGCACTACAATACACCAAAATATCACGCTAATCTCTGGAATGGTATAGAAACGCATAAAGGACAAACATAAAGTCTATATATATAAATTTATATTATGCGTGATTTTCACATGTTACACATTAAATCGAAGTTTCAAAATCGATACACACAATTCAAAAACAAATATTATATTTTCCAATAACCCCTGATGTATATATCTATGTTATATCGTTGTTGAGTTTATTTGTTTTGCATAGCTTATGAGGAGAATAATTACCGTATTAGAATTTTTTGTCAGTATAATAATGTGCAAAATTTTGTTTGTAATTAATTTTTAGGTGATTTCTTGGTCATATATTGTTAATTTTAACTGTCGTTCGACTCGAACATCACCGAGTTGATTATCACCTGTCACCAATAATGTTTCCAGTTAATTACAAGGTTGAGAATTATTTAATATTGAAAAACAGCCAAAATGGATCATAACTCGTAAACTGCAAAGTTTCATTTCCAGATTTAGAAGTATTTCTGATTTGCTGCTTCAGAAGAGATCAGGTGTTAGCGAATTCGACTCATGCTATGACTGGAGATGTATTTGTCCGATGCTAACGTCCATGCACACCTAATATAAATAATGTATAAAAATACGTGCCAGTTGTGCTTTATTAATGTTTCTCTTTTTTTCCAAAGCTTGGTGGACAAAAGTGTGAAGTCGTCAGCAGACAGAAGGTATGGCTGAATGTGTAGCTTGTGTTCGTTCTGTTCGTAGCTATTTGTACTGTAGTTTGTGTGCGCTTCTTGAATTTTATCGTAAACGTGGCAATTATGTTGTTCATTGCACTGTGTAATGTATTTTTATGTTGCTGGCACGATTCTGTAAATGTCGATCTTCTGTTTCTGCTTACGCTTTTCGTACGGTTTGCGCTCTTCAAATTAAGTTGAACGATTGTTCTGTAGACTTAGTTGTTGAAACTTGCATGTATTAAATTATTCAAAATGGCTCTGTTTCATTAAACTTTAGCAATTGTGGTACCCTTTAATTTTTATATATTGCTATGTGATGAGCAATAAAAATTAGAATTTAGATACGTTATAAAAAATTTATAGTCGTATATACAATGAAACTAAAAGTAAAAGTATTAACCACACAGTTAAATCTTAATGAGTTCAAGATTGTTTGACGCTAAAATATGCTCATGTTTGAGCCCTTTTCTACCAGCGGCGTTAATCCAAGGGGAGTATAATTATGCCTTATACAAAATGTAAGTTTTCATTATTTATATTTTAAGTAATCGGGAGCCTGCGATACCTGGGAATTGATTTACACTAGCCCGTTTACCTTTTCACGTCCTCAATTTATGACGTCATCACTGCGATAACTCGGCATCTTAATCGAGTTAAGAAACCTACTCATACCTTAAATAAACAATTACATACAGAAAATGCAGAGAAACAGTCAATAATACTTATAAGGTCTGATTACCGTAAAAACAATGTGAATAGATACATATATACATCTTCAAAATAAATTTGCGTGTGCGCGGTCCAAGTCTTCATTTAAGGTACCTCAATCATCTGCCCTGTGACCCGTACAAAATGTACTATATTTATTAACTAATTAAAAATATCAGTTAAATAATGTTAGCTAAGCTTAAGTATTAAATCACCATTGAGATATATTCTCTTCGGTTTGATTAGCTTGAAAGAATGTGTTTACCCTGACGTAGTCCGTATGTACGATTACATAGCGTAAATTAAAATTTTATTTAATGCAAAGTGAAATATTTAATTTGACATGAATACATTAATTACCCAAAATTATTACCCAACAAAGATTTGCTTCCGTCAAGACGGAGGGAACGCATAGCAAATTAGGAATGACTACTATACGGAACTAAAGGAAAACGTGTGCTTCCGTCCGCATGTGCGACCTGAAAATTTTCTTATTGGCTGCAATTGTACAAATACAAGCCAATGGGTGTTAATTGAAATTGCAGCCGATTGGCTACTGGAAATAAGTAGAAGGATGTTGGAAACCTACTGAGGTGACGTGGAGACAGATTTTGAGGCGGAGGGACGGAAAATTGCGAGCTGCTGGCAAGAGATGAAATAGAGCGCCACTGTAGAGAGCGGGATGTAGTATCTTGAGACCTCCGCAGATGTAGAATTTTAGGGGTTTTTCCAATCTTGGGCCCAAGGCGTCCGCCATACAACGAGATTATCCGACTCAATAATATACAGGCGCCTCTAGCGCCTCAACCCAAAGCAGACCGAAGCAAAACGCCGGAAAAGAATGCAGCTGCAGTCGTCGACAGTATCGTTGATTTTAATTTTATAGAGTTCACATTACCACACCTATTTGCCATAAATTACGTTACTTACTTTTGGTTCACCGTACAGGCTCTGATTTTAAAGAGTTTCAGTAATGTATTACCGTCTTCATTATAAATTATTTTATTCATTCCTCTTAGAGTTATTAAATTCACAATTTTACATGTAATCTTTTCTTTTAATTAATTGAACCATTATGAATTATAAATATAACCCTTTTTCCAATTATCACCCAACTGTAGAGCTTAATCAAATAATAGCTTAATAAACAAACCTAGCCCCCTATTATTATTACTCGTCGAATGTTGAAATTACTAAAAATTAAATAGAGAAAAATTAAAATATTATAGAAAAAATTTTCATGTAATATATTCTGTATTTGAACCTTAGTTATCTATTATGTTAAGAAAATGTACTTATTATTTTTTTGTTCCTCATAATAATATCCTAGTGATTGCATCCTAAAACCAAAGTTTTGTCCTGAAAATGTTGTAATTCGGTTTTTTAACATCGGAAAAGGAGATGTTACATGGGGGCAACGGATGACATTGATGGGGCATTATATAAAAAGTGTTTTGAAACACTCTCTTTATAATGATAGGCTAATACGTGAGTAAAAATAGACAATGTCAAGACGGTATATTTCAAGTTAATTTTATTATTCTTTTCGGAAAATTACAATGAGGCAATAGGAACAATTTAGACGGAACCTACGTGACGTGCGACAAGAATCTATAATTCATTAAATTGGTATGGTTACAGGTAGAACAACGTGTGTTAATGGTGTACTGAAAGTGAACCACGTTTAGTTACCGATTTTACTCTAACAACGAAAAATGTGTAAACATCTGTCGTTTCGTTATGTGGTGAAACCTACGACACTAGCTTTTGTATCCCGGTCTCGTTTAAGTATTCCCCAGCGCTATTTTCAAAAATAGTGTAAAAAGCAGAAGCCGTGTATTTAACATTCCAGGATAAAAGAACACTCCGAAGGAATAGCCTAGTAATTGCCTTTGGAATGTACTGCAGGCGACCGGTTTGTCCCATGACATTAAACGACACGTTTTTGCGAGGAGCTCGGGCACCTCACACACACAGGAAAAATAATTATTAAAATACGATTTATGATCAACAAAATTCCCAACATCAAACTCAATCCGCAATTAAACTGTGGTTTATGGGACTCGGCAAGAAATTATTTATTTTACCTGAAAGCTTGTTCTTTGTTATCTGTAATCCTCTTGCAATTAGACAGTAGATAGTATTCAGTTTGTGAAAGGTAATTGACGTTTGCAAGACAACGTTCCCAGGTAAAATCTACCACATGTTTGTACATTTACTATTCATTTTACACAAATATGCTTCTAAAGAAAGCAATTTTAAAAATAAAATGTGTTAACGTACGTTGACCTGGTCTGCATGATCAACACCAGTCGTTAATAATATATTTAATTGTAATTGGTCTACATCTTCCATTCTTCTATATTGTAATCTAGATTCATCTTTTCCCCACGTTTTTCTTTTACATTTAGTATATATTGTTGTGGAGTAATTAATAAATAAGATTTTGCCTTCTTTAGAATTCCTGTTCTGTAAAAGTTTCTTGTTGCATGTCAATCGAATGTAAATATAAATCCTACGACACGTATTTACAAAATATATCATCAATTATAACCAACTTATTACTTATTAAATAAAAAATCGTATTTATTTTAAATTAAAATGTTCATAAAAGAATTTTAAAAACATTTACCAGTTGTACAAAATCTTACAAATGTTAACGTTAACACTGAAAAACACAACGGATTTACCTAATCATACTCATAAAGTACTCGTCACTAAATAAGAAATACAGTCAAGTGCAACGAATTCAAAGTATGAACAACGAGAAAAAAACCACGTGTCACTACTGTAGTCAATTCTGTAACACGTAACATTTACACAATCAATTTAACATTTTATTCTTCGAAAATTTCAAAATTTAACCTTTACCATTAATAAAACGCTTACAACTTCACTTCGCAATTTTAAAATATTTTATTTCACATTTGAAGAAAACCTGTTGTTTTTCTAAACATTAGTATTGTAAAAATTAAGGATTATACTAAGAAACCTAAACCATAACAATCCAATCTTTACACATTAATTATTGCAAAATAAGAAAATTTAAATATAAATTTAATATATAAACCACGTGGCAGTCTAATCGAACTCATAATAAAATTAATCAATATTACAATTTTCTTTTACAATTTAAATATATACAAATAACTCTGTATACGTATTTATATTAAATTTCTTTGAATTTCTTATTCTACATTACTTCTTCATAAAAGACTGTATTTATCAAATATATATAGCATTTGCATAGAAATTTCCAAAACTACAATCTTCACTCCTTTTATTCAAAACTTTATCAAAGTTCTCCTGTATAAATAAACTTTCAAAAAATATTTTTTTGAGTTTAGAATTTTGAATAGGTAGGAACCTTACATTATCCTCATCACAGTTATGGTTCTCTTGTTTCAAATTCATAGAGAACATAGATGAGAAGAAAATGTAGGTGCTGGATGTATATATAAAGCACTACCCGTTTTGGAAGGGGCTTCTGTAGATGGTGCTAATTTAAAAGAGGACCGTCTTGTATCGGGCAATAAAAGTACAAAAATCTATTATAAGCTGCCCTTGAAAGAATGTTTTAATTCCTCTGTCCCCCATCTTTGTTCTTCAAGAATGGGAATAAATTATCGAAGGATAAGTATAGTTATTTCGACAAATCATACTCTACGAAACAGGAGCAATAGGGTGTCCCGTATTTTCCGAAGTCGAAATTTTTGAACTCTCATCCTCCAATTTTGTTCGAATGACCCTAAAACATGCATATATAAAGTTTTTCTCATCTGTGCAGACTTCCGCGCTAATTCTCATGATAAGCAAGTCCGGACTTCAGGGAATGTTGGGAAGTGATAATGCCAGTAATTTTCAAAGTGGCAAAGAAAATGTTGTAATGATTTTTTAGGAAGTCGTTCATGAAAGAAACACTTGAGAGGTGATTATCGTGAACGTTTTAGAAAGCTAATGCTTTTGGGAGGTCAGTGTGGAAATAAAATACAAAAAATACAACCTCTTGGTACGATGAATCTAACTCGGCGGATGGCAAAAGCTATTGATTCTTATGAAATGTTTCTGCTAAGATCACCACTTAAATTATCCAATGTAATTAAAAATTCCTTGAGACATGTCTCTCTCTGTTCGATGTAACGGTTGACGTCAAACCGTGGCTACAGTGCTGTGCAGCTGTAAATGCTCATTATCTAGATCTCTAATTTTTGAAAGGTCTAAAATCATATGAAAGGATATGTTTCACAATTTCAAAAGCAGGTTTAAATTAGTCACGATATGTGGTATTAGGAATATTGTCTGTCCTATTAATCGTCGATGATGAGGTAGACGTACAAATCAAATTAGCCAGAGAGGATCTTCATTCACTTGGAGAAGGCATATATTCCTTTTTGCGGAGAATTGGACGCAAAATTATATCGTGAGTGCAATTTTGTCCTGATTACAGTTATTAACTATTAATTCGTTAATACAATTCAATCTTATCTTCATTTCAGTGAAAACAATGGACGCATTTTGTGAACCAAAAGTGGAGATCTGTTCTCTTTCCTGACGATGGACACGCCAATTTTATTCAAGAATGTCCTTCGACATGGACGAGTGACACTTCACATTTATGAGCTCAAGGGATATTTATGAAGTTGAAAGCTGTTAATGATTGTGCTGAAACGTGTTAAATTAATTGAAGATGTACATGGACTACTGACTGTAGATGAGAACAAAAGCCATTTGTGTTGTGATCAAGAATATCGATTACTGTACCCAGATTACAAGAATAAAACACCGAAGAGAAAGTACCACAAGGAAACAAAAAGCCATAATACAGATTACATAGTGTAAATGTATTAAATGTAATATGAAATTAGATATTAAACAAGTATCAACAGTTTTCCACTGACTTCAAAGAAATAAATTCCTAATATTCCAATTTCGTGCTCAAGTCGGTACGGGTTAAAATCGGCTCATTCAGATGAAATTATGTTTCAGAGTAAATTTGACCCAATATTCAGGGGGTAAGCCCAATAAAATTAGCAAAAATATTCGACAGATTCCTCATCACCTAATATGTCTATCATACAGTAGAAATCTTGAAGTAACATCTCGTCCAATTGTTTGAATGAAAATCAATTTCAATTATTTGAATATGTAAAAAAGAAATGAGGTTATGAAATTTTACAATTAGACTGTTTGTTTGCTAATAAGTTCGCTAGACACTAAATCTGGTTCGCATATATTGTAAATAAGGCGCATGATTTCAAAGTTTAACATAATTATAGGATAGTCCCTCATTACCTATGGGTAATATAATCGTAATAGTCTACTACGTTTTATTAGTATGATTATATTATCAATTATATTATATAAAATTAATGCGTCTTTTAGAACACTACTATTAATGAAATAATTATCGCACATTCTCAGACTTGACGATAAATAAAAATATTGTGGGTAGATTTTGGATCGTATCAAAGACACGTCCCAGTGGATGGTGGTCGTTTAGAAACCACTTTTTCAATAAATGATGATTCGTATCAGGAAACATGGACTCTTAAGCACACTCTGTCCATTTAAGAACCCCTAATATAGAGTTCAGGGTCAGTTTTCGGTACGAAAAGTCTATATTTCCCAACTGAAGATAGGTGTTCAATATATCGACCACTATCCTATAAAGGGTTAATTATGAATAACTAGCATCAGATAATAATTACCTTCATTAACACTTTAATTTTCCATCTGGGGGATCTATTGAAAGTACACTATATCAAACCAAATTTTACTTTTCGGAATTTTTATTTATAATTAAATAATTTATTATATGGGAGTGTTTACTTGTGAGCACCGATGTTATTTTTTGTAGTATAGTGAAGGTTAATTTTGACGTGAGAACATGTTACTCCGTGGTCCTAGGAGTGGTAAATATATATATATATATATATATATATATATATATATATATATACATTTCAACGTACATACCGTCCTTTAAAAATTTACATTACTTCGTATACTCTTGTGAGAATCTCCATATTTTATGTAACTTTTGGGCGCCAGATAATTTAATCGAAAAATTACGAAAAACTATTTAAATTATTTATTTAAAGAGCTTGAGATACACAACAACACACCACTGACGTCTTTTTTCAGATCAAAATCTACACTGCAAAATTTTTCCTTAGTGTGAATTGTATTTTCTTTTTGTAATTGCATTTGTGTTTGCTTTGTATTTAGCAAATTCTAAATAGCTAAGTAATAATAATAATTAACACAATTAATTTAACCTCATCGGCCTTGTAATACATTTGAAGTTCTACCAGAAGTTAAATCGTACCACTATATATATTGTTTGTAGTATAGCATATTTTATTTATGAATCAGTTGTTCTTAATTTATTGGAAATAATGACTTTATCCTTCTTTTACTTTATCCTGAAATAAGGGAACTAGGTTTCGTTGCGTCAATATATTCAGAATAGCTTTTGCACTACACAGTCCGTGTTAAACTGAGTTCCGACGATATAAGCAGACCACTGGGCATTGTATTTCGTATCGACTTTCTATTCCCCCTCAGTTTTACAGGATTCGCTTTTTTATTTTCCGAATTAAGCCTTGAATACGAATAACATGTCAGGGTTAAATTTATCCAATAACTAACTAATAAGTTTATGACAATATTGGTATAACGTTTCACCACTACAATTGTCATTGAGAATTTCGTAAAATTATCAGGTTTAATATTCTTCTTTAATTTATGATAACTTATTAACTCAAATTATTAATTACATTAATACTACTATTCCGTCCGTGCTCGTGAAAACAAGTATTACACTGCAACGTCTAAATGGTCACTCTCTGAGAAACTTGAGTCAATTCTAAACAATTATTAATTATTTAAATGTATAATAATTAGCTGTAAACGGCATTTATTATATTCTTGCCGAATGCCTTGGTAGATGTAAGGAACTTGTGTGACAGATTTCGCGGCCTTCCTGTCTGGTTTTTGTCTTCCGCAGATATTCAGCATAACCGCAACATTTTGTTCCGCTAACACTAGACTTGTTCTATAAATTATCTTCCCAGTCTGTGTTGAACCATTTAGTTGGTTCTTACTTAATGACGAAATGGTAGATTTTTAAAATATTTTCGTCGTAAATGAACGTCTTATCTTCGAATCCTCAAGTCTTCACCAGAAAGTCTGCAAGACTGTCCTTTCTAGATCACGCAACATATGCCAACTTTTGTATAATAAATGTTATAATTTTTACTTTTTGTTTCTGCCTAGTCTGTAGCCCAACTATCTCCCTTTGACCTCACTCCCGGGTCGTCTGTCCACCATCTGCCTGAACAAAGAATTCCAGGCCAAAATTTGACCGTGACGGCCGGCAAGGCGCGACCTTGATTTCCATCCTCGTTTTTGCCCTCCTGTACACGACTCTGCAAATTATGAAATTAAATTATTTTTGCTTTACCGAGATTTAATTTACTTATTATTAGTATTAAAGTGAATGTGGCGGGGAAACGAGTCGCCAAACCTTCCTATGCTATTAAAGCGGAGTTGCCTGTTTCACGATCACTCTCATGTAGCCCCACCAAAACGAAGATGTTAAAGTATTTCTAAATTCATAAATAAGATTGGTGGGATCAGTCAGTTTTATTTTTGAGGTGTCACTACCGAGAATTGTTTCAGTAAAGTAGGTCAGTGCTTTATTTTCATTCTTTAGTATTTTATGGTTTGACATAACAATGTTTGGCGCTGACCGTATGTAATAGTGTACGTAGGCGTAATAAATTAATTGGGTGGTTAATTAATTTCATTTTAATTTAAAAACTGCTTAGTTCCGGGACCTGTGCAGTCCTTTACCCGGCAGGTATCGGCGGCCTGTGAGGTATTGAAACGTCGCCGCTGACAAAACCCTATTGTTGTTAATTTTCTTCTCTGCTGCTACTCTATTGAAACCACAGAACATAGAATATTCAGAACATTCTATTCAATGTCCTGTGATTGGAACGTACCAGTATACTCCACAGGCAGTGCAAATAATTCTAGAACGTGAGATTTCACATTTCTGGAAGAAGACGTGTTGCCCCGTATTAAAAGCTTTGGGAGAAGGAAATAGTTTGTATTTGACCAAAGCCGTTGATAATTTTTATATCGGAAGGAGATTTGCGCGTACCGAGGTAACGAAATAGAGAGAAAAGGTAAGAAGAGTCGGTTTTATGTGAGACAGTGAGTTATGTAGAAGACGTGTAGTGATACGGGAGACCATAATAGATCAGGAAGGAGACAGTTTTCACAGATAGGAGTTGAGAATCCGCACAATACTACATTCAAAGGACCCGACTACTTATTCAGCTATCATGAGCAGAGGTTTAACTTCGCCGATTCGAAGGTTTCCTGAACGTCGGATGTAAAGTACCAACTAACTCTACATCCATCAAAGCCGCCTGTTATGAATGATAGTGGCCTCCACCGACAAATATTATTTATAAAAATTATGAACAAGTAATTGCGCCTACCATGCACTTAGATATGATTTAATTTGGTTTTCGATATTATATCTTCCAAATTTAATATATATTATTTTGTAAACAGGAATATAAGAAATTTCCTTTTGATATTAATAATTAAATAAAATTTTAAGATTTATTATTAAATTCTACCCCTACGTGTTTTTTTAAACAATTTTTTTTCGGTAACATGCTACATGAGGGTGATCCTGAAACTGGCAACTTCCCTTTAATAGCATAGGAAGCAAATTGAAAAGTGGCGATGAGGAAGGTAGCAAAGGGTTGACTAGCGCAGTTGGCTGACTGATCCAATGGGATCAGTTGACAACTTTTACCGTATGTCCAAGGTCTTCGACCCCAGAACATACACATTCTAAAATGGATAAAGATACTATCGCCTGTGAGAACCTTGAAAGAAACCGGGGAGTATCTTCCGCATCCTATGCTATTAAAGGGAGTTGCTTGTTTCAGTTTCACCCTCATGTAGCCTGTTATACGAAAAAAAAGTTTAATGGATGAGAAAACATTAATTGCTTAATCTCCTATGAAAGACGTGAACAATTTAAACATTTCAGTATTTTACAATTACATTATGTCCGCTTCTGGAAAAATAAACTGGGATTATTCATGGGTTCTTTTCTTATAATGTAAAAATATCGCGTATAATTAAGTAGAAATGGAGCATACCTAAATGGTCATCAGCATGTTACTAAGTGGATATGTAACGACGTAATGGATTTGATCCAGAGATAATAATGCTCTGGTCTGAATTTGAATAGTAGTAGAACTCAGTTATGTAGGCGGGCAGGAAAGAATAATAGACTAAGGTAATGAGAATTTGACGATGTGGTAGGTCAAAGACAGGAAGGAGTGATAGACAGACGCGACGTTACGAACAGTAAACAACTTTGTTCGCTTTCAGGAAATAAAAGTGCACCGGCTCAGATTCCGCTCCGTTGGATCTCAGTTCTGTCCTGTCGCTTTTCCACGCGTAAGTCTCATTTTCTCAATCCATTGTTATTTCCTCTTGTTCTATTGCTCACTTCTCTTAACCTTAAGACTTCGTAGAAAATGTTAGAATGAAAATGTCGTGGCGCTAAATTTCTATTCTATAAAAGGAAATTGATTACTTTGTTCTGAAGTGTAGCAAATCTACTTAACATTAGCTAGCTAGCCTGAGGCACATTGACAGAAAGAAAATATGTAAGTTTAATAAATAGTACCACAAACAGAATAAATAAATTTAATTGAACTTCATCATAATTCAGAGGATAATGTCATGCGAATGTGTGATTAAAACGAGGTACAACCAGAGGGATTAAAACGCGATTTAGTGTCCTGCCTAACAGCAGGTCCAAGTGAGGAAAGTTCTGGAAGGAGAACCTTTTCACCTTTCAAGGGAAATTACACAGCGTTGCCTTCCGCCGGTTGATGATGGACCGTGCGATCGTTGTAGCAGCTGCAACTGCAATGGGTTTCGCGACAGCGAAAATGCATTAGTCACGAAACATCCGCGACCATGACGGTGTTCGAACCTGAGACCTCTGTGTTGTAAGGCAGCGACGCTCGCTACTTGACCACAGGAGAACAGCTAAAAGGTTTTGCAAAGTGAGAAAGACGTCGTGCTCTTCACATGTCACCGTTAGTTTTTAATAATTTTTTCTTTGTTTTTCAAAATTTAATTTCGTATATTGAATGAATATACCAATGTTTAAGGAAAATTTGTGTTTGTTCGCAGAGTATTTCAACAATTTCATTTGATAGAATGTCTTCGTGTGTGTCGTGCTACAAGAGTGTGATCCAATTAATGGCAATTCCCCTTTAATATTTTCTTTTGGCTCAATTTCGGCCTCTATACAACATTCATTGCATGGTTTAGTTTGAAGGAAGCAGATGGCGTCTTGGTTATGGCGTTGCGTGCCACCTAACGACCAGCGCTGTAACTACCAGCTGGAAATGAAACTAGTGGCAATATGATTCACTCCTGTCCCACAATTATAGTATCGCTGTTTTTAATATTTTATCTAGCAATCAAGTAAATTATACAATTTATTGAAGGCTGCTAATTGTACTAGTATCAAATTACATTAAATACTCCATGATAGCGCCTGCAGAATCTTAATAAAGAATTAAAACCAAAATGTGATAATTACTCTGACTATATCTCGAAGAATACAGGAGATTAATAACGGTAAAATTAGTCAGAATTGTAGGAAGCAATATTTATTAGATACAATGTTTAATACGTTTCGTTCCTATCATTTGGAACTTCTTCAGGTGTGAACAATGAAAAGTAAAACACAATTGGCACTCATGTTTTCAATTAAATTTATAAGTGAAACCCCAATTGTCTCAGAGGCTTGTTGTGGGGTTAGTTTTATTTTGCCTGGCCACAATCCTTTTAATATTCGTCCGTCTTTGTCAGTTAACTTTCGATTTTTCACTGACGATGGTTTGCCATATTTAATGCACCGTGGATACTGTCGCTCCTGAAAAGTTGAACAGTTAAGCTGTTATGGTTACAGATGCACCCGCTAATCGACCATAGCAATTTGCCATTTGATCGATTTACGCGTTGTCCATTGTTAATTGATTCATCAGCTAAGGTTTTGAAGAAAAGGTATTAGTAAATTTGTAGGTGAGCCGACAAGAGTGGATTAGTGTGGTATTGGACCTGATAGTTGACTTGGACTAGCTCAGCGGTAGTGCACCCGCCAACACAATGAGCCCTCTTTCGAAGTCTCAGATATCACATATTTCACCGATCGCCTGTTTTAACCGTCGCAGAAAAATGAACTGTAGTATTTTTCAGTCGTTGGACTATGCATGCTAACCTATTCGGCGCAAGCCTTTTAAATGAATAAATACACTGAAATATAACATAATTAATAATATTAATATTAAGATTTTGTAATAAAAGAAGAAAGCATTTTACCTTATCAAAAAACATTTTACATTAATCTTACAATTTTGATGTTTCGATCTTTATGCCGGCAGTTATTTCTCAATTAAAACTATAAATATATTTTCACAAAAAATTATACAAATTAAATTCTTAAAACTAAAAGTTTTCTAACTACACGCAAGGTTTTCTCATAGATCAGAATGTTAAACACAAAATCTACTCGGACCTGGCAATACAGGAAATTAGCAAAAATGGTTACAGGTGTAATTTATAGTGTCAGCTTAGTGAATATTCTAGCTCTTTCCTCGTTGCAATATCCTCCTCAGAGTCGCCGCGGCTATTTGTTCCTGGTTCAGAACAAATTCCGGTTATCCTCCTCCTCTTGGACTACCAAATCTCTCTTGCAATCTCTCTCGGACTCCGTCTCACCGCTCTCCCGTTCTCCATATATCTCTGCACGCCTTTTTAAAACTTCTTTAGTTTATATCTCCAAGGTAGCAGGGATGGATATTCACCAATAACATTTAAGGTTACACTTGGAGAAACACGCCACCCGAAGCAGCCAACTCTCACCAAAATTGGGAAAAACCCAAGACGCGAAGTCTGAGTTTTATTGCCCCTGGCTCAAATGCTGTATCCTTTCTTTCGACTCCGTATCGCCAAAAGCCCGAGCAGATGTGCCTGACCGTTACAGTACATATGGATTTAATAATGCGTTTACATATAAGTATTTTGTTTTCTGTTTTCAATTAGGAATTTCTGCAAAGTAGGCAATTAATTTGGCGAAGCTTATTCTTGATATGATCCCTTTTGGATGTTAAATGCGGTTTCCATGTAAATTAGGAGCCCTATAGTTGACCAAGGTATTTGACTCATTGGTTATAGGTAATGGTGTATTATTGTTTCCCTGGTGGTAAAATTTACTTGCACTGATTTATTAGGATTTACAGTTATACGGCAAAAGTTTAGCCATTCTTCAAGGCTATATTTAAATGATTCTGTAGGACACCAGCAGCTGTAAGAGGGTCATTATTTGCAGATAAAATTGTGGTGTCATCAGCGTAAGTTGCAAGAATTGTGTTATCTGTTACAGGTATGTCCGCTGTAAATATAAGGTATAAAAGCGGTCCCAGGACGCTACCCTGTGGTACTCCAGAGGCAGTTGGATGAATTGTGGAAATATCGTTGTTTCACTTAGTTTGAAAAAAGCGATCAGTTAGATAGGATTTAAGGTGAGGTAATATTCATTATATGCTGTATATGCCCAATAAAAAGTATCCTTGTAAAGAAAATTAGGTTTTTAAAAACTTTGATAAGATATTCATAAAAATGAAAGACGTCCTTAACCGGAGAAGCCATTACGATATATCTTAGTCGATTTTTCTGTTACCAACCCACCCCCTACATCTTTGCAAGGGGATTGTATCGTTTCAGCGTCAACCGGTGTGGGGTATTCCATAATTCTATTCAGCGACCACAGTGGATCAATCAGACGCGAATCTAGGCCAATGCACTGCGGCTAACCCTTGCTATTAGACTTTGAAAGTAAACTTCAATCACATCTGGTGACACGGTCAATCTTGGCGGTCTCAAAAAAATATCTCAATGCTTCCGTACTATCCATAGTTGTTGTTTGTCTCAACCTCTGTGTTCGTTCTTCGATCAAACGAGACGTGTATCGCGGTTGGTTGAATTCGCTCTAAGCGCTTAATATTGTGCCAAACAAGTACAAGTACATTTTTGTTCTACAGATTTTCGATAAAGCAAATTTCATGTAAGATCCAGCCTGAAGTAATGGTTGGATATGTAGCTGTAAATATAAACACTTTTCTTGCAAGTGACGATACACAACTATTAGTCACAGTTTCTTGAAGAGAGATAACGTTCCGATTGTGTAATATGTAATTTAGAAACCACAGTAAAATTGCCGTGGAGTAAATCCTTGAGCTACTTGCGACAGAGGTTACGCGTATCACTGAATTTTGAGTTTTCTCCGCCAATTAACGGAACTTCTAGCGAGACCGAGGGAATTTTACTCGCATTAAAGCATACATGAATACATCTAAGACCTTACAAAGTCAAGCTTCCATTAAAAAAAACGTACACTAAATCTGTCTCGTGTTATACGAGAGAAACTATTAGAAGTCAACGGGGTTAAGGCTCTACTCAGAAACTGCGAATGGATATGGTTATTCCGAATTTTATACATTTGCGCTGTTACTATGTATCGTTAATTTGTATCTGTTAATTTTCGCGACTCATTTTAATGTAAATTGCGGATATAGTACTTTATATTTTTTCATAGACCGAATCGCAGTATCGGCGGAAAGTTAAAGGTACGCACTTTTCAAGTGACGCTCTCGTTTCTTTGCGCACACTTTCTCGACGTGAAAAATTAGTTTTAAAAAATCTTTGTGAAAACGTATCAAAGTCAGTTTGTTGGTCGGAGCGTATATCCCGATAGTTTTCAGGACTATTAAAATGAAATCTCATGACTGAATCCGAATTGTTGGTGATTTCTAATGTGAGTTACATCTGGTAAGTGTAACGTGTTAATTGTGGGTCACATGATTTATGTTTTAAATTATCAAATAGTTTGAGATTGAATTAGCATATGTTTGGCAGAGAACAATTTTCACGAGGAAAAGTAAACTTCTTTGGATTAATCGTGCAATTTATACATAAATTAATTTCGCGTTAGATAAAATTTAATATTAAGGAGGTACTGAATTTTAAAGGTAAATGAAATGTTATGCGGTTTATAGTGACATTCATCAAAGGTTCAAATCATTAATTTATTAAGCTTTAATAATAATTTTATTGTATATTCATGTATACAGCAGAAGTAAATTTTAAGATTTGTCTGAAGATTGTATATTCTCATATAATAATAATTATTATTATTTAGCATTACTAGCCAGTCAGGGCCATCAAGAGCGGTGTCCAAACAATACTAATTACATGGAACCAAGTACTCCTGTATAATTAATACATTAATGATTGTAGTAATTTATTGGTTTGTATATTTAAAAATAGGTACAATTATAAGCACTAAAGTATGGATATATATTCTCGTAATGCGTTTTTTTTATTTTACAAATTAACATTAAAAGAACTCATCTTCTGACATCACGGCGTTAGAATCTGTAACTGCGTCTTACACTAGCCCGTAAACCTGATCCTGCCAGTATCCAGAGCTGATTGTACTTACACCTTCAACTTCAATCGGTTGTCTGTATTTGAAACTTTGGGCTCATATATATATACTTAAATGGCAGACATTTGCATGCAAATAAATATTTTTCACAATTCCGTTGATAGTATTCCTCCTGTTATTGTTGGTATTGTCCATTTTTTCAGTTTATTTTGTTCATATAAGGTCCTAGGAGATTACTGCACTCGATTAAGATGTTGAGTCATCGGACTGATGTTGATGAGTCTGCCCTCATTAAGTACAGTGCGTGAAAGTTAAATTTTCAAAAATGTGACTCACTGATGACTTAGTCACGTGTTGACAGATATTACCGGTGAATTACATACTGTAGCGGGTTAATATCTGTGAAATGTTATCTTTATATAATCTTAAAAACAAACATTAAGTAAAATAAAAATTGTTTGTTTGTACTATATGTATATATGATTTTTAATGTAATAAAAGATTAATCTACGAAATGTTACAAATTAAAAATGATTTAGAAATTGCTAATATTAAGCATGACCCAGATAACCTTAGTAAGCTTTATGATGTCTTTTAGTTCTTTGGTCCTTTACTGGTTTACCTTTTGTGTTTTCCTGCTTCAAGTATTGTCTGTTTGACATTAAGTGCCGTGTGAGGAACGTGTGCTTATATAAATTTCTCTAATTTGTTCACTCTGCTTATAATCTTTGTCTCTTAAATAAGGTCGTATCTTTTGCTATTGTGTACCACAAACGTTAACAATTACATTAATGCAAATTACACATCATTGATATGATTATAACGATTCGGGATAATGGCACCATAAGCAGAAGAAATTAGACGGACAACCGATGACCACACAATTTATTACATCATGTATAGTACTCTACTACAGTATTAAAATCTACAGTAATGTATTTGTCAACACGTGCTTAAACAACAGGAGAAAATTTAAATTTTCCGCTCCTTCCTCTGAGAGAATAATTTCATTGTAACCACGGCGGTGACTATGTATCTTAATCGAGTCAAGAAGTCTATTAGTACCTTAAATAACCACACACGTTCAGAAAAATGCACAGAAATAGTCAATTATAATTATAAAGATTAGACATTTGAACCATCTCTTCGGTATGATTAGCGTACAATAATGTGTATATATCTATAGAAAAATGAAATTAAGTGCGTGTTGCCTTAGTCTTTACATAACGTGCCTCAATCATTCGCTTTAAAACTAAAACATTTTGTATGTTTATTACGTATGTAAATACTATCACTACTTAAATATCTTCACAAGCCAAGTAAGGTCTTGATCTACCATGTTGCAAGTTCTACATATGCTGAGTTTTCTAGTCTGACAGAAATCGACCGAAACCTTCACACCGCGATACAGTAATGAATAGGGGTATAATATTATTTTTATAATGAAACATTGTTATAAAAGTGTGAATAATATTGAATTTTACATTTATATGTTATAATGTACACTAATTTGATGAATCTTAATTTTCATAGCCAAAATGTATCATAAACGCTACATATATAATAACAAAATTCATACTAATTAAATTTCTTATAACTAAATAAGAGTTATAACTTAAGGTTGTCTAAACGGGCCTTCCCGTAAAACAGAATCACTAACACAAATCCTACTCGTAATTGGCAGTATCAGAAAATCGGCAAAAATGTTACAAACGGTGGTAATTACCTTATCCTTTCAGCTTGCCTGGAGCTGTTGCTGGACCTAACTAAACTTCCGCGTTGAACGATAAAGAGCATTTTCTCAACTCCATACTGGATCACGCCTTCATTCCTTTATTTAAATGTCCTCGGCCAGGACATTTTCAAATTTCTTATTGCTCCCTCTTAAAACTCAATCTTCAACTACACTTAAAGTTCAGTCTTAACCTTCAATCATAATCTGCTTAAATGGTCAATCTTAACTACCACGTCCTTAATAATCTCAAACTCCACGTACTTAACATCCTAAACTCCACGTCCTACTTAATGTGCCAAAATCCATTTTTCTTGGATATTTAAGAATTTTTTCCACTTATGTCTCGCTCCATATTGTCCAATCAAAATTCTTATGTCCTCCCTGGGAGAAGCCGTTTGCCCCTCTCTACCAACGTTTTTTTTAAAAAAACATCCGATGCCGGTGTATGTATCAAATGATCGGTGTATACAGCCCAGAGGGCACTGCTAAGTTTGGCTTTTATTGACGTAAATTTTTCCCACCTATGCTCTGTCTTAATTTAGTTCGGAATATCGACGCAAAGAACCCGGTCTTTATAATAATTTAATAGATTGCACACAATATTCATAGCTCCACTTTTATATTTCTGATATAATAATTGTATATTGTGTTTTTCGCGGAAAAAGGAAGAGTGAGTAATGACTGACGTAGTGTCCCATTGCAAATGGATGCAAATCGGTAACCCATTTGAAGGCTTGTCCGTGTAGTTAGGCGTGACCTTGTGTTGTGGAGGGTGACAGTGGTGGAGTGGGGGCGCGTGCTGGAGCTGGCTGCCAGTTGGCCGACGGCTTTCACCTGGAGTTGAGCTGAGCTGAGCAGAGCGGAGACGGGAGGAGCTGCAATGACGTCGTCCCCGGATAGCGGGCTCTCGCTCGAGGAACAGCTGGAGAGGAAGCTGTCTCTGGAGAGCCTGGACTGCCTGGACGTGCACACCCTCATTTCCATGTGGTGAGCTCTCTCGCACGCGACCTTGCCCCACTTTCCTCCTCCTCCAATTGCGCAATGGTCCTCGGGGAGGACTTTCTCTCGTGCTGTGCGTACGGCGGCTTCCGGGACGAGAAAGTCCGTAACCCTCATTTGTAATCCAACAACTTGTGGACACCCTGTATCCATTAATTCATGTTTAAGGAGCGCTGATGCGTGCGTGGGCGGTGTACATTCCTATATTCCTTCACGCTTCCGAAATCTCATCAAACTTGTTTTCCTTTTTTATATCGGATCATGGTTTTTATAATTCCCACCATCGTAACAATTTTACACATTGCCTTAACCTGTGCTGATGTCTTCGTAGCCACGAACTTGTACGTTTCAGATATCGGCGACTGTTTGATTTGTGATAGCAATTGACCTTGCTCTTCTTATCCCGCGTTATTATCTTCTGCTTTAGTGTCGCGGACCATAATAACAATACCAATGTTTTTTTATCCCTCAACGGAATTTTCTAAAACTTGTGCACTTATTTATTCTGTTGCATTTAATATTTTATACTTTCAGGGTTCCGAAATGTCAACTTTCACTTCCAAATAGCCGTATCTGAATTTTTCAAATTTCATTTTGAAAGTATGTACTTATGTTCACGAGCAATTATTTTCTGCAATAAAAACTGTTTTCTAATTGCGGTATCTGTAAATATAGGCGGAAAGCAATGCCTAAAATTCTCATTAAATTTGCTTAATGCTTTTCCCGCAGTAACTGCTGTTTGCTATTTTTAGTATAGTATTTCCATACTTGTTTGCATTTCTTAATAGAGTTGTCGATTTATTTGTCTTTCTTGATTAGAGATAATTTGTGTATTGCTGTTACTGTTATGTTAATATTTTTGTTATATGCAGCTCGAGTAAATTTTTAAATTTGTAATTGGCCCATTCTCAAACAAAGTTGCTCATTTCTGCTTTCAATACTGCATTTTGAGGTAATATTAATCATTAACTAGGAAAGCTATTCAAAATATAATTATTTTTAAATTGCTTCAATGCGGTTGTTTCTCAAAATTTTTATTGCAATTAACAAGTACACGTTTACTAATTTTAGAAGTTATTTTCAGAGGTTTACAAAAAGGGTTAAGTCCCTATGTAACATTTTTCAGTTTCTGTATACCAGAAATGTAAAAATGAAACGTTGTTGTGTATTAGGAATATGAAACAAAGAAATCGTTAGTTGTATGGTATCAAACTTTAGTATAAATTTAAACTTTGTGATTGAACTCAAAGTTGGTATAAAATATTAGAAATACAAAAACATCGTAATTTCTGGTTGCGAAGTATTACACTGACACGAGCACTTTTCCTGAATACGGAAAAATCGGGAATTGTTTGCGCTACTTCACTTTTGTTTTCTAATTTTAATTAATTGTAAATCAATTAAACTATTAATCGCAGTAATTAAATGAAATAAATTAATTAATAAAAATTAACAACCGGATACAAAGTTTTTATTTTGTTGAATGGACGTTTAGTCATCTTTTCGGCCTCATTTTTTTCATCGGAACTACAAAATTGTGTGTTTTATTATTTGTTATTTTTATACTGAAATTGTAATAATTTTCAGTGTAAAATATTTTGTCAAATTTTCGTAGTAACTACCCGAGGAAGTAGGTGACGAAACGCAGGTATAACTCTGTATCTAGTCCATGATTTGTTTCATTTAACTTTGATTAAATGCCAGAGGTGAAATTTATACTGAAGTTTTATACTATAGAAACATTTCAATTGTGAAATTTTATCCGGTTCTCCAACTCAAACTTTGAAAAAAAAGAAACTAAATATAGGGTGTAACTTGTAAATGGAATGCCAGATACCAATAATAGCTTATAATCTAGTGTCATTATTTTTCAAAATAAATTTTGTCCGAATAAATTTGTCACATTAATTAAAAGGTTATATTAATTAAAATATGTAATAAGTAGGCACACGTTTCCTTAATAGTAGTATTTATTAGCAGAACTTATTGTGTTGTAGGTTTATATTGTATTTCTACTTTCAGCGGACAGCTGTGTTGTTTCGCAGTGAAAGTTGTGCTCGGGCTAAATTGGCGCCTCGTTATATTCAGTCTGTCGCGGAGAATTCGCACATCACTGTTTCTTAAGTGTCACGTAGAGAGAACCTCGCAAACAATTCCTTTCATCGTTCCCTTTGTACGGGTTTGGGTTTAATGGCGAAGCTAATGAAACTTCAACTCATAAATTTACATTATTATATAGAAGGATAAATTAATTAAAGTCCGTGTATATTAAATGGATTAATCCGCGAGAAATTCGATACTTGGAGTTTTCAGTCCTCTAGAAACAAGCGGCAAATGGCATGTTCTGGTTTACAATTGAATCAAGCTCGTCAGGCATTGAACTAGAATAATTAGCTTCCAGTCTCCAAAAGTGAAGCAAGTTCTCGAAAACTACGAAAGGTAAACTAATGCCACACTTGCGAAGGATGTGCAATACTGATTTTCTACTTAAACGTTAATAGCTTTCAGGAAACTGAGTTCGAGAATCATTCGCAATGTCCCAACAGAAAAGACATTTCAAAAGACTTGGGATTACATACATTATTTGACTTTTTCATATTGTCCAGTTTGGAGACATTTACCAAAGAGGAAATGTCAAAGATGACGCACGCCTGTCAGTTCTAATAAATCGAATACGTTTTTCCCATCGTAATACAAGGACTTGACTGAAGTTCAGAAGTCGCCTGAAGCAGTGGATTTTGGGATGGAGGTTCTTTTATCATTATTTTTATGGCAAAACGAAGGGGCACAGACATTATAATTATTTTAAACAATATTTTAGTTTGGAAGGTGATAAGTTTGACCACGAGTTCTCAATCTGTCGACCGCGGTGACTTGTCAATGGTAAATATAGGATGTTTGAACTTAGTTTTCCGTCCAAAGCGTATTATTCTTAAATTAGTGTACAATAATGGAATATAATCAAGAACAGAATAAATGTATTAAATGAATTATTTAAGAGTTTTATTCAGGAGTTTTCGGTTTGTATAGTGTACAATTTCGTCTTTCTTCAAAAATATATTCAGGAATATAAAACATTTTTGATGTAACTAAACAAGTAAACATCAGACAGCCAATACGTCAGAATTTTTATATTATATAAGAAATTCTTTATTTCCTTATTTTTGCAGAGGAGGTGATCTATTGGGAATCCTTATTTTTTGCATCATTCAAAAAACTTGGATGGTTTAGTCCATATTTTTAATATTTATAACCAAAATTTAAATTTTATTTACAAAATTGAACTCAATCACTCTACTAATTTTATAGGTGGTTTAAAACAATTCGTATCAAAAATCGAAGAGTTCTTCACTGTGTCATTCAATTTTCCAAAAGAAAGGTATAGTTTATGTTAAATAAGGCTATTAAGTTGTCACATCACATACTTCAGTGAAAATGTAAATAAAGTTACTAATATCTTTTTATAAATTCTTACCTAATAAATTCTATTAATGAAAACGGCAAAAATAGATGGAGCAAAATCGGGTACTTAATTTTTTAGTAGTCGCTTATGACAGTAGATGTTGATGCGATTTAAAAATTATTAGGTTCATTTTGCCGTCTATAGTACGTTCGGAGTTTATTTGCGAGTTTTCAGTTTGCTTCTAATTCACAACTTATAAGAGAACGTGGGCTTTCCCGGTGTATATTATGCATGAACAATTCTCGGGTTTTCAACCGGGTAAATATTGAATTTAAACACAACGTTTCAATGGCTTGCTCAGGTGAACTGAAGAAGATGGCAGAGCAAGCCATTGAAACGTTGTGTTTAAATTCAATATTTACCCGGTTGAAAACCCGAGAATTGTTCATGAATTCACAACCTGTTTGCCGAGAATTTGGCGAATACGTCACAGTTAATTCTTTGTCTGGCCGTCGATTTCTTATTCAAAAAATCTGTAAACGAACTGTTACTTTCTTTTCTCCCCGCTTTCCCGTGCGAGTTCTTAATCTCCTAATCCAATTTCGTGCGTTTCTTTGGGTTTCCCCTTTGTCGAGAGCAAAATCAATCAGGTTTAAACTTACTTGAATTGACTGCTCCCCAGTAAAAAGACAGTGTTTTTCCTTTGGAGTATCGAAATGTGTGTTTGACACTGATTGGTTCTTTTGTAACACATTATTTGTATCTGAAGGTGAAAGGTGTAGCCTCCGAATGTTTTATGTGGCTTTCAGACGATTACACGATATGTTCTCAATATAATATAGGTATAACTATATATTTCACATCCGTATTAAAAGAATTCAACGTTGCCTGTACTCTCTTAGACATAGTTTTTCTCTGAAAAACTCTAGCAATATTGTTTCATTTCGCCGTCGTTAATAGTTTCATTTGCTGTGCTGGAAGAATTTCACAATCTTCACGAGGTCTTCGACTGTACAGTATATGTAAGTCATCCTGCTAACCTTACTTAAATTCATCCTGACAGCCCTGCCCGTCTCTCCTTGTGAAACTAGAAAATCAGAAACAATCGGCAGCAGACTTGCTAGGCAATAATTAGAAACCTGTTCGTTGCGCAATGGGGTTTCCAATGCCGCCATTTCTGCTGACTCGCTCTATTCAGTTTCTCTACTATAAAATTTTTGACTTTATGCAGGCAATCAACTTATAATATCGTGTTGTCCGTATATTTCAATCTTGCCGATGTGTTTAACCGGAAGTAACTTACTTAAATCTTTGACATTTTAATACATGTTGTCATTCAGGTTAATTTATAAATCCAGTATACATTTCGGCATATTATTTCACTTATGTAATTATTTACTTATTATTTTATACTAGAAAACAAATCACAATTTCTTCTTTAATTTGTGCTTTCTTCAGATTTAATAAATGAGTCAGAAAATAAATGTAATTATTATTTAATGTAAATACAACGTTTTATCCCACTTTGTGTACTTCTTCAGATATTTTTATTTATTATCAAACTTAATGTCAGAAAAATGTTAGAATTTTTCTTATAATTCAGAATTTAATCCCTTTGTATTTTAATCAGTATTACCTGAAGTAGTCTAAAAATAAGGGATGAAACGTTGTGAAATGTGAAATGTTTTAAGTATAAAAATTAAATAAGTAAATAATTAAATGTTTTCAGAATTACTGTTTGTAGAACAGTAGTTTTTTGTTTCATAAATCTTTTTAAAGACGATCTGTAAGGTTGTTATTACTTAAAACGTTGACATTGAATTTATTTGTTTATTGTTGTTACTATTCAGGTAGTTTAGGAAATGCATAGTAAGATCTTACAAAGAATGCCTGAAAGTTTTCGCGTGTCAAGAAAGAATTTTTTTATGGTTATGACAAAGAGAATAGGAAAGTAACAACGCTTGAGCTACAAACTTTCACGCGAAACTGGAAAATAGCTGTGACATTTAAGCTGCATATTTCAACGTTCCTCCACGCTGCCCTGATTAACACAGCTAATATGTCAGGTGATAAAAATGTACGTTTATTCAATTTGAGCCTCAGTTGGAAAGCGTTTGGCAAACATTTTCTTACGATACCAAAGCTCGACCCTGGTTGCTTTCATAACGTATTAGTTTAAATAAATGTAGGTAGTGAAGAATTTATAAAATGAAATGATTGTCACTGATCGTAGAACAGACGACTAGAATAAAGTGTTGTAGCCTGTCATTTAATAAATAATTTCAGCAGATACATTTTATATTATAGGTAGTACTGAATTGAACAAATTGAATAGATCATAATTATTTACAGACAATAATAATAATGCTTTACGACTTCCATTACAAATGCTTGAGGAATAAGACTCTGGCGCCCGAGACGGGTTTTTCTGTAACTAAAAATGGAGTCGCTTATCCGACGCAAAATTCACGAAAAACAAAATGTATCATTACTTTAAGGTATATAATTATAATGAAACAATTTTTTTAGTTTTTAAATGTCACATTGGATGTTGGAAATATAAAGACCCGGGCCGCACGTACACCATTTTATTTTTCGTACATGAATATATACACACAATTTTACAGTAATCAAACCTAGCCTCGGTATCATAAATTATTTCAAACTCTTTTTATGTTCGTACCAGGAGATATATTGACTAGATTAAAATACTCGCTTATAGTGGTGATTATGATGAAATTTAGCGTGACGCTCTTGCTAACGGTTGAATCACGCGTTGACGAAGCATTAATTACTGTAAATAATGTCGAATTAAATTCTGTAGGGGTTGATATAAATTAATTCCCGGGCATCGCCATTAAACTGTTGTTAAACGAGAAATAGTTTTAAATTTAATATAAACAATTTATTTATGTAATGATACTTTTTAATTAGTTAATGAAACTAAAATATTTTGTAAGTCACAGTGCTAATGATGTGCGTTATATAAAGACTTGGTTAGTTCAAACTCTTTAATATAAATATATCCTTTTAAATAAAATTGACTGTTTTAGTTTTTTTTCTGTACGTATGCGTATCTATTGACTCATAATAGTGTACAGGGTCATCGCCGTGGTTATGATAAAATTCAACTCTGAAAGTACGGGTGAGGTAAAGGGACGTTTTGAAAAGTGACCCCCTTCATTATGGTTAAATTACGGGTTGACATAGAGAAAACTGTGGAATTAATTACTGTAGTGGGTTAATATATATGAATTCCCAGCTATCGACGGGCTAGTGTCATATATAAAACACCTCTGCATTAAACATAATTGATATGTACGCTCAGATTCATTTTTCTTGTAATGCTTCATATAATTTTTATTTATTAAATGATTTGAAATAAAATATCAAATACAATAAATCGAAGTATGATCGGCTCAAAGGCCACTAATGAAGTAATCGTAGCCGTTGCTATTTGACCGCATTTGGGACGACACCCAGGCTCCAGAAACCAGCCGCCTCCGCCAGTTGTTGTAGGGGCACTTACCTGCGGCTAGCTGACCCAACGGGGTGCAGCATTATATTGTTATCGTATTAGATTACTAAATAGCCCCAGACTCCCACAATTGATCAAATCTGAGACCAGTACTCGGTACCCAGTACTCGGGTACTCGTTAGACGTTTACTAGGTCCCTGATTGGATTCCTCGCATGCGTAAATTTTTAGGCGATTGTCACATTTATCGATAACTATATTTTGTATACGAAGTGGCGCCAACAGTAAATTAACTATCTGAGCTAAGAACTGCCAACGTGAAATTTGAACTCTGTATAATTTATATAGAAGTTACGCTGCATACTGAACTACGTTGATATGAATTTTACATTCTGCTGTAGACGGTCTTGTCTTATGATGAATATAAGACTTGCTCATCTATTTCCACTACATCATTTACTTAACTACAAATTATCCGATTGAAACTCTAACTCAGCTATGGAAGTATGTATGCAGAGAGCACCATGAAGGCTTATAGTTGCCAGATCCCTTTCGTTTAGGCTTTAGTTTTTTAGTGTCTGTAACTGGAGACTTGTATTAGGAATTGTTGTCTTTGAATTTATCTGTTTTCGTGAGTTGCGCAAAGAGTTGTATGCCGGCCTCGTGGCTCCAAGGTCCAGCAGACAGACAGACCTTCGGAGAGCAGCTTCCACGTTCCCGACAGCAGAAGTGCTCGCAGCTCACAGCACACTGCTCACTGCTCAACATCTGATAACTTTGCTGGAAATATTCCAAGGGCGTTGTTGGGCCAATACCGACAACACCTGCGCACTGATTCATCCTCCTCAAATCCTCATCTCGGGCTCAAAATCACAAGTGAATTTCTCAGGCTGTACAATGACTAAACGAAATTCGTATCTGAAAAAATTTCTTGATTATGTTCTTTTTTGTTAGTTATTTTGTTCGTTTTTCTTTTTACGGTTTATTCAAACATCATACTTGCCACAATATTTTTCTTCTTGATAGTACGCGATCAACCTTATTATGCTCACACACCTTTCGTAGATAACTAATTATTTCTTAATCGGTGATAGATGAAAACTTTTTGGGGAATATATCCACGTTGAATTTATATTCCCCGTATGGTTTTGTATATCGCAGTTTGATTCTTCATTTCACAAACCACTGTTCTCGTTTAACATTAAATTATTCTTTGTTTGATGATTCACCAATACTTGCAATAGATATTGGAATAAAAGTACTTCCTTTTATGTGTACGGTGTTGCAGGGGCGATGACAAGGAATGGATCTATAGAAACGAGGTCAAGAATTGCAAGGTTCTTGTAAATGTCAAGTGTAACGCTGGTTGGTCGAGATGGGCTACGAAAGTATCAGCAAAAATAAAGTAATTCCTGTGGTCAAAATTTTTTACGAGTTATCAAAATATTATATTCGTAGTAACATTTGTACTTTCACAAATATAAAATATGCGTTTATAAATCATGTGAAATCATTAAATAATTTCTATTTATCGATATGGTCATGAGATTCGTTACTGAAACAGAAATTAAGAATGCTATATTGACGCGAAATGGATCGCAGTTTAGTGTGCTGCTGAGTTAAGTTCAAAATAAATAATTCCCTTAATCCAATAAGCGACACTGATTTGAGCTTGGATCGGAAATTAGTGATTTTGAATAACGATAGTATTTCTCGAGCGGTTCTGTCAGTCTATATTTGATATCGCCTCCTATAATAAAACTGAGCTAAGAAACGATTCAAATGATTTGAATAAGCTCTGATTGGCTCATCTTATTTTGACAATTTTGTAACAGCTGTAACTACATCAATTCATTAATCACGATAGAACATTTTATTTTCCAACCTCGATTGAGCTTGATTTGTGATTTAGTTGATTGTCAGAAGTAAGTGATCCCGTAGAGTTTAGGGTATCCAGTGACAAGTTGATTTTGCTTTCTGGTTTCTGGACAATGACGTAATGGGAAACAACCTTACGCTTTCACCTGCCTACAAAAATAATTCCAATCCGTCGTCGTAATGGCTATATTTCTCGTAGAACGTAACCCAACGAATAAAACTATCGTTTGTGGTCATTCAGTGTGGTATGAAGCTTCCAGACAGGCGTGCGAAAATTTTAATATGTTCATAAATGCGTTCTATTAGCAATAACTTTGCAAGTTGATTTCACGGAAAGATGAAATATAGTTATAAGAAAATTTCTGATGGACTTTATACTCTTTAATTTTGCCGCAACGATAAAAAGCGCCCCGTAGTTCCGCATTTTTATGACTTTCACAATTTATTTATTAAACATTCACAACAAAATAACTAGTTCAATATGAATTGGCTTTAGATTAGATTACACAAAAATTTATTGAAAGCCACTATTTTTTTTATATTTGTGGGCAATGCTGCATTTATCAACGTAGTAATTCAACTGCAGGTAACCCGGTAAAGTATGTAATTCGACAGTAACGTTTTTAGAAAACGACAGTAATAAAAGTTTATATGCCCCAAATGCGCAAAAGAAGAAGATATTGAGAAAATCTTCGAAGAAATAATGAAGTATGTCAAAGGAAACGAGAATTTGATAATAATGGGTGATTGGAACGCTGTAATAGGAAAGGGAAGAGAAAGTTATATAGTTGAGGACTGTGGATTTTGTGAAAGGAATCAAGGGGACGGCGGCAGGATAGTTGAATTTTGCATGGAGGACGAATTAGTTGCGAGAAATACATGGTTCAAGAATCATGAAAGAAGTGGAAGAAGCCGGGGATTCGGGCAGGTACCAATTGGACAACATAATGGTGAGACAGAGTTATAGGAATCAGTTGCTTGACTACAAAGCCTACCCAGGAGCAGACGTGATCGCGGATCATAGTCTGTTGATTATGAAATGCAGGCTGAAAATGAAGAAACTCAAGAAAGGAATTAAAACCAAGAGATGGGAAGAAGAAAAAGTGAAACAACTGGAGACGTGTTTTAAAGTTTCAAAGAAGAAACCAAGAATAGATTAACGGAGAAAGCAGAAAGAAAAAATATAGAAGAGAAATGGACACGTTAAGGAAGAAATCACTAGGGCGGCCGACGAAAAAGAATAACCTCAGACCAATAGGAAAGGAGGAATCTAACTCTTCGAAAGATCGACGGAAACATTGTCTGGTTTAACACTACAATACACCAAAATTTCATGGGAATCGGACCATTGCCATGGGAACATGCAATATAAAGCCTGAAGCACATTGCATAAATTGCGTTCCCTTTTTATAGACTAACATAAGTTAACATTTTAGGTGTTGAAGAAGGAACAGTGTGTTGGAAAATTCATTGTTAGAAACGAATACACCATTTAATTTTCTGTCCATATTCTATAACAATTTTCACTCTTCTTTCCAAGATTGTTTTTAATTAATATGACGGGGTGTAAATGATGCAGATAGGAAATTAATGAAGCATAGAAAATATAAATCATAAAGGGTTTGAACTATTGAAATTAGTGAATTATAGGTGTGGTAGAATAATGTTATGAGTTAAGAGTTATGGGAAATATTGTGTCTAATAAACATGATCAATCTTGGCAAGTAGAATACTGCACTGGAATAAACGCTGTGTTGTTTCAGATGAGGAATGTGTTCACTTTTGTGGTTTACCATTGACTTGTTTCAATTAAAAAAATGAAACCGTGATTACTGATTAGGTGTTCTATTGGTAAATTAGTGTACATTACTAAATCTATTTTTTTCTTTATTTACTCTAGTATTAATAAGGGTGAACCATTTGCACCTAGTATGAGTGAAATAACTTTGAAGATTATACGGAGCCTAAGGATTAATTCTACAGATAATGAAATGGCCAAAGAGTGTTACTCATCGGTTGCACCACTTGGTCACTCTCTGAACAGCGTAAAATGTAATCGTATGCAATGTTTCACCTAATTCGCAAGCAGTTTAATATAACTTAGATATTTAAGAGGCTTAACTTCGGGATGTCTCGTTCAGTCCTGTGCCGATGCACCTTGACCTCTTTTGGGAATAACGTATACGGAATACGGTAAGAGTTATCCGCTAATCTTTCTATCAGTCTGCCAGCTGCCTCCTAATACTGGTGAATACACGGAATGGGGAATGCTGCGACCCCGTAGCAAACGCCTCTCCCGCTATTCGGAAGGGCGTGAGAATAGTAGCCAATACCCAATTCAGGTTCTCTAGGGTTTTTCCTGCATATCTCTTAGGTGAAACAGCGGGTAGGATCCTTAAGTTATACCCTGGGGGCCCTAGTCAACCCTTGGCTACCTTGCTCTATCTTCCACATCCCTCTTTTTAATCCTTCCCAATGCCATTAAAGGGAAGTTGCCCGTTTCAGGGCCACCTTCATGTAACCTGTTACCAAAGAAATGGTAATAGGAAGGTAATTGTATCAGAAATGTAGAAAGACTGTGTTACGTTTCGTTAAGAACATGAATCCTCGAAGACTTTATCCACAATTTTTGGATCTCGTAGGCTGTAAAACACTTCTGTAACCACACTACAGATGCACCAGTGCACGAGAAAACCAAAGAGATTATTTAACGATACAATCGTAAATGTTGCATAGATTGTTTGTATCAGTTTTAACATAAGAGAGATTAATGAAGCCTAATATTTGATTTAAGAATTTAATATAGCAAGATTATTCCAGTCTAAGTTGGATCTGGTTTGTGAGAGCTGAATAATTGCCGCTAGTTGTTTTGTGTTAGTTGCGTGTCCCTTTTCTAGCACATTCGGTTTATTGTAAGTGAGGAGCGTCCTTATTGTCTGTGACGTGCCAGGCTTGGCCATGCAGTCTGCGTGAAAACGGAAAGCCGTACGTTGCCGCTTTCTCGCCTCGCCTCGCCATTCTGACCCAATGCTCTGGATGCGCTCTGGTGCGTGCCTCAGCATGCCCAATGCCCACCTCTACAACAGCCTACATTACAAGCAATCTGCAGAAATGGGAATCATCGTCAAATTTTCTTTAAATTTGCTCCTTGGAACATATTCACTTCCGATGGAGATGTAGGCTAACGTGTCACATAATCATACTTTTACTTCGTTTAAACTATTTTTAAAATATATATTCTGGTATTATTAGTTCGCGGTAATTTTTAATGAGTATTCTTACTTCAGATTGCAGCAAGGTGTGAGACGCGGCTTTATGAAATATTTTCATTAAAAGCGTCTCGTTGTACTGGCATATTTAAATGCAAATTAAATCCTTCATCGGAATGAAACGTTGAGGTTGGTGTCATTAAGAAACACAATAAATAGTGTGGGCTGCGTGACCTTGGATAGCTATCGTTGAATCAATTCAAACAGGACTCTTTCCTAACTGGGTTTATCCCTTCCTGAACTATGGAATTTCTTCTTCTGTGACTAATTAACGCTGGTCATCAACTTTGCTCGCAGTCAAGTCCATCTAATAATTGACCATTTTCAGTAACGACACGTATCCTTTGCCTAAAAAAAAGATTTACAAACGTAACATCTCTTGTGAACGGCTGGACCGATTTGACTATATCTTAAAAAAAAGAAGTTCGTCATAGTCCAAATAAGGTTTCTAGGAAAAAAAATGAAAAATTTGAAAATTGTGAAAAAACTGAAAATTTTGTTTTACATTGAACCTTTTTGTATATATTTACTTTCTACAACTGGGTATAAAACCGGTGGCAGATACATAATTAAATTTACCTATATACACACTAATCATAATCGAAATAGATCTTAGTCCTTTAAAATGTTTATATTCCAGAAAAAAAGAAAAATACATTTCAAGAAATATATCAACTTAACGGTAATGTGGATAACATACACATGTATGCGTATATCTATGTAGATATAGGTGTATGAGTTAGTATGTGTATATAAATATTTATAATTGTGTAATTTGTGTTGGTTTGCTTGGATGGGTGTCAGTATGAAACAGTGTGGAGATGCTACTCCCCTATACGACGTCTCCCAATGTTGCGGAGTAGGGACTGCTACCCAAATATGGGTAGTGCCGATTTTTCTGGGCGGAAGAAACTTGCACGGGCGCAATTCTTTGTTGTTTGTATTTCTACTTCCAATGTTGTATTTATCTTCACATGTCATCATTCCATTCCCCATCGCATAGTTTCCTACCGCCATTCCTCTTTGTAAAGAGAATCGATATATGCAAGATCTACGCTATAATGTAATTAATGGAGGGATTAAATTTAAATTATAAACAATCTACTTAGTTAGGTTTAAAACAGTTAAAAATTTATTAAATGGAATCACAATTAGTACAAAATTTAGGGTCTAATAAAATATACCACGGCTAGCTCAAATATCTTTTTCTGAGACTGTATCAATACAAGTGTTGTTTTGTGGGCTGGACATTTCGTGCAGGTGGAAAGTCACAACATAACGCTCTTTTTGATTTTGGCTTTCACGGTGCTGGATTCCGGGGTCTTCGTGATTTTGAGCTGTTTCTTCCTGTCTTGACTTCTGTGTTAGTATGTGGGACTGAGTTTTGAAATAACCAGCGAATGACGCGTTTGGGATTTCGCCTTACGCCGTCGTCTCTCTGTTCGTCTCCAGATTCAAAACGAACTTTTGGATATTCTCTCCACCTTCCTGCTTCAAAGCTCCCTCCTGACTCAACAATTTCCAATTACTCTCGGGCCGTTGCTCAACTGCCTAAATTCTCCCTCATCATCTCTCCAGGTCAACTTCTCCTGCCTCCCACCTTGATGTGGATGGTGAATCACATGATCCCCATATCCAATCAAATGTCTAGCTAGGCGCGGGGTTTTTCTACTTAATTTGTGGACGGGGCATGAGACCTTCAAAATACCCAGTGTCAATGAACTGGGCTCAGGCAAATGCTCTTTAATCTGCTAAACTATGGATCTGACACATTCTGGTCGCCGATTTCTCGCCTTGCTGTTATTTCCGACTGAGTGTCTCCAGTGGGGAATTTCTCAGCCACTGATCAAATAAAATGGTGATTATCCGATACACTCTTCATAATGCCAATCCCATTGGCGAATTTTCGAGAACTGTGTGTCAAGCAAATTCAGACATACAACTCAGTTTCAAATATTTTGATTAAGCCTTGTTCTCACCAAGTGCGCGAAGCAAACGTTTACAGTTGTTCTTAAACCAAATGTTTCTGCGGCGTGGATGTATTTACGGCTTGCCGAGTGCGCTCAAATATTTAGTTCACGAACAACTGCAAACGTTTTGTAATGCTTTGCGCGCTTGGTGTAGACTTTTTTTATGATTCGAGATAATTCTGAATCAGGTGATATTTAGGATATTTTGCGGTTTTAGTCTAATTTGAAACGGCACGTTCATCACAACTTACAGTGTAAGTTATATGCTTCTTCACCGCAAGAAACAATTTTTGCGAGAGTAATTCTATAAATTATCAATACTACAACAGCGATTGTGAACCATGCATATTTTCAGACAAACGGTTTGGTTAGGTTTGCTAATTTACGTGATTGGACCATGATTTGAGAGACGGATGGAGTCCCCGGTAACTATGACATGAGGGTGATAAACTGGCAACTCCTTTTTCATACTATAGGAAGGGAATTTTAAAACTTCTCACAAGACCTTGAGATATTTTTATAGCTTTGTTGTTAGTAGTTTAGATGTGACTGTTGAGCTGAACCAGTCCGTTGTCTTGTCTTGCCCAATTTGGTGACTTTTTTCAAGACGTAGAGTAAGTGTGGTACCGAGCAGTTGTATGGATGTAAGGTTGGTGCACTGCAAGTGTGGTGGGAGAATGGAGAGAGGTCGTGGCTGAGCTGTGCTGAGCTGAGCTGACTGTTATCAGTGTGCAGAGAGCCGGACCCGGCTGCGGACCCTCATGTTGGCGGCGACGCGCCTGCTCGGCCGGTCCTCCTCGGCAAGGAGCTGCAGCTGCAGGTCCCTATCTCAGATAAGACTACCAGCTCGACAGCTCGATCCTTCCTCCACATTCGCATGGTGAGGTGAGGTGTCGTGTCGTGACGTGACGTACCCATATTATCTCGTAACTTACGTAACGACGATGTGTTCCAAACCGTTCTCCTCGATACTCCAAATGCTGTAATATATTGCATTCGTACTTCGGTTTCAACTGTCTAAAACATCTGTAAATATTTTTCTAAACGGATGCGTGTTTTGAAACGTCTTTATAACATTATGCATTGTGTTCCATTTGTACCTTTATGGAAAAAGCTTCTAGTTTATGTATATACGGAAATGTCAGACTTAGCGGTGTCAGAGTATCCTTAATGCAGAATGAGCTGCTGTTTACTGATTAAAACACATTAGAGAATGTAGGCTTTCCCGGTGGATAGACTGAACAAGAAGTTCTCGGGATTTCACCCGGTACCTGAAGACGATGGCGGAGATAGCCTTCGAAACGTCGTATCCAATGATTGACATAACCCGGGTGAAATCCCGAGAACTTCTTGTTCAGATTAAAACACAAGTTGCCATACCGTCCGAGTAAATATCAGTGGATGACGTCATCGGATCAGGGGCAGGGGGGTCAGTCCCGGCAATTACGACACAGCTTCCCAAGTTCTGTCGGAAAGACAAAGTATGTATTATTCCAGAAAAATCCATGGAAATGAATCTGAAGTATGGGGTGCTACATTTACCTTTGTGGTGGCATTGTTTATGGGAGAAATTGTCATTACGAAGACTCGTGTTTGTCCATTCCAGTAGAAAGAATTGATTTGTAGTTCCCACTGAGTGTTATCAATGAATTTCGAAAAAAAAATCCATGTCTTAAGTATCGAAACACTGAGCCAGACCGTTGTATCAAATACGAAATTTTGTGACCTAAAATCATGCCTTATGTATGTCACAAATAAAACTTTACGGAAATGGTAGAGCCATCCCTGACTGCCTATTAACACCTGGTGCCAAGGCTAGTACACAACTACGAGTATGTCGGCCTTCTCGAATATGCGCAAACAAATATTTCACTTAATTAAGAAAAGCTTCTTGGGTATCCACCCGGGGAATGTTGGCTACTACTGCCATCGTCTTCCAGACTGAACTGTATATACACTCCCTATGTCACGTGAAAAGAAAAAATCTAACTTTAACAGTACGGAGCAGCGTAAGAGGATTTTTTCACTACATTCGCTTTTCGACCTTTTCCAAACAAATTCTGTCCATATTTATTAAGCGCAAAATAAAAAAATCCATGCCGGTGAAAACGAACTTTAACTCAGGTTATTCGTTTAGTGTTCCCCTATAAAAGTCTCGCGCCAATCCTAATGCTTGAACACGAAACTACGTGATGAACTTTCTGTCTGTCTGGATAAAGTTTTTCTCATTTCATAAGCTAATTAAATAAGTTTTTTTTCAAACTTTGGAAATAAGAGGATAGAAGTACCGACGGAACGTTTGAACTGTATTGTTTGGCAAATAAATTTTGACCCGTAGTTTGTTTTTCTTATGTAATGCTTAGATACGTACCAATCTAAGAGTATTCTGGGTATGAATTGGAATTTTACTAGACCTTTAAAAGTGTTACATAGGCACTTGACGCTAATTTGTAGTCAGGAGTTGCATCACGGATCCCGTTCTCCATAAATTCAGCGACCAGAAAAGAAGACGAGTTTTTTGCGGTGTTGTCATTTAGGGATTCGACAGGTGACTCGAGTCATTCCCGCTGTCTATAGTGAATTTTGGCTATTTCCGGGAGACGGGGGAGGTTCGATTTGCCAGTCCAATTATCAGAAGGGTAGATTTTGTCACCTGGGCGTGGACACTTTGTCGAATGCGTCACGGTCATTAATAGCGTCTCCGATGATTGGAGTAGGCCTTCAAAATATATCACAATACTTACAATAAGCATAATAAATTGTAAAAAAAATAATGTATTATTTGTTGTAAAACAATTTTTTACTAGTGACATGGAATTTAAGTTTGAGACGGGGTAACGGATTGTTAGTTCGGGGAAGACCAGACTAAAGCATTCATTGCCCGTGACGAGTGTTGACCCCGGGACTGCGGAAGTGACGTGACCCGAACGACGGCCATTAACATTGAATTACATCGTATCGCAGTGCATTCCTTCGTCACATCTATCTGCAAGAAGCTCTTTCATCTTTTATGTTGACGTCTCTGGAAGGAATTATCCGTAAGTTTCCCGCTCTTGTATACGATTCGAGTAGTCCTCTTCATAGTACAACACTGGCATTTAAATAAAAGTTCAGTTGATCATAGAAGTTGCTACTTTTGGTAAATAAATCTATTAAGCTTTAGTCTGAAATGTAACTTCAACAATTTCGAGCCCGTAAAGTTTTTGTAAAGCGCTGTACAACTTCTGTCTGAGCCAGAAGATGACAGAGCACGTGGTCGTCGAAACGTCGCGTTTTAATCGCAGCTGTACTCTAGTGAAAATCCGAAAACTATTTCTGGAGTAAAAAAGAAAACTGCAGAAGAAAATTAAAGTAAATGAAGCTGAAAGTTGTATTTTCTGTGTAAAATTATGACCACGCAATCCTGGTACCGACACACGGGTTCCCGTCTCTGATGTAGATTCGTTTCTCCTCTTTTACTCGTCTTCGTAGTTTCGTATAATAAGCATTGCAAGTCAGTGCATAAAATGTTTCGCAAGTTTAAGTAAGGCAGTAATTTTAGATTACTGTAGAGCTGCGTACCTTTCACGTTATGCTATTTCTCGTGACCTGAACGTGTTTTCGGGATATACTGGTATCGAGAACCGATTAAATACTTAATGAATACTGCCCCTAAGCTGCTCCTGAAATTCTTGGCAATGATCTCAATTTTTTTGGGCGAAAATAAAATAAATTGTACAGTCTTGCTTTCAGCAATTTATTGATAGATCTCTGACTTTCTTTAGTTGTGTAGGACCGTAATAACGGTTAAACACCTCATTTTTTAAGCGCTTTTAACGGAACTAATATAACTTACAATTAAACCGAAAAAGAAACTGATGAAACTTTACGAATTACATTCCTCGTGCATATTTATTCAAATATCACTGTTTTGTGCATTTTTTTTATTGAATGTGGAGCACTCGTGTAGCCTACTTCAAGTCGGTCAATATCTAGCTAACCGTGTGAATATTTTAGTGGGTTGTTCGATTCTCGGAACGGTCAATGGTGAACTCCTTTAACCTCTCTTCCATTAGGCTTAGTCATAATTATTAGCACGAGGAAGTGTATCTGATTGACGTGAGAAATAAATTCTTATTGAAATACTAGTTCAATAATTTATGTCTATTTATTTATGTTTGCGTCTACTAAAAGCGGTTTTTGTGTTACAGTAAGATATTCATAATTACGATTGAATATGCAAACCACAGTTAAATTTGACATTAATCACGTAAGGAATTAGAACAACTTGATTGTTTCTTCTGAGTATACTAGGTCCGTATGTTTGATTGGATTGTTACATTTGGGACAGTTCAGGATGATACGGGCCATGGTAAGAGTAACTAGACAGGTGCTACAATGTGGTGGAGGGTTCCTAAATAATAAGTAATTGTGAGTTAGATAAAATGATTTCGTTTCTTTTTGTGAAACGAAATGTTATGGAACATTCCGTTGTTTAGTGAGGTTCTCTTATAGTTCCAATTTCCTTGAAACGTATTCTGGTATTCCATTCTAATATCTTCGATGTACCATACATTTTTTGAACGATTTTGTTCTTTACTTTGGTTTGTAATTTAGGCGTGCGTATTGATCTGCTAATTCGTTCCCTTTAATGCTTTTATAAGCTAGAATAAAACTTGCTGTAATGATGTGGTTCTTATTGGTGGCATTACAGATTTTTTCCCTGTTGTCATTTATCTGACTTTGGTAATTTAGTAATGTCATAGTCTCTAGTTGTGACGTTTCTTTGCAGGGGAAATTAATGACCTATGCCAAATTATTTTGATTCTAAATGTCAATAGAGGCGAATATCCGAAAGAAATTATGTAATTATTTGCAAACGGACATTGGCTTCTGGCCGTAAACCATCTGTTTGGATGAGCTATTTGTAAATAAAATAATGGAAGGGGAAATTATTTAACTAATTATTTGCGTTTTTAAAGAATAATAATTTTATTTATATATCAAAACAAATTTTTATATACTATTTGCAAATATATATATATATATTTATGAAGAGGATGATTGTTTAAATTTCAAGAAGTTTCTCAGGGTTAATTATTGGGGTACATCGTCAGCAGATATTTTACGTTCGTGACGAACCTGTTTCATCTTCTATGCGATTCCGTCCCAGGGTTTAATTACTAGCCGATTCTGGAGCTTCCTTATAGCGCATTTCCTGCCTCGAGTTGTGAACTTGCCCTCGGTCGACGGAAGAGGTAATGGATATGGTACTGCTGGGTGTTTGGGGGAAAATCGGTTTTGCTCCTTCTTTATCTAACACACACTGTTCCTTCTATCGTCTCTTGCTTCCACATCCCTTCAATTTCCGACTAAGACTCACTTCTCGCCTCCCTTACCTAATGTTTCCTTCAACTTCCAAGCTACACTAACTATTTACTTGTACGTTTCGTCTTCTCTCTTACTTCCTCTGCTTCTTGTTCCCTTTAACTTCCGAGAAACTGACGTTTCGCCCTTTCACCTCACAGCCAAACACTTATTTTCCACTTATCCAAAGGAAAACGCCATCACACGTGACGTGTCTCAACCAAGCGTGCGTATTTTGCGTTGACAAAGGGAAGCGTGTCCTTGGGGATTTTTCGGGGTTATTGTCCTGGGCTAGAATAACAACGCTAATCCCTTGGGCGTGCAGGCAGATACGTTTCTATGTGACACCTTGGTACCTTCTTAATCCAGGTATATCCACGTCTTGTCTGCCTGTCCCAGAATTTGAATCTTTGGAAATATAAATATGAAATTGAAATTAAGTTTCATTGTTATAAGACGATGCATTCCCCTACGGTCCGTTAAACCTACTACAGCTGTACGGGCTGCTAGAGAATTGTCTGTGATATAGATTCCCTCAGACATAATGTATGAGAAGTGTACGGGAAAATGGCAGGTAGGCTATGGACGAGAGCCATTATTTTGGTTCCTGAAAATAAATAATTAGGATTATAAGAAAATGGTAAAAGATTAATTTTTAATTGTGTATAACTGGTCGAGGTAGTACATTTTGTGTACTGTTTGACATGTGCGCGTGATTGCGATGACATTTGCGAAGGACGCGCTGCGTGTTCCGGGTACGTTCTCTTGCTTGGCCTTCCAGTCTGTGCAAATATTGCTCCTGATTTCTACACAGATGAACGCGAATAAAGCTGTGACATGATCTACTGCCGACGACAATTAGCCAGAATTTATGTGAATTATCACCAGATCAGAAAGACTATATTTTTAAATGGATGCAGCATATGGTTTACTTGTAGAAGAAACAAGAGCCATGAAAGGAGCTTTCAAAATCTTGGAAAAATTTGTAAGGAAAATGCATTTAACCATTAAGCTGGAGAAAACGAAATGTCAGTAACTAGAAAGGGCCTCTGTAATGCCCCTTGTTTTTTTAACTATTAATGAATTTATATATCTACATGTGAGGTCAATTGCAAAAATAACATTAGTTCTGAGGTCCATAAACGTATTTATCTGCAAATAAATCATTCTGTGGACTTAGGAAGCACCTCAGATCACATCTTGTTTCAAGAAAGACTAAACTAATGTGAGACCACTGCATCTGAGAGTGTTAAAACGGGAGATGAGAAGGCACTCTATATCTTTGAAAGATGTATTTTTGGAGCATTGATCACTGGAGGAAGAGATACAACGATGGGATATATAACTTATTTAACAAACCAGACATCGTTAAATATACTAGGATTGGCAGATTTGGCTGGGCGGGCCACGTAATTCGGATCGACAACAACAGGAGTTGTAAAGTTGTGTTTAATGTTAAACCGGAAGGGACAAGACGAACTGGCTGACCCTAACTGAGGATATAAAAACCTTAGGGGTGATGAATTGGCGGAATGTCGCCATGAACAGGAAGGAATGGCAGGAGATTCAGAAGAAGGCCAAGGCCCACGCCGGGCTGTTGAGTCAATGATGATAATGATCGCCGCCTATACACGTGACTCCCGAAAACGATGTCTCCTTTGTCATAAGCCCACAAGGTCCATAGCTGACCCCTATAGATAGGTTGCGCACGCACCCACTTATGCAGGGAACTACAGCCAGGCAGTTTCATCAACTGCTACTGACTGATCAATTACATCCTTAGTCTGAAGGCGACTACCTTGAGACAGACTCCGTTACTAGCGCGAATATTCCGACCCTTCACTGTCCCTCTCCCGTGTTCATATATGATAAGTAGTCCTCAGCGAACCAGCATCTGCAACTAGCCCGGTGCGCCCCCTACTCGTAAGTTTCACATGCCGAGGCCAAAGACAGACACCAAGGTACCTGAAAACTGCACGCTTCTCCCTTTATTGCCGTGATCTTCAGTAATGAGTGATTAAATATCGAGGAAGTGAATTAGACAGTAAAATACAGGTTTTGAATATGTGCACGATGAGCCGCGGTGAGGTCGACCGTGTGGTGACATCTTTCTTTGACGAAGACAAGAACTGGTATCCCGTTACGAAACGTTCCTGTATAACGGCGGTGACGTGTGGAGAATTAATGTGAGGTGTAAGGTAATGATTGATACTAAAATATCTGAAAATCAATTTACTGTTAATTTTCATATAAACGTCAGTACTTTAAAAAGAGCCCTCATCTGTAATTTATCTGACATTCATCTTCGGATGTCGATGCAGCATACAATTATTTTCAACTTCTTGCTGAACTTAAAATTATCAGTTTTTGTAATTAATACAGTGTATTGGGCGGAAGGTGGTTATTTTTAATTTTATGAAGAAATCTGGAGAAATTTTCGCAGCCTACCGGTCTTTCGAATATATAATCTGCTAGTGCTTACCTCTGAAATTGTTGCAGAAAGTTCTAGCGAATCATAATTTCAGAAGTCATATTTTGGCTACTTTGTTTTTATTACTATTGAAGCAATAAAATGGATTGGAGAGACAAAGCTGTCGTAGAATACATAACTAAAGAAAAAATTCCTACAATTGGAGCCCTAATTATCATGTTTGTGAGATGGTTTGATAAAATGTGAAATTTTTTCATTGTTAATTTCAGTTCGTAAACAATGAAACTAGACATTATTTTACAGACTGTTGATTTAATTAATTAGAATTATTTTATAATGTGTTGTAACTCAGGAAGTGATTACCGACTCGGAACAATATTCGCTGATTATGGTTTATAAATGATCTTCCATGTACAATTTTAAAATGTATAAAATGGCACTATTGAACGTGTCACGCGACGGTATATGCTGAACGACAACACAAACTTTAAATATTGAGACTATCCTACCACGTCAGCTCCAGACAGATGCGTCGCTTCCAGTTTAACCTCTAGCTCACTTCCAGATAACTTCACCAATTTCAGTTTAACTTCATCCTTCCCATTGAACTCAGATTCCCGCGATTCTGCCTAATAGTGTAACTATCTTTCTTCAATCCCTTCTTTTTTACATGATCACGCGTTTCACTATCGGCGGATCCTAAAGTTAAAGTGACATTGAAAGAGAACGCTTGGAAATTTTATTGATTCAAAGTTTAATTAAATAATAAAAGTATTTGTTATTACTATTGCACAAAGCACAATATATTTGTTAGGCTCCAGAAGATTAAGTGTTCAATATTTACGAAGATTGTAGTGGGCGGTTTTCTAGCACTTTTCGGAAACAAAGCTATTTTTTAATTGTATAAAATCGTGAGAAATGACTATTTCACTGCAAGATATGTTTTTGTCGTACGGTTTATGATCGACCAGGCCTTGCTCTGATGCTGGTTCGTGTAGATGAAACTGATGTTTTCTGCAGCACACTCCGAATGTGAATCCGCGCCGTCAGGCTTTTTCCAAGGAACAGGTTTTACCAATTCTAAATAGCTGTGTCGGTAATTGAACCGAATCAACAGCACTTTATCCAGCTATACTATTTTTTTCTGCAAACTTTGTCCCGTTTTAACGGATAACCTTCCAAACTCTGGAGATGAAGTCCCTATACAGTACTTCACACACGCGCTAATTTTTTTTATTGTCCCACCAATCGTAATATTTTTACTTTTTAAACTGCCATAAAACATATCCATTTCGAGGGCTGTTTTTAAAGTAATTGCCGTTATTTATTTGAAAATTACAGAACAATATTCTCCATATATATAGTTTTTCAATCATTACGATAAACCTTTCAATATTCATATGCATAGTCACCACCGTTTTCCAGCCACATGTCGTTACGGGAAATGATATTATGTATAAGATTCCGCCTGGGATCTCACCGCGTCTCATCGTGCACATTTTCACAACCTTCATTAAAATGTATAATCCACTCTTCACTTTCCATCATCACTCATTATTTCTTCCTCATACAGCTTACACAATTTCCGATTAATGTTTGCTGGCGTAACATTCTATGCATTACAGAGGCAAATCACTCTTATGACTCCTCATTCGGTGAGTCGTTCAAGAGTTTTGAACATTTTGAGGCGCTCTATCAAAAGGAAAATATAAAGTGATGATGATTTGACTACGCGGAGTAATAGTGCTGGTGTGATTGATGATAAAATATTTTTTAATATTGTTTTGTAATTTTAAAAAATAATCTCTACTTACTTTAAGAACAGCTCTCGTAGAATATCCGACTCGTGCAATGAAACTCTCACGTTGCTAAGACTACAATTAAGGAAAGGTTATAGATATAACAAATACACCACTTAACGTGTGATTTGCAAAATAATTGTATAGAATTAAATTTACAGCCACATAATAGGCAGTTCATAACTGCAACTGTCATTTGAGGCAGTCAAGTATAAAATATTATGTATTTATGCCTCTGATTAGCACATTTAATCGTAACTACATACTTGAAAAGTTAATATTCTGAATAAATTTACGTTACGAAGTGGAATACCTATGAATTATATAAAAACTATGTAATTTGTTTCTTCATATAATTCACATCAAGTAGTCCTGGCTCATGGCCCTTATGAATTAGTAAGAGGAACCCTATTTGTTATTTTTTACAATTAAATAATACTTAATTGTTCTTAAATTTTAAATAAACAAGTAAAGAATTAAATTAAATAAGCAGTTCATTAAGCGAGAATATGGGAGCAGAAAATCGGCAATTAATTGTAACGAATTGCTATACCTATTGATAGTACTAGTAGTAATGTCAGAGTGCATTTTCTTTAGATATTTCCTGGATGCCAGATAATTGATGTCTTTGTGATTGAGATAAGGTTAAGCTTATGCTTGTTGGATAGAGCACGAACTTTGCTGACCTTCGTAGCTGATGGCTATCAAGGTGAATTGTGCTCCGCTCTGCAATGCCATGCCATTAGTAACACATTCGTGACGATTGTTCTATCAGTGCCGAAGTTTAGGTTACATCTGGCAACTTTTACGAAATAGTAACACATTCGTGACGATTGTTCTATCAGTGCCGGAGTTTAGGTTACATCTGGCAACTTTTACGAAATAGATACAGAGCGGACTTCTGAAGTAAACTCAAATATTGCACTCATTTTTATGAGTAACGAGGCGTTATAAAAAAATTAACCATAATTTTCGTCTTTATTAAAAAAACTTCATTTTTTAATCTCGATCAATGTTGTATGTTTCAAATTTATCTCCTTTAGAAACAATACACTTCTGCCAATTTTTTTCTAATCTTGGAAACTCACTTTTTTGTATAGCATCCACCTCCTTCAGCAATTCTGCTTGTATCTCGTCAATGGAAGCAAAACGCCGTCCTTTTAAGACTCTTCAACCTTGGGAATAAAACAAATAGTAGGTTCCATGTCTGGCGAATACGATGGCTGAGGCAAAACAAGTTTTGTTTTTACCAAAAAAATCACCAATCACCGGTGACTTGTGAGAGAGAGCAAATCCACAATTTTGGGCGTTTTCTTTGGATTGCTTTACGCAAATGGCGTATAACTTCTGGTAGTATTGTTACCTCTTGCCAAAGACTCATGATGTGTTACGCCATCGAAATAAAAAAAGTACTGACGAGAACCATCACATTTGATCAAACTTGTCGATGTTTTCGGACTTCGCTCTTAGGGCAGCTTCCATTGTGACGATTGGGCCTTCGTTTCTACGTTTATGACAGTTTTAAGAAATTCTGGATCTTTTTTCACTTCATTCAGCAATTCCTGAGCGATGTGAATGCAGCATTGTTTTTAGTCGAAATTCAGCAATGTTGGAAATACATTTGCAGGCACTAGTTTCATGCTCAAAATATCCGAAAAATTGATTGTCATGATCCAATTGATAAACTGACGTCATCAAAAACTTCTCTTAGACGGATTCAACGATTTTCCAAAATCCTTTTCTTGTGTGGTTCAAAATGGAGATAGGCTCGTTTGGATACAACGGTCTGAAAATTAATAGTACCTTAAAATATTCACCTGGAATTTGTCTCAATGTTTGTTGAATGGTTGCGTTTTATCTTCTAACTGTGAATATTCGTCATCGGCAGATTATTAAATACTTGAAGTAGTACCGACGCAAGTATAACATAATAAGTTCTCTGCAGTCATTTTACAGTTTTATTGACATTCATTTGTATCAAGCGCATAATACCCCACAATTGTTATCGATCCCTAGTCGATAGTTAAATATGAATGTCTGCTATTTACAGTGTACACACAGGAGATTTACAAATGTAAAAATTCATTGAGATCTGCCAGCCATTTTTTGAGATTATCGCGTTCGAAGTGGATGATAAACAGATACCTTAATATTTTAAATATCTAGATATATTTTAAAAACTTGAAAATTAATTTCCAGTATGTCTATAAATACAATTTATTGTTAATTTCATTGCAATGCAAATTATGTTGTGACTGAAAACTTCCTTCATATTCTGTAGACCTATAGAGATACAACGTTCCATATTCTGAAGGCACCACTGAAAAAATTATCAAATTGCTTGTGCTGTCTCCGAGTCTAATGACTGGCTATTCACACGGGCCATTAGGCTCACTTTTGTGTGGGATGTTTTCCAATCTGCGCTCTATTTTGAGACCGCCAATTGATTAATCCTTATTGCAGGAATAAACCATTCGTTGCTTATGTACAAGGATATCTTATTAGAAATTAATTATTCAGAAACGACGGCATGCGCTCAGGCCAATTGTATTTATTTCATATTATTCTTTTCTTCTGTTTAGAATCTGGAGTAAGAGTACCTTGTAATGGGATTTATAATCATAAAATTAGACGGTTGCCGAAAATGTAGGTAAATGAGTAAAATCAAAATTGAAATAAAAGCCAAAGTATGTTATCCTTCGTCCCCTTTCCGCATCCTCCTTCCTACGTTAATAAAGGAGAGTTAACATTTTGTGGAACAGCGTCACGACACCCCCCAACCATTGAAAGAAGTTCTCCCTCTGTATTGAAGTATTCTTTTAAAGCCAATTTATCTACCGTGATGATTGACCTAATATATGTTGTTCTGATATTCAGTGCTTAAACTGGTCTGATGCAACCCTCCATTCTAAACTATCTTGCGCAAGCCTTTTCATTACCGCATAACAATAACATCCCGCATCATCTGCTTTCCGTATTCCATTATTTCCCTTCCTATTCTGTTCTTACCCCCGATACACTTCCCTCAAATGCCAAATTTGCAAGACCCTCGTGTCTCAAAACATGGCCTATTAATTTACCCCATCTCTTAATCAACGTCCTCAATATTGTTAGCTCTTCCCCTATTCTGCTTAGAATTTTCCATCTGGTTTTCAGCAGTCTCCTATAGCACAAAATTTCAAAGGTTTCTATTCTTTTTCCTTTCTGCAACTCCTACTGTCCACGTTTCGCACCCATATAAAGCCACATTCCATACCAACATTTATAGAAATATTTTCCAAATATTCACACTTACATTACATTGAAGTAAATTCCTCTTCTTTACGAAAGCCTTCCATGCCTGTGCTATCCTACTCTTTATGTCTACTATATTTCTACCATCCTTAGTTACTATGCTGCCCAAGTAGCAGAATTCCTTAACATCCTTCAAAATATCCCTTCCCAATCTAACACCCTTTGTTATTCCACTATTTTTTCCGTTGCTTCCTTTGTTTCCCATACTAAACATTAACTTGGATTTTCTTGTATTAAACCCATATTGTACCCTTTCTCCAAGGTCACATCGATACCATTCACTATGGTTTCCAAATCTTCTTCCGAATCCCCTAATACTAAAATATCGTCGGCAAACCGTATGGGTTTTATTTCTCCTTCTTACTTTATAACTCCTTTTCCATATTTATTTCTTCATCGCCTGTTCTATCTATCAACATGGGTGACATACTGCATCATTGTCTTACTCCTTTCTTGATTTATATTTTCTTTTCTTAATCTTCAATTCTAATTACAGCTGCCTGCCTTCGGTTGAGGTTATGGTATAAGCTAATAGATATATAACTATAATAGTCATTATAGATATACAAATATAAATTTATTTATTTTCCGTATCGACCAACAACTGGTCGTATTAAAGTATTGACACTAACATTTATATTCTACTTCGTCATTGAAGTGTGAGGTGGTACTCTCGTTTCCGTCCGCATTGACGGAGCTTGTCTGTTTGCTGTTTGACAAGAGATACGCCATATCTGAGCAGCTGGTTTCTAGCCTCGTGCAGTCTTCAAGGACAACCTTGTTGCCAATTAGGTTAAGAGATTCAAAGTCGCGCGTACCCCTCCCTCCATAGATGAATACGCCTTGGTACAATAAGCTCTCGCTGTGGACCGTTCCCTCCAATATTCATAAAACAAACTTCGTCCATTCTCTTCTGTTTTCTCACATACGAGGATTCACCATTCAAGTATGAATTATTTCGTTGCAAATTATTGTCTCATTTCTATATCACTTCAACTACCGAAACCTAGAATCGATTAATATTACATGATCTGAGTCTGCTTCCTTCAAGACTTTGTGGTCACGAAATTGTATTGTTTGGGGATGCCATTGCTTATTATAAAATATTAATTTTAGGAGGAAAAGTGGGGTAATCCCATTAGATTAGTCAGGAAACGAAAGTAAAAGAATAGTAGTGATGACCTTAATCTCCCTTTCACACATTTTTAATTTGTTTAACCTTCACTAATTTTTCATTTATCGAGCATTCCGGTATAGAAGACAAAGTTTACATTCCTGATGCTCAACGTAGCTATCATTGGAGACTGGAGACGTGACGCGTTAAAGAATTTGTTTTAATTTCCAGATCACCTGTGAACTATATAGTTAATAATATAATAATGTTATATTTCTTAAAAATATTAATAATTAGGTTAAAAATCTCATTCTGTTTTCAAGTTGAATGCTTTAATTTGCGCAATGTTTTAAACTTCTTAGGAATGTAGTTAGTTGTTGGAAGCTTTGCTACGATTTTTTTTCAGTGGCTATAACGGAATAACAGCTTTTGCATGTAAAATTTCTTTTACAGTCTAAAATAAGATCTTCTGCATCGTCTGACAAAAAGCTAGCTAAAGTTATATACATAATGTTATGCGTAAAAGAAAATGGCATTGATGCATTAAAATAATTTCGAAACTTACCATAACTAATTATTCCAACGTATTTTCATTCAATTAATCATGTATCCTACCTTATCAATTTTTATGTGAACAGTGTTTTGTTAATATTAAAAAATATTAAATAGTTATTTTATTTTCAGGTAAGCTCCTGTTATGGCATGTACATCTTTTCCAATGGACTTAGTAAGTATGCAATTAAATCACAACTCTACAAACTATTTCATGCCAGTCCATAGCATAAGCATAAACCCATCGGGCATAAGTTAGTGAATCATTCGACTATAAATTCCACATGTATTATTTGGAGAATCGACTAGAGTATTATAAACGTTGCATGAGCTCAATAAAATCTATTTTTTGAAACCAGAAGTGAAATATCTAAATAAATAACAAAGGATGGCCAAATTCAGAAATGAAATAAATTTATTTGGAAATTTGAGGTATTACTTATAACGAATCGTTTCTTCATTGGAGATACAAAAATTGTTTTAACAAGTACTGAATAATGCATAATATGTCGTTTGTTGTATTATTGGTATAATACCGATATTATAGCAACATGGGTTACCTTTTGGTTCTCTCACACAGCCAAAGAATTAGCGTAAACAATTTTCATTTGATTGCTTAACAATAATAATTGTAAAATCTTTTCAAAAACCATCATTATCTATTAAATAATTTTTACAAAGTAATATAAAAAGTAGAATAGAGTTGATTAATTAATTATCATACTAATATAAATTTTACTTCTGGATCCGCTACAGTTTTAACCCTGTTCATCTCTAAAGGCTGTGCAAGTTAATTGACCGATTAGAATAGAAAAGTCTGCAGAACTGGGAATCGAACCCGAGGTCACTATTATCATGAAGCTATCCTCGTCGATTCCCGCCACAACTTTCTCTATTTATTGCAGTAACGTTGTGTTGTATTTATTTTATCTCTTCATTTTGTCTGTAAATCCTAAAATTCTTTGATATTAGTATACATTTAACACATCTTTTATATTGTCAACTACATAGGTGCCAGTGTTGTCCGGGTTAACCCGGTAAATACAGTAATTTGGCACTAATCTCTTGTTGAACATGTAGTTTGTTCCAATTGACAATAAATCTATTAAAGTATAATAAATAAGAATACTTATTTTTATCAGCCTTCTATATTTCCTAAAATTGGTATTGCAGGATATAATTGGGCAAAAGTAGTGTTTTAAATTTTCCGAGGTTCTGTGAATATAAATCATGTGAAAAGGTGGCTGTAAATAAAACTGAAATATACAAACTTACGTATTTAATTGAATTTCTTATCGTTTATCATCTTTCTTCCACATTTGTATTTTGCAGGGTATAATTGATCAAATGGAAGAGTTGGGCATTGTTAACAAATAGACCCCATAATGCGTGCAATTGTGTTGCCATTTTCCTTGTATTATGTCTGTGTCAATGCAGTGACGTCATGTACTTTCGCGTGCTGACACGTTTGCATAACTATAATTACGTCCACATTTGTGCCTAGGGGTTTCTAACTCCCCTATAATTTTTCTCCGAGTTTTTAAGAATATGTGCCCATTACTTTTGCAATGTGTTAATACTGTTAAATCTGTGTAAAGAATATACTAATCTACTTTGTGAACATAATTGTTCCCCTTAACATAGCTTGAAGATTAGTTTAATATCTGTTTTTCTCTTTGTTGTATAACCATTACAAAATATGTTTTTAATTGCGATGGTACAAGAATTGTTTGTTTCATGAGAATATTTACTCTCGTCGTAGAAACTAATTTATGCTTTATCTGTTTCCTGATAATTAAAAATGGAAGTGTGTGTTGAGCTGCAATTGTGAAGCAAACATGGTTCACGTAACAAGTTCTAAAAAACACAATGGGGGTTGTCACCCTTACGACCCTATAGGTGGGAGTGGATTTTAAAAGTAATGGAATAAAGATGGATATGAATGTGGAATAAATAGTTTTCGAGAGTATGCGGAGAAGACCTAGACAAGATTTGAATCTACGGCTTTGGGCATCGCGCACTTGAATAGCCTGCCATTCACGATGCCTGTTGAGGTAACATTCAGCCCCCTCCGCATACATGTAGGACGGAGATGGTTTGAGGAGGGATAAGCTCTTCTAAAATTAGTGCAGAATTCATAGGTTTCAGATTAACTGAACGATGACGCCCCTGATATCAGTTACTTTTAAGTTCACCTCTTTCCGTAGAAACCGGTAGTTTTCAGTTTCCAGTGAAATATAAATTTCTATCCGGACAACAGCAGGAAATTGGCTAGTGCAATAACAGAATCTATCCAGTTTTCTTTCTCAAGCAGTCAGCATACGTTTTGTTTCCCTGTCTCAATCTGTTCGTAGTTCCAATATGCACGTAATTGCTAAATCTTTACTGTCCTGTTTAATCTGCGATTATTACCCCTAAAATTAGACTATTTCTAACTCTGCACTTTTTTCAGCTTTATTTTGAAACCGATCATACAATTACCAATATTAGCAGATATTGGTTTCACTTTGTAAAATAATTTGATGCGTTGATAAAGAATTAACTTGTGGAATCATTACCTTCTTTAAGGAACCTCTTTTTCTTGATACATTATATTGTATTATTTGTTTATACCCCTGTATACCCAGATAGTTGCAATGTTTTTGTTATTCCAGAGAATATGAACAAGAGTTCATAGGGAATAGGGATAGTATTATCATTGTTCTCGAGGCAAAATACTGTCCGAACCAACCGAGTTTTCTAAGTGGCGAATATCTGAGTGGTAAGTAGCACGGACGACATCGCAAGTACGGTACAGTTCTGTGGCCGTTAGTCACAGTTACGACGCTGATAAATTTATCGCTCCAACGCCGTTACATATTTTTTAACTTTGTTTGTTTACGCAACACTCATAGTCAGCCCAAACATTTTATTTAAACAATATTGGATATATTTTTTGCACCAGGTAATGTTGATATTTGGGTATGTGCCATTTTATGTGATAATCATCTGAAACTTTAATACTGTGTTACTAGTTCCGTTTGAGATTTAACGAGGCTATTTAATTATAGGAAGATGCCTGTGAGAGCTTATTTCAGCTGGGATTCGTCCTTCTCTCTGTGTTTTTTTTAAGATTATCACAAGTCGATACATCTGTCAGTTTTGAGATGTGTATGTTTCAGGGTCGCTTACCTTGCGTAAAAGCTGTCCGCTGAGCCTATTGGATCAGTCTGCCATCTACCTCCTAAACTGGTCGAGGCACAATAGCCTGGGGACCTTGGCTTTCTTGCTTTGCCTTCCTCTTTCAAGTTCACTTCTTGTGCTATTAAATGAGAGTTACCAGTTACTGAATCACCCTCATGTAGCCTGTCACCCTAAAACTACCGCTTTGGTTCCTGTTTCAAGTTTTTCTAATTTCTACCGCTCGTTCACAATAATTAACCTTTCGCGCATTCAAAATTTCCTCGTGGATGCTGTAAGATTTTAATCCTAAAATTTGTATGTATATTGGTGGGCAATACTTCTTTGGGACGGTCTCTTATTCGCATTTACATTTCGTCTTTGATTTTTCTTTCTGATAGCTTTATTAACCATCTACGTATGCACAAGTCCTAAATTCTACAGGTAAGGATAGCATTCACTGATACTTGTCCTTTCCATTTGATATTTCATTGTTCACTAGTACTTAATTACCCAATAATTCTTTTACTAATTCATTTTTGTACCAATTGTTGAAATTCTCCGTTGACCAGAACTGTTACCTTACCTCTCCTCTAGCTACGCAATAAATCGGGGGTATTAAAATTTTTAACCGACATTCGGGGGATTTCATCACTGATAAGAGACCTATTTATCTTAACACTTAATAGTGAAACGTTGGGCATTTAGTTACTTGGCTTTGTTCATCCCCAGAATTGAAATCTGTGGGTTCAGTTTCTAGTATCGTCTTTTACATCATGACTTCATTTGGGATAGTAATAAAAGGTCTTTTAAAACACGAAATTAGTTGTATCATCTCACATTCATTCCTTTGGCGTCTACAGGTTTTCTGTGTTAGCCTGTCAGTTTGATTAATTGTGGGCAGTATGAATTTTAAAAGAACGTTAGAAATCAGAATGTAATGATACAATTTTGTAAATTAAAGAAAGGGGGTTTAATTATTTAAAATTTAATTAGACTAATTATTAGCGGTTTATAAGTATATAATAATCCTATTTATCTATCAAAACATATACTTTAGTCCTGTGCACTATTACATTTATACATATTAAGGGTTATATAAGGGGTAACAACTTGTAGAGATTTTAGGTTTTTCGTGAGGAACCTGTTCAATCTTCTACGCGATTCCGGAACTTCCGCGTAGTAGAATTTTCCTCCTTCACTCTCAGGCTTCCTTTGTCGGATTGTGGATTTGCCCTCGGTCGACGGAAAAGGCTCTGGACGTGTTACTGCGATTGAGGAAAACCAGTTTTCCGCCTTGACAATGTTTATATATGAGCCAATAACTTTGCTACTGTGGTAGATTTATGATGAATTTGTACTTTCTTCGATAACTTAGGAAAACGAGTTTCTGTCTTTCAGAATATGACTATAAATGCACCCTTTTCAACTGCCACGACTATTTAATTGCTCATTTCTTCTTTTCTCCTACTTCTTCTGCTTCTTCTTCCCTTCAACTACCGAGCAACATTACTCACATATGTTTCCTCGTCCATTCAACGTCCGATCCACTCTGTTGATTGTTCGTCTTCTCACCTCTCAGCCAAACTCTTCTTGCGCTGGATTATCTTTCCTCGTTAAAAACGGCAGAAATGAACACAGATATTTTAAGTGACAGGTTATCTCGTGGTATTTTCATTACACTCTACCCAAAATTGTGGGACTGAGACGTGGAAGTTGTTTTTAACTATTTTGGGATGAGTTTCTTAAAACTAGACATTAATATTTAATAAAAATGGTTTGATTAAAAGAATATTTGAGATATCCAAAGTAGACAAAATTATGGAGATTTTGTAACTACACATTTTGAATAGATTTAATGAATCTTCTTTAATGCAGCTGTAGTATGAGACAGCTGCTTACGAAGTTTGCAATTAAATTCCATGTAATTCATTGGGCTAATTTGTAGCGTGGTGTAACCTTGTGGGAAAGCTTTTCTTACTGGAAGTACTTGGGTAATAAGAATAAGGTAGCATGGCTTGGATTAGAAACAAAATGATGAGAATTCCTAGTGGAATTCACATGTTATGACAACATTTATTAATAACTAGCTATGCCCGCTACTTTGGTCGCGCTGAAACAGCTCTTAATTTTGCCCTAAAACGAAGCAATAGGTACAGAATTTTGTTAAAGTTGAATTCTTTGAATTAATAAACTGAATATGTAAAAAGCAAAGCTATGTAAATTATTTTAAATTGCTAATGCGACCAAAAATAATGAGTACGGTATCCTTTATTTATGATGGATTCAGAGCAAACCTTATAACTCGCAGTTGGTTTTGAACAGGTCCCGCTTTCACACGTTTCGAGCCAATTCGATATAAACTTCCAGACAGAAACTTCACTTACATTTATTAGGATAAATTATAATTGTTTTATTTGTTTAAAAATTTGCAATAAATAAACGTATTTACCTGAAGCGACAAATAAATCCAATTTACTTATACATCATATCGACGGTCCAAAGAAGTTTATTATTTCTCTCTGCCAAAATTACGCTTATAGTAGCACAGTAATTCCGATAAATAGTATAGGAACGCTTAATAGGACGTATAACTCGCAGTTTGTTTTCACGCCGGCTATCGTACAGCAATTCAATAGATTTATAAATATTTATATTAATTTCTTCTAAACTCTATAAGGTATCAAAATGAAAAACCCGAAAATTTAAATATAATTTTAAATCTTTGTTTCAATCCTTCAAATTTTCATTAAAATGCGTTAAGCCGTATTAGAGCATAAAATATCAAGAGTATAGGCAACTCGCATCAACATTTTGGAGATTCGAATGCGCGTATGCCAAGAAACCTCTCCCGTAGAATGTTTGATATAATATTAATATCTTCTGAAGTATATCGAAATGAAACATGCACGAATATTTAAGTTAAATGTGTTTTTAAACCCTCAAATTTTCATTGAAATATACGACTTGATTAGTATATATTTAATTTTTTCCGCATCATCATTGTCACCGTAATATCCTCAAAATATTCAAAGAGAACCACCGATGGTGATAGAAACGTCGTATACATTTAATTAAAGTTTATGTAATTATTCATTTCATTTGTACGCTCCCATTTACCACAATGTACTTTGTGTCGCGCGGCTTTCTGTTGTGTTTCGTGTTTGGATATCATTATAGTAAGATATAATTCTTACTACTAAAATACTGTAGAAAATTTCCTTAATAATTAATAATCATGTTCTTTCCATTTTATTTTATTGTCTACAGAAAGTACTAAAAATTTAGTGTGCCTAATTTAATGTCTTACCTTTTTATTATTAAATTGTAGTGATGAATTGTTTGTTTGAAATTGGTTTTACTAAAATGAAGTGATAGGCCTTTGACAGACTTACTACTGGAAAACACGTGATAAGTATATGCAATGCTCTACAAGTTTGTTATTTGCACCAAATATGTCTGCCCATTCGTTGTTTTAATATTTTAGAGCATATTAACAATTTCCTTGTCGTAGACGGGCACAAGGAATATAGATTTAGTAACCGGTGTTGTAGGTTCTTGTAAACAGTTCATGAAAGTCTAGGCTGCATTCCCTTGTTACGAATAACATTAATAAAGTACGATTTAAATTCGTTTGTAATGAATGTAACCTAATAAAGACACAAGGCAATTGTGAATAAATAATGGTGTATTTCGATAGGTGACAGCGTGAATCGTGGTTTTTTCTTATAGCTTTACTGTATTAACTTGTGGAAGCACGTGATGTGGGTAGACAATGGCTTACTTTCTCACGGATGGCAATAGTGGCCAATTATCATGTGTGATGACGTTCCGAAACTCATTCGTGGCCAGCTGACCAAGGTGAGTCTTCCTCTGAACACGTATCACGGTAGATTCAAGCAGATCCTTTAAATTCCTCTCTGTGTACCTTGATTGTATTCAAAATTCTACTCGATGCTGTGAATTGCTTACTTAGCACGTTTCTTTTCAACAATACATTTTGCGCTACTATTTTTTCACATTGCCACATTCCTATTTTCTTAAAAAATTGTCATAGATTTATTTGTCTATTGTCTAATTGCTTGGTTAGGTCTCGTTTCAGACCTAAAGCTCCGTCTCCAGCATGCGGTGTTTTTCACTCTGCTTTCTAGGTTCTGGTTGTCCCTAGTCCCATTGAGTGCTGACATTGGCCCTATTTTAGTAACAACATGCAACTTGTTGATTCGTCTTAGAAAATTACAACAAGCACGGATGATCAAAAGTAATGAGATTCCGCTTGGTTCAGTTACGAATGCAATGAAGGCAAGCCATGTGTGAAATAATAGTTTATGTAACTTTGGACAATGCTAGACGATACTAGAGAACAAGAAATTTAGTTCTTTGTAATAGAATCGCATGATCCTTAGAAACGAGCTTAACAATATTAGCTTTATTCGGTCACTTCTGTTAGCTTTGGGGTTGATCTTTATTGCATTAAAGTTGTTGGTTTCATTATGAGGAAAAATAAAGAAAGTAACAATTACTTAACTTTAGGCTCAATTGCATTTAGTAATATTCTCTCTACTTAAGGGCCATTTTTATGGGTTTACCGTGCATCAACAAAATCGTCATCACGCACTTTTTGATGTTGGCACCGAGACATCTGTGATGGGTCGTAAACACCCCACGCCGTTATTTTGAGGTTCGTCTTCCAGGAATTCTGGTCGCCTCTGGATCTCGTTCCCTGGACAGGGACATCCTTCCTTCTATTACGCCAGCGAGATTACTCTCCACCTGATTTTAAGGATTTCCATTTAAGATCTCAGCTGTAAAAGTTTCACGTGTGCGTGTTCCCATAGGTCTTTGGATGTATTGGAGCCTGATTTCTATAGTATAGTGCAGCAACTTTGGTCAATCGGTACACGACTGTGTTGGACTGGAATCTATGACACAACCACTTTTTTCATTTTTCAGTGCGTTACTTTGATCCTTCATGTTAGTAGATTCTGTGCTTTGTATTTGTAGAGGAATCTATATGGTTAACTGCCACAAATAAGGCAAATATTTCCGTCAATTTTATTGGAGTGATGTGGAGTTGACTTGGTTGGATAATTTTGGGAATAGAGGGCGAAATCTGTGCCGATGTCACTTTCGACCCGCCGATGCAGATGGGATGGAAGCCGTAATATTTATTATTTGGTTCTTTGAACTATTATTTCCATTATTCCTGTGGTAATGAACTTTCTTTGGACTCTCTTCGGTTTCCTATGGTGGGCCGTACAGTTTTATACTGGTTCATGTCTGTTTTGGGCCGTATGTCGCTGCAACGTAAATATTGGAAGACGTGTTTGCACGAGTCCTTTGTATGGGGAAGGTAGTCCTTTCAACGCATGCTTCATTCCCAGAACATCTCTTCGGTGCTTCATTCCCGGTTCTTCAGCTTACACGAGAATGCTTGCTGTTGCGTTCGTGTTGAAAAAACTTGTTCCTATTTGTAGATCTATATATAAGGAACGTGTCCGGTTGGCTTAAGTGCGTTTTGTTGGCTACTGCATAAAGTATATCTGCATAGTCGAGTTTTCATCGAATTATAGTTCTATAGTACTATCAACCAGCAATTGCGGCTGAGCTATTCGAACGGCACGTTGCAGGACGCCTGCCTGGCCCAGAGGAATAGAAAAGGCCGTATTTAAGCTTCATTACGTACCTTGTGAAACTCCGATTTGATTTAAAATATTGTTTCATTAATATATAATATAAAATAAATAATATATACAAATTTTGCACACTATAAATGATACCAAACAATCTATAATATACTGAATTGGAGCTATGGTACAAATTTAATGTAAGGTTCACATAAGTTAAACTTCTATTGTTCATCTTATTATTAAAGTGAATTATAGATGGAATATATTACGAATGCATTACCGGATTGTCATTAGAATTTTTCCCGTTATTGATGGTTATATTATAGATTATTTGGTTTAATTTTTTTGTAATTGTATGTAGTATCGATATACGTATATTAAATATTCAAATGGAAATGTCAAATCTGATTTTCATATACAGAAGTCCAGTTGAAGTGTAAAGAGGCGTGAATATTGCCTTTCTTAATCGTCTGGTCCAGCAGGCGCCCAGCTACCTGCCTCTCAGACAGTCCAGCTGCAGTCGCTTGTAACATAAATCTGTCTGCTCCAGCTAATAATTTTATTATATTGAAATATTTTTTACTTTCTTCGATGATTGAGGTGATACGATTACCATATGTACGTTTTGAGTCAAATGAGATTCCTCAATACTTTTATAATGTGGACAGTATTTAAAGTCTCTCTCCTGAGTTTTAGTGTGATAAGGATCATTTTTTATTTCCTTGAGATTAACTTTTGTTTCGTAAAATTTAACCCTGATGAATATCACTGAATATCGCCATTTATAAGATTGAAATTTCGAATATGGAATATACTGCTGCTCAAATAAAAGTTCATTTCTGCGATGCTCGTGAGTCTGCTGTAGCAATGCACTCACTACAAACTTTTAAAATAAATTTCCAGGATGAAAAGAAATAAACTGTTCGACTATCAAAGTCGATAGAACTTGCCTGTTAAACCAATCAATAACTATGACATGTAGGACATGGTACGGCAATTGATGAGTACACGAGAACTGTGTACTCAAAATTATCATCCCAATCTAACATTGTCCTAGATGATTGTGAGCCAGATCTTTTATCAGTAAATTTTATAGCCATATCTCGGGCCTTTCTAAACTAATGTGAGCTCTGAAGATCGTAATTCGTTTTATTAACAGAAAGAATCATGTAATTATTAATTATTTGAGTGTCATCTGTGCTAAAGAGACTATGTTTTTATTTCAGGAATGTCAAAATCCAGCAATTTTTCAGTATCGGAGATATGTTCTCGTAGATATGACAGGCAGTTATAATAGTAAAGTTGTCTTCACATTAGAAGTGTCCTTGATTAGATGTTATTGACGATACATGTAACACTGTTCCGTTAGTTCTCGGGGTCGAGTGTCTGTCTACATTTCAAGCTCCTTATCGTTGGCAACATTATGATTTCATTATCAGTCCTAATAGTTATAGGTACTGATAAGCTGCTTAAGTTAAAAGACTTACAATTGCGAAGGAAATAGACTAGGTACAGGACTTCATCATCACAATGAACCACTTTATTCCTCTCATGACCTCGTAAACGTGAATGTTTTGGGGGATTACCGATGACACTATAATTGCTAATGGGAATATTTCAAGATCTGAAAAGGATTTTTTTTTTACTATTTCATCGAAATATTTCGTGTTGTAATTTTAATGTACGAGAGGGAACTTCTCCATTCGGGAACGTAATGACAATATCCACTTGAAATCTAAAACCTAAAAATAAAAAGATGCAAACTAATTTGTGACATACCACCGTACATTTCGTATGAAACGATGTGTTGAGTTAAAGTGAATTTAAAAGATCAGGTTTATTATTGAAACCGTTCTTGTTAGGTCAAGAAAGAAAGAAAGAGAAATGTGGAAAATTGCACGATCTGGAGAACCAACACTAGCTCCAGTTCAACTTTTTTTTTGCCAAATTATCGTACTGCATCATCCGTGACGCTTTCTTTCAGACCGAACTTCTTGAATTCCAGCCGTAAAACCTGTTCACGGCAATTAACTTCAGGAACTGATTCTAGGATGCAAACCTCGAAACTTCCCCCCGTCATTTCTGTGCGAATGTTGGCTGCGTGTTGCGTTAGGAAACAAGTTTCTCTGATTCACGCACTAGGTGATACTCGTTAATTTCCGTGCTGAAGTGGGAAGTGGCTTTCGTTGGCCACTCGTGTGAGGTTATGGGTTACATCACCCCAGGCAACACTTTACGGAATACTGCGAATTTCTCATTTGAGAGCGAGGTCCGGTACTATGAAAGACTGAGGCGCACAGACGTGGACAAGCTTGCAGTGCTAGGAGAAATTCACACTCAACTACAATCATTGTAAAGGTTCTGAAAATTACGTAATAATTTATGTGCTGTAGCACATGAGGACATATCCACCAGCCACCACTGGCTAACATGTTAGACATTTAAGAACTTTGTTCTTGATAGCATCAAGGTCTTCAATAATTCTAATGTATTCGTGTCTGTGCTAAAATCGCGGAGTTTTGGCGAAAACATTGTTTTTTTTTTCGCGTGCTACACACACCACCGCACTTCCTCCGCTGAGATAACAATATTTGCTTAGGTGGCAACACTACTGCCAACCGCAGTGGAGGCTCGTCATAAGGAAACGCTACGAATTATTGCATGTATTGAAATTTGATTGTGCGTGTTGATATCGAGGAATTTCTTGGGCAGTCTCTGCGATTGTATAATCTTGTTTGCGGCGGAGAGGGGATTCCGAGGGAGGAGGAGGAGGGGGGGGTGGCTGTCGGTAGTCAGTGATGGAGACAGAACCAAACATGCCCGGCGAAGATAGCGACGCGGTCCGGCCGCTGTGCCACGCACGCCGTCTCAGGTAACTCACTCACTCCGCAATTTCCTACTAAGTCTGTGCCCGACAGAATGGCAAGCGCTTCATTTCACTTCACTACACGTACCGGTCATGCTGGTGTGATCCCTAATTATCTGTGATTATCTTAGACGGGTATTCCCCGTAATCACGGCGTCGGAGTGTCTCGTACAACAATGGCGTCACTGACGTCGGGACCAGGCTGACCTTCACTCTGAAGCTTAATTTGGGGAAGGAGGGATAACAGTTTGTAAGTAACGGATGCTTCTTGCAGACAGTGCTGTTGTGTGAAGAGACTGGTGAAAGGTCTGAAGGGGAAAATCTCATCTATTAGTCGTCGATGACGACTGCAGAAAGATTATATAAACCAGTGGCGAATCTAGCAAATCATCGCATTGTGTCGGATATTTGGTAGTAGTATAAGAAAATTAATAACTTTCGTGGTATTGTGATAAATTTATTTGATTTCATTATTAGTCAAAACTGAAAATTGAGGTATTAAGATACGTCTTTCAATCAATACATATGTTGCGTATAGTTTCATCGGTAAATTTAAAGAAAATTATTAATAAATGTAACACTGTTTCGGTCGTTGTTTTATAGGCATGATGTCTATATTATACCTACACGGACAACCGTTTGGTTCTTCATCCATTAAATTAATAAATCATACGTATATGAAATATTACGCTGTCAAGAATTTCCCTTGACTGAACAATATGGATTTATATTTTCTGATAATAATTACTATATTGTTTGGCTTTGAGTACGTGATGTTCATTCTAATTACGTAACTCTAATTATTGTTAAATAAATCTTTTTCTATAGCCGTTACAATATATTACACGTCTAATAAAAACTAACAGATAAATTGACTGAAATTACGCTACTGTAAAAATAATTACTTTCACATATTTTATGGTCTGTCATAAAGACTTCTTGTGATTTCGTAAAGACGACCACAAAACTGCTACAATTCCTTGAACTACAGTTAACTTGTCATTTTCTATACTATGAATATGATTCTACTTCCACGATTTCTAAATTTGTAACTTCGGTTCATTACGTATGTTGTATAGTGGGTTCATTAAAAAAAGTTATTTCTCCTCTAGTTCATCACATTTCGAAATGAAGATCGTGTGCTTCTTACTGCACAGATATTGGGGTGTTTGTGTGTGTGTGTGGGGGGGGGGGGACTAGTGAAGTTCGTTGTGGATATTGGGAAATAAATTGTTGGAATAAATTAAAATACTTATCTAGCCCTCTTTTGCGCAGTCCTTAATTCAACTTTACATGCTGGAGCTGTAGGTAAATAGAGCTACGACTTTAAATCGATGTATTTTGTCCGCTGCTTCTCGTAAAACGTATGCACCATTTCTTCGACTTTCGTATTCAACACTTTCCTCCTTCCTGCGCTTGCAATCATTTCTGTATCCTCCATTTACCACTTGACAGTTAACGATGTAGTACATATATGAAACCGATAATTGTCTCCAGGCCAAATCCATTAATGCTTTTACCCACAATGTCCCATTGTCTGTTTTGTTGCCTCAACATGGAATAAATATACTGTACGCTTGAAAGAAATTGCTGCAGTTCATCACTACGCACCGTGTCGTCATACTTGTAACGACTTAAATTATGTTGAAAAATTTCATACTTTATTTTATGCGTGCATGTGCAATGGTAAATCACGACGCATTCAAATATGCTTATTTCACTTGCTCATGGCTTAATTCCTTTATGCGGGAGGAGATTCATCAATAACCAATGAAGAGTCTCGTTCATTGGTCACTTTTTAAATTATGAAATAAAGATATATTTTGCGTAAATAGCACATACTAGCATTATACTAAATAATTGTAAACAGTGGAAACTACTTAACAATAGCATATCTTTGGCGCCGAAACTTTTATCTTGAAAACCTGCAGATGGAATATTAAGGAGAAGGGCGTTTTTTAGGGTTTTCCCTGCACCTCTTAAGGTGAAACTCCGGGTAGGATCCTTAAACTATAGCCCGCGGGCCCTAGTCAACTCTTGGCTACCTTGCTATACGTTCCTCATCCCCCTTTTCAATTCCCTTCCTATGCTTTTAAAGGGGAGTTGCCTGTTTCTGGATCACCCTCATGTAGCCTTTGAACAAAAAAAATAACCTAGTCAACCCAACTGGTAAGTTTTCTCTCGCAGGTATTTCTCCTCAGATTGACTGCGGGGCTCGTCTTTGGGAACACCTCGTACTCTCTCTCATGAGCCGAATCACTATCTATTTTAGGGGGTATATCTATTGGGGTCGAAGACCTTGGGCATACTGTAAGAATTGTCCGTTGATCCCATTGGATCAGTCAGCCAAACGCCTCCTCAAACCGGAGACACGGGGAAGGAAATGCTGCGACCCCAGAGCAACCTCATCTCCTGTCATTAATAATTGCGTGAGAATAGTACCCATTAGCCTGACCTACCTGATGCATCTCTTTTAGGTGATACAACGGGTAACATCCTTAAACTGTAGCCCGGGGGCCCTAGTCAATTCGGCTACCTTGCTCTATCTTCCACATTCCCCTTTTCAATTTTATTCCTATGATATCTATCCCCTAATAATGACACATTGATCGTAGGTGTATAAATGGAAATTAAACTCCTATAAAATATGTATATTAATTTAAGTTAATTTCGTATGCCCGATAATGTCTTAAATTTTTAAAGAAACGTTTAATTTTTTTGTAATTTAATAAGATGTTTAAAATTGAATTGAATTAAATAACTACTTCATTGGCTCATTTTTTTAGTATATCTAAGATCGAAATGTTATATTTTAAGATTTCAGAGTGAATTTTTGTTATAATTTTGTTTTAATGACATTTAATTTTATCGCTTGTATTAAAGAGTTGTGGTTAGTTACGTAAATAATTGTAAAAGGCATACATTCTGCAAAATTTTTGTTGCTTTAATTCTTTTGGGCACTTTTGTCTTCTCAATCCCTGGACTTGATTGGATATTGGTGCCACTGATGAGTAAATAAAACGTCAACAGTACTTGTCTATTTTTGCATTGGTAATGTATGAAGACACTCGGAGAAATGTGCATATTTAAATAAATAAGTCGTGAGAAAGTGTACCGCTGTGAGAACATCCTGGCGCGCTTCCGTCCATCTGATAGTGGAACCCGAACGATGCTTATTGTGAAACTCCGCCACGCACTGTTCCACGACTATCGCTGCTCTCACACTAAAATATTAATACCCCCAAATATTCTATAAATTTTAATAACGTAACAAGTTGCTATTTAGAGATTCTGTATTTCATAAGTTCTAGTGGACAAACAAGATTACCAACTGTTAAGATATTATTTGCACTTAAAAATATTCTAAAACTATTGATAACAGTCCTGTATGAACAGAAATATTTATAATGATATTGTCAAAAACGTGATAGTATTCCGCCAAATTTAATGAAAATATATATATGGTCCAAAATTGCAATCTTCTGAATTATAGGCTTATTCAATAATTAGTACTATTCCTAAATTATTTGAATATATCCAAACTAAAAATTTAAAATGTTTCAGTAATCCAACATGCACTCACTAATAGAACACACGGCAACCAATTTAGTTTCTATAATTTTTAATAACTTAAACAATTACCTTCTAGTCTACGCAATTTGCTAAGGCGAAGTTAAGTCACATATAGTTAGAAAATTTAAAATAAATAGGCCTTCTACATAATATTTGAATATTATAAAATCTATTTATCGCTTAGAATCTAATTTTTAAAATATAGACAATATATATCTAAAGAACATTTATGATCTAGTGTTTTCTTACGATTCCATTGTTCATTTTTATTGGTATTAGTTTAATATATCTGTTAAATTGCTTAGGAAAAATTGCGTCTTAAATTTAATGGAACTGAATATAAATTAATGTAAATCATTTTCATTCTTCAGAGGGATGCCAATATTATGGATTAGAATAATTAGTGGAAAGTATTATGCTTATTACAAGTTCAGGAATTTAGAATAAGCTTTGAACAACATGAAAATATCACTATAATAAAGTTAAATATCGTTCAATGTATGGTACAATGATTTTGTTATCATATACTAAAATTTTATGAACTGAATTCGAACAGTTCAACATACATTTACTTATAGGTTGAAATTGCTCAATATTTCTATCGAAGACAATTGTGTACTTTCGTTTAGTATGTTGAGGATCCCATCTACTGATTGGACAGATATTTTTGAGGTTTGAAACTTTTTAAAAATTATTAATAATGAACTAGACTGTGTGTAATTGGTTGATAAACTGAATTTCAGAGTTGCTGTTAGAACGTCTCGACCTCTACATCTAGCAACGCCATAACCGAAATGTCAAAAAGTGTAAATAAATTGTGTATAGATTTATTTTATATTAAATTTGGTGAATTATTGAATATGACATCTTGAAGTTTTGTGAAGTCTCATCGTCTAAAACGATTTAGATTACGTAATGTTGTTATATGTATATCTTATAGACAAATGTCCGTCCGTCATTTATAAATAAATATACGTTACAATAGATCAGAAAAGAATAGACGTATTAAGAATCATTACAATATGTTACGCAAATCTCGCTGCAGTAGTTATGTGGAGATGAAAGGATTAGCGCAGGATAGATTAAGATAGATCAAACCAATCTGAGGGCCGATACCACAAGTACTCAATAATAAAATTAAATTTAACAACCAGTTGGGAGTTGAGACTTTCAGGTAAATTTCTTCAGGATTATTAATCTTGAAATATAATTTATACAGAAACTAAAAATTATCATCGAAGGACTGTCTCAACCTAATTGTGATTTAAATCACATAAAAAATTTTATTTTATTTGTCAATATTCTTATGCATTAGAACCTCATTTTTTTTGTCTAAATTAACGACATACTTCATAGTTTAAAATTCTGAAGAAATTTACCGGATGAAGTCCTTAATGTCAAGACGAAACTTTGTAGAAATTTAATAAAAACTTGGTTAGTCCGACAGTTGATCGGTTACTTTAATTTTACATTTTAATACTTAATTCTTTAAATTTCCAATTAACGTTTTATTTGCGAATATTCTTCTCCCAAATGAAATGATCATTTTTCTACATAACAGTAGATTACTTTTCCAGTATTTTTGAGAGTTATATTAAGTATTTACGAGTCTTCATCAAATGTGCATGGAGATGTAAATAACACAGGAAATATTTCATCAATTGAAATTAATATTGTAATGATACTCGTTAAAAATCGAAGCATTACGTTTTGTTTTAATTTTAGACCTTTATCAAATGATAAGAAACTCCATTCGATAAGTCTGAACTAAAGACTTGAACTTTTTTGTATCAATTTAATTCGTATATTGTGTACTAGGCTGTATTTTCCATTTCCCTATTTTTTTCAATGTTTCTTAAAATAAAAAACGTTAAAATGTATTCTTATTATTATCTTGATAATTTTATATCATAATTATCTGATGAGAATTCTTATAACGATGTAATTGACTATCGGTCAGCGTAATGGGAAAAATGTAATAATATTATATAGAATAATGTAGGTTAGACGTTCAGTAGCTGTAATTATCACAGAAACGTTTGAATATGTAGTTTTCGGAACGGTTACTTCGTTGCTACGTTCGGACATAGTAATTAAATGTTCTTTGAAAAGAAGAATCAAGTGATGCAAAATTGAATAACGCTGTGAAACAGTTTTTAATGTTTCACGATTGGTTGTTGCGCGAGAATTTTTATGTATTCCGCAAAGTTTCTCTATCGTTTTGTATCCAATACTTGTGCAAAATCTATCTGGTTACCGACTCTTTAAATTATCAATTTTTAGGTTGAATATACTGGCCCGGTGCAGTCCTGTGAGTAGTGAATTCCAATAAACGATTCATAGATGCACTTAATAAAATTCAAAATTGGAATCAACCGTGTCAAAAGTTTTATCTTTAACAGTTTCTGCCTTCGTACAAACATGAATACAAAGTTGATGCTGTTGTTTATTTGGAGTGAAACTGTTCCCAGGTCCTATTTGGCTGTGCGTTCCTTTGCACGTCGATAAATAACTTTCACTTACCACATTCTAGTAGATATTCGAGGCCTTGTCACAATATTTTCCTTTTGCAGAAGCTACTTGACAGAACTTTTGTATTTAATGTAGTGTATTTGAGGACTAAGGGAAACAACAATAAATTATATTTATGCTCTAATATAATACAACTTATGTCTTGTTTTTTATAGTTAATTTCAGATTATTTTTTAAAATTAAAGGACAAATAGACGATTCCAGAATCGACCACTACTTATTTGATTATCATATTGTCTGTAATAAGGGCACAATTTTATTTGCATAAATTCTTTAAAATTTTCTACCTCTGCAGATTCAAACAAATTGTAGAAGATATGAATTGTACTTCATATTACCATCTCAAAAGGAAGGCGGAGAGGCGAGAAGAGTGGAAATCTGCGGTCAAACAGCCAGAAGATATATATGGGTTAATTGATCCAAGAATTAATTTATATGGTGGAATTATTAGCTGTTTTTGCTTATTTAAAATTTTCCACCTACTCCACCCCCGTCCCTAGGGGTGGTAGCCGATTCTTACGACAGTGCTGATTACCGGGTCGCAAAGAACACGTGGTCAAAATTGGTCCTCTCGTTTAGATTTATATGCGGAGCATGTAGACACACACACACAAACAGGCAATTTTATTATAGAGATTAAGGGAAGTTTGCGCTGCCTTATGAACTTCAGTACTTATATAATTAAATGTAATGTTAGAAACGTTTCAATGTGTTCGTAAGATATTTTTGTCATGTTGTACGTCTGTATAATTGTATATTTGTTGGTTGTTCCAGGCGGACGCGGTCGCTTAATGCTCCATCTCCTGTTCAACAATTTGGCCCTTGCGGTCGCATCATGAAGAACTCCGCAATCGTCATGTGAGTACCCTAAGTTTGATTTGATTTCGATAAAAAAAATGAGTTAACAATGTTACAAGTAAAGTTGAAACCAAGTGAAAGTTGCAAATTTTATTCTGCCAGCTACAGATTGGATTGAATTAATTTTTGGGGGCTTTCATATGTACTTTTTGAAATCAATTTATTTTAATTACGTCTGAATTGTAATGTTGGGATGATTCATAGTCTCACGAAAAGTGTGGATTTTCATTTCTAGTATTGGGCACCCTTACTTGGATAGGCTCAAAAAGAAACTAAATGCTTTTATGAAGCAAGACAGTAGCTGTTTTTGTTTAAAAAAATTAAATAATTTACTCATTAAATTCACTTTTTAAACTTGTGTGCGAGTAGACATAAAACGAATGAGTTACTTGAAGCACTTGTTGCTTTTAGCAGTTTCTTAAAACCTAGTGAATTAGCAAAGTACGGACTGTTTTTATGAGAACGAAGGTCGTGACTCAATTTATAAATTGTGACTCATTTTTTTGTACTGCGACTTCAGCCTCCACTCTCCATTCAAAAGGTGACATTGTCATTATTGGCACTGAAGCCATCTACTTTAGGCAGTACCACGCATCATCGTTCTCAATAGTGTATTCTACCTCTAATTATGATGATGAAGACTAACAAAGGCATTCACAAAAAAGAGGAATTTACTCGCGGTTAATATAAGCACGAATATTAGGAAATCATTATTGAAAATGTTCGTGTGGAGTGCGAAACGTGGTCGGTAGGAGTTGCAGAAAGGAAAAGAATAGAAAATTTTGAAATGTTTTGCTATAGAAGAATGCTTAAAATCATATGGATAAACTAAATAGGAAATTGTAAACAAAATAAGAGAAGAGGACTTGACCAAGAAAAGGGATAGATTAATAGGACACGTTTGAGACATGAGGGTCTTGTGAGGGTAGTGTGTGGGGGTAAGAACAGAAGAGGGGGGCCAAGGATGGAATTCGCTAATATTGCGGACTCTCTCGGAGTCAACTTGATGAAATGGTTTTCCAAGAATACTGCATGCTTTTACAAATTTACGCAATATATGTTGATTCGTTAGCCAGGTATTCTCTCGCCAACTTTTTAGGACGGTTACTCACTTCTGAGAACTCCTCTCACTTTCAAGGAGGAAAAGCCATGAAATACGAATATTACGATATAGTGCTTCGTAAACGGTGTGAATGCAACGGTTGTGTGATTTAACAGTCTTTCTAAAACATTACATTAAAGAATTACTGGAATCTGGCGAAGACCGATATAGAGGAGATTGGAGCTGCTGTATGAGATGCCGGTCAAAGTGAGAGAGATTTGTTGTTGCGGCTAAATATAAACTTGGATATACACTGAGTGACCAAATTATTATGGCCATCTGACTGTCGCATAGCTTCCACTAGAGTGCGAATTTGCTATAAAATGGAAATGCAGAAGAGTGAATTATCAGTTACACTGTGCATATTTTTTATCGAAGGTATGGGCAAAATACGTGATTTAACTGAATTTGAACGCTCGAACTAGTATCAGAAATGCTGCTACACTCCTGAAGAGGTCGAGACCAACAATTAGTAATGGACTCACAAGATAAAAAAAATCCTGTTCTAAACGTCAGGCTTGTGGTCGTCACAGGCTACTAAATGTTCGAGATGAAAGACTTGCCAAAGTTGTCCACTGCAACAGAAGAGCAACGGTGCGTCAAATAACGGAAAAATTGATCAAGGACTAACTGTGAACGTTTCTGAATGAAGTGTTCGTCACACATTACACTGTCTTAAGTTCGCAAAGTTTGCAAGTTCGTTGTCATCTCATTAAAAATAAAATAACACATTTTCCATACATCTGTATAAGTTTATTGTCTTAATTAAATGTCTTTTTAATCGTTAACAGAGTACTTCTGTATATTCTTCAATGTTAAAAGATTTTTTGAAGCTTGGGGCGGAATTTTTCGGATTTCCGTCGATATATAATACTTCCGCTTGTATGATCTCAAATCTACTGTGGCGGAAACTGGTCCTTTGTTTACGACAAATGAAATATTGGATGTCAGAGTTTAAACGAGGACATACGAACTGCCAAGACGAACTTCCCAGTGGTCAACCAAATGAAGTGACGAAAATTCTCAATATGGTACTAGCAGACAAGGCAAGTATTCCAAAAAATGCTGTACTGAAAATTTGGACATGAGATTGCTGAGCGTAAGTTGGATGCCGCTTTTGCTTACAATGGAACGAAACGACAGCTTGAGGATGTTTCCAGTGTTTGGCGATGCATCACAGCAATAGAGCCGAGATTTTGTGTCGATTACCTTGGATGAAACAACGGTCCATCACCTCGCACCTGAGACGAAGGGACGGTCAAGGAGATATACACCTATGATGACAGTTTGATCTGCTAGCAAAGCCAGGGCTTCAGTATTTTTGATGCGCATGGAATAATTTTCATAACTTTCCAAAGGAAAATCTATAAACGTACTTATGACAGAGTTTGAGTGATGAAATCGAGAAAAGAACGGTCACATTTGGCGTAAAAGTGTTTTATCACGAGGGCCAAATTGAACGAGTTAGTTAGAAACCCCCCGCACACCCTATTCATCAGATTTACCTTCCACGGATTGTTTCCTCTTCCCAAACCTGAAGAAATAGCTTGGTGGAAAAGATTGTTCAACAATGAAAAAGTGGAATCTGTGGCTTATGTCGATTTTGAGGAAGTCTATGGTTCTTACGTGAAACAGGGTATGAAAACTATTGAACATCGCTGAGGAAAGTGTATCGTTGAGAAATTTGTTGTTTTAGGTCCAGTACTTTTGAGATCATATACCGGTATTAGGCCTCGCGTGTATGGCGGAACATGTGCCTTCAATCCAATACACAGCAGATTGACCCGTTGGCGTCATCTTGGACCTTCGTGGTTAACTGTAATTGATGAAATATACTGTTCGGTTGTCAGAGAAGGAAGATTAGCTAACGTGTCAATAAAGAATTGACAATAAGTTAATATGTGGTTGAAGAGATGCTACCCAGGGTGAAGGAATACCTGTAATCGACGATGCAAATAAAGTATAAAGGCGTTGGAGGAATAGAACACACTTAGCGTCGAGCACTGAAATTTAATTGCGGAGATCACACAAACTGACGACTACAGGATTGTGTGTAGACGTTAAACAAGTATATCCGTAAAGCAATAGTTGAATGAATAAACTTAAATAGACTGTTTAAGTATGGAACGAAATTCTCTCGAGAATAGATCACGGTTAACAAGATAACTTCAAGGTTTAGGGATGGAAGGTACACTAGTGGGCAAAAATAGTAAGGAAGGGTATATACTATATTTACTAATATTGACTTCGTGATCTGAAGAGGCTGGATCTGGTGAAGAGCCGAGTCGAATCCGTCACTATAGTTCGTTTTAGATTGGAAGTGCAGGGAGGCTTTGTTGCCACTAGCAAATCACTGCTTTCCTGCTCCCAATGTCACTCCCTTTGCGGTACACATTTTCGGTAACGCTACTTAGTCCGCCCTAAATTTCCAGCATTGTGTTTGGTTCATTAAATGCCCCACCCCTTGCGCGTTCCAACCGCCATCGGGCTTCTTTTTAAAGACGGATTACAAACTAATTACAGATAGTAGCATTGAAATGCATGTGAGCTGTTTGCTACACAGTGCTAAGACGCATGTATACAGTTGACATAATTCCTGTTCCGTAAACCGACGCTCCACGATGAAAGTACCTTCCCATTCGGTGTATTTATTCATTTCAAACAGAAAATGGCAGCAAAGAGCATATCAGGATTGGTGGTTAATGATGCAAACTGGTATAAAGTATAAAGTGCCGCATTATGTCCAACGAGACTAAACTGTTCTATTACTCGTTGTCGATGTGCAATATTGTTGAATATGTTAGGAAGGGTTTCATTCGTGTTTTAGCTTGTAAGAGTGCTAGTAACTATAATTTTTTCTTTCGTCATTACAACAAACAATGGGCATCTCATTTCCATCTTGGGAATTTTTTTTGGTCGTTTCTTCTCAAGCATGGATGGCAAGGACGCCCTTCAACCACTGCCCAATTTAGGGCTCCAGTCTACGTGGGTGACATTTAATTCGAGTTTAGTGACTCGTAGGTTTTCCAGTCTTCCGAGAGAAGCGCACCACATCCTCGGGATCTCCGCATCGCCGTTCGTCTGCTTGGCATGACCACCATTTTCCAAGAAAAGGGTCACACCGACCGTCTTTGAATCTTCTCTCATGGTGGGGACTCTCAACTCCAATATCTCTCTGCCCTATATCCTCCAACTATCACATTGCGGAACGTCTTTTTGTTACTCAACAACTTTACCTTGTATCCTCCTATGACATTACCTAATTGTTCTTCTTTCTAAATTGCTGCTTCTTTTTCATGTCCACAAATAATCTTACATCTCACTATAGAACAACATATCTAATTTAGAGTTGTAGGACGGGTTGGGGTTTTAAATTAAAGGGGTAATTAACAGATACGGGAAAATGTATTAACAAAAGAACTTAACTAGGGAAAACATTAATGTGGGAATATATACAAAATTTGAGGTTCGGCGAAGCAATCAGATGTAATAGAATCTCAGGACAAAACCCCGTGGGTGATACCCTGCCTAAACGTCAAGGATTGGAAACCTGACAGAGTACCTCCTTTGTAGTGTGGCGTCGCCTCGAAGCCAGTTTCTCTGTAGGGCGTCTTCTTCAGCTTCACAAGTTGCCCTCCACCTAGTGTCGGTTCCCGTCCGTTTGCTTAAAGTTATGAGAGCCGAATGATCATTCACACAACCTCACTGCCCTGTGCAACAGACTCGAAATCGATATTTAACAATCTATTTGTCTTTAAACCACGAAATCCATTGGCCGAGATAATCACGTGGTATTTCAAATTTTGTCTTTTTCGTGGGTCCCCTTTTTCTCACGCCAGCTATTTGCGGAAATTCCGCATGTCGTAATGGTACGTGACCAAAGACTGTTCCAGAGGATTACAGACGGCTCCAGGCGCGACTTTCTGACGTAGACTCCAGCCCTTGCTAACTTTATATTTAAAAAAAATCAAATATCTGCTATAGGGTCACGGAAAGCTGGTTCCTCTTGGATTTCGACTTTCTGGAAAAATTTAGCAGATATTTAAAAACACCAGAGTGGGATCTTGATCAAGGTTAGGGCGTCGCAGGAAATCTGCTGAATTAGTGTTAGTTACTGTTACCTACCTGGGTCTTTCAATGGCCTCTCAACCCTAACTTTACATTAATTTCTTTTCGTTGTTATTACTAAGTTTTGTATATTCTCAATAAAATGTGTTTCTTCCTGTATTTTTGAGATTGGAGATGAAATTAATTAGATTTTCATTGAATCATATGAAAATATTTGCCTCGTTTTTTACCGATCACTTTGGGACGGATTATCGACGAATGATTGCATCTTATAGGTACTTTTAAATGTTATAGATTCTATTATCTGAACAATCGAATATCCGAATTCTACTGTGCTTGCTCTAAGAGAAATCTTAATATGCGTATCGGAATTTAGTGAGGAGTTGTCACGTAAGAAACCTTCAGTGTTTCATTCAGTTAATTTCAGGAAATAAGGACATCAAGTTGTCCTTCTGCAGAGTGAGTAGTTTAAACGCCGCACGTTAAGCAATGTTGTGAGGTTAGTAATCGCTATTATAGGAAAGGGAATCCAGTGTTTCCTGTAATAGTTGGGGAAGTTTGGAACCTCACGATGTCGGACGCGACGTGGGTGGAGAAGGAAGAGGAGTGGAGTGGGGAGGGGAGGGGTCATCGTGTAAGTATAGGAGGAGAAGTGAGGAGAGGAGAGTCTCTGCGCATAGCGTCACATCACATCACTTCGCATCGCATCCCATCCCATCGCAGATCTGATCTGACAGCAGCATGGTGCACTCTTACAGGACCATCCAGGACCCTGCCAGCCAGCGTCTCACATGGTACAAGCCTCCGCTCACGGTGCTCGTCATCAAGAAGGTGCGTGACGTCTCCGTGCTGCAGCCCTTCGTGCAGCTCGTCCGCTGGCTCATCCAGGTAACTTCACTGTCCCTAGCTCATGCTCGCTCTTCCTTATCCTTCACCTATGTTGCTTAATGTATTTTGCTGGAATTATAAAGTTATTTTCACAATTAACAGAAATATATGTTCCTCAATTATGGCTTCACACACTATTATTTGCAGAAACTAAGAGACCTCACAGGTAATAATTTCTTAAACGACCGTAATATCATTATCTCGTTAATGCAAAACTAAACTAGGACAAACATGTATCGGCGCGTTTTCCATTCTGCTACAAAAACTGGATACAATTTCTTTACATGTTCCAATCGCGCACACTCCACGTTTTCTTTGTGGCGTTTGTATTATTTTCATGGTTGACGTAAACAAAATGGAGCTTGTTGCATGTGAAGCGCACTTGCTGTTTTTTCTGATGCAGATGCGACATAGTATTGTATTTCTTTCCCCTGGTTAGAGTAACAGTGACTCAGCCAAACGCATGTGCGCGTCACTCTTAACGTTCAATTTCGTGCAACTTCCCTTTCTGGCACAAATTGTTCTCCTGTCATCTTTTAATACCTGTGTTTGATTGCCTTCTCCGATAAGTAGGAGTTTTCTTCCGTACTGTGTTGCTTTCATCATTATTCATCCCAATAAATTCCTCTCGTAATCAAATCATCTTCCCTCCACTCTTCTTTCGCGAAATTCTCGTCGCAGTTCCCGAAGAAAGAAAGCCAATTATGTGATTTATTGTCCCGGGGAGACCAATATACGAAGCATTTCTCCTATTACAGTGGGCTGTGTTTAGTGTTCGTTATCGATAAGGCGCTAAGTTCTTCTGTTGCGGTAAACAACCCAAATATTTTCTGTTTTGACATTGCTGTTTTCAATAAAGATAAATGTCCAGGTAAAAATGAATGACTGGAGGTCTTCTTGAGGTATATAGATCACTAACATAACGCAAGGATCAGTATTGACGCAATGTTTCTTAATATTTTGATTCATTATTCGTTTATGAACTAACAGGCTTGATTTGTAACTGTTTTTCTTAGGAAACCAACGTCTTTAATTTCAAGGATTGAGCTACGTATTAACAACTCCCGATAGTAAATTGAAGAAAAAATCCAGTGTAGTTAGAATTGTAAAACCGCACGTAATGACAAAAATTACCTAAATATAATTCCTACCGAAGTAGTCTAAATTGCAAATGATGTAATGAATTACGTATAGGGGTTTATAAGTATCCTTGTCGACTTAAACGGCTGCCTTTTACTGAAAAAATTTTCCAATGCTACTTTTTTATTTTAATCTTCCCTATTCGTTAAAAAAAGGTTGAAGAGTATTCAGTTCGTATGGACTATACCAAATCTAGTTTTTCCGGCTGGTTCAAAGGAAATCTTCATATAAAAATTTCCGGAGTTAGCTGCAGCTCCCGGCAGGAAGTCCAGGAAAGAGTAAGTTTCCTTCGAAATGACTCGCAAAACTAGCACAATTTCTGGCGTCAAATCTTGCTTAACACTAATTAGGGACGTTACATTTTATTTACACTGAAAAATTAATATTTCAAGGCTGTCTCTGTAACCTCTGGCAACAGCCCCTTCATTCACAATTTATTTTCTCATTGTAGTATTCGGTCTCTCTCTCTCTCTCTCACACACACACACACACACCCCTTCTCTCTTTCTCTCTTACTGTGTTTTTCTCTTACTCTTACGGCTGTCTGTTCATTTCTTAGCCTCTGGAGCGCAAGCTTAGGGTCCAATACTTGAGAGTTGTGGAGGACCAGTTTTGATTAAGTTTATTATTGTTCAGAATGACCTTAAATAATTTTATAGTCAAGCCCCCCCCTCCCGACAATTTTTGCTACTGGTAAACAATCTTTACAAATAAAGTAATTAAATTAATCTGACTCAGTATTATAATTAAAATACAAAGAATGGCAAAAAGCCGGAAATAGAATAATTTAATTTGTATAAGTTTTGCTCCCCGCCTTTTGGGACCACCTCAGTTCATTCTACAAAAAAATTATAAATGAAATATACATAGTTGATTATAAATAAATATACAAAGCTTATTTATTTACATTAAGTTTATTTTGTAGAATGAAAAATCCTATTTCGATATTTGTTCCTGTTATCTTCAAAATCCTAAGGTTTTTTTCTACATCTACAAATGCCATGAACGTAGGCCTGTTTTTTCTTACCCTGTCTTCTAAAATTAGACGCAGTCAATATTTATGATCTTGTCCCTACATTCTTCCTAAAACCAAACTGACCTTCTCCTAACTCGTATTCTATTTGACGTTCCGTCCTCCTATATACTATTTTCGTTAAATTTTGCACGTGATACTAAACTAATTGTCCTATGCTGTTCGCATCTATCAGCCCAAGTCCTCTTCGATATTGGTATAGTTATGTTGCTACTAAAATCTTCTGGTATTCTTCCTGTTTCGTAGATTTCGCAAACTATCCTGAACAACCATGTTTTTGATTCTTCGTTCGATCTTATCAACTCCGCTGGAATGTTATCAATTCCTGTAGCCTTACCATTGCTCAGATTTGCCAGCGACCTGTCAAACTCCGACTTCAAAATTTTGTCCCCCAACTCTTCATCATCCTTTTCTATTACTGACTGATCTAGATTTCCACCATGATTCAACTCTTGGACATATTACTTCCATCTTTCCGCCTTTTCTTCTTTATCTAGAATTGGCTTCCCATCCGCTCTCCTGATGTTCTTGCTAATATTTTTCCCCTTTCATAATCTTTACTTGATTTTCCTATCAGCCGCATCTGGTTTCCCTTTCACCACGAAATCTTCAACCCCTTTGCATTTTTCTTTGTTTCAATTATCAACCAGGTTTGTGGGCTTTATCCTATTTTTATGCTTTCTAGTTCCTATAATAGAGACCAGTAGGCAGTATTAAATAACTGGCAAAGGTTCGTGGGAATAAAATAAATGTTTTCCGGTGCAGGAAAAGAATATGGTGGTGTTCGTGGAGCAAACGGTGATGGACGATTCGCTGTTGCTGAGCAACGCTGGCTTCTCCGTGGTCAAGGACAAACTGATGACGTTCCGCGATGGCAAGGACGATCTCACAGACAAGATAGACTTCATCATATGTCTAGGTGGAGACGGTACCCTGCTGTATGCCAGCCTCCTCTTCCAGGTATATGTCCTTAGCGATTGTGGTCGTCCACAACACACAACTTTCTGCTAAAGCCAGTCTTGTGTCCTCAGCAATCTGTGCCTCCTGTGATGGCCTTCCACCTCGGCTCCCTGGGCTTCCTAACGCCCTTTGAGTTCGAAAACTTTCAAGAACAGGTCACTAATGTGCTTGAAGGTAACTTGGTCTAAATTTTTTATTTTTCTATGTAAACATAAAGGTTTTTTTTTTCATATGGTATTGTGAGATGCGGTGCACACTGTAGAAACGCATATCATTTGGACATGCACACTGATTAAACACGTTCATGAAACAACACACATTTACACTCGCTCATGCCACAATAATAGTAATGTATTATGCAATATTTCCCTATATTTCTATGTGGGTGCCTAGATCTCGCCGTGAATGATTATTATAATTATGAAATCTGAATGTCTAACATTAACGAATGAAAAATTTTAAAACTAAAAATTATATTTGTGATAGATTGTTCAAAAAATTTTACCTTAAACCAACAAAAATGCAGGAAAATCATTAAATAAATGTCTAAAATGATTTCTGTTTCATGAAATGTGTTTCTCCAGCATGCACCCAGCCTTAGTGTTTAACAATCAACAAGATGTGTTTCTACTCTGTGGTTCTCAGTTTAATTTTAATACATCAGTATATTAAAATACTGACCAATTATAATGGTTTATTTAAGACAGATAAATTCTGTTTTTCATATGAGCAGCTCATGACTGCTGGCCGTCACTGGAAATGTTTTCCTAACCTTCGTATATATTATTAAGACTCATAAATTTAATTAAAAATTATTTCTGTGAACAATATAGAAAACTATTCACCTTTTTTTATCAACAGATGGTTGTTACACATTGTTATTAGATTTTGTGGAATCAACCAGAAAGTGACAATAATTTTGATACTGAAACATTAAATAAATGCACAGGCATTGAGTCTCTAGAAAGGAGGTTTCTTTTTAATAATAAGATATTAACCGGTGTGTTTAATCAGTAAATTTTTATGTACTCTTCGACTTCTTACATCCTTTTTTATATTCTAGGTCATGCTGCATTAACACTGCGAAGCAGATTACGGTGTATAATTATGAGGAAGAATGAAGATCCAAATTCACAAACCAAACCACCGACAAATCTCCTAGTTTTGAATGAAGTAGTCATTGACAGAGGACCATCTCCATATCTCTCAAATATTGATTTATTTCTTGATGGCAAACATATTACATCAGTTCAAGGGGATGGTAAATATGAATACTATATACTTCACTTCTTTTTTAAACCTTTTGGTTAGTAATGAAACATATTCTCTTAAAAACTGTTCACATGAATTAATTATGAAAAATTATAAAATATGTGCTGCTTTAGTGAAGTATGTCATTTATCCAAACTTTATAAGTTATTTTCCTCTTTATGAAATATTTACAGCCGGTTTATTGATCTACATGTGGAACTAAAATTTGTGATCACTGGGATTGAGATGTGAAGTCAGGGATGTAGCTTGGGTTTCAACCAACCACAGTATATGTAAATAAATCCAAAAGGATAAAAAAAAATTAGAGAAATTTTCTGTGAACAATATAGAAAACTAGAAAAGAAATGGTTTGAATTTTAGTTCAGATTACAAGATATTAAAAGTTCCACCCTGGGCAGGTTGCCTCCGCTACATTACGTCACTGTGGGAAGTACAAAATAAAAAACTTTTCTGGGCTACCCTTACTTTAATGACAAATTATATATTTTACCAGATACCAAGAAAAACTACTGCTTCCTAACTCGGGAAGTAATTGGTGCTGAATTACAAACTATTTTATTGTTACTGATGGCTTGGGAGTTTATTACACACATTTAACTCTTTTTCACTTTTCCCCTCTTTGCCATAGGAATATGAATGTGTATTTTATTTTACTATTCCTCAACCTTACTAATAGCTTTTTATGAAAATGCATCCAAATAAAGTTTACCTGTATTTATTTATTTTTAAGTATCTATAAAATTATTGCATGGTCTAGTTTTTAAATTTTAGTATGTAGTTTGTAGTATTTATGCTTTTTGAGAAATTCATACATTAAAATTTAACTTATCCAGATCCTGTAAGTAAATCATTTTAACTGTATCAAATTAACATGTTTTATATTTTTCAGGTCTCATTGTTTCTACACCTACGGGCAGTACTGCTTATGCAGTGGCAGCAGGTGCATCTATGATTCATCCAAGTGTGCCTGCAATAATGGTTACTCCAATTTGTCCCCATTCCCTTTCTTTCAGGCCTATAGTAGTTCCTGCGGGAGTTGAGCTCAAGGTTAGTTCAACCTTTTCTTATTTTCTATGTTTTTAATTTAGGAATCATATAGATTAAAAACAGTGGGTTTAATAATTACATTAAAAGAATTAAATATGATGAATTGTACACCAGAAAGTCTATATGCATTCATTGTTAAATATATTTGTCTATCTTTTAGGTCATTATTTCATATCTAAATATTTGTTCCTGGTGTATGAATATACCAGTTTAGTAATGCTTTTGATTCTACTCTTCAATTTACATTCTGATTTGTTTTCTCTTGCATTTTACATCACCCAACTCCGTTTTTAATAAAAAACTGAATTGTTTACTTTTATTAAATTTTTGTTTACATTTAACTAATTGCTTTGTATTTGTACCAATCTAATGACAATGAATCATTTATTTTACAATTAAACCAGCAACTAAATACCACAACAGCAATGTAGCGTAACTCTAACCTCATTAATATCCAAATGCCATTACATTGAAAGACCGGTGAAAATGATGATGATAATTAATTCTCACAAAAACCTTGAATATTTTTCCACACAACTGAACTACCCTCGTTCCTACTAGATTAATAATATCTGAAGAATACAGTTCAGTAATAAATAGGATTGTACTCTTCTCTCAACAGAACTCTCCTTCCTCCTACTCTTCAGATTGATAGGTGCCATGGTCTTGTGTCATCTTTGTTTCTTAAAAAGTACATTGACACAGTTGAGACACAAAGTGGTTAAACTGCATGTGGATATTAGAAAATCCACTGTATTTTGATACATCATTTGAATGAACATGAGCCTTTTTTGTCATTCACATATTTAATTCCTTAATAATTTTTAAGATTATATACTATAAATTTATAAAATAATCAGAGTTGGAAAACATTTGAAAGATTAGTTGCACTACTAAGGATACAATTATTATTACAAAAATCATTTTCTGACTTTAAGTGTAAATAAATTAATGAAAGATGGCCAATAAGTCAGCAAATAATTTAATTACCATTTAATTAATACAAATACAATACTTCATCCAACTTTGTAGGCTACTACAGGTAATTTATTAAATGGACAAACTATTTAAATTGGAGAAATTTTGAGTCTAAAGTAAATAGTTCATCCAATTAATAATTTACCTGAAGACAACAAAGTTGGATGAAATGTTGTATTTGTTTTAATGAAATAGTTATTAAATTATTTGATGACGTATTAGCCATCTTTTCATTTCTTTACAAAAAATATTAATATTAGCTTTATATAATTTAACATTTCATTCCAGTGTCAGGTGCAGAATGTTCAGAGACATCAACAATATTTTGTTTGTTTGCATATATTTTGCACCCTACTTAAATCTTGTTCATGATAATGCTATTTCTAGATCTCAGTGTCTCCTGATAGCAGGAATACATCATGGGTTTCATTTGATGGCAGAAACCGGCAAGAACTGTTTCATGGTGATAGGTACGTCAAAAAGTTTGACAGCAGAAACTGACTTGCAGCACTGCAACTCGTACATAATGCAGCTTCTTAGTGCATGTGTAACATTTGGTTGTATGTTGTCTTGCCATTTGTGAATGTTGTAAATACCCAACCACATTTATAGATTAAGTACCTTATTGCCTGCTTGACTGTTTTTTCATTAGGATTTTGTTCTGCCTCCAGCTTTATTGTTGCACAATTCATAGATGTGAGCTAACTTAATAATTACTTTGTTTGTAAATCATATGAGGTAAGTGTATGTTTGTATGTATGTCCAATGCCAGATTTCTCATAATAAGGGGTTGTTACAGCTTAGAATTAAACTTGAGTATATTAATTGTTTGTAATTAATTTAAAATTAAAGGTGTCATTGCAATTGATGATAAATATTTGTAGTGAGTGTTAGCACTATAAAAATTGAAATATTATAGATCATTATGTACTAGACAGATTTGAATAGTATTCAGTGTATGCTAACATACTAATCCTTCTGTAATGGAAAAGGTTCATTATGGGAACTGTTTTTGTTTCCTTGTACTTTATTCATCTTTCCAAAGTCAATTGTAATAATTTTCAATATTGTCCTTAAAAGTTTAATGTAGCTTATTCTGTCTTTCATTTCTATTCTTACACACATTACAGTTCTTGCACGTAGTATAAAATTTATAAACTTATCCTGTCTTCAGAAAAAAAACCATATTTTTGTCAAAGAGTTTCTGGAATGAAACTTAGCAGAGAGAAAGTGTCTAATACTCAAAACATTAAAACTGTTTATATTTACAATATAAAATTTCTAGTATTCTCAATTAATTGGTCACTATAAATGTTTATTGGAATTTTTTCAGTAAAGTGAGTTTACAGATTAATTTGAAATAATGACTTTTGGTTCAATAAATCATGCTGAAAAATGAATAAACATTAAATACATCTTTTAATCTTTCATTGTTTTAGGATTATATTAGTGTCTTCAAATATCTTTTTCACCTTTCGATGAATATAGTTGTACAAATGCCATTCCCATTTGCCTTTTTATAACTAGGAAGTTTGATTTCTATTTTTTATTGCCTTAAAATTATATTCTGAGATAGTGTATGAATTTTTGTTAATATCTTTTCACTTTATATTAATATGTTTGAATCTGCCTATCAATCTGATGCAACCTGCTTCCCTATCCTTTAGCTAAATTTCACTTAAAATTGAGGGACGCTCACATCAGAAATTATTGCTCTTTCTTTCAATTCCTGATGTTAAGTGTTCATGTAAACGACATTATTTTCAGCTTCGTTCAAGGTCCTTCATGACTGCTGACAGAAAGGTGTATGTTTTATGATAGCTTGTAGTAAATCTTGCTTGGGATAATCTCAAGCAATGCAACTGTTACAGATAATGCTGAACAGTGATGCAAGAAGCACTTCCTGTGTTTCATTCGATGGACGAAACCAGCAAGAATTACGAGTTGGCGATAGGTCTGCTATTTTTATTTAATTATAGGATTGTGTTTTAGTTTTGGGAGGGTGACTGGTGAAAATTGAGTCCTTTACAATGAAAATTTTGGTATAAGGTTAGATACATTCTTCTTGCCACATTCTGTAACATTATCAGATTGTGCTTCATGGGACTTTGTACAGAATATGACTTCTGACCTGTTTTGTAAGGTGAATATCTTCTGTGATCTTTTTGAATTTCACATAATTTGCAATTTCTTTTCTGTGAAGTATTGTTACACTATGTTTGATCTTTTAGTATATTTTGCATATTGATTTTAAGGATTAAAATTTTCTGATGTTACTTAATATTATTTCAATTTCTTGTTGATCTGTTGTTAATAGCAAATTTTGCATTACTGACAATCTTGAAATTTTCTTTCTCTTGCAATTTCTTCAATTTCCTTAATATATTCACAAAGATTTTGTATGCTATAAATCATTATTTTATTAAAATCTACAACTCAAACAACTTTGAAATAGTATTTCTAAAATAAAACTTGCATGATTTTTAACTCACTCTGGCTGTTTTTAAGCTTTTCAATAACAAGCTGCTTAATGACAATTAAACTGCTTAATATAGCATGTGGCTTATGAAAACAATTTTATGAAGGGCAGTCACATGAAAATGGGTCACCATTTGAAACGCTCCTGGTGAACAACCTGGTACCAGTGGAATTTTATTGAGATATTGACTGAAATGATATAGTGATTTAAACAACTTGTATACAACAACTTCTTACACAGAAGTGATAAGTTTATTATGAAACGTGCTTAGAGAGAAACAATTGAGAGACATTATTCAGAAGCACTGAAACATGTGATTTTACAAATTTTTGTGAGTTTACGAAGGATGTACCTGGGTATAATTTTTTTTCAGATTTGTGGCTTCCTATAAATATTGTTTTTTCAAGAATGGGATTGATGGTCTTGCCTCGCAGTGGGATAAGTGTATAAATAGTTTCAGAGATCACTTTCAGTTGATAAATGTTTTGTTATACTTTTTGGCATCTGTCCCATTCTTATTTGACTGTCCCTTAAATGCATGAATATAAAAATGAATGATACACATATCATACACTATTAGTGTGTGTCATACTCTCATACATTTCGTAACTTGTACATATACTTCAGATATTTTTAATTTCAATTTGTTGTTTTCAGCTTGAGAGTAACCACATCAATTTATCCTGTTCCATCTATTTGTGCACAAGATCAGATCTCTGATTGGTTTGATTCATTGGCGGAGTGTCTTCATTGGAATGTTCGTAAAAGACAGAAACACTTGGATGAACTGAGCGACTTGACTCACTCTAGTTCAAATGACACTTTAGATTCTCTGGATCATACAGAACAGTTGGATAGCTAAGCACAAGGTAAATATGTTTAGCATGCATAAAATATCATTAAAACAGCATTTTTCTTAAAAGTACACTATACATGACTGAGGGACAGCTTTCTTTTCATATTTTATATATCCTTTTGGATCTCAAACATAAATCTATTCACATATGAGATAAGTTTCATAATTCTGTGTTGTTAACATAAACAATTGCTAAATGTTTGTGTGTGTGTACATATATATATATATATAAATTTATTTTGGATAAGTGACGAAGTCACACATTTGATAATTGGATAGAAAGAAAGATAAAATATATACACAAATGTTTAGCTTACATTGCATAGTTAAATTTATATTCTGTAAAGGAATTTGCATATCAATACCATATTACATTATGTCAGCATGCATTATTAAATATGACATTATCTAATTAGTAATGTAATAATATTACGTAACACTGTTTTACTCATTCCACATCCTGGTTGCATAGTTTCATTGATGGATCCACGGAATATGAATGTTACGTTTATTGATACAACCTTACACCCACCCTAGAAACTTTTTGAATAACTTGTTTACAGGATTATTTATAAATGTATTCCATAAAATTTCAGACTGTAATAATTATCGGAAAGAAACTTGTACCCTTATAATATATCATTAAATTTTTTTATTTCTTGTGTTTTACAAAATGACACACAGAATTATGAAGAGCATATACTTCACTGGTATTTCTTTATTTACAAAGAGAAAAGAAAATTTGTAAGGTACACTGTCCAGCAACAGACTAAAAATTAAAGTATATATTTTCTTATAATCTATTCACATTTTCCATATTAATGTAGAAATGTGACCTTGTGCTTATTCATTGGAAGATAGGTAAAGACAATGAGTTATTATGCTGGCTCTGGAAGCTGAATAATTAAACACGTTGATCATTTGGAATTAAGACTGAATAAAGGTTATAAAGTTCTAAATTGAAATGTCCAGCAAAACTTCTGTTTAAATTTATTACACCCAAAAAGTTTATCATTTTTGTGTTTCTTCATTTTGCAGGCTGCTGTGCTGAAGGTATTTATTCATGCTTGGCAGCTGCAGGACACACCACATGAGCAGCTTGCAGTCTCGTGTACAAGGGAAGGCAAGAGTGTGCATGCTTCGTGTGCCATAAACTTTGTGCTGCAGGGATTACTTAAGATTTTTTTTCTATTTTTATACTTCCATTGGTCACATTCAGTTTCTACACAGAAGACTAGTAGATTTCTTATTGTAGAATAGTCCTATTTTATTAATGGAAATAGCCTTTGGGCTTGGAACTAAGATTACATAAGCCACCTGGCTAGTAGTGGTCAAAATATATAAGAATGTTATCCTCCTCCTTATGGTCTACAGGTTGTGATTTTAGTCTTAAGAAAAATCTATCCAAATTTTCATAGGTAAATTATTATATTTACTAAAAAATTTTATATGAAATCTAATTATGTACATTTAAAAGTACAATTTTCTTATAGAAGTTGCAGTTTTGAAATTATATTTACAGCATTTTTTATATCTTACAATATTTAGAAGATCAGAATCTTATATTATTTTTAAACACAGCAATACTTTTGTTATATCCATATCAAATGTAGTGTTACCATTTGAAATGTGTGGTCTAATGTGTAATAATTGAATTTAAAATGCAAATCCACATTTTATTTATTAATACATTGCATCAAAACATAAAAAAAATTATTCTACCAAAGCACTTGAATTCATCAAATGAAACTACTGCCTTTATATAGATTAATGGTTTTTTAAATTGTCAAAGTTGTTAACTTGTTTATTGAGTTGTTTAATAAATATTTATAATTTGAACTATATACCATTTTTTCTGTAATTGTGTGTTCACTGCACCTGTTTCAAAGAACGATTGTAGAATTTATTAAATAACACCACATTGTCTTTACCCTGAAATTGCTACATGTGTGACAGGTTTAATAAGGTTTGATTAACTTTTAGATTTATTATTCTGTTATTCGTATGTTGAGTAATTAGAAAAGGTTATTATATAGATTTATAAATTTTATAAGATGCAATACTGTGCTAATTTTTTCTGTGGGGCGACTCCAGAGGAATACTTGAGGAACATCCAGAAAGGACTGCACATTGTACTCCTTAACAATGGAATCTATTTTATTAGGCCTAGTACACACTTTTTTACAAAGTTGAGCGATTTTTGAGTGGGCACAATCGAAAGACAAATTTTTGTATATAGACATGCTTTTAGAACAAAATTGCAGAACTTTCATCTCCCACCTGGATTGGAAGACTAGAGATAATGTTTCTCAACATCCTTTAGTGTAGAGATAGTCCTGTTCTCTGCGAGTTGTAGAGAATGCTTTGTTTATTTTCGTTTAGTTTTGATTTTGTAATATCAAGATGAAGACAACAGAGAAAGTTTTAATATTAATAGATTTTCATTCTGCATATTGTTTGTGGGAAGTAACTCATCCTGATTATAAAAATCATACAAAGAATAAGACAATAATTAAAGAGCTGGTCAAAAAAAATAGTCTCTGTAGGTGATGTAGAAAAGAAAATACAAAAATTAAAGACTGCTTTTTATTGGGAGCATAAAAAAATTAATCAGGCGATTGTATAAATGCTTGGTTTGTCTATGAACACTTAGTATTTCTACAGAAATAAATATTATTGAAGAACAGTATATATTATTAAAAATATGGTTTGCAACATATTTAGACTGAAAATTAGTAAACATCATATTGCCATGGAAATTCTTCAGGAGAAAGAAAATAATCCTTTGAATTCATTCCAAATTTCATGTAAATTGACTTTTGGGGAAGTTTTGGGGATTGGCCAAAGTATAAATTTTATTCAGTTATCTCCTCCATGACCCCTCAATCAAGTTTCCATCTGGATCATATGAAATACCAGCTGGGGTGAGGTTAATTTTGGACATACTGTTTCTGTGTAACAAACTGTGCTCTAATAAAAGCTGCGATCCAACTAGCTCTGCCATATTTGGAAACTAATGTAGAACAAGACGTTAAAGTGTGTACATGTGACAAAGTCTCTAGACTATCTGTATACATTGTATACAAGTCTATAGTTATTTGATATATATGTCTATATACAATCATTCAATTTTGTATACAAGACCTTAGGCTTAAAATATTACTCATAACTACAGATGATGTGGTGCTCAGTCTGCAGACTGTAAGGATGCTATTGACTGAGTACCAGAGGCAATCTGCGAGTGACAAGCTCCACGCTGCCTGACAAAGGATATAAAAGATCAGCAGATCACTTGACCTCCATTGGAACGTCATGGTTGAAATCCCAAACATCTAATACACCATGGTCATTCCATGTCAAATCACCGGAGGCTTCCCACTCGACCATCGTCAAATCTCATGAAATTTTGTAATGAATTAACCTTAGATCCCTAATAATAACGTGCAAAATATTAGAGCTAATTGTACAGGCCCATGTTCAAGGGGCTGTCGTCTGGTTAACACGCCGCTGAAAAGGTCAACTTTGATCCCTTGTCAAATCAGTTGTAGCGGCTAGATAAGTCTGAAACTTGGCTTAACGATACAATTTCTAGCCCAGAATGTAGTGGTATGATCAAAACAGCGTTACAGTTGGCCGTTCAGGTATTTATCCATGCCAAAGACACGATTATGATCGCGGAAAATTTAGACCTTACTTTATAGAAGATCTATATGCCATAATATTTTGTAAAGGCACATATAAAACATCATGCTGAGAAGTACTGAAACAGAAACCCATGCGTGGATAACTGTCTTCCCAGGACTAGGCCGAATTTAGTAAGTCTACGTCCTGTTGATTGTACGGACTCATATTGCGCATCTGATTACGAACAGAGTTTCCTTATTGATCGAAACGTCGGAGTAATTTCTCTAATTTATTTCTTACTCTGCTTTCCTGCTGGACGTTTCACAAGGATGAACCCAACTTGCTTGCTTGGTTTCCTCTCAGATATCCTTCTATCTGCTCCGCTTCTAATCTATATTTCTCTCTCTTTTTCACTCAGACAATGGAATACGCGAAAGAACTGAATAATGATATTAGCTCACCATTGTCAACAAACTTCAAAACCAGGTTAGAAACTCTATTGTTCTCACATTTCCAGAGATGATCCACATCAAAGTTACCGTGACAATTTTACGCACAAAAAATAGTCAAATTTTACAATATTTCACAATGTTCGGCACTCCCAATTTGGTTTCAAGTGGTACCGTTACGAAGAGCAGTCCTTAATGTGGTGCATAATATTGTAGCATACAGATCTTTTGTTGCTGAGCACTTGGCCTCCGAACTAAGGTCCACATCTACCGCTACAACTTATTGGTGTTATACTATATTTATAGTATACATAAAGAGTGGAATAGCACAGGCAAGGACGGCTGTCGTAAAAAGAGGAATCTACTTACAGGTAATACAAGTGCGAATATTAGGAAATCATTGCTAAAAATGTTCGTTTGGAATGTGGCGATATATGGGTGCGAAACGTAGACGATAGGAGTTGTAGACAGAAAGAGAATAGAAGCTTTCGTAATGTGGTGCTCTTGGTGAATGCTGAAAATCAGATGAGTGGATAGTGTTACTAAAGACGAAGCTCTAAACAGAATACGGGAAGAGAGAACAATATGGAGGACGTTGATCAAGAGGAGGGATAGATTAATAGGCCACGTTTTGAGACATGTAAAGTAATCTTGTAAAGTTATCATTTGAGGGAAGTGTGTGGGTTGAGAACAGAAGAGGGAGGCCAAGCATGGAATACCAGGATGTTCCCTTTCCATATTAATTTTTAACTTTCTTTATCGCCCGTTCTATATATAAGTTAAAGAGCATGGGCGACAGACTGCATCCTTGACTCACTCCTTTCTAAGCAGAAAGGGGGAAGAGACAACAATTTGAAGGACCTACAACAGAGTTCTGAGCGGTCTGGATGTTACACAAGACTGAGGCAGTCCTCGTCTTCAGAACATTCATGGAGACGTTCAATCACATAATTTCATTTTTAATTACTTTGATTAAAGAATAAAATGTTTTAATACATTATAGTGTGTCATAATAAATTAAATTGGACTGAACATTTTAATTAATTACTTAAGCAGAGTGCAGTAAAAATTATGTTCTCATGAATTGATATAAAAACGAGAAAATTTGATATATTTTCATTGTTTTGTTATATAGAATTATATTCTGGGGCGAATCAACAGGCAAAGACAACGTCTTTGTGATTCAAAAACGTGTTGCCCGAGCAATATGTCGGGTCACTTCACGAACCTCGTGCACAAGGCTCTTCAACTATTTGGGTATTTTCACTCTTGTGCCTATACATTTACTAATTATTGTTAGTCCTTACTACACATAATCACTTATTTCTTAATAATTCTGATATTCATGGTTAGAATGCAAGAAATAAATATAACATATAAAAAAATATAAATCATTGTCAATTGTACAGGACGGTGTACGGTTTTCTGGGATCCCCGTTTTTAAAAGACTGCCACTAAAGAATTAAACAGGTACCAGAAAACCAAAGTCACTATAAAGCCCAGGTACTTCATTTCTCGTTAGCCTCTCCTATTAATTAAAAGAATTTACAGAAGTATCTGAGATTAACAATTAAGTTGTAATGTAAACGGTAAATATCTTTCAAAATATCGGAACTTTCTTTCGTTCACATCATTTCAAAGACCTTGTCATCAATATCGTACATTTACTTGCTGATGTCTACTACAATCTTTGCCCAGATATTTGTTTAAATACGTATAAACATAAAAATATACTGTAACATTATCCACACAAAATGGAAAGCCCCAAAAAATTCGAATCGGTTCTTAATACTGTAGGTAAGTTTAACTTAACATGATTGTGTGTAAATTATCCGCAAAAAAATACATGCGGGAATGTAAGATGTTATCCATAATGGTTCAAATAGAATTTTTTTATTTTATAACTTTAATCTCAAATCAGTATTTGGACGTATACAAAGAATGACGACAGTACAAGCCACGGTAATAGTCAACGAGCCCAAGTATATTTATAGTAGGCTACCTTTTTAAAGTTAGCAAAACATTTTATTTACAGTATAAGAACAATTAACAAATGTAAATAATATAGATTAATTGGAATTAACAACCCGTATAACCGACAATTAAAAATTTATTAATTTATAATTGGCTTACTAAACTAATATCATAGCCCCTCCCACATTAAGACACGCCCCGATACTGACAATGACGTCGCATATGAAAGTATAGTAATCTACCCAGAATAATCTATACCAATAAGTAAAATTGAAGTGTCTGTCTGTCTCTAATAGGCTCCGAAACGGCTCGAAGCATTTCAATGAAAATCTGAGGGTTTAAAATCGGGAGATTTAACTTAAATGTTTCTGCATACTTCATTTAGATATGTTTCATAAGATATTAAAATAATAAAAATCTTAATTCTACGGAAGATTTCTTCGTATTCGTGCATTCGAGTATCCAAAAGTGGATATACTCTTGATCTGTTTATGCTCCGAAACGGCTTTACGGATTTCAATGAAAAATTCAGGGATTGAAACAGGAATTTTAATTTTCGTGTTTGTTTTACTAGATATCATCAAAGTTCAGAAAATATTCGTGTAAATATTTATTGAACTGCCACCCGAAAGGCGACGTGAAAACCAACTGCGAGTTATAAGTCCAATTAGGCATTCCTATACCTTTCATGCCACTTACTATGTTATAAGCATAATTTTGGCAGTATAAGAGAGAGAGAGAGCGAGTATTCTCACTCCATCTATTGTTGCATTACGATTTGAGCTGTAATTAACCTATTGTTGGCAGAAAGCTAACTCCCTGAAGTCGCAACGCAAATTGATTTCATAAATACCCCGGGCCGCACACATTCTGTATTATTTTTCGTGGATGTGCATCTATTAAACATTATTTCGCGGTAATCAGACCGAAGATATGATTCAAGTATCTTCTCGTCATAAATATAATTGACTGTTACAGGGTATGTATGTGCCGCATACGAATCTAAACGCGTGGAACTATTTCCACCAAATTTTTCACACCCCCTTCTTGCAACCCAGCCAGCAATGACTGTAGAGATTGGTAGGACACTACTACCACTTCTAGGAGCGGGGATGGAGTGAATAAACGGCAGATGCGTGCATGCGAATGAATTTTTCGCGGTTAGTGAGATTGATAGAGGCTCTCTCGGTATTGTACAATTTTTACAGTCTTTTTTTAACTTACTGTGCTTATTTAAGGTACCAGTAGATTCCTTGACTCGATTCAGATACTGAGTTATGGCGGTGATAATGATGAAATTCAGATAATATAAAGAAGAGGCAGTGAAAAGGTAAATTTTCAACAATGTGACGCTCTCGCTCATAGTTGATTTGTGTTGACATTTTCTCTATCGGTTTGGACATCATATTCCATATTTTAATTCGGCACAGAGTATTTTCCATTGTAGCTTTAACGAAGGGAACAAGTTACTACGGGATATGAAATTCTTCCACGGCACAGTACAACTTAACCCCATCTACAGTATCATACGCTAATTAAATTAACGCGTAACTCCTGAAAATTTAAGAATCAGCTTAGTGGCAGTCGTCAGGTTCGGATCAAGTTTAACACCAGCTCTGCAATAAATTTGAATACAATCAAATTTTAATAAAGGTTCATTGACGCCAATCTGAATACATCAAACTTGACAAGAGTTTTACATAGAGTGAACCGACGAGAATCGAGCTCGCGCCTTTTTATTTAGTCCTCGAGGAGAAGGGGACTACTTAGGACGGGTCATGACTATGGCCCGAGTCTAAACAAACTCAAATACTGATTTCATATAAAGTTTTACTATGTTCTGACTTTCAATAATTGATACATCACTTAGAAAAAAAATATAGAATCTACAGATTGGACGTCTGGAAGTTCAGACGAGGAACATAACCCGCTGAACTAAAATCGATAAATACATCGAATGGATTTCAGTTTTAAATTCTATACTTTTCTCAATAATTGGACGAATATTAAAGATCTGTTAGTTGGTCGATCTTCCTGGCAGAAACCCACTCCGGTAGTTGCCAACAATGTTTTCGACATGAGGGGAGAGTCTGTAGTTGTTGTAGTCACCCTCCATGCTTTTAAATATTGAAAATTGTTTCACATGAAAGCAAACATCTATGTATGTCCATGTTAAACTATACAAAAGTCCGTTATCTATGGTTTAATTATGTTGACCATTAAATTAATTTTTACAGGTTATGGAATTTACCAGAAAGGAATGACTGGAATTTGCTGCATGTGTCTACTCTCATCAGTGTTCGCTCATGTTTGTGCCATATTCATCCTGCCAATCGCAATTTGTGACATGGATCTGTCAGAAGAAACCATAAAATCTTCCAACTGTTGTATATCATTAGGTACTGAACATTAATTTATATAAGAATGTCTTTATTATTTTCGCGTTGAGAATAGTGTCGTTTGTCAATTCAGGAACGTTTCCATGACTCCCATCATCATGGAATGTGCCGCTTTTGGGGTCCAAAGACCCTTAAGGGCGGTGCCCTCAGAAATCACGCACCATCAGCACGTACTGCACTAACAGGGACACAAGGAATACGAGCTTATGCTTGCTTGATTCGTGCCCGTGGTCATAATAACCTCTACATGATTTTCATAGATTATGGGAGAGACAGAATCAAGAGTGTAGGTTAAGGGAAAACATTGCCCATAATTGAACCTGAAGGGTCACCTTACCGGGAAGAAAAATCTCAGGGACAGTGAGGTGGGTTGAAGAGCACAGTAAGCTAGAATACTGCTCTTGTGCTACTTAAACATGAAATTAGGTTGTGCTGGAAGGATATATAGGTAGTAGTTGGCGCTCGGGTATCGTGCACATCAATCCTCTTCTCTATCGCGGCAGGATCGCAGAGCGTGTTCTGAAATGTCCATGAGCAAGTGTTCAGATAATAATGACAGAGACGAGTTACTGCTCGCATATAAAAAAATATGTCTTTTGTTGTAATTGCCGCCAGAAGGGTGAGAAACGTGAGAGTATTGGGGATATTTTGGCATAACTTCAGATTAGGGATTAGGCCTGCATTTCGCACTGTGTCAATTCTACATACACAAAGATATGTGAAGATTTCATCACACCTTGAAGAAAATGCTCCCGAATATATTATTTCTCCCTGCCAGAAAAGTAGCGGTAAATTATTAAATTCGCTGCCCGGATATTCGACTTCTTCCAAGTGCAGGAGACCATCAAATAATTTTTTACACGACGAATTCTTCGTTCGAAGCCCACGTTGATTGACGACAAAATATCGAGGAATCTGTACTAAAAGCTCTTCTTATGGACTTCGTTTATAAAGACAAAATGTGCAGTGAATATAAAGAATGTGGCGGGCGGTTAACCGAAACCGAATTAGCAAACAGGTAGGCTGTTGGAAGGTCACTTCAGTTGGCAATGGAACCAAACCAGACCTTGCCTATGCAGCAGCTTACCTAAGCTAATTGAAGGAATTCCTAAGATGGGAAGGAGTTGAACGTGTCCTATGATTCCTGAAGAAGACACAGGACTGTGCCCATTTTTATATAGACTGGAGAAAGCTACTGCCCTGACACCTGTAGAAGATGAATATGTGTCAATGTGCAAAGCTGCCAAATAAGTTCTGTGGCTCACGAATTTCCTAAAAGAAATTGGTCAAGAAGAATTCATAACAACATCTCAGGCTAAATTAGGAGATTTCAAGTGATGTGCAGTGAAATTCTTTAACATGCTACACTTTGAGGTATTAGCATCATTCATTAACTTTCTAGACTTTGAGCTAGTGAGAGTAATTTATTAAAGTTCCAGGATTGGTATGTATAATATTTCGATCATGAACAAACTATGATTTGTAGCTTGAACTTGGGTGAGAGATGTGATCTGAACAGTATCTTATTTTGATACAAAATGGTGGATTAAACTGGTTGAAATCCTCAACTCTTCAGAAGAATGCTCTCTATTAATGGCAGTCTTATGTAGGAAGAAATATGTGGGGTGGGCATATTTAATAGTGATACAAGTAATATCCTGAATCACGAAGTGGTTCAACCTAATGAAAAGTAGTTTTGTTACCTTGTTGCAGTGATTCAGAAATTGAACAGATAAAACAGACAAAACAGACCCCACACATTTCCCTTTAATGCTAATTTTACAAGACCCTTGTGTCTTAAAACGTGGCCTATTAATCTGTCCCTTCTCTTAATCTACATCCTCCATATTGTTTGCTTTTCCCCTATTCTGTTGATAACTTCCTTGTTTGTGATTTTATCCACCCATCTGATTTTCTGCATTCGCCTATAACACCACATTTCAAAGGCTTCTATTCTTTTCCTTTCCCCAACTCCTATTGTCCACATTTTGCACCCATATATATAATATTAAATGCTAATTATAATATATAATATTCTATATGCAGAAAGAAATCTATACACAAATCACATATAATTAAAAAATATAAAATACAATCAGGCCCGCTACTGGCCATTGTGCATGTGTGTGTATTTGTATTGATATTAAGGTCATTAATAAAAAAATCATTTTATTAAAGGTATTGCCTTTGGCGGTGTCATATTTGGAAATGTTAGTGATGTAAGCGGAAGAAAGTCTGTCATCCCAGCATCTGTTTTTGTAATTTTTACTGGGGCAGTAATAATATGCTTTTCAGCAAATAAAGCAACTTTAATTATTGGGTCAATAGTTATTGGAATTGGGTAAGTAAATAATTAATTTTAAGTAATTCATATTCAATGTCTATGTAGTACTGAATATATATTATATGTTACTTCCTGAGGATTGTCTGTGTGGTCTTACATTAACAGTAAGAAAAGTAACTCATTAGAGAAAATATAAATAAATAATTTCAGGTATACTCTGTATTGCATCTAAGTTTGGATAATATTTTAATAAGGAAAACTAATTTTCAATACATACTACTGCTGTGCCATAGTATCTTATTAAAACGAAAAATTATTCCAAACTTTGTTTAATGTTATTACCAATAAATAACAAATTATCATAAATCACCAATTCTCATATTTTGTAGACTTGGTGGTGCAAACAATAGTCTTCATGTATTTATTATTGAGATTTTACCTGAAACCATACGAGGATCAAGATTAATAATTCTAGACATAGTGTGGATGGCTGGCTTCATTACATCATTTGGTTTGTAATCCTATGTCAAGTATAAACAGATAATATTTTTATGTATAGTAAAAATGTTTGTTAATTAATTGAAATAAGTTCCTATTTACAACTGGCCTGTTTCCAGTGTTCCTTCCAAACCTGCTTTCCTTACAAATCACCCATCCACACACTACCTGGTCATTATTTTCAAATTATCTAAGTCAAGCTTGTTATTTGTCCAGCCTAACAAAATGTATAACTATCTAAAAATTACAGCTAATTTAAAACCATTAACATGAACATGATGAACATTGTACTTGATTATTCTCCTATTATTTACTCTGCATTCCTCCAGACTATATATATAGTAACATGGGCCCCAGTTGCATTGCTCTAATGTGATGCAAGGCGGTACAAAAGATATGATGCCACAATTAACTGTTTATTTCGAGTTAGTTGAGCGCCAGGTAATTTAAAATAAAAATTAACAAAATTACTTTAATCATGACAACTTTATTCTTGAGCAATGAATTTGAGAAAAATCCCAATGGATGGTTACCCATTATAGATCTCCACCTACCATGCTTAGCCGAGAGATATCAAACTAAAAATCGTAAAATGGTGTGGTGACCCACTAACATTATTCTGGTGGTGTGCGAGAGACCCAACACCTCCTCATAAAGATGCCACCCATCGTAAACACACACCATGCTTTCATTGACTAACTATGATTTTTGTACTCTTGCACAGTTTTTGCTAAAAGTGTTGCATACAGCAATGTCGACTTTTTCCGAGGGAGTCACTAAGTGGTTTGACTGCCTTTAAGGACCTTCATGTAAGGACAGGAAAGTGAGATAAATAGGTGGTGGCTTACCTGAAGTGTAAAGTTTGGAGGGAAGCTTTTATCTGTTCAACTTCGGACAGCCTGTAGTTGTACACAAACTGCATTGTCAACACATTCCTTGACAGGAACTACCTCACAGATCTGCACTGCATTGTCAACACATTCCTTGACAGGAACTACCTCACAGATCTCCTCCAAAAGCAAATAGCCTGGGCCCTTTCTACTGCCCAAGTAGCCAATTCCACCCTGGACCTACAAACAGTATGTATAACATAACTTGCCTTGCCTACATACAATCTATGGAACCAACTGCACTCTCTGGTCAGACAAAGAGACCCTTCCCTGAATGGATTGCCAACCACCACAGAACAGTCAATTTTTAAAACCCTATTCCCCATATCAGCACATATGCAGAGGTACAACATTAATAGTTTCAACCAGTGCTTCATATTAACCCCCCTCAGAGCCTTACCCTCTGATTATTCAGATGCCGAGTTCATCTATGGGAATGGGAACTCTCCTTCCAACACATCTTGCAGTCAAGACAAAGCCCTGGATTCAACATCCGCTAGATCTTCCTACCCCTCCTCCGCCTTCCTCCCCTGCCAAAAGCACACAAAGAAATGTGATAAAACTTTCATATTTGTGAATACTTTTGTATACTGCCCTGAAATTTTTTAAATCCCTACCCCTTGCTATGTGAATATTAAGTTACTTTACTCAATAATGTGTTATAACACAAGAATAAATATACAGTAAATGTTGGCAAAATATTGGAATACTTAATGTAATGGGGAAGTTTATTTCAGGATTAAAACATAGATACAATGTTCTTGAACCGTTTATGTAAGTAGAATGAGTAGTTTATAATGCAAATAAAAAATTGATTGTTTCAGCATTAGCATGGAAAATAGTGCCTGAAGCAAAGATTGGACCTCAACATGATTTCAGATTAAATTCATGGCGCATTGTTCTTGCTCTTGCAGCTTCCTCCTGTGTTCTTACAGCTTGTGTTACTGGCATACTTCGCCCATCACCTCGGCACTTGCTACATAGACATAAAATCGTGGAAGCAACAATTGTCTTAAAACACATGTTTGCTTTCAATATGATAAGATACGCAGATGACTATGAGGCAATAATAATATTAAATATGTAATACAATTATTTTGTAAATCCATCTAGGTTTTAAGTGAACACAAATTTATAGTTAAATTACAGAATAAATTATAGAATATATAAAAACCTCTATATTAGATAAAGAAGTAGTTAATTAGAGACAGCGTTAAGAAATAAAATAAATACCACACAATGTTTCTCATGTAAGAAGTAATAGTGGAATTTGTAAGATAGAGGTAGGTGGGCATTGATGAATGACCCTTAACAGGTCATTGTTTGTGTAGTTTGGAGAATCAATTCCCCAAGGCTGTGGCCCAAGGGAGTAGTGACTATCCAATGGCCAGAGGGTAATGGACCAAGTTTTTTTATATGCTTTCAAAACCATCTTGAAGTTTGCAAGGGTGCAGAAAAATTGCATGTGGTTTCAGTGTGAGAAAAGTGGTGCAGTGGAAACATACCATACTATTTGAGGTTGGAAAGTGAGTTGTGGAGCAAGATGGTTCCATTTTTGAAGTGTGAGGAGATAAGTGGTGAAAGTGACTGGAGGAAGACCAAGGTTTATGGAGGCTTAATCAGAGGAAGGAAACTGTACTTGCTGAGGTGCACAAAACAACACTTGCCACTCCCGCATGTGGATAGCTACACATCTACTGACTATGCTCTGAGATGTTCAAAATAGTAAGTCTTCCCCATCCTTAATACTGAAACTTTATGTTCAATGACTGGTAATTCGGCTAGCTGATCACTGGAAATGTCTTCCTAACTTTCTGATGAAGGGGGCGGTGCCTCCGAAAATTCAAGGACTCTAAACCTCACAAGGTGTCTACCATCTATGAACCTCAGGTAAGTCACTTTCTTTCTATCTCTCTGTCCTTTCCCCATTATATATATATATTATATATATATATATATATAATTAAAACTGCCTACACAATGGCATACAGGCTATCTTTCATCCAATAATCTCAGGGAGTGAATAAGGGTTATACTGTAACCCTTGAAACTTTTGTGATTCCAAATCATAAGACCTGTAAGAATAACTGTTTAAAACAGGTGAAAAACTCAAGAAATTCTGGGTTCATTGCCTTTTTTGTGAGGTGTGTTCATATTACTTCAAGTAAAATTTAAAGCATCTGATGAGAGCAAGAAGGATTTCAGAAGTATTGTGTAGTATTTATTTTATAACTTAATTTCATATGTTCATTGGCTACTTCATTCTCAAATTGAATAAATCATTAATATTAAAACCATCAATTAAATAAAACAGGAGAATAAAATAAAACAAAAGAGTCCAATAAGATTTTTTCACTTTTCTTTGAACTAAAAGATAAAGAAAGAAATATATAACATTAATAAATATTTATAGTAATGTCATTGCAATTTAATTTATGAGATGATGTTAAATTGTGACATAACATTGTAATATGATTAAGACTAAAGCATTTTATTAATCATTACAAACATGAAGAATCAATTATGAAAACAAAAATTGTAACACTACCATAATTCACAAACACTAAGCCTTTACATATTCAGAACTACCTTATGATAGATAATAAAGTTGTTTGTAAATATGATTTGGTATTTTTAAAGATTTGGAGAAGTATGTGAATTATGGGTCATTCAGCCAACTTTGTGGGCTGGACTGAACTGAGTGTGTCCATGTTGGTTAGGATTGTAGTTATGCTTTGTAATGATGCTCTTTACACAACAAAGATGAACAAAGTAGTTTCTTGCTTGAAGTGTTAGTCTATATTCGGTAGAACTAATTTTACTACAGCCCTCATTTAACTCTCTTCTCCAAATGAAAAGTGGAAAACCCAAACAATATAGTCTCTAAACTGATTAAAAATTTGCCATTAATTTTAATATCCAATACTTTTATGTCTGAGCTAGTCGATGGCTGGCTGTCACTTGAAATGTTGCCTCTGAAAATTCAAGAGTCCAAAGCCCTACATGGTGCTTGTCTTCTGTGAACTTCAGGTAAACCACCAGCTTTCTGTCTGTCTTTTCTATCTTTATTAATTGTTTTAATTAACCTCACAACATCATTTTCTGACACACACATATAGGGTGTCCCATCTGAAATAATATGGCCAAATTTCTCTAAAGGGGGGGTGGGTAACAAAAAAAGTTTAATACAAGCAGTAGGATTTACAGGGGGACATTCTATGCATGCATTTTTTAAAACTTTTAAGCTCATGCTTGCAAGCTGCAATCGCAAAGCTCTTTTTTTAATGGCAACCATATTTTTCACACCCATGAAACCTTTTCGTCTCGGTGAGTTGTTTTCAGATACTTCATTATTCAAGTCATTTTCACTAGTTTTAGACAAGAAATGCCATAAAATGAGTTCTGTTGTCAAATTTAGATTTAGACTTTTTGGCATGACCCAGGATGCACAATGTGGAGGTAAAGTCTGCTTCACATCCCATCTGCTAAAGAAAAGAAAAATTGTGCTAACATGTATGGAAGCTGATCAACATTTACAGGAGGTGTTCAATATTCCCACCATTGACTTTGAAAACAACTCATCAAGATTACCATTTTTTTTAAAAAAAATACTTTATGCTTGCAACTTGCAAGTTTTAAATGGTAGCTTTATTTATTGAACCTGGAAAACAGAACTGTTCTCCTGTCTGGGCAACAGGAGAAACTGTAACTTTAATTGCACACAAATATCTCAGTCCTTTACAATTGACTCTACGTTGTTAAATATAGCTTAATTACTTATTTTAAATTATAATGAATTAGTAAAAAACTCTCAATAATCTAACATAATTTTTTTATAATGAGATCAGCAAGTTTGAAAACTACTCCAGTAATAATAAAACAAAGATTCATAGCAGAATGCATGTTAATTTATTTCAATTTATTTTTAATTATTGAATTATTCAGATTCCCCAACTTGATAACATTATAAGGGCTTCAGATACAGAAAGGCTAGAGCAGCCAGAAGGATGTATTGAGTTATGTCTAATGGAACGCAAAACATGTTTTGTTATAAGGAGATTTTTTAAATCTTCATTCAAATACAGATGTCTTATTGCAACAACAATAGCTATGTCTACATTTCCAGGGTAAATATAAATTTATATAAATAATTTATATTAACATGAATGCATACATAGTTAATTCCATATACAGTAATTAGTCTTCTGTTGGTTCACTGCAAGCCCCATTGTTTGTTTTACATTCATGAAGTTCTTTGCCACTTCTGACAGTAATTCTTCTATCTCTCCCTACAATGATAACATCATCTGCATATGTTGGAACATCTACTACCTTATTATGCAGTATCAAATCTTTAGAGAGGTGGTAGTAACCACGAAGACAAGAAAAATATATCCAATAAATAAGGGTCCAGAAATGCATACTTTCTGTGGCCTATACATTTTTTTATAGGAGATGTTCAGCTTGATATACATTCATGTCATTTCTTATAGGAAGTACACATTGTAATGACCATCATAATACATTACTCTGCCCTTGCCTAGACACTTTGATATAGAGAGAGACTTGTACTCTAGTGAACCCTGATAAGGACACACCTTTCTACAACCCCTATTGTCCATGTTTCATACCCATATAATGCCACACTCCATTTGAACATTTTTAATAAAGATTTCTTAATATTCATACTTACATTAGCTGTAAGTAAATTCCTCTGTTTTGTTAAAGCCTTCCTTACCTGTACTATACTACTCTTTATGTCTACTATACTTCTATCAATCCTAGTTATTATGGGAACAAAATATTATATATTAAATACTGAATGTATTTTAGTTTTCATATATTTTACAATATACTCTTTTCTATGTAAATATTGAATTAAAATATAAATACATATAAATAAATAGTATGAGAGAAATTTTATCATTGAATTAAGAATATTAAATATATTTGTTGAATTGTAGTAATGTTCTCCTCTTGAATTACAGTTTTATAATGATGAATATATGCTTAGCAGAATGGTTGAATTGTCCAGAATGCACATATTTGGATGTTTACAGCCCATGTACAAATGGGTTGGATCCAAATATAATTAATCCGTCTTTGATTTTAGCAGCATGCTCTCTACTTTTTGGTGGAATAATATTGGTATTAATTGTTGATGCAGCTGAACGCAAATACTATCTTGGTAAAAAACACTTAGAGATTTTAAATTTTAATGCAATGAAGTGAGAGAGAAATGGAATCGTGTCAATTTTTATGTATACAATTTTAACATTATTTTGGAGTATTGCACAATATAACATTTTTTATCAACACTCATTCATAAAAAAATGTTATTGATTCACTGAAAGAGATATATACTGACTGGCCATATTATTATAACCACCTGATGTTTTTTGACAAATTTGCTATGATATTGTGCTATAGGGTCACATAAATGTATGAAGGGAAACATGCTATTTACCATGAAAGTAGAGATTTGTTTATGAAGATATGAATAAACAAAATGACTTAACAGCCTTTAAGGGTGGGGTAATTAGTGGCACACAGAGCCATGTAGAAAGTATCAGTGAAAGATAACACCTGTTATATATTTGAGACTAGTGGTTGCTAATGTCAATTAGATAGAAGGGTCTGAACCTCAGCAAGTAGCCATTTCTTGGGCTGAACTGAACTATGTGGATATTATTAAATCATTTCTGAATGTACTCCAGCTCATTGTAAGCTGTGAAATATGAGATATGGAAGCCAAACACCTTTGTTGCCTGCTGTAAGAAAAGAATTTTTTCCCAAATAACGAAGCTACAAAATGATTGGACAAAAAAATCATGTCTGATGGTCACATTATCAGTTGTACCATATAGATGACAGAATGAGAAAAAGTAGACCTTAAATGCAGGAATACAGCACTGTGAGCTGGAACAAACAGTGCTATTGTTTAGGGCAAATTTTAGCTGGATGATTTGGACCCTTAAATTCGTGTCGAACCATGTCTAAATATCACAACATTCCAAAGTACCATTGCTGATCAAGTTCATCCTACCAAATTGATGGTGTTCTGAATGGAGTTTCACATAGTGTCAGGTTCCTTTCAACATCTTGTGTTAATACCAAGAATAATCACCATAGTATTGAAAACAAAAGGTGGAAAAGTACTGATAGGTTGGTTATAATAATATGGCCAGTCAGGGTATTATGGTTGATAAATCTATTATCAACCTATAGTTTTATAAACTTACCATCATTGTTTTAGAATATTATATAAATGTAGTAGTTTTTGCTAAAACCAAGTGGCCAAAGGTCATAAATAGAATAATTAAATTTAGAATAAAAGATACTTTGTTCCCAACTTTAGGGACCTCTTCAGTGTTTTATACTAGGTATACATATTGTAAATGATAAAAGGGGGGTTAATTATTTAAAATTAATTGGACCAAATGTACTTGCACTTTAAAATAATGATAATAATTTTATTTACATATCAAAACAATTTCTTATTCAATCCTGCACACTACTACAATTACACATATTAAGAAGAATTACTATTTAAATGTCATGGGTTTCTCAGATTAATAATTGGGATAACTATGTGGAGTAGATATTTAAGTTCGTGATGAACCTATTTCATGTTCTGTGTAATAGATTTTCCTTCTTCCACACTCACACTTACTTCATCTTCCAGGTCAGATTGTGATTAGCCCTCTGTTGAAGTAAGAAAGGCTCTGAACCTGGTGATGGAGGAAAACACAGTTTTTACTCCAAACTCCTACACACAGTTACTTCCACTACCTTTCAACTTACAAGCAAGTCCAAAGTTCTTACCTTCCGTGCTTGATCTTCCTTCAAACTCAAGACTGAACTTCTTGCCTCCCTTCAACTTCTGACGAAGATTCACTTCTCACCTCCCCTACTAAGTTTAATATTTTATTTTTAAGATAGATACTACTTGAAGAAATTTTTATTATGAATAATAGCTTTTTTATTCAATAATAACTTTAATTGAAATGACATTTATCAATCCTCTGCTAATGTTTCAGAGTTATACATCTGTTGCTGATGCATGTATTTGAAAATTTCATTAATTATTTATATTTCATTAAAACTGGTCCAGTTCATTTGCTCAGATCATGGCAATTCACCCCTGACCAGCACCCGATCCTTACCCGGTAAACTGCAATGCTCCGTAATCAGGAAAACATGTCCACTCTGTACCACTGCTCAGCCAAATATAGTTTCTTTCTCCTGTCTCCATTAATCTACTCTTCACTTCCTGATTTTTTTTTCAGTTTTCCTAATCCCCATCTCTTTATTTCAATTTCTTCTACAGTTTCTTAATTTTCAGCCCGCATTTCATAATCTATGGATTATGCTCTGAGTTCACATCTGATCCTGGGTAAAATTTGATTTCTACATCACTGTCTCACCATAATGTAGTCCAATTGCTACTTGCCCATATCCCTCAGCTTGTTACATATGTAGAGTCTTATTTCATGATTCCTGAATCAGATATTTGTCACTACTATTTTGTGCTCGATGCAAATCCTTTCTCCCCTATGATTCCTTTCACTAAGTCCATCGTTTCCAACTACATAAATCTCTCTTCCCTTTCCTGTTACTGCAGTCATATCACATATTATTATCAAATTCTTGTTTCCTTTGACATACTAATTAACAAATTCAACAAATTGTATTGTTGAAAATGTACAACAGATTGTGCAAAAAATAAATTTCAATAAATGATAATTAAATTAAATGAAATTGGGCAATAAGGCTTTACTCAGTTACATGAAAATAATTCTCACCAGGGAACAAGATGGGGAGATTTACAGTTGGAAATTTAAAGTCACTTTACACTGAGCAATTTGTGTTGTCTTACTGTTTGATGATGTCCTCTACCGAATTGAAAATGTGACTAGCTGGGTGGAAGCAGGTTAACTTTACCTCACGATGATGGTGATGGATGGTTCAGCAGTAGCGATTCAACTCTCAATTCAGCGTACACCCTGCTGGACTTTAACTCAGAAAAATTTCAAGTTCCATTTCTTTATTATGTTAGTGTGGGTTTGTTGGCAGGTCTTGCCAATTTCACATTGTTCTCCTGGCTGACTATTCTTCACAGCTTTCACATCTTCCTCCCTCAAACACCGAAATTTTCAACCTATTGCATTTTACAAACTACATTGAGATGAAAAATTGGACCCAATCACTGCTGTGCTTATATTTCTGTTTGGGAAAATGTTGCTTGGTGTGGTATTGAGTCATACAACTGGTCTGATGCAATGCTCCACGCTCACCTAGTTCCTCTCACAGACACCACGTCAATGTACAGGACTTATTACCTTTAAAATGCCCAGGTAAATAATGGCATTCATGACAGATAAAATTCAACACAACACCCAAGAATACACTTCATTACAATGTATTTTTTATTTATTTATACTTAATGTCAGATTGCTGATTTATTGAATTAATATTTATGTAGTGTTAGCAATTTTATCATATCACAATAAGCTGAAGATCAATAGTATCAGGTTTAATCTCAAAGTAAATAAGTTTCTAGTTTTATATAATTTTGATCTACAAAATATTCTTCTTTAATATATACACTCTTTAATTTTTTAAATGTTTTATTATGTAAGGATCATAAATTTATTTCACAGCAACATTCTTGTCAATAAGTGCAATTATGTGTCTCATAATGCCATGGACTGATAGTAGCATCAAACGTATGTCAAGTGGTATATTTGCATGTTCATATTCTACAACCCAGATGCTTCTGAACGTTATGATTCCTGAGATGTTTCCAACGTATATAAGGTAAAGTTATGGATAGCAAATATTTCTTTTTACAGTTGTAACTTATAAAGTTATTTTTATCTTATGAAATTTAAGTTTTGGGAGATACATAAACTTTCTACAGATTGGATCAATGAAGTGTTTGGTCCATATATAAAAAGATACCTACTGTACATGATTTTGCAACTAAATGCCTTGCTTGTTCAATATTGCTCCTGCACATCATCCAAGCCTTGAAGAATTTAAATTTATGACAAAATAATAATTATCTCTTTCATATTTTCTCTAGGCCTCTTTTTTTGTAAAAAATTTATATTATAAATAATAAATTTCTATATTATAAATATTGTTTTGGTTAATGAGTTGTTTTGGTTTTGAGGACAAATTATGCTCATTAAGTGAGGTTTGAATGCATTTGTTATGTGGACTATAATTACGTGAAAGTAGTTATTACTTTTATAGAGCAACTGCATATGGTCTTGTGTACTTTCCTCCTGGGCTGTTACTATTTGCACTACAAATATCAAGTATGGATAAACCTGAAATTATATTTTATGTTGTTTCTGGATGTTCATTTTGTGAGTATAATACTACATTACTGCAATTAAACAAATGTATAAGATAATTTAAAATTCCTATAATAATATTTAAAAATTGAGAAAATGAAATATTTTTCTATAAATAGTTTAATCACTCCTACAAAATTGTACAATTGAATACTAGATATAAGTTTTGTGTGATATTATAAATCATGCAATACTTTGAATTTCAAACATAAATAATTTTAAATCATAGTAATTATATACCTACATGAATTCAGAGTAAAATTAACCCGAATAGTATTTCTTGTCTTAATCTCATTTCATGTGGTTTCAATATATGTTATCACATCAATATGAATTTGACTAATTCTCAAAAAATTGAAATAACAGTTTGACTACTTCTTTTCATCAGTATTCATATTTCTAATTTAATGGGATATATTATAAAACTATTTCTTATTATTTATAACTTCCTTTTCAAATTAATGGTCTTAACTGTTAGCATTAATTTAGTTTTAGAATATGTCATACTTTGAATGTCCTTGATGATTTCTTTCCTGAACATCATCCCCTATACTTAATCTATTTTATTAGTTGGTTAATGTATTTCATCTTCAGTTTTTAAACCATTAAGTTATGTGTCTTGTGGTATTCAGCCCTTAGACCAGTCAGATGCAACCCTCCATGCTAACATATCTTGCGCAAGCCTTGTCATTTACACATAACTACAACATCCCACATCCTCCTTAATCTGCTTAGCATATTGGTCTTCCTTCCAGTCACTGAAAACTTACAATTGATGTATTTCTGGACATGAATAGTAGTGTTATCAGACTGAGGCACTTAGCCACATCATGGATCTCATGGTAGGACTAAGTTCCACATACAGTATATCATTTTTGTTTAGCAATTCATTACCATACTATGTTGTAGATTTACATGGAGTGTGTATTGTATGAAATAATTCTACTATTGATTAAATGTTCACACAAACTTGCATATTGCTCCAGTAAAATTTAATGTTTAATCCTTTCTGCACACAAATTTTTGTTTATATTCGTAGCATATTGTTGTGTATAGTATTTTCCATCTGTAATAAAGATATGTTCTAACATAGACAATGTATGCTTATTTGGTACAGTAATCATAATATAAACTTAAAAGAGTTTGAGCTTCGCTATGGGAACCACAACAATTAGCTTGGATGTTATATTGCTGTAAAAGTGGAATAACTGAACAGCTGTCTTCCATGAATGGTTACATCAGACTTGATGTCAACCATACTTTCTATAATAGCTGTGCAATTATGAGTATTTTTTAAAAACATTTCATATCATGTTTCCTTTTTTTTGTTCGTATTTTACTTAAGGGGACAATAGTTTTATTACAATTTGAATTAAATTTTACATGTTGCAAGAGTTCTTGTGTTTGTAACTAGGTGTCATTGTAAAAACACATTTTGTTGACAATCATGGTAGACACTTTCCAATTTACTTGGGAGATGTTGACAATGTTTGATGATAAAACATTATGTATTATGCCCAATGTTTGAAAATCTAATAACTCTTTCAATAACAAATTCATCAAGAAAGCTTGTGAAAATACTTTTTACTTGCCAGGACGTATATTTCCATTTAACATTATACAAATTAGAGATGAATGTGCTATTACACTACATTAATTTGAAATAGTTTGCAATTTACCTAAGTTCTTTATGATGATAAGTCTGTAATTTGTATTTGGAAGAATGATATTACTTTCAATAATTATTCCTTTCAGTGGCAGTACCTCTAACATTCTTGTTTCCCAGTCTAACAAAGAAGCCAATAGTGGAGTGAATAGCATATGGTATGTATTCAATAAATTTATTAACATCTGAACACAAGGATTTTTAACTTTCTCATAACTTTCAAATTTTTGAAATGAGAATATATTTGTAAAAAGAATTACTATTTATGGCAAAGAATAGTTTTCTTGTTTTTATTAGAATCATGTTTTGACATATTTACTTGGACTGAAGTTGGTCAGGAGACTAAAATTTAATAAACACACTATAAATATCTTTTCTGCAGATTTCCAGATTTATAAATAATAAACAAGTAAACAACATGCATCCTTTATAATTTTCATTGAATTTGTTTTGAAATCTTCTAAATATTAAAAATCAGAATAAAGGCAACCATATTATAATGTAGAGTTGAATTCATTGAATGTGAGAAATGAGGGACTTATTACTCCCTTTTTATTTATTTATTTGGCTGTATTTATTTATTTATTTATTATTTCCTCTCAAATATAGTCTCCCAGTTGTATATAGTTTTAGTTGTTAATAGAACATTTTTGTTTTTTAAAACGTATCCATTAAAGCTGCTGATCTTATATTTATGCTCATTGAAATTATGTTTAATTTCATTATGATAACATATATTCCTGGAACAGGTGTCAACATTCCCCTGACTCATGCTGTCAGTCCTGAATCAGAGTGTGTCCTATATAACACGTACACCTTTTTAATTTCTATTCTGCTAATGAATACCTGTCATCTTCCTATCTTCATCTCTCTATATCTGTCAGATGATTCTTCTGCAGTCACTCATTCATTTTGAGATCAGTATGCCGCCTTATTACTGTCATTCATATTATTCTGTCAGTTCTACTATTAAACAACCGTAAAATATTTGTTTGAAGATTACAATACAGCCAAATCAATTTCAAATGGATAGCATTATATGTATCTGTTTATTTCCAAGAACAAGAAGACTTATTTAATAAACCTTCTATCCAACATATTTTTATTCTCAAGCATTTTTCTACTAACCTTTATTTTTTCTGGTATTAATGCATACAGATATTCAACTTTATAGTCTGTTATTAGTTGTGTTACTTATTTGAATAAGAAAAAAATCATTTTTTCCCCCTTTAACTATAACCTGTTACTCTACAAAATATAATAACTCAGTTATTTTATCAGGAAATCAACAAAACAAAATTTCTTTTTTAAAAGTCATTTATATTTTTGATAAAAATACAAAATTAGAAGACATTTACACTGTTTTTGAGTCTAATGTATGTCAAATATTTACACCTAAATCTAACATAAATTGACTTTGGTATAAGCTCGGTAGTTTTTGTATTAACAAATACTCTACATTTAAATTTTCATTCATTTCAACATAGAAATTTAATTGCAGGTTTTGTATTGCAATAACATATAAGTTCTAGTAAAACCAATTGATCAACATTGACTAAATTTCTATTTTTTGTAATGTTTTCATTCCCATGTTTTATATTGTTTTACCATTGATTTATCAGATATTATTCATGTACTGAGTCCATATTCATGTACTTATATAAATACATTACTAAAGAATATATTTATTTTTTGTCCATTCTTCTAACACATCTAATAATAATAACACAATAATTTTATTTAACTAAACATTTTGTTAAACTTTCTTACATTGGAAAGTTCACAATGACTGCTTTCTTCAATAATATGGATTTATGAGATAGAGGCTTTCTTTTGTTTTTTGCTACTGGTAATTATGTGACAGATTTAATGAGCCCTTGTGTTCCAAAATGGAAAACTGTTTCATCAAAGTAAAATATACATACATATATATAATTATCTGCACTTAAAATCTGTACAGTTTGAAGTGTGTAAGCAGGCCTGATACCCAACATCTGATTTAATCTTATTGACTAACTTAAATCTGCTTAATTGAGCGTTAAATATCCCATTAAATATAGAACACCGCAATTCGACTGTACATATTATTTAATTAACTAAGCTCTCACTTTGTGTAACGTATGATGTGTATTTAGACCCGGGCAGCAACAGTCTTTGGCACGGGTATTTCATTTCTTATATAGGAAACTTTCATGGGCTTCAATTTACGCCATTATGGTATATCAAAGCAGCACAGTCAATGGTAGTATAGTTTTCAGTCACTGCTGTCCGAATCTCTTTGGTCAAGGTTATCAGAAGACCGTATAATCGCCGTCTCAAATTTATTTGCCCCAATTTCGATTTCCCTTAGCACTTCATTGGCTTCTGCTTGAAGCCTTCCCAGTTTAGCCTCCTCCTGGATGAGTCTTTGCTCCAGTACTAAAAATGAATTCGTAGGCCTGTAAAATAAGAATGTACATTAGCCTCAATCAAGTAAAGAAGTTATAAAAACTGTTAAAGTTTGACAAGATGGGAAACGACCATTCTGCTTAGCATCATCACAAATCACTGACAAACTTTGAGGTAAGGGGTATCCTGATTGAGAACAAGAAAAAATGTCATATAAATGAATGTCATACAGTTCCTTATGTTTAACTTATCAATGAAATACAATACTAACAGTATTAGCAAGTGAAATAAACTCAGTAAAAAGTCACAAGTGTTTAAAACTGTCTTCTTTTGATTCTACTTTTCAAACTATGGATGATCACACCCTTTCAAATATTCCTGCATAGTGTCAACCTACCCTTATTGAAAAACTCTATTTTATGCAACAACATACGACAAGGATTCAGATCAATAGTTCTTGCTGATTATTTACATTATAACATAATTTTACATCTTATGTTCTTCTATAAATTCTTATAGTGAATAAAAGGAGTGGCAAAGGAGAAATGAAGATAACCTATGTTTAAATTTCTTTGTTTATTGGATAACTATTTAATTCTTTGTGTCAATTTGTTAAAGGTGGAGATCCCAGAATAATGTACACCTTTCTGTGCAATTGGCATTGTATTTATATTTTTCTTGTATTGAAACCATGACAAAGAATCTATGACTATAGCTTTAAACAAGACAATATTTTAATAATGTTGAAGCCATTTTGTCAGACAAGTCAATTGCAATTATAAAAAATGCATTACTTTGGTTATTGATAAATTAAAAACTATTATACAAAGAACTAAAGGAGGATACTACATTGGCAACAGTACTTTTCACTCCTTGTTTTTAACTTCTGCTAATATTGCCAGAGCCCAAGGTCTTCCTAAATTACATAAACCTAATTTACTTTTCAGAATTATTGTTTCTTCTACTAATAGCCCTCCACAAAATTTATATATTTTTGTATAATCTCTTCAAAATGGGCTTTAATGACGAAAATAAATTTATAATCAAAAACTCTTTAAAGTTTGTTGACTATTTAATCAATATTTTTGTCTCTACTGATTACATTTTATTACTATTAGATGCACTTTGTGTCTAATTATTAACCTCATGAATTCATTATTAATTAAGTTTTAAAAATAGATGGGATAACTATTTTTCCAAATCGACAATTAAACTTATTATCAGAAATTTTTAATCTTTAAAATTAATTTTAAATTCCAATTATTTTTCGTTTAATAACACGTATTTTCACCAAATCAGTGGTTCCCCGCGGAAAATCTTCTTTCTTCCTTTGTTCTTTGTTACATATTTAGCCTTTTTCATCTATATATTTTAAACAATTAGGGTATTTCAGGTATATTGATGATATTTTTTGTATTATTTCAAAAATACACACATAATATGCTCAATAATTTTAATAATTAACACCCTAAATTAAACTTTACATTCAAAATTAAAAAATTCACTCTCTCAATTTCATGATGTTTTGGTTATCATTTATAACAAAGAGAATTAGTAATTGGTATGCTTGCTAAGCAAGAATTCTTAATTGTATGTCAAATCACCCATTATCCCGTAAAAAGCTTTGCTTTATAATCTAACAGATAAGGTGGCCAAATTATGTCATCAGCGTTATAATTAATTTATTCTGGACAAAATTGTAAAGACAGCATTACTATTGCAGAAACAGCTCTCGGGTTTCCACATGGGTACCATAGTAATCAATGTGCGACGTTTCGACAACAAGCTCTGTTGCCATCTTCCATACCTGAAATACCCTAATTGTTTAAAATATATAGATGAAAATGGCTACATATGTAACAAAGAACAAAAAGGAGATTTTCCGCGGGGGAACCACTGATTTGGTGAAAATATGTGTTATTCCATCTTCCGCCTGGAAGATGGCAACAGAGCTAGTTGTCGAAACGTCGCACATTGGTTACTATGGTACCTGTGTGGAAACCCGAGAGCTGTTTCTGCAACAATTACACAGGGAAAGCCATCGATCTCTAAGCATTATTATTCTTAATTCTTGTCCTCTAGGTTTACTATGATATAATGTAATAATTTATCTGTTGTATATATATATATATATATATATATATATATATATATATATATATATATATATGTATTTGTATACATTTATAAGTATGTATGTATGTATTTGTATACATATATAAGAGCCCTTATGTTATATAATGGAAAACTGTTTCATCAAAGTAATGTAATATTAATGTTTTAAACGCCGGGACTCGAACCAGGATCGTCACAGAACCTCCACTGTAGCCGTAGGGTGTCTTTATCGTTTAGGCTACGGCCGCCGACGGCGAATATCGTCCTTCTAGTGGTAGTAGTTAGGTTAATTTAATTGGGATGGATAGAGAGAAGAGGTTCAAATTTTTGCCTCATCACCACATGATTTTTCCAGACCAGTGACTGTTGCTTTTACAACCTCGGTGAACAACACGCCAGGTACGGATTATAAGAGAGGCGCCTGTGAGAATCCACACTGTGGGAAGCACGCTGCTCCGGTGCAAATTAGATACCTCGGATTCTCAACCAACTTCAACGTGTATACTAAGTAATTGTGAACGAACATGTGTTCTCCTGTAATAACAATATCCCATCCAAAGGGGGGAAATCAGTATTTACTGTCTACGAGGAATAGATACTAATTGACAGCAAATTACTTATTGAAAATTATGATATGTATTATTAAATCAAAGCAAGTAACAGACTTTAAAACAAATGAGTAATATATTTATAACAAAATTATTGTACGGTAGTTTCCAATAAGTTGGAATACGCATTTGAAAATAGTTGATTTAGTCACACGACACTTCTCTAAACACAAACGCCACTGTGGCGTGATCTTCCAAATAGACAACGTGTCCGTGAACTTAATGTTGCAGTTGTTATTTGCAGATGACTGGAAAATAGATTATCGGTGAAGCATCATGAGACGAACGGATATGAGTCGTGAAATATATTCCGAGGAATTGTGTCCCGCTTCCCACGGACTTCAGTAACAGTGAAGAAGTAAAGAAACAACAACATGAATATTCATTGAAACATTTATCACGTTGTGTGTATGAATCATCACCGGGAAATTTTCAAAACTTTGCTGATGTTTCAGTGTTAGATTTATTTTATGGTTAAAAATACAAGGAATCGTAGACATGAAATTGTGTTTTAGGAGAAAGTCATTGTAATAAATAGTATTGATTATATAATATTTTCGAGGAATTATTTAATATACAACTTATATGTATGTATCCGAAACGTCAAATATCCGAACTAACATATTCTCCAGTTTAATTTTAAGGGTATAATTTTTTAACGCAGTTCTATTCTAACTTTTTTTTTCAGTATAAGATACTAAAAGAATCTTAACTGACGAAGTACTGTAACGTACTGGATTTTCCTAAATTCTAACTGAAAGGCAACATACTTGTTATTGTATAGTTCAACGTTTGTCTTCAATAAGTCAACGCATCAACATGCGAAAATAAGTTTTACGATTCATTCTCGGAATGTTTATTGGCGATGAAGTGGTGTGAACGACGACGTTAATACTTGATAGGGATCGTCGCTGAAAAACGAAAGTGTGCTCTGTAATAACGGAAAATTCACGAAAAAACGTAAGTGCAAATTGAAAATAGTAAACTGTATTTTTAACGCGTTTTTGTAAAGCATTACACTAAATTTTTTTAGAGTCGGTTATCCGTTATCCGAACAATCGAACATCAGGAATATAGATGGTCCCAATTATTTCGGATAATCGACGTTCTAATATATTTATAAAAGAGTCAGTGAGCGATGTTCAAGATCCCGACTTTATAAAATATTTAACAGTTGTTAATACTGTAGTAAAGATTAAAGTACAGTACACAATTATTTTTTAATTACATTGGCCAACATGATTTTTGTTTCACGAGTACAAGTAGTTGTACTTGATGCAGTTCTTTGTCGTGTTTTCGGAATTTCTTCATCAGCAATACATATTATAAAATTAAATTTCTGACATTTAAAATAAACGTTATTTATGTCCATTGCACTCAACGAAACAATACTTTTTTGTCTCAGAAAGAAAAAAAATGGATTCAGATTATACTATTCCCCCCTCCTGACGTTAAATTTGATGTCGACTTTTTCTCATAACGCACGAATTTCGAGATACTGCAATATTTTCAACATTATTAATTACGCAATATTTAAAGATTCTGACTGACGTAGGAGAAATAAATAACGATTTTCTGTTATATTTCGCCAGAAGAGTATCTCTCTGGATGGTCCATCAGTAATCGACCAGGATATTGGGTTCAAAACGTTACAGTTTTTTAGAAAATCAAAAGGCAGAAAATATTGTCAACGATCTTATAAAGATTTGGATAGTAGAAGTACTCTGTAATGCGCGTAATTTTCGTGCTCTGTATATATTTAATATTGATTGGCGGAAAAGAAAGGGAGGACAGGCAGGAAAGAACAGATCAGATAGAGGATACGAGAAACGAAACTAATAAGCGAATTGCTCAGGTGCCTATAGACGCAACGAATGAAAGACGAGTGACTAGTTAGGAAGAAAAGCGAAATATAAAAAGAGTTATAATAACTTAAAAGTGAAATTAATGCGCATCAGGCCGAAAATTGGGCTCAAACCGAGATAATTAATAAGGAGATTAAGGAAAAACTTAAACCATTGTGCGGGACGAATGTAAAAATGAAAGAAGTGTAGAACAGTTCTACGAGAATGAATATTGGAATTCCAAAGAATTTCTTATAAATGGAGAACTAGATTTTTAAATTAAGAAAATTCCCGACGATATGAAATGAAGACCGACGGATATCGGAGTGGATGGAGGCTACGCGTATGAGAGAATCATTTTTAATAAAATATTGGGATGGCCACAAACAGGTGGTGATTATAAGGGAATTTTATGAAAGCAATGCAACTCGCAATACTTTATTAAACTAATTGCGAAGACATATTATTTGGACAAGCCTTTTGCGGAGGAACACGTAAAAAGAATCCAAAGTTTATGTTTTGTTCCAGATACTGCGAAACATCTCTGCATGCCACAAATTAAAAGTTTCTACGAGGCTATTCAATTTTTATCACATTGCGAATAAACAAGGGGCGAGATAGGATCCAAACAGTCGATTCCTCGGCGTTATTATTGTAGTAAATAACAAAAAGGAAATTGTTTTTGCATCCTGCCAGTTATTAGAGACGTCCACCATAGAGGACAACTGCACAAAAACCAAATGACGTAATAATAATAATTTAGTGCGGATAAAAAATGTCGGGGTATGAGGATGATGTGTTGGAGGATCGATACGCTGACCACGTGTCACTCCAAATTCGAAGATGACAGTCCGCAGTCGACTCGGTAGGCCCAGGCCCTCAATGGGCTGTAGAGCCATGGAGGAAAAAAAAGAGTATGATGAGATGTTAACCTGTGCGTGTTGCGACAGCCTCGCTCGCTGTCCAGCGTCGCCATTTCAGTCTGTAGCCTCCAGATGTTGTCTTCGGCCAGCGCCGCCGCGTCCTGCAGCCTGACGAGGCGTCTCTCCGCCTGTCGCAGGCGACGACGCAGCAGGAAGGCGTTGGCCGGCACGCGGGGCGGCAAGTCACGGCGCGTGGGCCTGGCGGAGGCGGGGGTGGGCGTCGCCAAGGAGCGCTCCTCGTAGCGTCGGCAGAGGTCGCGCACGGCGGACCCGGCGCCACTCAGGTCGTGCAGAGAGCGCGCCCTCTTCGTCTGAGAGCTGAGGGGACGCCCGGCGCCGCTCACGGAGTCCGTGCTGCGGGCGCGGCGTCGGCACAGCGCCTCGAACAGACGCCGCTTGTCGCGCACGGACGCCCCGCCGTCGGCCTGCTGGCAGCGACGCAGCAGTGCCTCCATCTGGAATGATGACTCCTTCACATACAGCCGACAAAAGAGAGCATGTTTCATTTTTTAGGATCAAGGGAAGAATATGATATATTATTATAGCAGAGATTAAACTAGTTTCTGGACCTTTCAACAGCCTATATAGTAAGCATCCCTTTTAAGGCATCACATAGACAATAAATTAACTAAGTATTTTGAGCCAATATCTTCACTAGACACAGAAGCTATCGGCACTGTTGGCCACAATCATCTGAAAAAACAAAGCCAGAACACTCGGAGACATCACATAACATTTTTATAAACATCTCACTTTACCCGAAACGTGTAATAGTTTAGTAAAAATTACACCAAATTTTTTTGAAACACTTAAGATCAACTCGAGCTGAGGACAATACTCAATATAGAATTTTCTAAGCCTCAGAATCAAACATAAGGGTCACTATGCGAACGTTTACCCTCAAGAAATCCGCAAGACGACAGACCAAATCGCGCTACCCCACAGATTATCATATTTGAGTGTGACTTTAATTAAAGAAACAACAGTTACCAATATTAACTCGAAAAAATATGCAATAATCCATGGAACAAAAAACATTCATTCTCAAGATTATCTGTCCCACAATCTGACGTTTCTGATAGTATTTACTTCCCTGGGGTAATAAATACGTTCTATACCATCTATAAAGGAAAACAAATCTCCAAACAATAACTCAAATTAACCAAACTGGGAAAAAGCTCTTTGATCTATGAAAAATTAACTTCGCTATAGAAAATATCAACTGCCAACTAAGTTATGAACAAATCAAAAGCTTAGTTTCGGCTCAAATACTCCCTTTTATTATAATTGGTTATGGTATCTCCCCAGAATGCACCCTGGACATCTTAATTAACTTGCACCAATTAACCAGTGATAGAATTCTTAAAACATTATGAGAGTAGTAAAACTGATAAATTTTTTTTAATCAATACAACACCGAATCGAAATCATCCTCGTAACTTGATATTCAACTTTACAACCAGACATGAGTGTATTGCAATGGATTTCCAATTTCTTTTAGGAAAAAAATGTCTAAAAATTCTATAATTCCTAAATAACTGCTTTTACAGGAAATAAACTTGAAAGAAGATCACTACTCCTCCTTCCGAATGGAGTTGGATCATTAAAAACTCAAGAACTCCACACGGACGCTTCACCTCTTACGGCTGAGATTTACGCGTTATCGATAGTCGCAGAACATTGCTTGGAAGATCCTGTTACAAATACATTAATCCTATGCGACTCATTAAATGCTATAAACGCGATAAAAAAGTGATTTGAACCTAAATAAACTAAACAGCTTCAGAGACAATATTTGGAAAGCGAATAATCCATCACCATATCACCGTATGCTGGATTCCTGTCCACGGCAAAGGGAACGAGTTAGCTGACCTGTCAAGCTAAATTAGTCGCAAATTCAAACCACACTTTAATATTCAATCGTACTTGTTCCGCAGATGACATATGGACCACTGGATCCTCAGTAAAGGATCAAGTAACAGCAGATCCTTCCACCGAAACACTAACAATCATCAATATCTACTCTTCAAGGATCTCACAAGAATGGATCAAATAGTGCTTTCCAGGCCAACCATACCAATATCACTCACAGTTATTCCTTTCCAGAGAAACCTCCACACCAATGCAACTCTTGCATGATACACCTAACCATGGACCACATCATTTTCCACTGCCCCAATTACACCAATCAGAGAAGAAATATCCTAGCATCATCTGGACGAAAGAGACAACGGAAAGATAATTAGAATTTCTAAAGGTGATAAAAATTAACTGAAGCGAATTGTAATCCTTATTTGATACATTGACCTCAATATTATGCTCTCTTTGAATTTGTTATTGTAACAGACGTGGGCGCCAATAACATTATAGTTGACGCGAACTGAAATTGTTAATATAAAAAATATTGACGTTAGAAAGCTGACGATAGATTGCAGCACTGTGTTCGAAATGCAAGAAACGAAAAAGTGTACGACACGAGCTACGTCGGGGTACAGTAGACGAAATATGTGAATAATTTCTTCCTGAAGAGTATGACGCTTGGTATGACGCGTGTTATATGGTACTGTCTACGCAGGTTTGTGAGTAAGAAGACAAGTGTAGGTACCTCTTTGTCTGTGGCGTATTCATGGTCATGGTCGCCGTGTGCGGTGGCCGTGATGGCGAGGACGTCCAAGTAGCGCAGGGCGTCCAGCGGCGTCTGCCTCAGGAGCTCCACCGCCAGCGTCTTGGCCCAGCGCTCGAAGTCGCGGTCGCTGTCCGCCTGCAACAAGTACGGCTTCTTCAGGGGCTGCAGTGGGGCTTCGTCAGGGCAATGGGAGGGGCACAAAGGCTACAACGATAAACTCATACAAGAAACGTTATTAGCGACTGTGACTTTCTGTCAACGATGGCTCTCCAACATATCTTCCATGGAAGCGACGCACGAACTGGGCCCGATTGACTTCCATCGGAAAGGAAATAGAGCATCCACTGTTTACAACATTTAAAAAGCAAATAGCAGATTACAGGGTGTTTCATATTGAGCTATCCAAGTTTCTATAGATGTTCTATGCGTGCCACTCCAGTGACACGGCAAAGGTATTCCAGCCACTCCCACATCTCATAGAATATCCTTTGTTAAGGTTTCAAGCAAGACAGTTAACCGCTGATTCAGTTGTTCCTGGGGAAATAGAGGCACGAACACTTAATCATTTACAAAACACTATAGGGAAAATTCCTATGGTGTTATATCTGGGGATCTCTGTTGCCCACCGAGAACGGCCAATCCAGCGATGGGGTAGACAATCGTTCAGGTACTGAAGTACGTCTTACTTCAGAATGAAGTTGGGAACCGCTTCCTCCAACTGAAGCAACAACCACTCTGATAGCATATGTCGGTAAATGCACCCATTAATCGACTTTTCCCCGATCAAAACGGGATCAAAATCACAACTGTTAGAAATAGAGTAGAAACGTTCACCTTAGGATAATCACGCTGATGTTCCATTACACTCTGAGGATTGAAAATTATGGCCATTACTTTGCCACAAATGTGAAAAGTGGCTTGACCTGTTCACGAAACCATCTAACTGCAGCATATATTGCTTTACGCAAAGATTTGTCTGAAGGTTTTAACGCCATTTGAAATGTGTGGCTGGAATTGTAGACGTTTTTGTAATCAACCATACATGATTTCCTATACCATTCATCTGATTGCCGTTAAATTTTAGTGTTCAGCGCTGATCACGCCAGAGACTTTTTCTGTCGCTTGAGATTAGGTTCCTTCCTTTCCTCCTTTCAGGCGAATAAAGGTCGTGCATCAATCATCTGCTCAGTGACTTTGTCCATTATGCCTTCCTATCCCATTCATCCGATTGCCATGACATTTTGCAGTATTGAAGTTAGTCAGCCCAGAGAAGGTTTTTGCAGATCTTTCGAAGATTTATATTACTTCCTTTCTCCCTTTTAGGCCCCTAAGTCCTGTTCTAAAGACATAAAAATGTTGCAACAGGATGTATTAAGATCTCACGTAGCAATGAAAAATATGTATATGGACCAATTAATGATTAAATTCAACTAGCACTTTATTTAGGCAATTTTTAATTAGCTAATAATAATTCCAAATATTTTATAAGTGCAATTCGAATGATCAAGGCAGGTTATATAAATAGAATTACGACACCGGCGCGCGAGACGGATTTTATTGTTACTAAAAGTCTCTTCTCCGATTACTCGTTCGCGGAAAGCAGTTAGAAAGTATCATTACTTAAATAAAATGTTATTTTATGCTTAATGACTATAAAATCATAAGTAAAGATACTTTTTAATTAGTATGTGAATATGCATGTCATGGGCATATAAGAAAGACCCTGGCCGCACAGACTCTGTTTTACTTTTTGTGATATGTATAATGTATGTAAACCCATTATTTCACGTTAATCAGATCGGAGAGATGGTTCAAGTGTCTTCTCCTTATAAATATAATTGACTGCTTCTGTGCATATTTGTGTATGAGCGGCAAATTATACAAAAGCGTGGAGCAATTTGGAGCAAATTTTGTAAGACATTACTACCATCGGTGGGGGCGGGGGTTGAGGGTACGGAAATTTAAAACGTATATAAACGGCAGACATTGGCATGCGTATAAATAGTTTTCGCGCTTAGTGAGATTGATTTGGTCTCTCTCGGTATTGTACTTTTTTTTTCAGTCTGTCTTTAAATTACTGGGCTTATTAAAGGTACCAGGGGGACGGACTGTGGGAGATTTCTCTCGCATGCATTTCTTCTCCAGATTGACTGCGGGGCTCACCTGACTGTCGGGAATGCCTCGCACTCTCTCTGTTTTTTTTTTCAAAGTTCACTCTATTTTAGGAGGTGTATGTACTGAGGTCTAAGACCTTGCGCATATGATAAGAGTTGTTCGCTGATCCCATTAGATCAGTCGCCCAACTGCTTCCTAAAACTGGTAGAGACACGGAGAAGGGAATGCTGCGGCCTCTCAGCAAACTCGTCTCCCGTCATTCGGAAGGGCGTGAGAATAGAGGTTTTCAAGGGTTTTCCCTGCATCTCTTTAGGCGAAACTTAGGTTTATGGCCCGGGGTCCACAGTCAATCCTTGGCTACCCTGCTCTACCTTCCGCGTCCCCACATATCAGTTCCCTTCCTTTGCTATTAAAGGGGAGTTATCTGTTTCAGGATCACCCTCACGTAGCCTGTTCACAAAAAAAAGTTAACTCCATTTCATTGCGGTGATTGTAATAAAATTTAGCTCTCCTGAAGTAGGAGGCGTGAAACAACAGCCTTCCGCCAGAGGTTAAAAGTAGCACATACAAAAACTTCGTGAAGCAGAGTAAAACTATTCTTTTAAATGGCGCGTTTTACTCGGTACAGGATTTTCTTAATCGTCCTTCTAGTATTTAAATCAAGGTTCCTGCAAAAAGCGTTGAATGAGCTGCCTTATAAAATAGCACATCAAATATCTTTAAAATTTCTATTCAGTTTTTTCTGCTCTTTTGTTTGTTTGTTTCATGTATTGCCTGGAGCTACGGCAGAGGGAAGGACAGTTTCCTGGTCGCAGAGCTCCAAGTAGTTAAAACTCCATTGCGTGTTCCTCAGTGTGTGCTTGTTTGTGTTTCCCAGTGTGTGTGTGACATCATGTGTCCGTGTTGTGTTTATATTGTGTTTATATTGACTATTATTAATTTATTTTAAGATTATTTGTCTTTAATTATGTACTTTATTTTGTTCATTTATAATGTATGACGTATCCTATTTCCTCAATCGAGGATTAATGGAAACAATAATAAATCTAAATCTAAAGGTAAATGTGACTCTCTCGCTGATGGTTTAGCCACGCGCTGACAAGGAATTAAATACTGTAGCGGGCTAATATAGATTTGGGTCAAAGTCCACTATATTATACTATCGCCAAATATCGTCACATCGTGTTTCATTGATCAAAAATCGTTGGAAAACGTCTTCTTCACAGCAATTTGACATTCGTGGGTGCATAACGTATATTTAAACTGAAATAGAAGTTGTTTTGAAGCAGTCGCCTATTATTATTATTATTATTATTATTATTATTATTATTATGTTCACTAAAATACAAAGTATTTCTTCCTAGGGGCACGATTTTTTCTCAGGCCGCTTGGGAATTCCCCAGTCCACTAGCATTATCCACACTACATATCGCGATTTCCCATACATTTCCACACAAATATCCTTGACAAAATCTCTATGCAGTGATATTAAAAACAAGATCCCAGATGTATCGGTGTCGGAGTCATATAAAAATTATTCTAAAATTAGTTATTCACATTAAATTTGATGATACAATTTTCACCGAGACTACATTATTTGTAACGTCGGACTATACACCACCATAACAGCTGAACCAGAGTGACAGTTGAGAGCTTTTCATGTGTCGATGTCGCGTCGTTTGATATTGACGTCATTTCGAAGTAGACATCACAACGTTCGAAGTTCACCTTCTGTCGCAACGCAGACGACTCGGGAATCTTATTTTCTGCAATTGTTTGTTTTGTACGGTTTTTGTTTTCTGCAATTTGAAATGTCTTCGTTTCCGATGAATAGTGGTTTACGACCAACAATAATACATTTGTTAGTTTCGGTCGCTCTGAATTGTCTCTCTTGTTCTAACCTTTGTTGTCTTTATTTTCGAGGTATACACTCGTGGCTAGTCTCTTCTGCCTGTCCCTTGTTCTCGGGCTTTTGAGTGTTATGATGACGTAATGACGTAGTTGGATTGATTCACCGACCCGTCAATTGGAACTTCATCGCTGCACACATTTTTATCTGATAGAGATTTGTTTATTAATATGAATTGTTTGTCTAGCTCAATACGCTTCATAAATTAAGATTTTATCGTTTGGAAACAACTTAATTTTTCTGAAGCTTCATTTATATATATTGTAGAAGAATATACCCCTTTCAGGATTTTCTAGGAGTACAAACTCGGCGTCCATCTCTCTCGTAGTTTTATTTCAGCGCCAGCTAATTTAATAATAAAAAATACTAATAAAATGAGTTTTTAATATAATTTAATTAAGATCGTGAAATATAATTTCCTCAGGTGTCGTTTATACATTTCAAACTTCTAAAGGCCGTGGTTCACTGAATACGACGTAGGGGCGGAACGGGACACCTATTGTTTAACAATTTTTATAAAATTATGGAAAAGGAAAAATCATGTCATAAAAGTATAGAACATTAGTTTATTCCATTACTTACTTAATATAGTATCAATATATACTAAAAGAACGATTTTATATTTTTATCCTTAAAAAGGAACGCGATAGGATGTTTTGTATTTACAATTAGTGCAATAAAAATTTTGAGTTTTCTTTCTTATACTTATTTAGCGCACGGTTGATTTCTTTATGGATTTTTACTTTCGCAAAGAGATTTTTTTACAACTTAACAGTCTTTGCTAGAATTTTCCTCGTTTTTCTTCAACCGCTTTGCATTTCTTTTTGACTGCTTTGCACTTCCTATCTATCTCAGTCTTCAAGCGAATGTAACTTACTACTCCTTTAGAGGAATTTAATGGGGCTCAAATTAGTTGTAACACATACTTGGTTCAAGAATCATGAAAGAAGACTACACATGGAAGAAGCCAGGGGACACGGGCAGGTAGCAATGGTGAGACAGAGTTATAAGAATCAGGTGCTTGTCTACAAAACCTACCCAGGAGCAGATGTAAACTCGAACCATAATCTGTTGATTATGAAATGCAGGCTGAAAATGAAGAAACTCGAGAAAGGAATTTAAGCAAAGAGATGAGATTTGGCAAAACTGAAAGAGCAGGAGGTGCTTCAGAGTATCAAAGAGGAAATCAGGAGTAGAAAAATAGCGAAAGGAGAAAGAAACAATAAAGAAGAGAAATTGGCACCCTTAAAAGAAGAAATGAGTAGAACAGTCGACGACGAAAATAGGAAAAAAAGCTGAGACCAATAAGTAAGAACGGATAACACAAGAAATAATAAAAATGATTGATGAAAGGCGTATATATAAAACGCAAGAGATGAAAACGCTAAAGAGCATGTTCATTTTCTTTCTAAAATCTATTCTTTTTAGTTAGAGTATTCTGTAGCTTATTCTTATAAGGTGAATCTGCCAGTTTTTCCTTTTTCCATAGTCCGCAACTACATAGTTATCTCTCCCCTTTCCTATAACTGCGTTACAATCAATCATTATTATGAATAATATCAAGAATATACGTCTAAAGAGTAAGACATTAAAATTCTATAAATACACACAATATTGTTAAGTTTAAACAAAACTTCACTGCTACGTAATTTTAGAGTACTCTTTATTCTCTTAAATTTTAGATACGACGTTAGATAAAATTACGTTTATAGGTAAACGAGGAATCATAATAATTATATACTTATTAATTTGTGGATCTTTGAGTAAAATTTAAATATTGAAACACGAGTAAGCTTAACAAATATTATTCATTCCCAATTGTTTTCAGAACGTTAGGAGCTCTTGAAATATTGTAAACAAGAACATTTTCATTTCGTTGCATTGCTATGGCCATAATTGCAGACTGAATAATGTTGAATTGTATCGTTTTGTCCTCTCCGTAGGCCTTCCTCAAATGTGGAGTAGAAACTCCTACTACGTTAGTAAGTCTGAAATCATTATCAATTGAATAAATAAACAAATACACATTCATTTTGTTGAGATTATCTGTGGTGAGGCAGCAGAGGTGATGTGGACCACATGCGATGTCACGAGGAATGCAAACCGGAATTTGTTAACGACTATTGTAACGGCTAACCACAAAACCAAGGAAGCCAAAGGTTCATCAAATTTCAGCTGAGAAAGGAATTCAAACTTGAAATGGACGTTAAGATGAGTCATGACTGATTGCAAGGAAGCCATCTCATTGTAAATCTTATTAATATTGTAATCTTATTTTAAATCCTTCAAAATTATTACAATTTATCTTGTAATTAATTAAATGCGAGTTCTTGAATAAATAAAGTATTCTGAAGTGCATTTACCCTGCACTTAGAGACATAAATTTGATGTATCGACAAATTATGTCCCGTGTGCGAAAAATGCTATCTCTCTCCCTCTCAGTGTGAGGTTTCTTTTTATGTGTGATAAATTTAATCACCACAATATAAATTTTCATGCATGGGGCGCTGCGCTTCAGCCCAGAGTGACTGCGGGGCTCACCTGATCATGTCGGGAATGCCTCGCACTCTCTCTGGGTATTTTTTTTATCAAAGTTCTCATATGCCGAGACACCTTCACCTATTTTAGGAGGTATATGTACTGGGGTCAAAGACCTTGGGCATATGGCAAGAGTTGTCCGCTAATCCCATTGGATCAGTCGGCTAACTGCCTCCTGAAACTGGTGGAGACACGGAGAAGGGAATGCTGCGACCCCACAGCAGACTCGTCTCCCGTCATTCGGAAGGGCGTGAGAATAGTACCAAATGCCCGACCTACCTGATGCAGGTTTTCTAGGGTTTTCCCTGCATCTCTTTAGGTGAAACACCAGGTAGGATCCTTAAACCATGGCCCGGGGGCCTTAGTTAACCCTTGGTTACCTTGCTCTACCTTCCGCATTCCCCCTTTTCAATCCCCTTCCTATGCCTGTTTCAGGATCACCCTCATGTAGCCTGTTAACCAAAAAAAAGTGTACGAAGGAGGTGAAAACCTCGTAAAAGAAACACAGCCAAGAAAATCGTCATCTGTTTCATTTGTATGAATTAAGGTTTTCTTAAGCCTAGAAAATCTGGGCTGGCTTTGAGTGAAGTATATGCGATAGGCATACTGAAAGAGTTGTTTTCTGGTCCTACTGGAGTTGCCCCACCCCCACCCTATATATATATATATATATATATATATATATATATATATATATATAGGAGAATGTATTATACCACTCATCCGATAGTGATGATATTTGGTGACTTGTAGTGGTCACCCAAAAAAACGTTTCTATCGATCTTTCAAAGATTTATGTTCCTTCCACCCTTTCAGGCCAAAAAAGATCCCACCTGAAGACAGATAAACAAAATTCTCATCAGATGTCTCCCGATTTGCACGAAGTTTTCGTATAAATTTGTTTTCTTCCGCGAGGTGTCTCGAGAGCACGATCAACTAGACGAAATTTATAGATGTTATAACAGAATAGACTAAAGACCTCACGAATCCTTACAAACGAGATGATTATATATTTGTTCAACGTGAAGTAATACTTAAATTAAACTAACATGGACGCTGTGGGAACTCAAACAAATTATCGGAAAATCCGATACGTGTTTTGGATGGATTAGAGTGATAGTAGCTGTGTTTGGCAGTGGGTCATCAAGATGTACGTGCACATAAGACAAGGGAACCCGGCCGAGGTCGTGTCAGGGAACCTCATCTCAGACATTGTTCCTTGCAAGGCCGAGTATGGTCGACGCACTCACTCCATGTACACAGTGACAACGGATGGTTAGCTACGAACATCGTGAGAATTGCTTGTCGATGTACAGCATTGTTGGACCCAATTTCTTTCACAACAATGTAAATTGTTTGGTGTTCTTCGTGCAATATTAATTATTGATCATGTCGTAGACATACAATTGACGTTCAATTATTAATTACAATAGATATTTAGAAAACTATTTCAGTTTCACTTCGATTGAATGTTATATCAAAGTTGCTAATCTAACACTGAAATTGACAAATTTTTGACGTCAATTACATCATCGGTAGGTTTCATCAGTCATTATAAATTTAGTTCATGTAAAATCAGCATTGTCAGATATTAACTGAAAATTCATTGTGTGTTGACCGATAGATGTGTTGTTCAGGTAATCAAATCAGTTAAGACTGGTCTGATGCAACTCTATATTCTAACGTATAATGCGCAAGCCTTTACATTTCTACATATCTACCACAACCCACATCTTGCCTAATCTGTTTAGCGTATTCCATCCTCGGTCTCCCCCTTCTGTTATTACCCAACAAACTTCCCTCTAATGCCAATTTTTCAAATCCCTCATGTCTCAAAACGTGGCCTATAACTCTATCCATTCTCTTGGTCAATGTCCTCCAAATTGTTCTCTCTTTCCTTATTATGATGAAAAATTTTCTGTTTAGTTACCCTACCTCCAATCTGATTTTCAGCATTCTTCTATACCACCACATTTCTAAAGCTTCTATTCTTCTACTCCTATCGTCCTTATAACGCCAACTCCTTTACGAACATTTATAATAATGATTTCCTAATATTCATACTTATATTAGCCGTAAGTAAATTCCTGTTTTGCGAAATCCTTCCATACCTGTGTTATCCTACTCTTTATGTCTACTATAATTCTACCATTCCTAGTTATTATGTTGCCCAAGTAGCAGAATTATTTAACTTCCTTCAAAATATCCCTTCCCAATCTAACACCCATTGTTGTGCCACTACTCCCATATCACACTCCATTACCATGGTTTTTGCCCTATTAATCCTCATATTGAACTCTTTCTGCAGGATCACGTTCATGCCATTTATTATGTTTACCAAGTCTTATTCTGACTCCCCTAATACCACAATATCATCAGCAAAATTTTGAGTTAGTCTCAGATCTATCAGCGCCCTGTCAAATTCCGACCTTAATATTTTGTTCTCCAATTCTGTTCATCATCTACCTCTTCTTCTTCTATTACTGAGTGATGTAGATATTCCTTATGAATGCACCTTTCATATAATCGTGATAAATTCTATTATGTCGTATGCGTAGTTTAGTTTGGAAATGTGAAACCACGTCTTCTGAGATGTGATTCGTAACACCACGCCCGCCATTTATCGCTTGCGTCATCAAGCGCTTTACAGCCAACATTCGCCAATTCTCAATATTAGCAATCCTTCATCAGAGAATCCAGTATCAATTTTTTAAATTAATTATGGAGGCAACGATAATTGTTTAATCTAAATATATCATCTCAACGAATTGTCGGCTAGTAATTCAGTGAAAGGTAGGATCCTGATTTAAACTTTGTCGGCAGAGACAATAATGTCTCAGTATATACATTATCGTTGGTCGCGAGGACAGGGATTAAGGCTGTTGGGGAATTGATACACTAAACACGTATCACCCCAAATTCGGAATGTGTCACGCCAGGTGACAGTCCGCAGCCGCCACGGTAGGCCTAGGCCCTCAAGAGGGCTGTTGAGACATTGGAAGAAGAAGAAGAATGTACATTATCGTTACATAAGGAATGATATTAATTCGTGAATATATTTTTAATCAAGTCAAAATAGCCAATTTGAATATTTATCTGAATACTTATTAATCATCAGCACTTATATGGCATTACTGAATATAACACACATTACAAATCTATTTATGCATTACATTAGCAATCATTTAAAAATCAAGCGTAATACAATGCAGATTTCATATCATGTGAACACTACACTCTTAACAGTTAATAAATAAACTTTCCTGAACTGTCTTGTCAATTTAGACAAATATTCAATTTAAATCATACATCTCAATCAAACAACATTACAACCTCCATAGAATTACACATGACTCCCCTCCCTCTGCCTTCCAGAAATTAAACTATTCTCCAACTTCCAACCAACACTCGAATCACTTTCATTCTACTTGAATAATAATAACAGAGGACAGCACTATGATGTGGAATATGAAAATACCGTTAATTCTTCATAATCGGCAGTTCTCGACGTAAGGTGCCGTGCCCTACATAGTCAGTCGTAAATAGAAAGAAGAGAAACTAGAGCCTAAGTGCCTGCAAAAAAACAACACTTTAGCATATGAATATACTTACATGACGAATTCGAGACCCAAAAAAACACGTTCGTTGTCTGTTCGTCCTATTTTGAGTAAGTTCGTTACCAAGCAATGGTCTCAATTTAGTGGCGATATCCTTCCGTTAGATGCAAAATAAATTTCGCGTGCATTATTTTTCATTTTAGTTGGGAAATTTATCGAATAAGTCGATTTTGGAACGACCATAGTTATTTTGAACGTGGAAAAACGAAGGATGGCAAATTGCTTAACTTAGCCGCAGTGGAGAACACACACCAACTTTCAGAAGATCGCCATACAATGATTTTGATGTCTATAATTGCATGAAACGTTGGGACATAACAGGAACAACTTGTCAAGGCTGTAATAAACACTTGCTCACCTTGTGTTATCACCGTCAAGTCCCACGACCCTAAGATCCGGGACATCTCTGCACTGCGTGGGACTTTATAACCATCTCTCTTTACTTCCGCCACTGCTAACGGGCTTATTATTGAAGTCCATTCATTGCCAAGTCCAAAATTAATATTTCTACATTTGAGAATATTTCTATGATTTACTAGTCAGTCGATCGAACCCGAAAGCCACTGAGTACTTAGCAGATATGAAGGACACCTCAGAAGGCGCGGAATCTGAGAAATAACAAGTTGGGAAGGAAATTTGTGTGGAAAACTTGTTAACTACTCCACTGCACTTTCGTCGATCGATTTGAGGGAAGCCAGAATTGGGTTATCGAACCTATCTCGGGGCTGAAGTACTCGAAATTTAATACTTCCGTTGTTCGCTTCCTGTTAGTGAGTGGACGCGCTCTTTGCAGTATAATTATATATAGTTTCATGATTACTTGGACAAAATTTTCCAATTAATTTTTAATAGTATTTGCTGTAATTGGGCATTTCATTAATGCTGTCACTAGAATGTTCAGTTTCAAGAAAATATTTTTTATCCTGTGCGAAAGTCCTTTCTGAATAATAAAAAAGATGCCACTGTTTCCTTACATATTGAATTACGAATAGTATAAACGAGTCATTCCTATAGAAATTTGTATGAGCTCCGTGTTCATGTATAGGAAAACGTAAAATGGCACATTGTTGTTTGTATAAGTTATTTCAATTCAGGATTTGCTATTTTAGTTTTTCTTTGCTGTCCATTGAAACATTAGCACATTCAATTATTGACAGGCAGTCAATGCGACCTTTAAAAATAAAAATAAAAGAATTTAATTCATAGAGGATCTCGGGGCGGAAAGAGATACTTTATGTTTATTTACTGGATAGTGCAGGAGTTCAGTAAATAGGGATGGAACATTGTAACTGATCAAGGAAGAAATCCTGGCAGCCTTGTGAATGAACTCTCCTTTTGGTGTCTTACATCTGTGAATTTATAATTTTTGCGGCAAAAAGGAGGCTACAAAACTCCTCGCTTTTAACTCTTTAATGGTGAATATTTGTAAACTACGTGTCTTTAGATGCATATATATATATATATATACGTATTAGGTTTAAATCTGCTTGTATTAAGGCTTGGTAAACAATTGTAAATTAATTTGATGTAATATTGTTTCAGTTTCTGGAAAAGATTAATATGACGTAGTTGAATAATTTTTAATGGCTTTTATGTGATTACATTTTGAGATTGGAATTAGATTTATTTTTCTTCTGTGCAAAGATATCAGCGTTGAGATATTTTTAAAGCCATCAGAATTTTTAAATATTGAATAAGGCATTTGCAGGTGGTACTTTTAATTTCATAAAATATTTCGGATCTAGAAACTGTTTTCAAATTTATCACGAAACTAGGTCTTTATAAAAGATCTTACATATTTCGATGAAACCTTTTTTCAATTATAGATTTTCAACACTTTGAAAGCTTTAGGATGTGCATTATCGATGAAGCAGAATGTAGATAATTTTCCATAAATTGCATTAATTTTAAAGTCAAACTCCTTTTCTGATTACTGAATTTCAAATATAAAATAATTTAAAGTCATCCCAAATTTTCTGATTTTATTCTTTAGTTTGAAATTTTAGATTTTGATTTACTCTGAAATTAACATATACCTAATTTGTAATAATGATTTCAATGTGGTTATAATCTAGAAGACATCTGATATACATAGGTGTTTGATTGATTTATAGATATTTTGATTGTCAAATTAAATATTTACATTACATAATTAAACTAAAATAACGGATAGTGGAATTTCTTTGAAATTGGAATCGTCATCAATTACACGAATTTTGAAAATTTGTGTTGGACAATCGTTTCTTCTCATAAGACATGTCATTATATAATTAAATATTTCAAGTGTAATTACGTAAGTAAGTTTTAAATATTAATTTATGCCCACGATCAAATAACAACTGGTTTTCTATATTACATAAATATTGGTGCAAATAAACTAAATTATTCAACAATCTTTAAATACAAAACATAGAAAAATTATAATGTATAAATTATTAAATTCGATGTTTATGTACATGTATTTATACAAATGCAGTTCTTTTAATTGTAATACATACCGTCAATAGCAAACTAGAATGCTTTATTAATTTCCGAACTCCAGAAGCAGCAGGACTTGTTTAATCTTACGATTCAATGGTTCAAAAATATAAGAAATATTGGTTGATGGCGGATGTTAAAAAGACTGTCCTTTCCTATAAACGACTGTTGCAATTATAATAATAGACATTTAATTTTAACAGCTATTTAGTGTCTCTTTGACTTGTATTGCATGTTTGCGTGTGTTTCCTATAGACCTGGTTACAACAATGTAATGCGGAAGGTGCTTCGAGATGAGTTTCACCAGTTCGTGTATCTTTGTGCTCGCAATACAGTAATTAGTATAACTCCTTAAGGGACGCGAGACGTATTTCAGGCGTGCAGCCCATCTTAAGAGAAATTATGCCTGCTAGTGATATAATCACACTTTCACTGCTTATGTGAAAACGTCTCATGACATAATCTCATAAAGAGTGAATGCTTCAAATATCGTCCTCATTCGTCATGAGTTTTTAAGGCCAATTGTTTATTCTAACATCTAACAAATAACTTAAATTACTTCCCAATGATGAATAGGAGTGTAAAAATACAAAGCCGTAATCCTGTTGAGGAATTCAAATACCCTGTGTCAAATTTGTGACTTACATACCATATTAAGTATGAATGATTATTTTATCTACTTAAATAAATGGCAGTTTCCCTTTTGGAGGAGAAACGCTACATGAAGGTTATCCTGAATTTAAAAACATTGGCCTTGGGCCAAAGGAGAGAGGGAAAAGGGAAATCCAGGAAAGAGGACTTTACAGAACTCCACCTAGTTCTCTCCTAAGTTAGGTTCGAACCCGTTTCTGGAGGGTGTTGTTATATATCCAGAATTGAACAAACACTTTGCAAGTTATAAGGTGTTATAATTTTCCCGTAAGGTATTCCTATACCATCCATCCGATTACTGTGATTTTGTGTGTGTGTGTGTGTTAAGCCAAGGAAGGTTTCTGTCGATCTCTTGAAGATTTTCGTTCCTTCCTTTCTTTCCCCTTTGAGGCCAAAAAAGGTCTTACTGTAAAGACATATACACACTGCAAATGGTCTATCAAACGAGATAATTACATAACCGTTTAGTGTGAAATAATGTCATTTAATTTAAGTAATGATAATTTTTAATTATTTTATAACAAAGCAATGTCAGAATACACATGATTATGAATTATCGTTCTGGCGCCAGAAACGGAATTGTCTGTAACTAAAAGTCATTTATGCCCTTACGATAAAGTAAAGTATCATTACATAAATAAAATGTTATTTTACGCTATATATATACACATAAATAATGCAACTTGATGACCACTTCTGTGGTAACTCATTATTTCAAGTGAATTCGACTGAAGAGAATATATCTGTCAAGCGTGATATATCACTTAAATTTAACTAAAATTTTACTGTCTAATGACAATTTTAATTAGTTAATAAACATGAAAAATGCTTTTTAAGTCACAGGGAAGATGATTGAGGTACGTTACATAAAGACCGGGGTCGCACACAGCCAATTATATTTTTCGTATATATACGCTAATAAGACAAAAGAGATTGTTCCTTTCTTGACTCGATTAAGAGACATGGCGGTTTTTATGACTTCACAAAGCTGGGGGCGTGAAGAGGTAATTTTGCAAAAAATGTGATGCTCCCGCTGATGGTTTAATCGCGTGTTGACAAAGAGGTTACTGTCGAATTTAATACTGTAGCGGGTTAATGTAAATGAATGTACTACCAAACTCGACTATTGCCCAAATTATATCTTGAAATGCGAACTTCAGTAAATATCGAAGTGTGATCAAGACAATATGTAAATTTGTTTAATCATTATAAATTCAAAGATATGTTGGCAATTGCCAAGATTGACGAAATAATTTCTAGTGGGGATTCTTGAGAATCTTTGGATATGTGGGTATTTTGAATTTTGTGGGTTGAACAATAGTTAAATACTATTTTCTTTCATCGCTATAATTTAATAATTTACTGACAAATAATTTCAAGTGAGAATTTCAAATAAGTAACGACTTACAAAATTAACAGTTTTTATTTCGCATTTCTTTTATACACTGAAACATAAGTTTATAGTTGTACACAGGTGGTACGGTGGCTGTTTTGATAATTATAAAGAATTTAAAATTCGCTATATTTCATGGCCCCAAACTTGTGACAATTTGTTTACGTTCTGCTAGGCCTTACTCAAGTTGATTTATTGATTTTGCCTTAGTAAAAAAAAGTATGGCGACTATTTCTTTACCTTTTAATTACTTATATTTCAATTATGGGCTCTCGAATAAAATTATGTATAACAAAGAGTTTAAATATGTATTATAAGTCGTTTATTCAATCAAAAGAATTTGACACAATTTATTAAGGAAGAGAAACATTATGAGTTACCTGATTCGCAATATATTTGCATCAGTTTGAAAAAATATTTAGTGAAAAGCTGTTAAAATGTTAATTTTTTTAATCGTATAGATATCTTTTGTTAATTATCGTCAGACGTGAAAATTGAAAGTCAAAGCTTGAGTTTATGGTCGGTTTTACCACGAAAATTTTATGTTGTACAATAAATTTATATATTCAGAATCATTCTGCCAATTTCAATGCAGGTTGATAACAAAATTCAACTGTATTAAAATGAAGTCTTTTAATGGGACTAAACTTTCGGTATTCATCACTAACATTGAAAGATCTTTTTTTTTTAAGTTATGAGGTGTTTTAATGTAAGGTGAAACACATATCATTTTCATTTAATACAACTATTTCAAAGTTCTTCGTGTCTGTGACGCTTCTAACGTGGAAGTTACATTTTAAGAAATATATTTATATAATTTGTTTGAGATAAACCTCTCTTCATGTGAGTGAGTGTTAGAAATAACCGTTAGACCGCGAGCGAAGATTCGCAAAGGCGCCAGAAGGAAGCGGATGTTCCCACTTCCTCTGACTTCTGCGCCATCACCGAGATTACACAGCAAACAGAACGCAGTAACTAACTCTGTGTGCCAAGGGATTATGTCCTCGCTTTGCTGCATGAGATAAGGCATTACTCGTTCAAGAGTTGAATCAGCGAACCAAAAAGGTCAACCGACTTACATTAGGCAATTAAAGTGAATGTGGCACAATTTCACTGAGAATATAAATTTCAGTTTTCAAGTCTTGGTTCCTGACATTTTAATTGTCAGTAGAAAAGCTTATTTATAACAAGAGAAACGAAATTCGAAAGTAAAATGGCAATTTGTAATTGCCATAAAATTATTAAGATTAAAAATATTTGACATTCACAAGATTGGTTTTATAATGAAAGAATCTGTAGGAAGTGGGACTAAATATTATAACACATAAATAATTCTGTAAATTAATATCTCTGCAACGTTTCTTCCATATTTGTGGACTTCCTCAGGTAAATTTAAACATGCTGACAATACGGTCGGCTGTAATATCGATGATAAGTTGTAGAGATATGAAATAAATATTAAAATTGTTTGCTGACTAAGTGGCTGGATTCTTTTATTTGTAATAAATAATTTCAGTTAACGTAACTAAATGGATCCACTGCCTTGGTTATTCTTACCAAATTTAATGTAGATCATTAATTGGAATGATATTATTTATAATTACATATAACTTAGTTTGTAAGAATTTCTGATCATTTAAATTTTCCGATTTTTATTACAACCGCTTCTTGGCAATTTCACTCTTTGTAAACCCAAGTCCGTATATTAATTTGAGGAGTAACGCCTAATTGTACCAGGGGTGTAAATATATAACCAGAATTTTCCCACTGATGATAGCCATAGCTGTCAATGTAGTTTCCTTCAAACCGCATCTTATTGGCGTCATTTTAGTTCTTTGGCAGCTGACAAAGAGTTTTGTCCCACAACATTTGAAGTTTCATTTAACAGCGTTTTTAATAGTGTTCAAATCGTCAAGTATTTTTCTTGCAAACTATGATTTGCGGACAGCATTGATTTTCTGTTTCCACCTAAAGGAAACTGCTGCAGAATCGAATCGAATGCTTGTTGAAGCTTACGGCGAGCAACGCTCTTTATAAATCACAGAGCTTTGAGTGGTTTAAGAAATTAAAAGTGGCGATTTTGACGAGAGAAACGAAGAACACAGAAAACGTTTGAAGACAGTGAATTGCAAGCATTGTTGGGTGAGGATGACGCTCAAACCCAACAATAACTCGCGGATCAATTAAATGTGACACGAGAAGCCGTCGCCATACGTTTTAAATCCATGGGGAAAGTCCACAATTTGGTAAAATGGATTTAAATGAAAGACAACAAGAAAATAGAAAAACGGCTGGTCAAATGTTGCTCAGCAGGAGGAAAGGAAAGTCATTTTTCCAATTGTGACAGGTGATAAAAGTGGATTTTTTCGAGGATATCAAGCATAAAAGATTGTGGGTAACTCCAGGCGAACCATCAACATCCATTAAAAGGCCAAATCTCTATGGAAAGAAGACAATGAACTGTGTATGGTGTGATCTATTATGAGCTGCTACAACCTGGGCAAAATCGTTAACACTAAACGCTACCGGCAACAAATCATCAATTTGAATCAAAAAATGCGTGAAAAATGACCATCTTATCAAGAAAGGCAGCAAGAACTTATTATTTTTCATGATAATGTCCCTTCGCACACAGAAAAACCGGTTAAGGAAGAGATTGAGGCGTTCTCACCACACTTGACAGCGACCGAGTACTATTTACCTAACGATGGACAATATTTTGAATACATTTTTTTCGTCATACAATAAACGAATATTTTGTATACAAAAAATTCCGGTTTCATATACTGCTATACTAAATAGGATTCTGTAATCGCTTTGGCAGGATAGCAGAATCTTTTTTTACTGACTTTTAGAACAAGCGCTGATTTACGTTCCCAACAAATATATTTAATAACCGACGCTACGAGTTAAACTTTGGCAGAGTATCTGTTTGTATGAAAAGTAATATGCGTGTGACTTTAGTTATTCACTTGATAAATAATTTCATTTTATCAGTCGGGTCAAAATTTTTGACCTGTCGACGGCAATGAGGTTAATCGCGAAACGAAAAATGTTAATCCCGGCTAATAAACCTCGTATTAATTATTAAAACGATTCAATGGGAAAACCTACGTTTATTACATAATTATAAAATTACTTAATACATTTATCTGTAGCTCTATTAAATTCTGGTTTTCGGGATTTTTTTCGACGAAAATAAAGTAGAAATAGATCGATAACACGAATTTTCACTATTTCTTTCAAGGTGGGGATATTATTTTCGTTTTCCTCTTACTCTTATGAATTTTACATGGCTCCTTATAAAATGGATCAAATTTAACGTAAAAATAATAATAATAACAGCAACACATACGTACTTATTTATTTCTCCAACATATTTTTGTAAGGTTACCTTAGCACAGGACAACTTACCTTTAACAGCATAGGAATTGTGTGTTGTGTCCAGAGCAAGTGAATTCTACTAATCAGTATTAGATTAAATGTCCATTAGAATTGGGTTTATTTTAATTCAGGCATTCAAAGAAGTAAGTCAACATCTCCGCGACAGGAACTCTTCAAATTTCTGACTGGTCAATTATTGCGAAAAATGGGATGCACCTCGATTTTCTGAGTGTAGACATATTTAATCAGCTCCCTTTTCGTATTCGTTTTACTACTTCTTCTCTTGTCCCGTTTGTGTCAGTTTTTCCATCTACCTCCAATTTGGGTCTTTGGCGATTCTAGTATTAGGAGTTGATGATGATCGTATTTACTGACTGACGGATGGACGTGACCGTTACCACCGGCGCCAACAGACTGTTTGCCATAAACGTCTCCAGTGACGAATCTTCCTGGAACCTTCTGATACTGGGAACGAGACAAGATTATTTTATGTAGAGCTTTATTGTTCGTCGTTTCATATTGTTACAACTTGATTCTTCAATGCTGTTATAATTTTTTGGGGGGTAACAGGCTACATGAGGGTTATCCTGAAAAAGACCATTTTTTTTTGGTTAACAGGCTACCTGAGGGTGATCCTGAAACAGGCAACTCCCCTTTAATAGCATAGGAAGGGAATTGAAAAGGGGGGATGCGGAAGGTAGAACAAGGTAGCCAAGGGTTAACTAGGGCCCCCGGGCTATGGTTTAAGGATCCTACCCGGTGTTTCACCTAAAGAGATGCAGGGAAAACCCTAGAAAACCTGCATCAGGTAGGTCGGGCATTGGGTACTATTCTCACGCCCTTCCGAATGACGGGAGACGAGTCTGCTGTAGGGACGCAGCATTCCCTTCTCCGTGTCTCCACCAGTTTCAGGAGGCAGTTGGCCGACTGATCCAATGGGATCAGCGGACAGCTCTTGCCATATGCCCAAGGTCTTTGACCCCGGTATATATACCTCCTAAAATAGGTGAAGGTGTCTCGGCATATGAGAACTTTGATAAAAAGTACCCAGAGAGAGTGCGAGGCATTCCCGACATGATCAGGTGAGCCCCACAGTCACTCTGGGCTGAAGCGCCTGCGAGAAAACTACCGCAGCGCCTTCAAGTCCTGAAACAGGCCATGATTTTATTACAAATATATGTTCGTTGAGGATGATTTCCACTGTGAGAGATACTCTCGCTTCGTGTTACTTTGACGTACGGTGTAATTTCACGTGATTACGATATTTACTCTAAATTTTCTGTTTAGTAATCAATTTCATAAGCCGCCTTGTGGCACCAGTAGGTTGCATAGAGATCAACACTATTTATTTCATTTCAACATCGACCCGCTCTTATTGACAATACTTTAGCATCACGTAGCTGTATTAGTTGTATAAAATAAAATTTTGACGTTTCATTGCTTTCTAACTTTCGTTTCTGACCTCCTCCCGTATTTTGAGTCTGAAAAGAGTGGACGGAGTATGGACAAGTAAAAGATCACCTTCAACTTTTCATTCCAAAATAATATTTATAATTTAATATTTTCAGTTGAGAGAATCCTCAATAAAGTATATCAAACGTCTACATAACGGTTGAAACATCGACGTGCATTTCAAAAAGCTATCATGGTCTACATTGTGGATCAATCAGAACGCTATCAAGTGACTTTGATTTGAAGAGATTTGATGAGAAGGCATGGATGGTTCGACTTTCTACCTGGAAAGCAGCTAGGGGCTGTCCGCTCTGGCTGCTGAGGGTGAATGTCAGAGATGCCGAGGGTGAGGGTCGTAGATGAAGGCGGCGCAGAGGCAGGCGTAGCTCCGGCCGGGGGCAGTGAGGGGCGGCGAACACCAGCAAGCAGCCGTCGCGGACCTCCACATGGCGGGGGAGGCCGTCGTCCAGCCACGTCAGCCAACCTGCGGACACAGACACAACTTCAGCTATATGCTTCAACGCTTATTAATCTATATTCAGCCTATTTCCATCAAAAGCGCTTAAAATTTCACCACTAACGAAAATTGTATCTCGATCTAAAGATTTTTCTTTATCACGAGATACATCCGTTTAAAAACATAAAAATAATCACAGATCCAAACCACACATAATCATAATAGTGAATAAATTTAGACTTTATATAAATAATCTGAGCCGACCTCCTGTGGTGTAGTGGCTAGCGTTGCTGCCTCACAACCCAGAGATCAGGATTCGAATCCTGGCATGGGCTTGGATGTTTGTGTTATCACGGTCGAGAAGACCGGGATGAAGACTGTTGGAGGATCACGTGTCACTCCAAATACGGAATGTGTCAGCAAGATGACAGTCCACAGTCGACTCGGTAGGCCCAGGCCGTCAATGGGTTGTAGAGCCGTGGAGAAAAAAAGAAAAAAGAAATAATCTGACGACGACGTTCGGGCGTGGTAATTTACTCGATAAATGTTTTGTAATATAAGATTATTGTCTTATAGTTACAAATTAATCTGAGACCGCATCAGAATAGTTTTTAATACGGAAACATATTTCTTCTACGAGTATGAATTAAACTTTGATTAAATAATGAAAAGGTGCGGGGGAGTCAGGTGTTAGTGCTCGGCATGGAAAGACGGGCCAATTATTGAGACAAATGGGATGTACCTATGAAGTGTACGCATATTTAATCAACTTATTTTTTGTATTCGTTTTATTACTTCTTTTCTTGTCCCGTTTGTGTCAGTATTTCCATCTACTATTACATTTCATAATCGTTTCGTCTATCTACAATTTCATCTCTAAATTCTCATATTCACTCTAGTGTAAAGTTGATAAACAATATAATTTGACTAGTTGGTTAACCTGGCTCAGAATACAGAACTCGGTTTTACCGCTGTGCGGTGGATAATTCGGAAATACGACGAGACTGTGGCTTCCGGTAGTTTGTTGCAGACTTCCTACGAAATATACAGGTTTCTGTAATAGGATTCTCAGGCTTCAGGTGTTGCTAAAACATCAGATCAATGTGAGAGGTATGAAATTACAGCAAAATACATTGCGCTGTGGTTAAATCCGTAACGTAGACAGTAAATTTAGAAATAATAATCAACCGGAAGCTGCGAAGTGGAAGTGTTGAAAGTTAGTGATAAAATATTCACTACTTTAAAATGAGGTGTGTACGAAGCAAAATAAAAATTTATCACCAGCCATAATGCCATAATATTTTGTGCAAAGAGAACTTTAGACGAACTTCAACAAATTAAATAATCATTGTACGGTTACTCAAGTCTAATTCAAGAAACTAACACTGGAGTTCCCAAGCATTTCGTGACAAGGATACACAAACAATTTCGAGGAAATGTCTTTCAATTAATATCAGGCATAAAATTTGATGTAAACACTGCTGATTATTTTCCTTCCTTCGCTAAGTGAAAAAATTAGATTAATTAATGTAGATTAACTTCAAAGGATAAACATGATGTTCAATGAATACGAAGAATAATTATAAATATCAGCAAAGCGTATTATTATAATAATAAAGATAGAACAGGAAAGCTAATGGATGTCAGAACTTAAGATCTTCTAATAAATAAAAATAGTGTTTGAGCTCTGCATACAAAAAATGCAGAAATGTCAGCTAAACGTCGTTCTCGTTACTTACAATTTGGGGACAAACGCTAACATTTCTAGCATTGACATTTTATAAAACATGAAAAAAGACATTGAATAGTTTTCGTGGTTTGACAGTATAACTCTCGGTGTTTAACCCATAGAGTCTCTATTGTTACAGATGAAAGGAGATATACCAAAATTTTGCGATTACTGAGATTAATAATATGTATAAATATATATACATACACAAGTTTATACACACCAAATATCTTATAAACTAAATACATGAGTTCTACATTAAGGATCATCTAAATAGGTCTTCCCATAAAGCAGAATCACTGAAAAATTTTACACTGAATTGACAGTTCCAGGAAAACATCAAAAGCTTCCAAACAGTGTCGTCTCGGCTTTCCTGGAACTTGTCGCTGGACCCATCTGGATTTCCGCGTTGAACAATGAAGAGCACTTTGGAGATCCGGAATAGATAACGCCTTCCTCCCATTGTTAAAATGTCCCCCTGTCCAATCTCAAATTCCTTATTGCTCCCTCTTAAAATTCTATCTTTGTCTCCAATCATAATCTGCTTAATATTTCAATCAAAATGTCCCAATAATTAACTCGATGTCCTTAATACCCCGAAATTCATTTTTCTTTGGTTTTTAATAATTTTTCCCAATTTCCTCATTTCATATTCCGTCGGTGGTGGGGCTCGATCCTATCCAATAGAAATTCTTATAAGTCCTCTCTTTGGAGTAGCCATTTGCTCCACCGACGTTTTTGGGGAAAAGCACCATCCGTTGCCACCAAATCACACGAGACGCGGGAAAAATCCCAGTAGGGGTACGTGTTTGCAACCTGCAACTTCCCTCAAGCCGCTTGCCTCTGTTTCCGTATCGCCAAATTCCGCAAGTAGTTGTGTTTTACCATTACAATACATTTTTTAATATTTTATTTATCTTCATTTTAAAATTAAACACATATTATATACAATTTGATAGTTGTAAACGTAATAATAGCAGTGTATTGAAAATAACAAACAAACATATTGGAACAAACCTTTTTGTCCGCCGCAGCTATCTATATAAAATCACACTCCTGTTGCGCCCCAGCTACTCCTTTCTCCGGACCTAGCCCCAGAAGACATATTCTTTTCCCCCAACATGAAAGTATGACGTCGTTTCCAAACCGTAGAGGAGAATCAGGACAATGCGGCAAGAGACTTGTGCGTCATCCCAGAAAGTAAAGAGTGATTCAGGAGGTTTTATGAAAATGGAATTAGCGTAGGGAACAGTAGATGTGAGTGCGGTGAGTAATAAATATGTTATATCGGTTTATTTTGAACATAACTCGTATATGGCACAAAGGTCCCGGCGATTTTGCGAATGCGAAAAATGACCCTCACACAGTGCAATTTTATGCGAGAAATCCCAACAGTCCGGTTGAAAATTCCCCTTGATGTAGTGCATAATAATTCTTTTTCTATATTTAGACCTTTATTTTTTTGGAAAATTTATTGTTTAACTGAATACTATTTAAATCCCTTTGTAAATTTACCTCATGAATTCACAAATATGACGACGGAAAGCTGTAGGAAGAACTTGGTGTATCTGTGTTTGTATGGAGTGTGGCGTTGTGTGGGTGCGAAACGTGGACGGTTGGAGTTGCAGAAACGAAAATAATTGAAGCCTTTGAAATGTGGTGCAATAGAGGAATGCTGAAATTCAGATGGGGTGGATAGAGTAACTAACCAGGAAGATCTAAGCAGAATAGGGGAAGAGAGAACAATTTGGAGGACTTTGACCAAGAGAAGGCCACGTTTTGGAACATGAAGGTCTTGTAAAATTAGCATCAGAGGGAAGTGTATGGGGTAATAATAGAAGAGGGAGACAAAGGATGGAATAAGCTAAGCAGATTAGGGCTGATGAGCGATGTGTAATGAAAGGGGTTGCGCGGAATACGTTAGCATGGAGGGTTGCATCAGTCCCTGAATACGACAACAACTCCTATGTACATTTATATTTTTAATTAAATATAAGTTAAACTTATAAGGGGTTGAATATGCGACATTAATATTAGTGTTTGTTGGGTAACAAAAATTTATATTATTTTTATTGTTGAAATAACACTAACAGAGTATTTGCTTTACAAGTCGAATTTTGAGAACAAGCACAAATTAGAAATCTCGTTTATTTTGAAGAGTGACATAACATGTGTTTCTCTGCTAAACACTCGACTATACATACATCAACTAGCATCTACGAGGGAATCTGTGGGTTTGTAACTTTTCAGTTCTAAACAGAGCAGTGATTTATAATTGGCTGTGTGAACAGACTGAAAGCCGCTGCTGACAGTTATAATTGAAGTCGAAGGCATTAACGCTGCTTTCACGGACGATTTGGCTTTACCCGACCCGGCGCTCCTCTCCTCTCCTCTCCGCTCCTCTCCTCTCCTCTCCGCGACGCGAAGCCTCGGCGCTAATTGAGCTCGCCGAGAGGAGGCGCTGCATAATTCACACGGACAAGTGTTCGAGTACTGTAAGCCCCGCTCTGTCACCTGCCAGCGACCTTGCTGACGACTATGAATACACACAGAACTCAACCACTCATTTTAAAAAAAACCTCGTCAACTGGAGCACGCATTAAATTCTCAACCAACGGTATTATTTTAAACGGCTAAGATATTACTAATTTAAATTTTTATTGTTTGATGCTTTAATAAAAAATCTTAAAAATTGAAAGCTTATCAAAATAAATTTACAATTATTTATTTTATTTTAAAAACATTAATATGACGTTATTGTCCAGCTGTCAAATGGTTTTCCTCTTTGTGGCTATGTAAGTATAAGTAAAAAAATCATATTCCATAAATCCTATAGAGAAGCACAAGCTTCAAGGATGTGGAACGAGTCAGAGATTTTACATAGGTTGCTTTATTAATATTAGAATATACTGTAACTATTGATTACTTTTAACTTATAATAAGATTTTCTTAAGTTCTATACAGAAGACATACAATTTGTACCTTATATATAAAATTGATAAATATTTTTACATCCTATACTAAAAAATTAGTGTTCTAATAATGTTCTTTCATAATTATAAATATCTACCCTATGATACATTCAGCTTCATAAATTCTTCAACAGAGTAGAAGGAGTGGCTTAGTAAGAACTTAGTTAGTTCATATTTGAACTTGTTTGGATTTATTTTTAATTGTTTAATGGAGGTGGGAAGTTTATTAAATATGCTAATAGCATTGTAATGTACACCCTTTTGTATTATGGTTAGAGATTTCCCTTCCTTGTGTAAATTGTTTTTACTTCTGGTATCAAAGTCATGTATATCTGAATTTAGTGTGAAGAGGTTACTGTTATTAATAACAAATAACATGAGTGATTGAATATGCTGGGAAGTGAGTGTCAGTATTCCAGTTTTCTTGAAAAGTCCCCTACAAGATGTTTTTGGTGAGACCTGACATAATATTCTAACAGCCTTTTTTTGAAGTGTAAATATTTTATCTTTCCCTGATGCATTGCCCCAGATCATTATACCATATGTCATTATAGAGTGGAAATATGCAAAATAAACTAATTTTCTTATGTTAGGATCACTACAACTTGACATAATTCTAAGAGCAAAGGTTGCCGAGCCTAATTTTCGTAGGAGAATATTAATATGATCCTTCCAGTTTAATTTATTGTCCATGGATATACCTAAAAATTTTGTACATTCAACTTCAGTTATTTCACAATTATTTGTTGCTATTTTTATTGAGTTCAAATTGGCATTCTTTGTCTAAAACTGCATGAAGTGAGTTTTATCACAATTGACTGACAAGCCATTGGCTGAAAACCAGTGAAGCATCTGACTTAATGTAACACTGGCAGCATTTTCCAGACTATTTTGTTTATTTGTAACCAAAATACTAGTATCATCAGCAAAAAGTATAGTTTTAGAAGAAGAATTTATGGATCTAGGTAAGTCATGAGTAAGTCTATGAGTCTATGATTCCGCCTCTATTGACACCACGCTTCTCGTTCGTCACAGAACGTCTATTACTTTGGATCAATTTCTCACAAAGTCTGCTTTCCAAGGTGCCTCGTTCCACAGTCCCTTGGCTTCAGCTACACTATCCAATTTTACGCATGCGAAAAATCGCAAGCTCTTAGCAAAGCATTGAACCTGAATGTGGTCGGTCACACCATGCGGCCTGTGATAATTCGCAGCTTGTTTTTTTAAAAATATATATTGGTAACTTTATTGTACACATTACAGTTGTGCGAATAATATGAGGTATACAGTAATATAAAAGAAAGAAAAGAAACTTGAAACATGTGTAGTGGTAGCCAACCATCGGTAGTTCGCAAAATGGATGAACAATATTTTTAAACAATGATTTGATATTACATATCATGTGCTGAATGATAATACAATTTCGGGAAAAAGTTGATCGTTTAGCGTTTTCTTTTCGATACGTGTAAAACGCAACCCCTGTTTACTTATGGAGGAAGCATTGCTATTATTAGCAACCAGGGTTTCACCCACCATTCTCTAACATTATTATACTTGACTCTTTTCAATTGTTGTTGTTGTGCTATCCAGTCCTAAAACGGGTGTGATTCAATCCTCCATGCTAACCTATTTAGTACAAGCCTTTTCATTTCCGCATAACTACCACATCCTCCCTAATCTCCTTAGCGTATTCAATCCTTGGCCTCCCTCTTTTGTTCTCACCCCACACACTTCCCTCAAATGCTAATTTTAGAAGACTCTCATGTCTCAAACCGTGGCCCCTTCTCTTGGTCAACGTCCTCTACATCGTTCGCTCTTCCCCTATTCTTCCTCGTTAGTTATTCTATCCACCCATCTGATTTTCAACATTCTCCTACAGCACCACATTTCAAAGGCTTCTATTCGTGTCCTTTCTACAACTCCTACCGTCCATATTTCGCACCAATTATTCTGGAACAAATCATCCAACTAACTATTTTTTTTAACAAAGATCGCAGGTTTTCCCTGTAAGAGCAGGCATTGACCACGACGTTTCGATATCACCTGATAACTATGACAGTGAACGCTCCTAATGTGACTATTTCTTCACTTTCTAAAGCTATTTTCTATTATGCAAATATTTTTATATCTGTATACAAAAACTTGTAGTATTTTCTTAAATAGCTTCTGAAATATTTTTTTTGATATACACGTTTTTTTTACATTCAAAGAAGAAGTACATGTCATTCTTACCTTACATCTTTCATTTCACACTTGTAGATGTGGGACTGTTCAATAAAGTACATGAAACTAAATTGTAAAATTTCTAGATTGTTTTTATTTAAGTTGAAACCCAAGTGCTTTTGGATATAAAATAGATTTAAGAAAAGAACAGAAGTTTAATATTTCCTAATAACTTTAATGTGCTAAACTTTTATTTTTTAGTAAAGGGTAATATTTTGACTGCGTATTTGTATCATTTATAAATGTAATGGGTTACGAACCAAAAGGTTGTTCGTAATGGTAAAATATCCGTATCATACCCAGAAAACAACAACCGACAGAGTATGGTAGTGTTTAGTACATTTTTAATCAGTTTTTGTATATTCAATGAAGATACGATAAACTATGTATAAATTCATTTAATTACTTACCTTAATACCTTAATTTTGAGACATGACAATGGAAATAAAAACAAATTCAATATAAAGTTGTTAATTTTCTTTTAATAATATCAATTATCGCACAAAATGTATTGATTAAAAAATTACTTTCGTTGTTGTGTTTGTAGGCGTGTATGTGAGGGGAGGGGGAGGGGTAATACATCACTGAATTATATATTTTCAGTTGAATTAACTTTTGCGCTACACCTGATTTAACATTGCCATGGGTGGAACATGAAATCTTCTCCAAACATAAATCTGACTGAATGACCAACTTGTGCTATGTGAGGATGCTTGTTTTAAAAAAATGCAGAAAACGAAAAATGAGATCCTTTTAAATTGATGGCTAAATACCTTTCAAGAAAGTAATTGTTAGTTGGAGCTGAAGCGTAACGAGGTTGAATATCAAAACATTGCCGATGGTCGGCGACGCGGCGTGGACAATCAGCTTCGTTTCGCTTCTTGAGTAACGCGCTACGCTTTTAGATATAGCGTTTCTGTGCCACATAGCATCTTACATCTTCTTGCGTCGTGCAGATTACTTACGCTATGCAAAAACTTTCTCCGTGAAGTCTGAAAAACAGACATTTCTGTCTTATAAGCCAGTATCCGATTGTCTGGTATTTATTTAAATTAGTTCAGAAAATAAAATAATTCCACTCTCATCTCTTGATCATTTCGAAAATGCTATAATTATCTCCTAGTGACGTAACCGGCATCGTGTTCATCTTTGTTCATATCAATATCAACGCCACGAAACAATGTGGATTCCACATTAATATGGACCATCTGTAATAAATTTGGTAGAATAAGATTTATGTTACAAAAAAGCTGGATCTCCAATCATGATTCCACGTCAACGACCTCTTTACACTGTGTCTATGTGCCGAACTCGTGTTTAGCGTATTCATAATGTAAATTTTTTGGTTATTTTACTGATTAATTTCCATTTTTTAATTCGTTTTGATTCATTAAATTGCGGTACTTGAGTTTTTATGTAGTCTACCTATCTTTAAACTATTCGAGAATTTTTGTGATACAGCTTGTGTGTTTAATATTTTTTTAATTCGTTTTGATTCATTAAATTGTGGTACTTGAGTTTTTATGTAGTCTACCTATCTTTGAACTATTCGAGTATTTTTGTAATACAGCTTGTGTGTTTAATATATATATTTTGCGTTAAAATCATTGAATAGTGAGGGTAAAAGTTTTTATACGAGTGTCATGGTTTGATTTCAAGTAAAAATTTAAAAAAGATGGAGAATACACTTTGGACAAATTATTAAAGGTGTAACTTAATTTGGATACGGTTCGTTTCCCAAATTTCGTTGTGTTTTATTGATACTGTTTAGTCAGATTAATTTAATTACTTTACTTATAATTAGCAATGGCGTCATAGACAATCATTGTCCAAAATTGTTATATCTTTAGCCAAAATAAAGATATAAATCAAAATTAGAACTATGTCAACTAGTCTGAGTCTTCTCCAAGATTTAACCTAACGGTTCGGACAATGATAATTTGTTATAAAGGCAGGAGTTTTTGTAAGAGAGTTTCATCAAATATGATTAAAATCTCTACCTATTCATCCTTATTGTACTGTGTTTACACTTCTTCGAAAGATGATGACGTTACTATTCGTCAAATCAATATAATTTACAACTAACATAAATATGTTTGAAATGCCTTTATTTGAAATTATTGCGCGTAATAAATAGAAAGCATTTATCAAGGAGTTCATCAGAATCTGATGAGAGATGCTGTTGGCTGTTAAAACGGTACTTAACATGAGTATGCTGTTTGGATGACATTAGCAAACAGCTTTACGATGGAAAATATGAGGCCTTGGTTGGAGGCTTCCTCGTCGCCTTCACCTAAATTACTCTCATCCGTTCCGGTGTCCTACCTCCTTACGACAAAGGACCATCACAACAGGGAAGCGGCTGCTCAGCTTCTTAATGGCCCTTGAAAGCATTACCCTGAGTTATGTATCTACAGAAGTACGGACAATTGTCACCATAAAAGTTATTTCCGCTATCTGAGATCGACTGCACCTGTGGGATGGCGTGCACAAACTGTGCAGAAACGATCTTTGATATAATAATACTCAGATCACTGCGGACTGACTAATAATCTACAGTTATTATGTTTTACATTCTCACATTAACGATGCTGATCACGGAAATCGCCGCTCTATTTTTCTTGCTAATAAACATCAACTATCTCTCGCGTATGAAATCTCAGCAAAGCTGCACTTTAACCAAGATAAATATTCTTAATAGTTATTTTCTAAATTCAAATAGAATAAATCAGAGACTAATATCCGATTAACAACAAATTTTCTGCATGTTAAAAATAATTAAATATATTTTCTCATAAATTTTGTTTAATTGTAAAGAAAACTAGCTTTGTTCTATTCCATAGGCAGAAATTTGTTGTGTTATTTAAATCTTAAGCACGCATCGTTTATAGTGTTATGTTAAACAATTTCCTCGACATTCTTTCAGCAATTTCGTATCTTTACTGATTCAGTATTCGTCCAAATGTTATTAATTGCGCAACAACAAACATTACGGGTAATTTTAATGGGAATATTTTAACAGCTATATTTCTCCACGATTGTTGACTTTTGGCTACATTTCTAGGCCAATACTTCAGACTTTTCTTTCCTTTTACGCATACTAAGATATTCTGCAGGATAAAGTGAAGACATCCAGACTATTGGCTAAACACTAATTGTGGAGTCAAGTCAATCTTGTTTGATTCGTTCTAAAGGATTGAGACGTAAACCTTGTTAAGGAGACACGTGAGTCACTCTCCATGAGTTAGTCACCGCTTCTGGCTCAGTGCAATTTCCTTTCACCGGACGAGTACTAAAACGGTACCGAGATACATAAAAACTTCACATAATGCGCAACAGCTAACGACTTTGAAACAACTTGATCAATAAAATGACCTTCGGTTGAAGTATTATAAACACAATATACGGGTAGGAGCTCAACCAAAATAGGATGACAATTGTTCAGGTTTCATTTTTCAGTTGAAGGTTACTTCAGCTTACGAAAAACAATTGTAATGCATTATAAACATAATTCCTTATGATGAAGTCAGTTTACTAAAACTACCAATTGGAAAACCCAAATCAGAATTAAAATATTAATGTCACTGTCATAGTACTTTTAATAATTATTTTCAAGACATTACCCAAATAAATGAATATTATCGACATGAAACGAATCTATTTTTCTTAATTCTACCAACTTTATTTAAAATTTTATATTTTGTCTTGCTGAAATTTTGAATTAAATAAATTATCAATTACTATCGCAGAGAAAATAGTCCATTAATTAGGTATTAGTGTTGGATGGCGCAAAAAACAAAAAATAGCATTTTATGGATTAATTTTATTTTATTTTTCAGTTCCCAGCCTTTTCTGGTACTTAGTACGAGACATGAAAGGGAATTAGTAGTTAACAGTCGTCACTGACGATTTCAGCAACACCAAAAATAATAGATTATACATTAATTTGGGACAATTTGAAACATTTTTCCGATTATTGTCCTGTCCCTCAGTATAATAATGTCTGGTAGACCGAACTTATCTCTTATTTTTGATGTAACTTATCAACTGAACCAACTCCAAAACTTCTAATTCAATTCCAATCAGGGTCTTTTCGGACATTATAAAACAATCCTATCAGCATCCACCATTTTGAATTTGCTGCAGTTGATCTTAACCGTCATCGGGAGCATCTCCCGCTATCTTAAAAGAATCAAAAGTACACCCGGTACTTTTAATAATAATAAACAATACCCCAAGGTCATTTATTATACTTAACATTTTGTTCCTTTTGACCATATTATGAGGGGTTTTTAACTCCACGTTAACCGTCATTGCCAATATCAGTATTAAAAGACATGGCCCCCAAAGCTGTGGATTCGACATTCTTTAGTGCTTCTCGGTATTTTTCTGATAGATTGGTCCAAGGGTTGAAATTAGACTTAACACTATATGAATAGTGACACAATTAATCTCTATTATTTTTAAAGGTCTCCGACTTTCTCATTCATCATTGCAATGCAAAGGTTTCCTATTTTGAAGCGGCTTGAACTTAAAGTTTTCTTTTTTATCTCAGCATCACCTAACGGTATGATTTAGGTACCAACAAGTCTACTTTGTATCACTTTCACTTTCTCACACAAACTCCTTCATTTCTGAAGGGTAACGTCTTTAATTGGTTGGTTTAATTTAGAATTAATTATTTTAGAACCTAAAAAGTAACAAATTTGTAAAAAATACTGTAAGAGTAATTGTATATAAATTCTTCTAACCATGTCATGCAATTTATAGTGACGCTATCGCAAAATGTAATGGAACATATAAATTACTGTTATAAATTGATTTTGGAATACGAAATTATGAGGCACATAAGAATATTATATTAAATTTAAAAGCAACGCATGTTCCATAAAGTGAAGGAGATTGCATATTCGTTTCTTTTGATGTCGCGGTTGAAATATCCTTAATCTATTATGAACTAACGTTTTCATTTCAGGATACAGAGAAATGGTCAAGTGAGATTTCTCATCACTTACTGAAAATGAACCGTCAATGGACACATGGATCTCCTGTAATTATTAATGGTAGTTTCCTGTGATGAGCAGCAGCTTTGCTTCGCGTGACCCAGAGCCGAGTTGAACGAACTGACCACAGCTTGACTTTTGGCACAACACGCGACATTATTTGAACAGCTGGAAAGATGTTAAGAGAAGATGACGCCATCGAAATTGTGGCTCTTTAAAAAAAAGAGAGGCTAGGCGAATGGAAAACAAAGCGAGGATTCATTGCGCTCTATCTGCAAAGACATTCTCCGTCACTAAATTGACGCAATTTCATTGTGTGCTGAATAGATCATAATATATATATATATTAAAATAACAAAATATATTTTAATAAATAACGAATATAAATTTCTTTTATTTACAACTTATGTAATTTATTTAACAGAGCATATTAATTTACAGCAAGTAAATAAATATATTATCAAAATGTATGCAAAACTATTAAAACACAAAAGTTTTATACTGGGGAATTTTCTTAGTTAAAAAAATATACGAAATTATTGAAATGTATCAGCAGAAAAGTTTATTTTATTTTTAGTGACTTTTTAAAAAAGAAACAAGATGTCAATTGTGTCAACTTCAGATTTAAAATATAAATTAAAATAAAGGTGAATTTTATGTTATAATAACAGTTTTATATGAAACATCGGAGTGTAGCTCAAAGAATTCGTCGTATGACGGTAAAAGTTGTATGTAAACGACGCGAAGCATGACATTTCACCGTCTTAAAACAATTCACTTTTTTCCTTCAATCAGCAATGAAATTGAAGAACATTTCAAAGATCTCTTCTTTGAAGTTCTATAACAAAGTTGTAGTAATTGAATAACATTGGCTGCGGTTTTCAAGTTGTTATGGAGTATAAGAAATAGTTGTAAAGAGATAAATTCGATCTGGGTAAAGGAGGAAAGCGGCCAACAGTTTCTGTTCTGAATTGGAACTCATTATCAGCTCTGCTTATGTATCAATATGCTTAGAGGATAATACCAAATGATCAAAAAGGAAAAAAAACATTTCCTTTGCTTCTAGGAAGTATTGCAAACCAAACTCTTCATACGACGCACCGTGGTCCACTCAAACACGGGATGTGGTAAAATGACTTTGTTGCTGCGATTGTCAGAATAAAATTAATTGCCAGTGATAAAAAACTAAAATTCCAGGTATCAGTTTATTATATCAAAACATAAAAAAACCACAAAACATAACACTGGAGATTTCTCCCTGCCCGCGCATAATCATCTGGAAGAACAAACAACTCGCTCACAAGACCAAAGAGCATTATAGTATAACTAAAAGTGGCGACTATGCAGAGAGTCGATGCTTTCAGGGTTATACGGGTATTTTTGATTTGACCATTCGGATAAGTAATTTATGGCACATTGACTACAGTTTTCACAGAATAATAGTTATTTTTCCTTTAAATGCGTGTTCTGGCTCAGCTGGGAAATACCGCATTGGGTTGTGTCCTCCAAATTCTATGAAGACTGTAGTCTCGGACTTCAGACAAGTAAATGATTTGTGATAATGGCTACCTCTCTGCATTGTTAGCGGATTCGGGTTCAGTTCAGGCAAAGTTTCACGCCGCACAGACGCTTAGAGCGTAATTTCCCTCAGGACTTGGAAAAATCTCAAACATATTTTTACGTGGGGCTGAGTGAATAACTTTAAACTTTGTTAAACTCTGCAGTTTATCCACTATTTATATGACAGCTTTATAATGAGCTCGTGGATCCTATTTAGCGCTATTTAACTTTGATCCCGAATATTCTGTCCTCACATCTAACTGACGTATTTTTGACGTCGTCGATTGCCATATTTGCTAGCCTTTCATCACCCAATCATAAATTACTGACAAAAATTGTCCATCTAAAAGACTGATTCTAGCTTCAGGGCGAATTCGTGTGTATAACAATAAGACACTCTAAGATGAATTTATCGATCACTGAATGGCTCTATGCAGATAACAACTCTGTTCACCTTATTGATTACTCTATTACAAAAATCAGCAAATAAAGTATTCTCTGCATTAAAAAGAGCATAATTGTGCAATTAGTTGCAGGAAAAATTTAGTATTATACTTCAAGTAACAATTAGTAATGCCGACGATGTCATCTTATCACCAATTCTGGAAACGAGTTCTAATTTGAACAAACGAGTTTACTACTGACCTCTCAACTCATTACGCTATATATATAATATTATATGTTCCATTAGATTCTGCGATAGCGTCCCTATAAATTGCATGACATTATGATTAGAAGAATTTACATACAATTACTCTTACAGTATTCTTTATAATTTTGTTACTTTTTAGGTACAAAAATAATTAATTCTAAATAAAACCAACCAATTAAAGAAGTTACCCTCCAGAAATGAAGGGGTTTGTGTGAGAAAGTGAAAGTGATACAAAGTACACTTGTTAGTATCTAATTCATACTGTTCGCTGATGCTGAGATGAAAAAGAAAACTTTAAGTTCAAACCGCTTCAAAATAGGAAACCTTTGCATTGCAAGGATGAATCAGAAACTCGGAGGTCTTTAAAAATAATACGTAAATAAATTATATATATATATATATAGCGTAATGAGTTGAGAGGTCAGTAGTAAACTCGTTTGTTCAAATTAGAACTCGTTTTTATAATTGAAAGCGAGTCGCTGTAATGGGAACAATTTAACGCTCGAACTCACACGGCAAGGGGAGAAAAAAAACAAGCCATTACTTTGCAGAGTTCGTATTCGGTAGCTGAACATCGGCAACAAAGCGTATGAATCGCATTGCTATTATTATTACATGACCAAAATAAGAGATATAAAAAGGCGATTCAAATATAACTCTAAAATATATAAAAATAGAAACTGTCATCATACTTCTCAAGGCAATCAGATTGTATGCAAGTTACTATAATACATTACAATTAAATAATTCTTCTCACTCTTCCACCATTCCTTTTTCTGGGTAACGAGAAAAAACGCGTACAGTATTAACGAAACAATGAATAATAACTGAAGAAGAAACTGATTTTTTAATTCTGTACAATGCACATAAATTTGAAAACGTATTCGCGAATTTAGGTTTGATTCTTACCTACAGAAAAATACGCTTCTGGCGCTAGAGTCGCAATTATGAGTCATTTACATAGCGATTGTTAAAACATTTTACATTATTATTAACTAATTAAAAAGTAACATTGTTTAAATAAAATGTTAGTTTTACTTTAGCCTTGTTTCAGGCTAAAGAACAATTTAATCATCTCAGACTTGACACGTGAAGTTTTGGGCTTGAAAAGGGATCATGGATAGACAGAAACCTTCTCTGGGCAGAACAGTACAGTACATCAAATGATAATCCGATGAATGATATAGAAAATCATAAGGGACTAACATGAAATGATTGAGAAAGGATGAGGAGGGGGGCGGGGAGAGGGAGAAAGAATCCTAAATCTTTAAAAGATCAACAGAAACTTTCTTTAAAGTGATCAGCGCTAAATATAAAATTACATGGCAATCGCAATGGTATGGAAACGACTAAGGGGAAGCCTTATAACTTACAGTGTGCTTGAACAGGCCCAGTACATAAAGTCAGGAGCAGACTGCTTATATTTTATTCTATTTATATAGAAGATAATTAGAATACGGTCCACTGTAATTTTAGAATTCTTAGATCCTCAGATAATGATCACGTATCTAGACTTATGAAATTTTATATGTTCGGGACTACTTTGTATTGCAAACATGCAGTGAGCTGACTTTTCTTCGCTATTTTCTTGGTTTTAAGTTCGGTGAGATTACTTGAGTGGACAACAGCTGTTGGCGCTTGCTATCTCCTCGGAACGGCGCCCCTGAGAACTTGGCGAACAGAGATCCTCTGTGTCTTCTCCGGAATCTCCCGGGACAGTTCCCACTGTATCTTCCATCAACCGCCCAGTCAAATAATCCAGTTGTTCGTCGGTTGGGAAATGTATCGCTATCGTGGCTACATCCACTACGAGGAAGCTTCTTTTCTTCTCATTTCTATGTGGTAATCTTGAAACTCTCCAACTCTCCGATTCCAACTTTAATACTACGTCTGCCTTAGGGAAGATGTATACTGTATATAATTAAACGGCGTATGTCAGTTGTTCAGGTGAATTATAAATGAAAGTATGACATTGGTGATAGTCGCACGATTGACGGGAGATAAATTAACGGGCCTAATTCTAATGACGAAAGCATCCGTACCGACGTCCCCATAACGATTGCGGACTAGAATCAATTGCTTAGTCATAACTTCAGCGACTGATTACATGTGATCTTTACTGCCTCTTCGAATCACAGAACTTGCTACATACTCAGTGACAGATCTTCCAACCAATGTGTACCTTGTGAGAAGTAAATCAGATTGAGTACTCATTGGTATAGGATTAATTTTGCTACTGATCTGATTTTTAACTGTTAATCAAAGAATCCTTTCCACTACAAATACATTATTTTGTATAATTAATGTGTAGAACAATGAAGGGAAAGTTTGAAATACACTAATAGAATTTTTTTAATATTTTAAAATAAACTTGATACCCCCACTGGCTTATAAAAGAATTTGGAGAACGGGGAGGTATAAAGGAAACTGTAATATAATTAAATATAAACTTTGTAGTAATGATAGGCGTGATGTGATAATTGCTAAATAATTACGGATAAAATTAGCATTGGACAAACATTTCTAAAAGAAAATAGTTAATGATTGTGAAATAAAGTAAGACTTCCTAATATGGATAATGAAAAGTTGATACTAGGATAAAATTAATAAATATAACATATTTTGATGGTATTTCTGATAACATTAATACGATAATTGATTTAGTGAAATTAAATTAGCAATGAGATCCGTAAATAAAATAATAATCCTTGTAAAAAGTTTGAAGAATAATCTAATGTAGAGCAAAATGATGTGGTATATAAAATACGTTGTTGTAATCGAATTTTTTAATCTATAAGAGTTAATTTTAATCAAATACAGAGTACTATATTAAATTTAAATTTTGTGAATCTGTTTTTACATTTATCTAATTTTATAAGAAAGATAAGAATATCAACCGGACCAGGGACTCGAACCCAGGACCTCCCGATATACAGCTGGGAGGTCCTGGCTTTGAGTCCCTGGTCCGGTTGATATTCTTATCTTTCTTCTAAAATTATCTATATGCTTTACTGAGCTTCATTTCAAGCATTTCCACTTCCTAATAAATCCAGAATAATAATTGTTTCCTACATCTAAAATTTTTACATTAATCCTACCAATCATGTGATTTTTTAAATATAGATATTTATTTAACACAGATTCATTATCTAAAAGTTGTTTTAAATTTCGAAACTCTTCCTTAATTCTGGTTTGAAGCTATAGTTTTGTCTTACCAGTGTAACAACCTTTACAGTTCAAACACTCCATTTTAAAAATAATATTGTGTTTATCAAAATTGTTTGTAAAATCCTGAGAATTAAAAAATACATTGATAAACGATTTAAATATTACTACAGCACTGTAATGGGCAAATGAGTTAATTAATTTATATTGCATGTTCTCTAAATTTGATAAAACAATGAAGCCAAAGATTTTATACTGTTATTAATTGTGGGTGAATTATATAAGTCAGATTATTTTAATTATTTTATTTGTAAAATAAATAATAATAAAACTTACAATTTTGAAGAGCTTTTTATAAATTTTGATAAACAAATAGAGGTCAAAATGTATAAAAATTTAAAATAGACTGCCACCAAGGGCAGATTCAAACGAAGTTCCTTTGAAGTGTATTTACAAATATTGACGAGTATACAACAATGTTGCTTGTTTATTATGGGGTACACGACGGTAACAACTAGTCATTTGTTACAAACAATTTTGTATTCTCCTTGATTTTTGGTGTCAGTTCCAATTATTGCTGTCTGAATTCAGCAAAAGTTGTAGATAATCCTTCAACCACCTTCCCCTGTATTTTAATCAATTCATTTTCTAAATATTAAGGAGTTCGTTACCATAATTTGTTTTCTTTATGGTAAGTAATGAGTTGAAGACTGTTTTAAACTTTACTGTTGGTTTAAACGAAACTTTTTTAGAGTGACAGACTACATAAGAGCGACTTATTTAATGGCAAACCCCCTTTAGTAACAGAGGAATTGAATTTGAAGGAAGGGATGCGGAAGGGAGAGGAAGGCAGCCAAGAGTTATAGTTTAAGGGCCCTACTCGGTACATAACTAGAAAACCTGCATCAGGTGGGTCGGGCAATTGGGTAACTCGACTCACGCCCTTTTGAATGACGGGAGGGAGTTTGCTACGAAGAAATCAAATTTAAACTGGGAAAATATATTTTTCTAGTGAAAGTGCCAAAACATAAGGTTCAGTTGTTAGTGGAATATTTACGTGCCATTGAGTTTTATCACACGAGGCTAAGTGTTTGAAGTCTGAAATGAGCCTATCGCCGACTAAAAAAGCTAAAAACCTTACGGGACTTAGCATGAGTGATTGTTTTGATCGATCTCCAATTCACGGCCGACTCCTTTCGCTAACACCTGGGAAACACGTCGAGATAATGCTTCATACACCACACAGCCTGCCCTATGAACTCTGCGTCACACAAGTTGCTTAATAAGCTCTCAGAAAAGAAAGGATCTAGATTGATTTGTTTTGTTCATTCAAATTATCACCAAAACATTCACGTTGCCAGTTAGGCAAGATTTGTCCAAAAAATCAAACACTCCTTGATTATACTCGGGTGTTTATTTGCTTGGTTGTCCCTTGGATTAAAAATTTTTGACTTCTTAAAGGTGTCCTTTGTTAGGTACTAGGGCAAAGCACATTTTATTTATATTATTAACGAAGTGTTTGACCTTTAAATAATTATTACTTTCTGTATCTTCAACAAGCAACATTCTCCTTTACGAAATTTGGTTTCATTTAATCCACACTATTTTCTCGTTCTGTCAACATAGACCAAATAATTTTAACATATAGTCGTTTATAAACATACCAAGAAATACATTGAATTCACCAGCTGCAAGAAGGTAGCTAAAATCTCTTTATAGGGTAAATATATCTCTAGCAAATAAAAAGCCTGTATAATCTCTACAATAAAATTGCCTGCATGTGTATGTCTGTGTGGGTGTCAATGTTTGTTCCGCATGAAAATCTAAACTACTGGACCAATTTCGACAAAAATTGGTACCCGTATTTTTTTTGCGACCCGGAAATCAGAAGTCACTCGAAAAGGACTATCTTTACTCAATCCTTTCTATGGTGTATTTAGAATTGGAATACACTAGAGTCATTTCTCGCGAAGGATGTGGCCTTGAATCCATTAAACAGTACGGTTAAAATGAAGGGCGGGACAATAAGCGTTGCCGAGCAATCGCAGTCTATTATAGTGTCTTCAGTGATTGTATACAAAATCCATTTGCCACCACGTGGAATATATGGATACCTCCATGCGGGAACCCATGCTAGTGACTTATACGAATTGTTGAGTATGATTTAAGTTCTACAGTTTTTACTGTAATAAAATAAGTATTACCATATATAAAATAATGCTTATGAGCTTTTTGAGGGTATGCAGACGACGACAATCCGCTTTTCGTTTAACGTTAATGTCATAATAGAATAGTAATATAAAGTCATCAATAGCGAATGTTCAGAATTTACGAATAAAACAGATATATGTAAAAGAATCGCGTGTGTCAAATGTTTTCCCATAGAGTGTTCCAAGTGTATCGACCCAAGGATCGCGTGACCAACCATCTGCTTTTAAGCGCCTCGCTTTTGTCCGGTACACTGAGTGACTGTCATGGGTATTGGAAATTTATTAAAAAAAACACGTGTAATTAACTGTGCCTTGGACTGGTTAAAATGATTTTTTGTTGCTACAACATTAAGAGAAGAAATATAATTAGGGCGTGATTATATGGCAGTGTAAGCATTCATTGAATTTAAAATATTTTCTTTTTCGAAATAAAAAATCAGTATTGTATGTTATATATCGCTGGATATGAATTGTGAAAGTCTGCATCTTAGTGTTGTGTATCCAGCTGATTAATTGCCTGCCTCCTCTTTAGCCATTTTAACTTCCGGTATTTTTGTATACAACTGAATTCAAATTTAAGCGAGCATCTATAAAAACTAAGTTCTTTCCAACTGTGCTATGAATGATTCATTCGTTTTTCCTTCGGAGTGAATTATCTCGGTGGTTCCGTGATTGCTGTGTCAGCTTGAGGATGGATGTTGAGGGACTGACGTTTCATTCACAAGCTGATCCCTGGAACTGGTGATTTTTCATGCGCCGTAAATCTTCTCAGAGACGTCACTTCGAATACACTTTTCCGCCTGTGTCAGACCTATATAATCAACTTGGTCCTTCAGGCAGTTCCTCAAATATTATACTGAACATTTTTGAAACGTCTAAAATTCCAATAAAAATATATGCATACAGTTAATTTGAATCGATTTGGTAACTTTAGGCACTGGGAGAAATTATGTATTTTAAGAAGTAAATCGCTCTTCTCCTGTATTTTGGTAAGCTTTGTTTATTTTTACTTTGTGAATTAGGAAGAAAACTCACCTGGCCTTCCGTTCGAAAATATTGAAAACATTTTCCAGAAATGTTTAATGAAAACCTAGGAGAAATCAAATCCTACCAATTACATTGACGTATGAGAATATTTCTGAAGTCTATACAATATACAATGCTGTTTTCAAGGTAAGTACTAATATCTTTAAAATAAATTATTTTTCAGATATTTTATTATCAATCATTACTTTACACCTAAACACTACTTCTCCACATAGTCACCGCCGTTATTCAGGTACTTGTTATAACGGGAAACCAGTTTTTACGACAAAGAAAGATATAATCTGTGATGAAAACTAAGTCTACGGTGAATCGTACATTACCTTCGTTAAACTGTCTATTCCATCACTTATTACTGCTTCCCTTTAACCTCCCCCACATTTAACCTTCACATTATAAACTACAGTTTGTAATGCTCTAAATAAAATGATTGGATGGACAGGAATGAAGAAACGCAGATTAGAAAATAGAAATACAAGGCGATATTAATTGCAGTGTAACGATTGACGTAGCAAACAAGAAAGTCTGGAAATACTTCAACGTATATTTTATTTTGATTCCTGGCTGTGTTAAACGGCGAAGATAAGCGTTCGCTTTCCCTTTAAATTTTTATATATTATATAATTTATTGTATATTCTTTAGGAAGCCAGAAATATGTGAGCCTCTTTAGTCTTAAGCAAGACATACTAAAGTTTTTTGAGAGAAATTTTTCTTTGGCTTAGAATTACGCTCGCATACATAATCTGGAATCTAACTGGCCACAGAATTATGTGAAATACGTACGATATTTAGGCCCTGCTGATGATATTTCCTATTGGCTGAAATTGTTTAAGTGAAATCCAATAGATACTATGGGGAATTGCAGCCGATTGGTTGTCGGAATTAAGTAGGCTGAATTAAAGCTTCTGTCGTGCTTACGTGGGAATGGCTAATAAGACAGAGAAGAGATGATGCTGAGAGGACGGCACGTGATGATTAAAACTAAACTTCTAGCCACCAATAAGAAAATATTGAGAGGTCAGCAAGTGTTGAACAAAACACTAAACTGCTAACGGCTAAGGAGAAAATTTAAAAGCGAGAAACGAGATCAGCCTGACGCAGAGGTGTTCCAGCCATCATCACAAAGCAGAGCATACCAGAATGCAGCTGCAGAACATCGCCGGTATCGTTCCATTTTATTAAATAAATTTCACATTTGCTAGACCTATTGACATAAAAAACTAAATTGCTTCTCTCGGTCCACCCTGATTTTTTAAAAAAGAATCTCGATATAAATTTATTGTTATTAGTAACGTTCAAATGCCCTTATATTTATTAAATTTATATTTAAATTTTTCTTTTCTATTTAAACCTTTATTTAATCGATCCCTTATATATTAAATAATAAATTAAACTCACTCACATCCCCACTTAACCTTTACACCCACATGCTTCAGAAGTTCAATATGGAAATAAATAATTCAATGCATAATCCATGACTAACTCAATAAAATAGTTGAAAAGCCAGGGAAATAGAAATAGAGGTCGTAGTATGCTCATTAATCTGTGAATGTGCATATTACGGGTCTAAAAGATCGGAAACGTTGAAAGTACTTGCGATAATTAAATAGAAATAAAAATTTATTCTTCTATTTCGACATGTAATGTTCACATCAACATGGAAAATAAATTACCTCGAACCTTATTTAATATTATTGATCTTAATCTGAAGAAAAATAACGCTCAGTTAAATGATGTAAATGAACCATCTGAATACGTGAAAGCCGCCAAAACAGACTGTATATGACGTTCTCATATTTATCGAGTCGTTCAATACAGTTTCGCTGTCATCCAGCGCAAGTACCCGGCTCTCCAGTTAATTATAGCAGGTTTGATAATATCCCTGGCTTATTAAGCACGTTGGCTGCTTATCGGCGCGTGCAAGCAGTGGTTGTCTAGCTTACAACTTACACAAAACTCTCAAACCTGATAAACGTCAGGCCACTGCACACTTTCTTATCTGAAGGCTCAATCACTATTACAAAATTCCTTTGCTCTAAATTAAGTTTTATGGGTTCTTTTGCGTGGGATTTTGACAAGACGCGAAAAATTCGTCCAGCAACTTATACAAATCCTGAAATATGGATTATATAGAGAATAAATTAAACATATAATACTACAATAACACGTCCCATTTCTGTTCACCTAACTTTATCAAATATTAATTTTAATGTCCTGAATCTGTACGACACATAATATCTAAGAAATGAATATTCGTTGTATCACAATTACTCATATTAATCGTTTTATTTTTATCTATTGTAAAAATCATGTTCCGTATTTTACGAGTACATTGTTTTGTATTACGACGCGTGTTCGAATTAGAGGCGTGGGATGAAACTAGCTTGAAAATATAAGAACATTCGACGTGATTACAAACTAAAATATATGCTTTTTGATACTCACCAGAAAAATCCATGATTCACTATTTTTCCCCACAATTGCAGAAATATGGGTGAGGAACAGGCCTGGAATCTCTCCCCACACCCCAACCCAAGGAAAACAATGTAATTTTTGGAAAATTAATGCAGTTTGTGGGAGAATTAACTAACAACTATTGTGATTTCCTAATAAATTTGTTTTTATTTCGTATTAGTATTCGTATTAGAAAATTGAGATATTACTGTAAGTATTTCAATCAATTTATATACAGAATATCGTTTCTTCTTTAAAGATACAAAATTGATTAAAATGTACTAAAAAATACCATAATATGTCGGTCGTTGTTTTATTGGTACATTTTGCCTACTTGGATAACGTTTTGGTTATTTATTAAATTTATTACTCATAGCGATAAGAAATCTCTCACGCAGCCAAAGAATTACTCTTAACTGAACAATAGATATTTGTATTTTCGGATAACAATCGTTACATTGATTGAAATTGCGTAATAATAATTCTTGTTAAATAAATCCTTATTCAATAACTGTTATCCATAAAATACGTAATACAAAGTTAAAACTATATAAAATAAAATAGAATGAAATGTTTTAAGTTGTATCATTTAATTATTAATTAAAAAAATTAAATATAAATGTTAAAACCCCTCAAGATCCATTTTTATTCCGTGTAATTTTAAGAACAATTGAAAGAAATTGTTTAACTGAGCGAATAAAACAATGTGACGGGGAAATATATCAGAATTGATCTAATCTTTGGATAGGCAAGAGAAAAAAAGGAATAATTTTCAACTAGAATGTCAACCACTAGCTCCTTTGTGGTATTTGTATAAAGAAAGCACAGGTTAGCGCGATCTTTGATGTATGTTGCATTTTATGCTTGACAAAATATCCTTAACAAGCGATTGGTGCGATATGCCCACGCAACGCCCACGCACGTACCGCCAAGAGTGTGGGCAGAGTAAACAAGCTGCGTAGGCGTGTTCGTTTATTAGGTATCGCTGCAAATCGGCTTAGTCAGACAACCTCCCACGAGACTCAAAAGAGCGGCCGATAACCGAAATTCAATATACTTTCATATTCATTATGATACAATACAATGTATCTTATTATTAATAGTGAAGATGTATGTTTCTATAAATTAAAGGTCCTAGACAAATTGGGAAAAAAACGTGGTACACATATTCTTAAAAGCACTGGTGGGAGCACAAAGGTGGAAGGAATTATAGTTAAAAATTGTAAATCTGACAGTATTAGTAAGTATGTAACGTCATACAGCAGGAACCAAGAAATACACAATATTTACTTGCGCACGTCGTGTTTATTTTCTGCTACTCTCACATTTTATTAATTGTATCTTGTAATACAACACACCACGAGTATTACGATTTTTTTTAAAAAAACGCAAGTTCGTATATTTTCGTTTCATTTAGAACCGCCTTATAAAATGACTTATTTCATATAATTATGATCACGTATATCTTCCTTGAACAAGAATAGATATACTTACTATTCGACGCAGAATAGATGTTAACAGTTCGAGGTAACTGATACTTTAGGTCATTATTAGATTTAAAAATATGTGATTCTCAATATTTGAATGCATAGCACGTGGTGAAGAGGAAATTTCTTGGACGGATTAAGTTTTGAGTAGTGAAATGACAATGGACAAATCTCTTTCTCGCCCTTTAACCGTTTCAGAGCGATAGTTTAATGATTATTTAAGATGTATGGGATTCCATTTAATTTCATTAGAAATATTAGTTTAGAAAGGGCCAAAATCTTCACAAGTTGGAACGTGCTTCTTGACAGGGACAATATATAGACGCGTTAATTCCTGGGGTGCGCCTGTAACCACGAACCAGACAAGTAATTAGTTTCACAAAGTGTGAATCCCCGTCTAGATGACTCCATAAATTTAAAATTTTGGAGAACACGCAATTTACCATGATATTTGATGGTCCAGTGAGTTTTTTTAGAATCATTGAAGTGTTTTTTGTGTTACTCGTTTCTTTTCTTTTTCAAATCAAAATCTACACTTAATATTCTTCCTTACTGTAAACTTTTTGTGTTTTATTTGTATATAGCTGCCACCGGGCAAATGCCCAATAGCAGCTAAGTAATAATAATAATAATAATAATAATAAAATCGATACTTTTCTCACATCCGTGGTGCTGTGAAGACGGACATTCTCCTTCGTGTAATTGTGAGATGAGGATATTATTCATTCAGTGGTGATAGAACTGCAGAGATGATATAATCAATGCAAAACAGAAAAAGGCGAAAAATAAAGAGAAGGTTGACTATAAACTTTCTCAATCCTTGACGTGTCAAGTCGATGATCTACGCCCTCGATTTAAACATTTTCATTTTGTAATATTTCCTTTAAATTAAATAATTTGAAAATAAATACCATTTAGCTTTTTATACATTATTTAAAGTCCTACCTCGCTAAAACTCACACACACACAGATTCACGATGTTCACAATGAGTGGAGCATTATAATTTACAAGGCGTGAAAGGTTTCAGTCGCTCTGATAATGCTGCGTGACTACATTTACAGCTGCCTTTCTACGGCGACTGCAATATTTACAGGCCTCGGGGGAATAACTGCTGTGTATGCATCAAAGTCTTTCAAATCAGTCGATATGGATCCCAGAAGATTCCTCCTCAAGAGTCCCTCGGAGGCAAGTATCAAATTCTCGAGGAAGCAAACATCGCCTTCCACCTTCGACAGATTATTTGTCAGCAGAGGCATGGAAAAACATCTCCAACTTACAAAGTATTTGTACATTCTTGTGTGATTCAAAGAGCAAATATTATACGGCCATTATGAGGATGAATATCCTATAATTGCAAAGCACGGACGATAAAACTTCTGACAGGATATCCAAACTTTTTAATATTTCATGAGATAGGTGCAAGAAGAATCTGTGGTCATAGTCCGTTTAGCAAGGACAAGTAAAAAATAAGGGTAACAAATTATAAACAAAGCATAAAATTGTTTAAATTAAAAAACCTAAAATATCAATAATTTGTACTATATGTGATGCAATAAAACCAGTTTCATTATTCATTTACAGAAAATGTAAATATATGTATGAAATATAAGATTCACCGCTTTCATTTATTGGACTAGCATTATTGTTTGTAGAAGGTAATTATTTAAGTAGAGACGATCATAATTTAAAATGGGACAGAGCTACTTAAATTTTTTTTTGGATAACAGGCTACATGAGGGTGATCCTGAAGCAGACAACTTCTCTTTAATAGCATAGGAAGGGAATTGAATAGCGGGATGTGGAGGGTAAAGCAAGGGTTGACTAGGTTCCCCGGGCTATACTGTAAGGATCCTACCCGGTGATTCACCTAAAAGAGACGCAGGGAAATCCCTAGGAAACCTGCATCAGATAGACTGACGGAAAATATTCGTTTTTAAAGAGGAATTGGAACGAATTCCCTACATATGTTTTTAAAGATTATCTTGTAGCTTCAAAGTTTTTTAGGGGAAGAGTGAGAAACTGTACATCTAAGAGAAGTGAAATTTAGTATGACTAACTAAATAAGGAATTTATTTTGAAATTTTATTTTTCAGGCACTAATTTACTAAAAATTTGTGTGTATGATTTGTATGTTTATTCAAATCAGTCATTTTATGATTATTGTTTGTAACTGAAATTCAGAGACAAATAAATCATTCATTCATTGTAACAGTATTAAACCCAGGAGGTTTGTTCAGTTAAAGAATAATAATTGAATAATAACGTGAAACAAACTGTCAAACAAAGTCAGTTAATTATTACAAACTAACACACGTATAAGAATGAAAACGTCCTAAGGTGATACTCTAAAAAATTAATCCCAAATGAGTTTGTAACTAATTATACTTTTAAACCTTTCCTTCTCCAGAATTTATGTTAAAGTGCTTATGTTTGAATATCAAATTCAACACCGATACAATGACGATATGATTTTACAACAGCAAAGAACAAGAACGGGTGCAGAAATCGAGTTTCAAACTTGACCCGGCATGTGAATATTGTTCTTTGTGTTTACGTCTTTCATTTGACTCTACAAAGACACTACAAAGATCATTTATGTTTAACTCCATTCGCAAGCCTTAACAGAGAACATAATTTCACAGCTAAACATCTGTCTACTTTATCTAGACAATTATTAATACCGAATGAATTATTTAATCTTATATAATGAATTACGTAATTTCCACGAAGTAGATCGTGTTGATATTTCTTACTTTTCTCGTTTTTCTGGTTTAGAGTTTAAATAAATTCCAGCCAACAAGTTGATTGTGACGATAGTGGAAGAGCTCCTGAAGCACGCAATTCCACTCACGTGGCTCAATGTGTGAGCCCTTGAAAGCGTGCGTGTTCACGGCGTAGGAATTCGCCATCCTTTTCTTTCCTGCTGGAGCTATTAATATTGGATGCAGGAGCCACACCTGCGGAAGTTCATAACAAATTGCGCAAGTCTCAGACCGGCCGTCGAGATGTGGCGATTGGAACGATTTGGACCAAGGACTCGCGTAATTGGACATTTCCTTCATAAACATCGATATAAACGGAAGCGTGAATAAGTTGCACATTTCTTTCAACCTGATGCAGAAGTCCGTTCAAGTTGCAGTTTACAGTACACGGAAAACAAAGCTGCAAATCTTTGTGCAAGCATTTGTAAGTTTCGTTGGACCCTCTGAATTGGCATTCACAAAAGAAACAAATAAAAACGTCTGTAATATGACAACTATAATTCGACCCTAGTATGGGCCACGCCATAAAACTGGGAAATAGTCATAAATGTTGAAATAAAAATCAGTCTGGAAAGACATTTAAATGGACGTTAGCTCATGCGGATAAAAATAAGGTTAACTGTAAACTACAGTATAATAACAGTAAAAGGGTATATTCCGTAGACCATATTGAGAATCAGAGCTTCAACAGCGTGGAATGAGTCACTTATAATGATCTCGAGTTAAAAACATAAATGGAATAATATTTAATATTTTTTTAAGTCTAAATATTCCCTAATCGAATAGAAGGAATGGCTAGGTTTGATATATTTTTAATGTTGCCTGACGTCTTGTTAAATATATTAATAACATTATAATGGCTTCCTTCCTGTGTAGTTGAAAGTGATCTGGCTCTGAAAGTACTTTTCGGGTAACAGGCTACGTGAGGGTAATCCTGGAACAGGCAACTCCCCTTTAATAGCATACGACCCCAGGGGTACAGTTTAAGGGTCCTACCCGGTGATTCGCCTAAAAGAGATGAAAGGGAAACCTGCATCAGGTAGGGTGGGCTATGTTTCTTGAGTTAAATTCGTGAAGATGAGAGAAGTCGTGAATATATGATTAATACTTATCACCAAAATCAATAGTGCTTGTATGTTCTGGCCGGTAACTGTAAAAATACCCATATTTTGGAAAAAGTCCCGTGCAGGTTGAAGAAACTTGTCACATAAGTCTAATCATATTTCTCTGAATAATAAAAATATTGACTTTGGATTAATAATTTCTGCCAAATATAAATAAGGAGGGAACATGACTGATTTTCAAATACTCAGCACTGTTCTAATATTTTCTGTATAGGTGACCGAGCTTAATTTCGTTGCAACAACAACTTAATTCATGAAGGAATATAAACTTTATGTGACTAATTGCAATTCAAAATATATTGTAATAAGACACCCATTTATTTTGAATAAGTCTCGGCGATTTTAAAACATTCAGAAATATTTAATAATATCGTTGAAATCATTTTCCTGAAAGGAACTTTCGGAATTATATGCCATTTTCATCAATATGAAGAACCAAAATATATTGAAACATTTTCAAAATAAACATCTCATATTAACAATGATAAAATAAGACGTTCTACAAATACAAAGAAACAACTGCATTAAATGGGAAAAACAATTAAAATGAAGAAAACATAAAATTTTGTTCTTAAACCTCCATTGATAAACTGACAAATACAGATGTAAATTTTTCAGATCCAATGGGATTAATTAAATTGAATTTGGCTTAGAAATATTAAATAAAATAAAGTATTTAACGAGACGTAAAGGTAAAATCCCAATAAAATATTAAACAACTGTAAATTCTAAAATAGCTTGTAAACATTGTGACAAAGTTTATAGGACAAACTGGTACCAGTTGTAAGTACTAGAAATTATATAGCATTAAAAGTAATACAAATAATAAATACTACAAACAATATACCTTTGTCACTACACTATTTAAATTATAAACATAAAATATATTTTGAAAATCAATAAAAACACGGTAAATAAGTCAGTAATTAATTTTATTACTGTTTAATTAATTGAATAGTAATAAAATTAATTTATGACTTATTGACCGTTTTTTTATTATATTTTGACAATGCTATAATATTACATGAACAAAAGAAAAGATCATAAACGATAACACTAGAATATTTATACATTTTCTAAATCAAGCATGACATAAACTATAGGAAAGGAAGTAGGGAAATATCAAGACAGTATGCCAAAATATTAGATCAGAGAGATAAAATAACGAAAGTTGGTTTCCACAGCAGTGATGTAAGCTTAGTCATTAACCTAATTTAATAAAATTTAACCGGCACAGAGCGCGTCTGTTTTTGAACGCTTAAAGTGTCAGTCACGCCTCTCTATCCCGTGGTTCTAAAGACGCATTTAGAAAGTCTTTATTAACGGATTGCAATTTATGAAGTCGCGCAGTAAACCCGACATTAATCCCCCCCTTATAGATTACTCGTGATGATTCTAATACGCGTAAAAAGACTTTTTAATTATACTCGTAATTACGGAGATAACTGCTTTGACGTCACCACTCACAATAGCCCCATTTATTTATTATGTCGCAAACCAAACCCCACTTTTGAATAAATATGCTATCTGTTTCGCACAAAAGTATACACATGTAATTCATGTATTAATTTGGCGATTTATTATAATGTTCTAAAAATATGTTTTAATAATGTTAGCTGGCCACTAAACCTCTTTATTACACTAAAAATGTTAATTGCGTGTAACGTTGCCAATTCTCTGAAATTATCATTTGAAAAATATTTTCAGACTTCGCAATTCACACAAAACCAATTTAAGCGAAAAATCTAACTAACGTAATTGTCAACTAATCTATTACATTATAATGATTAATAAATATTAACTATGAATTTTCATATTTCGTATGATATGTATTGGGAAAAAGTAGTTTGAAATCTGTTATGGTTACTTGATATGTGGGTAAAAATTGATGTATTCCCTTCCATGTGTTCGTGTTTTAGAAAATTAGACATTTAAAAAAATTAAATATTTTTTATCATTATTATTACATGTGTTATTATTTTTCAGAATATGTATAAATTATAAAATGAGAGTTGACTGTAAACATTGAGGGCATATTGTTTTCTAAATATTGCGGATTTCCGCTACTCAATGATGGTGACGTTCTAAACGTTTACGAGTTCACGTAAACGCATAATTTAAAATAATATAATTGTTCCCTCGTTTGTGGTAGAACTTTCTCATCCCGTCAGAGTTATCCTCGTTGTTTTTAAGAAAGTGTGTAGCAAATTTTGTTGCAATCCCTCCAAGCGCTTAAATTTGTGTAAGTCACTACATACATCATTTTCTATTATATAAAAGCCTAATGCAATTTTTCTAAGATACATTTCCCGTTAAGGGTAATTTAAAAATACATTCTCAGTACGTACACGTGACTACACCAAATAAGCCAAATAAACTGTTGACAACGAATGAGGTAAAATAGTCTAAGCTGAAGAGTAAAACCGTAAGTAAGACTATGATCTAATTACAAGTTAAGTTGTAAAGCAATTAACGAAGAAAGGAGACCATTATTCGGATCAATGGAAAGTGGCCCAAATAAAACACAGACCAGGAAAGTCTCATGAAGAACCGCCATCTTACAGACCGATCAGATTACTGTCAATTATATCTAAAGTATATAGAGATAAAAACAATCCTAGAAGAAATTGAATTAAAAGCAGCACATCTGTTTTGATTTAGAGAGTAGCGCGTAACCACAGAGTAGTAAGTGGAGGCAATCAGGCTTTTGACGAAAAATATATTGCTCTAGTATAAATATAAAATCATATTCCATAAATCCTATAGAGAAGCACAAGCTTCAAATAATTGGAACGAGTCAGAGATTTTACATAAGTTGCTTTATTAATATTAAAATATACTGTAACTATTCATTAATTTTTAACTTATAATAAGATTTTCTTAAGTTCTAAACAGAAGACATACAATTTGTACCTTATATATAAAATTGATAAATATTTTACATCCTATACTAAAAAATTAGTGTTCTAATAATGTTCTTTCATAATTATAAATATCTACCCTATGATACATTCAGCTCCATAAATTCTTCAACAGAGTAGAAGGAGTGGCTTAGTAAGAAGTTAGTTCATATTTGAACTTGTTTGGATTTATTTTTAATTGTTTAATGGAGGTGGAAAGTTTATTAAATATGCTAATAGCATTGTAATGTACTCCCTTTTGTATTACGGTTAGAGACTTCCCTTCCTTGTGTAAATTGTTTTTACTTCTGGTATCAAAGTCATGTATTTCTGAGTTTAGTGTGAAGAGGTTACTGTTATTAATAACAAATAACATGAGTGATTGAATATGCTGGCAAGTGAGTGTCAGTATTCCAGTTTTCTTGAAAAGTCCCCTACAAGATGTTTTCGGTGAGACCTGACATAATATTCTAACAGCCGTTTTTTGAAGTGTAAATATTTTATCTTTCCCTGATGCATTGCCCCAGAATATTATACCATATGTCATTATAGAGTGGAAATATGCAAAATAAACTAATTTTCTTATGTTAGGATCACTACAACTTGACATAATTCTAAGAGCAGAGGTTGCCCAGGTTTTCGTAGGAGAATATTAATATGATCCTTCCAGTTTAATTTATTGTCCATGGATATACCTAAAAAATTATTTCAACGGCCGTGGTTACAACGTCATTTCACCAAGCAAATACTCAAAAATTATACAAAAACCTCTTTCATTAGACGTTCAGTTTCTTCTTCGACACAACCCAAGCCTTTAATAGAGTTTGCCACACGGGGTTATTAATCAAGAACAAGAAAAAAAACTACCGAGTCACGCCTCCGTACGAATATTGGCCACTTCTTTCTGCATATTACCAGTATCTCAAGCTAGATACAATTTCCTTTTCACATTATTTTCATGATCTGAATCTTTGGAAGCCATGACTGGATCAGAGGTTGGCGTAACTGCCGTGTTCCCGGGCTCGACTCGCTCTGTTATCTACGTTATAGTTTGAATTCCATCTATAATAAAATATCCGTCACGATTCATAAACCCGTTACGCTCCTGATGGACTATGCTCTGTATTTCCAACTGCCTGTGTCACTGCAACTGGCTTCTGGTTCAAACGTTAGTCTAGAAACTTCTTCAACTTTCTGAACGTCTAATGAAAGAGGCCCTTGTATAATTTTTGAGTATTTGCTGGTGAAATGACGTTGTAACCACGGCCGTTGATAATTTAGTGGTGCAGACCACGCACTCGGTCCTCACACGTGCAAACTAACAATCGCAACACCCACTCGTCCGTCTCCAAGGACAGTGAGACTCAGGTTCACGACTACGTTACTAACTCAGTAAGCAGACGTGAACACTATAAAGACACACGTTACGAAATCAATAAACCTTTCAGAGTGACATGGCTACATTTCCTATGTGAAAGATTTTTGCTTCCATCGCCTGAGTCGTGATCAGCAAGACTCAGTCTTAGATGGAATGAAATGTAGAGAACTCGCGATTCTACCGAAACATAACTCTAAATTTCAGTTACGTTTATTCGAAAAGCGTACTCTTAAGTGCATTTTTATATCTCCGTTGTCTCCGTGATTATTCTAAGCCAAAGAAGAAAACTCTCCAGATGACGGGAATTGATCCCAAATAGATAAAATAATTTTCTTAACTATGAGGGTAACTGGATCTAGATAATATTCAGGACCAAATTCCAAATAGATAAATACTCAAACAAAATTAGTTATTATAAAGTTCTTAATCCATTAATTCCATTTTCAATTACCAAAAATTGTCTGACTGTTATTGCTGAGTGACAGGCGTTGCCCCTGTATTTTATATTACCTCGGAAAGGAAATTAATTCCATGGCAATCTCTTTGTCAACACGTAACCTAGGGTCAAGGTCTATTCTTTCTTGAGTTATTAACACCTTGATGGGAACACACCGACCCATGCCGGCAGGGGGTTAACTTAGAACGACCGCGGTTTATAACTAACAGCACTTTAACCGGTTCAAGAATTATTTTTGTATTTGAAATAGAACGTTAAATTAAACGATTATAAAACATTCCGGCGCGTACACGGAGTGAAAAAATCCCCGGTAATTTATTACAGTTAAAATTCTTCCATTACCCTAAGAAAGTTAATAATGTTGGCCTGAAAAATATTCTCTGTGCCATAAAGGAATGATAAAATTTTCTTGGTACCTTAATGGTGTCAGAAACGCTCCCAGTACCTTAAAGAAGCCAGAAATGTCCCTGAATCGTAACAGAATCAAGACGTCTCCTGTTGCCTTAAAGGAGTCATAAATACTTACGTAGCATAAAAGTCGAATATGTTTGCCTAGTATTATAAATAAAACAAAGAACGGCGAAGAGTCAGAATTGGAATAATTTAATTTGAATACGATTCGTCCCCTAATTTTAGGAAACTCTTTAATTAAAAATTACAAAAATTTAATTTGGCTGGAGATTGCAGGAACAATATAAAATTTTAATATGTTTTAATTAAGGATGTTTTGGCCGTTATTCGTGTTTTATTTTCATTGCCTGGCTTTGATGTAGCGTTTTCGTAGAAAACAAAAATCTGCTGTTGGCAACTCGTAAACGTCAACCCAATAATAGTACTGACTTAACGGAAAGGCTTCCGCATAAGTAGATTTTCTTTGGCTAACATATATGAGCTTTCTTAGTTATTTATTGCCTTCCACTAAATACTTTTTAAACCTGAATAAGGAACAAATATCTAAAAATAAACAAAGTCTGAAATAGGTCACAAAATTTTATTTAATTAAAGTGTTTAATATTATTAACACTGAGTTATACTAATTTATGTTTCATTCAAGGCCCCACAAAAATGAAACACCTATGCTTTATTCAGGAGCTATTTTATTTTGTAGTTTTTGGATAACATTGACCTGACTGATGATTGGGTACAGAATTAGTAATCGGTCACAACTTCACGTGCATAAACCAGATTATTTGAAAAATTTTCTACTGTGAGGAAGATGTGGACGTATTTTTATGGTTATCAGTTAATTCTGAAATTCAAAATTAGTTGACAATCACTATTTCGATTAATTTATTTATTTAATCAGGTCTATGTTATCCTGGCAGGCTTCAACCCATATTTTTTAAGAATTTGATATAAGATGATAGAAATCAGAATACTCTTTCGACTACTGAATTTAATACACGATTGAAGAAAGTTATTTTCTTCAAGAATTATAAGTTTAATATGACTGACGTATCACTTTTGTTGTTTGTAATTTTTGTCCCTAACGGTCTTTTAATAATAATACTAATTTATATATGAAACTGTTTTTGAATGTGCAACAAATAAAAATCGCTGTTTTACACGTGTGGAAACCCGAGAAATGTTTGTACAGCAACTGCACCGGGAAATCCTTTGATCTTTAAATAAAAATAATATTTTGAAAAACTAAAGGAATCGGCGAAGTTGCCACTTCCATCTGTACAGAGAATAAAAGATAATATTTGAAGAAACACATTTCCCCAAGTTAATGTTGCCAAATATTTATGGGATCTTGTTGAATTTTAAATGTGTTTCCGTATGTACAATACGCCAATTTTGCTGAAAGCTCCTGTTTTCAAAATAAAGATTTTTATTGTTTGATTTATTTTAAAATGGGACTTTGCGGAAATTGATATTTCTTCAAGTTCATAGACTAAATCGTTACAAGCGTTCTCTTCGGTTCAAGTATTTTTCTTAAAGAAAGGTTTACTGTTTCTTCTTTTAAAGTGTTAAGTATCGCGAACGAAATGTATTTAGGACCCGTATGTATATTGACAGATGGAAAATTCCCATTGCCATATCCCACCCTAAATATTTAGCGGGAAGAAAACTGGCTTGAACTGACGAATTTTAGATTCCGGAAGCCGGTGTTTAAATAATCGCCTCCGGAGCCCGGCAAATAATGGTTTATCCTAATTAATGTGTATTTATTTTTTTGAGCTGACAGTCTACAAGAGGATAATCTACATAATGACAACTCCCCTTTCATAGTATACGTAAGACAGTCAAAGAGATATAATTTACGGATTCCACCTGATATTCGCCTAAAAGTGAAGTAGGACAAACCCTGCATCAGGTACTTGATCTACCGTATGATCAAGGTCGGCTACACCAAAACTGACTGGAATGTCTCGACTTGTGGGAACTTTGGTTCAAAACCTGAGAGAGAAGAAGGTATACCCGAATGTAACCCTTCCGCCTCCCCAAGAAGAAGAATATGTAGATACTACACGTACACATTCCTAAAACAATGAACGGATGCAGTAAATGATGAAGAATTGCAGGAAGAGCCACGTGGTCTTGAGTCACATTTTAAAGGACACTATTAAAAATACATGATGAAGTAGTAATGGAAACGCTTCTCTGGTGGGAAGTCTCCATTACAATGGCTATTGCCTGGAGGCTCGGGCATCATCAGCGAGCACTTTTCCCGTAGGTGAAATCACGAAGCCTGTCAGCGAGCTCATTGCTTGCACGTTAGTGATATCACTGAAGAGTGAAAGTCAAGACTGGAAACGGAAACCGAACAGATGTGCCTGGCTGTAAACGAAAGTGCACCACAATAGAGCCATCGCTATCATGGGAATTCCTCTTCCTTATAATCATTCTTAACGACTTCAGCCCTACAACAGCTAATATACTATACTTCCTTACAAATTTGTGAGCTGAGATTTTCATTCATAGTTGTCGTTCGTAAATCTAAACAGCCATAAGGGTATCAAAATTGATGTTGGTTGTGCTGTAACAAACGTTATGGATAGTTTGTGAAACCATCACGTAGTAACACAGGATTCAACGACGATGGAAATCAGAGAAATTATTGTCAAAATTCGTTGTGATCACATGGTGGTGTCACACAGTGAGAAAAACTGTCTTTTTTTGCACGAAAAATTTTATGGAAGGGCTATTTATGTTACGAATGGCGATTTGCACTATCTGCTGATTTCTAACTTCTTCCAGTGTTTTTTTTGTGTTGTCGCAGGTTTACATTCAGTAAACCTTCAACAGAACGTCACACGCACCATTGCCAAGTTACCACGTGATATGTATGAAAGAGTGGTCAGGCATTGGATCTCTATAATCCTTTCAAGAAAACGAAGCAGAGGAGACAATTTGATTAAACACAAATGTCAGTCGGTTTCTTTGTGTCGTATTTTATAATTCGTGGTCTCGTATGGGGAATACACCACTTTAAAACGTTCTCGGATAATCAATTTTTCGGTGTAGTTTCTTCATTTAAAGAACAGAATAAATGCTTCCAAACGAAGTGTACTTCAAGCCAGGATGAATGAATGGATTGATTTTGGTATGATTCTTCAGTTGCGACGTGTACTAAACGAGTAAATAATTGTAGTGTAAACTGTATTAAGTTTATAAAAGTGTTCAGTTGCAGATGAGGATGACGAAAGTCGAAAGCTACTGCAGATAAATGCATTAATGGACTTATTGAAGTTTATTACCAGAACCCAGTCCTTGAATATATGATTTAGTAAGTCAGGTACTTTTGTCACCTGTAATTTATAATCCTGAAATTATTCAAAGCATAAACACCTTTAATAACTAAACTATCCAGACACTTGATTAAACTGGAACTAATTGAAAGTTAACATGTTCCTTGCAAACAGGGTTTATCAAACGTTAATTTTGGTCAGAGTGCATATTATATAAACCTACATTTCATACATCAGTACAATATAACACATTTTATTAATTTAGAAACTCAGGTTTATTGTATTATAAAATATTATCATCTAATAGGCCATAATTCGTTGAAATTTCATTGCTTAATCTGGACATAAATATTAACTAAATATAGGATACTGAGTATAAATTCATAAGTATGAAATGCAACATACTATATGAGTACATATTCAAAGGTCTGGACAGCACATCCTTATCAAATATTCGACCATTCAAGATAAGCAGATGTTCATATTTAGAAAGGCCAACAGTTTCGATTAATTGTCATTAAATTTGTAAAAAAAATTCTGGGATGATTTATATTATTTAATAAAAAATGGAAAGTAAAATTAATTTTACTCGACCGTAATATTTATAAAATTTGTACAAAAGCTGGTATAACTTTCTAAAACAGATTAATAATTGATTTTTTACTGTGATAAACATGACATTTCTAATCTCAGCGTTCAAAATAGCGATCCACGTATCTTTGTATTTCGTAGTCTTGGAAATATATACATATGACGTTTCTAGGACGATACAGGAAAACAGAATTGTGACCAATTTCTTTGTAATTAATTTTAACAATTAGACTTATTTGAGAAGGAAATAATTTAGAAGTACGTAATTCATGAAAATGTACAGATTACTTTCTGTTTCGTGTATTACATTCAATCAGACGCTGAAGCTGCTTTTTCTAAACACGCATTAACACTCTTGCCATATTTTTGTGTACTTTTTCATACTACAGTTTCAAATACTACTTTCGTAAAATTATTTCGTCGAAATTATTATTTTATATATTGTGTATATTATTCTAATTTTATTTTCCCAAGGTTCCTCAAAATTTTAATTCTAATGTCGTGATTCAGATAAAACGTCCGGAATGAATCATGGAGGATGGCAATCTGCCAGTCGACCAATGGGGCTGTAGCTCCGATAATAAAGGAGAAAGATCATTATAAAAACTGAATAAACGACAAATTTGAAGTCATACTGCATGCCTATTCAGATGTATTGTAAGGACAAAATTATCGTATTCATTATTATGCAACCAAATTGACCGGGGTTTATATAGGCCTATTACACGAAATAATTGTAAAGTAATACCTGGAAACGAAAAGGAAATAAGCACACTAATTGTATGTAATATACGGTATCAAGTAACATAAGAGAAGAAAGGTTTTAGTAGCAATCTGAAACAAAGTGACAAGTATTGTTCACCATGATTAAATTATCTGGTAATATTCCCGCGTGTTAATCATGACTGCTGTGGTGTGATATAACTTTAATCTCGCATCACAGTCTCGGTCTTGAATCCCAGCATGGATATTTGTGCTTGTCGTAGTCGAAAACTGGCGTTGAGACAGAAAAAGATATCACTACGCTGACCTCAGTAAAACGTCCGGAATGAATCATGGAAGTTTACAGTCTGTCAGTCGACCAATAGGGCTGTAGCGCCGATAATGAAGGGGAAAGATCATTATAAAAACTGAATAAACGACAAATTTGAAGTCATACTGGATGTCTATAAAAGATAATGTGTTGTTGGTTGGCATCGTGTTGCTTGCTGTGACGTGAGCTCTCCACGGATCACTTGCCTGACAGACGAGAACTTTACCGCCACCAAGACCTGAATACATGAATATCAACAGGAAACTTATTTCGGGAGTCGTGTACACGGCGGTTCCTTAGCTTTTGACCCAGTAGCGGGAACCAGGGGCTAGGGCGATCTAATAACATAAATTACCTACGTTACTGCTATTTCATATAATGTTTCATCAAAAGAGACATTCTATTTTAGTGTTTATTTTTTTACACTAAATTCATAGCTACTATAAATTAGCATTGGCTGATGTGAAACTTTATATTTCAATATATTCGTATGTAGACGATATCCACTTTAAGGTACACACGTGCATATATTACCAGCTATGTATAACAAGATGAATGACCGACGTTGCACCCAGAGTATATTTATCTCAGTTAACTATTAAAAATTAATTCAATGAACTGTACTTTTAATGTAATATTAAAATAATTTTATTCCGTTAGGCGCGCTAGGTCCACGGGACCTACGGTTTGACTTTTACGTTTGTGAAGAGTATTATGAACCAACTATTATCGATTTATATTTAGATAATTTATATATATATATATATATATATATAATTCACATATCCAATCGATGTTTCGATTACTTAAAATAGTAAAATAATTTTTTTAATGAAATTCTGCTTAAAATAAAATTTTATATTTTACATGAAACAAAAATCGGTATTTTGTGTGTACTAAAAATATGAAACGCTATTTTGGAAACCAAATATCAGTTAGAGGCCTGAAAGATCAACCGCTCAAGTGTGTTCGAGTTATATTGTTAAAAATGCAGTTAAATTAATTTTTAGATACTGAATTATTGACAAATCATAATTGAAAACATTAATTTTTATATACAACATTATTTTAAAGTGAGTAATTATAATTTTAATAAAATCAGTAAATTATTCTGAGTCTGTGTCAAATTTTTTTAAGATCTGTCAAATACATTATCTAAGTAAAAAAAACGCAATCACAAAACATTACTGCCTTTTCAGACCAATATTGAGTTCTACATTGTTTTTAGTTTCTTTGTAGCATGGTCCGCAGTATGTTCTCTTATTTCCTGGTTATTCGCTTGTCGTTGCCTCTTCCTTAGATTCAGTTTCCGATTCATCCGACGATTCTTCGATATAGTCTTACGACATAACATTTTATTCCTAAAATAAGACGTATCTCTTCTATGTTGAGCATTATAAAAGGTATAGTTTTTTTTACTGATATTGAAAAAAGTTATGAAGTAAAAACCCACTAAGTAATATTACCCAAATATAAAAATGAATATTTAGATATCAAAAATAAAAATACTTAATGTTAAACGTGAATATTTGTCTACGGTTTATACTAAAATAACTCAATAGTCACAACGCACAGCAGCAAAATACTGACGGGAAAGGCCCAGTAGGTCCAATGAGGCCTAAGATGAGTTTCTTCTTCATTCTCTCGTCATTTTCAGAAAACTACTGCCTCTTATGGAGTGTCATCTTCGTTGACTATTGTAAAAACATTTTTCTGGGATCTTATAAAAGTTCATCCCAGTGCCTGACCTGGCTTTCCAAATATAAAAGAAATTAAACGGCATAAGTCCATTGGACCTGACGCGTCTAAAGGAGTGTTCATAGTTTATGCACGATATACAATGTTTGTTTTGTTCAAGTTTTTATTATTTTAAGTAAAATGCTACATGAAATATAGAACGAGCGTGTGGACAGCACAGACTGCGATACACTGACAAAGTTATTTGCAACTTACAGTTTTAATTTAATGCATAATCTTTCTACTTTAGTTTCTAATACTGTATAAAGTACTCCGTCAATAAAAATAAATTAAACATTGAAGTTTATAATTTGGAATGTGAAAACTGTCAGTCCACCTAGGTGGGTCAAAATAAAGAGTACGGTGGAAAGTAGAATCAAAGAACGCAAATGTAATGTAATATTAAGGCAAGAAAAACTTTCGGCCGTATGAAAACGTATTTGCCAATAATTACCAGATCAATTGCGTATCCTAGATATAGAAAATAATTATTAAGGCAGCCTAATTTCCTATCATTACTAATGTAATTACACATACTAAATCATTAAGTATTATTTAAATACACATATTTCATAAATCGTAAGTTTTTTGCTTTTAGGAAAAATTCCTACTCAAGTCTTCATTCCGTGTCTTAGTTCTGTATCGCTTAATTATTATTTAATTTTCTTAAAATATCTCTGTATTTGTTTCACACTGATATCTTTGAATGATGAGGGTTTACATGAGGACCCAAACATGTCGCAATCCAATAATGAAATAATAAAATACATGTTAAATTATCTGTTGTTGACTGTATGATCATTAAATACTTGAAAAATAATCAAGCATAAAATTGAAAACAAATACTAGTGAATTGTAGTCCAAAGAAGAAAATAATCGCAGCGTTTAAAAATTATGATACGTAAGAATGATTAAATTTAAGTTTCCTGGAAGTGACTCAGTTATGTGGGCTGAAAGAGATAGTTGAAAACAGGTAAGTTTACTTACTGAAGAAAAAGTGGTTATTGAAAAAGATTGTAGAAAGAATAATTGTGTATATAATTACAAAAAAGAAAACTGAGGTAAGGATAAAATTAGACATTGAGAAAGACTAAATCAAACCAGTTTTACGACTTCAAAATTCAGCATAAATGGTGACTAGACGCCATCATATTTATTTTGCGTTATGGTTTCGTCTGTTCGTAACTTCCCACACGACGAGTCTAAGCCTCCTCCAATGAGCTTGAGCATGATTGGCGCCGTACTTTGATGAAGGAGTGCAAAAACCGCGCTTCAGTGGGCAGAGGTCTAATTGAATGAGACGAAGTCAATTGTGTGAGGCCGGAAAGCGTCTGCAGACTCGGCATCTTCGCCTTATCTCTGCCACCTTCCTTTATCTGTAACGCTCGCACACAGAGCCTTTCTTTGGCGTCTACCATGGGAAGGTAAACCCTCGGGGTCTGCTTGTAATTTACCATACCAGCCAGGACAATGACCTGACACCACATTCTGTGGGCTGGTGACCCCGTCAATACAAGGTTGCTATTTCGGCAGATGAATCTTCTTCACCTATTCATTGATATAATTTGATTGCCACGGGCATTTTGTGTGCGATACAATCATTTTCGGTCATTGAACATACTTTTAGCCATTGTCTTAGAAGTAGATGACGTGTCATGTTGTGTGGATACCAATAACAATAACCATCAATAAGATACAAATCAGTTCACTCCAATGTCGATGAACTAGTGAATGGTTTCTCCAAGGTATTTGTAATATCAATAATAAAATCAGATAGCCCAGTCCAGTGACAACCTTTTGATGCAGAAATCTCTCTTGACACGACGTGCGTGTTGGCGTCTGCCTTACACCTTCTTCGAAGAGTAAAATATTTATTAATCTTGTGGTGGTTTGTGTGGATGAATAATTGTACGAACTGCTGTAACAATCTGGCTTTCTTCGTGGACGCGGAGTAATCTATCCCCAGGCCTCCTCATTGATCTGGGGGGTTCCATTCATTCTGTCCTAAGAATGTAACGTTATGCCGGGAAAATAATGGGGTAAGTAGAATGGGAAAATATCACACTTGTAGTAGGGAGAGTTATTACTTTTCCTGAAAAGTACACGGCACATATTTTCTCGTAGATGACGTTCTATATAACGCACACTGCAGGCGAAATTGCTGCTGGAGCTCATCCATATGTAGTTTACTCAATTCCTCACGTTACCATCTTAAAATTGAAGAACATATTGAAATTACTGCAAAGTATTTTTGTGTGTTCATTATAAATATGGTTACATTAATATTTTTCAATCATTTAGTTTTAATTTTTACTAACATGGTTATTTGTAAGTTGTAAGAAGCTGCAATAAGTTATCATTAAAAAAGAAAGTAATGAGTACAGTTAATTAGGTTCGATAATTGTTCGTTTAATGTAATATTGGGTAAGATTAGATGACTACGTTTCATTAATCTCACCTTCTCTTTTGGATATACATTCAAATCGAATTTCAATTTTCCGGTTTCATTCCTTATTTTCACGTCCACAGTATTTATTTACATAGTATCTATTATTTTTTTATTGAAAACCAGCTGAGTGCACAGTATTCCCGGGTAATTATTTATATTAGCCATCAAAATGAATTAATTCGATATTAACTAACGCATTGCCTTCTTCTTCTGCTTTCCAGGATTAGGCTTTTACACCCCTAAGAAATTTCAGTTCATCTGTCTCTATTTCTTTAAGGTCTTTTTGTTTTGTCACCCAGCATTCTGACCTATACAAGATTGTAGAGACAGCCATCACCTTATAAAATTTAATTTGGGTTTCTCTTCTTGTAGTGCCTTTTAACGCTCTTATTATCGTCTCATTAACCCTCTGAAAATTGTATATTTTATTTGTGATATGTTTTTCTCTTCAAATACTATTTCACATCCTAAATATTGGAAATGGGATACCGGGTCGAGCGACTTTCTGTCTATGACAATTATAACGCAATATGTAATAAGCATAAATCCTTCATGGGCGTACACCGACCTATACCGATTGGGGATAACCTTCAAATTAATTTGGATGACGACTGACGGCACCTTCCTTGTACATTAAGAGATCCCGGTTCAATAGGACAGGGGAAAATTTACCCGGTAGCCTAAGTGAGTTGGAATTCTTCCATTACCCTTGAGGGAATTGAAAATTGCATTCAAGAAGTAAAAAATGGTCCCTTTATCTTCAATGAGTTAAACCAATCAGATACCTTAAAGAATGAACAATATATATCCTTATCTACGTTAAGTTTTGAATATAACGTGTACATATTTCTTTAAGTATATGTCAAAATTATTTGAAATTCTTAGGGCATGTGCACTTGAACCTTTTAATTAATTTAATATATATTAATATATTTAAAATGTATTAAATAATTGTAATAAACAAAAAATCCCTCAGTAAAATATACTAATGAAATATGAAAATTTTCAAGTTAGAGGTAAACACACGATATATATATATATATATATATATATATATTAATCATGTCGCTTGTCGTTTGGGTAGCGTAATGGTTTGACAGGAAAAGTAACTTTTTGTTATAACTATACAAATTAACTTTGCAAATGCGTCTATTTAATTTTTAAGGGAACTGCACATGCTAACTGAAATATCGTTATTAGTATTTGATTCAATAATATTCTGTCAAGCGTGCGCACTCATAACCGAAAACAATATGAAAACACTCTCTCATTGAATCTTCTAGTTGGATTAGTGGAAAAAGATTGAAATAATTTAGAAAAATTTGTGTCTACTCGCACACCATCTGTAGAAAATTTTTTGTAACTGTTTATTTATTTTGTTCTGAATGTGGGAAAGTAAATGAACTAAAATTTCGAAAGGGAACACTATTACTAAGAAATATTTCATTTATATTTATGTAGTGTGTCCTTTTCAACCACTAATATAAGAAAAGTATAGGAAAAAGCATGTACACTGGATACTGAAATGTGGGCAGTGATATATAACTCAAATAATTTATTTAAGAACTATACGCAGATCTCTACAAGAGAACAATTCTCGGTACGCGTATTCTATCATATCTACTGTGGTTATTTTTCCTGGGGGGTTTTAAAGGGACTTGTATAAAGAAGAACAGTGTATTATGTGTATGGCCCCTTATAATCTTGGCAGAACTACTTGCAACTCGTGTGAAGTCCTGCAATGAATCGAACAAGTTTTTGATCGAATATCTTTATGAGCTGTGCGCAATGGTCAAACATGTCAGTTGTAATTTTATTTGAATAGCATCGTTATTTATTCTTGAATAGAAAAAAATCATTCACCCATTAACTACTGACCTTAAGAATAAAACACAACCTGGCATTTTGTCTAATCGAATTTCTCCGCCTCATTGTCAGCATTGTGTGACAAGTTGAACAATTACTGTGAAGGATGGGGTTTCAGCACCAGCGAACAGATAGGTCGAGCACATTCCCCAAACCGTCGCAGGACTGAACGAGACGTACAAATCATAAGAAAATAACTCATTTAAGAGTGTGATGTTATTTGTCGGTTCGGTACATACTAATCCCCAAAATAATTCGGTTAAAATTTGACAAGTGCTTACATTCCAGACGGGTTAAAGATTTTTAGTAAATTCCTGTCAGAGTTTTAGGCTATTTATTAATTACATTTACGTTAATAGTGGCTGACCATTTAACACATCGATACAGGCATGAACGCTTTATAAAATTCAGCATGACGCTACTAACTTTCATAACCGGCTCAAATTATAACCTACGAATGTATTTTTATATATAACATAAGTTCCGGTGAGTTGTCCGCAGAGCGTAATGGTTTTCTCCGCTTAGTTCGTAGGAAACTTGTTGTAGTTCCTGCCAGAATAACGTCACATCCTAATTTCAGCAAGAGATGCCTCAACTACGTTTTCATCCTTTACGATTGTGCCGACACAACTGAAATATGAAAAGTTTTCGTATTTTGTCAGTTTCTTTCGATTTTACATTATGTTTTTGCTTATTTGGGTTTGGCAGTGTACATACCATTGGAATTAACGTACGCGTCGAAATTCAGCTGCAAATGTTGAGGTGCAACTATTAATATTTATCGTTAATTTATTACCATAATCCTTCACAGCAATTAAATTGATTACATTTTGTTACCTTTTTTCCCATTATCTGATAAAGGCTCAAATTTCGCCTACAACGTTGTTTATATTAGTAATAACAAAATTTAACAATCAGAAATTGTCATTTAGGTAACCACAGATCATTTTTTGTGCCTGTAAATTTGAGTTGTCTGGTATTTTCATTCTTTTGAACACTGTTATTTAAGAGCTTTTATTACGCTATGTCAGAACTCGTATTCTTTCGTCTTAAACTTTCACCCTTCTTTCATCATCAGGTAGGCAACATGGATGATGTTTTACTCACCGGTGTTGCTGTTATTACACCATTACATCAGGATAAAGGATTATTTGAAAAGCCAAAATGTACAAATAGCGAAAAAATTAATATTTAACAAATAAATATTGTCCGTATTTGTATTTATAAAAATATATTTTACTTTAAAAATAAAAATTGGAAAAGAAATTTCAACCAAATCCATTGGTCAGGTAAATTGTATATTGAATTGAAAGATGGCAGTTTATTTAAGTCTACTTTGCACTAAAACCTTACCTGATACAGGAGAACGAATATCATTTTTGAAATCAGAGGCGCAGAAATCTTTCGAAAATGTTCCCCAAACGTAAAAAATATTCATAAAGTGATTTTGTTAGCCAGTTCTCTCTTTCTTTTGCACGGATGATTTCCAACCACCCCACACTCCATCCTCACTCGCTATCTGATCGCTTTCAGTATATAATTACACATAATTTTTTAAGTGTTTGTGCAATAGTTATGAAATTATTTAATTGTTTTAGGATAAACATTTTGACTGAGATGCGTCAGACTATGTAACATATTATTGTTTATACTTTCAACAAAATAAGCGCACACTTGTTAAAAGTTTTAATTTTGCCGAAACCTTTCCTTTGAGATTGTTCTCAGTGGAAGCTGGAGCATGGTAAAGGGGATGCGGGGTCCCACTTCACGGATCTTATTTCGGGTTTCCTCATGTGAGCTGACAACATACGGGTCCTCAGGCACGTCGTCTCTCCTCGAGGAAGAACTGGGCAAATACAGGCTTAAAAAAACGAAACAATTCCAGCTTCAAATAAGTGAGGACTCAAAATAAATATCTTCATTTTATATTAAATAAAATTGGGTGTTCGTTTCCCAAACAAATTTAAACACGTGGAGAAATTTCAACCAATTTTTTACACGATTTTATTTCCTGACTCGATCAAGGTACTGTGGCCTACTATGCCAGTTATGATGAGAATACAATTTAATTGGCAAAGATAGTGTAGTGGATGTGTAAGGATGAATGTACAAAGAAGTATCTCACTCGATGCTAATAAAATTACGTGTTGGCCAAGAGATTACCGAGGTATTATAATAAAATAATCCTGAAACCAATTACTACAAAAGAAAAGCAAATGATGTATGCAACAGCAATAGGAGAAAATTCCGTAGTTACTGGAACGATAAATATATGCTTCTCTGGTATGGATGTTGTTTAAAGTATTACTTAAGATTAAAGTTAAATTTATCCTATGAGTGCAAATCAGAAAGATTCTGCATACATTTTTATAATCAATTTAATGTGTACACATTTTTACTGACATACGTTTACATCCCAATAACCGTGTTTTTCAATGCAGAAGTTTTCCGATACCTTCTGAAACAAAAGTTTTATGTTTCGCAGCAAGCCACGTATGCACTGTTTTATGTTCATATTTCGCTCTCTGTTTCGAAGTTTTGAATCCTCGTTTTATCTCCAGCGATGATTAGTTTCAGAAACTGTTACATTCGTTAGCAGTAGGTGGTTTTTTCTTCATCCTTCAGTCCCTTCCGATCACTTTTGACCACTGATAAACACATTGTCCAGTATTGTACTTAAGTCTTCTTTGATTTGCCACTCTTGGTACACATTCAGACCACAAAATACGGTTTCCGCAACTCTTGTATTTGGTGCAAACAGACTATGGCGTCGAACAGCGCAAATATGACTTATGGGAAAACTCTGCAACCTACAATTGGTGAACACAAAGGCGCTGTCTAGCTGCTGGTGAGCACACAAAGCCGTAGAACCAACCTAAAGACAATTAGAGGAATTGCAGATACTAATTGTCTTACCCTCGTTAGTACAGACGCGTGATTTTACACACGTTTAATGAATTTTTTCAAAATTAATGAAAATTGATTTGAAACTCTGTTTTGGCATAATTTTGGAAACTCCTTACATTCAAACACATAGTGCAGACGTAAATTGCGGAATTATTTCATACCACGTCTTTAGTTGCAGTGATTTCTGGTAATTCTCAATAGCAGAAACTGAATGTGGACTAGAAACTAAATATTAAACTCAGAACATTCATTACATTACAAGTTCTGGCTGATGTTCGTCTCTGGATTTCGTTGATGCGACGAAATGTAATTTGATTAGTAAGGAAGGGCTTCAACATAAATTAAGTCAAGATCTGGGAAATTTAGAGGTAACTCAACATCTAGCTGCAAAATTAGGACGTCACTTTACGCCAGCCTTATGCTTTGCTTCTGTGCGTGACGGTTGCTTGCGATCCGCACCCAAACGAGGTAAAGTATTTAAACCGGAAGGCAATTAAGGCTATATTCCCCTCATATAGTATAATAATGTTAAATATAGCTAATTTAAATGCTTGATTATACGATTTCTGAGATATTCCAGTATGAAATTAAAAAGAAAGACCTGAGAAAACTAACAAATTTACAGCATGGATTTATAAAATAAATGCATTTATATTTGACGTTGAATTAATATTAATCAGATACTTTCCACCATTTACAACACATTTAATAGTATTCTTAGTATTTCTTAGCATTTCTGTACTTTCTTGTGCTTGTTTTCAGTGGCGGCTGGTGCATATGTGCTGCAGCACATAATTTATCTAGGAACAATGGTTTGTTTCGTAATTTTAAGAACCCTGAAAATAATAGTTTCTTAAGAATGTGAATTTCTTTTTAGATTTCTAAGACATTAAACTGCCCACCGTAAAGCGTGCTCCCATCCCGCTGACGCAACATATCTGTGCTATCCTGATTGTAGCAAACGATTGTTGTCCGGAATGACAAGTAGGCATGCACAGTATACCGCTTCACCCAAAAGTTGATATTTATTATCTCGTAACAGATTAGACACTACCGTAAGCGGCCGTCATACGCACAAATCCAAGTAAATTCTAAAATTTGGTAATTAGTTATTTTAAAATCGTTTAAAACAAAACTAGTATTTGTATATTTTGCGTGGTATTTCAAAAGATATAACAGTCGAATGTTATTTTAAATATTTCAAACCTAATGATCAAACTAGCACAGGCTCATAAAATACTGTCATCATTTGTGGATTATTCCTAATAGTAAATTTATTTTAAATATGTACAAAGGAAAAATGAGTTTGTATTACAAATGTACGTCAACCCTATTTAAAAATTTTCTGCTTTTTAAAGTTAGGCATTATTACATGTAGACGGAATTATAAATTCAGAATATTACCAACCGTAGAGTATTCGTAGATCATACGTTATCGCCTTTGTAATGTTACTAATATCTTACGTAAATTTTACGTTACTAATTTCTTACGTAATTATCAGCTCAAACGTTATTACCAGGGGAGATGTAACACATTATGCTTTTTACATAGTGCAACGTGTAATATATCTGTCATGCAAAATTAACATGTGTGGTGTACCCTTTTCCTGGTACAGCAATTTTAAACGTTAGTAATCTGTAGGGATCAAATGATATTTGCTTACAGACTTAGAGGCTGGTTTGTTGTTAAATCGAGTTTGCTAATCACACACAACACAAACACCGAGACCCTTGCTAGGAACCGAACCCGGGCACTCTGTCTAAGACGACAGGCCATTGAGGTGACCTAAAATATTGCTTTGATGAAAAGCTATTACAGTGGTTTACATGTGCCGTGCAAGTAGTGTGTTATTGGGGCAGGACCTCGGGCGAGTTTATAAATAACAGCGCAATAACTGTGAAAGCAGGAACTGGCTGCACGGGCCTGTTCAGGCGAATTCTCCTAGTTGCTGCCCTTCACCTGGCAAATAAAACCATGACCACAATAGAAATGCACAACTGTTAAACGTGCCATGCTCATATTCATGATTGACTGTCACTGCACATGGCTGCTGTGGATTTTACCCCTACTAACGAATATCCGTGATTCGCTATGTAAAAATAGTACTTTACTACCTTAAAATAATATCATTGCAAGATGATCAATATTATAGAGCACGTTTGTGACCGGAAGTTTTTTTATCCTGAAATTTAAAGCAAATTTGGTAATAACAAATTGAACAATTCTCACATTCAGGTTGTATCAAATGTGAAACATTTGGCTCAATATAACATGGTATAATTTCTTTATTTTATTAAAATTTATTTTTGACTAAATTGGCTATTGTGTTCATTAATTTAATTGAAGTCATCTAAATATAAATGGAAGTTTTGTATAATAACATGACACAAAAATCATTACACCCTTGGAAATTATTTCCAACATACTCTTTCCATTGCATATGTTACAAATACGTGTTGCGGCATGCTCATTGTAACTTATGATGAGGAGGTCTCAATTTTGATTAAAATGACTTCATTTCTGTTTACTTTCTTTTTTATACGGTCCTATATTACGTTGAAATAATACAAACGTACGAAATATATATTAATATTTTTTGTTCATCTATAATATGTATTAAATATGTTATTATATATATGTCCAATAGGTTATTTTGTTCAAATTCAATAAACGTTTGTTAAAATTCCTTTTATGAAGGGGCGGAACTGGAGGGTTCATTGCCCCTTTCAGGTAACGACCCAAAGGCCTGGCATCAGAACATCAACACATCTAAGAAATAGTCCATTGAAGGATTAAGAATCTAATGGCCAGGAATGTCATAAATGTGTCGGATGGACTGAAGTTTTTTCACGTTCACATGTTCCCACAGAAGATTAAATTACCTCTAGTGCGTGTCATTTTGCAACTTTTTTGGCAAACGTGTGGATCTCGTATCTGGAAACTCGAATATGTATGAATGTTTCCTATTGGTCAAAATTTGAATCGGGAGGAGGAAATCACAGGCTTCGAGGTTAGTAAAGATTGAGGAGAGATTAGTCATGGAGGAGAGAGCAGTTCAAAAGTAGTTGAGAAGTTCAGGCGAATGCCGTTCTCGGTAACATGCTAAATCAACCATAAATCCATCAATACCGTCTACTGAAAGCCACAGTAGCAACTGCCACCATCAAGTATTGTACAGAACATAAAGACCGACGTATTTAGGGCCTACAAATCCCCTGAGGGACAGAATCAATTTGCTTTCAGTTTTAATTTGTAAAATAAAGTCATCTTCCAAAATGTATAATTCATTTTAAAAGAGCAGGGAAAGAAGTTTTTATTTTATTTCTTTTTTTGTTTGTGTTAAATATAATTCTAAAATCTTAAAATTTCTCATTATTTATTCTCTTCCTGCTCACTTAACTTAAAATAAATTCAAACCCTTAAACGTTACAAATCATTACCTGAAACGCGATCCGAGCGAAAAATTAATTTTAGGATCATATTTCCTTTTTTTGTCAGGCGAATTTGATTCATAGTTCATTTTTTCGTGCTGGGATAGGCCGTGCAAATATTTCGAAATATTTAGTGTGTGCGAGTCCTTTTACCGTCGGTTCCGGACCAGCTGGAAGGGCTTGATTGATAGCGAAAAATTTATCTCTGCCTTCGCTAATACAATGCAATTTCAGTTCCGTTGATTCGCTTCGTTCCGAGTCGAGTGATATGACTACCATAAAGGTCAATTCCCGCTTGTGGATCGCCATCATTTCTAACTAAGTGTATGCACAGGGGAAATGTACAGTCCATAACTATACGCTTGTAAGAATTAAATAGTCATAATAAATAGATAAATGATTATATTTATTCAGATAAATTAATTATCTTACATTCGTACTAACTGCCGATATAATTACAATTATTTTGAGTTATATGTTGCACAATTTCCTTCGGCTACTACTATTTTACTGGTAGACCTACATAATACACAAACAATACAATAAATATTATAAATAGGAAATCGGAGTAAAACGAAGATTTGAATCCATTTATTCCACTAATTAAATATAAATATTTTCTAGTTGGTGCGAGTTATATTTAAATAACACTTATATTTCTGTAAAACAAAGTACGGAAACAATTTTTCATTGAGAAGAAGTAAAATAATCTGAAATTCATCGTTACCTTTTAGCATATTTTTGACGGAACTTGGAAATAAAATAAATTGAACATTTACACGCAGTGTTGTGCTATGGTTCAAGTAACTGTTTGGAAAAACTAATCAAAACAGTGACTGTTGACGGTCTTTAAAACGCGAAGAGAAAGAAGTCAAATTACATTAATACGTGGATAAGGGATTCAGTATGCTGCAAATGTCTCCATTAGTTGAAAAAAAGATAAAATAAAGATCGCACAATTTTTTGTGTAATATTTATTGTTTGTTTGAATATTTAATTTTAAGTAGCTGATTAGTTTGTGTGGCATTTCTTGCAATTTTTAGCCAAAGTAGCAAGATTTTCAGAAAAGGCGTGTGGTGTTTATTTTACCACATAATATTGTCGCATTATTTTCTACTGCAGCGACTTTATTTACTACATAATCGATTGTGCTGTTTCAAACATTGATAAATAAATGCTTTTGTTTTGTGTCCCGTTTTATAGAATATTTAGGTGATTATTAGAGATTATACAGCGATAAAAATATATATTATTAAATTAATATTGTTGAGTACATTTTTACATGTGAATCATTGTATTTCAGTCTTAATGTAATTAATATTTGAATATATTTCCTTGTAATGTGACATCATTGGTGTTGTATGCCCCACGTTTTTGTGCCATTACGTTAGGGTGTTAAGCAACAAACGTTTTGGAATGGTTCGAGTTTGTGGGAATATTTTATAGGATAATTTTTATACTTCAAGTTTAATTTTTTTAATTATATCTTCTCAAATACCACAAGTATTATTCTGTTCAAGTGAGTTTTTGAAAATCGCAAGAGATCTTAATATCAGGGGTTTCCTTGGTAAGAAAATTGGCAAATTGGACTGTCGTCTATATGAGTGGTATTTTGTATATAAAAGTTTATATCTCGCTTGTGTATCATTTATATTGAGGATCACATTCTACGACTGCGGACTTCTATCTCAAATTCTTTAACTGTAGCACTGCTGGACCCAATTTAAACTATTTACTTTAAACTGTTTGGAAGAACAGATGAAACCTTTATAAAAATTGACTTCGGTATACAAAATTTATTATACTAAAGAAAGTGGACTTCCGGTTTATTGATATTAATTATTCAATGAACACCCGACTCCCTTATTAGCCTTAACTATCTATCTCTGTCACAAGAGTAAATTGCAAAGATACTCTCTAAAAAACGATTAATACGTATAATTTTGACTATTTTTTTTAGTTAACAGGCTGCATTTACATCTTAACTTATACAAATCCCTCAGCTTCGGAAAAAAATTCCAATTATAATCTTACAAAAATCAAGTAGTACGTATGCCTTACATGGGTTACATGGGGCGGCGGAAACGCCTTCTAAATAATATTGGCACGTTGCCAAATTCCTCGACTATGTTCAATTGTAAACTTTCCGCATTTGTTAAATTTACAATGCATTATAATTTTTAACACAATTATGCCCCTTACAATTAAATCTTAATAGGGTTTACTATTTCGAGTGTTACAGTAACGTCGATAAATGCTTTGAGATACTTAGTTATTATTAAAGTATCTAGTACTGCGTTTGTCTACTTGGATTCTTCCAAAGCCTGAGGAAGAGAACATTTCGCCTGTCTGTACTTGAGTGTCACGAGTTACTGTTACGGAGCATTGTTTGGAAGTCACTAAGAGTTCCCCTCATAGTTATTATTCAATCTCCGGACTTTGATCACATGGTTGTCCTTTGCGCTCGAATAACCTCGGCCAAGAGCGGAAATGTGCTTGTAAACATGACATCTAGGTTGCCTTCCGGACTTTCTAACTACCGCGTTGTCCCGGAAAGTTGCCGGCGGCACGCGACTTCCAATTCGTCTTCAACCGCACACGAAACTCACTTCTGTTAACAGTCGCCAGGTAAATGTAGGCAAGGACAATCAGGATGTTAGCCTCAGCACGTTATCCAGCACAAAGGCCGATAGAAACTTCCCTGAAATGTTACCAATCTTTCCACTTACCACCCTTTAGTAGTTTACATGATTCTTCATTTTCAAATAACGTTATTCATCAATTTATTTAACGTCGAATTTATTATTACAACCAGATATCGACTATATGAAGAAGAATTCTTAACCTTAGCTTGGTGAAATTGAATTAATAAAATAAGATGTTAATTAAAACTAACAAAATTGTCCGTAAACATTTTAAATAATGCAATCTACATGAATTATATCAGTTAATTTCTATTACTCCTACTATAAACTTCTTATTCCATCATTGTCATAATAATTGGGAATTGGGAAGTGATTTTATATTTTTACAATATCAAATTTTAAAAAAATATTTCAAGTAGTTTCAGGGCGACCTTGTTCATAATTCGTTTAGGCCAGATTCCGGTGTGGACCATTCGAGCCGTGTAATTATATTACAAACTTAAATCCTATGATAAATTTACGTATCTGTTCCCTTTTCATGAAAGAAAATGCAGAATATCCTGAGATTCAGGCACATAAAATGAGACAGAGAACATTCGTACAGGGTTAACATATAGCTGTTACTTCGAAAGATTTAGACCGAACCCGAAATCAAACGAGGGACACTGCAATCTCTCTTCATTAACTAATTAGGACCATTTTATGAGAAATGAATCCAGGAAAAATAGATATACTAAAGTCTTTGCATTTAATGGAAAGATGTATAGCTTTTTTCCAGTGAAAAAAAATTAAACGTAATATGCGGCTAAGGCTTAACTTTTTTGGTAACAGGCTACATGAGGGTGACTCTATACCGGCAAATCCCCTTTAGTAACATAGGAAGGGAATTGAAAAGGGGAAGATGTGGAATGTAGAGCAAGATAGCAAATCGGCAATGGTACAAAGATCCTACCTGGTGTTTGACGTAAAAGATATGCAGGGAAAACCCTAGAAAACCTGTATCAGGTAGGTCTGACTATTGGGTACTATTCTCACGTCCTTTACCAGGTTTAGGAGTCAGTTAGCTGACTGCTTCAATTCAATTAACTGTTACCTCCTAAAATAGATGAAGGTGCCGCGGCATATGAGAACCTTGAAAAAACGAGGTATCCCCAAAGATAAGCCCCGCAATCAATCGGGGGGGGGGGGGACACCTGTGAGAGAAAACTCCCACAGGCATCTATCTCTCAATGCTTAGCTATATAGACGACCCATCTTGACGATTCGTTTTCCATGAGTTCATAGTGAGAGAACTGAAGAAGTCTGTGGCTGTCTCGTGGAAAGATAAAAGTAATTCACTTACACTTCTTAAAGGTAATATGCACGTTACTTTTTTAAACGCATTCTGTCTCAATTTGCAGTAATACTCTTATTGTCTCAAAACAAAAGAAAGCCACTTCACACGATTTATAACTAGTTCGGAAAGAAACCATTTTTCCATGGATAATCGAGCGACAAATAATACTGTAAGTACCTTTCATAAACAGGAGCACACTTATTTAAAAATTCAGTAAAGGGAACGCGTTATAATTTCTAATTAGTTGAGTAATGCAGAAAATTAATTTGTGTGACTAATAAAGAGCGAGTTGTTTTTAATAGTGGCGGATGAAACGAGTCTCTTAGGAAATTTAATGAAGAGGTAGATTACATTAGTGAGGCATGTGATCCGATAATTGCAACTCTAATGGCTAAAACTGGAATGGAGAATATCAATGAAGTTATGAAAGATAAGTTTTGTAAGTTGTTTTTTTAATATTTTTAGAGACGTGTTTAGAAAAATCTATCCATCTATTGAGTACGTAAATGTCAACCTTAACTAACTTCATAAGTGGCACAACAACGAGTTTTCCCTCTGGCCTGGAATTCCTGCAGATCTTTTGTGACTAACCAACGCATATTTAGGTTGTAATTTTAGTAGCTCACCACACAGTGGTATCAGATGGTAAGGACGTGGCTTAGGCTGTGGTATTAGCCAAGAATTTGCCTTACAGAACGTGTCCTTTGTCATTGGGAAACAAGACGATCTTAAAGGCAGCCCATTATAAGATTATATTACAGGGAGAGGATAACGGCTTCAACCTCAATGCGGCTACTGTTATAATAACTCTAAACATTATTACGTGACTGACGTGACATATACTTGCTTATCAGTACTTGTTGACGTTCTTACTACCATTACAAAACCTTACACTCTATTATCTCTTGCACTTTACGAATAATGAACAACTTGATTGTTAGACATAAAATTATTATATTGGCGATATAATTATATTACCCGTACTTTGTAAAGATCTAGAAGAATGGTTGGCTATATTAGAAAACCTAACCGGAACCTTTTTATAGATAGCAATTTATATATTTCTGTTTATACACAGTTTTTTTTACAGTAAAAAAATTTCATTTCAGGTATGTGCGCAGTTTTGTGCCATGAAGCAATAGGGACCAAATATTTCTTGCTAGAATTAATTAGTTGGAAATTTAATGAGAAATAAAGAGATCAGTAGTCACTCACTGCTACAAAATAGCTGCAGCCGAAGCCAGGATCATTGACCAGTAGCTGTCTCGGTTAGGACCAAATATCAGTACTTAAGTGGAAGATGATTTTCGGCACCTAGACGACTTGGGTCAGGATCACGTTCTTACTGCAAACGATTGACTCTCAAAAATGTATTGAAATTACAGTAGGCCCTCTGGTTACGAATTCTTGGGTTTACTGACAACTGTTGGAAGCAACTTTTCCTTGAGATCACGAACGCACGCCGCTAAGTCTGCCAACTTGCAGCCCTTTTCCTTCTTCCTACCATAAACTTTGACCAATTTGTGCCCCAGAAAGAGATTTTCACCTATTTGACCAAGAGACACCAGCCATTGGTGAGATTACATCGCAGAAAGAGAATGGACTTGGATACCTACGTGGAGGATCTTTTTGATCATAATCAGTGAATAAATCACCACAGAAAAAGTTATTAATTTTAAGATTTCAAAAATAATGTGGAACATTTATCAGAGGATGCACGAGTTTCTTGCTCTAACATGTTGACTGAGGTGGAGCAATATACTGAGAAACGTCATGCCAACTAATTTTTATACAAAACAGAGATATTAATACATTGAATGGCAGTTTCGTACCACACGTCGAGATAAACGATAGGAACAATTAATCAAGATCGTGTTTTATCATAAAGAATACGGAGCACACTCAATAATTAAATACAAACTGATTTATAATAAATCACAAGGAGACTTCTCAACATATTCCCCACAAATATGAATACCCTTTTCCCAACAATAAACTATGATTTGTGTAACTGATGCCAATAAGTGTTTGTATTGCTTCCGCTGAGGAAATTCTTTGACCTCCTCGTTGTTGCCGAATTTTCTTATATCGTAATGCGTCATTTAGTGGACCAAATAGAAATCGGAGGGAGGCAAATATGGACTATGGGGAGGACGAGGTAATAACCAACAATCTAATTTTTCATGATTTCTTGGGTTATCTTTGTGGTGTGACGGCGAGCATTCCAGTGGAGCAATTAATTTTCTTTGAGATCCGCGACATTGATCTCTCATTATTTTGTTCATCAGCATGTCTAAATATTAGACACTCTTTATTGTACTCTTATCTTACAAATAATAAAAGAAAATGACGCCTAGAGTATCCCAAAAGACGGTCAGCATAATTTTTCGCGTCGATGCTTTGAATTAAATCTATTTTGGGCAGGTGCTCTGGTATGCTTACATTACATGCTTTTTCTTTTGAAGTCTTGTTCGAAACACTGAGCCCAAGCTACATCACAGATTAAAATCTTATTTAGAAAACGGTCATCTTCACTTTCATAGCGATTGCCCACACTTTGAGCCTTGTTTCCTTGTGTTGTGGCGTTAATTCTTTCGTCTCAATTATTTTGCTGTACTTATTCTTGTTACAGATAACGTTATGAGCTGTACCAACACTTACTGAAACTATTTTTGGTAAATTATCAAAAGTGATATGCCATTAAAGTGTGTTTCAAGCGAAAGAGTTGACCCTTGATCTGGCCATCCAGGACGTGGTGCTTCAGTTACTGAGGTTAGATTGTTTTAGAACTGTTCTACCCGTGGTTCAAAAAATACTCACCAAACTGTAAAATAATTCCAGATAATACATAGCTGGTTTTTTGCCTTCAGAAAGTACATTGTACAATTAATGTGCAAACTTCAAGCGGACACATAATTATTAAATGGTATTTTAATGTGTGAATAGTTAATTTGTAGCGATGGATACTTGACGTATGTTACCCATGGTCAATCTATATGCATAACACATTATCATAAACTAACAATTTTCATTTTCTTATTTAACAGAAGAAATACTCCCAATCAAAGCTCAGATTTAAAGGTTATGAAACCGAATAAACGAATTAGGAATGAAAAATATTGAGCGGACCAGGCATCAAATCCAGAACCTCTGCGCTTCGAGCTGAAATTTGCTTGAAAGCTTTCCTTCTATATAATTGAAATTATAACCAATTACGCACTACATTAACTGTTTAGAAAATTAGGTTGTGAAGAATGCGATCCAGTAAACTGTAGGCGAGTCTGTTCACGTTTATGTAACGGATGGAGAAAGCTAGAATGGGGGCGACACGAATAGCTCAGTGGTTAGAGCAACCGCGTACTTATCGGAGGTCTTCGTCTCAATTCCTGGTCCGGTCGACTACTCTAATTCATGTCTAATTGTAATTATAAATTAATTTATGTAATATGCCCGATATCAAACTATTAACACTAGAAGGCGATAGATGTTCTTAATAAATCGACTGTTCTTACAATTCAAGTATCAGAATCGACCTACATTTTGACGGACAAATATTTCTTTCCCTTTATGATTCCATACTCAAAATTATAATTTATATTCTTACTTAACCCTTCAAACAGGATATTTTAGATAACCATTTTACCATATATTACAATTTTGAACATAATTTTGATTATAGTATCATTCCTTGATCTTGATACCGGGTTTTAAAACTTAGTGTCAAAGTTGACAGAAACACGCATAGAATCCCACGCGTTTTCACTCCAGTTTTTAAAAAGTGGAGCTATATTCCATTAAACCAAATAAAAAAAGAGACACAACGAGGCAAAATTTTGGATACAAGTAGATGTCTATACGTTACAATCATCTTGTAGATTCACGACGCCAATAGAGGATGAGTGCTGTTTCATGAAATCTTTTGAGCCGCACTACGTCAAATTGTTTAAAATTTGTCCTTTTTGAAGTAGAAATTAAACCAAGGAGTCAAAGACTGGCTGCACATTGATGAAATAATGTCAACGTTTATGAAATATTGGCAACTACAATATTGAGACTTTCAAGTTATGGTGGTCGAGGAACTGAACAATATTACATTCGAACATGGCGGAAACAGCAGGTTATAGAGTTGTGAACAGTATTTCGCAAGTAGTGCGTGACGAAGAGAAGTCAGCACCGCCTTTCATTGAGGGAAATGAAGTCGCGCAATATTGTCCTCAATTAGAGATCACAAAAGAAGGAACGTCGTAGAAGCCAAGACGACCCACGAGTCAAACGGCTGATAAATCAATGATATTGTTGCGGAGTAGCTGACGAAATTAAACGTCCTTCCCATCCGAGCCGGGACTTAATCATACAGCAATAATCTGAAAGCTTTTTTTATGATCCTGAGCACAATCAGCGCTTAGAATCGGCATTACTCGCACGTCGTTAAAACTATTAACAGTAAATATTCCTGACTTCAATATGTTGTTGTTAGAAATCCAATTAAGCCAGTAATTCCTGGGACTCCCCAAGGCGTAGGGTGTCACGAAAATATTATACAGACACATTCAGCACGGTTAAACTGTGTGACGATATGCGAGTCAAATATGTATTTTTATTATATTATTACCACTAACGATGGTTCTCTATTTTGGCAACCTTTCACGTTACAATTAGGGCAATAAATTATATTTTAGTAGAAGAAGTAAAACACGGGCATACGTATGTGATATTTTGGAGAAGTTAAATGCGTTGAATCGCTCCCTGCAAGTTCACCTCATCCAGTCCCAAAGAAAATTTATTACAATTATAAATAGTCAACAATTGAAAACACACTAAAAGTTTTCGTCAAAACGGCAATAATCATTTGGAATTTAAATTAAAAGATTAGTTATTTACATATAATTAGATTATCATTGATTTTCTTTTCTTCATATCGTCTTTGTTCCTTCCACCCACTCTATTCAACTTAGAGTAAATTCTCATCCATACGACGATCACAATGCTTAATAGGCTGGCTCACCCTTATCCCCCCTTTACAATTCCCTTCCTATGCTATTAAAGGTGAGTTGTCTGTTTCAGGATCACCCTCATGTATCCTGTTAACCCCCTTAAAAAATTAAATTATCTTTAAGATAGGCGCTGTTGGAGTTTTCTCGCAGGCGCTTCACCCCAGAGTGACGGCGGGGGTCCCCTGATTATGTCGGGAATGCCTCGCACTCTCTCTGGTCTTTTTTTATCAATGTTCTCACATGCCGAAACACCTTCACCTATTTTAGGAGGTATATGTACTGGGGTCGAAGAAATTGGGCATATGGCAAGAGTTGTCCCCTGATCCCATTGGATCAGTCGGCTAACTGCCTCCTGAAACTGGTGGAGACATGGAGAAGGGAATGCTGCGACCCCACAGCAAACTCTTCTCCCGTCATTCGGAAGGGCGTGAGAATAGTACCCAATGCCCGACCTACCTGATGCAGGTTTTCTATCTATTTAGGTGAAACACGTTAAACCATAGCCCGGGGCCATAGTCAACCTTTGGCTACCTTGCTCTACCTTCCGCATCCCCCTTTTCAATTCCCTTCCTATGCTATTAAAGGGAATTGCCTGTTTCAGGATCACCCTAATGTAGCCTGTTAACCCCGCCAAAAAATGAATTTATCTTGCATTATAAGCCCAAGACTGGTAACATTTGTGTTCAAAGTTTAAAATAAACCACCTCAGCGAGTTAATGAAAAAATTATTTCAATAGTATAACTCATACAAGGAGCTTTCCGAACGAATATTACCAATCTTGGATTTTTAATTTTTGTTGTAATATAAAATGTTTATGAAGGCCACTTATCACAGATTATCAAATGGTCAGAGAAATATTTTCACGGAGATAATATGGAAAAAATTGTAAAAATTTAATACGCTCTTCGAGTCATCTTCAAAAAAATAAAACCTGATTTTATTGTATTGTGACAATTTATTGAAGACAAACTTAGCAGCATGAAACTCACTGATTTTTTCAGATGTCAATAAAATATGAATATCCGCTGCTCGGTGGCAATTCCTATCAATGCAAAATTGCTATTTCGGCGGTCGCTGTAATAAAAAGTATCGTGCTAAAACGGAAAAGAGATGAGGGTAGTTGTATCCACTTTTATTATGAGATTTTAGAAATTTTAGACATTGATTGTTTCCATTATTTGTTTCAATTATGTCTCTTCTAAAAATTATTTTGAATTTAAAGTACGTGTTTAATTTTTTATTACACCGCATTACCAGCAGACTTCAAATGCGTTCAATGGACAAATGTACTGACTTGGGGCGTCGCGGACAAATGCTGATACATTAAGAGCGTTGGGAACCAAAAATAATTTAAGCAACTGATAAACAGGGGAGAGACTCAGAAGACACTGACAGGACTACTGTTTGTTAAAACTATTCGTACTTGTAATCATTTCGGTAATAGCTGATTTTGGCTGGTTCTTGAAAAAATGGTAAAGACTTGCGTCACGTTTTGTAATGATTAATTCCATCAGCGTATTGACATATCAAATAAAAGAATAATACCCACAGAAATTAACCGTCTACTTTTCCTTCTACCCTAACATTCATCTCTACTCCTGCACATACACACAGCAGCGTTGCAACGCAGCAAAGAACATGGTCTTCAGATTAGGTGTGCGTTCTTGTGTCCGTGCTCTTTATGAACATGACAATGGTCGCCTTTTGTCTTTTCCACAATGATTTCCCCGTTTCCCCGAGCCAATGACAGATTTTAAAGGCCTGTGCTGAGAGCGCGACTGGCCAATGTTGCGGTACCAATCACAAAGTTCTGTTCACCATGTTCAGGTAACTCCACTTTTCCAATCTGTTCGAATCTCAATTATTCAGCAACATCATACATCATTATTATGTACTGTGTATATTAAATTTTGTATTGCTTCATTGTGTCGTACATTTTACAGTGACATAAAAATGTACTTTAATGAGTACTGTCACTTTTGATCACTGGTTGGCAACCAAATGGCCCACTAGAAAAATTTTAGCTAACAATCTCTAGTACACTGTTTACATGAGTGCTCACGTTTCTGATAAAATTTCAAGAAAATTAGGATTAGCACATTTATGTAATAAATTTGCACAAAACTTTATTGTATTGTCATGTTTATTTTCTGTATACAAATTGTCTTCTTTTGTAAATATAGATTTTATGATAGCATACAATTCGAAATAAAAATTACGTAACTTATATAATTTGCAATCTAAAATATAAGTGATGTGACCCACAATTGAAACGTTTTGTGGAAAATAAGTTGTACAATGACTTGCTTGTAAAAATGTTTACCGCCCACTGATCTAGCTGGCACAAATATGGAATATAAACTGACAACGTAGTATATATTTCATATCAATCTACAATTTCGAGGTGTAATTGTGTGGGTCGGATTATTCCGATTCCCATTTAAATTTATTATTCTGACTCCTATATCAGATATTTTGTCTGCCAGTTGTTAAAAAGGTTGCATTTGTTTTGGTACCAACAGGGATTATTTATTTGTGTAAAAAATAAATAAGATAATTTGAATTAAATTTTGCTATAAGAAGGAATAAAGTGTAGAAATGTTTCATATTGCTTTTGGTGTGTCTGCTTTGAGTGAAAAAAGGGGTTTGCAAGTGGTATATAGGTTTCCAAGAAGGCCGTGAAGATGTTGAAGACGACGAGCGCCCTGGACGCCCCAGCACATCAACATTCCATGAAAACGTGGAAAAGGCGAGAGAAATGATTATGAACAATCGCCGAATCACAATTGGAGAAGTAGTTGAAGATGTTGACGTATCAATTGGCTTGTGCCAAGAAACTGTTTAATTTGTTTTGGGTATGAAGCGTGTGACAGCAAAAATTGTTCCAAATTTGTTGAATTTCGAGCACCAAATAGCGGCAAAGGCAAGTTGCTCAGGAGTCGCTAATGAAGTCAACGATGATACAGAACTACAGAAACGTGATGAAACATGAATTTACCGATAGAATATCAAAACCGTGGCCACATTCTGGATCACCTAGGTTGAAAAAATCTGGACAAGCGCGGTAGAATATGAAGGTTATGCTCACCGTTATTCTTCAATTTTAAATAGTGTATCGCGAGTTCATAATCAAACGATCAATACGGAGTACTACCTACAAGTCCAACGGTGTTTGCGTTAAACAATCTGAAAACGACTACCGGATTTGCGGCGAAATAATATATGATTTTTGTTCCACGATGATGAATATGTAACTGCTCCTTATTCAATATAGTGGGCTTTGACCAAGAGAATGGATAGATTAATAGGCCACGTTTTGGGACATGAGGGTATTGTAAAATTAGCATTAGAGGGAAGTGTGAGGACAAGTATTGAATAAGCTAAGCAGATTAGGGAGAATGTTGGAAGTGGTAGTTATGTAGAAATGAAAAGGCTAGCACAGAATAGGTTAGTATGGAGAGTTGCATCAGACCAGTCAGACTGCAAACTATAACAATAACTCCTTATCAGCCAGACCTGTCCACTTGATTTTGTTTTCTGTTTCTAAAAATGAAGGGAACATCAAAGGGCCATCGTTTTACAAGCATTGATGGGGATTAAATGCATATAGCTGTAAGAGCTAAACGCTATCTCAACCTTTTCTGGGATTGGAAAATGCTCTGGCATAAGTCATAATCAGGACTATTTTGAAGTGTACAGCACTAATGTAGACAAATAAATAAAATTATTTCCAATACACCGAAAATTCCCGTTACTTTTTGAACATACGTCGGATATTGCGATTATATGACATGCGTAGAGTTCCAGCGGTTCTTTACCACTTCCGCCATTTCTCCCAAGCATTGCAGTCACAACGAAAAAACGGTTTAGATTACTGATAGTTTTCATTTTAAAACGCAAGAAATGGTTTGAAAGCGTCGTGGAAATTCTATTCAGTCGGAAACTGTGACGATTTGCTTGGAGTTGAATTCGATTAATGCTACAATCTACTAAATTTACCTGTAATTAACGGCAGTAGGAAATTAAATAGACATAGCAAATAAATAAATTAGTAATTTTATTAGAAGAATGAATAATAACCTTAAAGTAACTGAGGACAGGTAGCTAATTAAAACATAGGAAGCAAACCAGTTTTTGGTACAAAACATAAAATGAAAATCAGACAAAACAGAAGAGAGTGTTACCGTTATTCGCATCGATAGTTTAATTGGAAGAGTTTCTTGATGATCAAGATGCTTGTTAGGACGGACCCAAGATGTCGATTTAATAAGCTCGTTAAGACGTATTTAATAAAATTGCTGAAATATTGCAAGATCTATATATACAGCCGTACAAAATTAATAACTATTGCAGTGTAAGGACAACTGAAGACAAACTGGGGACTCACAATTTAGAGTGATTGTTGACAGCTAACTTCCTTTCCAAAATTAAAATCAAGCCATTATTTGGCTTCAGTAACAATAATCCACATGATATCCTAAACGAAATAGATTAAAATAAACACACAAAGGAATATGTTAGGCGACTGCAACTCTGCGCTAATAATATCTTATACCCTGAACGATATGTTGAAATATACCTACAAGTTGACAAAGAAATGTCACAATATATGGAAAACTTTAAAATCCTGTGATCTCCACAAAAACGTCATAGACTTCTATAATCCAAGTAACAACAGAGATATTGGAAGGAAGGAACAGGTTGTCATCACCAGAATAAGAACTGGACACTGCTAATTAAGCCACACTTATCTACTGGATAGATCCATCCCACCTTCAGTCTTGTGGTATATCATCAATCAATGTCCTAAATACCACCAACACAAACAAAAATACCTACAGGGCAAAAACTGCAAATCTATTTTAGACTCCCATGAATACCAAAAAGACATTATTAAATTTTATATGGACAGTAATATTTTTGATTTAATTCAAATGTATTGTATTCTGTGTTCTCTTTTGTTAAAATCTAAAAAATCAAATGTAAAGTAGATAAATAATTAGTTAGTGGTAACGAGCAGAAAAATGGATGTTACCAGTAAATTCATAATAGTAAATAATGTGTATATAATTGTATAATAATACGTAAATAGTTGTCACTGTGATCGCTAATGACCAGGCAGTCGATACGACCGTTATAAATAAATAATTAAAACTAATAAGTTACCATAACGTATAGACATGATGTGTAGTTTCGACGTAACATCTGTATTCTTTTAAGACTATAAATCAATTAGTGTATTTTGTGACACGAAGTTGCCGTACAATACCGTACTTGAGGAGTCATGTGTAAATTCCTACGCTGTGCAAGTTAAAATAGAAAAAATAGTTTAACAACGGGTCTAAATATTAAATGAATGAAATCGTACATTAATTTGTGAAGAGGTACATTCTATAAGTTAAGAAGTGAGGAAGTTGAAATGCAATTTGGGGAAGCAATTGCAGTTGTAACAGTAGTTTTTCTTTGCATTGAGGTTCGAGTAAATAATGATACATAACAGTTACTTGATCATTTTTACCGGCATTGGTTAAGCCTCACACGAATCCGTGTTTGCCATCAATGGCAATTCAATCTAAGGAAGTAGAAATGCTTCTTGTCTTTCTTCCAAATTATTAAAGTCAGTTTGATCTGTCTGACATAGTTTAGGTTATTATCACCAGATAAAAGCGGCGATTGTGAGGAGACAGCTTCCAATGTGAAATATTCAATAGTTATCGGACATCACTACTCGCATTTTGTCCATATGATATAATTTGAAGCCTTGTGTTGTCACGTGTGTCGCGGAGCGGACTTACCGCTGATGCGAGGCTGTTGTGGCTGTGTCTGCTGCTGTGGCTGCGGCTGTGGCTGCGGCTGCGCGCAGGCTTTGCGCACTTCCGCGATCACCCGCGGCTGCACCAGCGTCATGGCGCGCACTGAGCCCAGACACTGCGATCTGCACGCACTCAGCGGCCAGCGCACAGCAGCGCCAGCTCTGGTCTGGAGGGGGAGGGGCTCACACATCAGCTGGAGGGCTGGAGGGGATCTCGTACGTCTACACGCATTCAAGTCTTATCCCTAAACGGTTCTAATGGCTTTAATAAAAAATATTATAGTGGAAATACTTCAAATGAAGCTCAGTAAAGCATATAGTCAATTTTACAAGAAAGACAAGAATGAAAAAACGTTGCCGGGCCAGGCACTCGAACCCAAAACCCCGCCGTCGTAAAAAATATTTTATTGACAACAATGTTCTACCCAAAATAAATTATTATTTTTATTCACCATTAAATAATATCGCCATAAACATCGGCCTTTTTCACGTGCACATAGGAAACATGCAGAGGCGACTCACTGAGTTTTATTGCAATTTGCTACATCACCCAAAGAATCAATTTTACGAGGAAAATAACGCAACAAATTAATGTTACTAAATTAATTATTGATAATACTCCACGACTTGTAATATTCCGCGTTTCTAATTCCGTCTATATAACGAGTTGTTATAGTAATCCCCGCAGACAATTTCTTCCACCTCCTCCCCAATCTGCTTAGCGCATTCCATCTTTGGCCTTAGTATTCTCTTCTTACCCCCCCACACACACTTCCTTGTGTCTCAAAACGTGGCGTATTAATCTATCAAAGTCCTCAATATTGTCCTCTCTTCCACTATTCAACTTAGAACTTCCTGGCTACTTACCCTATCCACTCATCATATTTTCAGCAGTCTCCTATATCACCATACTTTCAATTCTCTTCCTTTCTGCAACTCCAACCGTCCACGTTTTGCACCCTTGTAACTCCACACTCCATACGAACATATTTAATAATGATTCCTAATATTTATACTTATATTAGCAGTAAGTAAATTCCTCTTTTTTTAGCGAAAGCCTTCCTTCCTTGTGTAATCCTACTCTTTATGTCTACTATACTTCTACCATCCCGAGCTGACCAAGTAACAGAATTCCTTAACTTCCTTCAAAATATCCCTTTCCCTTTGTTATTCCACTGTTTCCCATACTACACTTCATCACCTTCGTTTTCTATTAATCCTCATGTTGTACTCTTCCTCAAGGAACACGTTCAAGCTGTTTATTATGTTTCCCAAGCCTTCTTCTGACTCCCCTTATACCACAATATCATCAAAAACCTTAGGGTTTATATTTATTTTTCTTGCATTTTGATTCCCTTTCCTATTCGTTTCTAACTTTTTTATCGCTTTTTCTATATATAGGTTAAAAAGCATGGGCGACAGACTGATTCCTTGTAGAACTCATTTCTCGATACCTGCTTTCATTGCTTGATATTCAATTATAATTTCTGCAGACTGCCTTCTGCAGAGGTTATAGATAACCCTTTTTTCCGATATTTTATTCCCATCATCTTCAAAATGTTAATATTTTGTTCTACTTAACATTATCAAGACATTTTTCTAAATCCAATAATGAGATGAACGTAGGTAGGTCTCTCCTTTTTTTATGCTGTCTTTCTCAAATTTTATGCAGAGTAAATATTGCTTTTCTTGTCTCTTCATTCTTCTTAAAAGCAAAGTGCTCATCTCCTAACTCGCATTCTATTTGATTTATTTTTTTGGATTACAGGTTAAATGAGGGTGATCCTGAAACAGGCAACTTCCCTTTAATAGCATTGGAAGGGAATTGAAAAGGAGGGTGCGGAAGGTATAGCAAGGTAGCCAAGTTTGTGTAATGATTAGCATATGTAATAAACGATTTAAAAAATTAAAAATATAATCTCCAATTATCCAATATTGAGTCATTTTTGAAGATAATTTTTTATGGCTCCTGAGGTAGGAGCGATATTCTTATGGCACTGATTATGATATTTAAGCAAAGAGTAACACGTGGAAGATTTCTATCGTATATATTTCTCCTCAGAGTAGGATACGCTTCGTTCTTTCTCTCTCTGATTATAAGGTTCTCACATGCCGAGGCACCTTAACCTCTTTTGGGAGTTTATTTACTAGGGTCGCAGGCATTCGGTAAGAGTTTCAGCTGAACCCATTCATTGAGGCACAGAAAAGAGAATGCTACGATCTCACAGAAAAATCCTCTCCCGTCATTCGGAAGGGCGTGAGAATAATACCCAATTGACCAGCCTGATACAGGTTTTCCAACGTTTTCCTTACATTTCTTTCACATGAACCACCGGGTAGGATCGTTAATGTAGCCTGTTCATCCTCCCTCCCCCCAAATTTTAATAAGGTAATAAATATGCAAAAAATATAAATCTCAGTGAACAGGGTTGAGTCCCTTCATACGAAGACCGACCAGGGCACACTTATTCAGTTTTATTTTTCATAGATGTGTATCTATGAACATTGATTACGCTACTCTGACCGAAAAGACGGTTTATGTATTTCCTTCTTATGAATGTAATTGACTGTTTCTATGCTACTTCTGTGAGTGATGATGCCATGTGGAGTCATTTAATCCAGAATCAAGCACTGTTGCGCAAGAGATTACTGGAGGAGATGTAAAATTAACACGTGCATAAACGGCCGATATGTGTGGTAAATAAATATTTTTTGGGTTTAATGAGATGGATAGCATTTCTCTATGGACTAGTTTGCGTGTAATTTAAACGTCATTCACAAATATGGGGTGGAAACGCAGAGGCGTTACATAAAACAACGCGAAATAATAGAACGTCGTTTCGAATGTGAGGTTGTTCAAGTCGCTGAGTTCTATTCTAATATGGAACGTCTGTAGTAGGTTTCTCCTAGGGTGGAATGTGGAGGAGGAAGTGGTGAATGTCTTACATAAATGGAATGAGAAATCCAGTGAAATTGGTATCAGTATTCTTCGCTCTTTTAGTGTACCGGGAATATTTTTGTCATTATTAAGGTACCGCGGTTATTTTTCTGGCTCTCAATGGACCAGGTGAACATGCAACTCGCTTAGGGTATCGGGAGTATTTTCGCCCGTACCGGAGAATTAATTGTACAACTTCAGACTCTTTGAAGGTATTGAACTTATTTAAGGGAACAATAGATTTCTTGAGATACTGAGTCATCGCGGAGGTTATAATCACATTGTCACAAAAAGGTTATAGTCGATCTAAGTCCTGTAGTGGTCTAATATAAATTAATGTAAATAGCCAATAATTCGTAACATTACCCTTCTATGAATAACAAGTCACCTTTGTATATAGGGTAAGATACGTTTTCTCAGTCTTCACTGCGTTATTTTTTTTATAAAAAAACGAAGCAGTTTAAATATAGTCCAAAACAATGGCAACATGTACTATTGTTCACAGTATCAAGATCTGTGTACAAATAAGAAAATTCCACATGTTATGTATTTATTGGAGTAGTGTAGACTCTACTCTTAGCTCCTTATCTGCAAAGTAATTGAAATTCAGATTTATGCCGGGAACCCGTTCTAGTGTCGCTCGTATTCGCCACGGCCAGAAGAAAGACAAAGGGCTTCATTAGAAGCGGAAAGTTTTGCTTCGCTAAACAAAAACTTTCGAAGCCACAGTCTCAGAATATTGACAACTAGGGACAATTTTTTTTTCGACTTGGGAGGACAAAAACACCAAAAAAACTGCCGGACAATCATCAAAGTTCTTAAAAGTGAAAATCATCGTCGAATCCGATAAACAATTACCATGCACTTTTGAAATTAATATTAAACCCATGGTCTCTTTGGTGAAATTTAGTTTCCGACATATTTGGCGTCTTACTTGTACTCCCACAGTTTTTGGATTATTAGCGGTTGATTTAATTATTTAAAATTAATACTTTTTTTTTCGGCTTGGGAGGACAAAAAAACCTGCCGGGCAATCATCAAAATCTTAAAAGTGAAAATCATCGTCGAATCCGATAAACAATTACCATGCACTTTTGAAATTAATATTAAACCCATGGTCTCTTTTGTGAAATTTACTAGTTTCCGACATATTTGGCGTCTTACTTGTACTCCCACAGTTTTTGGATTATTAGCGGTTGATTTAATAATTTAAAATTAATACTTTCTTTTTACCTCATTCTGTGTTTATTTTTGTTGTCTCTGGAGTATTTAGATGCGGGTAAACACGAGATTCAGGTAGATGGAAGTAAAAAGTTAGTAGCTCGGGTTAGTAACCGTGAAATAGAGTGATTGAACCCTCCGAGTGCGATCACCCCCCCCCCCCAAAAAAAAAATTTAAAAAAATTCTATAGGTCATTATAGAGAAAATAGACGATTCATGTAATCATTCACTTAATACCAGTCAGTCTGAGACAGGTAATTAATACAGTTAAGATATATGGAGAAAGGTATTAGCAGCTTGATAGAATTTAAAATGTTTCCCAGTGTAACAGATGAAGAACCGACGGCGAAGCGACGCATCTACATTGGGATTTCTACAGTTGATAAAATTGTTCCCGATTTTGCTCTCTTATATTTGCGTGTTGTTAAATGTTTGTCTAAATATGAGCCATTAGATCTAATTGGATTGATTTCAACTTCAATTATTATTTAGGTCAGCGGTCACTGTTCTGATTCGCTAAGTACATATTCCCATGAGCGGCTACACAGGTTGTTTTAAAAAAGTAGAGGACATAATTTCAGGTATGAATTCCCCATATCAAAACAATAATGGAAGGTAATTGCAACATCTGCCATGGTTTCCTAGTTACGGTCTCCAAAAATATTCGCCGTATTCAGTCGTACGGCTCGCCCTGTATGTGGATCGAACGTTTGCTGATCGATGAATTGATATAAGTGGCCCAATTGCTTGGCCTCCAACCCTCACCTGATTTTAGCATGTGAGGTCATTTAAATAATTGGTGTTTTCGTGCCCAGTGCCCTTCGGAATCGTATTGTGGCAGGCTGTGAGAAAACACGGGAAACACCTGGAGATACATTACACATCGATGTGAAACCTAGATTCGAGCAGGAGGAGGATCTTTTGAACATCTTCCGAAAAAGCAGGAAGAAAAGCATTTTATATTTTACGAAATCCCATCTCTTCGTTGTCCAAATTTGAACTGAGGAATACGAGACATCTTGGTGTCGCCTGTTTCCCAGGGACCAAATAGGCGGTAGGCTAGTTTCAGGTCACAAATTACTTTCACCTTCCGACACGATATATATAATGTTTTATTCATGCAAGCCATATATTACCCAATGAAACTAAATGTTTATGAATTTGTTTTCAGAAATACGGATACGGTTCGAAACTGGTGGACAAACTGAATTCTGGTGATCCGCTTTCAGTGGCAAGCTGTTTGAAACGTATATAATCCAGGTTGTTGACGTTGGCGGTTTCGTCACCGTACTGAGCACCGGTAAAACCACACTTACCGTAACTATTACTAACACTCCTATACTAGCAGAAAGTTCTATTAGAGTTACATTTCAGGCAGCGAGGTTTTCACGCCAATTAGATCGCACGACTTTTACTTTCTACAAATTACTTTTGGAAGAACCACACTGGAATAAGCATATTAGTACAATGTTTCGTAACACACTTATATTAGCTTTCGTGGTTCGTGGTTCAGGAAAGAAAAGTATCATATATCATAAGGAATAGAGGGATAACTAATCTACTTGTATCAGCTACAAAAGTAATAATTGTATTCTATACTTACTTCTGTAACGGCCACTTTAGGGTTAGTTTTAAATATTTATATTTGTTCTATTGGGGAGAAGATAATAAGTAGGAGATATCGCTGTAAGTCGGTGAGAGGGGAGAGAGAGAGAGAGAGAGAGAGAGAGAGAGAGAGAGAGAGAGAGAGAGAGAGAGAGAGAGAGAGAGAGATTTCCAGGGCAACTAAACATTGGATTAGTTATACCAGATTTAACATTTGTAAGTGATGGAATAATTTATTCAAATTGAAATGTGAAAAATAATAATTTAGAAAGAAGGTGAGAAGTTGCTCTTATTCATAAAGAAGACATTGATTAATGAATTATCAATTAAACGTAAGTTGGAGTTATGGTTACCAGTTAACTGAAATCATATGAATAACAAAATTTCTTGAATTTCGAGCATTACATGAGTCAAGTTTGAATAATATAAGCATTATGCGTATGTTACACATTTCTGAGATTAAAGAGATCCTTTCTCTATTAGATTTTCCAATTGGCCTGAATACTTGTTCTTAATTGCTGGCGCTCAGAGAAAGAATTAATAAAAATTTGACATAATAATAACTTAATTTGGAGCAGGAAAGGAAGACAGAATTAATAATAATTTAAATATATTTTACTACTAATAATAATGAACCTATGTACTGTGGTCGCTGTTTGTAAGCTAAGTTAAGACGTCTCAATTTACTAAAAGACGTCATCTGTGGTATTAAACTCATTATAGTCAATTAATTAAACAACTTCCTCGTACTTTTATATGGTAGTCAAGCTATATAACCAGTGGCAGTGGTATTAACAACACATAATTATTGAAAATATTACTTGTATGAGCAGTGTGCTTAAAGGTATGCGGACTGATGATTGAATAATCTTCGTACTTAAACAAAGACGTACGATTTTTTTATCGGAAGCACTATTTTGAAATGTAGACAATACTGAAAATGAAGTTTCACAATTTATAGGAATTATATACTAGGAAAACATAATAAATAACAAAGTGTGTTAGATTGGGAAAGAATATTTTGAAGGAAGTTACGGAATTCTGCTACTTAGGAAGCGTTATAAATGGGGATGGTAGAAGTACAGTAGACATTAAGGGTAGGATAGCACAGGCAAGCAAGGCTTTCGCGAAAAAGAGGAACTTTCTTGCTAATATGTTCGTACGTGGACTATAGGAGTTGCGGAAAGAAAAAGAATAGAAGCTTTTGAAATGTTGTGCTATAGGGGAATGCTGAAAATCAGATGGGTGGATAGAATCACTAAATAGGAAGTTATAAACAGAATAGGGGAAAATCGAACAATATGGAGAACGTTGACAAGGAAAAGGGATAGATTAATAGGCCACGTTTTGAGACATGAGGGTCTTGTAAAATTAGCATAATGGGAATGTGTAGGGTAAGAACAGAAGAAGGAGGCCAAACATGGAATACGGTAAGAAGATTACGGAGAATGTTGGATGTGGATAAGTAAGTATGGAGGCTTGCATCAAATCAGTCTTAAGGGTGATTACCACAACTACGCAACATAATTTACCTATACAGAAAGGAAAGATCTTTTAAATTGTTTAAGCCATTTTAATGTTTTTTTTTGTTCTTACGCGTCGTAATTGTTTACAACTAAATATCTGATATATTTAATTAAGATAAAAACTTTTTCAGTCAACTGGTTCAGTTCGGTTCAGTGGAGCGGAGCCGAGTTATTCGCTCGTTCAAGGAGCTAGTTGCGTGCGAATCACACGTGGCCGGAAGAGTGAGTCTTTTCTTCTGTGTCAGACCCCACTCAATCAGTTCTTGATCAGAGTGTCAATCTGCAGTGTACAGCACCATTGCTAATCATCCGAGTGTGATGGTTTTAAGTTGTGGCCTAATATAATATTCAGATAAATAAACGAAGAGTCAATTAATATGATACAAATAACATTAATTAACTAATGTAAATGTCTCTATGTTACAATTTTGTTGTATTATAAGATGATAAAAAGAAACACTAAAGAAAGGAAGATTTAAATGGACTGAAAAGAATGTCCACTTGGTTGAAAGACATTGAGAATGAATTTATTTGGTTGTGTCTCGTAAATTGCAACACCAGGTTTGTCAGATTTTTGTAAGAAATATGTCAAACCAAAATGAATTGTTAGTGAGTACGGTCTCGGGGTATATCGGAAAAAACAGTCTTTAAGATTTTTTATTGTTTATGTGTATGTGGTCCTATTGTCAGTAGAACTTAGGAATTCGCTACAGGCTGTCAGAATGAAAATGCGAGGAAGGGACGTTTGCATGTTTTGAAATACTCTCATCACATATATAATCATATTTGCGAATTGCGTACGGTTAAAAAGTTCTTTTACGAGCCTTGTGCGAGATAATTACGACGACTTTATGTCTCAGAGTAGTTTTATGGGTGTTTCCAGAGTTTCACTTTCGATGCGCGGCTTTAATTGCGAGCGATGCTCTCCGACGAGTCTGACGTCACAATGAACACACTTTCTACATTTCGCTTACAACTGAGGGAGATACTGCCTTATGAGTGCCTCAGACCGAAACGAAACATCGCCCAGTGTTGACCACGTCATGAACCAGGTCCGCTTCCCCTCTGGTCCCTCCTTTGTTGCCGACAGTTACCCTTTACAAGTAGATTTCTTTCATAACCTCAGGAACAGTATCGTGATTTTCAGTATAATTCACTTTCTATTGCGAGTGAATACGAAAATGTATGAGACCTACATATCCAGACAAAACTGTACCATCAGCACATTTCTTGTCATGTTAATAACAATGATGTTGGTGATTGTGAATCGAACAGTTCATAAGGTTTAATGTACTGCTACAAAATTAAATTTGAAATAAATGTGTATGGAAGAACCGGACTTATCTTCTACCAGATCCTGACAGAACTGGTGGGTAGAACAAGGAATGGTACATATATGCTTGTATATATAATGCATAAACTCTGCGAAATTTATTAGAAGTTATTTGAGCTTACTACACAGGTTCTAACATGAGAGCCCCAAGACTTTGACAAATGACTCTTAAATTTACTATAGGGTATATCTTAAAACTGTGAATCAAATACATATTCCTCCCATCTAGCTTAATGATTGTTTCATTACCAAAATTCTTACAATTTATTGTAGGCCATTAACTTTCTTTAATTGATTGTAAATTTACGACCTCCAGTGGTGTAGTGGTCAGTGTCAATGCCTTACACAGGTCCCGTGTTCGAATTCTGGCATCGGTCTGGACGTTGTGGAGCTTCAGTAACAATACTGGGATACCCTACATAGATATAATTTCCAATAATCGTTACAGTCGCTCATGACCTAGCAGTTGGAGCAAATGTACACAAAAATTTAAAAAAGGGATTTTTTCTTTAGTTAAAAGAAGTCATAAAAAAAATCAAATGTTGACCAAAGGTATATATATATATATATATATTGTTGACTGACAAAGTTTTATTTTAATTAAATATATCAGACATTTAATTGTAAACAATTACGACGTGTAAGTACAAAAAGAAAACATTAAAATAGCTTAAACAATTTAAAAGACCTTCCCTTTCTGTATCGGTAAATTATGTTTTGTAGTTGTGGTAATCACCCTTAAGACTGATTTGATGCAACCCTCCATGCTTACTTATCCTGGGAAAGCCTTTTCTTTTCTACATTAGCTACCACATTCCACATTCTCCGTAATCTGCTTACCGTATTCCATGTTTGGCCTCCTTCTTCTGTTCTTACCCCACACACTTCCCATTATGCTAATTTTACAAGACCACCATGTCTCAAAATGCGGCCTATTAATCTATTCCTTCTCTTGGTCAGCGTTCTCCATATTGTTCGATTTTCCCCTATTCTGTTTAGAACTTGCTCTTTAGTGATTCTATCCACCCATCTGATTTTCAGCATTCACCTATAGCACAACATTTCAAAAGCTTCTATTATTTTCCTTTCCGCAACTCCTATAGTTCACGTTTCGCACCCATATAACGCCACGCTCCATACGAACATTTTTAGCAACGATATTCACACTCACATTACCCGTAAGTAAGTTCCTATTTTTCGCGAAAGCCTTGCTTGCCTGTGCTATCCTACTCTTAATGTCTACTATACTTCTACCATCCCCCTTTATTACGCTTCCCAAGTAGCAGAATTTCGTAACTTCCTTCAAAATATTCTTTCCCAATATATATATGGGAATCACTATATATAGTAACATGAAAAGTTACACTTAACAATGCAGGCCAGCTTGCGAGTTGCAATTGTTGAGGAACTGACGCAGCCCGGGCCAACAATGTGGTCTGGCGAGAGGTTGGCCGGTCCGCAAAGGGAAAAGGGGAGTCGTCATGGGGTAGTGGAAGGAGCAGGTTGTGTCGGCGGGACGACGAGAGAATGACCACGCCCTGCAGATATAATTATTTTTCATGCTCTGATTGAGATTAAAACTTATAAAATCAATTTTTGGTATTTTTATGAAAAATACCTGGCGCCCTAAAGGAATTGAGAAATCCTCGAATACGGAGGATCGCGGAATCCGCTACAATATATTTAATAAATTCTCTTTTTCTGCTACAATTTGATCTACTGAAATTGCGGTAGTGAAAAGATAAGCTACATAAATTATTAATAACTAGCTAGGTACCCGGAGTTTTCCGACTATATATATATTTATATTATGTAGCTTATCTTCTCACTAGCGCAATTTCAGTGGATCAAATTGTAGCAGAAAAAGTTAATTAATTGAGTAAAAATTGAATTGAGTAGCAAAGAAGTAAGTAGCTTCATTTACATAATACAAACAAGTCAACCAATTCTTCAATTCCTACAAAATTTTGGGTTATTACGCCATTACTCTTTCAGCTTTACATTGAACGAAAGAATTGCAGCTGTGAAATCTTTGCCTTCAAATATATGAGGTCTACAGGGAAAGTAAGCCAAGAAATTATAAATAATTAAGTTACGAAAAACCAGCAAGTTTTAGTTTATAATGTTTCTTGTTATACATAAAGTAACTCACTTTAGTAATTGTAAGAATCGAATTGTTGACAACGAATTATTAAACATGGTGTAAATTGTATCAAAGAAGAATGCATACTACAGTTCGAAAGAGATTTAGTATTTTTTAAAGAAAGTATGTTGTTCTTAGAATTACTACAGTTTATTGTACTAATGATGGTGATAAGTTATCTTATCTAGCAGAAAATGTTTAGTAAATGGTGTAACATAAATCAACAAGATGGTGCCATATTCTCACTTTTCAAGGAAAAATGCTGGAATAAAAAATTATGGCGTCATTTACAACACTTTTAACTAAAACAGGTATGAAATCATTTTCAAAATCCTGCTAAATGCCCATGATTGATTTCTATGATTAAAAACACTATCATCAGTCTAAACTCGCTTCGTATTAAAATGGCATGGACTTATGCACTGAATCTTTGATTATAATGAATTTTTTAATAGGCAGATAGAAAGCAAATAATAATGGAGAACATAAAAAATAAAGTAAACGATTTAAGAAACTAATATTCTTAGAAATCTAATAATTATTTTTTAAAACTACACTGTTGTAAAATTGTATCTGCTTGCAAACCACAACAGAACGGATGCTAAATTATTTTACTAACTTCCAAAAGTGATATTATCTGTATTATTTTCGAGAGACTGCATGCACACTTACCTGTATCATGTTACTCCTCTTTTAATTTAATCCTTTAACCATCATCTAGAAGAATCCGGCCTGTTTTAATGCTCTTTCAACTGTTTATATTCCCAACTTACAAAATCACAGCATCAAACCATTACCTGAAACGTATACTGCTTATCACAAAAATTTTATTTTACATAAAAATTATAAAAACCTGAAGGGATCATACAGAGATCGAAGCGTTTTAATTTTATAAAAAATTAGTATACTTCTCCGACTGAAGACCAGTTCTGATTTCATGCTATAGTGGTTGTGAATTTCAGATAATTATGTTTGTAAAATGATGAACGAATCATTTAATTTTAACAGTAAAGAAGTATATAGCATCTGAATTCTTCCCTGAAACGTTTCTATGTCGTCTCACCCCCCACCCCCAACAAAAAACTAAATAAAACGAATCACTTTAAAGGATAAAGCTGAATCAATCATTTATTTAATTTACTTATGAATTATTTTTGTTGATTTGATTACTATTAGTGGATGTTAAACCAACTTATCTTCTAGCGTGTCTGAATACATATCTCTGTATTTATGCAGAATGTCTCATGAATACAAAATTGGTTGGAAATTATAATCACTTGCTCCTCATCGGTGTATAAATTTCCCCGCCAGTTACCATTTTAAAAATAGACATCTAATATTCAAATGCATTAAACTATAATAAATTTCACTCATGTACGAAATTATGTGGTTTTATGTTTCAATCGATAATTTTCATTACTTGCCTGATCGCAACATTAATTAGAGGAATCACAGATTATATACCCATACAAGAACAAGCATTTTCGTATCTTGCTTCCTTCCTACGGGTACTATTCTACTTCTAGGCAATTCTTTGTACGTAATGAACCTACTGTATGTTGCATTGGGCACTGAAAATCAATCAGGAAATTTGTTGTTGTGCAGTCTACTCAGGATATAGGGACATGTACTATCAAGATCTGTTTTCGAACTACTTCACAATGTTAAGGTTGAATCTTCTGTAATAAAGTAGAGAGAAGTTCGTGGTTGAATTGAGCGTCTTCTGTGTTTATTACAGGGCAAAGCAAGGGTCACGCAGACGTTGAACTCCGCAGAACGCCCGTCACTTTAGAATAGCAGCTTCCGCCACGGCTTCCTTACACGAATGCTTCCTCTTCTCTCTCACACTACTTGACACGTAACTTCTATTCATATTATCAAAGTTGACGCAACTTTTTAATAATACATTCTTGGGATTCCAACCAGCTACAGTTTTTAATATTTCATGTTTTCATGACGTTCTCTAGCGTCGTCGTAAGGTCAATTTCGGTTACAGATCCTCACACATCATTTATGAACAGAAAGATTGGATTCTAAGACATCGGAATTCTTAACAACTAACTGTTAAACTTTAACTGTTACAGAATTAATCAAAACTCACCTGACGACGATGGTAGAGCACGTTGTGTATTAATAAGTATGTAACCTAATAGCTTTATCCATAACATGCTATCCCCGCGACTTCGTTCGCGTGGAAATAGCCCTTTTATTTTGCCCTAACAACTTAAGTACGGTATCATTTACTTAACCTATAACTCACAGTTGGTTTTGAACGGGTCCCGCTTTCACAGGTTTACAACAATAGATTGAGTGAGAATGCTCACCCTCCCTGTCCCTCACTCATGCTGCCAAAATTATATAATAGCAAAGTAAGTGGGGTGAATGGTATATGAACGCCGAATAGGACTTTTAACTCGCAGTTGGTTTTCACGCCGCCTTTCGCGCGGCAATTCAATGGATTTATAAATATTCATATAAATATCTTATAAACTCTTCACGATATCGAAATTAAACATACACAAAAATTTAAGTTAAAATTCTTGTTAAAATCCCTGAAATTTTCATTGAAATCCATTGAGCCATTGCGGATCCAATTCGAGACAAAAATACGGACAGTCAGACAGATAGGCAGATAGACACTTCAATTTTATTTATTGGTATAGTCAATTTAGTAATATTTCATCAGTACGCTTACCAAGTGGTTTGATGAATAATTGCTTTAAACATAGTACCAGACAGAATCGACAGAATTACAATTGTGACACCGGAAGAAATATCTTAAGAAAAGAGACAAAATGTTTTAGAGAAATATGTATTCATTGACTTATTGATGTATCATTACAGGAGGTGGAATATATTATAAGAACACCTGACATGCACAATATTTATTAATAAGGTGTTGAACCACCACTTTCTTTTTGAATAACTTAAATTCTTCGCGAAATGCATTTGAAGAGCGTCTGAATAGTTTCCAACGGAATATTGTCACATGCTTGTACCAAATCATCCACCAATTGCTTCAATTAATTCGATTTTGTTCCGTTTCCATCGGTATTTTTACGAAGCACTCCGAAGAGGAGCAACGGTGATACCTAGATACAAAAATTCTTGCCGGAAGGTCCTGACCCTTGGAAACGTCAGAAGAAAAGGTTGCCACGAAAGGACAACCCCCTCGAGTGCAACTAAAATCTGCGTTAGCCTGAGACGTGGACAAGCCACCACTAGGTGGGCTTCGGGGTCTCTGGCGGATAGATGAGAGACCATACGCAGTCCGAGATAACGATTTCCCCTAGGGACGACATTGTTCGGCCGCGCACGTTACTCCTTTAGAACTAATGTGCTCAGGGTCGCCCCGCAGGGAGGGGTGGCACTTGCCATAAAATGGCCCTGAAACTTGCCATCCCATTCCAGCGAACCAGAATGAGCTCCCAAAGCTAGGTCTACATCCTTCTAACAGCATGGGCAATGCTAGCGCATGTCAGTGGCCAGGCAGTTTCATTATCGGAAGCAGAACCCCGCCGATGGATCCGAAACTCGATGACAACGTTAGCAGCCATGTGAAAATATTATAAGAATTTTATCATTTTACAAGTGATTGTTTTGAAGCTGACAACTCATAAATAATTATTAGCAATAATGTTCAATATTTCACTAATATTCAATACAGTGATAGAGTTGATAAACTGTGAAAATAGGTGCCTAGATACCACTTATGCAAATCATATAAAATACCAAAATTAATATATAAGCAAATAATACAATACATTAGTAAGCGTTTGCTTATTTTAATTTAGAAGCTTTGAGTCTAAAATAGATGTTTAAACTGGTGGAAGAAAATCGTCTCAAAATAAGACACGTATTTATTTTCCCCACTTGACTAGTTGCTAATAAATGTACTAAAGTTTAGTTAATATTGATAAGAAATTGTTATCCCTTTACTTTTATATTTATTTTTCTATGTTTTTTCTTGTTTGTGACATGCTTTATTCAAAAGTATTTGAATAACTGTGGTCCCTTGTTCCGTTTGCTACATTTGTATTGTTGAAATAAGAGCGACCCAAACAATGTTTCTCGACGACAAAAAAGGAAAATTTGAATTGCTAGCCATTATCTTGTAGTACGAGTCGGCTTTATGCAGGATTGTTGCTGAGTTCTGCACACGACATTGTCAAGAGGTTTCACAGGGGCTCCATACGTTTGAGTTTGCAGGTGACTCTTTCCAAACATCCGAGCAGCTGTCTCATCTGAACAACACCATTCCACGTGACATTGCCAGCAGGGTGCAGAAAATTCCATCCAAGTATATTTACAAGTTAGAATTGTGAAGGTGACGTCAAGAATAAACTTGATGAGGATGATGAAAGATTTGATTACAGTATTGGAATATGAAAACATAGTTCTAACTGAACCATAATTTAAAAAAATGTATTGGGCATATAATTTCAAAATCGATAGTCTGTGCAGAAATCATTGATTTATAAAGTAAAAACATTTTTTCCAGTTCTTCTATACACTAATATTCATAACTAGACGGTAACACATTTACATTTAAATAGTACAATTTATTCACCCTTTCATACATCCTGGATGCCATACAGATTCTCTGAGATTATTTCAACGTCAGACTACGAGAATATATGGTACTTTCTATGTCACAAAACTTACAAAGTAGTACAAACAATGAGTCCTATTTCAAGTATTATTCGTTGGATGCGATATCGCCGTGTCTGAACCAAAATTCAGCAATTATTTTCTACAGAAATAGTTCTCGGGTTTCCACTCGGGTGCAGGTGCGATGAAAACGCGACGTTTCGACGACGAAGTGCTCTGTCGTCATCTTCAGGCTGAGTGTCGACACTTTAGTAGAACTATTTCTGCATCAACTACACCGGGAAAGCCTCAGCTCACTTAGTTTATAAATATTCTGTAAGTCGCATTGCATATTGATTATATAAAGAACCAGGCCGCACAAAATAAATTTTATATTACATAGATATACAACTACACAGATTATTTGAGGGTAATCAGACCGGAGAGATGGATCAAGCACCGTCTTATTATGCATCTATTTTTGCGTATGAATGTGCCGCATACAAATATAAACGCGTGGAGCAATTTTGATACAATTTTGTACACGTGTTCCTTGCGACTCAGAAACAAGCAAAGACTTTAGGGGTGAGATACTACCACCAGGGGGATTGAGGTACAGGAATTTAAATCCTACATAAACAGCAGAGTTTTGCTTGTGAATAAATAATTAGTCAGATTGACGGTGGCTCTCGCTCTCGGCGTTGTACATTTCTTCAGACTATTTTTAAGTTTCTGTACTTATTTAAGGTACCAGAAGATTTCTAAGCTCGATTAAGATACTGAGTCATCGCGACAGTTACGATAGAATTAAGATCTCATGAAGCAGGGGGCGCGGAAAGGTAAATTTTCAGAAATGTGACGGTCCAACCGACGGTTTAATCACGCGTAGACAAAGATATTACAGTAGAAATAAATACCGTATCGGGTTTATGTAAATTAACGGCCGGACACCCAGATAGTTGTTAACACTTTGGCAAAAAAATCTTTAAATTAACGCATATCGCTAACCATTATTTCTTTGTCGAGGCAAGATTTAGTCAGGTTTAAGATTTGTTAAGAAAAACTAGACATCTTTTCAAGATTATAGAGTATGGAAATTTACAATTATGATTAACTATTTTTATTCTTGAACAGAAGGAAAATACGAGATGTACGAGTGAGAAATAGCTTGCTGAACTTGTGTATATCTTTGAATACTTCATAAGTTTTTTTTGCGTTGCCAGGTGGAAAATCTTCAGAAAGGCTCCGTGATGCCCGTACTTCACGGTGTATGGGATTTTTACCCACTAAAAACCACCTCCGTAACTAAAACTGGTCTATAGAGACCAACCATTAGTTTTATTTTGTTAATTCTTATATCTAGTTACTTATTAGCTAAATTAGTCCAATGACATCCTTTAGTTTTCATTGTTGTCCTACGACTGTATTTCACGCTCCACGCAGCGTGCTTTATTTTGTAACTTGTCACTCATACTAATTCAAATGGTTTCCTTCGCTTGAGTCTTCTGAACAGGTACTTATTGTCCGACAGCTGAAGAACTTCTGTGTTTTCATGCCGGCGAAGCCTTTGTTCGTGTTTGCCCGCAAATCTTTTAATTTCTTCTTTGACAGTTGGAATGGCAAGGTCTTTATGGATATCAGTGTTTTTCATAAGTTAAAGCCTCTCTTTTACAATACTTTTGATGCAATATTTATTGTTGAATGTGTATCTGAATTAAAGCATTTAATTTTTTTTTCTAATTTTGACATGAACTGAGTAAGAATTTCAATCATCATGATTTTCAATTCTTACTGCATAATGCATAGGGCATTTTATATCGCCCACCGTCCCGGCGTATAGTATCCGTTTTATTGCCGGTACTAGGCATATCTCACTTGCGGGTTGCGCACAGGTTTTATTTCCTTCACTTGATTGGCCGAGGTAAGTGTATTTCACTGGAGAAAACAGTTTTCGTGCCGGAATACGCTGCGTCACCCTACATCCTGCGAATCAGGATAACGACTCAGAGTAACACGACTGCTCGACTTCCCTGTTGCTTATTATTTTACATGATTACGGGTAGTTAGGGAAAGAATGTCCCAGAAGTGTACTTGGGAAAGAAACTAAAGAGGAGGTCCAGGAGGGCTTGTCTCTGGGTTAGAATATTCAGCAAGACAAACAGCTTGAGCGTGACACGAGCAACCAATTACGTCTTTCTTTCCCAGCACTCGCCATCTGTAAACTATGAACTTTATGGTCATAAAACAAAGTATTTCATCACACCGAAATCTTCTAACGAACTAAACTGCAGTACCTATCGAACGATCAATTTATCAGCTTACATTTATCCATGTAGTACAAAGACAACCTAATACTGTATTTGATTAATACTTCCGGGACACCACGTTGTTGTTCGTTGCCCAAGCACTTTCCTAAATAACTGAAAGACTTTAGTCACTTTCGTAACTTCAAAAAAATTGTTTCATTATTTTTGAATTGAAGTAAGTATATTAAAGCAACCTTTTCATTTTATAATTTGTTTTGGGTTGTACTGTGCATTCTCACAGAGTGTCTGAAGAAGAGCCGGAGGGCTGATTGACCCTTAATTTCCAGCCTCATCCTGATATATCTAATACGTTTACGAGGAACTGTTCCTCGTTCCAAATAAAGAGCTGGCCTACTTAATGGGATGAAATACTATTTTGCCCTTAACGCATTCAACGGTTAGACTCTGAAACCAGAACTTGTTAGTGGTTTCCGTCTGTAGTGGATCAGCTTCCCACGACTCAGACGCTTGTTTAAATTCCTGGGTGTGCTGGAACAATATTACAGACTAGTCTTTTCCTTGAATATAATGCCTATAAGGCCTCCATTAGTAATCCGTTCCACATTAATCACGAAATATAACGAGTCTGGAATTATCATTTTAACCATTAAAATACTCACCTCCGTTACGGAATACTTAAAAATATCCCTATTTAGATATTTTTATTAAATATTACTTCAATATCCACGTATTTTTAAACCATTTTTAGCATTCAAAAAACAATTATGAAATATTGTAGTTTTATGCACGCATTTAGTGGAATATGATTTTAATGCCGCAGCATCCATTCGTAGCGTCTTTCTGGATGATTCTGTTTTGAATATGTTGGAGTAAAATATGATTCTCAAGTCCAATCTAGGTCTTATAGAATTACCGTCGAACGTCGTTTACCCGAACGTCAACTATTCGAAATGTCGATAATCCGAACACACATTTCCTCTACGTTATGATAAAGACATTGCTTCTTAAATGCACTTTTCAGTAAAACCTTTTCTTGACCTTATATAATAAAAGGATGTTAACTGCCGAAGTATAAATTCAGTACCTGCAAAATTTTACTGAAAGTTACGGACGTTTCGTGCAAGGGAAGCAGCTACTTGTTAAAGCTTTGTCTTCCGTAAGTCTGGAAGACATGCCTATAGGAATTTCTCTCGCAGGTTTTTCTCTCCAGATTGACTGCGAGGCTCACCTTGGGAATGCTTCGTACTCTGTTTTTTTTTCAAAGTTGTCACATGCAGAGTCACCTTCATCTATGTTAAGAGGTGTATATACTGCGGTCGAAGAACTTGAGCATACGGTAAGAGTTGTCTGCTGATCCCATTGAATCAGTCGACTAACTGCCTCCTGAAAATGATGGGAATGCTGCGACCCCAGAGCAAACACGTCTCTGACAATAGTTCCCAATAGCCGGACGCCGGGTAGGATCCTTAAACTATAGCTTTATCTAACTTCCACAGTCCCCCTTTTCTGTTTCCTTACTATTCTATTAAAGGGGAGTGCCAGTTTAAGATCAGCCTCATGTAGCGTGTTATCCAAAATAAAAAATCAATAAGTCTGGTTAACAAAATTCTGACAGAGTAAGTTTTACGAATGTTTATTCATTGCAAAAATATAATTTACGTTCGTTAACAATTTAAAAATCTGCATGTGATAATCAGTAGTCAGTTTAAGAAACCAACAAGAATGATTCCGAAAATAAACAGTCTACACTATAACAATAAAAATCACGAAATAAAATTCATTGCAAATTCTATTAAGCATTAGGCGACCTTCTGCGGTCTAGCGTCGCTGCTTCACACCACCAAGGTCCATGGTTCAAATTCGTCATGGTCACGCAGCCTGGAATCATGCTCCAAATTCGGAATGTCATGTAAGATGATAGTCCGCTGTCGACCCGGTAGGCGAAGGCCCTGAATAGGCTGCAGAGCAAATATTAAAAAAGCATTAATAGGAAAGTGTATATTTAATGCATTGTTTTATAAGGTACTTAAAAATTTGGAAGGTCTTTTATCCGAATAATCAGATAACTGAACTGCAGAGCGTCGCAATTAATCCGGGTGACGTTTTTCTGTATTAAAATTTGAACTCTTACTGATCTCAATCTATGCTTTTATTTTCATACTCGTGTTTCGCTATTGCGATTAATTAAGATAATCGACATTGTTACTTGTCCGTCAACAATGGTATCACGATAATTATGCAGCTTGAGTTTTCCTACGATAGGCTACGGCTCTACAGTAGCTTAAATATAATTTTCATCAACACTTGTTTTCATTCTAATTCAATGAAAAGGCAAGTAATTAACATGTTTAGTTACGCGCATGTCGATTTCGCCTGTCAAGAAACAGCGAATAAAAAGAATCGTCTCATTTGTTAAATGGCAGATGGCGTGCGTTTTGTGTCGGGGCATTGTTCTGTGTACCGCTACGGAGCACAAGTCCCTGGCGCTAATGACAAGGGCGCGGACGCGACGCTGTAATTTCGCGGCCATAACGGGTCTCGTCCTCAGTGACGCGATGTCCTGCTCTTTGTCCCAAGGCGAAAAATTCGCCCGGCACTGCGTAAACAGGCGGCAGTTCCCAGCCGGAACAATGGCGCGGTGAGTGCACTTTCCCTGTTACTGCCGCTGAACCCGGGCCGTTGCTCTCTTCCATCGTCACCTGGTTACTTGCTTTACGTCCTAATTGTTTCAAAGCACTGTCGCTACGCCGGCGAATTTGGACTATTATTTACAAATTTAGAAACGTTTGTAATTAACGTGGGGAGCTGCACAGTGCACAGTACCTCAGCGACGATTAAAGTGCACCCTTGATTGACTGATAGCTTGGAAAGGATGACAGCTGAGTAGACCCTCGCCGAATAGACGTTCACCATAAGAGCAGCTGCGACAGGAGGGGGAGGGGGAGGAAACTCGCCCTAAATTGCTGACGGTATCAGCTCTGTGCTTTTCCTTAGTCAGCCTTCTAGAGGTCAGAGTTACTACCCCAAACACTCGTGTTTGCCCCAACACAGCACAAACTTTGGGACGCAGACAATCAAGCACGTAGTAGATGAAATATTTCTTTAAATAATTTTCTTAAATTAATTCCGCTGTATAATTAATCCAACTCGTGGATGTGTTGCGAAACGTTTTTAACTTGGCATTTAAAAATTTTGAGAAACCCTGATTGCACAAACTTTGGGAAGCAGACAATCAAGCACGTAGTAGATTAAATATTTTTTAAAATAATTTTCTTAATTTAATTCCGCTGTGTAATTAATCCAGCTCGTGGATGTGTTGCGAAACGTTTTGATCTTGACATTTCAAAATTTTGAGAAACCCTGATTTATAGCGGTATATCATATATTCGTTAATTTTTTTTATATTTCCAAACATAGTAAATAAAATATTTATATTTTGGCATTAAATGCGTGCGAAACAGTCTGCGGCGAAAAGACCTCCATACCTACGTGTAGACAGTCTCAAATAACCCGCCCACATTTAAAATTAAAAATAGCTTACGAAGAAAGAATATTCAGAAAATTAAGCCTCATAAATAAGTGTGACCAGATGGTATTTCGACAGAAGTGATTCGGTCAACAATACTGATGTTCCATCCGATAGGAAAATCGCGACAGTAGTGCCAATATGCAAATCGTGATCAAGGGCTGAAAATTGAGACTAGAGGCCGGTAGTGTCCAAACAATTAAAACGCTTTATAGCTTGATAGTTCAACATTTGAGGAAACACTGGGGAGAGAGTGGATGGAAACATCCTGGACAATATGGATTACCAATATATATGAAGAGAAAAGAAATAAGACAAAACGTATCACCAAAGCAGCACATCAGCATTCATGGGATCGTTTCATTAGTGAAATTGAAAATGACATTCACGGTAAACAACCAGTTGCTAACAAACTTACAAAGTGATTAAGAAACGGAAAACGGACTGTTTACAAAAATAACATAGGAAAAAATAAACAGAGAAAACATTATAAATAACTTTCATATGATGAAAATATAGTTGAAGTACCACCGAACACTGCAGATCGTAAAGGTTTAGATGCTATAGATATGAAATAAATGACAGAAGCTTTGAGAGAAAAGCTATGAGCATAGATGTGATTAATACCGAGTTATGGAAATACGAAGGAATAATATTACACTTTAGACTACTACATATATTCAACCAATGCGGAAAAAAAATCAGAGGAATAGCGAAAGGCTAAAGCAATTTCTCTTTTCAGAAAGGGAGATACGAATATTTTCCACAACTATAGAATAATATTCTCTTTTAATTCAGCCTTCAAGATTTATGCTCGAATTATTAATTCCATTTTAAAAGCCATTACTGAAAATAATGTGAAGAACAAATAGGCTTCAGACATGGCCGATCGACAATTGACAGTATCCATATTACAGCAAATTATCGAAAAATATCGTGAGTTCAATACGGAAACTCGTCGATTTTGAGAAGGCTTCTGATAGCGTCAATAGAGATATGTTATGGAATATCATGATGAACCAAGGATACCCATTCCAATTAATTAATAGTTTCTGGAGGCTTTACGTAAACACCGAAATAATTATATATACTGCTATAGAACAACAAATCCTATTAAAACTCGTAAAGATGTAAGACAGGGATGTATTTCCCCCATCCTCCTTAATAGATAACATAGAAAATGAAAAGAGAATTACGATAAAGAAGTCTACATAGATCACGAAACCAGACTGAACGTAATTTTATATGCCGACGATTTTACACTGATTGCAGAAACTGAAAATGACCTTCAAAGAAGCGTACATTTCTCATAACAAATAAGTTAACAACATAATCTACGTATGTCTGAAGATCCCTTTCCGGGATCAAAGCCAATCAGGCCAAATTTTATTAATAATAAAACTATACAACAAACAAAACACTTCAAATATCTATGATGTGATATTACCTATGACTGTATTCATGCTGTAGAACATAAATTAAATAAATTTAAAGGGATATGTGGAACTATGACAAGAACTTAAAAAAAACAAGGATAGCGTATTTTGACTTACGGAAGTGAGACGTGGAAAATAACAAAAAAAAACGGGAAAGTCGTATTCAAGCCCAAGAGATGAAGTTTTTAAGCAAGATTAAAAACTGCTTAAGAAGATGACGACATCAAAGAAGAATTACAAATATTTAATTTTAATGAAATGTTTCAGTATTATAGAGCCAATTTAAGAGAACACGTTGACCGCATGGACAAGGAAAGTCTACCCCCAAAAGTTCTTAAATATAAATGTTACGGACGAAGAAGCGTAGGGTGACCACGTAAAAGATGTGTACCGTAACAGGGAAACCCACCTAATACTTTTAGTGAAAGTGAAGATGACAACATAGATTTAGACGCGAATATTCGTGCGACATCAAATTAGTGACAGTGTGTCTGGATCTTGCAGATATTGTCGGTGATGGAGGAAGAATAGATGCGTTAGTTTTGCCTATATATTTCTCGATGGCTTTCGATCTATTACAAGACAATACTTAACTAAACTTGAGGAATCGGAAATAGACAACCGCTTAATTGATTGAGTTATGAATTTTTTAAAAAAATAATAGCGTACTTAGAGTCCGGGTAAATGAAGAACTATCCGGTGCTATAGAAATTACATCCGGTGTACCACAGGGAAGTGTAATCGGTCCAATAATGCTCATAGCTTTTCTGAATGATGGAAATAGATTATAAAATTAAATTTTGCATCATTTACAAAATTAAAGGGAATATAGATGATGAAATCGCTCTTCAAGCAGATATGGTAAGATATATTAATGTAGAGAAAATAATAACCTAAAAATAAATTCATCTAAGAGTAAAGCCATTATTTTTACTAAAAACAAAATGGCTATTTCCGGGGAATATAAAATAAATAAGAAACGAAAACGTGCCTCCTGTTAAAGCTTAGGCGTATCTTTTAATAAGAAATTATACTGGGGCGAACACGTTAAGGTATGGAGGTCGTTACATTTCATAAACAGGATATTGAAGAAAAGCACAAGGCAGCAGTTCACATTCATCTAGTTAGACCTATGATAGAATACGGGGCAGCGAGTTACACAACGGAGCACATGAATTCGTTGGATAAAATTCAGAAACGGGTTGGGGTTTTGTGTGGGTACGAAACTAAATGGGAACCCTGGTGAAAGGAGGAAAAAGGCTAAATTTGGAGCACCCTACAAAGCTTACACCGACGAATCGACCTGGACACACAGAAGGGAGCGGCGAAGTATGCCCACATTTTTCTCTAAAAACGATCATGATTACAAAATAAAAGAAAGGGACTAAAGAACGGATGTAGGCAAATATTCTTTCGTATACAAGGCAATAAGAAACAGGAATGCTTTGCCTACAATACAAAGGTTTTCAAAAAGATGTTAGAAACACAGAAAAATTAGGTGCTTATTTCTAAAAGAAGGACGTGAAATATTTTTAAATCGTGAATTTAATTTTTTTCTATAATTTATATTTTTCTTTTGTAATTTATGTTAGTAGTTTTATTTTCTTTTATCAACAAACTGCCACCGGGAAAATGTCCACCTGTAATAATAATAAATACAAAAATTCAATCCTGAATCAGGCAACTGTTAATTTCATAGGAAGGGTATTGAAAAGGGTGGATGTGGAAGTTACAGTTACATACGTAATTGCTCATTTAACCTTTAAGTTTCTACGTATTAGCTACGAAAAAATATATGACAAAAATACCATTCTCAAAACCGTCGAGAACTTGTGTAGAGGCTGCAGAGCGCCTATTTTTATACTTCCAGGCACACGACGAAGTTCGTTTGGTTGTCTACACTGCAGGCAACGTGTATACCAGACTACGGCTAAGTTAATAGTAACAAACATTTGAAGATATCCAAATAAAAATATATTGCTGTAAAATTAGATAATAACTATCGTAAGTTACAGAATTCTATAAAATTAATAAATTTTTGTTTTTTATTTAAGAAATTGTTATCGTCATACTTCTTGTATCTATATCCACAAAACAATGTAGGGAAAATAATTAATTTTAGTATAATTCATATACCAATTGCCAATTAAAGATTTCCCTTGAAACAGAACTATAATAATATTTACTTAGCGTATATTAAATTTTCAATCGACGCATTTATTAATTTCTTTTATTTAGTTTCTTAGAAGTTATGAGGAATTTTCTTTTCCTGTTAATTTACTACAGTCAAACTCATTATAAGAGTTCCTTGTAATGTATCTTTATGTCGAATAATATTAACTTTATTGTTTAATTAATTTTAACGTAGAAGTAATAGAATATTTTAAGATGTGAAATAAAATACAATTGAAATATGAATAGCCTTTAGCCATTATGTTTCATTGCCAACCGTAGATTTATTTTCCAGTCAATATTTGGAATGGCTAACCTGGATATATTAAGACCCAGATGAGAATATCTTTAATTACATTTAATATAATTGATGCGCGGGCATTTTAAAAGATTTGAGCGTTTGACGATCGTAGTAAATCTTTAGGAAATAGCTATTACTGTAGGACACTTCCTGATGCAATCAAAATCAATGCCCAGGGCTGCATACACGTATATTGCAAGGCCCAAGAGCCATTATCCTGTTCTAATATGCTAATACGTATCGATTACACTATATTGTTGCATGATGGGGAATTATGACGTCACGATGTGTGCTGTACACCATAATGGTTGCTATAAATTCAATACCTACTTACTTGTTAAAGGTAAACCGGAAAATACTTAGTCACGTTGCAAGCTGCTTTACACATTTCTGGCCATAGGAACAATAGCATTTTCCGATTGCATACTCTTTTTGATTCTATTTTCTGAATTTCCTGATAATCTGAAATGGAGAACTTTTCTGGTGTCTTTCTTTGATATTTCTAGTTTTGACTTGATTCTTTTTTCGTATGATCGTTATGGTGGCGATTGCGTCTGAAAATATTATTTATTTGTTTTAGTATGTATGATTTCTTTCCTTAAGTATAACAAACATTTAAAATGAAGTAAAGTGGTTGGGACTTGATTCGCTTGAATAGTTGAGAGAATTGAAATCTAAACGTGCCGTCGAAGCTGATAGAATTGTATCCTTCAACCTTGTTATTTTGGTGTCTGAATTTACATTGCCATTCTTAATGTGATAATTCTTTTTAAAAAATCTATGAAAGAGATGTCTTTTTCAATCTCGGGTCTGTGTTTGATATTGTGAAGCCTATTTGGTGTCACGTTGCTGCATCTTATTAGTGACAAGGTGAGTCCATTAGAAATTGGGAGAAAATATCATTTCCAATGGTAGGATCGGAGAGACGTTAATGCTTTCAACTTATATTTGATAGACAGGACATCTTTCCTGATTTAGAAGGCAGGTAAATGTGCTTCCAAAAGGATGCCTCTTATTGTGCTCCTGTGGGCGCAACCTGTTGCTATTCGTAAAGCTGTATTATGGATGTTGCCCAATTGGCTTAAATGCTTCTTATTGGCTACTGCTTAAAGTAGAAATGTATAGTCGAGTTTTTGAGGTAATAGTTCCGTGGATACTTCAATGAATCAATGCTTCGAGGATATGGAATAAGTTTATTACATTATTAATGGAATATTCTTATATCTAGTAGCACATATTCACTATTCATATTTATATACTGTAATGCAATCAATAATTACATTCTTTCATTCTTGCTTAGTCTTGTCCTATTATACCTTCTCCCCCTTTCATGTCTGCTGGGAATTGGCCAACAGAACTCAAAGACAGACACAAACACCCAACCCCTTGCCAGGAATCGAACACAGGTCCACTGTGGTACGAGACTGTGACGCTAGTCGCTAGACTACAGAGGATGGCCAATGATTACATTGATCTACAAATTCCTTTACAGAATAGGAGTAGCTAAGTAAAAAAAGTGGCTAGTTCAGATTTAAAATTGTTTGGTTCATTTCGCAGCTGTTTAATGTGCGGGTGAAACTTGTTGAACAGCGTTGTTCCTTTATACAGGGTGTAACCGAATGACTTTTCAAAAATTTTGGAGGATTTAGAGGATACTAGGGTGAACATTTTTCATTAAGGACCCGTGGCCGAAAATGAGGAAAGCGAGTGTCTAGAGCTCTGCGAGATGTTGCTTTTCTTGGTTCTGTGATGGTTAACTTTGCACACACTCAGTAGACTAACAGCGGATACAGAGAACAACTGAAGCGTAGTAAGTTCTACAAACAAGTGTACAGCGCCGGCTTCTGTGGTCTAGTGGCTAATGTCAGTGCCTCGTACCAAGAGGTCCCGGGCTCTCTTCCTGGCAAGGGCTTGGGTGTTTGTGAGCGTATTTGTATTCCCAAATCGAGTAGCCCATACAATGACAGTAGGATCCCAAAAATGGTAAAGTAGTCGCTAATGGCCTTAGCTGTCGATGCGACTTAAAATAAGCTAAAAGAAAAAACAATGATAGACTGACTCCAGTAGGCTAAATGAAACATGAGAATACTGACTCGGGTAAACTAGCTGAGTTTATATTTTTCCAACCGCAGGAGTCAGAGACGTTCACTACTGCGTATGCAAAGAGAAAGTGTGATGGTTACCATACTATTACTATTCTCCAGATCGGATGTTTAAGGATGTAAATCCGGTTGGTATGTATGAGGACAGAAATTCAGAGTATGACTGGTGAATGTGTCTAAAGTTGGCCATCAAAAAAAACAGGAAAGCAAACATCTCATAGAGTTCTAGGGACTCCATTTTTCATATCCGGGCACGGGTTCATTAATGAAAAATGTTCATCATAACACCCGCTCATCCTCCAAAATTTTTGAAGAGTCATTCTGTTACAACCCTGTTACATACTACATAAATTTTGTTTTTATAACTTGTGTTAATTATGTGCATATCTGAATTAGTAGTGTATAAATATTTATTATTGGTCACAAAGAGCATTAATGAGAGAATTCACTGACTTGGGAGGTTAATTATGCCTAATGTTTTGTAAATCTCCAAAAGATGTTCTTAAGTATTCTTAAGTTCTTAAGTATTATTCTAACGACTTCTTTTGGATTATAAATACCTTTTCTTTCCCTGAGGAGTCACCTCAAAATAGAAGGCAATAAGACCATACAGAATGAAAATATGAATTACATACTAAATTTCGTGTTTGCATGTCCATGTAATTAGATATAACTCTTACAGTTTTGGAGAATTTTTTTAATAGTTGATTAATATTCTCTTCCCAATTCATTTTATTATCTACAGAAAGTGCTTAAAATTTAGTGTACTTAGTTTAATGTATTTCCTTATTATTATTTACCAGGATTTTCAGATTGTATAGATGCATTGGTTGTTTGGAATTGTATAAAATTGGTTTTACTAAAACTATGTGATAGACCATTGACAGAGAACCATTTAAGCACTTGCATTAATAAATTATTAGCTGCTTCATTTATTGTGTCGTTGTTAGTTATTAAAATGGTTGTATCATTTGGAAACAGTACAGCTTTTGATAATGTATCTAACATTTTGGTTAGATCATTTATGTAGATTAGGAATCTCAGAGGACTCACCACTGAACCCTTAATTCTGACCAATCAGAATGAAACTTTTCATCTGTTAACGGATCTACTCAGTGTTTTTACTAAACACGATTGAAACCAAGAAAATTACATTACAGTAATTCCATAACATTTCATCTTTTGCAGTAGAAAATCACGGTCTACACAAGCAAAAGCTTTATACAAATTACAGAAAATTGCATTTAATTCTTCTAGAATTTCATCAGCGAGACTGTAGATAGCTGTTTCTGTAGAATAATCTTTCCTAAAAGCAAATTGACAGTCACTAAGTAAGTATTTTTGTTGAGGTGAGTATAGAATCTGTTGTAAACAACACTTTCAAATATTTTAGGAATAACAGGTAAAAGTGAAATTGGACGATGGTTATAAAAGTCTTCTGTACATCCATTCTTAAAGTGAGGTGTTACAATTGACCACTTCTGTCTATCTGGGAATGTGTCACAAGTGAATGATTATAAGGCAAATTAATATAGGACTAATGATGTCAGCACCATGTTTCACAACAATACTTGAGATTTGATCGTATCCTGCAGATTGTTTTTCATTAGCTTTATAATTTTTGTTATTTCATATGGGGTTGTAAGACTAAATTAAAGTTCAGGAACTTTGTCATTCAGGTGTTTTCTCAAGAAACGTACTGCATCAATTAAAGATTTGTTGCAGATTTGTCCTATTTTTTCAGCAACACTTAGAAAGTAATTATTAAACTTGTTTGAACTATAATTCAGATCTTTAAGGGTGTTTTCATACATCCGTGACTTTAATTAATTTATTTATTTCATTTTTATCAGTCCCTTGATAACATTAAATAATTAAAATTATTTAATTTTTCGTAAATTTTTACTCCACTTTACGATTCGTCTGCTTACAATAACAATTTAAAATATTTAAATATCCGTAACGGTATGAAATAAATTGTGAAAATATTGTTTTATTTAATATTGATTATATTACTATTTATTGCCAAGAATCGAACCTTCATGACACTAAAATTATTTGGAAATGTCTGACAACTGCGAAACTTAAAATATTGATTTCAAAGTCTTCTGCGAATATTTATAATTTAAAATTCAAATCTGTTCATTTTTCGAGAATTTATCGAGTAAGGAGGATATTAGTCTGGATGATGACACTAAAATTATTTGGAAGTGTCTGACAACAGCGAAACTTAAAATATTGATTTCAAAGTCTTCTGAGAATATTTATAAATTTAAAATTCAAATCTGTTCATTTATCGAGTAAGGAGGATATCAGTCTGGATGGTGACATAATTAGGTTGGTAAAACAGAAAGAGTTAATCGATTCGCGACAATATCCGAGTTATTTATATCTTCAACGTCGCTGCTGTCGCTAAGAGAGCAAACATCTTTGCGATTGCATTAGAGTGGTGCAGCTGTAAATTTTAAACGTGTGCTTTGTACGTTGTATAAACAGGTCACTGGAAATTGTGTTAAGCCTGCCAGAGGGGTGGAATAAAAGGCCATTCCGAGCAATTAAACAGCAATGTCGGCTGAGCTCTTGCAATTGGAAAACTTAAACACTCGCGCAACAGAGTGCAGGTGCAGACAACAAGCGCTTGACAGGGCTGCAGCCAGTTTCATTTCGTTTTTATCAAATAATTGTTTAATTCCCCCAGTGGTTTACTTTTAAACAGTTTTATTTAATAGATAAATATTTCATTTCAAAGGTATACGTTAGCTGCCGCGTTAAAATGACTGGTTTTCTGTACGTATATAATATTTTTGGATGTATTGTCCTGAATATGTATCGCATAATATTTAAAAATAATGTGTTTATATCTCTTCAAATGATCAGTTAATCTATACCAAAATGTTCTCCTGTTCTGTTGAAGAAATGGACCATTACCTTTATCATCTGGAATAGAGAAGAATAATGAATTACTATTCGTTGAAAATAAACATGTCAAAAATTGTTTTATATTCTGATTATTTGTTGTAACCTTTATACTGATGTTTAAAATTTTGTTAAAATATAATATGAATGTGTAAAATTAAATTGTTAATCATTTATAAGACATAAATCTTTAAAGTACGGTAGATTATTATTTAGGAAAGTTACATCTAATGTATACCTTCTATTGCGATTAGTAACTGAATGCATAGATAACAAATAAATCGAATAAATTTACGACGAATTACAGTGAAAATTTTCAATTTGAACTGACGTTTCGTCTGGGACGTCCTCGGGTAATTTGGAAAATGATAATTTTTTAATTTTAGGTTGACGCTCCCCCTAAAAATACACTCAAGTTCAGATTTTTATATATTTGACTTCTCATTGATCATCAAATTCTCACCAATTGAAGAAATTTCCCGAGGATGTCCCAAATATGCTAACGAAACGTCGATTCAATTCAATTAAAACTCTGGCTGTAATTGGCCGCAAATGTATATGATTTAAGTATTCTAAAAACAGACGAAAATTTATTTTTTAAATTACAGCATATGAAACATAAAAATACTGACATTGATATCGCAGTTAAATAATGTTAGTAAAAATTATTTGTGTTACAGGTTGACTGTAGATGTAATTAATTGCCTCCCGAGTCAATGGTGTGGTAGAAGATTAAATTAGCGAGATGCCAGTTAGCCACTAACTACGGACAAGGACATCGGCACTAGCTAGAGCTCTAATGCGCTATTAATGTACATCATTGCCCATTTGAGCCACAGCTACACGTGACTATTTCATTTTAAACACCTTCGGTAGTATAAATAGTAATATAAATAGCTAAAGTTATTAGGCTTCTGTTTCTATAGTTTATTGTCTAAATTCGCTGCTTTTAACCTAATCTCTTATTGTTTATTAAATATAAAATTTAATCGGATTCTCTATCAATTAATTCATTGTGCAATGCTGCATATTAAAATTTAAAATCGTTACTTCCTTTTCACCTAAGTGTAGAAATAAATATTACATGCATTTTCAATTTAGACAAAACATAAAGCAATTACGTCAAAACTCTGAACAATAGTCGTACAAAATATAAAACACGTCTGTAGTATTTTAAGATTAATAAGTTAATAATGAAGTATACAACATACAAACACCCTCCCTAATCTCCTCAGCGTATTCCATCTTGTTCTTCCCCCACACATTTCCCTCTAATGCTAATTTTACAAGATCCTCATGGCCAAAAGCGTGGCCTATTAATCTATCCCTTTTCTTAGTCAAAGTCCTCCATATTATTCTCTATTCTCGTATTATACTTAGGTCTTCCTGGTTAGTGGCTCTATCCTCCCATCACATTCTTCCATGGCACCACATTTCAAAATATTCTATTCTTTTCTTTTCTGCAACTCCTACCGTCTACGTTTTACACCCATATAACTCCACACTCAATACAAACATTTTAGTAATGATTTTCCCTTATTCATACATATATTAGCCGTAAGTAAATTCCTCTTTTTTGTTGCATGTAATTCCTCAACTCTTTATGCCTACTATACTTCTACCATCCCTTAATATTATGCTGCCAAAGTAGCAGATTTCCTTAACTTCCTTCGAAAAGTCCCTTCCCATTCTAACACCCTTCGTTATTCCAGTGTTTCCCATACTACACTCCATTACCTCGGTTTTCTCTCTATTCATCCTCATATTGAACTCTTTCTCCACGACCACGTTCATGCCATTTATTATGATTTCCAAGTCTTCTTCTGACTTCCATAATACTAAAATATCATCGAAAAACCGTGGGGATTTTATTTGTTCCCCTTTCGGTATGATTCCTTTTCCATATTACTTTTTAACATTCTTCATCGCCTGTTCTATACATAAGTATGGCGTCAGACTGCATCCCTATTTTACTTCTTTCTTGATTTTTGCTTTCTTTTCTTACCCGTCAATTCTAATTACTGATAACTGTAGAGGTCGTGGATAATAACTCCTTTTTGATATTTTATTCCATTAAGACCATTAACATCCGATCAATATACCTTATAAACAACGTATTTATGAATTTTAATAATCGTGTCTTATGTGATATCGATCAGCCTAAAACGTCTTTGTTTCCATATCTTCATATATCTAACCGCAGTTTATCTACAACCTGTATTGATGAATAACTGTAACAACTTTATCAATAATCTGTAATCAGGGACGAAGTTATTACAATTTAATATAAGAACTTTTATATTAGCTCACAGCCGCAGTTAATTCGGCATTAATTTAATTGCCACTACGTGATTAAAATGGCAGCATTTTCGAACATTTACTTCTTCACACCCCCTTTCTCACAAAATATGACGGTAAATATGTGATTTTCTTCATCGAAAAAGTGTACTTGTACTTTATATAATTACAGTAACTTAGAAATTTATAAACAACAGTGCAATTTATTATCCGGTACGTTAAGTAAGGTTAAAATACTCCCGATGCTTCAAAAAAGGAAAATTTACTCCTGGTATTCAGGTAGACTGAAAATACTCCTGTTACCACATGAGAATAAAAACTATTGCTGATACACTAATAGTCAAGCACACTCACAACAATCAAATTGTTTTCGCCCTATTTTTATGAAACGCCCTTCCACCACCAAATCTAGGAATATTCCCCTCATTCACTCAAAAGAGATCAAATTATGCATGAACACCACCGGGGAAATATGCCTTCAGTCTCGTCGACCCCGAAAAATTATTATCGGATTCTATTGTCGGTGGTTTACGCAACTTTTTTTAAAAATAGTTCTTATGCTGATCCTCACTCCTTACTTAGGTCGATGGTCGTTCCTTACCCCAAAATCTTTTTTAGGATTACAAAGAACACGTCTACAAAATTTGGTTGAAATTTCTCCGCCCGTTAAAGATTGTTCACGTAACTTTTAAACGTTGAATTACAGAAATAAATTCAGCGACTCCTTCGACCAGGTTTCGACAGAAAGCTCGTTTCTAGTTATTTCTGCGTTAATTATCTGTATCGCTTCCCGCCCCCACTCATATGGTAACTCACCTCCATTGCTGATCGGAGCCGAAAAAACCTCTTTCAATTTCTATGACCCCGAAAAATATTTTTTCTTCACAAACGTGGACCGTATATGTATGATTTAAAATTTACGATTCCTCAGATCGCGTCACAAGACGCTGTTGTCTTGTCTCACTCCCACGGTCTATTGTTCCGGGTCGCAAGGGAAGTGTGTACAAATTTTCGTAGAAGCTCCCACATGCACTAAAATTTAAATACATAACATTACTCAATTTTACTTATAAGTTGTGAAGGCGATTTATTTATTTTTGCTACCCTAACCTCTATTCACTAGAGATAGTCTCAGTTTTCTTTCCGTTAGGGGATTTGTTACAAACACTCATGCAGGTAAATTGTTCTAATCAGTATAGTTCCATTTGCCAAAATCCGTTCCTTGCTGTCAGGTCTATATTTGAAAAAGCGAACAGTCCTACTGCACCGTGTCAGTTCTTTCGTTCTACCCAGAATTCCCTGCTAAGGAGTTTGATTTAAAAAGACTAAAGAAAACGAGTAATCTAGCTTTTATCTTTCTTGTCTGAAACTTCACTATTTAGCTTAAATCCTCATGATAATGATTTAAATTCTGCAAGAGGCATCTGACACTTTATAAAAATTGCCATTGCAAGAAATGACAATTTACTTTCTTTTATCACTCATACTCCAGGTAAAATTATTGAAACTCATTTATAATGATGGGGATGAGGTGTGCGTCTCCAGCATCAAAGTTGTCTATCATCATATATTTAGTGCGATTAGCGCTCTGCGTTTCTGACACGAGTAAATATTTGTAGGCTGAGTGGGAATCTGCAAATTAGCGGCGCGTGCTAAAGTGTGTCGTGTTTACGCTGGCTGTGCGAAACTGCGTCACGACGCGTCGCGTCGCGACGTTGGTGGAGTCCTGCTGACCCACACGCGGACGCACGTGCACAGCTGCGCCTCATAACCTTCGGAAATACGATGGAAATTTTTTCCCACATTACTGCCTTGGACTTTTGATTTAAATCGTGATATTCAATAATATTTATAATTATTTAAATTATTCCAAATTTTAGGACAGCAACATTCCAGATTACACCAAATTAGTTTATATTCTAGGGATCATATATGGTAAACCTCGAAATAAATAGTTATTCATTCAGAAAATAATCCTATTATTATTTCATATAACTCCCATTTACCTAAATTAGAATGTGTCAAGATAAGATATCGCATCTCAGTCCAAAGGTTATTAAGACACTTCCCCATATAATGATGGTTTTGTATCTTCTAAGCAACAGTGTCTTTATCGTGTTTAGAATTCCGATCTAATTAATCCAATTTTTGACGCCATAATATAGTAAGTTAGTTTAAAACGACGCAGAAAGTTTTATAACAAACAACTAACTCATTTTCATACTTGATATTAAAAATCATGATTTGTTTATTTAATTTCATTTCACAACTTAATGGCGGATTAAACATTTAATAAATTAGTATTGGCTCTCGTAAGGCCTCAACATTGATACACTGCTACAGACGATTTTTTACGAGACCAAATTTGATGGTGATTAGTTTTATATTACGAGTTATTAATGATTTATGCCTAGAATATCCTTATAAAAAATTATTGTCATTGATTTTAAATCTTTCAAATTTTTGTATCAGTAACAATAATCGTCTGATGTTAACTTTAAAGAACTTTTACCTAAACTTTATGAAAGCTACACTATTTGGACGTTTTAACGTAAGGCATTAATTTAATGGATGTGTATATTCGGCAACCGTATGATATATACAGCCAATGAATAATGATTATTTCTACAATTATCTGTCGTGTGATATTCATCCTTAATCCGACATCAATGTAGCACTGGCGGTGGTCTTTGTTGCAGATGCTGCCTCTCCGGGCCTGCTGTACCCCCTGTACCCGTATTGATCGCCATGCTGCATTCCCGCCGTGACGTCATAACTACGTCACTACCCGACGTCATCGCTCTCGCCATATCGATCAGCACCAAATCGAACCCAGCACTCGCACTGACAAACTACGTGGCTATTTCCGTACGTAAACAAGGACGTAGCCCGTAGCAAACACGTGGTCCAAACTGAAAAATAATATTTACTACAAAAATTATTTAGAAATATTACGAAAAATATTCATTATCAAGAAATATAAATTCGTTTCGTATCTCTTTTGTAGTACACAACGGATGGTGGTGATGTGCGCCTGTTGTACCGCAGCCTGCTTTTATTTAGTCATAAATTTTAACTTTTATGTTTATTAAATTAATAAAATTCGATATTAATGATAGGAAAAGGAATTCAGAATGCGTTTCCGTGTAAAGAAGTAATATTCTGCCTGCGTAATGTTTACGTATTGAAATCGTCAGGTGAAAATAGAACTGTCTAGATAATTGAAATGTCACTGAAAATTTACACTATTATAATAAGTATTTAGCATCATGTTCTTCCAACTCACACAATGAACTGGTTACATTTCTGTTTGCAATCAGCAGCGATCGAGAGTGTATGGAAAGAGAGTAACTTTGTCGCGAATAAATATTGCACGCTGCAATCCTATGCGGAGAACAGTGCACGAGGCCCAGTCATGTTTAAAACTTTCTCTGGTGGAGTTGAGTTGTAAACTGGAGAAGCCTTCATGCACGGTAAAGTCGAAGAACAGGTAATCAAGCAAAACTCCCCATTTCAGGCAGTTTTGCCAACACCAACAGCCCACAGAATGGGTCATTCAGCCTTTATTTTTTTTATCTCTGAATCAGTAAAAATGTTCGGTTTGCTACGGAAACCTGATAGAAATTTAACTCAGGAGAAGTTAAAACATATATCTCAGGTTACAATTATTCAAGTGATACATGTAAATTAAATTAATAATAAAATTAAATATTGAAGGTTTATTTGATCTATTTGCATCTCAGTCCGCAGTGCATAGGTATATATAAGAAATAAAATTGACCGTTTTTATGTGTTTATACTCCGCGTGAAAATCTAAACAAGTGATGTAATCTTGAGAAAATTTTGTACACGTGTTCCTTGCGACCCAAAAAAGAATTCCATCAAGGTAAAACAAGTATTAACGTCATATATTTGCCTCTAATGAATATTTTTTGCTATTATTCATATTAATACTTTCCCCCCATGTTGTCTGTGCATAATTATTTAACTCAGCAAAATAGGGGAGCACCCATAGGGATATAGGTAAAGGTTCGTTACATAATAATAAAAACGCGAAAAAAGCCTAAACTGATGCAAGTTCTGAGATTATGAAATGCGTTGAATTTACTTCTAACATTCAATATATAGCATCAGTTCCTTAGTCATGGGTCGGGGTTAATGGGGATGAATGCAATAACGCGAAATCGACCATAATTCGTCTGTATTCCGAGGAAGTCGTTGAGAATTAAATACTGTACCGGGATAAAAGAAATAAACACTCGAGTGACGCCGGAGGCCGAGATAGTTAAATTAAATGAAACTAATTATATACAGGGCAATAGCATTTTCGAAATTTATTATAAATTTGATATTAGCATGAGTGCTATTTGTGACAAACTTGTAATTAATTTGGAGTTCCTCTTGTAACTTTTTTGCCTTTACGTATGATTGTTCACACGTGATGAAGTTCCAATGATAGGAACGGAACGTTGTGTTATATTCTAGTTATTATATATTGCTTCCTACAATTCTGACTAATTGGGCCGCCATTACTCAACTGTTATGATTTAAACAGGAATCAACAAATTAAAAAGGGTTGAAAACTTAGACGTACATGTCGTTCAAGCGAAGATGCCGAAACTAATGGTATTCATGTTACAGTAATTTTTTTTAAAGAAAACTGTATTTAAGAATATATGATAAATATTTTTCAAAAAATGATAATTAGAATAATTTACATTTTTTAGTCTGCCAATTAATTCATAAAAATTAATAGGTAAGAACAGAATTGAAGAACATTGTTCAGCACGTAAAGACCTATGACGAAGCTTTCAGTGAATAAAAACTTAGCATTCTGGTTATCAGATACGTATTTAGAGTGTAGTGTGAGTATTCAATTTTATTAAATGAAATGTTTCTTTATTCTTTCTTTAATTACACTAATGGGAATTTATATGGCGCCAGCAAGGCATAGGCAGAAAGGAACGAGATTTCTGACAGGTACAACCTAAGTTATTTTTAGGTACTTTCCTCGATTCATGGTCCTGCGGGAGATAGATTTGCTAGACAAAGGAATAGAAAAACCGGTAATTTGAGGGCAAAGATTGGCTAAAAATGGTCACATGGCTGTGATCAGGGCAGGGAAAACATCTCGAGTATGAGCTGGGGATAGTTCATGAATGTAGAACACCAGATGATGAAGAAAGGATACGGATATGGATAGGATAGCTCGATAAGCAGGGGATGTCAACATACGTTCATCTTCTCTTTACTTCCGTGTCAAACAGCTTGCCTGAGAATAGACTCATAAATTTATTTCATGGCAAATATATATATTGCACATACTTTCACACATTTTAGTCAGTACTTTATCTGTTATACAGTATATGGAACAAGGACAACACTCATTTTCCTTTCAGATTTGTGTTTTTTGATTATCACAGGCCTAGATATTTTTCTCCTTCAAATTTATCATATATAAAATGCGATTTTGAACCCTGTATTTAATGCAAATATTTTATTCCTAAGACAATAAATAAATATTTTATTGAACATATTTATCTTTTTTAACACCTTCCACGTCTAACGAAAGAAATTAAAGTCATGAAGGTAAAATATTTAACAGAATTATTTTCTTCTCCTCCAATATCGTTTTTGATGCTAATGGCTTTTATCTCGCTGGGTATTTATCAATTGAAAGGTTCTTAACGATAGATTTTAAGTAAAAACCCAGTGAAGGATCAGATATGTAAGAACAGTACACTAAATTAAACAAACATTTGCTAAAATGATCATATTTCGTATCTTTAGACAAGGTCATGGCTATGTCTATGGCTCACAACCAATTATTGACAATGGCTTCTTTAGGAAAAGAAAAAAATTATTGATTAGATGTCACCGTAGGAGGTTTTAGTTCTCATGGAACATCAAATTTGTAGCACGGTTTTTAATATTCCAATGTACGTGAACAATATGCATTCAGTGGGAGCGATTTAGATAGGTATTTCTTCCTTTAATTATTAATGGCACCATTACAGAAAAATACCGAGTATTGTTAGAGTATTAATTGATACTGATAAATTTTAATATACCTTTTATTTAGCTAGAAGGCTAGGGCAGTGTCACTTCATAATCACGCGATCATTCCATGTCAAAAAGGTTACTTGATTTTTGAGTGAAATGCTTATACACCATTAACTGTTTCCAATATAATATTGATCCATAAAATCTGGAAAAATATCTCTCTGAAGCTATAGAAATGATACATTTTGTGGCAATTTTAAATTATTGAGGTACGATGTTTAATGTTTAATTGAGATAAAAGAGTTAAAATTTACGTTATTAGCACTTAATTAAGAATCTTTATCAATTTTACGATTTTTTATGTTTGGTTTAATTTAGTTTTGAGGAAAAATGTAACTGTTTTTGTAATTGAGTAAGGGCGGACATGAGTGGTCCAGCGCAGCCAGCGAACAGAGAACAGATTTAATCTGGGTCCCTTGCGCTGGTTGAACATCCCCCACGACGCTTTGTGCACGCGCAACCACAGCTGACACGAACACTCCTACTCCTTCATTAAAGATCACTGTGGCTGGCCAACCAATCGGGAATACCACCATCGCCACCACACTGTTGACACGCACGACCTTTCCCGCGTCCAAGGGCCTACGTTTCGCCTCTTTTTACATTCAAATATATTTTTAGTCATTAACTCTGACAACGCTAAATATGTTCAACGCCAAATATTTAGCAACGGTGATGTATTGCAAATGGTTTTAGCGGAACTCACCGTTCGTGAACAAACCCACGAAGAGCTAAATGAAATCCGCATGATTTTCATAAATACATTAAACAAATGGCTGTTTCTGTTTACTGGATTAGAATTATTTATTGAATCCATTAGTCCCCTACTGAGAAAATCGGACAAGTCAAAATTACAAATATTAAAATATATTAATGAGAAAAATGCAGAAAATACTATTAAGACAAAATAAAATAAATACAAAAACATATAAAGGGAAATCATAAAAATGTTCTTGATGATAAGTTCAAGTGAAATAGAAATTTTTATAAAATAAACTGATCCTCACAAACATTTATATGATTCCAGAAAAAACAGGTGTACTCTGATCTCGTCAATGGATGCTTGACAATGTTATAAAACTTTCTAGTATATAGTAACACTTATAATTTTTTTTATTCCGGTAGAACTGATGAAGAATATATGATCCAAGTTTTAGTCTATTTCGTGTTCATGATACCTGCCTGCATAAGCTAATGTTATTATCTCTAAGATGTAGAAGGAGAGAAATGTTAAGTTCTCTAGGCACGAGAGGCATTCATTAATTAAAGATTCATATTTATGTAGAATAATAGTATTTGTAGGAGGTGTTTGATACTTTCATTACTTTAAGATTGTATCACTGGAATAAGCTGAGAACACCTGACGGAAAAAAATAACCTCAAAAAATATCATTTAACGATGTCTGCTTGATGTTCAGTGATCAGATTTTTGCTTTCTGGATATGAAAAATCGGATAAATCGAATGATTTTGGAGTATTGTTTTTGAACTGAAATTTTTTTTGTAACTTGATAGAACAGTTCAAGAGAGGTCGGAACTCAGTGACTGGTCGGCCAATTGAAACGTCATCTTCTTCGCTTGAATTCTTTGACCGTTGATGACATTCATGAAGACTGACGTATTTCTTTTGAAGATAGAGCAAGAAAGTTACAGTAAGTGTTGTCACATTTCATAATGTTATCAGTAACAAGCTCAAGTACAGTACTATAAGTGCAAAGTGGGTCCAAAAAGAATTAACCCAACAACACAAGGAAACAAGACTCAGTTTGTGTAGACTCGAAAGAACTCCATGAAAAGGAAGGAGATTCTTTTTCAAACAATATAGCTCGTGATGAAATGTGGGTTAAACATTTTGAAAAAGAGTCCAAAAGACAAAATATGGAATGAAAGCAGATCACCTCAGCTTGCGTTAGCTGGAACCGTCTTTTGGGATACCCGAGATGTCGTATTTTATAATTTTATAGAAGATCAGCGTACAATGAACACTATCTACTACTCAGACTAACACTGAGAAAAATGTCTCCCTTCTCATAGAAGAGGCATGATACTGCTCCACGTCAATGCTCCCCCTCACTCCCGAGATGACTCAAAAACCGTTTAGAAATGTCCAAATTGGGCTCCCTTGGATTTTTATTTGTTTGGTGCACTCAATGAGGCATTACCGGCATAAAAGATCAGTAACGGCGAGGAGGTCAAATAATTTGTGCGAAATTGGCTCAAACAAATCAAAGTAGTGGCTAGATCATTGTCAAAATAAGTGTGGAAGAACCAAGTTTAACAGTTGTTAACTTAATGTCAAAAAGGTTGTGATCTGGTGATGTCGTGTGATTTGGTTGTGTAGACGTAATAGCTTTTAAAACATTTTTTAAACATTAGCGTCACGATTACATTCCTTTTCATACTTCAACAATTAAAAATATGAATTGTTAATACTATAAATTGTTATGAGTTAAAATCAAAAACTCTTTATACATGAATACATTATCAAAAATTGTATTTAAATCTTAAATAATAATAGCAAATTTAATATTTCACTCACAAATAACCTCTTACTTTTATCAAATTCTAATATATGACCAAAAATATCCAGTAAAACCTAATTTTTCGTTTATAGATACGTTTTTCAAATTTATGTCCATAACATTGGATCCACCATTTTATTTTTCAAATTATATATCAAATTCAAAATAAGCCTATTATACCTATTTTTTATGGACTACAAATATTTTCTTTATTTTATGTCCACAATATTGGTGCCGCCATATTATTTTCATAAAAGATAACAAATTTAAAATCAGCAACCTCAGAAATATAAGTGTACTGAGTTTCAATATTTTAGATTAATTTTTTGACTTTTGTCATAAGCTTTTGTAGTTTTGGAGCACTGAGCTCTCCTGTGATCCGAGAGCAACATGTTGTTCGAATCACTCACTCATGAATCACATCGCGGCGACCGTCATCCCAGATAAATCATATTCAAGGGACCGCGATCCCAGAACTACCCGCCACTTAATCAGTTAGTGAGTTAATCATATGCACAAAATATTTTATCCGCACGTAAATATGATATTCTATTATCTGAGAATATAATCCTATAAATCCCTTCTCTCGTGTATTGGCCCACGTATTCTCGCTGAATATTTCACTGTAACCCCTTTGATCGCTTCAGTTTATACTGTGCTTTTATTAACATTACTAATTCACTTCATTTTATTAATATATCGCAGTATAATTTTATCATGTCATTATTTAGTCAGTAATGGAATGAATTGCAATGTTAAATTGTCCTTTGATACTATATAAAACCACACGTTGTAAACATCACCAAAGGCGACTTTTGTCGTGTGTGACAGGGAAAGATTATTGTTACACATTAACATCTACTCGAGATTAATTTACACGTTTATCTTCAGAAATATCACTATAGTTACAATATTTAACTGAGCCTTTTAAGGAGCAAGAGAAATTGGTAATTTTGCCAGAGGCTCCTGTATGTGAATTTTCGTTATAGAAACGTTTGTTGTTTGTTTATCTGTCTCCCATTGGCGTTGTTCACCGAACTGCGAACTTCTCTCTTCAATTTATTTAATATTTCAAATTTTTTGAAGATACTCTTGTTCTGCACTTGGAATTCATGTAATATTAACAGCTCCTTATTTTACCTAACATTTTCATATTCATACTACAGTATATCCCAAAAACATCTCTTTTCTCCACATCTTATGCATTATTGTTGAGATTGTTTCACCAAACCTATTTAAAGAACCTCAAAGGTATATTAGAATGATTTATTTAATTTACACTGTACTGTACTTTTGCCTTAATCGCTTTACTTTACTTCCCCGCGATGATAATATTTAACTTAGTTCATATCTCATGCAAATAATACATATTAAATGAACATGTTTCGCTTTGGAAAAATTTCCAACTGTTCATTCACAACAACCAAGTTTACGTGCGACTTACAGAGATCGGAGAAAAAGATTTAGCACTTAAATTCAGGCAGGTTTAGCAAGTCACGGAAACAGTAATGAATACAGGCAAAAGATAAACTTTGCTACTTAAAAAATATTTGTGGCCTATATTATAGACTATAATTACTGAAAGTAATTTAAGAACAATGAAATACATCTCAGAGATTCATTATATCACGGCTCATCATATCTTAATTGATGTTAATGGAAATGAGATTGTTTTTAATTATCTAAAATAAATGTAGTTTTAAAGTCAAACATATGATTTAATTCTAAATACGATGTAGCTGTTTAACTATGTTTCTGTTACATAGAGAGAGATAAAATTTGATGTGTTTTATTTTATATATTAATCAAATCCATTTTTTTCGTCAATACATCACAAGACAATTTTTAGAATCAGTTTCATAGACCATATTATTATGAATAAAGGTGTTGATGGAATCTAGGTCAAACATAATTTATAAATTTACCTTAATTATAAACTTTACATTGTAATAAACGACTTTTTGCGGACGGTTGTTCAATTCATATGAATGCTACGGGAATTAATTTCAAAATCGAGGTTTACTTGGCAATATTATTTATAAAAACTGCCTGGAGACACAAAATCAGATTATTAAACGATTTTCAGGGTTTGAAATTCAGGGTCGTGTGTCAGTGGATTTTTTTATGATTTGGAGAACTTACGTTGAATTTTTTTGAATTTCGATTCTAAGACGGTAGGGGTAAACGGCGTCGTGATTACTCGATATTTGGTGCACCCATGGTCGAGTGCTAATCAAAACTGTTCGTTTCATTTCCAAGTATAATCCAAAACTGTATTCCCCGATTTCTCCTCTGCTCTTAACTCGAATCAAGATTTTTGATAAATAATTATATTTCATTTAAGGTGATCGTTATTATTGGTCAAAATTGGCGTCTGGGTTGAGTTTCAACGCTCCTTAAACTTTGTTTGGGACAAACGAAACATTCCCTTCAAATTTCAAAGGCCGTAAACATTCAGCGACATCTGCACTATACCATAGTCCATGGCGTGTACTAGTTACAGAGAACACATCTTTTTCCTGTTTCCTTCTTGTTGACATTTTTTACATCCCCAATTTATATTCATAAATATATAATTTATCCTTACATCGGAATAATTTCATTAAAAAATTGCGCACGTTACAACATCGTTTTGAATGATTCATTACACGTTATCTGGTTTCTTATCCACTACTTTCAAACGAATTTATGTTACGTTATCGTAGTTTAGTATTTCTATTGTATATGCGCTAAATCCAGTTAATATTTCAGGCTTTTTGAAGAGAATCTTGTTCTGCCCTTGTAATTCACGTCATTCTAACAGCTCCTTATTTTACCTAAAATTTTCTTATTCATACCACGGTATATCCGAAAAACATTACGCAGTGTTGTTTAGATTGTTCCACTAAATCTATTTATAGAACCTCTAAGCGATACTGAAGATAATAATTTGATGGATGTATAGTATCACAGAAAAAAAAATTACGTAGAAAATTAAATGTTTTTATGCAATATAATTTTAAGTAAAACAAAAGTTTCTGTACGAATATAATTACGACGGTTCCATTTTGTTGGTTATTCAGCTGAGTATAAACACGAAAACACTGATGGTAAATTTAAATAACATCTAGCTCCGTTGAATAAATAAACCATCCAACAATATGAAATTACTGCGGAATGGTAATTCACTGAGTTAACACATCACAATTTTGATAGTTATATTAGTATTTTTTATCATATATTTATAAACCCTAAAATATAATTACGTCCTTTTTAAAGTTCATATAAAATAGTTTCAATAATTTGGTACAGATGAATCTACTGGATTGTTTAAATTAACGTTTTATAAATTTGCACATTTTATTTTTTTACATTTCTTAGTGACATTTATATAAAAGCAACAATTACTGAATTGTGATGATGATTCCATGGATGTAAAATATACTACGTAACTGTATCAGAGGGCAAAGATATCGAGTTGACAAAGCGTATTCCGCAAAGGACCAGCGGCTTTTGTCCTTTCACCCACGCAAATCTCTCCCGCCAAACACGCCGGCAAATTGGACGGATGAACCAGGTTTCGAACCATGACATTTTCTTTCACAGAGCGCCCACGCAAAGGTTACTCTAGCAATCTGCACTTCTATAATATCTAAGGTGACAACATATTAAATTGGAAGGGCGACCTTTGAAATTGAATTTCTCACAGCGCCTGGACGAGTTTTATTTAAATATAGTATGTCAATGGTAATTTTTTTTGTTGTAATTATAGTTAGTAATACTTTATGGGCGTAAATAAATTATTTAACATATTTTCTGTATTTCTGTAATTGTGGTTTGTGTTAATTTTGGAACACTGTTTACTTAGAAATACATTAATTATATATAATTTTTCAGATGATAATGATACGTTATGCTGAGTGTTCAGTTAAGAATATATATAATTGCTTTTTATATTTGTTTAAATGTTTTATTTGTGGATACATCATTTGAACAAATGTAATACACATTGTAACGTTCTCCGATTTGCGTTATTTAATTGTCGACCAACTCTGCATGAGGCCTCAGAGTCCTGATTTATTTTTAATAAGCGGATCTCAACAGATAAGTCAAAATAGAATACATACAAAACCTGAAATGTCACCATGCATAAATATGCAAAGAAAAATTACTTTTAAGATGGTAATTAATTAATGAATCTTATCATGGTTTATCAAAGTAAACGATGGAATAGGTTGAAAGGTCTAACGCTTACCCCAACAATTGTAAGATTACACGTGAAAGGTGTAGAAAATTCAGAAATGGGTTCTATCATAAAATTTAATAATTCTGAAACAAAATTGTGACATACAATTGAACGGAGGATGAAACATTACTGTTGTCAAAACAGCGTCTCTGCTTAGAAAGAACCTCTCCAGACCTAAGAAGATGAAAACTTAAAATCCGGTTGAATATTGGGCAGAAATTCCACATCACACGTTCAGATTATTTTCAAATCACCTTTGGAAACGGCTCCTTTTTCTCTAAAACGTTGCGTAGATGTTAGTGTATTAGTACTTGAATACTATTGTATTGAAGAAGAAGTAAATAAACGTGAATTTTGATGAAAATTACCAAACCTGAAATATTAGGTCCCACCATGCATAAATATGTATAGAAAAATCATTATCAAGATAGTAGTGAATTCATTAGCATTTAGATCTTAACACGGCAAACGAGATAAATATAAGGTTCATCTAAGTAAAGAACATACGTGAAACCAACGAAGGTTTCTTTCCAGAAAACTTGAATTAAACTGTTTTCCGGGCCGCCTTGCATTCAAATGTGAGAAAAAAGAAAATAAATTACTCTCACGTTTAATGTCAGCGAGAAATTAAATTAAATAGAAAAAAACTCGAAGTACTTTTAATAAACTGAAAAAGAATATTGTGAATAAATAAACAAAATTAAAAACATATCTAAATACATTTGAGCATCGAAATCAAATGTTTACAACAAAAATAAAACATCTATAAATTATTCTTTACACGATCGTCACGAGATTGACATCTGGTACTGTTGGTGTCAATTAAAGACAACAGGAAAATAAAATAAATGAATATGAAATAAATATATGGAAATAAAATTATTGTGACGTAACCCACGAGATAAGTTAGAATATTTAATTATAAATGTCTTTTTTTGACAAAACGTTCTGTGATTGACAGAATATACTTAATATCAAGCTAAAATATTATAAAATATTAATTACGTTTGTCGCCAACTATTACTTTGTTCTTTTCTTTCTCCTTGGTTCTGCAGTTCTACAGTGTGGACTGTAGACTATCAACTTCCATTTCACATTCTAAATTTAGAGTGATACGTTGGAAACCTATTGATTCTCCATCAGTCTCCACAATCATCCATGGCCATGCCGGGATTCGAACTCCTTTGCTTTGTGATGTGAGGCGGTGATGCTGACCGCTACACTATAGCAGATTCGTGTAATTATTTATAGTTACAAAGAATATATAAATGTTATACTTGTTTGAAGCATAATAAAATGAAAGAACTTACATTACTTTACATCAATGCCATTTATAAAAGGCGTAATTAATTATTCTAATTAGCTACATTTTGATATAAAATGGCTTTGGGTCATTTTCTTTTGCTTCTCGCTATGTTTAGCTAGAAAATATTATTTAGAACTACTATAATATTATTTTATTTAGGTAAATAATTAAAATTAGCCGACATTTCCAATGCATTATCATAGTGTCATATAATAAAGTGTTGAATGTTTGTATATTCTTCATATGATTTTTTTGGCATGTACAACTGCAACTTAAGTCGGCACATGTTATAAAAAAGTACGAAGGGAAGTATCATGTGTGGAGGAGTGAAACCACGACCTAAAGGAGGAAAGAATTAAAGTTTGAAATAAGGGAACGTGACAGCATGAGTAAGTCTATTATGCCACAGAGACAGAGACTAAGAGATTAGTGTTGAGTTAATTACTTTTCCGTGTTCATATTGTCACGGGTTTCAATTAGTAATATAACTGACAAGTAGAGGGCACGCAGCTCGTACCGACAGTAAATACAGAGGGTACTCAGCAAAATGATGACGTACGTTTCTTACAAAACCTTCGCCACTTTCGTAAGATAGCGCACGTATAGTTGGAGAACCATTTATAAGAAATATTTCTTCAGTTAATTTCACCAGAAAATTATACTTTAATTATTAATCAAATTTACAGACATCACATGAGGTGAAAGTCATTGTACCTCAAGGTCTGGTTTACGCTTGCATACACCAAGAAATATTAAATATTGAAGTTTGATGTTTTTTTGCGGTGGTAATCTAGAGAAGTCGGACGGAAGTGACCGCTGATTTCCAACATGGAGAACTGACCGCGGAAAGCTCGCAGCAGCTGCGCTGGTGACGCTGACGCACCTGGATCCAACATTAACTGGATTAACAGTTCCATTCCGCGGCTCAGACAGCCTTGTAACTCGATTGGGAGCTCATCTGGAGCAGCCATCGGCCGATTAGCCAAGTTGTTGCTGCGCTAATCCTATAACCTAGTATAGCCTCAAATAAATATTTCCTTTCGGCGTCTTAGCCCGCAGCATGCTAATTACGGCAAAGCTGAACTCTTCAATTCTTCGTGATGAGGTGCGGTTTTAAATTAAAAATAATGAGTTTGTTCTCGGTTATCCTGCATAAAAACCTGTATGTGTTATTAACTTGCATTTATGAGTCAATGTTCCGAAATTACATACACATTGCGTACACTGCTCTAGTTCCATACATTATTAAGTAATTAATAAAATAGTAACTCAGTACGATTACGAAAAGTAAACAGGATTAGATACATAGATTTATTCATCAGTCGTCTCTAAGATTGTATTGAGATTTATAATTATTACATAAATAACAATGTTCAGATGTTATCAAACCTAAATTAGGTATGATATAAATTACTTACACTGTGGAACTAAATATTTAACACTGTAATTGCGTGAGAAACAGTCTGAAGGCTGCGTCGCATTTTGTGAGTGTGTGTGTGGGTAGCGCTTACACAATTTCTTCGTACAATGCTAACGGACCTTCCTCGGACAACTGAGACCGACTTTCCTTCACAATAACATAAAGGTCCTTATACGGACAATAGGAGTCATCCGCCTCTTATTTGAGAAGAAGTTTCTCCTGTCAAGTCGGAAGTAACATATAGTCAATTAGAAATTGCTACTGGGCACGGAACTAATGCAAAACACATGTGTGATGGCACTTGTTTTCAAACGGCGGTAAAAGATTTTCCTATTGGCTGCAATTTTTCAAAACGAGACAATGGTTGCTATTTGAAATATCAGCCATTGGCTACTGAAAATGAGGAGGAGAACTCTGGGCATATGCGAGGTGACGTGGAGAGAGGCTTTGAGGCAGAGTGATCGCAAAATTGGAGCCGATAAAAGGAGAAGTAATTTGCGAGACGCTGTTCGAAGTTGAGTGGATCTTTTGAGACCTTAGCAGATGTAAAATTGTGGTAGGAGATTCCACTTTTGGCCCAAGGGCGTCCGCAATACAGCCGCTTCATCCTCCATGCAGTCAACGACAGTCGCCTCCAAATAGTCAAACCGGAGAAGCAGCTGCGGTATCGTTGATTTTAATGTTAAAGAGTTCACATTACCAGACCTACTTTCCATAGAAAACGTTGCTTCTTTTGGTTCACCCCACAGGTGAACTGATTTTAATAAGTTTCATGTAAATCACAAATTTATCATTTCTCTACCGTTCCATCAGCATATACGTTTATCATTGCTATATCTTTTCATATGAATTAATTTTGTTTTCTTCTGGGTTTTACGAATTTTATTTATTAAATTTTGTTCTTTTAAGCAAATCTCTACTTTGATTTTAAATTCATTTGTTATTATAATTATATTTGCTTTCAAAATGATAATTTCCCAATATTAAATAATGGCTTATTTAATTAATCATAATAATAAATAAACCCCATCCTTAATACAACACTGAATAATCATATCTCAAATTTACAATAAAGCAGGACCACGCCATCAATGTGCAAGCTAAATATTACCTGTCATATAAATGTTAAGGATGCACTTTCACAGCACTAAATCATTCCCTGATATTCCTATGAACGGATATCGTTCTGGAATTTTACTAAAAGAAAAAAACAGGAGTAACAAGCAGGAAAACAGATTCAAAGAGGGAAAGTTCTAGACACTATTAAATATTAGTTACATCTATCATGCTTTATTAGAATTATAAATTAATGAGAACAGCCAAATTAGTCACAAGTAAAAGTTAATACTAATAAAAAATAAGAACGCATTATTTAATAAAATAGCAGAACGTATTATTACTTTCATTCGCATCTGTCTAAACATTTACTTCATGAAGTTTATTCCATTAAATTCTAAAAATTTACATGTTCACTTTAAGAAGTGCCACTGAAAGTAACAGCAAGTCGTGCTATTGTTATTAATATATCCTATTATTTCATTTAATTAAAATTTTATTTTTCTCTTATTTGGATGTTGTTTTCATTTGTTTTTAATTAAGTCAGATAAATACAGTTATTAAAAAATACAAAATGAGCAGGACGTTTTGTTTTGAATCAACAATTGAAGCATTGTAAATAAAATGTTTCTGATAAATAAGGTTATACTTCCAAAGTTAATAGTAAACTCACAGAGACTAAGGCTTTGGACTGTCATACCCATTATAGACACAACTATTTCCAAATTCTAGTCTTTATAACAGGTGTTAGATAGATTCAGGCGTCTGAAGATTTCTGTTGGCTCGTATTTTGCAATTCGAAAATTTACAAACTACGAGAACAATCGTTCCAATTTAGAAACCGTAACACACGTAAATGAAATAATAAAAGTAAACTAAGCACTAACAATTCACAATTCATTTTAATTGGGTTGACTTACATTATATTTAAACACATAGTGTTTCCCTGAATATCCAATTTAATTAATATGTTTCCGTAAAAAAAGAAGTGAAAGTAGGAAAAGACGAGTTTTAAACATTTATCCACATTCATTTGACCTGAATTAGGTTTTATTTTATACTGATTCCTTGTAAAATGATATAATTTATTGTTGATTGAATCAGGATTAGGATAATGTTTAAGTAAATTACAGGACAGCTTAAAAATATCATTTCGATAAAAGATGTGTTGAAAACGATACTTCATTAAAAATGTTTGAGTGATCAAGAATAAAATATTTAGTTTTGCTGAGTTGGCCTTTTAATTATAGTGCCTATGGGATATAATACAATCATTGCCGCTCGCATATGAAGATTGGTTTCGTAGCAGAGAATCCAACCAATTACGTGTCCTGTCTAGAACAAATATTACCGTAAAATAGAAAAAAATGAAGATGGGTGAAATGAGATAGTGCAACGTATGCATTAAAAGACACCTGAAGCCTCTTTTCCGAGAGAAATTTGATACCAAGAGTCGAATCTCGATAAAAGGCTTTACTTCTTCGCCTGATTCGGTCTTACTTTACAAAATAAATAAGAATTATTGGCTCCAAGAAAGGAATTCGACTATTATTTGCATACTTCCCAACTAACATCAGAGTAGATTCATAATAAAAAAGCTTGTATTATTTTATATATTATTTAACGCGCAATATTTTAAAGTATTTTTCTGATATAATTTAGTTATTTCAACGATTGTAACAGTACTGAAGGATCAAACACAGGATGAATACAATTTCAAATATTGTAAGACAATTCGATTTTATGATACACCTAGATGGTAATCTGCGATGGCCTGTTAGAATATATAATTTTGCATATAAATCAAAATCGAAATACAATATCGGAAGACGTTCAACCAGAAATAACGAACAATGAGACTCGTAAATGATGTTTTTAGGATGACAGGCTACATTCCATGGCTTAGGACTAGGGAGGGAGGAAAATCTGGAAGGAGGATACAGCCCTGACAGGCTTCCCAGAACTCCTCTTGATCCTCTTATTTCCGCTCTATTCGTTGTCAGTATGTTATTCTTTGTTTTGGTAACAAGCTACATGAGGGTAATCCGGAAACAGGTAACACCCGTTTAATAGCATAGGAAGGGAATTTAAGAAGGGGTGGATGTGGAAGGTAGAGCAGGGTAGCCACCGGTTGTCTACGGCTCCAGGGCTATAGTTTACAACGTGTTTCACCTAAAAGAGATGTAGGGTAAAATCCTAGATAACCTGAATAAGATAAATCGGGCTTCGGAATGACGCGACAGAAGTTTTCTCTGGGGGCGCGGCATTCCCTTCTCCGAGTCCCCACTAGTTTCAGGAGGCAGCTGACCGACTGGTCCAATGGGATCAGTGGAAAACTCTTACCATATGCCCATGATCTACAGATGAAGGTGTCTCGGCATGAGGGAACCTTGAAAAAAAACTGACATACGAGGCATCTGCAAAGGTGAGTCCTGAAATCAATCTGGGGAGAAATTGGTGCAAGAGAAAGCTCCCATATGTGTTCCCAAGTGTTGAATAAGTGAAGAAACTAAATATCACCCTCATACGTACTCTCTCTTGGGCAGACGGTATAAGTTGTTCGCTGAACACATTGAACCAGATCGGTCAACAGCCTCCTAAAACTAATGAAAAAACGGAGAAGAGAATGCTGAGACTCCACAGCAAACTACCCTACCGTCATTCGTACGGGCATGACAATACTACCCAACAGCTCGACCTACCTGATGCAGGTATTCTGGTGGTTTTCTTGCATCTCTTTTAGGTGTAACGCCGTGTAGGATCTTTAAAACATAGCTCACCCTTGGCTATCTTGTTCTACTTTCCACAGCCCCCTTTTTCAATTCTCTTCATATGCTATTAAAGTGTTTCAGGATCACCCTCACGTAGCCTGTTACCAAAACAAAGAATAACATACTGACAACGAATGGAGCGGAAATAAGAGGATCAAGAGGAGTTCTGGGAAGCCTGTCAGGGCTGTATCCTCCTTCCAGATTTTCTTCCCCCCACCCTGGTCCTAAGCCCCGCAAGCTAAGACGACCTTGAGCATTTCGAGGTGTGTATACATGGGGGTCAGAGGCCATCGGCTTACGGTAAAAGTTGTCCGCTGATCACATTGGAGCGGTCGGCTAATTGCCTCCTACAGCAAGTTACGGAGAAGGGAATACTGCGTCCACACAAAAAAATTCATCTCCCGGCATTTGGAAGACAGTGAGAATAGTATATACCACATGCCGATTTTCTAGGGTTTTCCTGCATCTCCTATAGGTGAAAGAGAGGGTAGGATCCATAATCGATAGCCCGCTGGCCGTAGTTAACTCTTGACCTTCAGCTCCCTCCCCCCCTCCTTTTCAATTCCCTTCCTGTGCTATAAAAGGGACTCGTCTGTTTAAGAAACACCTTACCCAAAAAATAATACATTGCCTTTTATTTATATTGATTGCATTCTTATTTAAACATAATTTCACTATGTTTATATTTCATCCTTAATGCATTTATCAGTGACAATTTATAAATTGGGTAATTGAGCTTTAAAATTTTACCAAATAATTTTGAAAATCTAACAATGAACTTACGAAAAATTGATTTAAGATTGAAGTAACATCTGAGCCGCAGGTGTGCAGTGACATAGTGGATTTTTAATTAATTTTTATTTAGAAAATTAAAAATAATAATGGCAATCTTGTTGCAAGATCCGAAGAAAAGCAATTAACTAAATATGAAATATATTTCTATTTACAAATTATAATAAATAAATAAAATAAAAATCGTAACAAAATTATATATATATTGTAGAAAATGTAATAGTATTTATCTGTTTAAGTCAAGTTCTATAAAATTAATCATTATATTTAATAGTAACTTTTACGATTATTATTTTCTATTTTTATATTAGTATAGTTTGATATTTGTGTTTGCATAGTTGACAAGAGACAACTTCATGAATTTATTGACATATTTTGAGAATATATTATATTTAATTATTTGAAATGATACTTGTTTTAATTTATATACATTCAAATATTGTAATAATTACTTTAGTATATTATACGTATTATGTTTCGAATGGTAAAGACTTCTGATAATTCCGAATTTGAACTTGAAAACTGGAAGTATCGGTTAAGTTAAATTGCAGCTTTTAGAATCCTACAACATTATATATAGTTTTGGGTACATATTTTAATTTTTTCCATATATTCGAAAGCATATTTCTCATAATTACAATTAACGTTTAATAAAATATAATGTTTAATAATAAGTAATTTTAAAAACAATTTCAAATAGATAAAAAGGTAAGTGTATAATAAAAGGCGAAGCATATTTTCCTGGTTCTTCAGTTTATTTTTAATATACATCAGAAAAACTGATTTAATAATTCATCAGCTTTTGTAATGAGACATTATGGGCTAGTTTCTGCCAGTAATGGAATTCGTTTCTTCGAGATGGAGGTCAAAGTTTCCACTCCACACAGCACGCCAAATCCTCATCACCATGAATAACGAGAAGACGACGAAGAAAGAAAAAGAACCGCGAGTTCTTATTACTACTCTCTTGAAGAACAGTCGTAGAATATTTCCTAGCCGAATTTAATTACATTTATTGACTTAAATAATTTTATATTTAATATTGATAAATAAGATAAATGAAATACGCATTTAAATTCAATTTTATTATAGAAGCAATTTTTATAAGAGTACCCAGTAGACCGACCTACCTGATGCAAGTTTTTAGGATCTGCCCTGCATTTCTATCAAGTGAATTCAGGGTGAATAATTATGAAATTATATAAAAATAAATGTTTTGGTTTAAGGGCTTTATTTTACTGCAGCATAATAACTTAACTTCTGAATTAGATAAGAAAGGATCAATGTATCCCAAACAAACGTCCTAAATTGTGTTACCACTTACCCAACTTGATAATTCCAATTCAAAAATGATGAATTTTCACGATTTGTTTAACAGTCAGGTTAAAGTAAATACAGTGACAAGATAATCTGATATAAGATTACATCTGTCGATGTCTTAGTAAATACAACGTATTTCGCATAGAGTTTGAGTTACACTATGAAATATACTTGTGCGAGTAGTAAGTAGTGGAGTCTTTCTGGGAATGAGGAGGATCGCTGATTGGTGAGCAACGGTAAAATATAAAATGTTGGTTATCTGATTGTCGTGTTAAATGTTATGTCAAATAAATATTAATTGATCAAAGTAACTGTATTGAGTAGTGATATATTGTATCGCCTTATATTTTTGAACTGTGTACAAGAGTATATTTCTGACTATTATTTGAAAGAGGATAAAGTAACGTTCAAAACCTATTCAAATTGCTTGAAAGATTTAATAAAGCCATTCCGTTAATGAGTGGCTATGTTGAAATATAAGGCGATTTGGATTTTTGAAGTATTTTATGCTGAATTGCGGTTGGAGAATTATTAATCAGGCTTGTCACTTTACCCTGACTAAATAAGGAGCGAAGCTTGCGCAGATCCAATAATCATTGACAGCAGCAAAAACATTTATCTTTAAGAAATAAATGATAATAAGCTTAATTTATCCACAAGGAATATTGAACAATAGATTCATTGTATCTACAATCGATACTTATCAATTCTCGCAGTAAGCTATATCTGACGTCAGAATTGAGACCTAAAACATTCCTCGAAAAGATAAATTGTACGCGAGCCAATTTAATAGCGTGAATAAATTTGGAGAATGGTAATAACCCCGCTTTTATATGCAAGACTTATATACTGAACCGTGAGGATTGTAAATTGAGTTAAAAATAATTCGAATAAACATAAAATTAAGTTCTAATATATTCAATGAAAAGCGGTTACGAGTTCAGGTATTTTGAGGTAATTTGTCTTAGCACTGTCAAGCAAATCCGTTACCAATTTCCTGATTGTTTGGTGGAGAAACGTTTTTCAGCTTAGCTGGAAACTTATTCAGGGCAACCCTTACCTGTGCCTTGCGACGTTTTTAACGGGCAAACATTTAAAGCGACGAAGCCTCGTTAATGTAAATAGCAACACTAAATAAAAGAACAATTGAATAAAACGAAAACAGTGTGCTATACGAGCACTTGGTACCCACTGCTTCAGCTGCTGTACGTCCCGGTGAAATGGGGGCACACCATAGGAAAGAATCATAAGATCTGCGGATCTAGGGGGGGGGAGTAAAGCAATGGAATATCGTTTGTTCTTGAACGGCAAAACCAGCGTAGACTATCGTTCAGGAACTGACGGCCGTTTTTATACCAACGTGGTAGGGAACCGTCATGATGCAGAATGAAACCGGTGACCGCTTTCATCACCACAGCCACTCTGATACAGTATCTGAGCAAATGAACTCGTTAATCTATTTTTCCACGGACCAAAACCATAACTTTTGGTATACAAAACTTTCACATTTGGTGAGATGATCCATTACACCATTTCAATTTTCCGGTGCCCCAAATTTGTTAATTGTGTTGCCTAGTCTGTTCGTGAAACCATCTACCCCAAGAATATCTTCCAAATTCTCCTACTAAGCTTTACGGTTTTATGCTTTGTCGTAAATTTCTGTCTTGTCTCTAAGCTCAAAGCTTTGGTGAAAGGTACTGAAGACCCTAACATTGAACGCAAAAGCAGTGAGGAGTTATAAATATGAAATAGATGTTGTGTGTTTTATACACCCCACGCGAATGCCTAAGGGTTAAAGAACCCCACCTGTGGTGTTATATCGAGAATATCCCACGTTTCCTGAGCGGCTGTAGTCCCAAGGCCTGCGAAGCCCCGCTGGATTGCCCTAGGCTGCGCTCCTTAAGGTCAAACTGCGAATTTCCACGCGGACCTTGCCTGGGTTCGACTGAAGTCGATTAGCTGACACGCACAGAGGGGTGTAAAGCAGCCAACTTATTTATTCCTTGGTTAACTTATAGAATTTTATTCTGTATTAAATTTTAATCTCAGAAACTAAAATTTATGTACTGTAACCTAAATTCAATTGAAGTTTGCAGAAATGTAACAGTAACATTAAATATATTCTGTAATCATTGCAAGTGCTTTAATTAAAGCAACCTCATTTTCATTTACGATACATTTCACAGCAAATCGATTAGCAAGGTGAATTATACATATTTTGTATTCAAAACTTTTCAATCGGGCACCCTTAATGTGTTTAAGTCGTTGTTACTGGAGTTACTCAATTTTGCAGTTCATCAAACTGTATAACAATTTATGAGCTTTATTATCAAAATAATATTTTTGATAAAAAGCTGGATTTTATTATATTACAACATAATAGTGTTCAGTTAAATTTGACGTAGACTATTTGAGATAATTTTGAAAGAAACGTCAATTTCAGTCATTTTTTTTAAATAAGAAATTTGTTTCATGTATCTTAAATTAAAAAGTGTTATAATTTTTCATGGCTAATAAGTTCCATTCCTTATGATTTGATTTTATTCTGTGTATTGTTGCAACGCGTGTAATTTCCTACATTACTTGTTTGCATTTATACCTTACTCACGGATTATTGCTAAGTCTTATTACCTCTAATCGTATAATAAGTGTAAATCTAAATTTCTAACTACAACATATTTCATACAGTGTATTATACTAATTATACTCATTTCTTTCTTCATCTAAATTTTGCATTATTTCGGGAAGCCTTACTCCTCCGGGAGACTTCTGGAGCTAATCCTTCATTATTCTTCCGTACATATTTGCAACCTAACTTTCGAAAATCCGACGAACTTTAAGCGTACTTTCATCAACATAAAATTACGAACCAGTTTCTTTATATCCTCTGGCCGTCTAGCTGAGTTGGACAAATCGCGTGTACCAACTCTATTCGGCAATTAGGTACACTGGATCTTGTAATTTACCATTCTGATAAAATAGGGACATTTAACATTTACCCTCAACACATGCCAACATACCGTTGACAGGCTGTTCAAACAGTTGGTAAAAATTATAATCTAATATTTATTTTGCTTTTTACCAATCAACCCTACGGTTTGCTGATGACATTGTAGTCATTGGAGTCAGAGAAGACTTGGAAACCATAATATATGGCATGAAAGTGGTCCTGGAGAAAGAGTTCAATATGAGGATTAATAGAGGGAAAGCCAAGGTGATGGAGTTTAGTATGGGGAACAATGGTATAACAAAGAGTGTTAGATTGGGAAGGGATATTTTAAGGAAATTAAATAATTCTGCTACTTGAGCAGCGTAATAACTAGGGATGATAGAGTAGGATAGCACAGGCAAGGAAGGCTTTCGCGAAAAATAGGGATTTATTTATGTGTAAATTAAGAGTGAGTATTCGGAAAAAATATGTAAAAATGTTTGTATGGAGTGTGGCGTTATAAGGGTGAGAAACGTGGACGGTAGTATTTTCAGAAAGGAAAAGCATAGAAACCTTTGAAATGTGGTGCTATAGGATATTTGTGAAAACCAGATGGATGGATAGGATCAGTAACGAGGAACTTTTGAACAGAAAGGTGGAAGAGTGAACAATATGGTGGACGTTGACCAAGAGAAGGGATAGATCAATAGGTTATGTTTTAAGCTTGAGGATCTTGTAAAATTAGCATTTAAGGGAAGTGTATGGGGTAAGAACAGAAGAGGGAGGCCAAGGATGGAATACGCTAAAAGGGATTAGGGAGGATGTGAGATGTGATAGTTATGCGGAAATATTCAGGTTCTTCTCCACTCTTTTCTCCGTCACGTACGTGAAATAATCGGAGCCGTAAAAATTCACCCCTGCTCGGGAGTGCTTTCACTTCTCTGCGTCCTCACCCTGACTTCGACTGATTCTCTCTCCCGCGTCACAAAACTTTCTCTTAGGCCAACGTTCAGCTTTGTTCTTCTCCCAACACAGGACCATCTGCCCCTTTTTTGGCGAACCGTTGCCCTAAGATTTCCCGCGCTTTCTCTCATTTTTCTTCTGGCCGTCAGCCTCCCAAGCAAAGAAGGTTTACTTAACTATATTCATTAAAAATTTAACTACACGCGGTACAGTCAGCAATAGTATTAATTTAACTGTTAAGTCGGTCCTGTTTCACGATTGAGTTAATATCAGCTAAGGAAATTGTTTGCATGGTTTTTAATCAATTAATATTTTTTTTATGTTAAATTATTGAATATCTTGTAACTATTGCGTCTTTATTTTAAGGACTCGTATTCATTATTTAAATTGACGTAATTAAATTTCAGTCAAATTGATAATTGTTAATATTTGAAATATTCCTGATTCTATGGCAAAAAGAATTTAAAAGAAGATAGTAGAAATTTAATGAATATTAAAGTATATAGAGGGAGGGAGTGAGAGAGAGATGTTACAAATGCATTGAGGATAGACTGTAAAAATTGTAAGTGTAAGTCATGGCAGATAAGTGTAGAATGTTATTATAATATTTATCGGCCGCAGGACTGTTTACCGGATGGCGCGGGGTGGCGCTGCGCGTCACGTCGCGTCTGCGCGTATCGACCGAGAGCGTCGCTGCGCGGCGCCGCGCAGTGCAGTGCAGTGCGGTGCAGTGCAGCCAGGCGGCCGGCCACAGCATGCCGCCCCGGGGGCTCGCGTCCTCGGCCTTCATGAAACCCTTCGTCGTGCTGGCACTGCCGGGGATGTACCTCTTCTACAAGTACAGCCAGTACCGCCGCCAGCAGCAGGAGCAGAACCGCCGCAAGGTCACCGAGCGCGAGCTGCAGCACCTCAACCACAAAATCGTGAGTAGCACGTGTCTACCACACACTCATTTACATCACTTTGATAACGGTAATTAATTATACTTTCAACAAAGAACGGAGAGAGAGAAATGAAAATTTCTCCAGGATTTTCCCCCCATTTTTAATAGATTCCAGGCGTTGCTGATTTCACAGCAAGCAAACACTTAAATATCAATATGTATATTTTCATACTTTATTAATATTTTTATCTAACGTAAAGGTATAATACATCTGGGTAAATTGCAACGATTATCATCAGATGATGACTTAATAATGGTTCCTTACTCCTCTACATCCAAGTGTTACATTCAATTATTTTAATAGCTAACGTTTTAAAATATTTATTGCGTTTAGTAAAGGTGTTAAGGTATGTCACGTCTATCTTTTCTTCCATCATGATTTCCTGATGTCTTTTCTTAATTCTACTTTTGAGATACATGAGAGCTTCCTTTTTCATTATCATTGTAGCTTACTGAAAATTTTATTCTTGATATTATTCGTGATATTGACAGTTTTCCGTATGACATTCATTTAAATTAAGTTTTCCTTTGTTATATTGTTTCGAAATTATTATTATTATTACGTTCTCTTATTCGTCCATGATATTGTGAAAAATTATCTACCTGAATTCTATTTTAATGACACATAATATTTTCGTCTGTTTAAGCATTTAATGACCACATGCCACGTGTGATGTTAACACGCCGCTTACTATAAAACATGTCGTGCCTTTTAAAACTGACAAAAGAGGGTCTATTGTACATAGAAACAGATGAAAGAACTCAGGATAGTTTGCTAAGGCTTCATATTATAATCGTAAATATTTGAGTGCTTTAATAATAAGTTTTCATTAATATTACAATGCTCTGGAGACAAATATTTAGTTACGGATACTAATTTGTTTTTCTTTCATTTACTCTACACCTTTTTCGTGGTATACTTTTGTATTTGTATTAATTAGACTATAAATACGTATTATCTCGGTGGTAGAAGCATAAATAAACACGTTTTTAAACTAGCACAATAAATAAAAATAGAAATAGCATACAGAAAATAATAGCACCGCTACGTACAAAATTCCAATTATAAACAACATTTAAAATTTCTTCTTAAATTCGTTGTTATGGTTCCATTTATTATTACGTAAACTATATATTAAAAATGTCAATTTCGGAGAATATATATTCAGTAGTTGTATCTTCAATCCATCCTATATGACACTGTTCAAATTATTTTAATAATTTCCTTGTCCGTCAAAATTATGGCTTTCTTTGAAGGAATAAATTACACATTATTATTACAGTCTCTGTATGTTATAGTATGGTGGAATAACTGTTATTCAGATACAACGTTCAGAATTCTTTGAATTTCTATAGGGAACGAGCGCTATAGAAACGCAAACAAAGGACGTTACTGCTGTAAATTATTGTTTCCTTGCCAGTTTACATTTAAAATGAAACGATTGAATAAATCAACCGAAGGACACTTTAGAATGACATGCGAATTTTTGGAAAGCGAATTTGTTTATATTAAAATAAATAGTAACTCACAGATTCAGTATGCAAGACATTTTTTTCAATATATGTTGTTGGTTGTATTGTGTGCTTATTTTCCTATATATATGAACACAGGCACACACACAATAAACATACAGTAAATTCTTTCAGCGATGTGACACTGCTTCGTAATGTAAATTAGGAGTAATATTAGCATTTTTGCTGCCTTGGTAAAAGTTGGAATGATGATGGACCTCAGACACAGAGCTGGAATGTTCTTTATAAATACAATCCTTGGCGTAAGCTGATGCATACATCATCAGTTTCTATTATACCGTACAATAGTTGCTTGTCGTACTTAATATGCTTGGCACATTTGCCTGGTTTTACTCGGTGCAAATGTTCTTTGTACCGAGCATCGATTCTCCGTGAAGTTAGCACGTGTCTGCAGCCTGCAGTCTTCCACAAACGTGCTACTTTTTATAAGGCTATATTTTTCTCATCATAAAAAATATGCGGAAAGGAACTTACCCGACACCCTTTTATATCTAGAACACTACAATATTTATGCGAAATCAGTAAAAATGTGTCCTTCACTAAAATGAAATACTATAAAAATGGTATTGATCTTCTCCATTGAAACTTAGAAATATGTATCAAACAGGTGCCCAAAAAATTAAACGAGGTGTAAGATTAATTGAAATTTTTCAACAAGCCGAAATAAAACCAAAATCTTGTCCTTTTTTTAAAAAAAATCAAAATTTTAATCAATAACGGGTTTTTATGTATTTATGTATTTCCCGTGTCAGTTTCTTTATTTCACACTGTAAATAGACAATAATGGCGTAGATAGAGCAGTGACCATATTTCCCATCCAATTAATTAACTTTATCTTCATCTGTTATACTAGCGGTAGATACCGTTGATAACCTGTTTTTAAAAATAACCATCACGTGGAATGAAAATTTGTCATACGATTGGCGTAGTTTAAAAAAACGCGACGGATTTCAGCTAGTAAAAAGTGAAAAATTTATTGTAAACTCTTAAAATAATTTTTCTTTGATGAGAATTTAATAATATTTATTTAACCCCTATTCTATGCACGGACGACTAAACATGAGTATAAATAAATAATATAAATGAAGTTAACAGTCAAAGCGGTTCTCTTTCGACAGAAAATAATTATGTAAACTTTACGAGAAAGGTATCTAATTGGTTTCGTTTTATGATTATAAAATGAATTTAATTAGTTTATTAGTAATACTGAACCCATTTATATGATATTAATAATCAAATGATAAGCGTAATTACGAAACACCTTAATCACTCTAAATTTAATTTCTGTTATGCATTTATTTTAAATGCTAATAAAGTGTTGTACAATATAGTGTAGTCGAAACTGAAAAGTCCTTCCAATCATTTATTGATTGAAGTATTAAAAGGACAAGAATAGTTTCTATTATAATCTGGATTACATATAGATTATAAACCAAGGTGGGTTTGAATAAAGTTCAGCTTTGAACTTTTTAAGTGTTCCTATTCCTGGGGGGTGATTCGGTTCTTCGTAAGTACCTTGGATCTCCTAAATTGCTAATGTTATGAGCCATATATCTTTTATAGAGTAAGATACTTGGGCGTAACTAGGTTAAAAATTTCTTGAAACCCCTAATAAACTATGTTTAATTTTGACAGTTATAAACTGCAATTATAAAGACCGCACGACAAACGCATAATCGGTTTAAATAATATATTTTGAGTCCCGAGACCCATTAAACGGTTCTATTACACGTCATTAACATTAAACAATATATATTTATCACCCATTTCTTTAATGTTATCCAATTACCGTAAGTTATATTAATCACAATTTAAATTTTATTCAAAGAGGATTTTTATGTTAATTGTCTTTGGAAATATATTATTATAAAAACGCAGTTAATTATAATCTGATTTGCCCGAACTAATTATTATTATTATACATCTGCAGCAATATATAACTCACAATGATTTATTAAAGCCCTTATTTCTAAATAACGTGTTAAATTTGTAGTAACTATTCCTAATAAATAAAACTTTAATCATTTTTGGCATGTATTTTCAGAAAAATCTGACATTACATCTTATTAGACAAAAATTTATCTTCAATTAAAAAAAACATTTCATCCACGAGTATGGCATTATGTTTAGTTTTTATTGTTAGTTTTGTAAATTCAGAAATACTCTATTATATCACTTATAAAAATACTGATGATAAGTCAGTATATACTTTTATTCCTATTTAATTAACATAAATTCGAAGTTTCGACTCATTTTCGAGACTTCATCAGGCATACTACAAACATAACACTACAAACGATTAAATATGGGTTCTATGTAACAATTTTTTACTTATAAAAACCTCATTAAACTATGGGTCGGGTTTTTATTTATAGTAAACTTATAGTCAGAAAACTATGTTTAAAATACTTTATGTTGACTCAGTGAAAACGTATTTACGAGTTGACAAAATACATAATTAGAAAATAGAAGGTTTTGAATATTTACTATTTTATTCTTCATCTTCTTGAAAACTTCCTCTCTGTTGTTTTAATTACTGTTTATTGATCTTCAGCCATACACATTTTTTCTAAACTTCGTTGTTATTTTAACCAATAAATGGAAAACGCGATTAACACATCTAATAACATGAATTGTATTGATAAACATTTTGCTACTTTAACATTAAATTATTACACTTGCTAGTTTCCTCCTCATTTAGAACTTCATCATTCCTATTCATATCTGGATATTTTATTAGTAATAAAAAATCTAATACGTTTCCAAAAACATTAAAAATTAAGGACATAATTAAACATTAACCATAAAATTGAAATTTAATTAAATTTTCCATACTAACTAATAAAATACAAATTCGATATATCATTTAATTTTAGAAAGATTTCCGTCTTTCTAAATGCTAGAAAAACTTCAACATTAGGCTTAGTTTCAAGTGCAAAATTGTTTTTGAAAAAATTGTTGCGAAACAAATGCTACCATGTTAATTTTCATTATCCCCATAAATATTAAATATTTAACCATATGATTCTCGTTTATTAACGTTTTATAAGTTACACTTAAGATAAATATTCTGAATTCATGTCAAGACTTATGTCTTTATTAGAAATTTATGGTTCGTATGATATTATATGATTCTCTTTTCCCATAATGAATATTTGTCTTATTGTACCAAATATTTATCACAATTACATTTTGTAATGCAAGTGGTATCAAGTCCTCTGCATGGCTGTTCTGTGGAATCGTTGCAGGATGAAGGAAATAGTCTTAAACTCAAAAAATATGAACAAAATTCAGAGTTTGATAATTTAATAATCTGTTCTTGCCTGTGAAATAGAATTTACAATTTTTCTCGTGTTCTAATTTCATAACTATTATGTTTCCAAGAAGAAAAACAGGATATTATAAAGTAAAGATCTAACATTTCTGTGCATTTTAAAACCAGATTGTTTTAGATCAATTCTTTTAAACGATTTTGATCAAGTTTAGTTTCAGGCTCATACAAGAACCAGTAATGATGTGCACACTTTCTTTGCCTTAAAAATACTTTCTACAATATTTACCTGTGAAGAAGTGAAGCTGAATTCCCACCGAAAAAATACCGGCTGAATGGGCGATCGAAAATGAAGCAACTCGATTAAAGCTGACAATATTTGACGGTAATTCTGGTGCTTTAATGTCTGCTGCTATTGCTTGATGTAGGCCTGCGCAACAGACAGACGAGAACACGAGTTCTGCTTGAATTAAAACTGACAAAAGAAGGGGCAGTTGGGTTTTGTGAAGGGGCACATGCGTTTAATGCCAGAGCCGTAACACAAATATTGACCTGCTCTGTGACACGCCTCCATGAAGCTCGGCTCAACTCCCCAAGCTCGTCAAATATTCTGCAAAATTGAGCCGCTGCTTCTTTCAGAGTCTCAGTCATTGCCACTTCGTCCTATCACAAACTCAGTGACTCTTCCTTTACATCCTAGTTATCACTCTCCTATTAATTTATGTGCTGCTGTCTGGATGACGGTGCGTCAAGCTGGAATAATTCTGCTCAAAGATTTTATTGTTTAAAAATTTAAGTCTTGGTAAAATGGAATATTCTGTCAAACTAAGGAGCTTGGACGTTATGAAAAAGTATTAGAGGCGGTTTAGATTGACAAGATTTGTTGACAACTATTGTCGAGACGGTTCGGCGGTAGACATTCGGGATCAGTAGTTTCGGAGTGTCTTCTTCTTTTTTCCTATTTATTTATTAAGACCACATCGACTGGCTAGTCATTGGCGACAACAGTGTTAATTATTTACATGTTATTTTACACATGAACAATTCTCGGGTTTTCAACCGGGTAAGTATAAAGTGTTCAAACTTTATACTTACCCGGTTGAAAACCCGAGAATTGTTCATGAATAATATACACCGGGAAAGCCCACGTTCTCTTATGTTATTTTACAATTATTTATTTACGAAATATGATACTAGTAATGTCCATTTTCTGTTCGTTAACCAATATTAAATTATTTCTCTTCAATACAATTAGTTTTTTAATTTAAAAGACATTAAATCTAAATTAAATCAAAAATCTTACTGTCCCTACAAAACCTCATAATATGTTTTTGATATTCATGGGAGTCCACGATGGATTTGTAGTTTTTACCCTGTAGATATTTTAGTCTATGTTGATGGTATTTGTTGCATTGATTGATGACATAGTCTATATTTAAGTATTACACAGATCACATGATGATGAAATGGATCTATACACTAGATAAGTATGGATCAATCTGCAGTGTCCAGTTCTTATTCTATTAATGGCAACCTGTTCCTTTCTTCCAAAATCTAGAAGTTTCTGGCGTTTTTGTGATGATCACTGGATGTTAAAATTTTGCATATATTGTACAATTTCATCGTGTTACTTGTATGTTTCAACATATCGTTCAAGGTATGAGATATATTGTAAGCGGAGAGTTACAGTCGTTTAAAATAGTCCTTTGTGTGCTTTTTCCGCTTACGGAGTTTTGAATGGTGCTTATTTTTACTGGGACCCACGCAATACCAAATTATTTCCTAAGATCATGTTGCATTTCATGTATGGCAGTTATCATTTCCATGTTGTTTTTCCTGTTATATATGTTATGAATTGCAGTACGGGAATTCGAGAATATGATAAACTCGTTGAAATTAATTTGTTTGATTAATTTCATGGCTGTCATATTTCCCATGTTACAATGCTTGCATATCGGTGAAGTTGACATTTTATTGAAACGCCACGCGTTACCACACGGGCTTTTGTTAGTTGTTCATTGGTCTTTGTAGTGATACATATTTGTTGAAAGTTGTCATATTTGTTAATTAATTCAGTACATCTTTGGTCCCAGTATTCTCTTGAACGATTCTTATGATGATTTGTGGCTAATGATAAATCAGTCTGAATATCCGGAATCGTCCATGGTGGGCGTTTGATGATTCTTCTTTTTTCTATTTTCGTGTGTTTGATATTTAGTTCCTCGAGCATTCTCTGACTATAGCATATATGGTTATGTAGCGTTGGTGGTCGTTATTACCTGGATATTTAGAGCATATGTCATAATTTTGTTCTCCCTGCGATGTTGTAACATGGGTTCGTAAACTTCGATAAGAATGCAACCTATGGAGTTGGCGTGAAAGCATCCTGTAGAAATTCTGAGACCTTGGAAATGTACCACTTCGAGTTTTTTGAGATGGCTTTTGAATATCTGTATATTATTGACCCGTTATCTAATTTGGATAGTATTACGTCTTTATAGATTAACAGTAATAGTTGTTTGTCCGCACCTCAATTGTTATGGGATATACACTTGAGGATATTGAGTCGTTTTTTACGGAGTATCTTTGTTTGAACGTACATGTAAAAGTTGTGTTTGGACCATATAGCATACAGCACAAGTTGAGTGATCTATTAGACGTAGACTGCAGAATTTGAATTTAAGGAAGTGTTTTGAGATGAGCAGTACGACAACCACGTTTTGGACAGTCAGATAAGACAAAATTATGTATTAGTGTTTCACAACAAGACTGTGCTTTTGTGCCACTAAATTAGTTTTGACATTTTACATACGATAATTGATCCTGAGATAATCTTCTGTTTCTTATTTAAAATTTTACAATCAAAATTTATATTGCTTAATACGCTATTGTTTTGTTGTTTTCTATTATAATTAACAAAACGATAAATAAATGCTGTCTCTACACGCTTTTGAACGTCAATATTACAAACATTTGTCTACAATGTATACTACTGTTAGGATAGACTATATCTTTATTATGAATTATTTGTATCGGATTATTTCTGTTTTCCAACTTTCCAGTTCAATTCTTCTTCTTTAAATACTGTTTACTACTTTTTTGCCTTTAAAACTAAAATGGAAAGGCTCATGTTTTAATCGGTGGATGATAATTTAAGATTTAAGACCATTCAGCCATTTTATGCAGAGCTGTAACATTCCTTCACTTTCTCATTCGGTCAATAATACATTTTAATAAATCAAATCCTTCTATTTGATTTATATTATTAAATAAGATTAATTTAATTACTTTATTAATAAATAAAATAAATTATAAGAAAAGAGATTAATTTAATATTGAAATTTACATTTATTTAGCAAAATCGGATATACGATGATTATCATAAAAATAAAATAATTACAGCCTTTATCCAGTTAATCAAAAAAAAATGAAAATTATCATTTTACTTGATAAAAATGATCTACAAGAATCTTTATATACTTTATTGTACAATTTTGACATGGCTTTGTTCGTAACTATGGGAAGTATTAAATTAACTGACAGACCGCCTGAATGTGGGCTGTGTGCTGTTGACTGACAGCTTCTTGGGTAGTCTGGCTGGCATGGATGTAGGCAATTGTTGAGAGGAACCATCTGATGACGCCGAACCCGCGTCAACTAACTAGACGCTCCGCAGATATATCAAAATATATTCTGGGAATCTTTCACAATCGTTCAAGGAACACAACTTCCAGCCACTCTCTGTCAAGACTGTAATAACAATCTGACACTGAGTATCTCGGCAGAGCTGCTCGTCTCCTGCCACGAATGTTCCATCAATGCACTTTAGCTTACGCCTCAAGTATTTATAAGATCCGCGGCTTTCACAGCTATCTGCGTTGGTCACGCACTAAGACACTGGAAGTCTTCCTCAGCCAACTCGTAGCCCCGTCAATTTTCAATGACCACAAATATGCTACAAATGTGTTACTGTTCTTTCGAACAATACCAGACTCTTTCGGACCTTCTCTACAACCAGCATAAATTTGGAATTTTCTCAGAGCTATATTACTATGTATTTATATAACAGTGTAATATTTCTTATAACCCTGTAAGTTGTCTATATGCGAATAGTAGTTTGTTATTTGGAAATAAAGTCAGAGTATTAGACGGAACTTTTTATGAAATAGCTTTCGGTAGCTAACTTATAAAACGCGAAGATATTTTGCGTTATGTACAAGCTAAAGCTCTATTTTGTTTATATAGATCAGTATTTTCATTTTCAAATTAATTGTGTTACTTAAGGGACGAGGGAGAAATTGTGTAGTAGTTGAAGGGTATTTTATATTGGAGTATTGACAAATATATAATAAACTCTAATCTAAGTTAGTGGGAATGCTCAATGGAAGCCCAGTAAAGTTAGTTTTAGAAGAAAGACAAGAATGGAAAAATGTCAACCGGACCAGGGAAACGAACCCAGGACCTTGCGATATCCAGCCGCAAGCTCTACCAAACTGAGCTACTCCGAGCTGACGTCCAAGGACCGACTTAACACTTCTCCATTCCGTAAACCTCAGCTAGGCTCACCTACCAATTCACTAATCACAATCCTTACGTCCTAATTCTAGGAAATACGTGAAGACAGACATTGCGTAAATTGATCATAGGTGCATTTCATTCTAATCTGAGTTAGCTCAGTTGGTAGAGCATGCGACTGGATATCGCAAGGTCCTGGGTTCGTTTTCCTTGGTCCGGTTGAAATTTTTCCATTCTTGTCTTTCTTCTATATAAGAATCTTTGGAGCTCATGTAAAATTCCTTTCCGAAAAAAGTAATGGGGAAAGTATAAAAATCGTGTGAGGAAAGAATGTGTGTATTTTGAGAATTACTTTTCAGGTGTTGTGGTAAACGCAGGACACAAAGAAATGTGGGAAAGACAATGGGTAAAATGTGGCCCAGACCATGGCAGCTGACAGGATCTTTACAGAAATAACTGTATTAAGGCAGTTAAAAGTACGAAACATTGGATAACATTAGTCGACAGTAAGTAAACATCGTAAAATTAAAAACCTTAAAAATGATGAATTAGTTGTAAAAAATTTTTGGTGTCAGCGTACTTGAATCCCTAATATAAGGCCCCATTAGGCTTGCATCAGATATAAGATATGGTGAATATATATGCTGAAACGAGTAAAGTAGTACAATGTCGTCAGAGAGTGATGAGCCAGGCGCTAGTGCAGCTTATATCAATTCTTCATTAGAATTATTTATGTGTAAGCATTTACAAAACTATTCTCAAGGAACTACATCAAATAATAACCCACTTATAAATACATTCATATAGGACTTGAGCGCTTTACATGTAAATTATTACTACATTTATTAGATTTTGAGTCGTAATAGTTTAAATTTTTATTAATTGTTTTTAGTCGTAAAATTGTTTTAGTTATCTCTGTTAAGAACGGCGCTGTTCATTATGTAACTTATGCCGTTCAAAATCAATGAGTGTAATACGTAAGAGGTACTGTCGCCAAGTACGAAATGGGCACCAGGCATATATTATTGACTAATGTCCTCATTTAAAAGTAAACACCAATATTCAAAAATGGATGAAAAACGTATCTGTCAAGGCGAGGGAAATTTCCTGAGGAGGTCCACGATCATCTCGATTGACAATGATTTAGAGGTCCAACAGGCGCTGCAATAAAACGTATGCAAAAAGTATTGGATAACTTCACGGATCTAGTCTGGTGTCCCCCAGGGAAGCATCATAGGCCGATATACACGTCGGCTTTCCTGGAAACAGCGGACGTAAAAATGGCGTAGTTTGCATACAACGTGGTAGGAGGAGTCATGCCACAAAAACGCTCCAGTACGTGAATCTTGTCGACGACTGACTTTAAATTTATACTTCAATGATTATGAAATAATAAAATTTAAATATAAAAGTTGGATGATAAAGACTATATCTCAATCAACTGAAGTCAAATACTAACTTGAGTTCCACACTGGATAATTGTGGTTGAAGCAGTAAGACACCGGATAAAATATTTAAAGTTTATTTTAGCATGGACCTCGATTCCCTAAATAATCTAAAAAAAGAACTCATATGTTACTATTCCAACGACCAATATAAATAAAATAGGTTAATTCCCTCCAAAATCAAAATAAATACAATCAATTCAACATAGAAACCTGTTAACGCACCGATCACTAATCTAAATATCCCTTCAATCCTTCATTCCATAAATCCCATTTTGGCAGGTTTAACACTTCCAAGGCATAACCACGGGAGCCGCAGAAGTTGATCTCTGAGAAACATAAAACCCAAGACTTCTTAAATAGTTATATGTTTAACTCTATAAACTATAAACAGTGATACTATCAAATGTAAAAATAACTAAATGTAACTAAAATCAGTATTGAACGTATCTAAAATATATTATATCAGGTAATATATTCCTCCTCACATATGACAGATAAACTGGTGCGTTTCACACTTACTTAACAAATAAAGTCAAACATTTTTTTCTCAACTAAGGTTATAAAACTAACATATTTTAAATTCCAAAATTTATTCATCAATCGTCTTCCCGTTGTTGCTGAGGACAAATCGTTTTTTATTACTCGAGAGCAGGAAATGTTTACATTCATTGGCCGATCAGTCAGCAAGTGCGACGTATCAGTAGAAAGTGCGTCGACTTAATTTCCGGTGAGAATGAGTAAAGTTAGCAAGATGAATAATGTGAATCAAACCACATCCTGTGCAGCAATGGTTTCGAAGGAAACAAATCCAATGAAGGATCAATCGATCATTCTGGATGCTGCACCAGCGACCTTAGCTCAGCATTGAAATGCCTTATCACTGGTAATTTATGGAGAAAAATTTTAATTTATATCAAGGATTAAGAACAGTACTATACGTTTTTCTAGCCAGTAAAAATTATGTTCTAGAACTTATTAATAAATATAAAACTATAGACATAAATGTTACCGAGTGTTCTTTTAGACCATTGATATCAAATTTAAAAATAATTGTAATATCAAACTTAAATCCCTATCGCGGAAATCTTAATAATGTTAAATAGCAAACATTTTAAACTAGTGATAACTTATATTAAAGCAATCTCTGACCATCCAAAATTCAGTCACGTTATAAGTTTCAAACGGAAATACCTTATAACAGTTAGAAATAAATTCCCGTGACCTAATAAAGTGAGAAACACACTTGGATCTTTAAGAAGAGCAAAATTGCACCCGGTATATTAAGAGGGTAGTAATTAGCTCCGCTGCACTAAGCCACTAAAAGATAAGCTCAGCAACGCCTTTGTAGGTACTCCAAATGTAAGGAGAACTTAGTTGCACCGTTTCCTCCACCGTGATGTCTAAAATTCAACTTAATCGGCATTTTCAATGTCAGAATGAAACTGAATGACCTTATTATGCATCCTTATAGGTCATTCTCAATTCTTCCTAAACTCCACCTCCCATCAGAAACTAGATAGAGATTTATGTTGCTTAATAACTACCAGAATTGAACTCAGAGTATCAGATAATTTTGTTTGACTTCGTCTTAATGTCTTACACCTTCTTCATTCCCCTCCCCACTTTCTAGGGCTGAAGTAAGAGCAAGTTGTATCTTAATGTCAGAATTGAACTCACTGACCCCAATAACACAGGACTCGACTGGTTACATTTATGGGACGCCTCTTAACCACTTACCTCTAACTTGATTTCGGTTGTAATTATTCACAAATTATGTCCGAGGAAACAACAGAAATGAATTGATGCGGAAAAATATTTATTCGACGCAAATGCCGTCTGTCTTTACATACTTAAAAACTTCCGCCCCTTTCTCCCCGCCCCTAGGGGCGCAGATAATATGCGCACAAAATTTTCTATAAATTGGTCCACGCGTTTAAATTATATTTGCGGAACGTACTCACTCACGTACATAGATACAGACACAGAAAATTGTATTATTTTTATCCACTCATTTTCTGATAATGTGATAATAGATTGTTTTATAATTTGGAGAGAGAATATTTTAAGCTTTAAAGCATTTTCCCGACACTGTTAATAGGTATCGATCAATTTTCCCCTCAATTTCCTGCTCACTTTCGCCTTATTACCCGGGCTTCTGCGAAGCGTTAGAAGGGATATCAGCTACGTGCACGACAATCATGCCATCAAGCAATCACCAGATTTACAAGCTTTATGCAAAGGCTGTAAGCATAAATTATACGAATACATTTACGTTTCATGTAGTCTCCAAACCGACTTCGTAGTAAAGCTTAAAGAACGTATGCAGACTGTCAACAATAAATTTATGGCACTACTAACCAAATCGTCAGTTTACACGTCGCAGAAAATTTAACGTACTATTTTATTATATTTCCGAAATAGTTCTTTTAAATGGAAATTTATTTTTAAGTGAAGTAACGTAATATTCCAATACTGGAGAAACTACTTTTAAGAGATACTAAAATTTGCGATTTGATGGCTATTGAACATTTTGATGTCCGAATTTGATTAAAATAATCCCTTTATGTTGCTGATACATTTTGATTTTTCCCCTTCATTTAATTATACTTTAAAACAAAAATCATGTGTGTAGATACGTTTCATTACTCTTATATTAATGAAAACTAATTACAACTTCAGTTTAAATAAAGATCGTGAACAAAGAGCAAACTTCAAAGCACGTTTAAAACTTTGATTTCAGTAAGAGAAGAATCGGTTTTAAGTTTGGAACTTCAAAAGATGAAAATACACAGCGTAACTTCCTTTCTTTGGTGAACTAATATATTTAAATTGGTTTGAAAAACACAAACGACCCACTAATTTCACTCTATCTACATTGAGATTGTGATTCAGATTGATAAGTCGTAGATCTTAGGCTGCCCGTCAAACAGATCTGAAGCGCTGTTTGCGTACTGACGCTGATCTACATTCTCAAAATAATGATTCAAGGATTTTCCCGTTAATTAATTAATAGAGCTTTTTGGATGCTATGAATTATCTGTAAAAACTTTTGGACAGTTCTAAAACCCCTTCGCGGAAGCTGTACTCGTAGTTTTTCACACAATACATTCACATGAATCTGGTGGTGGAAATTGTCACCAGGCTAAAACTCGTGAGGCTTCACTTTTTTCAATACGTTAACTGCAAAATTTTTGAAAATAAAAAATCAACCAACTTAGACCTTTTAAGAAAAAAACTATCACGTTTTAATATTATGTAAAGTCCCAATATTTTATATGTCTGTATAGTTTAAATGGAATAATGAAAGTGGCTGAGAACAGACGTTTTAGATATAAATGTGCAATCACTTATTTTTTAAGTAATGTTTACAATCACTTGATTCCAATTGAAACTCTAAAATTCTAGTTCCTCAATTTGTCACATGATGGTTTTCCATCACTGTATTTGTTAAATTAAATTCGTTATTAGTCCGCGAAGAAAATATTGCGCGTCTTTGTTGTACAGACTTCCTTTACTTTAATTTAAGGAACGAATATTTTCTTACTATTAAAAATATTACCGCATTTGAAAGTAGTATGAAATACTATATTGATGTCAAGAAATTGTAGTAAAATTGGCAATTATATCAAACAGTGATCATAATCTAATAAGTTCTTAAAAGTAAAGTTTATGTTTCGTGTCGAATGAATTTTGTTTATTTGATGTTATTATAGAATGTAATTTAATATTAGTTTATCGAAACATTAATTTCATTAATAATTTGATATTATTATGAATGGTTGATGAAGGACGCAACGAAATCAACTTTCTAGCAATTCGTGACACGATAAATAGAGTACAGTCGAATCATGAAAAAATTGTAGGTGACATATATCAAGTGAATTAACGCAACTTTTATTAACTGGAATATTATGAATAATGGAGCAATTTAGATAGATCAAATAGTTATTACAGATAGCATCCAATCACCGTGTTTTTGTCAATTGGTTGTCAGCCATAGCCTAGACCTAGTCTAAAAATGTACTATTTCATCACACCTCTAATCATAATTTCTGACAACTTTTATTAATTCTTTTGAACTGTTTTATGCTTATTGTGTTAATAAAGTGTTTTTTTAGTATTTCATGTCTTCTATTCGTTCACGGAGTTTTGTTTTCTTACTGGATATTTTGATTTTAATTGTTTCATTAATAAATTTATTAGCACTCAATCATCGAAATAATGCAAAAATTTTGTTCCTAAAAAATAGCTAACGATTCAAAAGACAGCAACAAAAGTAGTAAACGAAATACTGAGAACCTGAAAGCAAAGTATTTATTCATTGGAGAGTTTTCAGTAAGCACCTGAGTATTGTAAATATGACATGTCAACTATCATCCTCATTTTAACATAACAAAAATTTATTTATTATTTGTAATTATAGCACGAAACATACCAACTAAGCTACTACTGTCATTAATGTAAAAACGATACAAATAATTTAAATAGAATATTTAATACATGCTTACTACTATTCTGTTAATTTCAAATTTCAACAATATACACGCTTTTCCCCAGAATGTCCAAACAAGATTCCAGCACTATTAATTTGTAACTCTTGGACCCTCATTTTCTCAGACGAGTGCAGTAATGGCTTTTATAAAAGTTTCACCAACAACTCGCCGCAACATTTATATGTAAGCTACTCCATACACTATATACTTTCTCTGGAATGAACGATTTTCATTGTCGAAGCACAATGAAACATAATTTTTAATAACTCTGGCTGATTAAGGTACGCAACACATTTTGTGACAAAAGAAATATTGTAAATATTAGCAGCGGGCAGGTATTGTTGTCAATTGAACAAAGCGAGTATTCTAATTGAAGGCATCGCCCGCAGCCCCTGTGCACGATTCAATTAGCTGCGCCTAGTGGGACGAAGACAAAATGAGGGGGTTCACAAAGCAGACTTTGGGAGAATGGGGGTACAGCCAGCTATCGACCGTCCCAGTGCGATCGCCATGCCCGGATTCTGCAGACTCCACACTCCTACAGTACACACTTCCAAATACTCCACAACTACGAGCGAAAACAAAATACTGCAATTTATGACGAACAGCCAACAGTCTCAAAAAGTTGGTAATCTTTGTTTTATTTTCTTTGTCGTACGATTGGCCGATGGAGTTTAGTGTGTCACGAGGCCTGTAAAGATGGAATAAAATAATTGTGCAATACACTTATAATTTAATGTGAGCTGACGACATAGCAATATCCTTTACCGAAATTATTCATTTTGTACTATATTCATTCCGATTGACTTACCAACACGTCACAATTTATCTAATTCACTTTACAAGATTATTTTCTTATAAAGTTTAACATTTTCTTTTATTAATTTATTTTAAGATTATTTGTCTTTAATTATGTACTTTATTTTGTTCATTTTTAATTTTTAATGTATGACGTATCCTATTTCCTGAATCGAGGATTAATGTAAACAACAATAAATCTAAATCTTTAATTGTCACTTATACTGTATTCATATTCAAGAATTGCGATTTATCTTTTGCGTCTGAAAAACATTTATATTTCCATATCCACAATTTTGATTGGAGTAATCTTGGAAGAAGACGTTAAGTTTTTCCCAATACTATTGAAATGTCGCGTACTAACTAAAATAATGCTACTATTAATGTAAAAAGATACAAACAATTTAAATACCATGTATAGAACATATTTTCTACTATTCTGTTAATTTCAAATTTAAATAACATACACGCTTTTCTCCGAATTAATAGTTATATCGGTTTTTTAGTTGAAAGAAGATTTCATATATACGATTTCTAATTATTTTAAAATTATTGCATCATGTCAAATAAGTTTTTTAGCTTAAATAGAATCCAAATATATGCAAAATTTTATCAAATTCAATTTATTGTAACAAATTTAGAACTTAGTAATTAATGTTAAGGACAATAACACTAAGAATAATTGTTTCATTAAATTAAGCAATTTTTTCTGATGAAGGCCCAATTTATCACAAGAAGTGGTCCCGACTTTGTTTAGATACTTTCACTCTAATTCTTGAAATTAACGATACTTTAAATGTCAGTTTTGTGAAATAATTGGATAATGTACTTATTTTGTATTCCTATTCACTATTATGACTCATGTATTTGACATAATGCCTTTATCCTTCTCGCAGCAAAGGGCATTGGTTAAAATAAATAGTGGAGTCATTTTCCCCCCAAGAACTTTTTCTGGAAATAATATCAGGAAATATGCTTTCCTGACTACTTAAAGAAATTTATCTTTGATTTTTTATTCTCTCATTTTATGTAAAGTTTATAGGTTATTTTGCTGTTTACTACAAAATTTGGTGACATAGTTTAAATGAAGTAAAACGCCAAAAATCTGCCTTGACCCAGTCTCAGTAGTTACCAGGTTCAGCCAACCCGCTGCTTCCTTCAACATTTCATAATAAATTTACATATTATATCTATTTTCTCAAATAATTTTGTTAGCAACTTGAAAAATGATAAAATACTTTTCTTTCGTAGAGATGGTGTTTCAAAAATGTCAACTCCACTTTATATGAGGATATATAATTTGATATTCGGCCCGCGGGGCTATGATATATTTGGGAAAAGTCCCACAAATCATTCGGGTTGTGCCACCCCTAGTTTCCACGGATCCTGTGACGTCACATGCATGTATACAGATAATTCAGTTTCGACCGGCTATGACTAAGTTAATCACGTTTATCTGGAAGGCTTATGCATGGTGTGTGGTACCACAATGTACTAATGCGCATATAAAAACGTCAAAAAAAGCAATTTATTATGTGGTAATAAATGCCAAAATGGCAAAGAAGTGGATTTAACTCACTCGTTGAAGGACTATTCAATTTTTTTCCTATAGTCACTTTAATATAAATAATTGTTTTTTATTTTATTTTACCTTGAAATAATGGGTGGATAGAGTAACTAACGAGGAAGTACTTAACAGAATAGGGGAAAAGCGAAAAATATGGAGGACGTTGACCTAGAAAAGGGATACATTAATAAGCCACGTTTTAAGGCACGAGGGTCTTGTAAAATTAGCATTAGAGGGAAGTGTGTGAGGTAAGAACAGTTGAGGGAGGCCAAGGATAGAATACGCTAATCAGATTAGGGAGGATGTGGGTTGTGCTAGTTATGAGGAAATGAAAAGGCTTGCGTTAGATAGGTTAGCATGGAGGGTTGCATCAGACTAGTCTTAGGACAATACCACAACAACATAATACATTTTCTATTATATTGAATTATATTGCCTTATTTTTGTATATTATTTTACGGTGAAATATTGCTTTTAGGTATCAAATGTGTTCTACTATGACTACACATTAAAATTCCGGAAAAGTTATATACAATAAAATTTAGTGTTTTAATATATAGTAAATAATATGGTTGTTTCCATTACTTAAAAGTTAATTATAAGACAAAATAATTTGAAATTATAATAATAATCTTCCATTAAGAGTAATAAAACATCATATCTGCAATGTGAGATAATTTCGCATTAAAAATATAGATCATTCTTATGGGTTATGCAATACAAAATAAACTGCTGTAATGTGATTGAGGTGTTATAAAGACGCTTTATTAATTCATGAGTATTTTCCAACAAAATGGGAGCAAATTGCAACATTTTGTAGAGCGAATTCTACTAGAAAAGACATACATTTTCTGGAATCCCCTTACAAGTAGTCCTCTGGGTGATACACGCACAGCTCCCCGAGGTCCTGCCATTGTTGACTAAACGTCTGTGAAGCTTTGTCAACACTTTCCGCATATTATTTTATCTCCATTTAAGGAGAATTTTTAATTGGGCCTAATTGATCCAGATCATAGAAGTAGTTTCCTTCGGCGATAACGCGAAATACTGATTAAGATAAAAGGAAAACAGGATTATCAGAGTCATTCATAAAATTATATTGGATTTTACCATTTATATTAACAAAAAATAAATGCCCTTCACTCAGGAAACGTTTTTTAGTATTTATTACAAATGCTGCCCAATTCATTACTTTTCTTGGAGCTCTTCAAGTATAACAATTTTAGTAATTTTTAATATAATCCTTTCTTCTATTAATAACTTTTACATGAATAAAATTTACAGATTTAACATATCCGCTCTAGCCGAAATAGTATAAATATTTTTTGACCCAATATCAGTTATTGATATTGTTATAATAAGTATCAAATGCTTTTATATTTCTTTCTTAGCTCTCAAGGCTCTCAATCTGAATTAAAGTTAAATGATCTAGAGAGGACAGGCACCGCATCGCCTTTAGAACCGAGTTATAGAGAAAAGATTTTTCTGCTCTGAAACCATCTTTATTTTACATTAGTTCGGTTAACTATTCTTATATATCTCCCAAGGAAAGACGAAGCAGCTGAGAAAAATTCGACTTCCGAATTTTCACTCGTAATTTAGGATTTCATCGAGTGTCTAATGAATTTGGAGAGGTATAAAAACTTAAACTGAAATATGAAGGTATATAGTTGGACAATTTATTTTAAAAAATTGATTTAACTAACAATTTTTACACATTGCTAAAATTTCTATTAATATCAGCTAAAAATTGATGTTATGTAAATAAATGTTGAGTGCGTAGTGCTTACCTTCGAGGATGCCTCTCACTGGTCGTTCCCACAAGTCGAGGCAACTCAGTCAATATTGACAGGTGTATATCGGGGGCATTAGTTAAGAGCTGTCCGATGATCCTTTTTGAACAGTTGAGAAGTTGCCACCGAAGCTGATGGAGGTACGGGAGTGGGAATGCTGAGTCCCCACTGCAAACTCTTCTCACTTCTCATTCGGAGGACAGGGGGGTGTTAGACAAGTACCCACCCAATAGCCAGACCTATCTGTGGAAGGGATATTTTGAAGGACGTTAAGGGAATTCTGCTACTTGGGAAGCGTAATAGCTAGGGATGGTAGAAGTATAGTAGACAAAAAAGTAGGATAGCACTGACAAGGAAGGCTTTCGCGAAAAATAGGAATTTACTTACGGGTTATATAAATGTGAATATTAGGAAATCTTTGTAAAAATTTTCGTATGGAGCGTGGCCTTACATGGGTACGAAACGTTGACGATAGGAGTTGCAGAAAGGAAAAGAATAGAAACCTTTGAAATGTGGTGTTATAGGCGAATGCTGAAAATCAGATGGGTGGATAGAATCGCAAAAGAGGAAGTACTTCACAGAATAGGGGAAAAGCGAACAATATGAAGGACGTTGACTAAGAGGCGGGATAGATTAAGTGGCCATGTTTTAAGACACGAGGATCTTGTAAAATTAGCATTAGAGGTAAGTGTGTGGGGTAAGAACAGAAGAGGGAGGCCAAGGATAGAATCCGCTAAGCAGATTATGGAGGATGTGGGATGTGCTAGTTATGCGGAAATGAAAAGGTTTGCGCAAGATAGGTTAGCATGGAGGGTTACATTAGGACTGAATACCACCATAACAACAACATCGTTGTCGGTTATCTATGGTTTGTCCTGCATTCCTTTCAGGTGAATACAGGGTAGGGCCTAATTAACCCTTGGATGCCTTGCTCTCCCATCCGCATCCCACTTTTAAAAGCCCTTCCTATGTTATTAAAGACGAAGTGCCAGTATATTGACTCCCTCGTGTATCTCGTCACCTAAATAATCTAAGCTGTATGCCTGCACTGCCTACTGCAGGCTAAAAAGAAATGAGCATTACAAAGTGTTATGAGAAAGGCATATTAATTATAAATTTTTATTTGCAAAATTTTTAGTCTCAGTATCATATTGAAATTTAGTAGTTAATAGAAATACACAGACTAATACACAGAAATATCCTTAAAAAGTTATTACATTCAGTTATTGGCGCAATTTTTAACGTGTACTGCTGTAACATTTATTTGAACACACAGAAATTCACTCAGAAATCTTGAATTAATTTTTTTTCATCCAATGAAAATTATGCTTCTCTAAAAATAAATTAATTAGATTTTAATATAATGTAATTATTTTATTTGAATTTTATATTTATAATATATTATAATGCTGAAGTTCGAATTAAAGGACGAAACACAGTGTAGTTACATTTTTCCCATTAATATATCAATTCTTCTAACATTTGGCGGATTTATTTATTACTAAATGATAAAAATTCAGTCTAATGAAAATTACCGTTACAATTCATATCATCGTTTAGCCGATCCAAGATCTGGTTATTGAAAACACGAAATTCAAGTTCCGAAATAGCATGGCATTAGTTGTACTCGAGCCGTTCTTCAGAAAATGAGGCTAGCAGGTGGAGTTCTGGTTATTTTACGTTTATGAGATGTGTTGGAGTAAGATTGGCGGCGTCTTGGCGTGAATGGCAGGATAATGAGTGACCTCGACCCGCGTCTCGCCGCGTTGGTAGCGTTCGATGCGATCGAAACACAAAGCGAGCAATCAAGAGCCGCGGGACAATGCGCTAAGAGCCTCCGTTCTCTCAAATGAGCTGCCAGAGACCAACCTAAAGCACGTGGCATTTCATTCAAATAACATTACAGGCATAACAAACGTACATTGCAAAATATTTAAAACTTTAACTGACATAATCTAAAGGCTCGAAACTAATGTAAACTAAATCAACAGTATTCATCAACTATTTATAAAATTTAACATGAACAAAATGAAGAAAAATACACAGGTCACTTTCTATCCGACAATAAATTCAAATCTTCTTAACGACTCGACGTGTCTGATCAAAACTCTCTCTTTCCTCCTATTACCAATTATGTATAAGTTGCAATGAAATATTATTTACGTTATTTATTGATTGAAATATGACGTAAATTTATTTTAAAACTTAAATTCTCTTAAATTAGTTATAAAATTAGGGCGACACTGTATATAAGACTAATAACTGATTTCCATGGTTTGAAATTGCGGACTGCGTAGCAGAAAATTTTGTAGCGTTGTTAATACATCCATAGGATGTTCTTGAATCTCGTTTCCAAAACTATGTATGTAACGGCGTCGTGGCGTCTGACTGCGTCCGTGTTTCACGTTGCGTCGTGGATGCCTTCTGATACCAAGGCCGAAATCAGTATTTGTAGGTCATTTTGTATCTCTCAGGAAACTTCTGACTGCAAAACTAAAATGTCTCCCCTTTTGATCTTCCCATTCAAACCATTATTTCTAAAGCAAACTGCTCGTTTCGTCCTTCCGCTTTACATTCAGGTGAAAAACTTTTTCAGTTCCTAATTCTAATGTAACGCAATTCTGTTTAATTCCTCCGTTGCGACTCCAGAGGGCACGACTTTTTGGAGCGTTTCAGTGTTACGAGCTTGTGAGGACCAATTAAATTAATGTACGGGGCTCCTTTTGTCGGCAAAATTTGACGTCTGGGTGGAATTTATACGGGTCTTGATGTTTATTTTCAGATGGCTTGAAGAACCCCGGGTCGACGACATCTGCGGGAATCTAATCATCTGCATTATTGTAAATGTCACCTACTAGTTCCAGAAGACACGCCATGCTGGAGACAAGTATTTGCCTTATACCTTTCTGTCGCTTCCCTCACCACTTTATATTAATAAATATGTAATTTATCCTTTTATCGGAATGCTCTCTGGAAAAAAATAGATGCGTTACAAACTCATTATATTTTTAACAAAACTTTTGTTATAATAAATTGGTTTTTCCGGAAAACAGCTCCAGAACCATGGCTTGTAATAAAAATTAAAATGTTAAGATATCAGTCACTTCATGTATTAGGAAAAAGTATGGTTTTAATTAAATAATTTTTACTTTCATGAATACTTTTGAATATATGAACCCGAAAAAAGTTATTATCAAGTTAGCGATCATTATATGCAATCTATTGTAACAGATTTGAATTTTCTTCAATTATTTTTAATGTCTATTTTAAAATTTATAATACTATTTTATTGAACGAAATTCTTCGAATTCCTTGTTCCTCATTAACGTATATTTAACAACTAGTGAAGTCAGCTCAAAACGTGGTGTGTCTAACCTTATACGTATAGTTTCACTTTAGTTGTAATTAAACAACTTAAAAATACATAAAATATTCATTTTCTGACTTTTTGGGTAATATATACATATGTATATGGACCGTCCTCTAAAACGACTCATTAGATAAGGTTAAGCTCGTACATTCGTGAGAGAGTTACTTGAGTCGTTGAGTCTTATGGCGAACCGCCTTCCTGAGTCGACTCCTGAGCAAGCTACTTGAGTCGCCTGGTTGAAGTAAAATTCGACTCAGAAAACGGTATGAACGTAACTCTCGAAGAATTAATAAACAATAACATTAGCAATAAATTTTCAAGTGATAGTCTTATCTCCTTTAACAGACAGTATGGTAAAATCCTAGTAAAATCATAACATAATCTTAATTTCTTGTTCTTACGACTACTCTAGATCCTAAGTTAAAATATTATTCCCGGTGTTTTTTTTGTTCTTTCGATATACGTAGTTTTATTCCACCTCTTGAAAAATATTTAATTTCTTAAATCGCCAACCCGCTCCTATACAAACATTAAGATATTTAATTGACACTATTATTTACAATGAATAAATATACACAGCACATTTTATCAGGATTTATAGGTTGCAATGTAGATAACATTGAAAATGATTCCACTTGCCTAGAATGTTTCGTTTCCAATATACACCGGAAGGTCGGCCAGAACGAGGTCAATGCCTTGATTAACTTCCCCCCCCCCCCAAGGACCGTGTAGCCGTATGGATGTCAATCTATATTTATAATGAACTGCTGGTTTTTCCCGAATCTACAATTGGGTAATTTAGTTAGAGAGATGACTTCACTCCAGACTTTATCGCTATTGTCAGTACATTGCCTTCGTTAATTCATAACGATACAAGAAGAGGAATTTCGATTTAGAATGAAACGTACAGATTGCCAGGTACATGTTTTTAAAATAATTTTTATTTAAAATTTTGCTACCCAACTCATCATCATACACCTCTTTTTCTTCTGATGTAGTTTTCCGCCGTGATCTGCCTAAAGATCTCATTAAAATATTTTTTCTTATATTAAAAATCATCAGAAACCAGAGATATTCTGATTCTTTCCATGTACATTTGCCACCCCTTTACTACAGTATCTATATTTATACTCTCCAATTTTTCTTAAATCAGTTCAATTGCTAATTTATGACGGTAGTTGTTGCAATTTTTGTAGCTCGGGGAATTATAATTTATTTACTTTAATATTTTACTATCTGCAAAAAATTTATTCACAATAATTAATTGGTTATTTGAAATAAAAAATTTAAAATATATGGCAGATTAAAATTAAATAAAGTATTAATTAACGCGTGTAATTTATTTGTCGTGAAATAATACCTAAAAATTGCTAAATTTATTAAATTATGTGGTGTTTAATTTTATTAAATTCAGTGATAATTGAAAGATTTGATGTGCTCCACAGGGATCGTTGTGATGAAGTGAAGCGAAGAACGAAAGTGAAGTGATAGGGTAAAAGCAGAGAATAAAACATATCGTTTCTACTGCAACGAGATCTGCTACGATAATGAAATTCAGGAGACGGAGGTAGCGGTTCCATAATGAGACCATAATTGACAATATAAGCGTATACAAGCCGCAATACAATTTGCGACTTATATTTTTTGTAATAATACCTTGTGATTATGAACGCTTGCTGATTGAAATACTCCGTTCAATATTGTAATTACCGTATTTAATTGTAGCTGTTAATGTAAACCATGAGCGATCATTAATGGTAGAACTTTTGTACAACTTGAATGTATTAACCAAGTACCGAAATAAATTATCAATACAGCTCAACCCTGATAAAAATTAATTACAATATAAATTAACAATTTATTATAAGTTAAATTTCGAAAATTGTTAGTAAAATGTTTCTTTTTAAAACAGTTAAATTAAGTACCAAATATGTGCGTGTTGTCGACAAAGATCTTCACAACCCGAAATTACACGATCTGCGTGATATTATATTAAATTTGATACGTAATTAATTTCCCTCGACGAGCTATTACACATTAAAATTACAGAAAAATTCTCAAAGGCGTTATTTTTAGCTGATCCCAGTTTGTACTTATTTGAGGCAAGATTTATACACTTTAGGAAATTATTAATAAAAACTTGAAATCGATTGACTATTTCAGAACGCTTTGATTTACTATTATAATTAAATAATTTTACTCCTAATGTAAAACGTATTATGGACAAGCGCCTAGTACAACAGTTTCATTAGTCTTTTAAAAGTTATAACCACATAAGTCAGTGAGGCCTCAAAATTATTGGATAAAATTTATTTTCATATTTGTTATTTTAGTTTCTAGATTTCTCTTAAAGCGTTACTTCATATATAGTCTTATTTCTGCATTAAAATATAAACACGTACGGGTCTAAAAATTATATATTTTCAATAAAACATTTACAACTTAAAAAATAGACGAAATCGATGACATCTACGTTTGAAAACCACGGCAAATTTCAAAGGGAAATAGAAAGTACGTAAAGATAAAAAATGGAGTTCATTTTCATAAAAAGTTTTTATTTTTACTAATTATATACATAATTTTTCTAGATGAATTGGAAATGACTATTTAGAGGATTCGGGCCCGGAGCTCAAACACAGGATCTTTCGCTTACCGGGCAGGTAAAAAACCTCTTAGATAAACCGAGTCCTGAGTTCGATATCCAGCTTCGGTTGAGATTTTTCAATTCTGATCCTCTAAATTGAGTTTCACGCTCTTTATCTGAGTTTCAATTGAAGCATTTCTTCTCATTTGGATTATAAATTACTTTTAAGAACTTGTCATTTTGGTAGCTACTGTGGTATAAAAGTTAAAAAAATATTATGAATGGAGTTTTAAATTATTGATACAGATTTATGGGGATCGGGAATCCCTGAGGGATCAGTTTAAATTTCATGTAGGTTTTCTACCACGTGTCTTTCGTTTCGTGGCGAGGTGAACGCGAGATGTTGGGAAGCATTGTATTTTGGTCGGTAGGATGAGCCAAGGTTGAGAAGATAGAGTTGCGCACGATTGCAGAGGAATCCTTCGCAGCCGCAATGCGCCTCGCAGAGTCGCCAAGTCTCAGGCCGTCGCAATACGGCAAAACTAACACTTCGGCCACCTTATAAAATAACGACATCGATCAGTTACGATCATTTTTCTTTAATGAGTGTTGATGTGATATGAAATCATGTTTGTTCCGGCCAGCGCAATTTCTTATCAAAAATTTTGTAGTACACAAGTTTCGTGTTTCATGTCTGGCTCTTGTAACTAGTAAGAACAAATAATCGTGTCACATTTCACTGGGAAAGAGCCGATAACAACGCCAAGTAAAAACCACCACTTAAATATGGCTCTTTTCTATGTAAATGCTTACTACACGTTCAAGTCTATGAAAGGGCGAAAACCTGAAAGTCTGCAGATGAAAAAATGTAATAAAAAGGCTTAGATAAATGTCACGCTAGTCCTGTGACAATAGTAATCAAGAATAATACATTCGAATGACGTTCATAAAATAATTGTAATTTGATACATGGCCTAATTTATGTATTATAATATAAATACATGGGGTATATTAAAAAGTTACGTATTATAAATTTTAACACAACTTATTTTATAATTTGACGTTTTTCTTTGTATAATAGTCGCATAGGTTTCTTATAAATCTCAATAAATATATAGTTAAGTCTGTTTATGGGATTTCATCTTACAATTGTGCGATCGTTTAGACAGACAGGCTTAATAATAGCAAATAAGTACGTTAAATTAATGCAGAAAACTGTAATGTAATAATTTTCGACCTGCATTCATGCTCGTGGATTTTTATGTCTTCCTACATCAACACATTACTGAAAATATAGTATTCCAGAAATGAGCTATAATGTACTAATGAAATTCTGTAGAAGAAAGAGATTTATGGGGATCAGGAATCCCTGAGGGATCAGTTTAAATTTCATGTAGCTTTTTATCAGGTGTCTTTCGTTTCCTTTGTCCCTTTGTCCCTATTCGTGGTTTAGTCTTAGCAAAATTAGGTATAAAAACTTAAAAACGTATTACTTACTAACTAAGATGTTCAAATTTCCTGAGATTTGAATTATACTTAATTGACGTTATTGGCATACAAATAATTCATTTCCCGTCAAAATATTAAATAATTATTTTGAATACAACATACGTCGTACAGAAATTCGTCTGCAGGTAGACGTTAAAAATATTTTATCTTATGCAAGAAGAGAATCGGACTACAATCAATAAAATAATTTATATTCGCTTTCCGTATATGCTCAAACACAAGATTTTGATCAATTCTATGCATTTTCCATTAAGTTTATTTGAAATTTGCGAGATGAAATTGCTCGTTTAGTCTTCAGTATCATTGATCAAGTATTATACATTGTAACATAGATAATATATCTTTAAATAAATGTTTCCAAGCATAATAATAAATTATTGATATTTGAACCCCAAGTATATAAAAAATAATTTTATTTACGTAAAATTTAATTTTATATGCTTTATAATTCCAATTTATTATTATTTTTATTTTCTTTTGCTGTAATTTGTACGGAACACACACAATAGCAATAGTTAAAATGAACAATGGCTCAGCTCAGTGATGGACTTCGTTCCTGCAGGGTTTTTATCGAAATATCGTCATGATACTCTGAAGTTTTAATTGCATGTGATTATAATATAACCACTTTTTGACTTGGTTGAGTTAGAGCAATCAGAAGGAAACGATAATTCGTCACAAAATATTAATAAACACTATTATTCAGTATATTGTTTTAGAAATTCTTGTCCAACAACTATAAAAAAAGAGAAAGATGAAGTAAAAATTGAATATAGTAAGTTACATATTTAATATAATGAAAAAATAATTCAATTTAAAACGTAGTGATTTAGTTATGAAATGAAAACTCTAGAACAACAACACGAGTAACGAAATCTGTTAAAATGCAGTGTGCAAAATATCTATGCAATACGCTTCCTACGATGTTAATCGCTATCTTCTGAAATGAAGAATCGTCTCTTTATCCATATTAGAAGTAACAGAAGCGTTATGTGCTTGTGAACATGGCGCTTAAGGAATATTGAAAAGGCAGCCTACGGGGACAGCGTTTGGTCATCATCATTTCATGAAGTGTTTATGCTTGTTTGTTCCCACTGATTGGATTGCAAGCTGGTTAGGTGTACAGACAATGCTGTTTAATATTACAAGCTTCGCGGCTAAAATACTAAGCGACAGAGAAAAGTTTACCGCCAGAGAATTTATTTCTAGAACATGTATTTTTTGGCCCAATTTATTATTTATCTAACGTTATTCAACATTTAACGTTTAACGTTATTGCAATTTTTTTAAAAAACTAATGGTGTTACGTTTCGATCTGCATATAATAGATCTCTGTCTAACACAGGTGGTAGGTAAATTTTTTTTATCTCCAACCTGAGTTGGACATAGACTTACAGGCAGGTTGAAACGTAACACCGATAATTAGACAATTTAATGTTATCTATTTGAATCGTTTGTTGTTAAACACCGTTTAAATATTTTTCAGCTGAGGTTACAAATCGTCACTTTTTGTTTTCTTTTTGTTACAGCGTTTCAATGTGTTCAGAGTCGGCGTGTCCTTCAATTTTTACAATTTCAAGTCAGATAAGTGATTGTCTCTCGAATACACGGAATGATAAGCTCGCAAACATTTAACGGCAATTGAGTGAGGTGTGAGTGTTTGTTAGGAATAGTATGTGGAGACCAGCACGCTGTGCTGCGTATACCTCTCGGTTTTGCGAAACGTAGGTCCTTGTATGGCATGTTAAGTCCGAAAACCACAGGTCTAGAGTGCTCATGATATTCCGCCAGACTGAGCCAGGCACATGACTCCCGAAAACGGTGGCTCCATCATCATCAGTCGACCGTAGTCCCGAACCGGCCCCATGAGTTGCGGGATGCATATGGCTCTTCACCTGAAATGCACTCCACCCGCAACAATGAAGTGCCCTCTGGACTGCTGCTATCTTACCCAAGAACTGGAATATTGAGTATCGGGCCAGTTCCGCCCCCTACTCTACCCAGGATCCCAGATTCTAGCAAGACATCCGTGGATTTCTAAGCGCGCGTCATTCCCAGACCTAGCTGTGATCCGGGCTGTCACCCAGAGGACTGACTAATCGGCTGATGCACACCCCGGTCGCTGAAGGCTCTGGTCGTCCTCGTGCTGCTCTTTCAAAGAATATATTCCCCCTGGTTCACGTCATCAATATAGCTCGCAATTTGAGAACTCAGAGTCTTTCCAAACTGAAGAAGAAGTTTTATACGTCCTGGGAAGCTCTGGTGACGAGTTTGACCCCAGGAATTGGCATTGAAGCTTTCAGTCCTTCTAGGGAATCAAAAAGTGTACCACGTCTGAGCCCCCTTGTCTGTCATGGAAGATAGTAGCCTTCCTCTATGAGCATTGACTACAGCCAGGCGGTTTCATCGTCGGTTACTAAGAATGGCTGATCAATTCCATCGTCGATACTTTAGTCGGAAGACTAGACAACTGCCTTGAGAGAAAGTCATTACTAGTATCATCGTGTGAGGATTCCGACCCTTGACTGTCACTTGAGCTTATGTAGGATAACTAGTCCTAAACGAGCCAACCACAGCAACTAGCCCAGTCAGCCCTTAATCTTAGGTTTCACATGCCTAGGCCAATCAGCCTGACACCAAGGCACCTGTGAATTGCGCGGAGTCCCTCATTGCCGTGACCTTTCAGTTAGCTCCAAAGAGTTTGAACGGGAACATCGACTTGGAGATGGAAAGCATCAATCTCGCATTCCGTTGTGTTTTTTTCGTTTTGTTTTCAATTAGTCTTATAACTCCGTCTATGCTAATTAGGTTTTGCAGGGCAAAACTGCTTTAATGTAGCTGCATTCTCCATTTTTCCAGATCCATTGACTAATTTCCTCCTCATGTTGTCATGTTTGAACATTCTATTGCAACTTGACTACCTGGATGGGCACACCGTCCCTCAGAGGTAAACAACCCGTGCCGCTGGTTTCTCATCCCAGAGAGGTTCCAGTCAGTTTTCGCCGCTCTTTCGGTTGCTCTAGAACCCTTAGAGCCTTGATAAGGCGCACAAGCTCTTCCTCATCGCTAATGGCGACCGGGAGTGCAACTTCTGGAGTTGTGTTCAAGAAATGCTCCCAAAGGGGCACTCTAACAGCACATGCTCGTATTTCTCTTCCTCCTCGCTTTGGCAGTCTTATCGTCCAAGTAAGGTCCATCTTGGCTGAGGAGCCAAACTAATTCTTTAGTAGGCGTCAGCGCCGTGAGGCTCAAACTTTCTTAGAGCGTCGGGAAGACACGTTTAGTCCATTCACTTTTCTCAGTCGCAATCCAGGTTTGTGACCAGTCCCGGAAAGTTCAGTTACATCGACGATCGTGGTTACACGATCATTCCTGAGCTATGTTAGGTTTACGAGAAAACAATAATGACCGATGGAATAGTGAAAAAATGGATTAGACACTTAAACGAAGGTCGTGAAAATATGCACGATGAGCCGCAGTATGGCCGACCATCTGTGATCACGCTTTCAACACAGGCGGCGTCTTCGTTTCACAAAGGCATACATAACTAGTTTCCTGTAATTAAAAGTGACTTAATAGTGGCGGTGACTATCTGGTGAAGGTTTGAGGTAATAATTAAGGGTATCTATAAATATCTATATTGGTTGTTCGTGAGGTGGAGTATTTAAGCTGTCAGCAGTGTCATGCCCTGTGGCTTTCAATGTCTTCAAGAATATTGTACAAACAATTCCCTTTCAATATTCAAACCAAGAAATTAAGAATGCAATCAAAGCTATGGAAAAAAGGGCTTTCCACAGGAGCCGTAATTGTGCATTATTATGAAGGCGGACGGTCTGCCACGTGAGGCGGAACCAAGATAAACCTCGCCAACGTCAGCGAGGTCTCTTATTAACGTCACTTCCATTTTACTCATCACGCCATGACTTCGGCGCCACTTAGATCGACGCCTTTCCCCCCTCCCCCATTCCCCATTCTTATTCAGAATTACGTTCTATCTGAAAACACTGAGCTAAGTAACGACTCGCGTATACAATTACAACAAATCAATTATTCAGAAAGACGACTCGAATTTCGTACATCCATCCCTTATTTTGTACGACCCATTTTCTGCAGATTTAATAATTTCTTCAAATGTTATCTTTTTCGTCAATGTTTAAACGATGTAAAACTACTCAATAGTTGATAAATTTATAGTGCCTTAATAATAGCGTACAACCCCCTTCTCTTTTCAGTTACTGAGAAATAAGTAAATTGAAATAAGTATTTAGTAGATTATAATTATATTGTCATATATAAATTACTTCTTATCAAAAACTAACAATAAGAAAATACTGTCGTAAGTAAAATTAGTACCTTGAGAAATAAACATTGCGTGGAATATAGTCAACCACGGTTTAAAACAGGACTTCACTTTGGATTGAATAATAAAATTAGATTTTGAGCAGTTAATATTAATTTGATAGGTCGGGTTCCTACATTTTTAGGATTCAACCTCAACTATTTCTTTGAAGGGAATTTTCCCCAAACACTACTTCATGTAAATTTTCCCAGTTATACAGAGTTCTTTTAAGCAATGAAAGTTCTTTTTTTGTCTAACTTTCACCCAATTTGTAAAAAATTCCTGTTTTCAAATCAGCTTTAATACTCAAAATAGGTAGTTGGGGTTTTTCAGTTGTTTATAATTTTGTAGTACGAACGAGTGAGAGAACGGAAATATTTTCATCTTTTTTTGGGGATATTTTGGAAATAATTCACAATAAACATATGTACTTCAGCAAACGAGTTTTACTGAACCTAAACGAAATCAGAATCCAGCAAGTCATCTCCAGATATTACACCTAAATTAAATCTCCTGAACTGTGGAGCATATTATAATAGCCAAACAGAACGCCTACTTAAAACACATCCATCACAGTTTTATATAAAATTTCTCTCTTGCATCAAGAAATAAACGTTATTACAAATTATTTCCAAGTTAACTACCGCGCCTTGGGGACATTGAAGATTTCTTAATTTATAAATTTGAAACCTTTCTTCGTTCACACGCCAACGGTGCCAACTGTCAGAATATTAATTCACTATTTTTAACGAGTTTTTATTTTCAATCAACAGCTAACTAATTAATTTTAAATCACAAAGGCGTTTTCTTAGAAGCTGGAAGCGCCGAATAATTAATTTATACGTTGAATATTAGTATTACATACGGAGTTATTGCCTCAATTTCCTTGGCGTACATATCATCTGGAACTCATAGCATTTTCTTTTTTATTTACGAAGTATATCCACGATTGTTTCGACCTTAATCTCAATATACGAGTATGGCTTGAAGGCGAAAGGCTGGTTCAACTCGATACGCAGAAAACTGTTATTTGCGATATTTATTCCAAAATTCAATACAGCAATGAAGAGATTAGAGGTTCATAACTCACTTAATATCCTGTTTGCCTCACAGGAAGCTAACTACAAGAAAACTAATGGCTTATTTATCTTCAGATAACTCGTACTGCACTCATGAAAGGGAACATGTTTTTATGTGATATAAAGAACTATAAAAATACGTTGGGGAGAATTAGATCATGAGAGAAAATAATTTTGTTCAAAAGGCTGTATGCATTTATTCTGAAAAACTTATTTAACAATTCCGAGTTGTTTAATATTACCAGTGACGCATACATCATTGTTATGCAGCTAATGGTAATTATTTATTGAATTAATATTGTAATAAATTTAAAGGTTTTACGGTGCCACATACGATTACTATTCTTAATTACAGCTCAAACCCACGCTTTTTTGGGTTTTAATCTCGTCCCACCGTGCTTCACATCATGAACAGATATAGCCTCTGATTAGTATTGCAACGACGACGATTTCTGCGGTAAATTCGATACTGCACTGTAAACATTTGCTAAAAATACCTTACTAAAATTAATGGCGGTCGAGTTTAGTTAGTTCGTCCAATATGTTCTGTAGTTTGGGACTATTCTGTTGACAGCCCTGTAAATAGGAGTTGTCGCGCAATCTGCAGCGGCGTTAATGTGCCGGCCCAATATTTGTCGTCTGCAGGACAAACAATTTTGATAGATAGCTTTCACAAACCCCGGTCGACCCTCCCTCTGCAGAACATGTAAATGGAATGCGTGAATGTTTTATCTGTCGCATAGCGGCGGTGTTCTGCGGTAAGCCTGACTACACCAAACCCACGTCCACTGCAGTCCTTTAATTCTTCAGGAGGCCTGCAACAGCGAGCGGCATCCTGCAAGAAATTCTTGATAGATTTTGCTGAAATTTGTGTCAGACATAGAGGGTGGTACTATTAAGTAAAAGACGAAACATCAATGTTATATCTGTATCCCCACTGTTCGATTTACCCGTTTCTCTCTACCACCGTACTGACCGGTCTGCTTCAAAATTAATAATTCTCTGTTCTATACTTTGTGAAGGCGTCTCCCACGTTCCTTCCTGCAATGAGGATAAAACTTGTTGAAAGATATGCAAAACGCAATTCTCCTTCACTCCTGCTACTTTATAAGTTGTGTATCGCCTGTTAATTATTCTAAATATCTTTCAAAAATTATTGCCGTTAATTTGTGATAAGCTCAAAGAATAAAAGTTAAGCATATTTTTGTTTGTTATTGCCTCTATCTGCAATATCTTTGGTTGCAGTATCTAAAAATCATTTAAGTATCAGGTTTAAAAAATTTAGACCTTCCTGGCCACCTCCAGATCATCTAGTCAGTACCGTGTATGGACCAGTATTTTCCAGCTGAAAAGGAGACAAAGAAACTGTAGCTCGAGCAGTAACGAATGTGGATGGAGGATATCGGTGATGAACTGTGGTGTCATCACTACCATACCCGATGGTTCCCCAGATCAGGATGCCATGAGTAACACCGCTGTACCTCTCCAAAACATTGGCAGAATGTCACCTCACCTCACGCCGATGATTCCCATCTGAGCTCGTGCAGAACCGCGATTCATAGTTGAACTCAATGCGACGCCATTCATCAGCATTCCGTGCTTCCGGTCACGTGACCAATAAGATCTCTAGATCAGTCGTGAACTATGTCCCAGTTAGCACCAGTTTCAACTGTTATGGTTCAGTTTGCTTCAGGAGAGGATGACACACTGATCGATGAATGAGGACTTTTTATCCAGCCACTGAGCTGCTACTACCAAGAACCTAGTTAATTTGACTCTATAAGTATTATCTGCTTGCGCAAATAGGTTAGCATTGAGGGTTGCATCAGATCAGTCAAAAGACATTGCTATAACAGCAAACCTTTCAACTCGTGAAGTTTCATTTTGTTTCCTTCAGGTAGTGTATAAAGAGATCTTGAAACGTAAATAATTAAATCAGCTATTCAGAAAATGAAGAAATAGGCAAAGCTGGAAGGACAATCAAAGTCAATAAAAATTACTTTTATCAGGTAATGTAACCAGGGTGATTAAACGTCTGAGAAAGTACATAGTATTATACGATAACCCAAATTGAAGCCTTAATGGAAAGATATTCCATAATTCCAACATAAGTTCTGGAAAATACGATAAAACAGTTCGCACGTACATTAGAAGAATATATATGTTCCTCTTGCACCTAATAGTTAAAAATATTTGGATATACTTTCAACTTTATTAAAAATCTGTACCATGAGGAAGGGCGCTGCGGGAGTTTTCTTGCAGGCGCTTCAGCCCAGAGTGACTGCAGGGCTCACCTGATCATGTCGGGGATGCCTCGCACTCTCTCTGGGTACTTTTTATCAAAGTTCTCATATGCCGAGACACCTTTACCTATTTTAGGAGGTATATGCACTGGGGTCAAAGACCTTGGGCATATGGCAAGAGTTGTCCGATGATCCCATTGGATCTGTCGACCAATTGCCTCCTGAAATTTGTGAAGACACAGAGAAGGGAATGCTGCGTCCCCACAGCAAACTCGTCTCCCGTCATTCGGAAGGGCGTGAGAATAGTACCCAATGCCCGACCTACCTGATGCAGGTTTTCTAGGGTTTTCCCTGCATCTCTTTAGGTGAAACACCGGGTAGGATCCTTAAACCATAGCCCGGGGGCCCTAGTTAACCCTGGGCTACCTTGCTCTACCTTCCGCATCCCCCCTTTTTCAATTCCCTTCCTATGCTATTAAAGGGGAGTTGCCTGTTTCAGGATCACCCTCATGTAGCCTGTTAACCAAAAAAAAATCTGTACCTGTTTTTCGATTTTTAGGGCAAAATAAAAACAGCTATTTGTCCAAGTTCCTCGCGGGCGTAGCTAGTTTATAATAAATCACGAGACCGGATAATTTCCACACAACTACGTGTGCTCAGTCAGCAACTGTGTTCAATCTGATCGGAAGTTTTCTGTAACGAATAAATTAACTTCATGTCCAAAATAAATTTAATTAGAAGCATTTGGGAAATTCATAGCCATGACAGATGGCTGATTTTGGAAGACGAACCATAAAATCTGGCGCCCCCGCAGTCGTCAAGACGAGGCGAGATGTGCAAAGTTGCAGCTTTGAGGTATTAACTGCCCCCTAAATCTCAGCTACAGGACTTACTGGTTATGGCCAGGAGAATGGAAGTTAATAAATCACATCTAGTCTCATGCTAAATTTTAATAAAAAAAATTAAAATATAAATTCAGTTACACAAGTTACATTACAGTTCAATCTCCTGGATTGTAAAAAATTGTACATTGTGAAAGGGCGATAAAATAACTTTTTTAACCGTTTGAGGAGTCTTCAATCACGCGTAAATTTATACTCAGTTGTCTTCGCGATATAAAGGCTCAGTCCTGCGGCACAGTCGTTTACAAAATGTCTTAACGGATACGAGTATGATTTTCAGAAAATTCAATAAATCAATAATCAGACATTATCTTGAGTTATAAATAAAACGTCCAGCCAATTTGTCAGAAAACAATGTTAATATTTATTTGACTTCTACAACGTCACGTCCACAACCTTAATTACGTCTTTCTAGCAAATAATAGTTATCTATTAAATTATTGTTTGTTTACCTACCGGGTAAACTCTTTATTAAAACACAACGTTTCGGTGTAATTCATCTCGAACACTGAGTGCACGCGGATGGAGGTGAATTTTGCTGAAAAATTGCTGTTTAGTAAGTAAATAACTAGTTTGTTTATCAAAACTCATTTATTCCATTATTGGAAAATGCAACAAAACAAATGATACAAACACAGAAAAAATATCCATTACATGAAATGAGAACAATTCTTATATATTTAATAAATGACAACACAAAATTTAATTGTTGAAGGACAAGAAAATGATATTTATAAATTAGCAAAGAAAATATTTGCTTAGTCACTCCTTGTAATCGACTATTATTATGACAGAAGTAGATTATCTTATAATGAAATAACTGAAAATAATGTGACTAGGGCGTCCGGACTGTAGTTTAAGGATCCTACCCGCTGATTCACCTAAAAGAGATCCAGGAAAACCTTAGGCAGCCTGCACCAGGAAAGTCATAAACCTTTACAAAAAAATGACTGCAAATACAACAGACAGTGCAGCTGAAATGAACTGAAACAATAATACACCAAGTTATATTATGTTCGAAAATAATTCCCTTTCTGCTTATTATATTATCAATAATAAAAGTTATAAATTTAATAATATCAGGGAAATGTAAAACGATATCTTTCAATTTATCTTACAAGAAGATGAAGCAAAATTTTAATATTAAAATTAGTAAAATTACACCAAAATGTTGCAAAAAACCGACGAAAAACAAAGAGTTGCCAAATGTCTAAGAGAATGACAACAGAATTTAGTACTTAATAATTTTGTAACTGAAATGAATTTATTGAACTATGTTAATGATCTCATCATTACGTATGTTTTTTATATTCATATAATATTAAGGATCTTTTTGTATTTATTGGCTGATTGTTATTTTCTTGGAGTAAAAGAATCGCAAAGAGTGGGTGTTGTGGTGTTTTTGATGCCTGTGGCAGACGACGCGGCTTGCGTGTGTTTGATTTGAATGTGAATGTGCGTCCTGCTCTTGAGTGCCAGATGAGTCGCACACAAGCGCTAACAGAATGATGTAAAATCCCCGCGATGTTTCCGGCTCAGCTGATCCCAGCTTAACGAGCTGGCGGGTGTTTTGCAGAAATCGGCAGCCGACGAATACGTGAAGATAATATAATTGTATCATCGCACCCATGACACTAGCAGTTTCGGAATTAAGGCTTATATTTCACTGACAACTCCCATTACTGAATTTTTTACGCTTCAATGCAAGATAATTTGTTTTTATTTTTATAAAAGCCTTAAATTTTATTTCTTTGATAACTTATTCTACTTGTAATGTTCACGAGATTTTCCGTTCATAATTGTATATTTTTATTTTACAGGAAATTTTGTAACATAATTACGCGTTCATTTGAAAATCTAATGAATTAATGTACGAATTATCGTGTACAAAGTGTCCCAAAACTGTATTAAGTTTTATTTTGTACGTCCAGGGTGAACCATAATTTCGGCTAAGTGTTCCATAATTAACGCCCTTCTTATTTGGCAAATCAAACAGGTATGATAGAAGAGAGACAAGAATGAAAAAAATGCAACTGGACCAGGGACTCGAAACCCGGACCTCCCGATTTCCAGGTGGGTTTTCTAACCATTGAGCTAATCAGAGTCGTTGCGTAAATTGACCACAGGTGCATTAAATTCTAGTTTATGGAAGTAGAAATTCTTTCACTGGAAGCTCAAGCAGGAGCTGAGCTCATACCAGTGATGCCAACCGAAGTCATGGCAGTACCAAACCCCGCCCATAAACCTTTTTTCTTCATTATTTTGTCTCTTTAATTATTAAATGTCCCTCTTGTGTAGAAATGTGGGAAAAAATTAATCTTACCTTATACACCTTATTTTATTAAAATTTCTAATAGAGCAACATTTCGTTTTATGGCGAGTTGTGCAAGGGTTAAATAATTTATAATTTTTAGATTCAAATCAAAGAAAGGTTCTGAATAGCGACTATTAATGTAACTTTAACATAAAATAATAATTACGCTTGAATTTAATTTGACCGTAGCCAACTTAATCGGAAACATGAATTATTAGTCTCAGGTAATATCAACTGATAAATTACAAAAAAGGGGTGGTTGAAGAAACGACCATAGGCGGAAAACATATAGGTTTGTCGATGTTGTGATAGCTATGTAAATGGCTTGCAGAAGATAGGTTAGCATGGAGCTTTGCTTCAGACTTAATACCACAACAGAAAACACAATTGTTGGATGAAATTGACTGCAATGTAAAAGATAAGCCACAGAGGAGAAGCCCTATGAACTTCTCCAGAGAAAATGTTTCACGTTCATAAGTTTAGTTAAAGTCTCTAAATAATATACCTGTGACTAAAATATAATAGTGTGGTGACTCATGACCCCTACATTGAACGGGTAAAGCAAAAATAATTTAGTTTTTGTTATTTGCATACAGCAGGACGAAAAACGAGGGTGGTTTGGTGAGGCCGAGTAGGCGGGAAACGTCGTCGTTTACAACATTATTTATTGCCTGGAGTGCATCGTATTTACACAGATGGTCCGGGGAGCTGTCCTGAGAAAGTCGGGATGAGAGAGCAGTGGCTGAGGAAACAACATGCGTAAAAGTTAATTTCGGCATGTTCAAGAAAGAAGATTCATTTGTAGTACGGAAAACAAAAAGATAACATTTGATGGAGATTTAAGCTGAAGAAGAGGCGCTAGAGGAGACGTGTCCGGCAACGGCAAACCATGAACGACGTCACCAGGCCTTTGTTAACATCTGGTAACGGCATTTTTACCCGGTTTCCACTTAAAACATTCTCGTTGATTCGCGATTTTTATTACAATTATATCGTTCGTCACCCGCGTTCCCGGGAGCAGCCTTTTAGAAGCTGCATAGATTCTTTTTGCTTTACCGACTGAGCCAATTTGATTATACATTTTACTCGTAAATTTATATTTTTATTAAAACTTAATTTGAGTTATATTTCTTTTGGAAATTTTATAATGTAATATCATCATAATTAAATGGAATATGTTCAAATTAAATATATTCTTTTTATTATTTAACAATTCCTAGTTATAATAATATTTTTGCGGTGTAAAGAAAGACCAAACACCACAATAGATTTAAATCAAGTTCTTGCAGACTAGACTACATGACATTTTATATAATAACACGTCATATATGAAACGATCGTTTGATGATGGAACAGTTGCTATCAAGTATAAATTTATATTCATGTATTGAATCTTTAGAATGTAGGGAGCTGGTGTCTGTGGCATTTTCGATGGTAAGAGAACGCTGTTAAATTACCGCCCTGTGGGATATTTACGGCGTGTCGCGGGATGCCATTTCGAGTTATCGATGGAGGACCTCGATGCAGATAAAAGCCTGCCCCCGGCGTGCTGCTCGATAAAACGGATGCTGCTCTTAATGGGGTGCTCTAGCCACCTGAGTGTCTCTTTAGAAACACTAACGTAATCACCCAGACAATTAAGCGCGCACAAAATACAGATTTACTTATTGTTAATTAATGTTGCCCAACGATATAAAAACTGAAACAGAAAAACCCGTTTGTTACATCAACAGTTGGCAAGTTGTATATCGAGATAAATCAGTAAATATGATGTTAATTTTTATTTTAGACTTTAAAATCAAGACCGAGTAGTTCATCGTACGCTAGGAACAATTTCTGAGTACTTCTTCCGCCACCTTACATTCAGCACCGATACGTTTCAAAAGCTTCCCTTTAGGTCTTGTACTCCCCATGCATCATTTTAAATAGTCTATTCCTTCCAATTCCAATTATAGGCACCTGTAGGTTTCTCTTCTTGAAAAGTCCTCCCCTAGCCTTTGCTTTTGAGATCTCCTTTGATTCGTCCATCCTTCGTAATTCAATACCATTGATAACTAAATTCTTATGAAAACGGGCAGTATGTTTGAATTTAAAATTATTTAGAAGAAAAGTTGCTAATTAACAGATATAATTAAGTCATTAAATAAGGGCGTGACCTGTTTCCTTCCTGGTTAATTGAGGTCGCTATGATGTTACAGTCAGATTCTTTCCCGCCTGAAACCTCAGTGATTCCTGATTACTTCCCGCCTCTATAGTCGTACCACCAAAACAACAAAAAGAATTAACAATGCCCCAAAACTCTAAATTAATTTTTTTTAATGATGAATTCATCTTTTACTCCAGACTTCACAAAATTAAATAGTCTTATGAAATGGCTACTATTCTTCCATTCTTAAGTGATTTAATTTTAGAACGAAGGTTAAAGGAAAAAAATTGAACGAGATGGAGAGAAAGCAAGACCTACTTTGCCTGTACGCCATTGCACCTACGATCGAAGGAAAATTAATCCTGAAAAACCAAAAAACATATTAACTAGATTCACCGCTCTACAAACTAATAAAAAATAAAATTGATTTTCTGCTTTACAGTAAATGATTAAATATTTAACATCTATTTAATGAATTATATTAATAAATAACATTTTTATATGTCAATTAATTTAGGATTTTCGCTTAAAAATATCTAATAATTTATTGGCAGTAAATTTCTCTTGTACATTCTCTATTTAAGATTCTTACAGAGAGGAATTTAGAAAAAATATGTTTCTGATTCTGTTACGTTCAAAACGTAAAGTAAATCTCTAATGCAGTGTGCAGATAATAGGGTTATTTTACTGACATAAACACCCGTAAATTATTTAACCGAATATCATAAAATTAATGTCATTGAACGGTTGTACTGTTTAGAGGTTTACTATAAGTAGTTTTTTTACCTGTTTCCTTCACCAGGAGTATGTCAACGATCCGGTCTGAAATTTAAATCCACCCAAGGCATGGAAAACTTAAACTGAAGAAAAGTATCCTGGACGATACAAGTCCATTTAGTGGGGGAGGAACAGAAGCAAATTTCCAATTAGGAATTAAATTGCGTATACAAACTACTTGCTTGTGGCCACGTCATGCACAAATATAAGCACTGTGGGGTTTTGTGTAAGATTGGTTATTCAAAGATAGTAAGAATTAGTAACATGTAAATATTATTATTATTATTAAATTGCAATAGTATGCGCCATGAAAATGTAATACCATAAGACCGGCCTACGTCACCATGTCCAATAAGACACTCGCGACTAACTATGCATCAGAGTGTAGTTTTGGAACTGCAATTCTGTCAAATCAACTGGACCAAGAAATAGGTACCTACTTGGCCTTGTTATTACATTTTCGTAGTGTTGACTTATATTTACAATCTGGTAAGTTTACGTTTGGTGTACAAAATTCCAGAATATCATGTGATAAATTTGTAGGGTGGGGGGGAGGTGGACGTATTCATCTTCCAAAATGCAACAAGTGTTGTACCATGGCGTTTCGATTGAAGGTGATTCCTAAGTCAGGTATAAGATCGCCACGTTAACCAAGGAACAACAGCATTGGCAAGTGCTGTTCTTTTCGTGCCGCGTCTCTGCGGAGACACGAGAATTGTTCTGTGGCGTCAAGTGGTCTCTGTTGTCTCGGCGCACCAGGAGAGGGCGTCGGGACAATGCCGTCGGCGTCGGCATAAGCACGCGTCTCACCTGTGTATACCTAGGCTTCGCTGATAAATAAAGCAGCGCCGACAAAAGCTTGCAAATATGCCCCCCAGTGCACGGCTTTGTTTCAAAGAACCAAGTCTGACGTGACGTGGAGACTATAGACGTTCCTCAGCGATTGATGGAACACTTTCGCGAATATATCGATCTTAATTTAGAGCTAGAAAGTTATCCCACCTCAAAAAACGTCACAAGAATTATCGTCTCCCAGTTAGTCATTAGATATTAGACTTCTGAAGGTGGAATTTCAGTGTTATAGATAGATAATTTTGTTAATAATGCAATCGGATTACCAGAACCTGAAAAATATTAGCAATTAATACGTTATTGTTATCTGGTTACCCCGGGCGTCGGAATCTGGAGCTCTACGTAGTTTTCTTTTCAGGATTCACCAAGCGTGATGTAATGGGTCTGTTTGAACTGGTCGGACATGTAATGATCCAGACACAAGAGTATGCAAACGCAACAATCGCTCGCATTACATATTCAGGGACGACTCCACAAAAGGCGCATGCCGAGGATACTCTAGTTTATGGGATGGTGTGAGCAGAATTTGAGTTGAGGCTACAGGGGTATTGTTTACCTGAATGTTAGAGAAAGATTTTTAAAGAGCACTCTCATAACTAAAACGCCATACTATATAATAGTGGCCTTAACAGCAAATACAGTTCCATGGGTGAGTGCTATGAATATATCGACAGCTCTACAATCTAAAATGGAACGAATAGAAACCAGCTTTACAAAAGTTTAGCCAACGAAGGAGCACGATTGTAAATCGGGGACAGTAAATTTAATAGAAACAAATACCTCTAATTGTATCAACCAGCGATTGCGGCTGAACTGTCCGAGCGGCAAGTATCAGATTTCAGTGTTAATGTTATAACATAGTTTTGTTAATAAATTTTTAAGAAACGATATACGAGGCCTAATAAAAAAAGATTTTCATATTGCAGGACAAATCATCTGTCAACTTTGGCAAGCATTAGCACTTCCGAGTTTTTATTCATTATAATTGAATCAAATATTAAAATTCAGTCCAAGTTAAAAAGGTTGCTTTCACCAAAACGTTTACAGTGAGTTTTATAGCATCCATCTGACTACATGCCCTTTTACGATATTTTATATCATTTATTCCGTCCACATTTTTGTAAATTCAAGGTGGTCTCAACACTCATCCTAAAATGGTAGCCTTAAGCTTATTCATCAGCATTGGTTTAGAGGATATTTCCATTTGATTTTCTTCCCTTGAGTTAATATGCCGTCACTGCAATTATCTAGGGCTCCTTTGTGTAAACATGAGAGAAAATATCCGGATAAAAATGAAGTTACTGCAAGTACTAACAATAATGACAAGCTAAACGGAACGTTGGTGTATTTAATAACGTTGCTTTTCTTTGGACATGAGTACTGTTCGTGAGATTCTACATGGCATATTTTCATGCGCAGTAGGGAAAGGAGGAGGGCAGTATTGTCGTTTGAGGAGGAGCTTCCCCTTCAACGCTACTAGCATTGTTAAAAACATTGATTGTATTATGCAAACGGGATATGGAGACCGACAACGTCTTCTTAAAGCACCCTATTCTTATTATCTATCACATTTTACGTATGAGTTTCTTGACGTTGAGCATATCCTCAACTGACAGAAATATATTTGCTAGCGCCAATGTTTTCAGAATTTCTTTTACACTACAAACTTGTCTCAACAAAAGCTCAACGTATACTGAGTTCTGAGTTCTACTGAGCATCGTGATGACACACGACTAGATAATTATCCTACGATGATTCTGACAAACACAATCACATGTATGAAGAACAAGTAAATTTGTACTTTAACTTCATTCGCGGTAAAATTTGCGTCTTTCCCAGGAAATATAAGCGCAAATAACAGATAATCTAACAGAAGTATTGTTGAGATTAATATTACAAAATTAACAAGGAATGTCAATTTAACCAGAAAATTGTACTTATTTGCGTGAAGTCTGAAAATTGTGAGCAATCTTGTGCTTATGTACATGTTTCATTATCTGTGACAATTAAATATCAGTTCGTCTTCACTGAAAGGGAATGTCTGCGCTAGAGCTTGAGTCGGCTTTCCACAACTCATTGAAGTTTAATAATAAGAAACATTTTTTTTCATCGTGTACTTTTCACATCTAATTTTGTGTTTATCAATGTTTCATTGGCGTGCTGGGGAGGATCTAACATAACAAAAATCCTTTCATGGCAGGAGGGAAAATAAATTTCCCGTGGCAGGAGCTATTTCTCACCTACATCGATTTTCCTTGAACGCGTGAGACAGCTGGGCTCCTTCAGCATTTTCGTCTTTCTGTTATTCGAGATGGACGTATATAAACTACAGCACAGGCAAACATCATAAAACACTGTCACCTAAAGGGCTTCATTCTCCTATAGATTCTCGTCGCGCAGTTCGCAATGTAACACTTTTATTCGAATCTCTTGGTTGCACCCCCCCCCCTCCTTAGAAATTCACTTCCTATGCTATCAAAGGGGAGTTGTCATTAAGTGCAACAATCTTATGCAGCCTGTCACCCCTGAAAACAATAGCAACAATATATAAATATATAAACGACTACCTGTAAACTACATTAAAATTTCGGTTGATAAGGAACAAGAAATGACATTTATTTATTCTAGACACTTTACATAACGACATTTTATTTTACATTTCGTATGAAATATACAATGCGAATTAATTCACTATTAAAGGGAATATGTCAGTTCGTGGATAATACACTAATTAAACCAAATATTCAGTCTGTAATAGGGTATGAGCTATGAATTAAATCTGATGTATAAAATTTTCGAAGTATATATAATTGAATTTACGAAATGCATAGCATAGAAATTTATGGTGACAGGATAGCTCTTTGTGTGCGGTAAGTATGACGCGAACGTTTCCAGGAACTCTTTGCACCTTACTCTACGTTAAAATAACGTGACAACAGAAAAATACTTGCTTGTTGGCTTGCTTAAGGAAGAAACTGATTAAAATCTAAGTTTTATTCGTACTTGCAGTAATACAAGAGTCCCGTGGGACTGCTGGCTCCCTGCTACTCGTATCTGTATTGATTCCAGGTCTGGACGGAGCACAATCGTGGCTTCAATGAGCACACCACAAGGACAGTGTTTGTTCTTAATGATGAAACCATTGCAAAAAAAATAGAGAGCCAGTGATACACTAATAATAAAATATATTTCCCCATAATACCCTCTTAGTTCACAAATGAATGGCGTTATAGCAGTGTCGTGTAACCAAGCATATCATAATCTCGTATGTAGAACGACCTTAACGATATTGAGTAACAAATACATAGCTTTCAACATATTTCCGCATTACTTCTATTCTTTTGAAATATAATTCCGTCTGATTTACTTTGCTGTAGCTTACTATGATAATTGACAGCGTATTATAACAAAGAAGGAAATTAATAATTATTTAATTTATTTCACATTATTATAGTCACAAAATATCTAATAACTTCGTTTCTTCAACAAACCGTGTGTCCTTCAAATAAACTGAAACATCTATATAACAAAAGATATACATAGGAGGAGACCAAAGAAAAACATTTAGCTCCTCCATAGATTGATTATTCTTCATTAATTTACATTCAAATAATTTATTCAATATCAATAATGGCCAAACACAATTGCATTCTCAAAAACGCAACACCAAGATGTTCATGTTGAGAAACCGGACTATATATAACCCCAGGAAATATGACTCCTGTTTCCAGGAAAACATCTGACAAAGAAGGTTGTCATCAGTCAGTTGGGAAGACTGTTATAAATTCGGATGCTGGTAATAAGGAAAGGAAACTTACACCCGTGTCCTCGGCCATGACAGTGAGTTCGGCTGAGTACTCGGCTAATGTAATATGGACAGTCAGCAATCAGTGGATACAAGAGCTTTCTGTCCACTCGGCTGAGTGAATTCCCTCCACCGGTTTCTACCTGCTTCCAAACCGGTTCCTTTTCAACCTGGGCACTCTACACGGTCTAGCAGACTTTAGTGTGCCAGAAGTAAAAGTAAATATAAAAGCTGAAGGACAACACAATCAAGAAAAGAATAAAATTGATAAAATTTGGAAGAGAATGAAATTCAAGTTATGAATTCCGTGTAAAATGGCCGAAGGAACTGTAAGTCAACGAGTTACAGCTGAAATCCACTGTCCGTGCCCGTGTAATCATCACTCCCCACAATATTGCTCCATCGAGTACTCTGTAGCCCAGCACTCGGTTGATATAATCCGGGCTTTACTACCAATAACAGTCGGGTTTTATGTAAAATAAAAAGGGGGTGGCAGCCTGGGGTAAAACAGAAGGTTTTAGAGAGGTAAACCACGGAATCGCTGCGACGGAGAGCTGATCAACACGTGGCCGTGTGATCGCAACGTCGTTTCCACTTCCGAGGCGAAAATCTTCTCAACTGTAAGCCGTCACGGTTCTATCCTGAGCTGTTGCGGGTTTTAAGTTAGGTTTATTTCAAATTTTTGCATACTCACTGGGAATCTGAGGGTTTCGTGCAGCGGGTAGAATATATTACGTACAATTTATGTAAAGTTTTTTTTATATACATAATAAGTAAGCTATTATAATATGAAGGAAATTACGTCGAGAGACAATAGGTTTATCAATCAGAATCTAAGGTAAATTTATTTAATTAGGCTTTCAAACAATAAAACCCCCACAAAATAATGGATATTATAGTGATGTTTATCACAAAGGCATAAGAAAGAAAAATAATATTAATTTTGTGTATATTGGGTTAATTTTCTGTTGGAGGAGATATTACCTTTTGAAAGTAAAATACGAGCGACGCTTAACGGAACAACTGTAGCTTCACCCCTAGCAAGCTGCCTGTCAAAAGAGAAGTGACAAACTCCAGCGACGGGGGTACGAGTATGTATATATGTATGTAGAGCGAGGTGCGACAATTTAATCTCACAATACAGGGACGGTGCTGGTGATTTACTGTACGGCGCTTCGTGGATTTATTAGACGGGTACGAAATTCGTTTAAAGCACTTGCACCACAGTGGACGCACATAGGCGCCCTAAATGTATGGTGGGCGAGGGACCATTGCATTACCTCCAGTCGCGACGTCTCGTAACTTCCCCGGATACCAGAGGGAGTTCATGTCGTAATTCACAGGAATGACCGTTTTACGTGCTGGGGATGCGACCCAAAATATGGACTTCCTATTCTCACCTCAAGATATCCGTATTCATTTTATCACGGTTTTCCACGAGTTACATTATCAGCAGAAATTACCATCGCCCTTTCGAATGACGGGAGATGAGTTTCTTCTGCAATATTAATAATTGATTATTCTAATTAAAAACACTGTGAAATGTAGTACACATGGACGTCTTAATACGTCAAAGAGGATCTTAATCGATTAAACAAACGTAGTTAGCCGCTTGCTGCGTGTTGCATTCAGGAAGGGAAACACAATTATTGTGACGTCTAGTTTACAGTACTGTGCCATGGTATGGTTTATTAAGTGTCTTATGAATAACTGAAAAGACTTCCGACAGGCTGACCGCATGTTAACGATTAAAAGCTTTTCGCTTCGCAACTCTGACCTGTCTTGCTGTCGATAAACACGTGAACAAATTCTCAAGTTACTCTTCAAGCCCAGTCATTCCCACAACCAAAATTTATTCAGCTAATTTCACTAAAATTGTTATAACTAAATTCAACATTTTCTAATTATGTCTTCCATCCTTGGAAAAATCATTAGACTCGCTAATAACTTTCCTAAGTAACGTCATACCTCAATGCTTATAATTTATAATATTTTTACAAGACACGATAAACAATACTGTAAAAAAGATAGAGATTTATATTTTCTGCGATTCCTCTACAAAGAGGCATATAGTATAAAATTCTGTAATTTCTGAAAACATTACAATGATTCAGAACTAATTTCATACTTAAATATGGAGCAAACAATGTTTACAAATCATATGTAGATGTTTCGATAAACAATAAAAATTCTAAATAATGTATTTAATAAGAATTAACTTCGTCAGAAAATCATATTGTCATGTTGTTTTTCACGACAAAATAATGCTATATTATCGAACGGTTCCGTTGAAACATTAAATTTATATATGTTTGTTTCGATATTAATTAGTGAAATATCTTATTTATTTTTTTGTTTCAGGTAAGTAAGAGAAGAAGATTATCCCTGGAAGGAACAAGTGGGCGTAGTGATAAGTATTTGTTGGTTAAATACAATATGTATAGAAACGAAAACAATATTTTTTCAACATAATTGACGAATAACGTGAATAGTAGACTAACTGAAGAATTGTTTTGTTGCTCAATATTGAAGTAATTAAAAACCTAAAAGAAGGAAGTTTTTGTTACTTTATAATATTAAAATTACACTGTGTAATGAAGTCTTTTAAATTAATTTTTGAATTTTTCATTGTTATACACACATATAAATATATATTATCGTCTGTAGACGTTACCTATTTAGAGAAAACGCCCTTTTTAATGCATTACTGTGCAACTTTATTGCTAGTTCTACGTGGTATGCTTGTATCACTAATCTCAATTATTTAAAATCTTACCCACCGAAGAGCGATTTTTTAAAAAAATGGTTGTGATATTGTCGCGGTGCGGACAGGCTTTTTTTTGACAGTTCAGACTATATTTTTCTGCAATATCTGGTCTCTCATTCCAGTGTAGAGATAATAGGCGGTCACCGTCAGCATGTAGAAAAACTACGGCTGAAAAACAATAACTAGTATTTGAGGAGCGAACATGATGCTAAATGTCCTTGGAGTGAGGGAATTTCGAGGAGGAAAAAGAGTTTAAAATCAATCAATTTTCGGTAAGTTGTTGACCGTTGTAATGAGTTGTGAGTTGTTGTGTTGGAAGCTGCGAGAGTCTTAGAGTCAAAAGAAGGACGCCTGCCTGCACCAGGAAAAGTTCTCCACACTGCCGGATTTTATTATAAATTACTTACAGACGTGGTGATGTGATTTTGTTACCTCTGTTCATGTACATATATAGCAATTAAGCTCACAGATACCTTGTAATTAAGGAAACCGTGACTATAATTTTAATTGACTTACTTAAACTTTATTATATATAAATTGGTGCCCAACATGATGCACATGTAATGTATTTTGTAAATAATAACTTAAAAATAAAGTTTTCAATATATAATAAAGCGAGTTATTTCATTTAATTTTATTACTTACTTGGTGCAACAAATATTTTTAAAGTTTTACTTTCAAATGTTAACCATTTGGACGAACCATGACAAATCGTCCATGTCTAGCACGATAGGGATTGACATTAAAATAGTATAGTATTTTCTGATTATTCTTTTATTATTTTGTGGCCTAATACAGGAATTAAATTTTCTTTCTTGTTATTTATGTATAAAGGAATCTGAATTTAACCATTCTCCTGCACCTCTTTAAGGTGAATCGCCGGTTAGGATCGTTAAATGTAGCCCTAGTCAACCCTTGGCTACTTTTCCTCTACCTTCCACATCCCCCCTTTCAATTAACTTCCTATGCTATTAAAGGGGGGTTGCCTCTTTCATGTAGCCTGTTACCCCTCCCCCTCCCAAAAATAACTTTTGACACAAATTATTGCTGTACATACCTAGTTTTACATTTTTAATTTTGCTTTAAGATAATCTTAATTTCAACCGCGTGGCAGACGACCACCCATTATCTACAGAACAGTTGTTACAATTACCCGAAATATATTCACCCATAACTTCACATTTTGTCCAATTTGTGAAAATATTTCCATAATAAAATGTCTGCCGTAGAATGTTATGGGGAACTTGTGTTGATAGGTTACGGTGGGTGGAAGAAGGAGCAATATTTGTTGGGGATGACAGCTCAGTCAGGCATTTATTTCGATAGAGTGAGTCGTACTTAAACCCTTCAAATGTAGCATACTTCTTTTCTACATTTTTCAGAATACGTTTCTGCGATTGAAATGCTGATTATATAAAAATATTACCAGAATTTAAATTTTTAGTTAAATATCTAACCTCATGTGTAATTTAAATCATCTTTTTTAGGAAATGTTTTAGGTGCACAAATACATTATTAGAAACAGCAGAGTAATTCCTAACTCTTCGCAGGTTTTTGTCCATTCCACCTATAGATGGGGACATGATAAACCTTAAAAAAATTAATGAATAAGGCCGCCTTTTAACTTTCTTATAAATTGATTGCATACTGGAAACAGAGCAATTGAAAGTAGAGTAATTCGTTCAAACAGTCTAATGGTCACAATCTGGAGATATACTACATGTGTTTGTTGTGTAATACGATTGACGCTTATTTTTCATTTCTGATTTATTTACTGAAATAAAACGTTGTTGATGCCCCTTGTTTAACGTCGGCCTACTAACACTGGACGATTGCCAAAGTCGGGAGCTAAATCACTCATATTTCAGACGTATGCATATCTATTGTTCCAGCGCAAGGAAAATCTTTAATATTGGAGCATAACTAATGACACCGCGGAGTGTTTGATGTCCCTGTTCAATGTACTAGCCACCATACGCAACTTTGAGATTCCTAAGGATGAAAGGAAATATGAATGGGGAATCCTCTATTAAGAAATGATTTTAACGGTCAATGTAACATGCTGAAATTGTCAGAAAATGTACATATATTGCAATATTCTTACAACAAAGAGTCATTTAAACGTCTGCTTCTGATGCCTCCGAAAATAAAAATGATAACACTGTAATGTAAGTTATTTATAATAATTTTCATAATATATATTCAACATTATCTGTATGGTCGTTATTCATATGGGGATGAATGTATTGGTCACAGTTATTAACATTAGAGATAGCTTCATCCTTGTAACCCCGTCTTAATGGCTGAACTGAAACTTAAACAGTAATTTGATTCTTAGAAGGAAACTCAGTGACTCCGTTACCACCGGTTTCGACACCAATCTCGATTATTTTTAAATGACATCACTCCATCCTCATCCTTATGAATTCCACCTTACAATGATGAATTGGGTTCAAATTATAAACAAGAACAAAAGTAATTGCGACCAATAAATACTTATTCCACCTAAATATCTTCTATTTGTACACATTTTAAAAAATTCTTTCCTTCATTCCCACCCCTAGCAGAGTTTGTTTCCAGGTCACAAATAATACATGTGTCAAATTTGATAGAAATTTCTCCAAGAGTTTATATTTGTGTGCGGGACTCATAAATATACAAACGAACAAAACATTTTTTTATAAAAGATACATTAACAAATATTAATAATTAATCAAGTTGAAAATTGCTTGCAAATGGCGCCTGTTTTCTTGTTTGTCGACGTGCTTAAACCTGTAGTCTGAGACGGTTTTACCCAAAATGTGGAACGAGATGGCTCCAGAAATTTAATGTTTTGGAGACCACGATATTTTATCAATGAATGGTATTTCGTGTTCCATATAATGAACTGTAAGCTACCGTTTAATTAAAATTATGAAATAACTATGCATTGTATAAATATTAGATTATATTAATATTGGAGATAGTGAAAATTTCAGAAAAATTATTAAACGATAGTAAATTAAACACATTCACTATCAGTATCAAAATAATTACAAATATCTCAGTATAACATCCACGATTTAGCGATGGCCAGATCGATTCTTTCTGTTGAGTTGTTCAGTCTATTCACCCATTGCTACGATTAAAACATTAAACAACACTTCGGCTCTCCAAATCCCATAATATTCTCAAATATAAATATTAATAATTTGGGAGGGACGAATACATTCAAAAATTAGAAAAACAAATGTAATAATTATAAATCCTGGAGACCCGTTAAGGGACGATTCCCTACTCGTGTCATGCAGTAATCATGTTAGAAAATCTACTTATGACTACATACATACTAAGAATGGACTGTAGATGGGCAACTTTTAAATAATAACAGAATGTCAAACTGTAAAGTATTATACGAATTTTTAGATTTTTCTTTGTGCGTTGAGGACTTTAATGTTAATAAATTTTAAATAAAGTAAAAATTTTTGGGACTTCTTCACGGACAGACATACGTAGACAAATTTCTTCAATTCTTAAATTTTTAATGTATATAATACATATTAATCAAATATTATAGGTCCAAAAATGTGAAGATTTTGCTGTCTGGTCTGTGTCCATGATGGTTACGTCTTAAGACGTGACATGGTCTTTTATAGAATCTCATTATTAGAAATGAATTAATATGTGCACATTAAACATTTCCTTAGTAATATAAATACGGAAATTGAGACGGGGTAATAATAAAACAATTGTATCGTGGAATGCCTTGTAAGTTGCAACAATAAATTAACTTTTGTACGTACTATGTTCGCACAACTGATGAGTTCTTTAAAGTAGTATTATTTATTTTCCGATATATTAGTCGAAAATAATTATTTAGTCTCCTCTAGCTGTTGTTAATTTGTATATTTTTTACGAAAAATAAAACTCTGCATGTCCACATTTTAAGGGAAGTAAATCTTGATTTTGGTCAGGGAGTGGTTTAGCCTCGAATTGGATTCCGAGGGCAGGTGTCTCAGGAAGTCCTCTTTACGCCTTCACGGCAGCTCGTTCGCATAAATTTAAATCTAAATTACTGAAACCTCGGAAAGCTCCACTGCGGGAGGGGAGCCTTCATGAGATAAACTAAGTTGCACGTCTAAATTTTCATCTCGTTGGCAAACTTAGTTTCAGATACGGAAATTTTTCAATTTGTCCCGCCATAGGTCAGGCGGACGTTTTACCCATGACTTTTACCAACAATCTCTGAAAACAATCATTTTTAAACAATATAGCTGGAATGAAATAATTACATGTACAACATTCTCCGGTGTTCACTTCAATAAGGTTTTACAAATACACTACTGCATGTTACATAGTTTTACATTTTAATAATATTTATATTTATTGAAATTAATTATTATTTGATGGCAATCTTAAAACATAAAATGTTAATTTTTTAAAAACAAGTGTGACAATTTTATAAAAAAAAGTATGAAATTCCTAAATCAAAGCATCATAGAAACAAAATTTGACTCATTACTTTTTATAATATTTGGGTACAGATATGGAACAATTATAATTAAACAACTTCTAAAATACGAAAATATGGTTGTCAGAAACCTATTTTACAGGTGCGAGGATACGTTTAACAACGAATGTACATCCTTCGATTTTCGGTAATTTTGAAAGGGGCGATGTGGAAGGGAGAGTGTTAATGGAACATCAAACAAAATGACTTTGAATCCACTTTTATAACCTTCACTCTAAGAAAACCCCAGAATATTGAAATACTTTATAACAACAAAGCCATTCCTGTAATTGAATCTGTAATCACAACTAAAATGCCAAGTACAGGAATCGCTCCAAAACATGCATTTTATTTCTAAGGCTATTATAGAGTAATAGTTCCAACTAATAATAATTCTAAGCCTACGTAGAATTTTAATGTCTGTTATTAGAGGCATCATGCGTATCTTTCATACGATCTGAGAATATTTTTCTCCGAGCGATAAAAACAATCTGATTTATTGTCAAAAACAGACTTTCGGTATGACCGTAAACTAGGTACAGTGTTGTAATAAATTAGACGGCATTCTAAATATCAATCAATATGTTGTTTGTTTTCTTTTGCTTCGGAAGTTTACATCACGAAATCTTATCAGCTGTGACTAATAGAAATTATTCCACCACCGAGGAACACATTTATTTTCATCTGAATTCAGGCCATAATTTAACACAAAAGAGTAACTATATTCTCTGTAAATCGCCCGGCATGAAAAACATCGCAAATCTGACACGACAAAAGTCGGTTGGCGCTTTTCCACATAATACCGCTTTTTTTCCACGATGTTGCCAAGACTAATAAATAACAGCATTCTTGTTCGCGTTTTATCAACAAAAACGCAATATATTTCCATTCTCATAATGGTGATGAAAAATTTTGTTTTCTGGGTAAATGATTCATTGGCCAAGCAATTTCATTAGTTTTTATGATCTACGGTGAAAGTTGTGTCCATCTTCTGCTAAAAATATTGTATACTGTTTGATCTATTAAAGTTTTGTGAAAACGAGAGCTGATCTACATTTAAAAAATTGTTGTGATATGAGAAACAACCTTATTTAAAAGACAAATCTTAAGAAAACAGAGAGAGCTAATTATTAAAAATTAAATAGACCTACGTTTGGTGTTCTCCTGTTTCAATAATTATCTGTTTCCCTTTAAGAGCGATTTTTAAAAAAGATGATAGGATCACTTCGTAACGTCGGCCTATCTAATTTTATGATTAGTTTTCTCTGTTTCATGGTTTGACTGTTAAGTAGTCGTTTCTCCTGTTATTATATAACACGGACGTTAATTTTTACATCATTTATAAATTTTCTTTACAATTACAAAATTGGCAAAAGCGGACACTACCAAAAACTTGAAATGATTCGCTGCATCGATTAAGTCCAGGACAAAATCACGCGAATACAACGGAGAATAATATGATCGAGACAGATCCTGTTATGACACAGAAAAATGTACTACTTTTTATAAATAATCAATTTACAACATTTGGTGTCTGTTTTAAAAAAAAATCCCAGAAAGTTGAGAGATTTACAGACAACGGGAATATCACTCCGAAGAAATTAAAACATACAGAACAGCCCAATTGTCAAATCGTTTGTTGAAAATTTTAATCTTTACAGTATCCAGATTGATATGATTAAAAATTAATTAGGAATTAAATTACATTTCATACGAAATTCTGCTTATAATCTGGATCTTACTAATTTTTGAGTGGAATATAGTCACGATTTATGCCAAAACAGCAATAAATTTGAATGCAAGATTTAAAATATCAAAGTTGACTTTACATTCAAAAATATTATTATTTTGGCATTAATCGTGGCTTATTAAGGTTGTAATTAAATTATCAATCTCTTAAATTGTATTTTAATTTCTAATCATTTAAATCATAAAAATATGGATACTCACAAGATTAAATATTTCAAGGAAACTTTAAAAAAAATCTGTTCTTATATCAAATAATACATTCATTGTAATTTTAAATTTGAATAGTGAATTTACTCATTGGAGTCTGCAGACTTTTGGAAATTATTTATGAAATTTGCTTTTGTAGTAGACCTGCATATATGCAAAACTTTGCACGAGTCAGCATATGCTGATTAGCCAAATTATTATCACCACGTCACCGGTACTTCGTTTAGCTACTTTGGCTACCCTTTTCCTTAAATACTTTGGAGATTCTTGTAGACTCCGCGGATATTGAAAAGTCTTATGAGGAATCTGACACAATTCACGAAGAATAACACTGCCCAATTCCTCGAGATTTGACTGTCGTGGATCCATCATCCGGATAGCATTTAAGTACCTAAGTAAGGTAAAGTCTGTTTCATGTTCCTGAAAACTAACTCCGTGACATGGCGCAGTGTTTTGTTGGAAGATGCCATCAACATGATGAACTCGTTCTGTAACGATTCTTAAGCATGTTGTGTGCTTCAGGCGTAGTTTGCATTTAATGGTTCCATCAGTTTGAAGTGTTTTCGTGATGTTACCTCCAAATTATCTCTCCCCCTGCATAATCCAAATATAAGCCCTATTTTTACCAATATATAACGTGCTGTACAATCCTTGTTTTCTGGCGATAACTGTAAGCAGCAAATATGTTGGCTTCCACATTCAACAAAATGTCTACAATATTTTGATTAACTGTTCCCCTCATACCCGAGTACTGCCTACGGTCACAACTTGCACGTTCAGATCCGGATTTGAGACCTTTAAACACTTTAACAACAGTTGCTATTGAATATTTACCGTAGCATTTTAACTGTATCATGACTCCGAGTGCCAAAAATCATATCCCGTTCAACGACTTAATAAATAAATCCCTTCTGTCATGCTATGCAACCTGCTTACCTTTCTACATCGGTCTGACTCCCAAAGGGATTCATTACGATATATTAGCTAATTAAAGAGCTCAGTTGGTCATAATGAGCCAGTGTATCGTACGCATACAAAGAGAAACACGCCTCTCGTACAAATTATTTAACGTGTCAAAACATGAGGTTTTATATTGCCTGAACATATCCAGAATAATTTTTGTAAACATATAGTTTTTGAGACAAATATTTTACCTTCTGAAATTTACTTGACATATGTGTGCTCTTATTTGAACTGGTTTAATTAACTTAATTTAATTACTCCTGCCACTTACATAACTAATCTTGGTGAAAAAAAAATTGTAAGTTCTGATTTTCACAAAATTATCAAGAGAGGCATAGATTTGTCCCCAAATATTTTATATGTAGCCACTTGTCAAATTTTTAACGCTAATAATCTCCTGGAATAGGTTATACTGCAATGCCGTGATCCAGTTCCCTAATAAGCAAGGACGTACTGTATAATTGTCAACTGACAATAACGCTGCTTCATTTCGAAATAATATTTCTGAATGCTTGGTTCAGAAGCCAAGCCAAGCAGAGAGGTTCTTAAGAAGATCTTCCGCCACTGTCAAAGCTTTCTGCGAAATAATTGCATCCGGAAAGAAGTGCTGTGTCGTGTAATTACGGAGTAATACGTAATTAGCAACGGCTGACTCATCGGAGATGGAGTAATTAACTTTGGAGACAGAGGCTGAGGAACCGACTCTGGGACCTAAGACAAGGGAACGGAAATTGGGCTCGGAATTCCTGAATTAATTTTTGACAGGCTGCGATACTTATGAAAAACGGAAGAAATAACTTTTAAATGTTTTTGATTATCTCAGAAATGATAATACAGAATTTTATCTTTTTACGCGATTATATATATTTTATCTATACTACTGCGTTTTTCGTTGTCGTGAAAAAAGTATATTCCTAGACGTTTACAAAATTAGACACTTAATATGCTACGTGAATCAAGGTGGTACGTTCTCTGTCCAATTCGGAAAGTTAGACTTGAGTAACAAACAAAACTCTGATTTATACAGATATAAGTTTCCCACTTCTGAAACAAATATCATGTTTCAAGACAGACTATTTCATTTTATTTTTTATAGCAATTTCTCTTCGATAAGTCTGTTGACGTTCGTGTAACTCGTTATTTTTCTCGCAGTTAATTTATTTTCATATACTGTTTTGATATAGTTTTCTTCCTTGGATATATGTGGAGGAGTAGAAGAGCATAATGGCGGCACCCTCTGTAAATATTCCCGATATTCAAGAACAGTAACAAAATAAGAGAATGCGTTCATTCGGCGAAAATGAAGCAGGTTCCCACTGAATCCCTTTCGAGTGTGAAATGGTTTATATTGGTGATACTATATAAAAAAAACAACAGATCTCTCTGACTACGACAGTCACGGAACGTGCTAAATTTAATTATCAATCTTTTATTGAAATCTGAAATAATAGAATCTAGCTGATTGCCAAGCGTTGTACAGGTATTTATTTATTGTAACTATTATTAGATAATAAAAATTCCTTCTTAGTGTGAAAAGGCATTTTTATTATTAATACTTAAAATTCAAATCCAAGAACGAGGATATGTAAATTCTATAGCAAACTGTCCCTTAATCAAAGAAATATTAAGTTGCTCCTTGACAATATTATAATGATTTGTTCCTCGTGATCGTTAATGCAAGTTGTGCCGCCAACTGCAAATTTGTAATAAATAGTGTCTGAAATATAAAAATTGTTTCACCCTCTTCCATTCCTATTAAGGAAGTTGTTTGAATTTCATTTTCCTACGTAGTTTTTACACGTAGCCTTCTAGAAGATTATTCAGACGTCTAACAATAATTTAAATCATAAAAAATATAATCTCTGTCATATGTCATATGATTCCCTTCTACCTTCATAATGTTTAATTTTTCACGCCACGTCACAGCCCCGCCATCTCGGCAGGAGGCTGAACACGTGAAATAACCAGCGCAACTATTGTCACTGTTCGTCTTAATGACTCTCGATATCATGAATGCAACACGCCATGACCATTTCTGATATTATATAATCATTCCCCCAACTCATTTTCTGGTAACGCTTAATCTATTAACGGCCTTCTTCGCATATTTTTAGTTTTCTCTCAATGACCACCGCCATATTGTTGTAGCATATACGAGACATGTTCAGAGAGTAATACTTTTATATTTTATTTTATAAAAATTGTATTTGAAAAAACATTACAGGATATTGCTGATACACTTTATAACGATCTTTCCACAATCGCCGTCCCGTTCAATGTATGTGGTGTGTCGTGGCACAAGCTTCTTTATGTTATCCTCGAAGAACTCTCCCGCATTCCGATTAAAGGATTTTTAACATATTCATCAATATAAATTGAGGAAGCAGGAAACGCAATAAGAAGGAATCAGGTAAAGACCTGTTTTCAGCATGTCGTGTATTTCACTGCTCTGAGGGTGTTCAAGGCAAGTGAATATTTAAAGGGAAAGGATCAGTCTAAAATCTACTCAGTCACCAAATTTTGTCATCTATAAGAAATCCTTTTATTGAATATAATTGGACCATACAAACTCATGACACGAAAACACTCCAAAAAGGCTGCGCCTCGAAATCGACAACGGATCAGAGTACAGATCAGCAAGAACAGTCTTAGATGAGAATTTGTAACGTAAATAGGCACTTTAACCTGATTTTGAAGTGGAAGAAGGAAATGAAAATTATTTTTTTGGAATCAAGGATTTAAAGAGAAGAATGATAAGGAAGAGATTTTAGTTTCGTACGTTTCGTGAGTGATCCTTCAAATGCTGATTTCGACGCCTGGTACCAGCAGGCATCACGACGGTAACGTAGTCCAAGTACGCAGCAACTAGGCAGACATTACTACGCCCTTTGCCAGTATTCAAGAACATCCGATGTTCTTCCTTCAATTTTCTCTGCTAAAGAGTCCGCAATTCCAAGTCATGATAATACAATACGCAGTCTTATATTAATTTTTGTAAATATTTTATACATAATAATGCTAAGTAAAATTCAAAATTAAAGTTAATACCCTTCATGTTTTAATCATTAAAAAACAGTGTACGAGGAGTAATTTTTATTTTAGTTTATGTTTTCTTATTTTAAACTCATCTATAGTGAAAATTGATAAATCCTTATACTGCAAAAATTTTGACTTTTATCGTGGTTCCTTAGATTGTTGTCCATAAACACATATAGCTAATATAATATTTCTTTATATTATACAGTGATCAGTATTTGAAATAGTTTTGTTACTGAGGATGTAAAAGAAATCTTAGCAGTCTGTTAAGAGTGGTAATTAATTCGGCTGTCAGGGCTGGTTTAGTAGAAGAGGAAGTAGACAAACGCGTCGCTCACTTAGTCCAGCTGTTAGCGGCGAGTGCTCTGGAATACATGCATCTCGATGAAGCTGACTGAGTAGATCCTTACACTGCTGCAGATTCCTAAAACTAAATTTAATTCATTACTTTCTGTTCGTTTCACTTTTTCTTTAATACCTGTTCAGTTTATTCGTTATTTTAATAAATCTGATTTCTTATGACGTTCTCTTTTATTATGGCATATAAAGCGTAAAATATACACTTGCTTTTTCCCAATAAAATTTTAACCTTATAATTAGGTGGATGGTTTTGTATTATTTCTGTGTATCAACTACATCGCAGTAAATTCATTAGGTAAAGTGGATGAAAACTAATTTTAGCTTTACGAAGCAGAGAATCGAAAATATTTTTTCTCATTGCTCCGTACATTTATGGGTTTTAAACGTTTTTTTTTCATTTTAATTTCCTTCAGTCTTTTCGCTTACCTTTTTTGTTCTCTTTTCACAAAAAAACTTGGACCAATATCTATAAATCTTTGCTTTCAGCTTTATATGCAGCATTGAAAAGTTTTGCTATCTATAGGGTTTTCAATAATGGCGGGTCGATGATGAAATGGAATAAAATAAGCTGTGTGTGAGGTATTAAGGAAATTCTATTTTTATTTGAAAGGGCATACATAGGCCTTTCAAGTAGAAAAGAATTTCGTTAATACCTCACACAGAGCTTTTTTTATTGAATTCAACATCCATCCGCCATTATTGAAAAATCCTATGTATATATACGACTGTCGCCCACCATCTCGAGGCAAAATGACGGCGCTTTAATAACCTTTAATTTGTTTGTTTTTACTAGAAAGCTTTGGGGATAATTTCGATATCAAAGTTCCATCCGCCTTCTTACACAAAACGGTGTAATTTCCGGAACCCATATAGTACTGCTTGAAAAAAGATTTTGTTCACTTTACAGAAAAATGACTCTCTGGTTTCTGTTTAGTGGTAAAAAAATTTCAGTCCATTGAAAATTAAATAAAGACACCGCGAAAACAGACAGTATTTAAAATATAATTTATTTAATGAAGCAGCTCTGATGTGCGTCCTTAACCGGCAAATGAATACAAAGACTTTGGTACAGTAGATATAGCAAACAGAGACATTAAATCAATTATCGTATATTGTAACGATAATAACTGTAAAAAAGTAATAAAAACATAAACCAAATAGAAACTAAAAAACTAGAATATCATATTTTAAAATTAGTGTTTATGAATCATAGAATATAAATATTGCTTTACGAGCACATGTCGGTTTAAAAAATTATTCACTGCATATGAACATTTTTAGTAATGGTTTACTAATATTCATACTTATATTACTTGTCAGTAAATTCCTCTTTTTTGCAAAAGCCTTCCCGTGTTATCCTCCTCTTTATGTCTACTATACTTTTGCCATCCCTATTTATTGCGCTGCCCAAGTAGGAGAATTCCTAAACTTCCTTCAAAAAAGTATTTTAAAAAATTGAAAATGGGCATATTTAGTAGGATATGTAAGTAAATTTATTGTAGATAATTAATATTTATCTAAACCTTAGAATATATCTCTCCTGCACATATTTTAATTATATTTTTTCCTCTTAACAAATAAGAGCATAATTATTACAATATTATGGAATTGTTAATCTAGTAGCTGCAATTTTTTTTCTGTTCTTACTGGATTATCTGTATTTTCTTTACACTCCAGTAGTGTTAAATAGTTATTTAATTAGCTAAATATAAAAACGTAGAAGACTGTCTCGTAATAATTTATTACACTTCAACGTAAGGATGACGTTGGAAATGCCTTCTTTTAATTGTATGTGTTCCCACGTGTTTTTGTAAATTTGAAACAGATATTACAATCGGATGTTTCCAGTCCACCTTCTTAAAAAAAGACCAAAATTTTTGGATGTGCAATCCTCGTGGAGAAAGTAATCTCATTTGAAAATTTATGGCAAAAAGGTGTATTTACATGATGATTAATGATAACATATAATGAATAATTACATGAAATTAGTTTTACGGAGGATTGGTATTTGTCTTTATTTTAGCTTGGGGCTCATCCTCACATCAAACAAAACACAGATTCACTCACAACTGACGACTGCGTGACGTTAAAACGAAGCAACATGCACTCATCATGGAGAAGGAGACGAAAATCAACAACTATAACGAATAACTGAAAACTTGTAATAATGAAAACAACCGCCCCGAATTTTTTTATAATTATTTCCGATACTTAAAATATCTGAAAAAAATTATCGATGCTGGAAAGTATCCCAAAAAATACATGGAGTAGTAAACTTTCTTGTAGCGAAACCGATATCAGTAAAGTGTTGATACTTTTTACGAGTCCCTACTTCAACTTCACACAGAGAACTTTAAGGTACTATCAAACTTGACAGTTCTCGGGATATCTTGACGTCAATCTCTCCCATAGCATTCTAGTACAATGTAACAGTTACGCTTCCGTCTGATAACAAATCGTTGTCCTTACCAAACAACATCGCCACGGACAATGCAAACTGTGGAGCCACTAAAGCTCCCAAACGGTGAATAACTTCCATTCAATATTATATATAAATTCTGCCTTTGGTGGTTACACATCATTTGCAACTTTAACTAAAAATACAACCAAACATTAACCCAACATAAATTAATTTTATGGAATAGGGAAAAAACTTGAATAATCAGACAACGCATCCAAAGAAAAAGGTAAAATGCATATTAAAGTCTAATTTAAAGCAAATTAAATATTTATTTAAAATAAATTTGTCTATCGCAGCTCAGGTCAAAATCTTTATACTGACCTGAGCCACAGTAAAGCAGCAACACGATCAAAGCCTTTTCTCATCGAGATTCCAGGTTTTAGTCGAGTTTGACTCCTGTAGTATCTGGGTTGTATTTATGAAGTCACGTTTATTTCTCAGCTGCACAGTTCACTTGTGTCTGTGGTGAGATGATCTTCCTAGGTACCTTTTCTTAAGAACGCTCCGTAATTACAATAAATTCCTTAAACGCTGATCTTTCCACGCGGCACACGGTGGGCTCTCAGCGTTATTATTTTGAAGCCTCTTGGATTTTTAGAGCTTCCAATTAGAGCAGACTTAAGAGTAAAATCACCGGATGCATAATTCCCGGAACGTCCTATTTTATTTCGTTGCTAATGTTCCTCATGGTACAAATTTGGATTTAGACTGAATTGCATGACAATTAAAAATTTAATCAGATGTTAGTCATTCTTTTAAAATCACTTCATTTGAAATTCAGTAATTTCAGAAGTATTTGTAAACAGAAAAGTATGTCGGGCATAATTTTCGAACGTGTATAGCTTGCAGAAATATTATCCTCTCCTTTCTTATGGAATTTTAGAATTGGACAATAAATCCCTGGCATGTGTGAAAATCATCGAAACAAAGCACTCTACATCGGTTTACAATCGCCTTTCATCACAATTTTTCGCCCGTTCACACTTTAATGGGTCCATTTTTAAATATCTTGTTCGGATTCAGTCACTTCGCCTCCTTCGACTTCAGTTGCCACTTGTCCAACCGCTTTTTCACATTCAGTTTTTTTTTTCAAAAGAAATCACGAATCTTTATTTTTATCGCATAACGAATAACGCCCCCAAAGTTGATGTAAATGCAAATTACAGAACGTAATATCTTGCTGCAAGATCTTTGTATAGTATAAACACGTCGACTTCAGTCACCGAAAGACACGTTTAACTTAATTCAAAGACAAACACGATGTTTCCAGTAGCATAGGAAGAGAGACCTTTTTATGTTGTACAAACTTACTATAATCGCTTATAAACCAGAATATTTTTCTCGACTAGGCTATTTCCGGATTTCTCATAGTAATGGAATTGATATATATTTCAGTTTTAACTTTTTTAAGTGGCTAATATCAATTTTATAAGTTTTTTAATACTTCAAAGAAAATTATTTATCCTTTTTTTGCAAAGTAAATAAATTTCCTGATATCATACGCCATTTATTCTCCATATCTCGGATGGTAGTTCGATATTGCTCAAAACATTTTTATGCCTGTATGTAAAAAAATAAGATAAAATTTTCAGCATAAAAAATACAGAAAGTGATATTAATTTTTAAACTGATATTACAGTAATTCTCAACACTACTTGAATAAACCAATTCTAATTCTTTTACAAATTTATATAATTATATTCTATTTTTATGTTTACGTACCGTTAATGGCAACTTTCTGAAACTATCTTTTGGCACCTGGCTGAAATCTTTGAAAATGGGAGTGTACAGTTCGTAAATTAGGACCATCTGTGATAATCTGGGCAGGTACCATCGATCTTCTCATGACAAGGGCCGTTCACAGGTGTCAACGATCAGCTCTCATTATAAGCAGCCAGTTTCAGTTTCGCACAGATCATTACAGCGTTACCAAACCACTGTACAAATAATACAAGCCATCCTATATAAGAAATCTGCAAGTGAATAAAAGTTAAATAATCACAATAATCTGAAACAAATTTTAATAATTTCATCTCAAAAACAGGTTTCTATTATGAAAGCTTAAATTTAATATATTTGAGTGAATAAATTACTTAAAACATTGATTTAACTTCTATTTTGTCGAGTTTTTTGTTATTGAACCAATAAACTATCCAGGAAAATTTGGATTAAGTCATATTTAAAATTTGTGTTATCGTTTTAAAATGTCAAGGAAACAACTAAATAGATATCAAATGCTATCAATGTTTAAATTCAATTTTTCAGGGAAAATTATTTATAGACAGGGTGTAACAAGACTTAACCGACAAACCGAGAAGGATGATAGGCTATGCAGAGACGATCATCCTTTGTGCAGGAACATTTACTCCCAAACTCGTCGTTTATGAGTTATGCGCAGGTAAATCTTTCCGCCCGTATGCGAACAATTGCTTACAAATAATATTTTACTTAACAAGACATGTTCAGTAAGTCGTATTCCATGTTGATTAAGGTCTCGCAACCACATACTTACAGCAACAGGAAACAACCCTAGAGGAGCGTACTGCCACGACAGAGTGAGGGCTGACGGTTCTGATGGACAACGTACGGGTCGGATTCGGTGCGTGGTACACGCTCTTTGATACATGCACATAATTAATAACTATGGGTTTGGGATTATACCTTCCTTCACAAAACAAAACAAAAAATCCTCTCCTCTCATCCTGCTTAGTTTATAGGGGAAGCTAATTCCATGTCAGTCAAAATCTTAAGAACTAGGAAATATCGATGATAACGCCTTCGATGCAGGCCATGGGAAGCGCTACATCAGGAATCCCCTCTCTCTGGAAGCTGCACTCACAGACAGTCTGCTTTCTTCCTCCTTCGTGTTAACTTCTTTCTCAAAGTGCGGGGGCAGTCCAGCATGGCTCAGCAGCGATCGGGGCCAATCCAAACCTTCACGTGATAAGAGCGGCGTGTAGGCAGTATCGGCTTACCGTGTCTGTCACTTCCCTATATCTTTGCAGAATCAAGATAAGTCCAACCCAATAAGGCTAATGCGGGTGCGGCAAATGTCAACGAGTTTCTTGCTGAAATGAAAACTCTTTGTATCTGTCGGAAAAGCTATTAAATTAATTCATTTTAACTTTGATGGGAATCCAAAATTATTGCGTGAATTTATTGAAGGAGTAGAGTTGTCGACTCGTGTAGTAGCCTCTACATAACAACCCTTGCTATTAAAGTTTATTGAGTCAAAAATTATGGGCGGTGCGAAAGAAAGGTTGTTGACTCAAACTGATAGAAATTCCTGGGAAAAATTACGGGAAATTTTGGAAGAAAACTATTTTTTGAAGCGAAATTTGGAATATTACGGGAGTGTGCTATTTAATTCCACAGAGAGCGCTCATGAAATTGTCGCACAATGGGATTAGCGTTTGGGCAATATTGCTGTTTATTTAAAACAACAAGTTCGAAATAGTTTGAGTAAAATAGAAGCACGTGATGGAGAACATTACGTAGAGGGACGTTTGATTTTAATAAGTTAAATTTTAAAGTGAACATTTATTTCGGCGTTTAACGACGTTCGAATTAAATATATAGTTAAAACTAAAGACGAAGAGGAAATTTTAGACCATATAATTGAAACCGTAATTCAGGAAGAAGTGAAGTCAAATCATTAAGATTTAAAGGCGGAGAGACAACTAATTGGTTTCCAAGGGAAGCGATTAAGGAATAAAATGTGGCTAAAGTCATTCCATTTCCCCAGTTGCAAAAGAAAGTCAATTCAGAATATTTAGAAGCTCTAAGTAAAACGAGAAGTTAGCTATGTTTTGCATGAGAGATGTTTCAAATGTAATAAAACAGGACATATTACTAGGAGACGCAATGAACCCCACTTTGTAGAAACTGCAACAAGAGACACAAAAGTGTAAAAATCAGGGAAACTTAGCCAAGAGCCTCTCGTGCAGCCAGAGATAGTTAAGATACCGAATGATATTGACTTATTGATTGGTTCTGACTGGTTATTGAAGAATAACAGTTTTGGAAAATAAGTTAATACTATCTCTACTTAGTGCAAAAAACTGTTATATTTCCCATGAGTGAGAAAGACGTAATGTTAAATGTCAGCTTGAATAAATTTAATTGAAGCGTAGAATTCTCACTGTACCAGGAACACTGAAAGGCATTGATAACTGCAGCGTATCACGTCACGTATAGGGTTATTGTTGAGGGTGTCTTGTTATTCTTTTGTGCCCTAGGAATTTTAAGAGAATGATATGTCTGTCATTCCTCAAAATAATCGGTGGATCAAGTACAGTTTTAATCTTAATTCTCGATCCTCGTCTGAAAATACTTTTTTCTCCTTGGCTCACCAGCCCATTGAGGACTTTCGCCTACCGGAACGTCTTCCATAATTTTGAGTGTTACGTGGTGAGCGTATCGATTCTCCTCCAGTCTTAACATAGTTTTCGAGACCATGCCGAATACAAACATCCATTACCATGCCGGAATTCTAGACTGTTACACCACAACAGGCAGGCAGTCTGAATATATGAAATACTTCAGTTCAGAGTTTTGTCCACCAATCTCGTTCGTTGTTTCAGAAACATCAGAACCTTTGATTACTTATAAAATGCAGAAATAAATTAAATATTTAACACAAATTATACCCAATAAATTTTTTTATAATAGTTATGATTAATAAAAAGTACGATTTTATAGGTGAGTCACCAGTTGGAAAAGCAATTACCCCATATTGCAATATTAATACATTAACGCGTATTTTACCGCCATCGAATATTTTTAATTCAAATGAATATATCACAATGCCCATGGTGATTATTAAAGGTGAGGGGAAGAAGTCAAGCAGACTAAGGAAAATGACTGTGAACGAATATTTTTGATTCAAATGAATATATGGCAATGTCCATGGTGATTATTAAAGGAGAGGGGAAGAAGCCAAGTAGACTAAGGAAAACGACTCTGAACCCCAAGAGCTTGAAAAATAAAATAAATGAAGACATGGCTATTCTGGGTCACTTACGGCGGGTGTTGACTCAAAGCTTACCTCGTGAGTGCATAAAATAAAAAATTCAGTAATTTGAATGAAAGCAAACTGCCCACAAGTCACTTGGTTTGACTTTTCTCCAAATGCGACGAGAGAAAGGAAATGTCATGAGCAGTCTGAATGACTAAGGTGGCAGCGCTGCTGTATAGAATAAATGAGGAATGAAAAATCGCGCCTACAATGAGCCGCCCGCTTCCTCATCGCTGACTTCAGGTTCAGGAGCCGCCCGTCAATAATGAGGCCTGGCGAGACCCACCCAATATATCTATCACTGTCAGACAAAATAATGTTCTTCTAAAAGTATTAGTCACTACTACTAGCTCCAAAGCCCGCTAGAGAAGGATTATCCCAATGATATGTATTAAATAATTTCAATAGCTGATTAATTCGGCGTACTGTATGTACGCACATAACTACCGAACGACTGCACCAAATAGGATAATTATTTTTTGTTGTGTTAGTTATTCTCGGGACACGTTTAGTATAAAAGACGTACGGAAAAGTTTTAAAATCTCATATTATGAATACATTCTATGGGAAGGCTATTTTACATCCGCGCGTTTGAATCTCCAACGTTAATGCGGGTTGCCTATACTCTTCATCTGTTATGCTCCAAAATGGCCCAACGGATTTTAATGAAAATTTCAGGGATTGAAGAAATAATTTTAACTTAAAGTTTCGTGTATGTTTCATTTCTATATATTGCAGAGTTCAGAAGTTATTAATGTAAATATTTATAAATCCATTGTATTGCCGCGCGAAAGGCGGCGTAAAAATCAACTGCGAGTTAAAAGTCCTATTAGCCGTTCTTATACCATTCATTCCACTTACTGTGTTATTATACGTGTAATTTTGGCTCCATGAGAGAGAGGGGGAGGGCGAGCATATCACTCGATCTATTGTTGTAAACGAGTTAAAACGGGACCTGTTCAAAACCGCATGCGACAAAAAAGGTTTGCCGAGAAACGATCATAATCTGTCTTTCTCTCTCTTCTTTGTCAACCACTGGACTGGACGGACGTGTTCATACAGTATTCATATATTGACTTTCATTCGTATTCAATTACAGTTTCTTTCGCAACAGCAAAATTGGTGTACTTTGAGGTTCATCGTCGTGTTATTTATTGTTAGTGATAATAAAATGCCACTAGCGAGTCGTCAAAATTTCGGTTGGCGTACGTGTGACGCAAGTCGAGTTCATTATCTTCGAGACAATGAGACTGAAGAAGAGCGTAGGCAGCGTTTGAAGGCAAACAGAATGATAATTTCTCAAGCGAGATCTACCACGGCTCCGGAAGAATCCATACCGTCGGGTTCAGACGGTCAAACGTAACAATCCCCATATGAACGTTAGGCGTATAACATCCGAACGACTACGCTAGGGGGAAGAGTGGAATTGGAATTTTTGTATGTAATAAAGGCTTATACTTGAATTGAAAATTACTTTATAGTGTTTTCCCCGTAAATATATTTGTGTATAATTTCAACCCCTTACATCATGTGAGGGATGTGAAATGGAAATGAGTCATGTAAAAATAACGAGGAAATTACCTACTTTGTGGTCGAAACCGGTGTAAAGGGAGTCGCTATGTTATATTATGACCTTTAATGTGCGATTTAAATGAAAATTCATCCCTTAAGTGGGGAAGAAATTTTATTTTGTCAGGGTCCTGAAAATTTTTTTAGTCCTGTTATTGTACTGGGAGAATTTTTTACTGTCGAGATACTGGGAGTATATTTCAGGTTCATATTGTGATTTTTTCGATGACGGTTTCGTCATGTGTTGACCAATAATTAAAAAATGCACCGGGCAACTCCGGGTCTCATTTTATGTTTTTTCTTAATCGTTGATTTTCTTCCTTCATAAATAAATATTCCCATAATTAATATCAGTAAAGATGTAAATTAGCTTAACATCCATGGCATTTATCACTCAAAAAGTAAATAAGTAGAGTTAATAACAATTCCCATTTCAAGTTCCTTTCCTCTGCTATTAAAGGGCATTTGTCATTAATTGGATGACCCATATGTAGGTTGTCAGGCTTAAAAACAGCAGGAGCTCCAAATGTGAATTATCTGAGTTAATGCGTTATGGCACGAGTTCTCAGACCACATAAATAGACTATCAGCATCAGGTTTCAGCTGTCGAATGAGATTATAACATATAATCTTCCTACATGTTTTGGTTTCCGTTTAATAACAATGAAATAACTGCGTACTGCCTAAACGGTCACGATGTGTCGCTTGCTCACGTGATGGAGCTGACATCGATACGTGTTTCTCGTCGCGGTGTCTGAATGACAGTCGTCGCCTGAGCTACGGCCACATAAAACACTAAGGGTTCCAAAGCGGCGCGAAACGAGACGCGCCACTAATGGGCGAGCAATCTCGCCGACGAGAAACACGGCCTGTCGACAGGCTGTAGCTCTGTCCAACGAGTCTCAAGTGCCCCCAGCTAATAGCCAACCACCACGCACGCCCACGTCCACTATTCAGACTTCACCATGGCTATACTAACTCAATAGATATCCTATTATACGAGACTAGTATTAAAAATATCTATAATATAGAATAAAAGTCATTTACTCTTGGTGGTGAAAATCATTTAATTTGATTGACTTTAGCATCACAGTCTTTTGTTATGTGCTATATCATCCAAATCAATCATTTTTACGAGTCTAATTATGAAATTGTAATGTAAAAATTAGCAAAGGATTTGAAAGGTTGAGTGGCTCCTCGAAGACGAAATGGAAGGTTGGGCGGCGCCGCCATGTCGCTGGGATAGGAGGCTGTAATCCTGTGGGATGCTGTCAGGGCACGAATAAAAATTACCTGCGCTGTTCTCAGAAATCCCAAACTACGACGAAGCAAGCAATATTTTAAAATTACCACGTGGTGGCCTCGACCAATGGGGTTTCGTGGATAGATAAATCGAATGAAAAAAGATCGATTTACCGAGGTGGAGGACACAGCGGAGAGGCTGTGCAGATTCATTCTGCCCTAGATACTAAGAGAAGACGGTCGACTTTTGTTGGACTTTGCTTTTGCTGAAGAATATAGAAGCTGTAACGAGGTATGCTGCCAAGTTTCCAATCAAGATCATCCATGTATTAAACCTGAGTTAAAGAGATCAGATTGCTTTACCGAACACTTCATTTCCTTGTATCTATTACCTTAATAATGTATTCCCTTTTAAATCCTCCTCTTATGTAAATAAATTTCCTAATATTTCTAAATCAACTTCTATTTAACTAATAAACCCCTCCCTCCTACATAATGTAGCAAAAAGTTGATGCATATTTGTAAAACGTAAGTAGTTTTCCTTCATACATGTTCCAAATAAAGATTATTTTGGGATCAAGCCATGTATGTTACCAGTATTGAATATGATCATTGGTCCACAGCACCAAAATCAGGCAGTTTGTGAGCTTTACGGGTAGTGCAGAGACGTGAAACGTCATATGCGCGTACCTCTTTCCAAACAGAAATTATCTGTTGAACAAAGAGTTTCCATCTTTCACTCTTAAGTAATTGAAATGCAAGCTAAAGTTCGTACAGTCTAAATACAATTATTTTAAAGATTATCAAAATTATGAAAAATATTCTACCTAAATTTATTATTTTAAAATATGGCAGACCAAAAACCTCATACGCTTGAGCAACAGCTGCAAGCTACCAAGTGGACAGATCGCACCCTGTTATCTTCTACGAAGGTCAAGAAATAAATAGAGATGCGTATTTAGCAAATTTTATTAACCCTAATAACATTAAATATTTTTTTCGGAAATATCCAGCAGTAGAGTTTGTAAAGAAACAACATCCAAACATAATCACATGATATTCATAGGAATTAAAATCAATGTTAGACAACTGATGGTAAAACCACGTAGAATCGTTACAACAAATGTATGTCCCATCATTCCAAATGAGACGACATTAGAGGAGCTGAAGATATACGATATAATACCATCATAAAAATTTATGGGAATCAAAACCAATACAAAAGACAGCAGATTTACTCGTATTTTGTCCTTTAGAAGATAATTCTTCATGGATTCAGAGAAACCACAGCGTCTCCCAGAATCTTGAATAATTGTTCAAGACAGAACTAACTTCAGAATCTACTTGTTTCCGGTAGATGAAATTTTATTCTTGTGCAAAATAAAGGGGACACTTTGCCAAGGAGAGTATACAACAATCCTCGAGTAGGGAACAGGAAGTAAAAGAAGTTACGAGAGAAACCAAATGATAAAGCGGGAAACAGACTATGAACAGCATTAGCAAAGAAAAGACCCTCTTCTCCTCATCCCACAGAGGAAAATTGCAAAACAGTGAGAAAAACAATCCAATCCCAAAAGCAATCTTTGAAAGAGAGCCCTACCAAAGACCAGCAGCACAGTACAGTTGACTTCTTGGAGAAGGCAAGACAGTCCTTTGATAGATGCCATTTTAAACACGATTTGGTCCCGCTACGTACCGTAAGAGATCATCAAATCTCGGCGGAGGAGTTACTTGAAGCAATTGAAATCATTTACTCTGATATCAAGGATAGGAAAAGAAAAGCCACAATTGCGATATTGAAAAATGCAATAAGGGAACAACTAGACATACATTGGACGCCAAATCTTCAGCATAACCTATCAAACCACAAGATGATTCTCTTACAGTGGAACAGTAACTGTTTTTTAAAAAAAGAAGGCTGAATGTAATAACACTGATAGATGAATACAATCCAGACGTGTTTGTAATACAGGGGAAGATAGGACAATAGAATTACGACGATATCAGGGTTTGCACTCTACGAGAAAGCCCATGCCAGCGTAAGCTACAGACTCCCAGCGGAAGAAATACGATGTAATACCTCTTTAAAGGTGTCAGCACTCACAATACACCTAAATACCAATGCAACCATGTGTAATGTGTACCTGCAGAACAAGGACAACTTATTATCAAGCCTAGGAAACACATTTATAATTCTGAGACATGAGAATGTACATTGAACGTAGCGAAACGTAATATAGACGTAGCCTAAATAAATAGAGGAAAAACCCGTGCCAAGGAAACAATAAGAAGGCAATCTTCAGGAGGACTGTACAGGAAGCAGCAAGATCAGCTTGGGCAGAAAAAAAATGGTCAACCACTATCTCATACAGGTCAGAATTTCGTACTAGAAAAGTGAAGATAGAAGAGGAGGACGTAAAACAACAAATAAATCCTAATAGAACTGGTTTAAAAGAGCTAGGTGGAATGGAAGAGTTGAAGTAAGTGCTGCATAAAGCCAAAAGCACTGGAACGACGAAATTCTCTTGAAAAACCTCCAGATAGATATAGAGAATTTAAGACATCAAAAACGAAACTATCGGCCGTAACCGTCGTTGTCCACGGACAATACTATCCACAAGTGCATATAGGTTTATCCATTTAAATTTTACCCGATAAAGTCCACACATATGAACGAAACGTAATTGTCATACATAAATATTAATATTGTGTATTGACATATTGGTTGGAGGTTTTATTTATTCTGTCTCTGCCGAACCATCTGTCCCATCAATTTTTGGCCACTCAACTCCGCCGTCAAGCATGCCCTGTTATTCATGTAGCGTAATACATGACAAAAACATTCCATTTTGCCAAGTATTTAAAATGTTATTCTAATTAAAAGTTTAAAAAAATTAGATATACACTGGTAAGTTCTGCCTACGATGATATGAATGCAATGTAGCGTTCCATCAGCCAAACAGACTTTATAGGAATATTAATTTTCATGAATAATGATATATTTATTAGTTACTTGTTCGTCATAATGTTAATATTTTCCTTTGTATAAGCGCACTACAGTTTGCAGAATGCCAAAAATAAAATTTGATGTTTAGATGTGTGGGTTGCAGCATAAAAGTTTCACCTCAATTTCATTTAATTCACTAGCGTTAATTCCATTTTTGAAAAATCGTATTTGTTGGCTTTACCTCTTCCCAAGACTTATTGAGTTTGGAAAGCTTGTTTCTCCGACACTGGCCATGCAGCTCTCTAGGAATAAACCAAACTTGGCTGATCGTATTTACACAGCATGGCTCCCGTACGGTTTCCGTCGCTATTAATCCTCGTGGAATCCTTTTAGGCCGGGGTTGTGGGGGGTCCACACACACACACATACACTTGCACTCGCAATTGCGTCAGCTCCCACTTCTGACCACCAACAATTGGATCACGTCTCCCTAACTCCTACAAACACGCCTCACACACAGACCAAAAAATATATATGCAAAAGCGTTTAGCATATCAGAACAGCTTCTCTGCTCCGCCATCTGTAACGCAGTTCAATACCGGCAACTTCACGTTTCCAAAGTCGAATCCTTGAAATTATTGTGGTAATTTACGGTAGTGTTTGGCAGGCACAAAGGTAGCTATTTATTTACTGCAGTTAAGTTAAACTGGGTGGCAGATATTGTTAAAATAAATTGGTAAATATGTACAAACACAAAGCAATGATCTTCTTTCATTGCTGAAGTTATTGGAAATATCTGGGAGCTTCTGCAGGTAGTTCATTCCAATCTACAATATTTCGACTAAAAAATTTTTTTGCAGTCAGTCCGTTGCTTCCTGCGTAAAATTTTGTAACCTTGGTCCCCTATTATCTCTGATTTCAATAAATGGCTTTGTAGCAGCCACTGTACAAAGTCGAGCTGTTTGTCTCATTTTTCTTAATGACTCCCAACCTAATTCAGTAACTTTGTCATTACCATGCCCTGGGCCAAATTTGTCATAAATTCTGTTCGCTTTTGAAATTTTTCAGTGTTTCAATCTGAAATTTCCGGTACGGGTCTCAGTACATAAATCAATTCTCCATAATGGGTCTTGAGTCATTTCAATTATAATATCGTAACCCAATAAATTCACATGTCTGTATGAAAATGCGGACCCAGGACTAAATATAATCCGGGTCTTTTCCAGAAGGAGGCTTTAATTGCCTCGACCTGAGCGGAAGATTATATCGACGCGGATGCCAAGACAAAGAGCCTACAAGTACTGGCAGATCTGTTAGCTGGATAATGGCGGAGGGCGTACGTGTTGCAGATCAAAGATAAAAGACCACTGTTTACCAACAACTTCACACGAAGGAGCATGGCTTTTTGCGCAGAAATCACGCCAACGCGATCCTATCATTTAAAATTTTAACATACTCTCTTCGCCACGAATTTCATTTTTCGTCTCTGATTTTTATTCAAACAAACAAAAAGTATTATTTAAATGGCTGTTTTACTAGATGCTTTGTTAAAAAACTATTAAAAGTTATTGTTTCTTTAACTTGAGCGCAACACAAAAATTAAGAAAAACTAAGTAGAACATGCTATAATTTTAAGATCTACTACGCTTCTACAGAAAAATTGTCTACGACTTGGGTGTATAGAACATATATAACTGATTTATAACACAAAAGTTTTGTAGCAGGTTCTACATAGTTAGTTTTAAGCGAAATAAAATCACAATTCAATTCAGGGACCCAAAACGCGTATTTGTAGTTACAACGTCAAAGAAAAATTCTCTCAACAAGTCACGTTCTTCGAAGCTTTACTTCTTTGTAGACTTCATGAACGAAATATTTATTGTCAGTCTTCCATTCTCAAGATGACAGAAAAGTACATTCAAATCTTGGGCCTATAAATAACGTTAATACGGAATATTTTGTAAGATAACCGCTAAATTCTATGGGCTATCAGGATTTAACTATTTTTATTCAAGCATGAGCCACCAAACCTAAATTTTATAAAGATGCACAATCTTGGAACTCAATCATTTTAAAAAAAGGTTTAGAGCATGATTTGACCAAATATTTCTTCTTCCTTGGCTCTGCAGCCCATTCAGGGTCATGGCCTACCGGGTCGACTGCGAACTGTCATCTTACATGACACATTCTAAGTTTGGAATGATTCTTCAGCAGTCTTAATCCTAGTCTCCGAGGCCATGACGGGACAAACGTTCAAGCCCATGTCAGGATATAAATTCTAAATTTCTTCGTGGGATATACATTATTCCAGACTGTTCTTGCCATCACAGGGCATTTATCGAACTTCGGAGTTCCATAAGATGAATAAATTTTTTGCTCCTGTGCTAACCAAACACACTCGGCAACATACATCCACGAGTTGTCTAAATTTACATTGAAAAAGCTTTCAATGGGTTAAAATTTAGCCACGTCGTGTGGTGGTTATTGTTAAAATAATTTTAAAATTGTCCGGCCACTTTTCCACTTAAATGAAACAGGCTGTTACAGCACCCCGCCGACAAACTGATAGGGATTATAGACCATTCAGAGTGGATTCAATCATTAAAGGTTATAATGGGGTGATATTCGTCCCTTACGGAATGCAGATGCAAGAAACTGTTAGAAGTAATTAATATATTTTGTGTAATCTTTTATATTTATTATGCTTTGATAATTGTAAGCCCGCGATCGAATGATTTCCAAGGCAGCAGTAAAGACTGAATTAACGCGATTGGTTAATTATCTCTCAATCAGAGCATGTTATGTTGCCAAGCAATTGTAGATGTTATTGGGTAAAAAAATATATCAAAAGTTGGTGACGTATTTCAGCACTCTGTTAGCCAAGGGTGAGAAACATGAATTGTTGTTTATCACCCTCCCGCTTATGGAGTTGTATTCCCAGGATTTTTGTAGTACTTCGTAGACGTCCTGCTAAAATATCGATATTTTCACAAATAGGCCTACTTAGTTGGACGCCAGGGTGTCAAGTGTTCCAGCTTCCTCTATTTGTGTGATGTTTTGATCAATTTCCAGTGTTGACTTGTCTTAGTTTCTCAGTAACCTGGTGGTTTGTCATTTTATAATTTTCAGGTTCTTGTTTCATCTTGAATGTTTTCGCACGTGAAAAACTATTGCAAATTATAAACTATTAATTTTAGTTTATTCATAGTTGTAGCAACAGCTTTCGTCATTAGTGACTCATTTCTACGTGTTGGGGTTCTAGGGGAATATCAATATCACAGACATCCCTGCCCTCGACGAGACTCGAGCCCGGGACTTCTGTGATGCTGACCAACACAGAAGTCCGACGCAAGTTTTAGGTTTCTTTGGTTTATTATCGACATTCATGGCACTGGTGAAGAGTGGCTGATTTTAAACAAATTACTGCTGATATGTCTATGTCCTACTGCCTAGAAATGTTGGTTTGTTAATCATTTCCTTCCAAATCAGTAGACCAATCATGCACAAATTACCGATCCTCGCTTGGCAACATAACATGCTCTGATTGAGAGATAATTAACCAATCGCGTTAATTCAGTCTTTACTGCTGCCTTGGAAATCATTCGATCGCGGGCTTACAACTATCAAAGCATAATAAATATAAAAGATTACAGAAAATATATTAATTACTTCTAACAGTTTCTTGCATCTGCATTCCGTAAAGGACGAATATCACCCCCTTTAATGATTGAATCCACTCGGAATGGTCTATAATCTCTATCAGTTTGTCGGCGAAGCGTTGTAACAGCCTGTTTCATTTAATTGATAAGTATACATGTTACATGATATAAGTAACGGACTAACAAATAAATTAATTCATATTTATATGTGTGATTACCAAATCAACAGCACAGAAAATTAACCGTGATTAACGAAAAAATATAATGCAATTCATATCCTGAAAACAAATTTATTTACTCGTTTTAAGGAGACTTGTAATCAAATTTTATTGTAAACTAAATATTTGGAATATTAAGCAATACTAGCATTCGTTTATTCAACTCAGCATTTTATTTGAAGGTTTAAGGTAATCACAGTTTTTCTATATCCTCCTGCACAATGATAACTGACGTAACAACTAACAATCTATGGCGTGAGTGATCGGTGGTCGATATGCTGCTGCATTTTCAGCATGGAAGTGCGACATGGCAGTAATAAATCTTCATCAACGGTGCTAGCAGCATCAGCCAAGGTCGAGGTTGATGTATTCTTCCTATCATGATGGGTTTTATTTATAAGCTTTCCTTTCCTATTCAATATCGATTCTATTACTTTGTGAAGGTTTAAGGTAATCAATGTTTTCTATACACCCTTTGACAACAATAATTAGCAAAACAGCTAAAAAGATGTGGTTATGTAAGAAATTAATTTTAAACAGAACTTGTGAAATATTCAATAAAGATTAACCCACTAGTCGTCGGAAAAATCGTTGACTTAAATTTAATCATGGAATGTAAGGTTTCTGTGAATTACACGCCAACTAAGAATGATAAATACGAGTTGTAGTCACTATAAAATTATTTATAAAGTATTTTCGTAGTCGGCACAAAGCTCCAGGGAAATTATATGGGAAGAATAATATATCCAGCGCTGTTAACAAGTTTCTTTGGTATGCATAAATGATTTTGAAAAGGTCTAAACAGAATAGAGGTGATTTAGGTTAATGGTTGTCAATATAATTAACTAGTTGAAAATGACGTACGTACTATAAAATTGCTGCTCGGAATAGCCCACGTATTTATTTATATTAGCCAGATAAAGTATTCAATTATAAAGAACTTTCATAGCCTCGGAATACGATGATGCCTTTAACCTCTTCCTCTGTTTCACACTGGATCTGAAGTTGCATAATGATCTTCAGAATTAAACTCCCTACTTTCACAACCCCGGAACAGACACCAATCTCAGTTGTTGTTTTGTAGTATTGTTCTCTCGTTACGAGGAACATGTGAATAAAATGTAATCGAAATTTCTCTTCCCGTTTAGTGTAGACCACGGAACTTAGTTTTATCCCCCACTAACTTACTCTAAATGGCTTAACTGCAACTAAAATTGCATGTTTAATGTCATCATTAGTCAATGACTCCTACAATACACGTTTCGACACCAATATCGATTATTTTCTTGTTACTTTTGTGTGTCCATCTACACGCCAACCTTCTCAATACTCCCGTCTCATGCATAATGAGCTTGAAAATATACGCAAAAATGTCACTATTCAAGTTTGATGGACGTCCGTACAATTGTTTATCGTGTAACGTAGTTAAAACACGCAAGCTGAGCTTCACAAAAAAAAATTAGACATGCAAGACAAAATCCACCATTTGATAACATTTTATATTTTATACCGTCCGGACCCAGTTATAACCTTTACATTTTCATTTCCCATACTATTTTAGGGAATCGACTTGTCCAGTTTTGACCGCCGTTTTCCTGCAGAGAAGTTTACTCTCTGCCAGGTTTTATAAAATTTTACTGCGTCTCCCTCTCAACTTCCTACCATGCCAACTCACTGCCAACTACCTAAAAAGAATGTATTTTCCGCGAGAGTATCGCCATTCCTCGAGCTCAAGGGCCATCCATCAAGATCCCGTAGTACTGCCTCGTTTCTAGGAAATTATAACCTCTCACTCACTCCTTCATACCTTCCGACACTTCACTCAACAATTGCGGCTTCCTACAAACGCTGCCTTTCCGTTTGTAAAGCGCCGCCTGCATCAAAGCTGCGTCATTCACAAAATATTGAAGTCCAATATTGCTTACCTATTCATACACACAAAGTTAAATAATTATTTACAAAATACAATCGTTTAATACTTCTTGTGGCAGACGGTTAATTTACATTAAAAGGGGAGTTGGGTCTAAAATGTTTATTATTCATACATATATATATTTATATATATATATATATATATATATATATATAAATTGCGAGTCTAGTAGTAGGGTCTCAATCTTTTCTGCGCCACTTACAAAACTAATTATTAAATAATTAAAAGTATTATCTCTTAATGATAGATTTAAACATTATTTCACGCTTAACAGATATTTAATCATGTAACTTGACATTTAACATGTGGGTTATACTGTCTCGTGGCAAGGTTTTCTTTCATCAAGTTGTGTTTAGGGGCACGACATCGGCTGGAACGTGGCGACTTTTGTGTCTGATAACTACTTCCACCCCGAATCTGTAGCTGTGCTTCTCCAAATCTTCTTCCTATCGCGTCTCCTATCACTCCAAAATTTCCTCTTCCATTTCGCTACCAGCCTATATAGCTTAAATTAATCTGGTTGATTGGTCTCTTCAATATTTCCAGCCAGTGAGAAAACTAGACGTGGCGAAGTACCTTACTTTCTTTACAGAACTTTTTTTTTGCACTCGTAACTAATCAGAAATGAATATTTTGCACGTAGATGTTTCAGTTTGTTCTGATGGAAGATAAAACATTGACTGGAGGTACTGTGCAGATCACATATAGGTTGGTTGGATCTTTTCGGAAAATATTAATCAGAAAGTATGCAGTGCCCGGTTTATATTCGCTTTATTCCAAGAGCGCCTGATAAGAGAAATTTCCTTCTAATGTTTTAAGATCGCTGGTTTTGTTGATTATGGTAAGGAATATTTGCAAATTTTGCTTATATTAAGATATTGATTCCTTCGGACTTATATATAAAAGACATTGATGACTGTGTGGTCCTTCGCGGCGAGCCAATAAATCCCTTTTCAAACCGAGCATCGTAATAGAGTTGAATAATTGATGAGCATAAATATGCATAAGTCTGGCGCTGTCGATACCAGGCCTGGTAATTTGCGCACGCGAGGGATGCTGCTGCAGCTCCTGCCTTTAGGAGCCACCGACCGCCCATTTACAGACGTGCTTTACTGGCGTCGTAAATTAAGCTCAGACCCGTTTACTGCGACGGGCTGGCCCCATTATTACGAGAATTTTACGCCCTAATAATGCAGCGATGCGGGGCGGGACGCAAACTAACAAAGAGAACTGCCGGGCGCACCTCTGCCTCCTCTCCTCGTCACACCAGCTTCATATTCACCTCAAATCATGTCAATACACTCAAACATGCCTGTCGATTATATCACATTAAAAAAGAAAACATCGAAAGCGGAAAGACAGACTCCAAAATCTGTTAAATATTATTGCTGAGATTTGAATCACCATACTTACGAATATACAGTAAATTTATTCATTAATAACGTAGTAACTTCGTCGCCCAGTATTAGTTCAATAGATAATAAGTATAAAAAATCAGTGTTCATAAAATTTGTTGCTCGAAACACCCGTTTTGGGCATTTTTTTTATCCGAAATGCATTAACCCTGTGAGTAACACGACACGATTCCACGCTTTTGAGGTGGACGGATGAGTAAATTTTGAAAAATGCAAAGACGACCCAAATATGACAGAATAAATATTTTTCGTGGTCAGTGAGATTGATAGTCCTCCTCATGATATTGTTTGTGTACAATTTTAATCCATTTCGGTCTGGAAGATTATTGGGCGTTACATAAGAATAACATTAAAACAACTAATATTGGAGTTGAATTTTTCCTGGTACGCAGCCTTCTGCGTGTGGTTCTCTAAGCGGCTTCCTGTTCATGTCACTGTAGCTGAGAGTCATCGAGTCATCTTCGACGTCGAAAGTGCGGGGGCAAGTGCGCCGTCGAGGAGTTCGGGCCTTCTAGTTGTGGGCCTCGGATAATTCGGTGGGGTGGTGTTTCTCCGTTCTTTTAGTATCCGATGATGTTACCGCCTGACCATAGCCATCCGCTGTTAGAAGGATGTAGAGTTAGCTTGTAAGCTCATTCTGGATTCCTAGAATGGGCCGGCAAGTTTGAAGGGTCATTTATGGAAGGAGCAACTGTTCCCTTCGGGGCAACCCTGAGCACATATGATGAGCCAGCGGCAGACCAATGCCGTCCTTCAGGAAAATTGGTACCTGTGGGTGCGTAGGGTCTCTGGTGGATCCTCCGGAGACCCCGTAGCTGGTGTGGATTGTCTACTTCCCAGGTCAACGCACATTGGAGCTGGACTCGAGGTGGCAGAGGTTGTATATACAGCCGCCCGAGGAACCTTCGAGAAAAAATTCGCTGTAGGAACCGAACACTGATTGATTCAGATGGGTCAAAGCGCGTCCTTAATAGAATGGCACGAGGTGAACCAGAACTTTCAGTGAAAAATCTGGAAGTAAGGGGTGAGCTTAAACCCAGCTAAGTCTTTGGTGGCTCACAATTGAGTTGGACTCTTCAGGGCATTGGTTGCGTTCACAATCCCTCGAGGTGGTGGTAGCATTCCGGACCTGAGTAATCCCAACCTAAAAGTAGGAGGCGGACCAGGTTCGGTATTGATACATCAGCCCATGCTCCAGAGAATGTATGGAGTCATTTTAATCGACTGTGTTCGATATGTTACCATAGTTAGCGTCAGTCTCGAGCGTACAGAAATTTAAGGTAAAATGGAAAAGTTGTTTGCAGAGCTCCTTGTAAACCTTAACACGACGAAAGGACAGTATGGAAAAATATAAATTAAGTGATGTTAAAAATATAGCCAAGTGATTAAATTTAAGGAAAGAGATTTTGTGTAGACAAAGTTTGTGAGAAAGGGGCGACTATAAGATAAGAAAAATTACATACAAAATTTCTACTCTTAATTTTTTTTTCAATTTCCACGAATTTAAATTTTTTAATAATATTAACCCACGTTAAAAAAACATTAGAGAAATGTTGTTTGTTTTAAAACAGTACAACAAAAATGTGTTTTATTTTGAATTTCATTATTTTATATATTAAATTTTTTATTACTTGACTACTATATATCAATTTGAGAAGGCTTGCGCAAGATAGGCTTGCATCAGACCAGTCTTAGGACTGCATCCCACAACAACATTTATCAATTACAAGGTAAACAATTGTGATTCGGCTGATACGTTTGATTTAATTTTATGTTAGTATTCAAGTGTTTATTATTCCATTATTTCTTACTGTATCTGCCTTGAAGTAGATTTGATGCTAAAATTTTTATTTACAAAACTGTGCAGGCTCTAATTCCGACGCCCAGCTAAGCTTTCTTCTGCCGTGCTGTAGAAATTTTTGTCTCGGCTCCGTGTCTTATTAACGTGACAAGTCGGTGACGATGGCCAAAGAGGGAGAGAGGTTTCGTATCGACCGCAGCAGCCGCAACTACTACGAGAAGGCATCAAACACCAAGACGGGCGCGCATGCTTCTGAGACGTCTTCTATTTAATCAAGCAATATCATATCTAGATGAAAATTCATTTTATTAGCAGTCTGCGCTTGAAAATGAAAACAGATTATCCTGTAAATTTTCACGACCGAGATAATGGATATTATTTGTTTCAAATTAGTTGGGGTATTAAATTCACTCATAATTAAATGCTCTTCTTGTAAAATTTCTTGAAAAGTAACATTTTCATATTTAATACAAATTTAATCATCAATTATGTTCCCTAATTTTACGAGGATCCCAGCTTCGTTTTGTGATTAAACATTATATAGTAAAACCAGCTTGGACAATGGACACCCTTGTGACATCACAAGGGAGATCCTTTCCTCGTCAAGGAGAGAAAGGGGTGGAAATACGAAACTTGTCGCTGGACGTGGACGAGCTGAAGGAGAACATCGTCAGGGAAAGATACCAGATCTGCTTGAAGAGAAAAGCCTACGAGAGATAAACTTCAATTGACCTTACATTATTTCTTCCTGATGGAATTATTTTGTATATATTATCTTTATCTGTAACAACCACGTTCTGTTATAGAATTATTATCTATAATAATTATTCTAAACTTGATCATTTTGTGAATAAATTCAATTTATAAATAAATGTTATCAATATTAATTACAATCTTACCACCCAACGTGGGGCTCACGAGACAGGACAATTAGAATGAGTACGAATTCCATCCTGGTGGAGTGTTAAATGTGCGCTTTCCATTTATATCCTGTCCATTGTAACGCTTTGGAGGAATACCATATACTTTATATGTATACATTGTGCCCTAAACGTAAAGGCAGCAATTAAGGGGGAGATTGGTGGAATAGTTAAGATACTTGAAGTGTTGGTTGGATGGATAACGGACAGATAAATAGAGCCGACTAAATTGTAGGTTCAAGAAATTATCGAAATATGGAAGGAAGAGAATGACCGTCTTAAAAGTGAGCAGTGATAATGAAGGAGAGGGATATTGAGTTAAGTTTTTGTGTAGAAGACAGATACTGTTATCCTTTTTCTTATGGAGATTCGAATTCAGAAGAACACAGAAAAGCCGTAACGTAAGAAGTAGCTTTCACTTTAACGAACATTCACAGCCTAATCTACAACATCAAAGATTTATTAAGTCATCAAATTGGAAGAGGAAGCAGCAGTGCAGCAATACTTGATTCTACTCGCCCTGTCGACAACTCGAGGGTTGCATGTGCTTCATTACCTCTCAATCAGTACCCTAAATAACTCAGATCAAATAGAGAAACTAAAACGATATCATTTTTAATTTTAACTGTTTAAATATAAATTCTATCATAAGAATTAAAATTTTCTTAATACTGCTAGCAGTAATTAAACGTCTATTTTTAATTGGTCATATATTTATTCGTTTTAATTAATTAAACCGATGTTTCGTCACAAAATTTCAGACTCCCTCAGTTAATTTCTTCGAATGTTAAATTTTACTTAATTAAATGACGTCAAAGGTATCTAAACTTGACTCCCTATGAGGGCAACCAACATTTCAGCTTATATTTGTATACATTTCGCTTCCTTTAGTTGATAAAAATTACATAATTATACATTTGAAAAAATAACCAGAAGATCCGAACACGGTGACGATGCGTCGGTTCAATTCTACAAAAACTTCGTCTGTAATTGGCAGTAAATTTATTCAGATCAGTTATCTTAATACCAACAGAAAAAGATTTCATATAATTATAACATTATTTTAACAAACCTGAAATTAGAGAATTGATATAATTGCTAGTATTTTTGTAATGACAACATTAACAGCTGCTACTACTATTATAATTAAGTATTAATCAAAAATTAATTCGAATATTACATTGGTGCATAACTTAGTAACGATTTGGTTTCGAATTTTGGTTCTTTGGATGCTTTCTATTGCCATTTTTGTTTTGCATATCAATTATTTTGCTTGCGTTTACGTATTTAATTTTAATTTTTGTTTATTGTGACGTATCGAGACGATTAAGTCAAAGATTAACAGTCATAGAAGTTGAACGTAGTTTATTCCACGATCAGCCACAGTACAGAAGCACTGAACTACTGACAGAATATTATTTATACAGTGGTAGAATATTATAGTAACAGTAATTTCCAGTCTTAACGACCGAATGCACCTGAATGAAATAAATATACTTCACTGATAATACTCAATTATTGTCTTATTTGATTACCAGAGGAATTTATCATTTACTTATAATTTAATCTTTAAATAAGTTTAATAGTTCTAATTGAATTTCACTTAGACTTTTCCCTCAATATGTGACCTGCGTTAATTTCAATAGCGTTTAAGTCAAGATTGACCTAATCTGTGCCAATATTTGATGTAATTACGATCATAATATTAGAACTTTATTTTAAACACTCTTTATGCACACGATTTTTCGAAACGTGTTGTGAAAAATCCTATTTTGTTAATATTTGTACGATTTTGGAACAGACCACAACCTCATATATCCTATCATACTTGATACCGGTTTTCTAGGATTTTCCCTTCGTTACTTTTAGGTGAATCACCAGATAGGATCCTTAAATTATAGGTCTGGTGCCTTAGTCAACCCTTGGTTACCTTTCTCTACCTTCCACGTCCCCCATTTTGAATTTCCTTCCTATGGTATTTGTCCGTTTCAAATGATAATATAAAATTTCAGTATCTTTTCCGTGGACTACTGACACTCTTGAGACATAATTTCAAAAAATTAATCATAAAATTAAATAAAACAAGAAATATTTTACTATTACATATTATTTTTAAATGTAGCCTATTCCCCCTCCGCAAAAAACGATCTCAATTTATAATTTAGCACCTCATGGCGGCTATAGAATATCGCTGAGGTGTTACATTAATAAACTAGGAATCGGTAATTAAATCAATAGACCGGGATTATTTTCTTTTTTAATTCCAGACAATTTGCATATGACGTCAACTGTGGCAGCTTGCGCGGTCTGGTAATGCAGTGGAGAAGATATATTTTGTTTCATACTGTTATCAGAGGAAACTCGAATTATAGTTTAAAAAACGTTTCAAGTTTAATTTATTTATGAATACCACATACTGTTATCAGAGGAAACTCGAATTATAGTTTAAAAAACGTTTCAAGTTTAATTTATTTATTAATACCACGACTGTTACACGTGTAGTATTTTACATTGGCAGCAAAGAAACCCACCCAGATTGTGTCGCCGCGTTCCACGGTCTTTTCCTATCGGATATTTGGGGTACCACTAAATGGCCTGATGGAATCCACTTTCACATTATCGGAAGAATTAAAGGATTAATTTACATTGATCTGCGCCCTGCAGGTTGTATCCAAATAATCTGCCCATTTCCTGGCCCAACCGAAACGAAGAACCAATTTCAGATAAGTTATAACTCGTGGCGCAATAATTACCCATCTCAATTCCACTCGCATTCGCGTGGCAATCAAAATTATTTAGAAATTTTGTAGGCAATTAATTTGTTTTGCGTTACATTAAAGTGGATGAATAAAGATGAAACGGAAAACTTTGATTATTTCTATGTTAAAAATGTTTTTCGCTCCTTCCGAGAGTTTAACAAGGACCGACATAATTAATGGGTGAGATAAATATGTATCAAGAAAGTGTAAAATCACCGTAGTGCATATAATGATTAAATAATTAGTAATTGAAATATGTGTTTTTTGTAAAATTGTGAATTATAATAAATTTGATTAATTATACTTGAAAGTGGCATCTCTGGGTTGGGAAATTTATATAAAAGACGTTTAATTATGTGATCTGATTTTGAGTAATGTAAATTTATATAAGGAATTTTTTTATAATTTATGTTTATTGGATTGTTTCTTATAATAATAAAATGTTTTATAATATGACTTGGCATGAGCATCTTTGCTCTATTGGAACCTATATAAGTGCTTTGAAATGTATCGAGTTAGATGTTTGATATTGACAAAGAAGACGTAGCAAAATTTATGTTGCTGAAAATTTATGTTGACGATAATTTATAAAATATATAATTTGTTTGTAATAGGTAAGGTCTTATTGTATTAATCTTGTATTTATGGTGAGGTGCTGTTAATTTCTGTAATGAGTGTGAATTTTATGTTTCAGTTTTAATTCAGAATGACCATACGGTCGAAAGCTCCGGTAATTGTAAATTGGAATATGGAATCTTTGAGATATATTTTTTGCTTTTAATTGCAACATAATACAACAAAAAATACTATTTCACTATATAATATTTAAGTCTGTATATTATAATATTCCAAACATTCTGTTACTTGAATTACATTTGAATCAATGAGCTTTTGAAATAATAATACATTTTAATGTCTTTTCCGGAGATCAACAAATATTTCCCTAGTACTTATTTTTTTTAAAACTTTATTATTTGTTTAGCGTATCGAAATCTCTTGTTGTTTTTTATTGTAGGTAATCCTAAAAGCCGCGGCTTACGAACGAACAGTGCTAATCGTTGACAAACTCACCGAAAGAGTTATCCAAAGAGTTTGATCCAAGTTGCATAGATTCGCCTTTGCCCCCTGTGCATCGAAGGTGGTCGTCATTTCGAGTCCCTGCTCTAAAATGTGTTATCGGTTTACAGAACTGCTAGCAAAATATTGAACGGTTATCGTTATATTAAACAGAATACCAAAATGTACAAAAATATGTGTTCCTGACCTTTTCGCGCATCACAGCGGGGTAGGGGTTCGTTTCGTTTCTGACCTATTGCGTATTGCTAAAATTTTTTGTTTTGATCTTGCCAATTTTTGGTTTAAACATGAATTTATCAACCTGCATATTACATTTTTTCGCAATTTTCAGAGTCAAACCCATTGAACGGATTTGGAGTCCGATGATAAAGAGTTTACGTTACTTCAAAAACAAATTAATATTAAATTCACAATTTTTGAAGAGGAATTATTAAAATAATAAATTAAACTGAATATTAGTGGGTGTACATATATATATATATATATAATTATCCTGTGAAACATTTTAGTGGATTGAATATATCTAATATAATATTTTCGTGGCGCTCCTAGAACACAGCCTTTTGGAATCACTAATCTATCCTATAAACACCATCAAATCGACTCGTTGTTTACTTCTATGTCGAGGGCATTGATAAAGTTTTCTCTCTGGTAGCAGCAGTGTGTTGGTGTTAATAATTTAAAATTTGCTGTTCTTTGGTTATTTATCAAATTTATTTTATTATGCAAAAGTTCGAAAAAAAGAATGGTTATATAGGAATTTTTAATATTGGTGGGTTGATGTTGAAATTTGGAAAATAAAAAAAACTGTACTAGGTATTAACGAAATTATTTTTTATTTGAAAGGCTCGTGTTTTCCCTTTTAAATAATTTCGTTAATACCGCACACGCACACGTTTTATTCCATTTAATCATAAATCCTATAAAAACAAAGAAAAACGTGCAAGTAAATATAAGGGAAGAAGACCGCTCAATATTTTCTTCCTGTAGAATTGATAAGACATTAAAGTTGTATAGAGTTCTGATGAGCGTAACTAGATTTGTTTGAAGAGTTCGCAAAACAAGCAGATATATTGAGTTGATTTGCAAAATTGCAATTCATTGGCTGTATAGGAGTATTATTACTCCCTAGTACTATGCTCATCTTCTCCTAAATACAATTGGACGTTTGTGTGTAAGTATTTACCACGTACAAATTTAAGTGAGTTTTACAAATTCGAGTTCAGTTTGTTCCTTACGACCCTCGGAGCGGGGAAGGATTTTTTTTAAAGGTTGAACCAGCTAACATTAGCGTCGAACAAACAATTTTGTGGTAAATGAGATTGATAACGTTTTCCAAAAGTTGTGTATAACTTCAACGCCTTGTGTGTGCGACCATTCAGGATAGAGTGGAGGGGCATTCCATAAGAATAACGCAAAAATAACCGAAATTATTGTTGAATACGGGGTTACTGAATCATTAATTATTTCATTTAACATGCAAGCTAAGTTGTACTTCAGCCCGTAGGAATGGAATGGATGGGCGAAGTTCCACGTACAATCTTAAAATCGTGGTGAAAGTCCTTCCTAACTTTGCGTACGTGTTACTTACGACCCAGTAAAAACACACTCTTTGGATAAAACAGCCTGTGGGGGACGGGTGGCATTTTGAAACGACAGTTGTCAGCGTCGGATAAAATGTTTTCGGGGTCGCTGAGTTTGATAATAGCATTCTCAAAGCTGTCAATGCCTCATTTTAACTCCTAATGCTAAGTAATGGAGGCACCTATATAGGTTAGTGTTGGAAGAGATTTACATAAATATAATTCAAAAATATAAAATGGTTTTGAGATTAATTCTAACACTCAGAAAACTGCCTAAGTTGTAGTTAAGAAGCTAGGAGTGACGATAAAAATGGATGAATGAAAGTTTCTCGTCCATAACCGCGTCGAACCATTTCTATAAAAATATGTTTGCATCTTATTTACGATATAAGAAAAAACACCATATAGGGTTGGGGATCAAAACTATTTTTTACTCTCTGACTTTACTGAGACCCTTTTCGCTCTTAAGATACCCGGAGTAATTTTGACGCTCTACGGTTATTAGGAATATTTTTTTACACTCTCATAGGAGACCGGGTGTACCTATTTCTGCCATTAGGCACCTGGAGAATCTTAGACTCTTTGAAGGTACCAGGAGAATTTTTGGCTCCCTTGATCTTTTTGGCATAATTTTCTCTCATTCAATTAAAAATAAACTAATAAAAATATAGTTTTTCATTTTATATACATACATTGGACTTTAAGGGAGTGAATACTCACAGCAATCACTGGTTATGTCTATACAAGTTTCGTGTTACACAATACTAATATGCATTTAAAAATATTTTTTGACCTGTCAATCGTTTAGCATACAGTTGCCATCGATTTTATATCAATTTAAACTGAACACCAAATATTTATTTCACATACTCTGTAAAACAATGAAGAGAGCTGCCATGGAAGAGATTACAGGCCCACATGTGGCACCCGCATATTTCCCCCGCAGAGAGAAAATCTGGTCGATAACTCGTCTCGAGAGTAGTACCCCAAGGGCCTCAAAGGAAAGCGAAAGGTCTGACAAACGTCGCACCTCGCCTTCTGGGCTAGAAAACCACTTCGTGTGTTCACTGAGGTGCCCTTTACTATGAAATCATTTGCCGTGATGGCTGGTGTCAGTTTCCTATCTATTTTAAATGGCCTATCAAGCCAGAGTCCCGTTCTATATTTAGTTGATGATATGCAAAATATTTGTCTGATTAATTTAGTACGAGTTAATTAAAGTTTATAGACTGAAACAGAATAAACTGACTAAAATGAATATTTTTTCCAATTTTATTACTTTAATATTTTATTTCCATTCTTTCTGGTCCCTTTGTTGCTTATTCAATATTTTCCCCCCGTTTTTCTTCCATCATTGCATGTAATTATTCATCCAGCATTTTCAGTTATTTTAGTTGGTATTTTTAGCAGGAAAAATAATAGTTCTTTATTTTCGTGTTATTTTTTGAAGTGAAGTATTCAGAGTCACAATCCGTAAAAATAAGCTGAATTGAATTGTTTCTATAATTTTCCTCAGTAGATAATTTTGGTTTTCTGTTAAAACCCTATTTATTTCAAGCCGCGTTGACGTAACTAATTGAATGGGAAGGGAATTTGAAAGGGCAGAGCAAGGCTGTGTAGGGTACGATTGTGACCCCCAAATTATAGTTTAAGGATCCTACCTGGCATTTGCCTATAAGTATGCAGGAAAAACACTGGAAAGCCCAAATCTTATAGGCCGAGCTCTCGTTACTTGTTCATCGCCTGTCAGAGGGCAGTTAGGTTTATGCTTCGGCCAGTTTAAGAGGCAGCTGGCTGGCTTTTCCAATAGGATCAGAGAACAACTCTTACCGTGTGCACAGGAGCATTAACCTCTCTAAGTAGAGCGAGATGCTTCGGCATTCTGATATTTATACACAATTTCCTACTCAAAATTGATCGCTGCTTAATATGCTTATTTTGATAACGGAAATACTGTTCACGCTTCGGCCTTGTTTAAAACAATCGCATTTTATTGAAATTTCATGCAAAAAAATAAAACGTTCATAAATATAAAATAGTAATAAATACAAAATACAGTATAATTTTTTTTAACTTTTTAGACACGAAGTATTTGGTAAATGACTTTTTTGTTTTGAGAATATTGAGGTTTTATTTACTTTTATAGAAAATCCTGAGTAAGTTATTATTTAAATAGATTTTGATAATAGCAGAAACTTCGTACCGAAAGCTTAAAATTATTTTAAATTTTGGTAACTTAGGTTTTTAAATTTGTTTTTTATCAATATGTTTACATGGCATAGTAAAATGTTGTATCATAAATAGAAATTAATTACATTTAATGGGTTACTGTTACATTTTTATATTTCATTTGGTCCACAGGTATAAGAAATATCTTATTATCTGAATTTATTTTTAACTTCTCTTTGAGATATTTGTTGAAATGAACTTCGTATCCAAGTGGTAATATTGTTTTTGAAACAGTGCAACTTTTGTTAATTTTCCGTTTAAATTTATATTTATAAATACATTATTGTGTAAATAAATAATCCGCTTTAATTACTGTTTTGTTGATTTAGCGATATTCAAATTGCGCTGATTTTACATTGCCGCTTATGAAGCCATGAGAAAGTCCATTCTATGTACATTATAATGTTCTTTGAGCGAAACCAGTCGCCCTGTGAGAACTATTTTGCGAATATATCTATATTAGATTACTGTTTGATATACAACACACGTTCACACTGAATTGACTCAGTCGCTACGGCTGCCAACACAAAACTGAGCATTGCTTCCAACTTAGTTTAATAGTTTTGCATTGCCGAATTCCAATAAATCATTATTCATTCTTATCCCTTGAGGAACAATAATATATGTATCGTCGGATTATTGGTTCAAAACTAAATATTTCTTCAATAACGTTGCTTAAATGAAAAGCTTTAAATGGCATAAAAAGCACTTTTGCTTTGGAATGTTGTACGATACTACGCTAAATTTATCAGGAGGCGGCAGCGTAACAGAAATGTCACAACATGAAATCGTGCACGCCCTACAGCACATTTGTCAAAGGTCAGTGTGCAATTTTTAAATTCATGTTCACAGTCGGAACACATTATACGAAAGTTCACGAGCAAGAATGGCAGAGAAACAAACTTTTATTTGTATTTGACCTTTGTAATAAATTAACTTTGAAAATGAAATACAATAATGTTTGTTTACAGAATCCGTTCCCCTATGATCTTTATCCTTCATGAATTGTTGATCTCAGTTAAACATAAACTCAATATTTCAGAAAATATGAGTACGGCCCTATTAAGCGACTGTACTGTAATTATCTGGATAATATAACCAGATTAAAAAGGTAAAATGACAACTTCTATTCACCCACAACATGTAGCAATAACTTAAATATACACCCTAGGTTCGGTCTTTAAAAAATATACTATTTCTTATAAAAATATCCCAACCTTCTCTTTAAACACGTTTTATGGGACAGACTACTCAAAAATTATTGGTAATGGAATTTTTCATATTGTGACTGATAGTATCAGTAGCAAAAACATATCGGTCGTTCCTTGATATTGGAATTTAATAACTTTTAGGGCGCCTGGTATTTTTTGTTATAAAAACACCAAAAGATTCAATTTAGAGTTTTAATTAATATTCAGTGCACGAAAAATTAAAATCAAACAGGGCGTAGTCATTCATCCTTACTTTACGAAACACGACCTTCCCCTACCATAACCCGCCGTCCGCTTCCGCTTACATCAGCCATCGACAATGTCTCCTCCACAACAAGGCGTCCCGGGGCATTGTTGCGCGTCACTCGTCCAACACGTAGCAACTCGCAAGCTACATTGCTTTTATCTGGGACTGTAATTTAACATGTTACAATACATTATAAAGTTTCATAAACAGCCTGTCGTCTTCAAACATAGCATTATTCTTGTATGTATTCCACATAATGTTCTAAAATTATTTGCGCAATTCTTTATAATAAATCAAACATCAGTGCAATCAATGTAAAATATGATACAATAACTCTAATGCCTTAAGATGTTAAGCTTATATCTTTGATATTATGTTGCTCTTTCTTTTGTTTACGTCACATGAATAGTATAACGTGTTTTATATACCTCGTACTAATTTTACTTCCACAAGTGAGGAAAGCAACGATTGCAGAAACCTGGCGAGGTTTTTTTTTCAGGTCTAATCTTGCTGTTGGTATCCAAAATTAAAATATCACATGATTACACAAACATTATAATTATATATTACTGTATATATATAATTTCTCAATCCAGTAACCTTCTCAGAGCATCTTTTCTTTGAAATCCTAAGAAGTCTATTCGGAAAATATGTCCTGAACTTCAGGAGCAAAATACGACATTGTGGAATGTTATAAAAAAACATTTGCACGTGCGGTTACAGCTGGTACATACTTTGAAGCCAGATAATTATGGTACACGTTATAATCTTGTAAGTGAAGTGTCATAGAAGAACGGATTCTGTAAACAAACATTGTTGTTAAGTTACAAGGTAAATACACATAGGCTTCGAATCAGGGGGGTTAGAACATCCATATGAACTTTTACGCCCCATTTCTTTTCCGTTGTAGTTACAATAACAAGGGTGGTTAAACTGGATATTTTGCAAGAATAGTTCTTTCCCCATTTATAAAGTGAACCTGAAAACTATGTTTGGCCACAAGATGGAGCAAGTCCCCACTGGCACGGGAGTGGTTGGACGTTTAAATCTGTTAGCGTTGGATTTCTCGTAATGGTTAAAACTGCAGAGCGCTTTACTGCTAGCCTCCACGTTCACCTCACTTCAAGCCCTGAGGTTTTATCCTTTGTGGCCTTACCAAAATATTGTACCTTTGTTCCGCCTTTACCTAATGATTTGCCAGAGTTGAGACACAGCTTTGAAGAGGATGTAGCCGGGTTTGTTAACTAAAGTATGGGAAGAATCGGAATTTAAGTTTGATGAGTTCCATATATTTAGGACGGGTTCCACACTAGAGGAGTGCAATTCAAACAACCGTCTAACCCAACTAATTGCATTAATCGGAATAATGAGGATTTCGTAGAAGCTATCACACCTCCGATGTGACATGTCCCAAAATACCACACCTCGGAAGTAGCTTCCCAGACTTCCATTAATTTCCATGCGACTCAAGACGTGTTTTCAAATAAAATCTCATGACTTCCAAGTTAGTGTCGTAAAATTGAAAATACGCCAATGATTCTGGTCTTCTTGCAAACAAACAGATCTAACTACTCCTGCATAATAAGCCTTTCCTCCTTGAATGACAGATTATTACATAGGTAATCTACACGAACAAAAAACATTAGCCCTGAAAAATAATATAAAATATTTTAAAACCTAATAATTGGAAACCTCGGGACTTTCGTGAGCCCAGGTGATATAGTTTTTCAGTTCCCATAAAAATCCAGACGTTTATATTATATACCACCAATTTAAAACTCAGCAGTAATGATATTGTTTTTGTAACTGTGTATCAACGTCCCCTCGTTAATTGTGGGATTATGAATCGAGCCAGGAGACAATGAGGATTCATTCAAATCCATTTATTTGTGAGAGTGTCGAGGAGGGGTGTATTTGTTAGTGTCCTGGGCCTGGGTGCACCATGGAGGCCCTCTGCTACAAAGTGTATCGATTCCGCAGCGCCGAGCCTCGCCGCGGTGCAGCGCCGCCCCTGCCCAGATGCTGGCATCACGCCAATCCCGTGACGTCACTGCTGCGTCCGGGACCCTTTCGCCCACTATTACAGGGCTAATGTCGTAAAAATCGACAATCAATCACAATACTTATTTTCAGTCATTCCTTCGTCTGATGTAAAATTCCATCACATGTATGTATGTACCGATGATTCAACACAAAAATACCGAAATCCTCTGCCATTAGTTTTAAATTTTTGTCCACCTTTACTGCTGTATTTACAGATCTTAAAAAATTAAAAAGTATTGGTATTTCAAAATAAATATCGCCTTTTTAAGGCCTTGCAGTATTTATTTAACTTATAATTATAAATGAAAGACAAATCCAAACACATTTTCTTACGAGTGTTCGTCACACATCCTGTCAACAGGCAAAATTTTCCCACTCTTGATCAGTGTATCTAGAATAATTGTTGCAACAACTGTCGGGCAGATCAGCTGGTAGCGGAGGCACATACCACATACCTTCATGAATTTCAAAGGTTAAAATCGCATGGATCAGATCGGTTGAACGTGAAGGACATACGAAACGACGAGCTCTGCCTTCCGACGCCGTCCTTCAACCAATCGCGTACCGAGTTATGCCAGTGAAACATGCGCACAGGTATACAAACAAAACTGTTTGACTTGCTCTTTCATTTGAATGTAATGAACTCTTCAAAGCCTGAAAACCCCAATATTTACTTTGAAATACCCGGTTTTACTGTACTCGACCGAAGTAAAAGTGAATTGATATATGGTAACACAACAACTGGTCTTGCTCTTACATGCATGTAGTTAAACAAGAATTATTATAACACAACTTGTTAGTTACCAAAATACGATCAGCTTCGCCAAGTAGGTATTGCAAGGGTTGAGGTAGGGGGTTCACATTTGAAGGTAAAGAATTCAAAGTGAGAAGTATTCCGTGGGAAAGCAGAAATAATAATGAACACAACAATCAAGAAAAATATAATGGTATTCAAGACAATGAAACAAAAGAAATATGTAAAATTGAATTTGTAAAAATAAAACTGAATGAAGGCTTTCCCGGTGGAAGTAATTTACTAGGTTTTCACCCGGTTGGAAGCCCGAGAAAACCTTGTAAAAAAATAAAACTGAAGCTGAGTATTATTATTCAATGTCCTCCGTGGCGTTGAGATGGTCGGTGCCGGGTACACGTGTTCGGGAAACCACGTGGCGCTCAGGTGTCGTTTCTCGCGCGACGACACGGGAATCTTCCTCGGTGGCACCGGGATGCGAACTGCTGTCAGGGCTGGTACGGGCTGGCGCAAGACCAGGGTGTGGCAGCTCTCGTTCACAGGACCACGTGGTTCTCGGCAGCGATGACGAGGCGACGCGACGCGGCGCGACGCAGGTACGGCGCGTCTCGTGGAGGTCACGTCTGTATTCCTCGACGCCCCCATGGCTGCTCCAGGTCCCCTCCGAATGCTTCGACCCCCGATCTTAATTCAACTTCCGTTCACGTTGACCTCCCGATCGTAAGTGTCCTTCCGTTGCTCCGGACTCCCTCTACTTCCTCGACCAATCGCCGACGATTCCAGGGGAAGTCACCATTCTTTCCTTTGCGGCACGTGTTCGAATCCCACAATGGGACCCAACCTCTTCGAGAAGGTTCTACACTTTCTCGAACCGGAAGTCTACGAGCTTCGAACTCGCGGACATTCACCCCACGTGGCCAGGACCATAACAGGACGTAACCACGTGGTCGCTCAGTCCACTGCCGCAAACTGCATTCCACAGCACTTTCACGGCATAACAAACAGCGCAAAACAACAAAATTACAACTTGTAATGTTACATATCCTATGAACAGATAAAAATTAAAAATATGGACATTGAGAGAAGTACGAATATTAAGTATTAGCTTACAAGCTTATTAATGATATCCGCATTCTGCTCACAATGACGCCCTGTAATTATTCTCAAGTTTTGCGTTGCTCCCGAGTGAAACTGTTGCATCCTTAACTAGTTAAGGATGAACCATCTCAACTTGGCCATCGTTATGTGATACAATACTCGGTCCAACCGCTATTAAAGTCGGGCTGGATTATCCTACGAGGGAAACTAAGCCTTCATTTACAACAATTGAATATTTGTCTTGCATGTGACTACACTAATATACGTTGTAATTAAATAACCCACTTTAATTTGTCTTTTGATTATTTAAGATAGATTTTAGGGGACTCGAATAGCAGCGCTGTTTTTATATTGGCTTTTATGGAAACTTATTAAAATTTCAGAATCTTAATAATACTTTAATAAAAATTACAATTTTTAAATTTTGATGGAAAATGTAAATCAAAAATATGAAGTAAATCGGATCTGAGAATCGCCCACAATTTATATATTGTTTAATTGCGAGAATAAAATCTGTTTACAACTTTTAACAAATATTAAACTATGGAAAGGTCTTCGCGGGTTCAATCTCTCTCTTTTTTCTCTCTCTCCTTTTTTTCTTTCCCTCCTAACTTATTCCCTCACATTATATTAATAGTAAGTAATTTCCTATTCTTATTTTTTCTGCGTAATGGTTCTATTTTTAACTTAATATTGATATATATATATATATATATATATATATATATATATATATTATGACCGCGCAAGATATGCTGACGAAAATCCACTAAATAGTATTAGATGATCGTAGACTGAAACTCCGCGACCTAGAAAACAAGGTTGGTATTTCAAAACGTTCTGTACATTGTATAGGAGAGAAATTTTGAGCTGAAGGAAGCTGTGTGTCGATGTCAGGTTTAGATAAATATGTAAACTGTAGATATAATGATTATTTCGCTGTATTTCAATAATTCATGGTACATAAAACTGTGCGATTATGTTTTAACGATATTTATAGAAAAGCATTGTTTATTTCGATTAGTGGAATTGTCCGTGTCGTAGAGAAGTGCATGGAGGAATTCCCAGGAAATGCCAGTCGTGCCTCCACGCTCTCGTCCTTCCCAAAGCAAATCCGATACTTTAATACATTGACAAATATACTGTTTATTTTTTTAACGTTGTGTTTAAATTCTCAATGGACCCGGTTGGACACCCGAGAACTGTTTATTTAATACTATTTACATATTTCACGTGTGTTTCTGCATCTCAAGAATCACAGGGGAAAACAACGTTCGTAACGCATAACTGTGCACAATCATCTGGATGACATTCATTGCAGGGAAAATAAAGACGGTCTCAGGACTGCCAACATATTGAAGGACACGGTAATTAATTAGTAGCAGAAATAATCAACGCTCCGAAGATGGAGAGAAGACTTGGAATAATGCGGACTAAGGACTTCAGGCTAGAGATGTAACTAACTAACTAGTCGAAGCCTACTAATGGTACACTAGGGAATAGTCAATGCACGATTACCCTTCTGACGTAATTTACTTATTACAACAAAGTTGTAAATTAGCAGCCAACATAATGGTTCCTTGTTCTAACACTCTTACAATAAATAATATAAACTCAGAATGAAAATACATCATTACAGTCCTCCAATAATTTGTTACATATGAGCTTTCGGACATCCGTAATTTTCAAATACCGCTTAAAAACATCAATTTACATCGTATGTAAATTACATCAAATATTTATAAAACATAGAAACAATTTATCTCAACTCTTTAACACAATTGAAGTTCAGTCCCCATCAGAAGCATTATTTTGTAATAAAAAGAATAATTCAATGTAATTATATAATGCTATTAATAAGTTAAATATGGAAGATATCTCGATAGCGACGTGATGAGGTCATAATTAAGAAATAAACGTTGTGCAGTTGCATATTTGTCAGACGCTTTATTAAACATATTCTAACTTCTGGCAGTTTTATTTATTGTAAAATTGAAATATGTCAGATAATTCGTCTCCCGTCATTCGGAATGGCGTGAGAATAGTACCCAATGCCCGACCTACCTGATGCAGGTTTTCTAGGGTTTTCCCTGCATCTCTTTAGGTGAAACACCGGGTAGGATCCTTAAACCATAGCCAGGGGGTCCTAGTCAACCCTTTGCTACCTTGCTCTACCTTCCGTATCCCCCCTTCTCAATTCCCTTCCTTTGCTATTAAAGGGGAGTTGCCTATTTCAGGATCACCCTCATGTAGCCTGTTAACCTAAAAAAATACCCTCCTGTAGCCTGTTAACCCCCCGAAAAAATTTATATTTTCATGTAAAATATTGTTGATAACTTTTATTTGAAGACCGCTACATTGTTGTCTACATTTTGTATTTTAAATATTATTTTCTTTCAGAAAAAATTTACAGCAATGTTGCTCTTAATGTTAGAATATAGAGGTATCACAAATTAACAACACACCTAACTTATCAGAAGTAATATATGATATGCAACCTATTTAATTTTTACGAGCATGTCTATAGTAAGCCTTATAAGGTCTAAATCACAAACACCTAATATTTCTCAAGAATCAATTGAGTTTCCTTTGTTATAATGGTACGTATTGACAGTGGCGTGCTTTGAAAAAGGGGAACAAAGTGTAATACATAACGGGGAATTTTATTATCAGTGAAATTAAGGGGCACCACGTCGCAGGACTGCCACGAATTTAAATTTAACATTCTACACTTATTTAAAAAAATCAAATGTGTACAGAAAAAAGATTGAATTAATTAATAATTTTTACCCACTGCTTCAGCATAAAACTCTGCCTCAAATTCCCCGTGTTTAGGTACAGAAACTTGAAAACCCTAAGCATTTATAATCGCAGTTAAAAGAGCCCGATGGCTTAACAGGTTCAGGTTGTAGCTTCTACGTCCCTCCCTGCCTCTTCGAGGAGCTTCCAGACATTTCTATAACCGGAAGTCCACGTGTTTTGAATTCGACGAAACTCGCCCCACGTGGCCACGTGGTCACGCACAGTTCGCTCCCGCAAACTATTGCGCAGCACTTTCATCACAAATAACTCCAAATATGTCAAAATAAACTAAATAAAGTGAGTTATACCTTGTATATATAAGGAACAGTACAGGCCCTTATACTGAACCCTGTACGACTCCAGTTTTAATAATTCTCCAATCTGATTCATGTATTTCACTTGAGCACGAATCGTTTAAGACTACCCATTGTATTCTATTTGGTAAGTATGATTCAAACCACGAAAATGAACTTCCTGTAATTCCATAATATTATACCTAAGTCCTAAAATATTTATATTCTAAGATTTCAACTAAAGAGAATACATCGCTTTATCGGTTGAAAATCCATTTCTAAATCCAAATTGTGAGTCAGAGAAAGTTATTTTTCTTATGGTCTGCTTTAAATATTTTTTTTACAGAGATCGGTTTCTCTACATTTATCTTCTAACTCGATTAGTGACCTGAAATCGTCCAGACTTGCTAATTCTTTTTATTTAAACAATTATTTTCATATGTTTATAAAACGAGTCTCGAATGCAGTTTTTCCCAATGGCTTTAGATGACTGGAAACCTGTGGAATTTGCTTACATCCTGCCCGGGCAAACTGCCAAAGATCGAGATATAAGTATTTGACTAGAGTATGTTTGACACCAGCCTAGAATTCAATATGCAGATTCATGAGCCAATACTCCATCTTCTGAAGCAGAATTCAATATGGACCAGTCCCACGTTCTTTATCAGCTGCAGCCAACTCAAATACTGTATGATAACGAGTATAATATGAAGTATAGGAAATTACACAAAATTCGTAATTTTCACAGCATGTTCCTCCCTTACTTTCTGTTCATAAACACAATAGCAGCATTTTAAAGAAAGTTTGTTTCAGAACAAAAACTTCAGCGTAATTGACACAGAACGGAAACGCCAAAATGTTCCAGATGTATTTTTTTTTGGCTCGTTCAACCTTCGCTCATTCATAGCCAACAGAATGCTATTCTCCTTAAAGTTCATAATTCATAACTTAAGTTTCATTGCAACCATACATTTACATGTTATCAATTAATTTGAAGTGCTCTTGTTAACCACATTAAGGATTTCAACCCAACAACAACCCCCATTCCTAATGAAAACTTACTGTAATTTGACGTCACTACTCAGTGCACCTAATTAATTTTGATATACTTCGAAGAGACAAATTAATTGAAAGATTACAAAATATAAATGGAATAATAATTTTCAGATCACTATGGCATATGACAAAAGCTCCTAAACTTGAAAAAATCGTATCAAAATTTTAGTTTTATTAAATTGTGAGATTGATTAAAACCAAGAGGTATTCATCATTATCATCCAAATTAAAATAAGTCTTTTATTATTTATAAAATTCATTGAAGAAATTAACTTAGATTATTTGAAAAGAAAATTTGAATGTTTTAAATTATATTGAGACATGTAAGATTTAAGTATTTGAGAGTATTTTTCTTCAAAAAAACTTGTGAAATACTATTCCTTCGTGCACTTAGAAGGGAATCTATTTAAAACTCTTGGTAATAACGTACAGGTATTTTTTATAGGACATTACCTTCTTATAAATGAACAGTTGGAAAATTGAAGTAAATTTAAAAACATACATCATTCAATTGTCTCGCAAAATTGTTAACTTGAATATAGTGATTCTGCATATTATTGCTAATAAAACGAACTATATGAAAGAGGATGATTATTCACGATCCTTAAAGACGAAGATAAAGTAGATATGAAAAGGTACTGAAAATTTAAGTCAATAACATCAGTCTTATTAGTAATTTTTCTTTAACAATAAATGTCTAATTTACCAAATATAACTTATGTTCACACATAATTTGGTAATTAATGTATTTTTTATTTTTCAGGACAAACTTCTGACGAAATTAGAAGAAAATGAACCCGAATTAGCTACTTCCCAAGAGGACGAGGTATGATGAATAACTATAACCTCAAAATTTATTGTTCTGCATTTGATAATTTTTGTGCAATGTGTTATCTACGATATCTCGTTTCACGTTTCTTCGGGTATATTCTTTATATTTGGCGGTTGCTCTATCTTAGATGTTTATTTATAATATTTTATTATAATAATTTTTTCCCTTATTTTTATCAGTCACTTCAACAAACAAAAACTATATTTCAATTTTGATTTCCAAAATTTATTCGGAAGAAGCTTTCGGCAATTGCCATATTCATCTTCATGTATTTAGTAGGCATATAAAATGTCTAATTTTCTTCAATGGATTATTATGCGATTACAGATTATGCTGGCTTACACAGAGCATTTTTCGAACTTCGGAGTTCCAGAAGTTCATGCTCATGTGCTCACCAAGCACAAACGGCAACATACATCCATGAATAGTCGAAAACTTTACATGTAAAATTTTTTTCAATGAGTCCTAAACTTTAGCCACGTTAAAATTTTTGATATCAAATATCTTATGTCCTTTTTAAAATAGCCCGAGTGGAACAGAAAATGAACAAATATTTCATAATTATTAAAACATGACATTACTCTCCTATTAACTTCGCCCTTGCATCCCACAATTATCTTCGTGTTCCCGAATTTCCTCCAAAAGGCGAACGAAATTGTGGAAACCAACAATTAAGCAACACATACAAACAATCGAATAATATTCATTTGTTCTCAGATTACACTATAAAAGTAAAGCCAATTTTTTCGTTAGTATAATTACGGATATTTCAATGATGAAATTTTAAAGATTAATGTCAAAACTGCATTTGAAATTAAGTAAAAACTGTTACTAAATTTGAAATATTGGAATGATAGTGTCTTTAAATTAATTTAAAATCTATATAAAATGAAGAAAAATCTTTTATAAATTTCAAATTTGAAAACTGTATGTGGAATGAAGAAAATCCTTTATTAAATTATCAAATTCGAATGATAAAGTTTATGAATTGATTTAAAAACAGTCTAAAATGTAGGAAAATCTTTTACCAAATGATAAATATATGAATAATATAATCTTTAATTACTAAATTACAAATATTTTAATAATTAAATATTATGATAAAACATTGGCGGCAAATGACGTTATTAATGTTTGCGACGTTACCGCTAGTAATGGGCGTGGCTTGTTCGGGGCGGGGAGGAGCAGGTCGTGACGTATACGTTTGGGGGTTAGTAATCCCCTTTAGTCGAAAAATTAATTTTTTGTGCAATAATGTATCATTTAATGAACAGAGAACTCGTGGAATCTCCGTGTTTTCAGAATACACAGAAATTACAATCAAGCAAATCTTTTTAAGTTATAACTCCAAGAATGACGTGGATCAATCTTAGAACTGAAAAAATAGTAGCTTTTATGATAGAAAGTAAAAAAAACACCAGATGGAATAATTACAAATTATCAGAATTCTCTATCTATTTTTAAATATTTGATTTTATTTTAAGTATACGAATGAGCGATTTGGGGTCCTGGCACGTAACTTTGACTTTCAACAATGTGAGATGAATGATCATTTATTTCAACACAATAAAATTTGTTGGTTGAAATTGAAATTGTACGTAATTGTTAAAATGAATGTCTCATACCAAAGCCATTAGGGATGTAGTTCCAGTTCATTAATAATATTATGACTGTAAAGTTAAATTGATTTATATTCCACTTATTCTCAACTTATTTCAAAATAGATGATTACCTGAGACGAGTAATTGGAATTTCAAGTTCATATTTTTCGCAGGTAATTCATAATATATTAATATATAATTCGCAATATTAACACTGTGTAAATAATGTAAATATGAAACAAAGATATTAATATAAACTTCGACGACATACGACTTCTTTGTCTTTCCAATGAAGTAAGTGATCGTAAGCAATTCTTTTTAAAAGTATTTCTCTCGGATTGTCATTTATTGTCCTAGCAAAGCTTGGACTATTTACTTAACGTGCTTATTTAAATTTCTGCTATATTTATTTATTCTGCACTGATAATTATCCTATACAAATAACATGATATGTAGATACATCTGCAAATCAAAGATAATTCAATATCAAGAATATTAGATTCACGTCACATCACAGAAGTTTACCAATTCGGCCTCACATATCAATATTTTCAAGTATTTAATTTTCTCAAATATAGAAGATGACTTCCACTTCAAAAACTGTGAATGATGAAGAAGAAATGCAGGATGGTATCGACGCGTTATCCATCTCCGTTATCCGCGAAAACGGATGCGAAATGACGGCAAAGGGCTCCAAAGATTTGAATAAAAGCTGTAAACAGGGTCCAAGAAGTTTCGGTGACAGCATCTCACAAAAGGAGAGCTTTACGCCGCAGACCTTCCTAGGAGTTGCAAAATGGGACTATGTCGGTGACCTCAAGGAATCGTCTTACTTTCAGCCTGCGAATGCGTCCAAAATGCCTCCGATAGACGCAAGACAAGAGTCGCGAGCTGAATTGTTGCAGAAGATCGAAGATTTATCACAGATCACAGCAAAGCTCGCGCCCGGTTCCAAAGTCTCGCCCCGTGAAAACCAAGCTCCAGTTAACAAACCCGTTGAGATAGAAAAGGCTCCATCCACTTCAAAACCATCGGCCGTAATTCCGCGAACACAGAAAGAAACGGCTCCATCCACTTCAAAACCCACAGCCGTATGTACGCGAGAACAGGAAGAAAAGACTTTACCAACTTCAAGACCTGTATCTGTATGTACACGTACTTGCGACGAAAATACACCATCAACGTCGAAACCTTCAGCCGAAAGAGCACGAGCACAAGGCGAAATTGCTCCATCCGCTTATAAACCTACTAATGTAAGTACGCGAACACAAGACGAAAAGTTTGCTTCTGTTGTAAGTTCTGCCGCTGCCAAGCCTAAAACATCAGCTCAACCGGCAAACATCTCCAAGCCTCCAGTTGCGCCAAATTTCAACGAGAAAATGGTATCGCCGAAGGAAAAACCTTTAAAAACTATCATCTTCAAGAAAGAGTTAGATAATTCTCCGTCAGATCTCAGCATTGGTGAATACAGCATCAATTGCAACGAGGACGAAATTGTCGATACCGACGGTGAGGAACCGAAGTATTCCAGTCATGACGAGGACGATACGCTAAATCAAGAGTTTTGCAAAAACAAGAAAGACCACACGTATGCTAACATTGACCAGACCAAAATCGCGTTCCTATCGTCCAAGCACACGAAGCTGACGTCGACACGTATGTCGGCGTCGACGGAGACAGGAACGGATTCGTCTGGCGATTCTTCTTCCGATGAGTGCGTGCTGTACCAGGCCAAAGACGTGACGCAGCTGTTGCTCCCGGAGCACGCCGAGAGCGTCGCTGCGGACGCCTTTCTCCGCATGTGCAAGGTCAACTTCGTGGTCGACGAGCGCATCAACGTGGAGTACATGTCTCCTTCTGGCCGTGGACCTCTTCTTCGTTGTGGACCCGTACTCGTCGCCGAGTTCGAGCCCATCGTCAGCTTCATCGAATCTATCGGGATCCGCCTCACCAAGAACTTGACCGACACACAGTTGGGCGAGTTGCAGGCATATACCTCTCTGATACGCAGTACTTTGATGCCCGCCGAACTGTTTGTCAGTTGGATGCATGCTGGCACTCGGCTCGAAGTTACTGAACTTTACTACTCGCAGTATCACCCATACCCGCTGAACATAGTTGTGAACCGTCGCAAACAGCATGCAGCGTGGGAGTTGCTGAAGGCGCTGGACAGACCTCTGTCGTCATTGCACGACGCTTACTCTGCCGTGGAGCGCTGCCTGCGCTCGCTCAATGACCGCCTCGGAGGGGCCAACTACTTCTTCGGCAATATTCCCACTCAGCTGGACGCGCTTGTGTACGGACATCTTCTGCTTCTGGGGACGTTGCCGGTGCCCAAGGGAGACTGCTTCCTCAGGACCATGCTGGGTAACTACCCGGCCCTCGTCAAGCTGGTGGAGCGCATCGATGCGTTGACGGAGCGCAGCTCCGACCTCTCCTTCATGAAAGAGGGCATCTGTGAAGTCAAGACGAGGGCGCTTATCGAGTCTTATATAGAAGCTAGGCAGATCTCCTCGCTCGAAGCTGTAGGTAATAGGACATATGACTACTTGGGCGGTATCAGGAACCACAAATGATTCATATCGTACGCAGTTCATAATAAATCATCTTTTCACATTACACCTGCTTCATCGAAAATATTATTTAACGTAACAGCTTCGCACACAAGTCACATGCACTTAATTCCCAGTTTAGAGATTCTGTTTCAAATCTTCTAGTTGTATGAACTTTCATTATCTTGGATTGAATATTAGGTCATCAAATATGCATTAGCATGTAATTTCCTGATTCTTCATTTTATTAAATTAATTTTAAAGTCTAATTTATCGCCTTGTGTTTTAACACAATTGCGTAACCACCCGAGTGCCATATATTTGTTGAAGGTTGTTTAAATTTTACATCTCAAACAGAAATATTAAAATTTCTGTTATATTTTGGTCGACGTACTGTATTATTAATTTTAAACATATTTAACAATCATTTTCAGCATATACAATGGAATTTTACGCTCGGTACGTTGCGAGATAATTGTGAATCAAGGAAATTAATTTTATATTTAATACTATTTCCACTTGATGTGATGAAATAGTGCTTTCGGTAACGAAAAGTAGCATAAATATTTGTGGATTCACTAATAATAGCGGCTCGTGACACCGAATTCGGCAATCCTGAAACATTAATTATTTTCTTACTCTTGCGGATTGTGTGACGTCATCTGTCTTAAATTCATTATATGGTTCCAAATTGTAAAAAATAAAAAGCATATTGAAAATATTTTTAAAGATTTAAATATAGATGCACTCCAGTCTCGTGTCTGTAGTATAAACCAGCGATTCAACCTATTTTTTAAAAAAAATATTGTGAGAACTATTATCCAATCGGTTTTAATTTAATGTGTTGTCACCGATTTGTTTCTACCTCATTGTTACATTTTTACCTGGTTTTCCATGTATGTAAGTGAACTGAGAGGGTTAGATGCAGTGGTGATATGGTTTAGAGAGGAAAAAGCAAAGTTGGTGAGAGTGGAGACTGAAGAACTGTTGTAGAGAGGGAGAAAGGAGATAGATTTACCTTTCGAATAGTAAAAGCGTCTTTAGTTTTGAACATGAGTCCGATACTCTTATATGCATGGACCTACTTGACCTTTCACACATCCAAACCCGTCTCTAATAATATTATTTCTGAATTAAACCCGCCACTGTTATTAAATTTCAAGTAAAAGGCGAGCAGTTCAAGTTCCTCTGGCAGCTCTGCAGACATCAAGCCCAAAATACCCTCTACGATTTTTAAATTGAATTGTATATGGAGTTGAAATTCACAGAACTGTACATACAACAAAATCATAATATTAAAATGGCTGGTTTATAATAATAAACGAGTCAAACTAATATGAGCTATAAAGGAAATTATTATTGACAGTAAAATTACGCATGATCAGTTTTCAGAAAATTTCAAGTATCGTTAGCTAAATAAATGGTGGTAGCTTCAATCTCTTAGCTAATAACTTCGCTGCACAAATGTACACTTTGTAAACATGTCGAACAACCCCCGCATTATTCACTTCACTTTAGGTTCACTATTTGCTGATAATGCACAGTATATTATTAAACTCGCTAACGTGGTATCTTTTTTGTGCGAGGGGTTGGTAACAGCCTACAAAATCTACCCTTCCTGCAATAATATTCTTGCTTATCTAACTTCAAATAAATAAATTAAATGCACTATTTATAAAACTGGGCGGGTAAAGTAGCTTTAGAAAAGCGAATTAAACAATTTTTTTCCAAAGGTAGTAACGAGTTAAATGAAAAACATATTGTTAATAAGGACTTTTACGTTTCGGGTTCAAATTATCTGAGCTATACATTCTGAACGTTAATTACATTATTTTGCTAAGCCTGTGATTATGATTAATCTTCCATTGGCTCCTTTAACAGTCCACGTCTATAGCCTAAAAGAAGGAATGGACGATTTTAACATTATTTAATATAACTTGTACGAATAATAATATACTAAATACATTGAATAGTAGACTCGGCTGATTCTATTCCAAGGAGAAGTATTTTGGTTATTAATATGCTTATAAGGAGGATCTTACTAATTATTCTCCCTTTATTATATAATTGTGTTAATAATAGGTGTCCTGCAATTATATTAACAGCAATTGCGTCTGGAACCTGGGTAGATTAGTCTTCTAATTTTTTATTGCACACTATAATAGGTATTAGTAAAGAAGGAATTCCTAGATGTAATAAGTGTTAAAGCATGTAATAGGTTTTATTTATTTCCTTTTGAGTATCAAATTACATGAGGGTGATCAATAAACTTGCAACGCCCCTTTAATAGCATAGGAAGGGAATTGAACAGGGGGTTGCTGAAGGGAGAAGGCAACCAATGGTTGACTAGGGACCCCGGGCTATAGTTTTAAAAATACTACCCGGAAAGAGATTCACGGAAAACCCTATAAAACCTGCATCACGCCCTTCCGAATAACAGGACAGGAAGTTTTATTGGGTTGCAGCATTCCCCTCTCCGTGCCTCGAACAGTTTAAGAGGCACTTAGCCGACTAGTACAATAGTATCAGCGGAAGACCGTACCATATACTGAAGGTCTATGACTCTGACACCTCTTAAGTTACGTCGGTGTGTTTCGCCATGTGAGAGAGGGAACGAGACATCCCCAAAAGTAACACCTTTTCTTACTCTGGGGACAAGCGCACGCGAGAACTAAGGTCCCATTGATTTTATTGATTCATCCGAATAAATTAAATCTTAATCATATTTGTAAAAGAAGTGAGAGCGTTATAATTACGTGACTACATCTTGTGAAAATACGTTGATGGTTCAATAAGTAACGCCTCCAATTTTTTCTCTTATTTGCCACGAAGATTAAATGCAATTTACACAAGATAAACCCACAACATTAATGATGAATATAGTCTTTCTCCCCGGTTTTTGTCCACCTTTCAACAAGGGCAGGAAAAAGTTAGGTATTTTTTTCTAAGCCTTCGGCGCACTGACGTTTTCGCGACCTCCTCATCTTCAAAGTGAATAACTCGGCGAACTTCCTTTAGTGGCCCGAAAATATTGAAGTCTGATGGTAGTAGATCAGGTCTGCATGGTGGAAATGGTGTGATGACTGATGTGTTTCTTCCAATGACATGCAAAACTAGATCATTCGCTATTGCTTTCCTTGGACGAACTTCCTGAAGACATACTTTAAGGTTCTTGAAGGTGCAGACTTCTTGGAAGTATTTTATTGTGCAACCATAATAACACCGGCCTGTTGCTTCCCTTTTCATCAACCAACGGTATTTGCCCTTCAGCTTCGTTACAGCGACGAATCCAACGCTGAACAGTGCTGACATCCACTTTTTTTGGCTCCATTTTAATCCGTATGACCCCGTATATGCTAAATATAGCTTACCAGGGTAAAATTGCTCTGAAGGAAAGAAAACCTTACTGCAGGTTACCCAGAGAGGGTTGCCTGCCACTCCTCGCCCCCGTCGCATGCGTCCAGTGTTGGGGCTTCCTGTTCATTATATAGTTCATTTTGTTGCATCAGCTTGCACAATTTTCTACCTTTCATGAATGCGAATAGGCGTTTCACCTTCCGCGTTTAAGAATTCAATCACAGAACGCCGTCTAATACGTACGTCAATTTCAGCCA